>OX387718.1:4192500-5590000 GCA_947577245.1 Andrena bucephala | reverse complement strand
GAGAAGAAGGAGAAGAAGGAGAAGAAGGAGAAGAAGGAGAAGAAGGAGAAGAAGGAGAAGAAGGAGAAGAAGGAGAAGAAGGAGAAGAAGGAGAAGAAGGAGAAGAAGGAGAAGAAGGAGAAGAAGGAGAAGGAGAAGGAGAAGAAGGAGAAGAAGGAGAAGAAGGAGAAGAAGGAGAAGAAGGAGAAGAAGGAGAAGAAGGAGAAGAAGGAGAAGGAGAAGTAGAAGAAGGAGAAGAAGGAGAAGAAGAAGAAGAAGAAGAAGAAGAAGAAGAAGAAGGAACGCGTGGTCGATGAGCCGGGCAGGATTTTCAATCGGCCGTGTCACGCGGACAACGGGATTGCGATTGGAAATGGATTAACGGATTCCCAGAGCACCAGCCTACTCTTGTTGGAATGCGAACAGTCCCGATGACTGTGAATGCTTCCTCTTCGCAGAGGAAGGTAACACTGTTCGTTGAACGTACGACCAGGGTTGCCAGGAAAATCTCGTAGATAACACGAGCGTGGAGATCACATGACGTCACCAACACAAATATTGGGAAACTTAATGGAGGCGTGGCTTAGATTTCAGCGGTGTGGTGGTAAGTTGGCAAACTATTAAAAGTAGGTCCGAATCCCACCAAACATTCCGAATAAGTATTTATTAATCGAATAAGTAAAAATGTAGTGTTCATAAAAATTTAAAAACACTCGTTTTTCACAACATGTCTATTTAAACACTGATAATCATATGGACTTCGACGGATTTCGACCTACTCTCAGTAGTTCACTAGATGGCGCATCGAAATTTTTGTTTTCCCAATACCGACTACACCGTTATTGCTGTTGATGTTCCCCTTGTCCTACTACGTCATGTACTCTCTATGCCGCCATTAAATCTCGACATATGGCAACGCTGTGCATAACAGCGGTGCCCTCTGGTGGCGCCATCTGTGAGGCTCTGCCCCTCTCTGTATGCCGTACTCCGTGCGTGTGGCACGCGCAATGAGCGAGGTAGCAACTAGTGCCCAAGCGCATTGTGGTACATACAAACTAAATTGAAGTGTCTGATGCACGATGATCAGAATAAGTAGAAGAGAACTGCGATATTAAAACTGTAATAGGTGGAATCTGAGAGTTTCAACGAACATCAGCATTAAACTAACAATGAGTTTAATTCGGCTTTGACATAATCGTGATTTTGAACTGGGGAAATGCAATGGGTTTGAAGGGCTTCAACCCCGTAGAATGGCCGAGGCTTAGGCGGAATTAATCCTTCGTCGATTTCGGGTGGCCACGGTGTCTGAATTACTCAAACTATGGAGTAATATCGCGTAAATTATTGAAGCGCTGGCTAGCTTCCAGGAAATGGTAACGAGCCTTTCTGATTCAGCTAGGAACGATAAGAACGGAATTCTTCAGCAAGACGCTGCAGTCGAAATGGATGGCGGGGGATCCTGTGTGTCGCCTTCTCCTGGGAATATCCTGATACAATGGGAAACATTACAAAGCGACGTTACTGTCGTCTGTTCCCTGCTGATAGGGCTAAACCGTGGGCTCAGTATCAAATTAACGTTTATGATCGGCCGCCATTCAAATCTGGCTTAAAGCGTTCCGCGCGGCCATATTAGAGCTCCGAATCTGGCCACGTCAGACGCCAAATATAACAATTAACAGCCACCAAAACCGCAAAAATTGCCTGCATGAAGCGCTGACTAGTCTGGCGAATTCGCGAATAGAAATTGGAATACGCGCGCCAGGAACCTCGGTCAATAAAACATTGCAGTAGATTTAATTAACGCTCCATTTTATTTCCCCTACGCGTCTGGTGACCCCCAAGACTCGTTGCCTGCCCCGACGAATAGCGAAATTGAAATTGCACAGAACCGAAAAAGGAACTAAAATCTATCAAAATGGACAATATTTCCACCATTCAAGCTCTGGTCATGTGTTCAGCTTAACCCTGTAACGCCCAGACCCTTGAACCCTCATTTCAAAATTGTGAGAAAATATTCATTTTTTAATTTTTTTTTATTTGTTTATAATAATCCACAAGAAATTTTTGAAAAAAATATTTGATTTTCTCAACCGGAAACATTGAAATCTACTTTGCCATCAGGGAAACTACGGATGGTTGCTAACAAAAGTTAAATATAAACAGGCGATAAAATTTTACGCACTTTCAAAATGAGTGTTGCACATCTGCGACACTGGGCGTTAAAGGTTTAGTCACGTTTCGATGAACCGACGCGGCAAGTTAACCTCTTTTCCTTGTTAGAGAAAAGAGGTTATAGATAGAAAGAGGAATAGAGATTTAGCTAAAAGCTTCGTCAGGCATAAAACAACTTCGTCTTCAAATTAACTCGGCACGTTCCCTTCATCGAGTTTCCAATGACGCACTAGTACCACCATTCCACAAACTATCCATCACATCGAAACATTCAAACACATTCCTACGTGCATCTCAGAAAACAAAGTGCCTGAAACAACTTTCTCTTCACACGCAGCGTGCAACAAAATAGCTTGCCTCTATTCCACATCACACATTACACGCGCATCTGTGGACAAAGAAACAATTCCCACTTTCTGCTGAATGAAAAGTCAGCCACTAACCCGCCTTGCGAAAGAAGATGCGAAGATTAAATTAACATATGCTGAGTAGAAACGCGTGTAGCCCCCGGAACAAACTTCCAGAGGCATTCAACGTCACGATGCGTCTAGAGCCCCTTACTGGAAATCGATAGCTGCACCTGGGCTCGACACTCTCAGTCGAAAATCCACTTATTGTTAGGGAAGAGGCGGTAATACACGTGCCGCGATCGCGGTGAGCAAGCATCACGGCGCATTTCCGTCATTTGCATATGCACGCTGCTCGCGCCTCGCGGAGGCTGCGGCGCGACAGATAGGCTGACAGGCCCCGCTATGAACCGTAGATACGTGGAAAAAGATTCGCGGCACCGGGGCGCATTATACAGAACGAGGTGGCTAAATGTCTCCGCTGCACTCAACGACACGAGCATGCTTCGGGGTAAAGTGTCTCGCTGCTCGAGACGCTCCTCCCCTCTGCAGTCGTTTGCTCACGGGAACCAAGAACGATGGAAGATATCTAGATCCTTTTACTCTGCAACTGTATTTTTTTAGTAAATCAAGCATAAGCTGTGACCTAACCTAGACCTTCGTTATATGCACGCTCCACACTGGAAAAGTTTACGCAAAGCTCGGCGCAGAGGGCGCCACTAGCGCATGTACTTTTGCTGACTGTTCATTTCGAAATTAAAGTGACAACAAAAGAAGAAAATTATAAAATATTTTAAAACGTTTGAAAAATTTTTATGCCAAAGTTGACTGCTAATATCTTTCTTTCTTTTACCAGGTTTGGCGTCTTTATAACCTAAAAGATGCAAACTTATTTTTTATATCCACGTAATTAATAATAGCTAATAATAGTAATAAAAATAGAAACTAACAAGTCAAACATGACAAGTGACACATGTTCGGGTGGCGCCACGGGTGGGTAAAAGTTGCAGCCAGCTTCCCCACTGCTTCAACGTGCATAGAACGGGTTTCCACTGACAACGACCAATCCGCCAGGGAAAATGATATTTTCTGACAGGAAGCCCACGTTTTTTCTGCTTCGCGCTCTGTTCGGAGCTGCCACGAGGGTCTCTACCGACATATTCGGCTCGTCTAACCGCGGAGCCGTGCCCCTGACAAGCATCTCGTGGCGAGAACGGCAGAGACGTTTAGGTGCCTCAGACCCCCGAGGATCCAAGAGGTCGTGGCAGCCACTCGTGCACGTTCGCGCGGGATTACACGATTATACGCATCTGCGGATGAGGTTCAAGAACCACTCGACCGGAATTTTAGCCCTTCCACAGTTGAATACATCGTAATTGGTTCGCGGCGAGACATGCGCCTGCTCTCCAGCCGCGCAACGAGATAATTCGTGGCATGCATCCAGGCTGTCAGATTGCTGGGCGAGCAGCTACATCCTCTGCGCCGATTCAATAAGCTTTTCATAATTGAAATTCGACCCGAACATCGGCGGCACTCGCGAGGGAAAGCTGCTTCGGGGGAAATGGCGCTAAAGCGGACAGCTGTATTAACTATTAAGCTACCGGCAGAGCTGGCATTCCTCTTCTTTAAGCGGGAAAGTTTCTAGAAGCTTCCAGAGGAGGTGCCGGCTTCGGGGGTCTCAGAAGCAGCCATCTCTGGTGAATAGGTGTCCCGAGACGTGGGTGAGCAGCGTTTGTACAGCGCTAGCGAAGAAATGCTCGTCATTGGCGGGAGCAGTGAGGATTTAAGTGACTAAGAGGAAACTTTGATTGGTATTCTAATGAAACTGAATGGGTGGCACTTTGGGGTATCCGGGAACCTGGAGCTTCCCTACGAGTTGCCCAATTTGTTTCAAATCGATCAACTTCGAAGTGAAGATTACATAGTTCTCCGAGGTGTAGTGAAACACTTCAGGGATTAAGGATTAGTTTACAGAAGATATCTTCGATTAAATAATTGTACTCCACATCGGAACAATAGAGCATCCTTGCTTCCTCTTGTTACGAGAGATTTTAAAGCAGATGGCGCGGTCGCCCATGAATCAGAACGACAATATTCCGACGAAAGAATGACGGGGGATCCCGGACGCGCTATCAAGATTTGTCCAGGCCCCTTTGTCGCGCGGTTAATAACAACGCTGCCAACAGTGCCACAACAATTTGCGGTGAAAATGGCTGGCAATGTAGACGCTCGCGAGGGGACTGGGACGAAGGAGGGCCAGATGACACTCGGGGGAACTACTAAAGTGTTTTCGTGACAAGAGATTTTCGACATCGGAGAGAAAAGAGGTACAGAATCCCTGTTGCCTCCTATCGTACAGGCTGTTGCACAAAACATCTAAAAAAAAAAAACTTGAAAAATCTGAAAAGATTTTTCCAAGCTATTCATGACTATCTAAGTTCGATAAAAATTTATTTTTTAATGTTTCGTTTTCAAGAAAAATGAATGCCAACATTGAATATTATAAACATCCAAAATCAATTTTCTCAAAAAGATAGACTCCTACATAAAAATTTATTTCAAAATATGACTCTTCTTTTGAAGGGACAATAGATATCCACCATTCCATAAGTGTTTTCTTCATTCAACTTTCATTAATTTGCTAAAATTCTGTAACTAGTGAATTGGAGTTTTGCTTACCAGCCCGTACCTCCTAGTTACAGCAAAATTGATTCTACCAATGCTCCTAAGGGAGATACTTCGTGGTTAATAGGGTCCTGTTGCCACTAGTTGTGGTGCAGCCAGTACATCAACACGTGGACACACGCGCGCTCGTTGACAACGGGAACCAAGCCTCGCCGAGGCACGTACGATTCATGGGGTTGCTTACGAGCTCCCTGACCAAAATTCATCCGCCCACGCAACCCTTCCCACCCCTCCCCAGAAGACTATCCCCCTCGTCGAGCGGCAGCAAGACATTTGCCGTCGGGATGGCGAAATCACGAGGGTAAAAATAATGGCCGATCATGCTTCCTCCAGGCGCCACCATCTAAAATGTTTTTCTTATGGTGTCGAGAAGCTGGCCCCTCGGACCGTGAGCCAGCAGTTTGCAGAAAGGTAACTCGAGATTCTCAAAACACTCGGCTGGAGTACCCCGTTACGAAA
Organism: Andrena bucephala; assembly: GCA_947577245.1. Classification (NCBI taxonomy): domain Eukaryota; kingdom Metazoa; phylum Arthropoda; class Insecta; order Hymenoptera; family Andrenidae; genus Andrena; species Andrena bucephala. The sequence continues at coordinate 5,584,358 of OX387718.1, read as the reverse complement.
TATCCCGCGTGTGGCTTCTCATTTCAAGCTCTGAGACGGGTTCCAAGTTTAAAAAGGTTCGTCCCTCGAACTTCGACGGTTCAATGCACGCTCAAACGTGATTCTTTGATTTGGGATAGTGGTGGAAGGGGTAATAATAATCAGTGAAATTGCGAATGTTATTGAATTATTTTTACTGGAATTTGAGAATATGGTGTATATTATTTTTTAGTTAATATTATGTAGGATTAAAATATTGCGTTAGCATTTTTATAATTATAAAGGTATTAAAAGTAATATATTAAATATTAAGAAATTTTAAAAATATTAAAATATTATCATTTTTTTTTTTTTTAATAAGGGGAGACGAATGCCCAAGTACAGTACTCGTTTTCGTTGAAATTAAGGAGCGACCCACCCATTTTTAGTCCTCGAAAAATGTTCAAAGGGATCTGCACGTTGACAGGGTTAAAATAATTCGCGGTCTGTATTAAAACTGTTGGGTGTAATTAATCCGACCCCCTGCTCCGCGGAGCGTTTGCAACCCCTCAGCGACAGGGTAAAATGCACCCCACCCCCTCCATAGCCGGGCTCACATTTGACCCGCGGTATGACAGCTTGTCGAGACGAGTTTTTAACGGAGAAAAAGCTAATTTGACATCCGCGCCGCGGTCGCGTTTTATTAAAGCGGCGAGGGTGTGCTACTTAAAAAGCGACAAACCGCTGGAATCGCTATTCTAAACATTGGATTACTGTGAAGAGGAATGTGCACCCATATACTTGTGAATATGGGGTAGCTTCGATAACGCAATATTTAAAAAAATCTTGATTTAATTGTGGAACAAGAGTCTTTCCTTTTCTTAAAATTTCGATAAATAGTCAAAGCCACGATTTACCAGCTGCATCATCCTCCATCGATCCTCACGTTCCTGCAGATAAACGTCAGAAAATCCCCGAGAACACACCACCCCTTTACACAAACAGGATGGAGCGTAACAAAATTCAAGGGTACGAGGAAACTGCATTAATATAATCATCCTCGAGGACGGGGGACAGGGCATCGTGGCGCCCGCACGCGGCCCCCCTCGCGGGCTTGTAAACGGATTTGCGCTGATAACGCGGCCCAAGTAGACGGATAAGGCCTGCACGTTGGCATTCGACGGGCGTTCGGGATCGAAATTGGCAATAGAACGTGTTCAGAGTACGAAAATTCGGGAAAAACGGGGGAGTCGGGCATTAGCGACGAAGCTAGACGAAGGATGGACGAAAGGGCGCCTTCAACCCCGACGGAGGGGGGTGAAAAGACGATGTATGAAATATTGTGGAAATTCACCCTCACTCGATTTCCTTTTGGATTTAATACAACGTGGAGGAAATGGCTGGCTGATTGGAGTTAATCGTGTGAAAGGAATAGCAGACGAGAGGAAAGTAGGGGGAGAGGGGGGGGGCGTAGTATGGCCACCCGAAAAAGAATAAGAATATTAAAAGAATGATTTAATTATTCGAAGTGGTTGGGAGTAAAAATCGCAGCGGGTGCAATTTTATTACAGCAAACTAAGTCTTCGAGCTGATTGTGAGTGGAGTCAATCTTCCTCAACTTCCAGGGATTTTTCTAATTATGTGCTCACAAGTGAACTCAAAATGGCGGACTTTCAGCTGTAATTATTAAATAAATGCAATTACTCGCGGCGACGTACTACATATTCCACTCGTCACCTGCTTTCGAGTGAATCGAGCCTGCAGTGGTCGATCCAGGATCAACGGGGCCTCCGCTCGGTAATTATTCTCGCAGGCTGAACGTGCAAGGGCTCGAAAAGCAGCGAATCAAAAGGCGTATGAAAATTCAAAGGGCCGCCAAAGGAAATCTCGATGAAAGGTCCGCCGTGGTTAACCAGCGTTTAACGTGCACGAAGTAAACACAGTAAACGGTAAAAAAAAAAAGAAACGCTCCCGCCACGATAGAGGGGGGGGGGGGGGGGGAGAATTTCAAAAGGAAAGGTAAGCCAAAGAGGTTCGCGGAGTTGGCTCGATAGCGGCTCCGCGGCAGTAATTACCGTTTCTCTGCTAACAAGTAACTCTGCCGGCGCTACTGTGATTTCCCAGAGAAAGGGTTTCAAGAGTCGAGCGCGGGGCAATCCACCTTACAGCAGCGCTCTATTTATAGAATCGATCACGAGCGCGTATCGCGTGTCAATATTGAAGCAACAAGTTCCAGACACTTAACGATTGCCACAAGTTCGCCTCTGTTGCAAAGATCAAATACGTCGCTTCTGAAGAAGAATTCTACTCAAAGATGTCACTACAAGCCCTCCTGGCTCTTAAACACACAACAAGATACCTCAATTTAATACATTAGACCTGAAGGAAGAGTCACTTCCTCGTTTCAATCACTCACAAACAAATTCCCATCAGGCGTGGCCACCTTAACCTGCACTTAACCTCTTTGCCAAAATCCAACAACACCTTCCTGCTCGACCCAGGCCTCGTGATCAAATGGCGAGGCTCTATCGCGAGCTGGAAGCACAGTAGTCCCAACTGTCCCATCCCGGCAGGAATGCTAATAGTCAAACGAAACTGGTTCGATTCTATCACGATCCGCAGCGTACGTGTCCATAGACAAAAGGACAAAGCTGACCGGCGATCGTGGCGATAAATAGAGCTACCGCCGCCGCCGCGGCCACCTAACAGCGGCCGGAGGAACCACCGTAAAGCGAGAGCCTCGTGTGGTTTGCGGTGATCCAGCCACGCCAGAGGTTAAGTGTGCAGCTCATGTCACGTGGGAAAGAGTGCAGTAGTCATGAGTCCTGACTCAGGACCGGTTTTCCTTGCGGATCCTGTGTCCACGGGCCCATTTTCGTCTAGCAGGCGATCGCATCTCAAGTGTACTGATTTAGTTTGATTAGTGTAACCTCTCTGAATTGGATGGTATGGGTCGAATGGGGGATTAAGTGGCATCTTTGGGAAATAAGATTTTTGGTTTCCGGTGAGTTGCTACGTTTCTCTGTGTTTGGAGTTGGTGGGGTAAAGAGACTTTGCGCGGACCAGATGTGACTGGAGTGGGGTTTTGTGTTTTATTATTCAGGGAGTGTATAGATTCGTGGAGTGTTTTCAATCCCTCTGAAGGAAGTATCTCTGATGATTCAACGTGTAACTCGCAGTTGGTACGGTATCAGTGCGGGTCGTATCAGTACGAGTCCGGAATTGCGCGTTGAATCATTAAATATGGCGGTTGGTGGTGTTGATAATGTTACGGGAACGTAGTCCTAGAGATAGGATAGGAAATTCAATCTTTTGTTTGTTTGTAATTCGTCTCAAGCGTGGGTACACTTTGCATATAAATTCTCAGGCAGATTCTTCCCTTCTTTTTCCTCCTCTTCTCATCAAGGAACGCTAAGGAAACTGTACTTAAATAAATGGAAGAAATTTCTTGAAATTTCTTTACTTCAAGCCCAAATTTAATCTACTCCCAAATCTCCCTGAATTTCCTCCTGTTCTTCCCAAGTAGAAAAAACTCTGAAGCTCGAAAAAATAGTAGAATAAAATCCCTTATACCTATTTTAGAAGGTTGCTCTATAAGGTTAATAAATCTAATTGACAACATTTTTCCATAACTTATCGAACTTCTATAATCTATCTAACTACTCAAATACTATCATCAATACCTGCTCCACATTTTTCTCAAAGCCAGAAGACCTCAAAGAATCTATCACAATCGGATCAAAAACGACCCAGAGGCTGTGGGATTGCAGTAATGAGAACAACGATTCAGTAGGATGAAAGAGCCTTCTCGCCCTAGTAGCGCGTAAAGAATGAAAGGAGATTCATCGCTGAAGGAACAGGGGTGCTGAAAGTCGGCGTGGAACGAGCCAAGTCGAGCCCCCCCCTAATAACGCAAGGAGATTTCCGTACATGGTTATTATGTAAGCGTACACGCGCGCAATTGGCCGCGCGAACACCGGCTACACGTATGTAAATGCGGTTCCTATGCATATATATGGCCGGCTTTGCGGAGTTACTGCAAATTGCGCGTGCGACTACGCGACCCCGTACATCTATTCCGCACGTGGGTACACACAACAGGTACTAGGGAACCGTGGTGCCTAGACACGCAACCGTAATTCCGCCTGAGGTGTTTCTTTTTAAGAGAACCATTATTGTTAACGAACGTCCAAGCACGATACTAATGGCTCCGGGCTGCAGTAAGGTGAAAATTTACGAAGCTGAGGGGAGAAAAGATTATGCAGACATTGCGGCCCCTTGTGTTGCTCACGTAGTGAGCATCTGGAGACTTCGCTAGGGATGTATAGATTTCTATAAGTAGAAGTTGAACTGTGGAGCTTGTGGAAGAATAGAGTTGTATGATTTATGAAATATTGGCTATTCCTCAGCTTCGAGTCAAGCAAAGTGAAGAAGTATCTTGGTGATTGAGGTGGAGACACACGACTAAGGTACCTACTCCTTTCACTAGTAGAGAAACCTACCAGAACTCCAACCAATGAATAAATTTCAGTTTGCAACTAGATTTGTGCCAGGCGCATATTCCAATTTTCTCACCATAAACTGGGGTTGAAGGTGATCGTCCGTTTTCGCCAGAATCAAGGATCCAGCAAACATCCTACTGGGATTAGAGCCAGGATCAGAACACCTCTGGGAGGAGTGTGTTGCAGCGTACACGGCGCCACTGAATGCGTGGAACAATCGAAACTATCCCGGCTGTAACTCTGCACGTGTATGTACACGCCTGAGGAAGCTGGAAAGCCGTGCACCGCCTTTCCAGGGTTTGCATATCCGCTGTCTAAAGTGCAGCCTCGCTACAGCCTGTTCTTCCTTACGAGCGGCAGTTAGAGAAAATTTCAGCCGGTTTACGAGCTGAGCAGTAACGTTTATGCGACGAAGAGAGTGCACCGGAGGATGCCCGCCAGGGTGGAAAGGCGAGGGGAGTCGCTCACGCGAGCTGCGAGAACAGCGACCATCGAAAGCGTTTGAGGAAAGTCTCCGGTGGCTCGTTTAATCGCTCGTAGTTCGGGATACTCTGTGCAAATGCGCGCTATCTTCGTGGGATGTTTAGGTCCACTTGTCTTGTGAAGGATTGGAGTGTTGGTGGAGTTAGATTATGGCGATTTCATGAGTCAAAGTAGCAGAGCCTTGTGACGTTGTAGATTTTATGGCAGTGGGGACTCTTGAAGTATAGAAGAATGGTGATCATTTGGAAATAGTAGAGATGTTGATGAAGTTTAGACTTTGTAGGGGTGGCGGGAGTGTAGAAGGGGTGGTCCTATGAGAGCAGTGATTCTATGGAACTTGGAGTCTTCAAGGAGCAGTGGTCTGATGAGAACAATGATCCTAAACAGCTGAAGATTCTGAGGCGGTGGAGTGTCTGTACGTGTAGTGACTTTGCAGAGGCAGTAATCTCAAAGGAGGAGGGGCGCTATAGAAATACAGATACTGGAGGAGTGGAGTTCCTATGGTAGTAACCCTATAGAAATAGAGGTACATATTGGAGGAGAATAGCTCCTACAACAGTGATCCTGCGAATCTACAGACTCTACAAGAGTGGTGTTACTGTAGAACTAGAGGTTCTATAAACGCAATGATCTTCCAAGAGTAATGGCCCTATAAGAGCAATGATTCTATGAACCTAGTGAAGCTATAGAAGCAGTGATCTGATAAAGCTAGTGCTCCACCAGAACTAGAGATTCTGAAACAGTAGAATTCTTAAAAAAATGTTACTAGAAGTGACATCTACAGGACTAGTGATCCCCAAGGAGCACACATCTGACAGAACTTGCAATCCCTTACAAATAATGATTCTATATCAATAACAACTCTTTAAAATAAAGCAGTAATTCTGCCACACAAGTTAGTAGTAACTCAAAGCTCTGTAAAATCAGTGATTGTACAGTACTAATAAATAAAGAAACATCAAACAAGACAGGATCTTTTACATCATATACCTTCAAAACCACCTCTTCCGCATAAAACCTGTATCTCCCAACGAGTAATTGAGAAACACGGTCCAGCGTGTCAAACATTCCTCGGCATCTCATCCCACCAGGGCGTTCCTCTTTCCCCAAAGCATAGTCCTCATGAACGCCCCAGATCTGATAGGGGCGAATGAATATTCACTCCCGATGCCAGGTTCCCCGTACGTGCGCTATCTCGACGACGCCATCGCGGCAGCCGCGGACAACAGTGTCAAAAGGGTGCTTTGACTACTCCCGTGCAATGGGAAGAAAGCACGAACAGATGCTCGTCACGATTCCGTAGGTGCGACTCGTAATTAACCAGAAGCCCGACCGGATGTTGATTAAGCTGACCTCGCGGAACCCCGCGGCCAAACCTCTTCGCCCCGACGCGTCATTTCGCTGTTCCACATCTTCCCCCCCCCCCCCCCCCGCCCCCTTTCGTCGCGAATGCTAATGGGACACGAGCGAATCACCTGGGCCACTAATTAAACTTGGTTACTCGAGTTGATGGAAGAGTTTAAATTACAATTTTCGAGGGAGGACGCCACTTTCAGGGAGGAAAGTGTTTGGGGCCATTTCATGTCTTTGAGGGTTGCTGCGTTGCGTTTTAGGTTGCTTTCAGGCGCTACGACGGATGTGACTTTGCGAGTGCGTATTTTTATGAATGTCTCGCACGGTGTAGTCGACTTGGAACTCGAGGATTTTTTATTCCTTCACGTGGTGGAGACTATCGCCTCTAAAACATGGCTGCAAGAGTCCCTTCTTTCCTCGATTTCTTCATACCTGACGAACTACCTTTCAAAGGTACCTAGCCTTCCTAATAAAATATACACCACCCAAAAATCGCCCAAACCTAGCCACAACATTAAACAACTCCTCAGCCTGATTAACTCACAGCTGAAGCCTCTTGCCTCCTACAAAACTTGACCAACAAGTGAACTCTACCTTAAGGAATCCTATTTGCAATTTCAAGTTTACAACCCACGAGTGCAAAGGCGCCAGACATCGCCATTTAACACCCCCGTACCAATAGCAAATGAAAAGGCACCACCCTTATACACCACAGTGTTGTTTCGCAAGAGGGTGCCCGTTAGCCTTGACCCCCGTTTTTCCCGTCGTTGCAGCGGCTTCAGTGTCTCCTTCCGCAATTACAGCGAAGGCGACGGTGCTTAAAAGTCGATTACCCCTCGACCGGGGAGGGGGAGCGATTTTTGCGACCGGGTTTCCTCGCTGGAGGGCGCGTTCCACGGGACCCACGCAGGGGGGAATGGAGGCTTGCTGAGGGGGGCTGGGAGAGCGTGTGCCTCCTTAGAGATGGATTCTGTGCCCGACGCGAGAGATGTAATCTCGAAAGAGACGGGAGGAAGCGAAGCAGACGACGGGAGAAGGGTGGAGAGATTATGCCCGATCCCTTCGAGCAATCTTGTTAGTGTTAACCCGATGCGCGGCCAAAGGAAAAGGCAACCTCCGCTGGGGACGGGGATTACAACGTTGTCCTAGCGGGCATTGTTGCAAGACGTTACCCCCCAACCCTCCTCTTCTTGTAGTACCGTAACGAGACAACGTGTTTACGTGGCCAGCGACATCGATCAGCCCTTAATTACGTCGTTATTTTCGGATAGGGACACGCTGGGGCTCGATTGGGGAGGATCGAAGCGGAGGCTCGTGATTCCATAGCCATTGTCGAATGACAAGTTTGGGGTTTGTTTTGCTGGCTGGGTGCAAAGGGTTGCGTGGGGAGAGGGGGTGGATTTGGGATACTCTTTGGACAAAGACTGGGACTTGTTCTGATGGTGCTGTTATAGGTTAGGATAGCGAATTTGAGGGTAGTAGAAATGGTTAACTGGAGGCTGATGGAACGTGTTGGAATCGAAGAAGATTCAATTTACGATATTTTTAACCGACTTCGAAAAGGAGGAGGTTACAGATTTGACCCGTTTTTATGTTTTTTTATGTTTGTCCCCGCATAACTCCTCAGCATATGGACCGATTTTGATGATCTTTTTTTATTCAAAAGAGTTAATAATCGAAATTTTTTTTTAAAAAATTAAAACCGACTTCAAAAAAATAAAATTGCACTAAAAAGTAAGAAATAATTTTTTCCCTTATTTAATCTACGACTCTCATATTTTTTAAGTCGGTGCCTCATCATTTGCACTGTGTAAATCTGGCGCCGACTTAAAAAATGTGAGAGTTGTAGATTAAATAAGGGAAAAAATTATCTTTTACTTTTTAGTGCAATTTTATTTTTTTGGAGTAGGTTTTAATTTTTTTTTATAATTTTTTATTAGTGCTACACTTAACCTTTAGAGGGCCGGAATTTTTTCATTGAAATTGTAAACTTTATTTACTTAAAATTTATGCATATATACGACCAAAATGGCCGGCAAAGTATCCAAATTCTTAGGTGGCCACTATAGTTGGCCCCCTACAGGTTGAAGATAAAATCAGGGCCTCCTTGGGTTTCCTCAAAATGGACAAACTGGGGGCTGACATTCCATTTTCTTCGATACCACAAAGGGTGTCCTTAAAGTTTTCATTGAAATCATTAAAATTTATGTGTAGTATGATATTCGTTTATTAAGTGTCTTTATTGCACAACACAAATGTATAAGCATGGAAAGAAAGAAAACAAAGACAGAAGCAAAGGCGAAGTTTAGCCAGAGACTGTTTTTCAACCTAACCTATAAGGTGTTAAACAATTATGTACATTGCACCGAGATATTAAAACTACTCAAACTGCACAAGGGAACACCGCGAAAACGTACTCACCAATTGGAACGCAACTTTGTGGGTTTATAGAGTGACTCAACACAAGAACAACGGTATGTTTCATTCTTGCCCAAGCGCCCTCTACGGCTATGAAAACTAACCTCAAAGTCAAATAGGCACTCCTACTTTTTCGCGTATAACTCCTAAAGTACAAGAGCCATAAAGAAATGTTTCGAACCAAATTTTAACGGTGCTCTAAGCGCTGCAAACTTGTGTTCTCAAACTTTTGAAAAGAGTTTTAAAAAAAGTACCTGGTGAAAAATAACTTTTTTTCCAAATTTTGTTAACGAAAATTAAGAACGCCCTAAACTCCCACATATCTGCGAGGAGTACCTACACAAATTCTGATTTTCCTAAAAACTATCCTCTCCCCGTCCACCTCGCAGCCTCTCATGCCCAAGCCCCGGCGCATACAAATTTCCCGCCACCACGAAAATGCAAACGAGCCCGAGGATGTTCCCAAGCATCAGCAGAATTCCGAGAACAAGCGTTCTTCTTTCTCTGGCTCCGAAGGAACCGGCGGATGGTTAGCCAGCACTGCCAGCAGCACCGCCTCGGGGCCAGCCGAAACGCGTTCGCGCCTCGAATAAAAATACCACGCCGCGGATCTAATTAGAAGAAGCACGCGACGGAATAAAAGCTAAGAAGAGCCAGCCGCCCGTGCCCTCCCCGTTCCGGCTGGCTAGCGGGAACGCCCGTGCAATGATTTACAACGACACGCTCGGTTTTCTGGTTATCTTGTTGGTGCGCGTAACACGGTAACGAGATATCCTGTTACTCGACGCGGGACATCGGTCAGTCACCGTGTATTCCCTGATAATCTGTCGTTTGCCCGCTGATAGCATCGACGAGGAACACGGTCGCGACATGGCGAGGTTTTAACTGTTAATTGACAGGCCCCACGCGAATTTTAACACTTTGAGCGGGGCAGTGTATCGAAAAGTGGCCCTTCGCAAAGCTATGTCCGAGCTTAAATTTTTTTTTTAAAGTAAATATCGGGAATAGTGGATTATACTTAAATTTTATGGTTTTTAAAATTTGGCAATTGTAGCGCCAATAAGTATCTATTTAGTTGCAATAAACTCAATTAGGTATTATATTTTAAATTAACATTATTTGTTAAATGAAGAACTGGTGTGAAACCGTGTGCAAACTGAAAGTTACACTTTTAATTTTTAATAATCTCTTGGACAACTAACTATTAATTTATAAAAAGAGTAACGTTGGGGAACAACTCTAGGAACTATTAACACGGGACGCTACAGAAAATATCGACGTGAAACCTCGATAAAACTGTTCACAGTATGAAAACGTCCCTCGGCGTGAAAACACGCTCATGCCAGTTGAAGTGATGAGTTTGTTTTTTTTGTGGTGGAGAAAAATAGATGTTGAGAAAGTTTTAGGTAAATTTCGAACCACTGATTTGAATATTTCTGAGTGCAACGATATGTAAGGGGTAAGGGGGAAAACCTGAAAGGTCCATTTTTCGTGATTTTGCGATTTATAGCACATTTTGTTGTTGGCAACTGAGACCACAGAACTGTCGAATTACAAAAAATTATAAAGTTCAAATACCCCCGTAAGATAACGTTAAAAATTTAATACACTAATTAAAAACAGGAAACGGCTACTCTGCACTGGAACAAAATACGTAATGTCCCCACTCTTTGCTTAAGCTTCTGTCGTCAAGATTAAAAGAAGAAAATTAAATTAAAACTTAATTTTCTTAGTAAAGCTGTTTTTGTGACATTTCCTATTTTCCCCTTACCCTTCATACAGTGTTGGAGACTAAAAAGTGTTGCAAACACCCTCTAAATAGTATTATCAAAGGAAATGACACTACCCTGTATTTAGAAAATATCGAAGGCTCTGTTTCAATGATAATTATCAACTACCCCTGTTACCCCCAATTTCGACGAGCCCAGAAAATAGAGCACGGTGGAGAACGTGTCTGAGCCTGTGGAATGAGTGGAAGTGAAATATTTTCTTCATTTTCTACTGGGAATCCTGATTGAATCACGAGTGTGGCATCTTTCCATGGCCCGAAGTGAAGAGCGGCGAGTGTCGTTCACGGAAACCAGAGACGAGCGAACGTAACCTGAATTTTGCGAAGAGCAGGATCGATGGCAGAGTCAACACTTGATCCTGCGGCCTAACGCCGAGGGATCCTCGAGTGCTTTGACAGCGACGGGTGCTTCGAAAGCGTAAGACGATAGCAGGTCTTAATAACACTCCCCACTCTCGTTTCTTTGCGCCAGGATGCACTTCGCCCCTGAAGTTGTGTAAGTCTGAAAGCAAAGGGCCTTCTAATTGCAAATACTTCGATGTTGCACAGAATCCATGTACCAGGGTGTCTCAGAAAATATTCTATTGTGTTGGTGCCGAATTTTTCTTGCTCTTTCAACCACGACTGTTGTCCGAATTTGGAGTAATCGTGCCCCATGCAAATGAAGGGATACCACGGCCATTAGTTGGCCCAAAGTTTGCGCAAATTTCGCGTCGTTACCAGGACGACCGCGAAACCGAATTAACGCCATTGTGAACGGCCGCCTTCAACATTACATCACCGAAAAGTTTGCGCAAATTCCAACGGCCGTTGCTACAGCAACCGCGAAACTGAATTACCTCCGAGCCCTCTGCGCCCTTAACACTGCCCCGGCCGAACTTTTACAAATTCCCTGTCGTTACTGTAACAGCCGCAAAATCGAATTAACATCGCCGTCGCGGTGGGGATGTTGAATTTTCGGGAATTCGTCGGAATTCCGCGTAAACATCCGGACGAAGTTACAATTGGGGAGGTTGTGTGTCCGTGGCGATACTTGCTTCGTGAAATGGACTGTGTATTGTGTGTACTGACATTCAAATAGAATTAATTATGTGCTTCGAGTGTACAGAGATTTTTGTGATTCTGTTTATGTGATATTTGTTTTATTCAAGTTTCTGGTGAAAAAAGTGTTAAGTAAGTAAAATTCTAAGCACCCCCAAATATCGGTAAAATTTATTATTTCCATTTCACTGTATTAATTAAGGGGGTATAGGACTATTGAACGACAGAAATCGACGGTTTCTTGTCGGTTGGATTGCTTAGATTCCAAATAATCACCATACCGGCACTTTTCACAGTTTTTTATGTACACTTTTACAAGTAATGTAAAATAAAAAAATTGTCAGAATGTTGAAAATTATTCATGTTATTTAACCAATAATCTAAAAGCAAAATGCTTTGGGATAATTACTTTCTACACTAATAATTATCGTGTGGAACTTTGCTGGCGAATTTAAACAATAATTGTAAGAGTTACACACGAATCAATTTTTTCCCACATTTTCATGGAAACAAATCGTCTTTAATCAGTTATAAAATGTTTTACAAACATCCAATGTTGATGCGAAAATTCCACACGATAGAGAAAGGAATTATACAGCTCTGCTTAAAATCTGAAGTGAAAATATTCATTCGTTCAAGAGTTATGATGTACACCGTGTTTGAAAATGTAGTTTCGAGATAAACGGCTTCAAAGTTAAGTCCCATACACCAATACCGCTCTGCGAGGCAGTTCAGCGGTATAATTTCCATAATTATTCGAATTTCCTCACGATATATTGTTGTAAATATTCACAAAGCATAGCGCTTTCAGAATTAATAATAATAAAAAAATCGATTTTTCGAGATTTCAATAGTCCTACAACCCCTTAATGGAGTCAAAGAATTCTTTATATATCCACTGTTCTAAAAGAAGCTACCTCTGCTGCAGACTCCTTAACTTTCACAGATTCGAATCGGTATTGATACCAACCCCTGCAGCGTCGAGATTCGACGTAAGCACGGTATCAGCAGCCCCAGCCAACGAGGGGGGTACAATGTGGCTACGAGTCATCTTAAGGAAATTACCCCGTCCGCGGACATTTTGCCAGAATGGGAAATCGATGTGTTACAGCTCGAACCGTGCCCCGCAGCCTTGGAAGTCGAGTAGTCGGCGAAGTTCAGCTGCTCGAGAATTCAAAAACTTAAAAAATTCTAAACTTCGCAGAAATATATTTCACGTGATCCCACTACCACACCTATTTACTAAATTATGAAATTTTAAATCACCCTGCATATCTGCGAGCTAAATACAAAATTTATGTTAGGGATGAATTAAGAAAATTTAAGAAAATTAATTTTTTTTTTTTACAGAAAATTTTTGCCACTTTGTATATCTTTGTGTATCACTTTTTTTTTATTTCTTTTATGGTTTCGTAAATATGCAGGGTAATATGAAAACTCGAAATTTCTTTGAAGGGGTGGTTTCTCCCACCACGTTACTAGAACCGCCAGAACTGTTTCTCTGTAAAGTATTGCATTTCATCGAATTGTCGACTTGCTGAACTTTCTTTGCAAGGGTGGGAGAGGGAGATTCCCGTTCCAGATGAAAATTCCGGTCGCAGGGACATTGCCAGGCCCGTTATGCATTCATGCCCCCTAATTTTCACATTATTAAAAGATTTATCGGCCACTCGGTCAGCCGTGATACCGGCTGCGCCCGAATATCGAAGCTCCATTAAGAGACGATGGCGAAATTGCGTCGGGAAGAAGTCGCTACAGGGTGTCCCAAGACATTCCGATCCTGGAACCTGTATCTCACAAAGAATACTCTAAACAAATCAAAATACCAAGAATTTGGTAAACCATTAACAAAATATCACAGTGGAATAAAAAAGAATTACTTCCAGAGCTTCTACAGCGCGTTTAAAAATTGCTACACTTCATAAAAAAATATTATCTTGCCCCCTAGGTAAGTCAAAATTTTTTAAAACTAAATCGCACAAAGCAACTCCTTTGATTGGTTTATTTTCAAAATAATACTTCGATGCATTTCAGAAAATAACACAAAACTAAAACTGAGTGTCAGGAATCCTACAGGACGTCTCAAGAAATGAGACCCCGCGCACGTAGAGAGCTTGCGTATTCAGAGGATTATGGCATGAATATTGAATATGCAGTTGCTCGTTGAATAGGAAAAGGACATTGCGGAAACAGTATTGCGGGACGGGAGAGGGTGAAGGCTCGCAAGAATCTCTGCAACTGCCTGATGTTGACTCTGCGATTAAACGTAATTGGAATAGAACAGAAAGGAGGGCGGACCGGGGGGGGGGGACGCTTGGAAACAGGCTCGATTCGTTTTGTAACGAGCCACTTTCGACGAGAGAGAGAGAGAGAAGAAGCACAGGGATTCGACCGGGTCTGACATCCAATTTTCGTACGAATTGATATTCAAGGCACCGCCGACGCACAGGTAATTACCTGGGCTTCCTTTGTGCATAAATCCCGTCGGTCAAGCCGCTTTGACTATGACGGAATCAAATGTCCCCCGCGGAGAATTCAATTTGTCTTCCATCATTATTGTCTTTCGCCAGCCCCGACCGTGAAGCACGCGCGGCTCGCGGTTGACAACGAGGCTTGTCAACGACTACCGCACGTGCATCTTGGACAATAGTATTATTATACATATTGCGACTTCTGCTGGCGAAAGTTTGATTGGTTACCTCGCTCGTTACGTAGGCAACGAGATAAAGCTTCGCTTTGTGCTTTGTTTCATTGTTTTCTGCGTGGCCACAGAGTGGGCGGAGGATATTTGTGTGATTAAACGAGAGAAGATGGATATCTGTGGGGAGAGAAACGTGACGGTGGTTGCGAGTTTGTGTTGGAAAATTTTTCGTCCGTGGGATTTTCTTCTAGAGAAAAGGGAGTTATACTTTTTTTAAGGAAATAATGTCCACGTGGAAAGTTGCAGAGTTCGCAAACGGAGGACGCATTTTTACTAGTTCGCAGGGATTTAAGGGGCTGCTCGCGACTCAACGAACACCTGAAGTTCGGCTATCGCGAAGACGTTCGGGGCTTTTTAACGCGAGCCTCTTAATTAGTCTGCAGTCGCTTTTGTCCGTCGAGTCGCATTATTCGCAGCAATTCCTGTATTTAATCGCTGTCGTCTGGATTTCCCGCCTACTTTGAATATACAAAGCTCGTTTCCTCCGATATCGAACTCCCTTCCCGCCCCAGCCTGCTTTCTTTCCCTCAACCGACGGACCATGCGATAATTGCATTTTTGCGAGGGCCGCTCCGGCGATACACCTCTCTCCCATCAAATTTCATCCCGTTTTTCACCGCTTAATAACCTCCGTCCGCTCGTTTAATATCCGACAATTACGTAAACGAAATTATCTGGGCGAAAGCAGCTTGGTTCTCCGGGTTTCATAACGGGGCCCGGTAACGAAGGACATTTCAACGAGGGTGATCTACGATCCAGAGTTCTCCGCGATTTGTTTCGCGATAATGGCGAATTTATTACGCTCGGTCGAATAAACGGAGTGTATTTGATTTAAAGCGTGGTGCTGCAAAATATTCCGATGATAAGATTTTACTTGTTTATGATTTCCAGTGAAATAATATCAAAATTTTTATTGGGTTCTAAAGTTCTCATCAAGTGGGACAATTTCTACTCGAAACACTTTCTGAAATAATGCACGCGTGAAAAGTTATGACGAGATTTAATCCAAAACATGGTGCCGCCAGATATTTCAATGATAAAATTTTACTTATTTACGATTTCCAGTGGAATTATTGAAATTTTTTTGGGGGGTTCTAAAGTTCTCATCAGGTGGGACAATTTTTACTCGAAACACTTTCTGAAATAATGGACGCGTGAAAAGTTATGAGGAGTTGTAGCTCTCGGCACGTTGGTCCGGGCAGTGTGTCTGGCCATAGACGATCCCTCTCCCCTTGCTTTCTTTGCTGCGCGATTCTGAATGACCACATGCGGAATTACCAAAAAAAGTCTGCAAGGGAACACGGTCCACGAGGCTCGGAAAGATTATTACCCAATAAGCCATCGTTATTTGCGAGGCAACGTGTGCACGTTGATCGATAAGCGAACGCAGTTAGCCTGAGCGTGAAATTTCGTTCGGCAATCACGTGTTCGTGGAATCGCAGATTTTCATCGAGCGGCGTAAACGACGGTTTAATCATCCGTGCACCGTCTACGGGGTATTTCTCATCGGTTTTTATGAGGCTGAGGAGGCAACGAGAGCATCTGCCACGCGGAAGCTCATGCATCAGCCGCTCGAACCCATGATTTCCCCATTAGAATGCCATTCGTCGTGTCAACGCGCGTCGAGATAGATATTTCATGGAGAGCAGGCAGATGCTTCACGTATATAGCGAGGGAAAAGGGAGAAGGGAGTCTATGGCGCCGAGTAACGTCTTCTTTCAGACAAAAACTGTCCCTTTTTCTGGCGCCCGGGTCTGATACAGGGTGACTCCAAGTAAAATCGATTGAACCACGTAGAACGTTAGAAATTTACCACGAAAAAAATTCAAGAGCCTTTACAAGCTTATTAGCTGGTTCAATAATTTAAATAAATAGATTAATATTATTATACTCGAGAAAATTACTAAACTGCCTATATCTTCTGCTCTGACTATAGAAAATGGAAGATAATTTTTTAACATCTCAAAGAATTTCATACTTAAATCAAAAGTAGGTACCTAACCTCGTTTTTCATTCAATATTTCACCAAAAAATGAACGTACCATTCAAATTTCTCCAAGTGATAGAAATTATAGCTTATATTTCAAACTAAAATTTTCGAGACACATATCGTTTCGGATAGTCCAAAAAATAATTGTATAACTTTCACCACGGGAAATTAATAACAAGTCACTCTGCTCGCAAAATACTTCAACCCTCAACCTCCTTCTTCTATTTCTAAGTCCCTTTGAAAATTCCCACTTCTCCCAACCCAGACACTGATCCACCCCCGGGTGACTGTATGCACAATCTCAGCCAGCAGTCCGTGGAAAAGGATATTGCAGCCCTCTCTGTTAACTTACGCCCCCTCTGGCGAAAGAAAGAGTCCAGCCACCTCGACGCTGTCAAACAACTGTTTCCATGCCCCCTCTCGTCGATCACTGGTCGAAATTTAATCGGCGACCGCGACGCGGTCGGCGTTCATTAAACAGCCGCGCGCGCACTTGCTGCACTAATAATGATCCCAAAGCCACGAAAAGCTGTACACGAGGGCGCAAAGGGGTCTCCACGGTAACCGCGGCCGGGCCGAGCGGCACAAATTTAATATCTGCTAGTTCATAATGACACTCCTGGAAAATGAGCCGGCACCGGTCCCGCCCCCTTCTCGCCCCCCCCCCTTTCGGCGTTATTTGCGCATACACTGTGGGGGTGAGGGAGAAAATCGCGGCGCTCCTGGAAAGGGGAGCGAGCCTCGAAATGGTGGTTGGCAACGTTTGGGGACGAGGCTTCAAACGCGACGATGTCTAGGTTCGAGACGAAGGGGTTGAACGCCGAGGGGGCGGAGAAAGGGGTGTGATGACTTTGAAGATTTTGGGCGGCGTTGTTGGGGTTTGTTTTGATGGGAAGTCGAGCGAGTGTTTCATAGAGGGCTTCGAAGTTGATTAGTTCCCAACGATATTGGATTTTATTTTTAACCGACTTCAAAAAGAAAGAGATTCTCAGTTCGATGTGTTTGCATGTATGTATTTATTTTTTTAAAATAAATGTAGTTATATAACTTAAACAACTAAAAAGTAAAAAATAAAAAAAAATTTAAAAAATGAAAACCGAATTCAAAAATGTAAAAATGCACCAAACAGTCAAAAATAATTTTTTTCCTTATTTAATCTACGACTCTCAATATTTTTAAGTCGGCGTCAGGTTTACACAGTGCAAATGATGAGGCGCTGACATAAAAATATTGAGTCTTAGATTAAATAAGGAAAAAAATTATTTTTTACTTTTTGGTGCATTTTTACTTTTTTGAAGTCAATTTAATTTTTTTTAAAAAATTTTTTATTGATATTGGATTCTGAACTACCCCTTTGTACCTCATCGCAAATTTTGTAACTATTTCTCTATAAATGAAAAGATACTTGAGAAAAGATCCATAAGGGTCGTATTATTTGACCCCAAAAAATTATTTTTGTATTTTTTCACAGGGCTTGTGAATGTATTCATATTTATGAGTAAGTAAGGTGGTATTAATTTAATTTTTCTCAGTTACATATTAGGGGTTGCTACCAGGCATTGAATAATTTTGAGCATTTTTAGAATATATTTTTTAAACACATTTCCTTAAGGTTGCAATATTATTACCAAGTAAATTTGTGAACCAACAACATTAAAAAATACTCAATTTATATTTATAAAAGTCTAACAGTAATGTTTACTAACCAGAGTGGTGGGAGGGGTGGCAAGGCGGGTTGCTACGTACTACTCTGGAGGGGGGATTCTTGATATAATATAAACTCTCAGGTTTACAGAGTGTCTGGTGTATGAATTCGTCTTCAGTATAAAAAAAAATACAATTTTATTTAAAATATTAATAACCGGATAGCACCCTCTGAAACATGAAATATAATAAAATTTTAACGAGTCCCGTATTTCAGCGTATAGAACAAAACTTTGGGTATGCTCCAGCAGTATTTTAAAAGTTGAATTTTAAGCACTACCCTACCCTCCATACAGGAATAACTTCCCCCTCAATGGCCCCTCAAATTCCTCGAAAATAGACACCCCCTCCCTGATCCCTCGCATCACCCTACCCTCCCAAACTGTAAAACCCTAAAACCCTCAAAACCTCAACCACCCACGACACCACCCCACACATACCCTTAATCAACCCCCAAAAAAACCCCCCTCATTACCAGCCAGCTTCCCGCCAAATCAAAGGCTGCCTCGAGACCCATTAATCCCACGACCTCTTCTCACCAAAACGGTCACAGCCATTCCAAGACTTTCATCACACCCCTTGTACAGAGGGATCTCACCGGACGTGCGAATCCCGCGCCTACGGGGGTGACTTTATTAGAGCTGGTCCAGGGGAGGAGGGGTACGCTCGAACGAAGCCAAAAGGAGGTGAGCACAGCTCGGGGACACGTCGCAAAGAAATCGCCCGGGATTTCGAGCAATTAAAAGCGTAGAAGCCGGGGGGCTTAAGTGGAGAGAGCATCGACTCGCGCCTTTTCGCACCGACACCCACCACCCCCCGCACACTGAGCGAGGCCCGCGGGCCCTCACGTTTCTGATTCGTCCGCGAAATAACAAACGGTGCCTGGAAGAGCGTTGGGGGGGAGGGGGGGGGGAGAGAGAGCGGACGATCCAGCGAAGGGCGCCGGTAGTTTACCGACGCGTCGCAACTGGAGGGCCGCGAGAACGCGCCGAACTGGGGGGGGGGGGGGGGGGCAAGTCGTTTGTTAAAATGACGTAATCCGAGACATCAAAGGCCGCTTCGACGATCCCGAGACACGCTCGACAAGGATTTTTCGCGTTTTTGTCTGCGATCCGCCGCTTCTTTGTGCGCTCAGTTTCACATTTCTCCCCCGTTTCGGAGCTCCCTGTGGCTGGGCGGGGGTGCAGGGGGCAGCGTTGATTTCAACCGAAAATTGTTTGGCTGCGCGACGGGTCCCCGGCGCCGTTTTCTTTGGCGGGGGGAGGAAAGTTTCGAGGGGGCACTCGTGGAGATTTGCTTGTAGGTAACGCGGGAGCTACCGAGGGGGTTGAGTTTGATATTTTTCCTTGGGGACGGCGGAGTAAATAGACCCTTACACTTGCAATCTTCTGAATAATTATACTATCGTTACTCTCGTCATATAAATTATACGAAGGGGCTGGTAATAAATAAAAAGCCCTGCGACTGAACTTCGCCTTTGCGCTGCTTTTTTTTCTTTACTCCCTTCTTTGTCTATCTTCTGTGCAATAAGGACGTTTAACCCTTAGTGGTCACACAAGGTACCTTTACCAATATTTCTGTAAATTTTTGGACCTTAATAATAAAATTTAAAAATTTGGCGAATTTTAACAAAAAATATCGCTTTTATCCACAACTATTTCTTCAAATACAAATTTGTACGTACCAAAATTTACATTTGTAGAAAAATACTATTAGAGCATGATCGTACGAGTATTACGAATGTACAATTATCACTGAAAAATTAAAAGATTCAAAAATACGAAAATGGTAACTCAAAAATGACGATGGGGTACAGTGATCATAGGAAGGTGTAACCACGGAGGGTTAATAATAATAATACTAAATGAATTACACCTCCATAAATCTATATGCATAGCATTACAGACAGAGTTGGACATTATTCCAATAAAAAATTATTCGTTATTCTCAAATAACTTCTATCATTCGAATAGAAATTTATTCAAATAATGCCCAACTCTGATTACAGAAAGTGGTATACCTAGACACATGCTCCACAATGAGGAGATTCCTAAATTCATCAATAGAAAAAAAAGCTGAGGAGGGGAATAAAAAGCGTACAAAAGCTGAGAGTACCCAAATAATAATAATAATAAAAAAGAATTCATAACACCCCCCTATTACTGTATCTTCAAAAGCCATTTGTTTAAATAAAAGAGCCCTGCTTCAAGTACCACTAGTATCACACAATGGAAAACCACATCGACTATGTACTTACTATCTCTAAACGATTATTTCGAGGAAAATATTAGTCAGTTAAGTGCGTTTCATGGTCGCCGCCATGATTAAGTAGTCGCGGAGTAAATCCGTGTTTCGCGCTGGTTGGAAGCCCCGCGCTACCCCAACTTCTAACTGCGTGTATCCAATGTCGTGACGCGTTTTAATAATTGAAACCCACCCCGTGGAACTTTACTCTCGTTTCGGATTCCCGTGGCCTTCGCGAGTCGCCCGACAATTGCGCGTCGTCTGGTTCCTGCTAACCTTCAGGACCCCCCTGAGCTAGACGGGTCGGATGTCGCCGAAATCGCTCAGGAAGTTTCGTCCCCCGCGGGGATGAGCGTTTGGAATTGAAATGTCTTAGTAATCGGAGGCCACTTCAGTTTCCCATTTTCCACGCTCGGGAGGAGCACTGAGAAATTTTCTTATACACGGAATTAGCGATAGTGGAGACAGGTGGAGTTAGTTGACTCCATTTTGTTTCGTTTGTACAAGCAATGGGAAGGGATGAAAATGTTTGAAGTGGAAATTGAATAGAAGACATTTGTTCATGGAATTTCCTTCATTATGGTCCGAATTACGTCGTCCTTGGTGTTATTTTCATCGGAGAAACAGAAGGAATCGATTGGCGTAGTTTTCGCAAAGATCTGATGAGAAATTCGGAACTGGAGATACCTCACTTCTTAATGGGTATTCCTGTCGCCCCGGGGGTCACAGCCTTCGACCCGAAGGCCATGATGCTCAGTGTGGCTTCAATTATGGAACGGTACTCTATGAGATCTCAAGAGTCTCGAGTATCTCGGGTATTTTACCCGGGTGGCGCCTACCCGGGAATTTTTTTTCCCCCAGGTATCTCACGGGTACCCGGGAACCCGTTCTCCCGGGTATCAACAGCTCTAGTTTCGACCGCGCAAGAAAAAAAATTTTCGAAAAAAATAAAATTTCCGAAAAGTCGAAAAAAACTCGCGCATGCGCACGAGCGGCGCCGGGGGGACGTGCGCGCAGGGCCCAGACCGCGGAAGATGGAAAAGTTTCGAAAAAAAAAAAAATTCCGAAAAGTTGAAAAAAACTCGCGCATGCGCACGAGCGGCGCCGGGGGGCGTGCGCGCAGGGCCCAGACTGCGGAAGATGGAAAAGTTTCGAAAAAAAAAAAAATTCCGAAAAGTCGAAAAAAACTCGCGCATGCGCACGAGCGGCGCCGGGGGGGCGTGCGCGCAGGGCCCAGACTGCGGAAGATGGAAAAGTTTCGAAAAAATTTTTTTTTTCCGAAAAGTCGAAAAAAACTCGCGCATGCGCACGAACGGCGTCGGGGGACGTGCGCGCAGGGCCCAGACCGCGGAAGATGGATAAGTTTCGAAAAAAAAAAAAAAATCCGAAAAGTCGAAAAAAACTCGCGCATGCGCACGAGCGGCGCCGGGGGGGCGTGCGCGCAGGGCCCAGACCGCGGAAGATGGAAAAGTTTCGAAAAAAAAAAAAAATTCCGAAAAGTCGAAAAAAACTCGCGCATGCGCACGAGCGGCGCCGGGGGGACGTGCGCGCAGGGCCCAGACTGCGGAAGATGGAAAAGTTTCGAAAAAAAAAAAAATTTCCGAAAAGTCGAAAAAAACTCGCGCATGCGCACGAGCGGCGCCGGGGGGACGTGCGCGCAGAGCCCAGACCGCGGAAGATGGAAAAGTTTCGAAAAAAAAAAAAATTCCGAAAAGTTGAAAAAAAACTCGCGCATGCGCACGAGCGGCGCCGGGGGGCGTGCGCGCAGGGCCCAGACTGCGGAAGATGGAAAAGTTTCGAAAAAAAAAAAAATTCCGAAAAGTCGAAAAAAAACTCGCGCATGCGCACGAGCGGCGCCGGGGGCGTGCGCGCAGGGCACAGACCGCGGAAGATGGAAAAGTTTCGAAAAAAAAAAAATTCCGAAAAGTCGAAAAAAACTCGCGCATGCGCACGAGCGGCGCCGGGGGACGTGCGCGCAGGGACCAGACCGCGGAAGATGGAAAAGTTTCGGAAAAAAAAAAATTCCGAAAACTCGAAAAAAACTCGCGCATGCGCACGAGCGGCGCCGGGGGGCGTGCGCGCAGGGCCCAGACTGCGGAAGATGGAAAAGTTTCGAAAAAAAAAAAAATTCCGAAAAGTTGAAAAAAACTCGCGCATGCGCACGAGCGGCGCCGGGGGGCGTGCGCGCAGGGCCCAGACTGCGGAAGATGGAAAAGTTTCGAAAAAAAAAAAAATTCCGAAAAGTCGAAAAAAAACTCGCGCATGCGCACGAGCGGCGCCGGGGGGACGTGCGCGCAGAGCCCAGACTGCGGAAGATGGAAAAGTTTCGAAAAAAAAAAAAATTTCCGAAAAGACGAAAAAAACTCGCGCATGCGCACGAGCGGCGCCGGGGGGACGTGCGCGCAGAGCCCAGACCGCGGAAGATGGAAAAGTTTCGAAAAAAAAAAAAATTCCGAAAACTCGAAAAAAAACTCGCGCATGCGCACGAGCGGCGCCGGGGGGCGTGCGCGCAGGGCACAGACGGCGGAAGATGGAAGTTTCGAAAAAAAAAAAATTTCCGAAAAGTCGAAAAAAACTCGCGCATGCGCACGAGCGGCGCCGGGGGGACGTGCGCGCAGAGCCCAGACCGCGGAAGATGGAAAAGTTTCGAAAAAAAAAAAAATTCCGAAAACTCGAAAAAAAACTCGCGCATGCGCACGAGCGGCGCCGGGGGGCGTGCGCGCAGGGCACAGGCGGCGGAAGATGGAAGTTTCGAAAAAAAAAATTTACCGAAAAGTCGAAAAAAACTCGCGCATGCGCACGAGCGGCGCCGGGGGGGCGTGCGCGCAGGGCCCAGACTGCGGAAGATGGAAAAGTTTCGAAAAAAAAAAAAAATTCCGAAAACTCGAAAAAAACTCGCGCATGCGCACGAGCGGCGCCGGGGGACGTGCGCGCAGGGCACAGACCGCGGAAGATGGAAAAGTTTCGAAAAAAAAAAAAAATTCCGAAAAATCGAAAAAAAACTCGCGCATGCGCACGAGCGGCGCCGGGGGGCGTGCGCGCAGGGCACAGACCGCGGAAGATGGAAAAGTTTCGAAAAAAAAAAAAAATTCCGAAAACTCGAAAAAAAACTCGCGCATGCGCACGAGCGGCGCCGGGGGGCGTGCGCGCAGGGCACAGACCGCGGAAGATGGAAAAGTTTCGAAAAAAAAAAATATTCCGAAAACTCGAAAAAAACTCGCGCATGCGCACGAGCGGCGCCGGGGGGGCGTGCGCGCAGGGCCCAGACTGCGGAAGATGGAAAAGATTCGAAAAAAAAAATATTTCCGAAAAGTCGAAAAAAACTCGCGCATGCGCACGAGCGGCGCCGGGGGGACGTGCGCGCAGAGCCCAGACCGCGGAAGATGGAAAAGTTTCGAAAAAAAAAAAAATTCCGAAAACTCGAAAAAAAACTCGCGCATGCGCACGAGCGGCGCCGGGGGGCGTGCGCGCAGGGCCCAGACTGCGGAAGATGGAAAAGTTTCGAAAAAAAAAAAATTCCGAAAAGTCGAAAAAAACCTCGCGCATGCGCACGAGCGGCGCCGGGGGGACGTGCGCGCAGGGCCCAGACTGCGGAAGATGGAAAAGTTTCGAAAAAAAAAAAAATTTCCGAAAAGTCGAAAAAAACTCGCGCATGCGCACGAGCGGCGCCGGGGGGACGTGCGCGCAGAGCCCAGACCGCGGAAGATGGAAAAGTTTCGAAAAAAAAAAAAATTCCGAAAACTCGAAAAAAAACTCGCGCATGCGCACGAGCGGCGCCGGGGGGCGTGCGCGCAGGGCACAGACCGCGGAAGATGGAAAAGTTTCGAAAAAATTTTTTTTTCCGAAAAGTCGAAAAAAACTCGCGCATGCGCACGAGCGGCGCCGGGGGACGTGCGCGCAGAGCCCAGACCGCGGAAGATGGAAAAGTTTCGAAAAAAAATATATTCCGAAAACTCGAAAAAAAAACTCGCGCATGCGCACGAGCGGCGCCGGGGGGCGTGCGCGCAGGGCACAGACCGCGGAAGATGGAAAAGTTTCGAAAAAAAAAAAATTTCCGAAAAGTCGAAAAAAACTCGCGCATGCGCACGAGCGGCGCCGGGGGACGTGCGCGCAGAGCCCAGACCGCGGAAGATGGAAAAGTTTCGAAAAAAAAAAAAAATTCCGAAAACTCGAAAAAAACTCGCGCATGCGCACGAGCGGCGCCGGGGGGCGTGCGCGCAGGGCCCAGACCGCGGAAGATGGAAAAGTTGCGAAAAAAAAAAAATTTTCCGAAAAGACGAAAAAAACTCGCGCATGCGCACGAGCGGCGCCGGGGGGACGTGCGCGCAGAGCCCAGACCGCGGAAGATGGAAAAGTTTCGAAAAAAAAAAAATTCCGAAATCTCGAAAAAAAGTCGCGCATGCGCACGAGCGGCGCCGGGGGGCGTGCGCGCAGGGCCCAGACCGCGGAAGATGGAAAAGTTTCGAAAAAAAAAAAAATTCCGAAAACTCGAAAAAAACTCGCGCATGCGCACGAGCGGCGCCGGGGGACGTGCGCGCAGGGCCCAGACTGCGGAAGATGGAAAAGTTTCGAAAAAAAAAAAATTCCGAAAAGTTGAAAAAAACTCGCGCATGCGCACGAGCGGCGCCGGGGGGCGTGCGCGCAGGGCACAGACTGCGGAAGATGGAAAAGTTTCGAAAAAAAAAAAATTCCGAAAAGTCGAAAAAAAACTCGCGCATGCGCACGAGCGGCGCCGAGGGGACGTGCGCGCAGGGCCCAGACTGCGGAAGATGGAAAAGTTTCGAAAAAAAAAAAAATTTCCGAAAAGTCGAAAAAAACTCGCGCATGCGCACGAGCGGCGCCGGGGGGACGTGCGCGCAGAGCCCAGACCGCGGAAGATGGAAAAGTTTCGAAAAAAAAAAAAATTCCGAAAACTCGAAAAAAAACTCGCGCATGCGCACGAGCGGCGCCGGGGGGCGTGCGCGCAGGGCACAGACCGCGGAAGATGGAAAAGTTTCGAAAAAAAAAAAAATTTCCGAAAAGTCGAAAAAAACTCGCGCATGCGCACGAGCGGCGCCGGGGGACGTGCGCGCAGAGCCCAGACCGCGGAAGATGGAAAAGTTTCGAAAAAAAAAAAAAATTCCGAAAACTCGAAAAAAACTCGCGCATGCGCACGAGCGGCGCCGGGGGGCGTGCGCGCAGGGCCCAGACCGCGGAAGATGGAAAAGTTTCGAAAAAAAAAAAAATTCCGAAAACTCGAAAAAAACTCGCGCATGCGCACGAGCGGCGCCGGGGGACGTGCGCGCAGGGCCCAGACTGCGGAAGATGGAAAAGTTTCGAAAAAAAAAAAATTCCGAAAAGTTGAAAAAAACTCGCGCATGCGCACGAGCGGCGCCGGGGGGCGTGCGCGCAGGGCACAGACTGCGGAAGATGGAAAAGTTTCGAAAAAAAAAAAATTCCGAAAAGTCGAAAAAAACTCGCGCATGCGCACGAGCGGCGCCGGGGGGACGTGCGCGCAGGGCCCAGACTGCGGAAGATGGAAAAGTTTCGAAAAAAAAAAAAATTTCCGAAAAGTCGAAAAAAACTCGCGCATGCGCACGAGCGGCGCCGGGGGGACGTGCGCGCAGAGCCCAGACCGCGGAAGATGGAAAAGTTTCGAAAAAAAAAAAAATTCCGAAAAGTTGAAAAAAAACTCGCGCATGCGCACGAGCGGCGCCGGGGGGCGTGCGCGCAGGGCCCAGACTGCGGAAGATGGAAAAGTTTCGAAAAAAAAAAAAATTCCGAAAAGTCGAAAAAAAACTCGCGCATGCGCACGAGCGGCGCCGGGGGCGTGCGCGCAGGGCACAGACCGCGGAAGATGGAAAAGTTTCGACAAAAAAAAAATTCCGAAAAGTCGAAAAAAACTCGCGCATGCGCACGAGCGGCGCCAGGGGACGTGCGCGCAGGGACCAGACCGCGGAAGATGGAAAAGTTTCGGAAAAAAAAAAATTCCGAAAACTCGAAAAAAACTCGCGCATGCGCACGAGCGGCGCCGGGGGGCGTGCGCGCAGGGCCCAGACTGCGGAAGATGGAAAAGTTTCGAAAAAAAAAAAAATTCCGAAAAGTTGAAAAAAACTCGCGCATGCGCACGAGCGGCGCCGGGGGGCGTGCGCGCAGGGCCCAGACTGCGGAAGATGGAAAAGTTTCGAAAAAAAAAAAAATTCCGAAAAGTCGAAAAAAAACTCGCGCATGCGCACGAGCGGCGCCGGGGGGACGTGCGCGCAGAGCCCAGACTGCGGAAGATGGAAAAGTTTCGAAAAAAAAAAAAATTTCCGAAAAGTCGAAAAAAACTCGCGCATGCGCACGAGCGGCGCCGGGGGGACGTGCGCGCAGAGCCCAGACCGCGGAAGATGGAAAAGTTTCGAAAAAAAAAAAAATTCCGAAAACTCGAAAAAAAACTCGCGCATGCGCACGAGCGGCGCCGGGGGGCGTGCGCGCAGGGCACAGACGGCGGAAGATGGAAGTTTCGAAAAAAAAAAAATTTCCGAAAAGTCGAAAAAAACTCGCGCATGCGCACGAGCGGCGCCGGGGGGACGTGCGCGCAGAGCCCAGACCGCGGAAGATGGAAAAGTTTCGAAAAAAAAAAAAATTCCGAAAACTCGAAAAAAAACTCGCGCATGCGCACGAGCGGCGCCGGGGGGCGTGCGCGCAGGGCACAGGCGGCGGAAGATGGAAGTTTCGAAAAAAAAAATTTACCGAAAAGTCGAAAGAAACTCGCGCATGCGCACGAGCGGCGCCGGGGGACGTGCGCGCAGGGCCCAGACTGCGGAAGATGGAAAAGTTTCGAAAAAAAAAAAATTCCGAAAAGTTGAAAAAAACTCGCGCATGCGCACGAGCGGCGCCGGGGGGCGTGCGCGCAGGGCACAGACTGCGGAAGATGGAAAAGTTTCGAAAAAAAAAAAATTCCGAAAAGTCGAAAAAAACTCGCGCATGCGCACGAGCGGCGCCGGGGGACGTGCGCGCAGGGCCCAGACTGCGGAAGATGGAAAAGTTTCGAAAAAAAAAAAATTCCGAAAAGTTGAAAAAAACTCGCGCATGCGCACGAGCGGCGCCGGGGGGCGTGCGCGCAGGGCACAGACTGCGGAAGATGGAAAAGTTTCGAAAAAAAAAAAATTCCGAAAAGTCGAAAAAAAACTCGCGCATGCGCACGAGCGGCGCCGAGGGGACGTGCGCGCAGGGCCCAGACTGCGGAAGATGGAAAAGTTTCGAAAAAAAAAAAAATTTCCGAAAAGTCGAAAAAAACTCGCGCATGCGCACGAGCGGCGCCGGGGGGACGTGCGCGCAGAGCCCAGACCGCGGAAGATGGAAAAGTTTCGAAAAAAAAAAAAATTCCGAAAACTCGAAAAAAAACTCGCGCATGCGCACGAGCGGCGCCGGGGGGCGTGCGCGCAGGGCACAGACCGCGGAAGATGGAAAAGTTTCGAAAAAAAAAAAAATTTCCGAAAAGTCGAAAAAAACTCGCGCATGCGCACGAGCGGCGCCGGGGGACGTGCGCGCAGAGCCCAGACCGCGGAAGATGGAAAAGTTTCGAAAAAAAAAAAAAATTCCGAAAACTCGAAAAAAACTCGCGCATGCGCACGAGCGGCGCCGGGGGGCGTGCGCGCAGGGCCCAGACCGCGGAAGATGGAAAAGTTTCGAAAAAAAAAAAAATTCCGAAAACTCGAAAAAAACTCGCGCATGCGCACGAGCGGCGCCGGGGGACGTGCGCGCAGGGCCCAGACTGCGGAAGATGGAAAAGTTTCGAAAAAAAAAAAATTCCGAAAAGTTGAAAAAAACTCGCGCATGCGCACGAGCGGCGCCGGGGGGCGTGCGCGCAGGGCACAGACTGCGGAAGATGGAAAAGTTTCGAAAAAAAAAAATTCCGAAAAGTCGAAAAAAAACTCGCGCATGCGCACGAGCGGCGCCGAGGGGACGTGCGCGCAGGGCCCAGACTGCGGAAGATGGAAAAGTTTCGAAAAAAAAAAAAATTTCCGAAAAGTCGAAAAAAACTCGCGCATGCGCACGAGCGGCGCCGGGGGGACGTGCGCGCAGAGCCCAGACCGCGGAAGATGGAAAAGTTTCGAAAAAAAAAAAATTCCGAAAACTCGAAAAAAAAAACTCGCGCATGCGCACGAGCGGCGCCGGGGGGCGTGCGCGCAGGGCACAGACCGCGGAAGATGGAAAAGTTTCGAAAAAAAAAAAAATTTCCGAAAAGTCGAAAAAAACTCGCGCATGCGCACGAGCGGCGCCGGGGGACGTGCGCGCAGAGCCCAGACCGCGGAAGATGGAAAAGTTTCGAAAAAAAAAAAAAATTCCGAAAACTCGAAAAAAACTCGCGCATGCGCACGAGCGGCGCCGGGGGGCGTGCGCGCAGGGCCCAGACCGCGGAAGATGGAAAAGTTGCGAAAAAAAAAAAATTTTCCGAAAAGACGAAAAAAACTCGCGCATGCGCACGAGCGGCGCCGGGGGGACGTGCGCGCAGAGCCCAGACCGCGGAAGATGGAAAAGTTTCGAAAAAAAAAAAAATTCCGAAAACTCGAAAAAAAACTCGCGCATGCGCACGAGCGGCGCCGGGGGGCGTGCGCGCAGGGCACAGACCGCGGAAGATGGAAGTTTCGAAAAAAAAAAAATTTCCGAAAAGTCGAAAAAAACTCGCGCATGCGCACGAGCGGCGCCGGGGGGACGTGCGCGCAGAGCCCAGACCGCGGAAGATGGAAAAGTTTCGAAAAAAAAAAAAATTCCGAAAACTCGAAAAAAAACTCGCGCATGCGCACGAGCGGCGCCGGGGGGCGTGCGCGCAGGGCACAGGCGGCGGAAGATGGAAGTTTCGAAAAAAAAAATTTACCGAAAAGTCGAAAAAAACTCGCGCATGCGCACGAGCGGCGCCGGGGGGGCGTGCGCGCAGGGCCCAGACTGCGGAAGATGGAAAAGTTTCGAAAAAAAAAAAAAATTCCGAAAACTCGAAAAAAACTCGCGCATGCGCACGAGCGGCGCCGGGGGACGTGCGCGCAGGGCACAGACCGCGGAAGATGGAAAAGTTTCGAAAAAAAAAAAAAATTCCGAAAACTCGAAAAAAAACTCGCGCATGCGCACGAGCGGCGCCGGGGGGCGTGCGCGCAGGGCACAGACCGCGGAAGATGGAAAAGTTTCGAAAAAAAAAAAAAATTCCGAAAACTCGAAAAAAAACTCGCGCATGCGCACGAGCGGCGCCGGGGGGCGTGCGCGCAGGGCACAGACCGCGGAAGATGGAAAAGTTTCGAAAAAAAAAAATATTCCGAAAACTCGAAAAAAACTCGCGCATGCGCACGAGCGGCGCCGGGGGGGCGTGCGCGCAGGGCCCAGACTGCGGAAGATGGAAAAGATTCGAAAAAAAAAATATTTCCGAAAAGTCGAAAAAAACTCGCGCATGCGCACGAGCGGCGCCGGGGGGACGTGCGCGCAGAGCCCAGACCGCGGAAGATGGAAAAGTTTCGAAAAAAAAAAAAATTCCGAAAACTCGAAAAAAAACTCGCGCATGCGCACGAGCGGCGCCGGGGGGCGTGCGCGCAGGGCCCAGACTGCGGAAGATGGAAAAGTTTCGAAAAAAAAAAAAATTCCGAAAACTCGAAAAAAAACTCGCGCATGCGCACGAGCGGCGCCGGGGGGCGTGCGCGCAGGGCCCAGACTGCGGAAGATGGAAAAGTTTCGAAAAAAAAAAAATTCCGAAAAGTCGAAAAAAACCTCGCGCATGCGCACGAGCGGCGCCGGGGGGACGTGCGCGCAGGGCCCAGACTGCGGAAGATGGAAAAGTTTCGAAAAAAAAAAAAATTTCCGAAAAGTCGAAAAAAACTCGCGCATGCGCACGAGCGGCGCCGGGGGGACGTGCGCGCAGAGCCCAGACCGCGGAAGATGGAAAAGTTTCGAAAAAAAAAAAAATTCCGAAAACTCGAAAAAAAACTCGCGCATGCGCACGAGCGGCGCCGGGGGGCGTGCGCGCAGGGCACAGACCGCGGAAGATGGAAAAGTTTCGAAAAAAATTTTTTTTCCGAAAAGTCGAAAAAAACTCGCGCATGCGCACGAGCGGCGCCGGGGGACGTGCGCGCAGAGCCCAGACCGCGGAAGATGGAAAAGTTTCGAAAAAAAATATATTCCGAAAACTCGAAAAAAAAACTCGCGCATGCGCACGAGCGGCGCCGGGGGGCGTGCGCGCAGGGCCCAGACTGCGGAAGATGGAAAAGTTTCGAAAAAAAAAAAATTCCGAAAAGTCGAAAAAAACCTCGCGCATGCGCACGAGCGGCGCCGGGGGGACGTGCGCGCAGGGCCCAGACTGCGGAAGATGGAAAAGTTTCGAAAAAAAAAAAAATTTCCGAAAAGTCGAAAAAAACTCGCGCATGCGCACGAGCGGCGCCGGGGGGACGTGCGCGCAGAGCCCAGACCGCGGAAGATGGAAAAGTTTCGAAAAAAAAAAAATTCCGAAAACTCGAAAAAAAAAACTCGCGCATGCGCACGAGCGGCGCCGGGGGGCGTGCGCGCAGGGCACAGACCGCGGAAGATGGAAAAGTTTCGAAAAAAAAAAAAATTTCCGAAAAGTCGAAAAAAACTCGCGCATGCGCACGAGCGGCGCCGGGGGACGTGCGCGCAGAGCCCAGACCGCGGAAGATGGAAAAGTTTCGAAAAAAAAAAAAAATTCCGAAAACTCGAAAAAAACTCGCGCATGCGCACGAGCGGCGCCGGGGGGCGTGCGCGCAGGGCCCAGACCGCGGAAGATGGAAAAGTTGCGAAAAAAAAAAAATTTTCCGAAAAGACGAAAAAAACTCGCGCATGCGCACGAGCGGCGCCGGGGGGACGTGCGCGCAGAGCCCAGACCGCGGAAGATGGAAAAGTTTCGAAAAAAAAAAAAATTCCGAAAACTCGAAAAAAAACTCGCGCATGCGCACGAGCGGCGCCGGGGGGCGTGCGCGCAGGGCACAGACCGCGGAAGATGGAAGTTTCGAAAAAAAAAAAATTTCCGAAAAGTCGAAAAAAACTCGCGCATGCGCACGAGCGGCGCCGGGGGGACGTGCGCGCAGAGCCCAGACCGCGGAAGATGGAAAAGTTTCGAAAAAAAAAAAAATTCCGAAAACTCGAAAAAAAACTCGCGCATGCGCACGAGCGGCGCCGGGGGGCGTGCGCGCAGGGCACAGGCGGCGGAAGATGGAAGTTTCGAAAAAAAAAATTTACCGAAAAGTCGAAAAAAACTCGCGCATGCGCACGAGCGGCGCCGGGGGGGCGTGCGCGCAGGGCCCAGACTGCGGAAGATGGAAAAGTTTCGAAAAAAAAAAAAAATTCCGAAAACTCGAAAAAAACTCGCGCATGCGCACGAGCGGCGCCGGGGGACGTGCGCGCAGGGCACAGACCGCGGAAGATGGAAAAGTTTCGAAAAAAAAAAAAAATTCCGAAAACTCGAAAAAAAACTCGCGCATGCGCACGAGCGGCGCCGGGGGGCGTGCGCGCAGGGCACAGACCGCGGAAGATGGAAAAGTTTCGAAAAAAAAAAAAAATTCCGAAAACTCGAAAAAAAACTCGCGCATGCGCACGAGCGGCGCCGGGGGGCGTGCGCGCAGGGCACAGACCGCGGAAGATGGAAAAGTTTCGAAAAAAAAAAATATTCCGAAAACTCGAAAAAAACTCGCGCATGCGCACGAGCGGCGCCGGGGGGGCGTGCGCGCAGGGCCCAGACTGCGGAAGATGGAAAAGATTCGAAAAAAAAAATATTTCCGAAAAGTCGAAAAAAACTCGCGCATGCGCACGAGCGGCGCCGGGGGGACGTGCGCGCAGAGCCCAGACCGCGGAAGATGGAAAAGTTTCGAAAAAAAAAAAAATTCCGAAAACTCGAAAAAAAACTCGCGCATGCGCACGAGCGGCGCCGGGGGGCGTGCGCGCAGGGCACAGACCGCGGAAGATGGAAAAGTTTCGAAAAAAATTTTTTTTCCGAAAAGTCGAAAAAAACTCGCGCATGCGCACGAGCGGCGCCGGGGGACGTGCGCGCAGAGCCCAGACCGCGGAAGATGGAAAAGTTTCGAAAAAAAATATATTCCGAAAACTCGAAAAAAAAACTCGCGCATGCGCACGAGCGGCGCCGGGGGGCGTGCGCGCAGGGCCCAGACTGCGGAAGATGGAAAAGTTTCGAAAAAAAAAAAATTCCGAAAAGTCGAAAAAAACCTCGCGCATGCGCACGAGCGGCGCCGGGGGGACGTGCGCGCAGGGCCCAGACTGCGGAAGATGGAAAAGTTTCGAAAAAAAAAAAAATTTCCGAAAAGTCGAAAAAAACTCGCGCATGCGCACGAGCGGCGCCGGGGGGACGTGCGCGCAGAGCCCAGACCGCGGAAGATGGAAAAGTTTCGAAAAAAAAAAAAATTCCGAAAACTCGAAAAAAAACTCGCGCATGCGCACGAGCGGCGCCGGGGGGCGTGCGCGCAGGGCACAGACCGCGGAAGATGGAAAAGTTTCGAAAAAAATTTTTTTTCCGAAAAGTCGAAAAAAACTCGCGCATGCGCACGAGCGGCGCCGGGGGACGTGCGCGCAGAGCCCAGACCGCGGAAGATGGAAAAGTTTCGAAAAAAAATATATTCCGAAAACTCGAAAAAAAAACTCGCGCATGCGCACGAGCGGCGCCGGGGGGCGTGCGCGCAGGGCACAGACCGCGGAAGATGGAAAAGTTTCGAAAAAAAAAAAAATTTCCGAAAAGTCGAAAAAAACTCGCGCATGCGCACGAGCGGCGCCGGGGGACGTGCGCGCAGAGCCCAGACCGCGGAAGATGGAAAAGTTTCGAAAAAAAAAAAAAATTCCGAAAACTCGAAAAAAACTCGCGCATGCGCACGAGCGGCGCCGGGGGGCGTGCGCGCAGGGCCCAGACCGCGGAAGATGGAAAAGTTGCGAAAAAAAAAAAATTTTCCGAAAAGACGAAAAAAACTCGCGCATGCGCACGAGCGGCGCCGGGGGGACGTGCGCGCAGAGCCCAGACCGCGGAAGATGGAAAAGTTTCGAAAAAAAAAAAATTCCGAAATCTCGAAAAAAAGTCGCGCATGCGCACGAGCGGCGCCGGGGGGCGTGCGCGCAGGGCCCAGACCGCGGAAGATGGAAAAGTTTCGAAAAAAAAAAAAATTCCGAAAACTCGAAAAAAACTCGCGCATGCGCACGAGCGGCGCCGGGGGACGTGCGCGCAGGGCCCAGACTGCGGAAGATGGAAAAGTTTCGAAAAAAAAAAAATTCCGAAAAGTTGAAAAAAACTCGCGCATGCGCACGAGCGGCGCCGGGGGGCGTGCGCGCAGGGCACAGACTGCGGAAGATGGAAAAGTTTCGAAAAAAAAAAAATTCCGAAAAGTCGAAAAAAAACTCGCGCATGCGCACGAGCGGCGCCGAGGGGACGTGCGCGCAGGGCCCAGACTGCGGAAGATGGAAAAGTTTCGAAAAAAAAAAAAATTTCCGAAAAGTCGAAAAAAACTCGCGCATGCGCACGAGCGGCGCCGGGGGGACGTGCGCGCAGAGCCCAGACCGCGGAAGATGGAAAAGTTTCGAAAAAAAAAAAAATTCCGAAAACTCGAAAAAAAACTCGCGCATGCGCACGAGCGGCGCCGGGGGGCGTGCGCGCAGGGCACAGACCGCGGAAGATGGAAAAGTTTCGAAAAAAAAAAAAATTTCCGAAAAGTCGAAAAAAACTCGCGCATGCGCACGAGCGGCGCCGGGGGACGTGCGCGCAGAGCCCAGACCGCGGAAGATGGAAAAGTTTCGAAAAAAAAAAAAAATTCCGAAAACTCGAAAAAAACTCGCGCATGCGCACGAGCGGCGCCGGGGGGCGTGCGCGCAGGGCCCAGACCGCGGAAGATGGAAAAGTTTCGAAAAAAAAAAAAATTCCGAAAACTCGAAAAAAACTCGCGCATGCGCACGAGCGGCGCCGGGGGACGTGCGCGCAGGGCCCAGACTGCGGAAGATGGAAAAGTTTCGAAAAAAAAAAAATTCCGAAAAGTTGAAAAAAACTCGCGCATGCGCACGAGCGGCGCCGGGGGGCGTGCGCGCAGGGCACAGACTGCGGAAGATGGAAAAGTTTCGAAAAAAAAAAAATTCCGAAAAGTCGAAAAAAAACTCGCGCATGCGCACGAGCGGCGCCGAGGGGACGTGCGCGCAGGGCCCAGACTGCGGAAGATGGAAAAGTTTCGAAAAAAAAAAAAATTTCCGAAAAGTCGAAAAAAACTCGCGCATGCGAACGAGCGGCGCCGGGGGGACGTGCGCGCAGAGCCCAGACCGCGGAAGATGGAAAAGTTTCGAAAAAAAAAAAAATTCCGAAAACTCGAAAAAAACTCGCGCATGCGCACGAGCGGCGCCGGGGGGCGTGCGCGCAGGGCACAGACCGCGGAAGATGGAAAAGTTTCGAAAAAAAAAAAAATTTCCGAAAAGTCGAAAAAAACTCGCGCATGCGCACGAGCGGCGCCGGGGGACGTGCGCGCAGAGCCCAGACCGCGGAAGATGGAAAAGTTTCGAAAAAAAAAAAAAATTCCGAAAACTCGAAAAAAACTCGCGCATGCGCACGAGCGGCGCCGGGGGGCGTGCGCGCAGGGCCCAGACCGCGGAAGATGGAAAAGTTGCGAAAAAAAAAAAATTTTCCGAAAAGACGAAAAAAACTCGCGCATGCGCACGAGCGGCGCCGGGGGGACGTGCGCGCAGAGCCCAGACCGCGGAAGATGGAAAAGTTTCGAAAAAAAAAAAAATTCCGAAATCTCGAAAAAAAGTCGCGCATGCGCACGAGCGGCGCCGGGGGGCGTGCGCGCAGGGCCCAGACCGCGGAAGATGGAAAAGTTTCGAAAAAAAAAAAAAATTCCGAAAACTCGAAAAAAACTCGCGCATGCGCACGAGCGGCGCCGGGGGACGTGCGCGCAGAGCCCAGACCGCGGAAGATGGAAAAGTTTCGAAAAAAAATATATTCCGAAAACTCGAAAAAAAAAAACTCGCGCATGCGCACGAGCGGCGCCGGGGGGCGTGCGCGCAGGGCACAGACCGCGGAAGATGGAAAAGTTTCGAAAAAAAAAAAAATTTCCGAAAAGTCGAAAAAAACTCGCGCATGCGAACGAGCGGCGCCGGGGGGACGTGCGCGCAGAGCCCAGACCGCGGAAGATGGAAAAGTTTCGAAAAAAAAAAAAATTCCGAAAACTCGAAAAAAACTCGCGCATGCGCACGAGCGGCGCCGGGGGGCGTGCGCGCAGGGCACAGACCGCGGAAGATGGAAAAGTTTCGAAAAAAAAAAAAATTTCCGAAAAGTCGAAAAAAACTCGCGCATGCGCACGAGCGGCGCCGGGGGACGTGCGCGCAGAGCCCAGACCGCGGAAGATGGAAAAGTTTCGAAAAAAAAAAAAAATTCCGAAAACTCGAAAAAAACTCGCGCATGCGCACGAGCGGCGCCGGGGGGCGTGCGCGCAGGGCCCAGACCGCGGAAGATGGAAAAGTTGCGAAAAAAAAAAAATTTTCCGAAAAGACGAAAAAAACTCGCGCATGCGCACGAGCGGCGCCGGGGGGACGTGCGCGCAGAGCCCAGACCGCGGAAGATGGAAAAGTTTCGAAAAAAAAAAAAATTCCGAAATCTCGAAAAAAAGTCGCGCATGCGCACGAGCGGCGCCGGGGGGCGTGCGCGCAGGGCCCAGACCGCGGAAGATGGAAAAGTTTCGAAAAAAAAAAAAAATTCCGAAAACTCGAAAAAAACTCGCGCATGCGCACGAGCGGCGCCGGGGGACGTGCGCGCAGAGCCCAGACCGCGGAAGATGGAAAAGTTTCGAAAAAAAATATATTCCGAAAACTCGAAAAAAAAACTCGCGCATGCGCACGAGCGGCGCCGGGGGGCGTGCGCGCAGGGCACAGACCGCGGAAGATGGAAAAGTTTCGAAAAAAAAAAAAATTTCCGAAAAGTCGAAAAAAACTCGCGCATGCGCACGAGCGGCGCCGGGGGACGTGCGCGCAGAGCCCAGACCGCGGAAGATGGAAAAGTTTCGAAAAAAAAAAAAAATTCCGAAAACTCGAAAAAAACTCGCGCATGCGCACGAGCGGCGCCGGGGGGCGTGCGCGCAGGGCCCAGACCGCGGAAGATGGAAAAGTTGCGAAAAAAAAAAAATTTTCCGAAAAGACGAAAAAAACTCGCGCATGCGCACGAGCGGCGCCGGGGGGACGTGCGCGCAGAGCCCAGACCGCGGAAGATGGAAAAGTTTCGAAAAAAAAAAAATTCCGAAATCTCGAAAAAAAGTCGCGCATGCGCACGAGCGGCGCCGGGGGGCGTGCGCGCAGGGCCCAGACCGCGGAAGATGGAAAAGTTTCGAAAAAAAAAAAAATTCCGAAAACTCGAAAAAAACTCGCGCATGCGCACGAGCGGCGCCGGGGGACGTGCGCGCAGGGCCCAGACTGCGGAAGATGGAAAAGTTTCGAAAAAAAAAAAATTCCGAAAAGTTGAAAAAAACTCGCGCATGCGCACGAGCGGCGCCGGGGGGCGTGCGCGCAGGGCACAGACTGCGGAAGATGGAAAAGTTTCGAAAAAAAAAAAATTCCGAAAAGTCGAAAAAAAACTCGCGCATGCGCACGAGCGGCGCCGAGGGGACGTGCGCGCAGGGCCCAGACTGCGGAAGATGGAAAAGTTTCGAAAAAAAAAAAAATTTCCGAAAAGTCGAAAAAAACTCGCGCATGCGCACGAGCGGCGCCGGGGGGACGTGCGCGCAGAGCCCAGACCGCGGAAGATGGAAAAGTTTCGAAAAAAAAAAAAATTCCGAAAACTCGAAAAAAAACTCGCGCATGCGCACGAGCGGCGCCGGGGGGCGTGCGCGCAGGGCACAGACCGCGGAAGATGGAAAAGTTTCGAAAAAAAAAAAAATTTCCGAAAAGTCGAAAAAAACTCGCGCATGCGCACGAGCGGCGCCGGGGGACGTGCGCGCAGAGCCCAGACCGCGGAAGATGGAAAAGTTTCGAAAAAAAAAAAAAATTCCGAAAACTCGAAAAAAACTCGCGCATGCGCACGAGCGGCGCCGGGGGGCGTGCGCGCAGGGCCCAGACCGCGGAAGATGGAAAAGTTTCGAAAAAAAAAAAAATTCCGAAAACTCGAAAAAAACTCGCGCATGCGCACGAGCGGCGCCGGGGGACGTGCGCGCAGGGCCCAGACTGCGGAAGATGGAAAAGTTTCGAAAAAAAAAAAATTCCGAAAAGTTGAAAAAAACTCGCGCATGCGCACGAGCGGCGCCGGGGGGCGTGCGCGCAGGGCACAGACTGCGGAAGATGGAAAAGTTTCGAAAAAAAAAAAATTCCGAAAAGTCGAAAAAAAACTCGCGCATGCGCACGAGCGGCGCCGAGGGGACGTGCGCGCAGGGCCCAGACTGCGGAAGATGGAAAAGTTTCGAAAAAAAAAAAAATTTCCGAAAAGTCGAAAAAAACTCGCGCATGCGCACGAGCGGCGCCGGGGGGACGTGCGCGCAGAGCCCAGACCGCGGAAGATGGAAAAGTTTCGAAAAAAAAAAAAATTCCGAAAACTCGAAAAAAAACTCGCGCATGCGCACGAGCGGCGCCGGGGGGCGTGCGCGCAGGGCACAGACCGCGGAAGATGGAAAAGTTTCGAAAAAAAAAAAAATTTCCGAAAAGTCGAAAAAAACTCGCGCATGCGCACGAGCGGCGCCGGGGGACGTGCGCGCAGAGCCCAGACCGCGGAAGATGGAAAAGTTTCGAAAAAAAAAAAAAATTCCGAAAACTCGAAAAAAACTCGCGCATGCGCACGAGCGGCGCCGGGGGGCGTGCGCGCAGGGCCCAGACCGCGGAAGATGGAAAAGTTGCGAAAAAAAAAAAATTTTCCGAAAAGACGAAAAAAACTCGCGCATGCGCACGAGCGGCGCCGGGGGACGTGCGCGCAGGGCCCAGACTGCGGAAGATGGAAAAGTTTCGAAAAAAAAAAAATTCCGAAAAGTTGAAAAAAACTCGCGCATGCGCACGAGCGGCGCCGGGGGGCGTGCGCGCAGGGCACAGACTGCGGAAGATGGAAAAGTTTCGAAAAAAAAAAAATTCCGAAAAGTCGAAAAAAAACTCGCGCATGCGCACGAGCGGCGCCGAGGGGACGTGCGCGCAGGGCCCAGACTGCGGAAGATGGAAAAGTTTCGAAAAAAAAAAAAATTTCCGAAAAGTCGAAAAAAACTCGCGCATGCGCACGAGCGGCGCCGGGGGGACGTGCGCGCAGAGCCCAGACCGCGGAAGATGGAAAAGTTTCGAAAAAAAAAAAAATTCCGAAAACTCGAAAAAAAACTCGCGCATGCGCACGAGCGGCGCCGGGGGGCGTGCGCGCAGGGCACAGACCGCGGAAGATGGAAAAGTTTCGAAAAAAAAAAAAATTTCCGAAAAGTCGAAAAAAACTCGCGCATGCGCACGAGCGGCGCCGGGGGACGTGCGCGCAGAGCCCAGACCGCGGAAGATGGAAAAGTTTCGAAAAAAAAAAAAAATTCCGAAAACTCGAAAAAAACTCGCGCATGCGCACGAGCGGCGCCGGGGGGCGTGCGCGCAGGGCCCAGACCGCGGAAGATGGAAAAGTTTCGAAAAAAAAAAAAATTCCGAAAACTCGAAAAAAACTCGCGCATGCGCACGAGCGGCGCCGGGGGACGTGCGCGCAGGGCCCAGACTGCGGAAGATGGAAAAGTTTCGAAAAAAAAAAAATTCCGAAAAGTTGAAAAAAACTCGCGCATGCGCACGAGCGGCGCCGGGGGGCGTGCGCGCAGGGCACAGACTGCGGAAGATGGAAAAGTTTCGAAAAAAAAAAAATTCCGAAAAGTCGAAAAAAAACTCGCGCATGCGCACGAGCGGCGCCGAGGGGACGTGCGCGCAGGGC
Organism: Andrena bucephala; assembly: GCA_947577245.1. Lineage (NCBI taxonomy): Eukaryota > Metazoa > Arthropoda > Insecta > Hymenoptera > Andrenidae > Andrena > Andrena bucephala. Next base: position 5,545,331 of record OX387718.1, on the reverse strand, counting down.
CCAGACTGCGGAAGATGGAAAAGTTTCGAAAAAAAAAAAAATTTCCGAAAAGTCGAAAAAAACTCGCGCATGCGAACGAGCGGCGCCGGGGGGACGTGCGCGCAGAGCCCAGACCGCGGAAGATGGAAAAGTTTCGAAAAAAAAAAAAATTCCGAAAACTCGAAAAAAACTCGCGCATGCGCACGAGCGGCGCCGGGGGGCGTGCGCGCAGGGCACAGACCGCGGAAGATGGAAAAGTTTCGAAAAAAAAAAAAATTTCCGAAAAGTCGAAAAAAACTCGCGCATGCGCACGAGCGGCGCCGGGGGACGTGCGCGCAGAGCCCAGACCGCGGAAGATGGAAAAGTTTCGAAAAAAAAAAAAAATTCCGAAAACTCGAAAAAAACTCGCGCATGCGCACGAGCGGCGCCGGGGGGCGTGCGCGCAGGGCCCAGACCGCGGAAGATGGAAAAGTTGCGAAAAAAAAAAAATTTTCCGAAAAGACGAAAAAAACTCGCGCATGCGCACGAGCGGCGCCGGGGGGACGTGCGCGCAGAGCCCAGACCGCGGAAGATGGAAAAGTTTCGAAAAAAAAAAAAATTCCGAAATCTCGAAAAAAAGTCGCGCATGCGCACGAGCGGCGCCGGGGGGCGTGCGCGCAGGGCCCAGACCGCGGAAGATGGAAAAGTTTCGAAAAAAAAAAAAAATTCCGAAAACTCGAAAAAAACTCGCGCATGCGCACGAGCGGCGCCGGGGGACGTGCGCGCAGAGCCCAGACCGCGGAAGATGGAAAAGTTTCGAAAAAAAATATATTCCGAAAACTCGAAAAAAAAAAACTCGCGCATGCGCACGAGCGGCGCCGGGGGGCGTGCGCGCAGGGCACAGACCGCGGAAGATGGAAAAGTTTCGAAAAAAAAAAAAATTTCCGAAAAGTCGAAAAAAACTCGCGCATGCGAACGAGCGGCGCCGGGGGGACGTGCGCGCAGAGCCCAGACCGCGGAAGATGGAAAAGTTTCGAAAAAAAAAAAAATTCCGAAAACTCGAAAAAAACTCGCGCATGCGCACGAGCGGCGCCGGGGGGCGTGCGCGCAGGGCACAGACCGCGGAAGATGGAAAAGTTTCGAAAAAAAAAAAAATTTCCGAAAAGTCGAAAAAAACTCGCGCATGCGCACGAGCGGCGCCGGGGGACGTGCGCGCAGAGCCCAGACCGCGGAAGATGGAAAAGTTTCGAAAAAAAAAAAAAATTCCGAAAACTCGAAAAAAACTCGCGCATGCGCACGAGCGGCGCCGGGGGGCGTGCGCGCAGGGCCCAGACCGCGGAAGATGGAAAAGTTGCGAAAAAAAAAAAATTTTCCGAAAAGACGAAAAAAACTCGCGCATGCGCACGAGCGGCGCCGGGGGGACGTGCGCGCAGAGCCCAGACCGCGGAAGATGGAAAAGTTTCGAAAAAAAAAAAAATTCCGAAATCTCGAAAAAAAGTCGCGCATGCGCACGAGCGGCGCCGGGGGGCGTGCGCGCAGGGCCCAGACCGCGGAAGATGGAAAAGTTTCGAAAAAAAAAAAAAATTCCGAAAACTCGAAAAAAACTCGCGCATGCGCACGAGCGGCGCCGGGGGACGTGCGCGCAGAGCCCAGACCGCGGAAGATGGAAAAGTTTCGAAAAAAAATATATTCCGAAAACTCGAAAAAAAAACTCGCGCATGCGCACGAGCGGCGCCGGGGGGCGTGCGCGCAGGGCACAGACCGCGGAAGATGGAAAAGTTTCGAAAAAAAAAAAAATTTCCGAAAAGTCGAAAAAAACTCGCGCATGCGCACGAGCGGCGCCGGGGGACGTGCGCGCAGAGCCCAGACCGCGGAAGATGGAAAAGTTTCGAAAAAAAAAAAAAATTCCGAAAACTCGAAAAAAACTCGCGCATGCGCACGAGCGGCGCCGGGGGGCGTGCGCGCAGGGCCCAGACCGCGGAAGATGGAAAAGTTGCGAAAAAAAAAAAATTTTCCGAAAAGACGAAAAAAACTCGCGCATGCGCACGAGCGGCGCCGGGGGGACGTGCGCGCAGAGCCCAGACCGCGGAAGATGGAAAAGTTTCGAAAAAAAAAAAATTCCGAAATCTCGAAAAAAAGTCGCGCATGCGCACGAGCGGCGCCGGGGGGCGTGCGCGCAGGGCCCAGACCGCGGAAGATGGAAAAGTTTCGAAAAAAAAAAAAATTCCGAAAACTCGAAAAAAACTCGCGCATGCGCACGAGCGGCGCCGGGGGACGTGCGCGCAGGGCCCAGACTGCGGAAGATGGAAAAGTTTCGAAAAAAAAAAAATTCCGAAAAGTTGAAAAAAACTCGCGCATGCGCACGAGCGGCGCCGGGGGGCGTGCGCGCAGGGCACAGACTGCGGAAGATGGAAAAGTTTCGAAAAAAAAAAAATTCCGAAAAGTCGAAAAAAAACTCGCGCATGCGCACGAGCGGCGCCGAGGGGACGTGCGCGCAGGGCCCAGACTGCGGAAGATGGAAAAGTTTCGAAAAAAAAAAAAATTTCCGAAAAGTCGAAAAAAACTCGCGCATGCGCACGAGCGGCGCCGGGGGGACGTGCGCGCAGAGCCCAGACCGCGGAAGATGGAAAAGTTTCGAAAAAAAAAAAAATTCCGAAAACTCGAAAAAAAACTCGCGCATGCGCACGAGCGGCGCCGGGGGGCGTGCGCGCAGGGCACAGACCGCGGAAGATGGAAAAGTTTCGAAAAAAAAAAAAATTTCCGAAAAGTCGAAAAAAACTCGCGCATGCGCACGAGCGGCGCCGGGGGACGTGCGCGCAGAGCCCAGACCGCGGAAGATGGAAAAGTTTCGAAAAAAAAAAAAAATTCCGAAAACTCGAAAAAAACTCGCGCATGCGCACGAGCGGCGCCGGGGGGCGTGCGCGCAGGGCCCAGACCGCGGAAGATGGAAAAGTTTCGAAAAAAAAAAAAATTCCGAAAACTCGAAAAAAACTCGCGCATGCGCACGAGCGGCGCCGGGGGACGTGCGCGCAGGGCCCAGACTGCGGAAGATGGAAAAGTTTCGAAAAAAAAAAAATTCCGAAAAGTTGAAAAAAACTCGCGCATGCGCACGAGCGGCGCCGGGGGGCGTGCGCGCAGGGCACAGACTGCGGAAGATGGAAAAGTTTCGAAAAAAAAAAAATTCCGAAAAGTCGAAAAAAAACTCGCGCATGCGCACGAGCGGCGCCGAGGGGACGTGCGCGCAGGGCCCAGACTGCGGAAGATGGAAAAGTTTCGAAAAAAAAAAAAATTTCCGAAAAGTCGAAAAAAACTCGCGCATGCGCACGAGCGGCGCCGGGGGGACGTGCGCGCAGAGCCCAGACCGCGGAAGATGGAAAAGTTTCGAAAAAAAAAAAAATTCCGAAAACTCGAAAAAAAACTCGCGCATGCGCACGAGCGGCGCCGGGGGGCGTGCGCGCAGGGCACAGACCGCGGAAGATGGAAAAGTTTCGAAAAAAAAAAAAATTTCCGAAAAGTCGAAAAAAACTCGCGCATGCGCACGAGCGGCGCCGGGGGACGTGCGCGCAGAGCCCAGACCGCGGAAGATGGAAAAGTTTCGAAAAAAAAAAAAAATTCCGAAAACTCGAAAAAAACTCGCGCATGCGCACGAGCGGCGCCGGGGGGCGTGCGCGCAGGGCCCAGACCGCGGAAGATGGAAAAGTTGCGAAAAAAAAAAAATTTTCCGAAAAGACGAAAAAAACTCGCGCATGCGCACGAGCGGCGCCGGGGGGACGTGCGCGCAGAGCCCAGACCGCGGAAGATGGAAAAGTTTCGAAAAAAAAAAAAATTCCGAAAACTCGAAAAAAAACTCGCGCATGCGCACGAGCGGCGCCGGGGGGCGTGCGCGCAGGGCACAGACCGCGGAAGATGGAAGTTTCGAAAAAAAAAAAATTTCCGAAAAGTCGAAAAAAACTCGCGCATGCGCACGAGCGGCGCCGGGGGGACGTGCGCGCAGAGCCCAGACCGCGGAAGATGGAAAAGTTTCGAAAAAAAAAAAAATTCCGAAAACTCGAAAAAAAACTCGCGCATGCGCACGAGCGGCGCCGGGGGGCGAGCGCAGGGCACAGGCGGCGGAAGATGGAAGTTTCGAAAAAAAAAATTTACCGAAAAGTCGAAAAAAACTCGCGCATGCGCACGAGCGGCGCCGGGGGGGCGTGCGCGCAGGGCCCAGACTGCGGAAGATGGAAAAGTTTCGAAAAAAAAAAAAAATTCCGAAAACTCGAAAAAAACTCGCGCATGCGCACGAGCGGCGCCGGGGGACGTGCGCGCAGGGCACAGACCGCGGAAGATGGAAAAGTTTCGAAAAAAAAAAAAAATTCCGAAAACTCGAAAAAAAACTCGCGCATGCGCACGAGCGGCGCCGGGGGGCGTGCGCGCAGGGCACAGACCGCGGAAGATGGAAAAGTTTCGAAAAAAAAAAAAAATTCCGAAAACTCGAAAAAAAACTCGCGCATGCGCACGAGCGGCGCCGGGGGGCGTGCGCGCAGGGCACAGACCGCGGAAGATGGAAAAGTTTCGAAAAAAAAAAATATTCCGAAAACTCGAAAAAAACTCGCGCATGCGCACGAGCGGCGCCGGGGGGGCGTGCGCGCAGGGCCCAGACTGCGGAAGATGGAAAAGATTCGAAAAAAAAAATATTTCCGAAAAGTCGAAAAAAACTCGCGCATGCGCACGAGCGGCGCCGGGGGGACGTGCGCGCAGAGCCCAGACCGCGGAAGATGGAAAAGTTTCGAAAAAAAAAAAAATTCCGAAAACTCGAAAAAAAACTCGCGCATGCGCACGAGCGGCGCCGGGGGGCGTGCGCGCAGGGCCCAGACTGCGGAAGATGGAAAAGTTTCGAAAAAAAAAAAATTCCGAAAAGTTGAAAAAAACTCGCGCATGCGCACGAGCGGCGCCGGGGGGCGTGCGCGCAGGGCCCAGACTGCGGAAGATGGAAAAGTTTCGAAAAAAAAAAAATTCCGAAAAGTCGAAAAAAACCTCGCGCATGCGCACGAGCGGCGCCGGGGGGACGTGCGCGCAGGGCCCAGACTGCGGAAGATGGAAAAGTTTCGAAAAAAAAAAAAATTTCCGAAAAGTCGAAAAAAACTCGCGCATGCGCACGAGCGGCGCCGGGGGGACGTGCGCGCAGAGCCCAGACCGCGGAAGATGGAAAAGTTTCGAAAAAAAAAAAAATTCCGAAAACTCGAAAAAAAACTCGCGCATGCGCACGAGCGGCGCCGGGGGGCGTGCGCGCAGGGCACAGACCGCGGAAGATGGAAAAGTTTCGAAAAAAAAAAAAATTTCCGAAAAGTCGAAAAAAACTCGCGCATGCGCACGAGCGGCGCCGGGGGACGTGCGCGCAGAGCCCAGACCGCGGAAGATGGAAAAGTTTCGAAAAAAAAAAAAAATTCCGAAAACTCGAAAAAAACTCGCGCATGCGCACGAGCGGCGCCGGGGGGCGTGCGCGCAGGGCCCAGACCGCGGAAGATGGAAAAGTTGCGAAAAAAAAAAAATTTTCCGAAAAGACGAAAAAAACTCGCGCATGCGCACGAGCGGCGCCGGGGGGACGTGCGCGCAGAGCCCAGACCGCGGAAGATGGAAAAGTTTCGAAAAAAAAAAAATTCCGAAATCTCGAAAAAAAGTCGCGCATGCGCACGAGCGGCGCCGGGGGGCGTGCGCGCAGGGCCCAGACCGCGGAAGATGGAAAAGTTTCGAAAAAAAAAAAAATTCCGAAAACTCGAAAAAAACTCGCGCATGCGCACGAGCGGCGCCGGGGGACGTGCGCGCAGGGCCCAGACTGCGGAAGATGGAAAAGTTTCGAAAAAAAAAAAATTCCGAAAAGTTGAAAAAAACTCGCGCATGCGCACGAGCGGCGCCGGGGGGCGTGCGCGCAGGGCACAGACTGCGGAAGATGGAAAAGTTTCGAAAAAAAAAAAATTCCGAAAAGTCGAAAAAAAACTCGCGCATGCGCACGAGCGGCGCCGAGGGGACGTGCGCGCAGGGCCCAGACTGCGGAAGATGGAAAAGTTTCGAAAAAAAAAAAAATTTCCGAAAAGTCGAAAAAAACTCGCGCATGCGCACGAGCGGCGCCGGGGGGACGTGCGCGCAGAGCCCAGACCGCGGAAGATGGAAAAGTTTCGAAAAAAAAAAAAATTCCGAAAACTCGAAAAAAAACTCGCGCATGCGCACGAGCGGCGCCGGGGGGCGTGCGCGCAGGGCACAGACCGCGGAAGATGGAAAAGTTTCGAAAAAAAAAAAAATTTCCGAAAAGTCGAAAAAAACTCGCGCATGCGCACGAGCGGCGCCGGGGGACGTGCGCGCAGAGCCCAGACCGCGGAAGATGGAAAAGTTTCGAAAAAAAAAAAAAATTCCGAAAACTCGAAAAAAACTCGCGCATGCGCACGAGCGGCGCCGGGGGGCGTGCGCGCAGGGCCCAGACCGCGGAAGATGGAAAAGTTTCGAAAAAAAAAAAAATTCCGAAAACTCGAAAAAAACTCGCGCATGCGCACGAGCGGCGCCGGGGGACGTGCGCGCAGGGCCCAGACTGCGGAAGATGGAAAAGTTTCGAAAAAAAAAAAATTCCGAAAAGTTGAAAAAAACTCGCGCATGCGCACGAGCGGCGCCGGGGGGCGTGCGCGCAGGGCACAGACTGCGGAAGATGGAAAAGTTTCGAAAAAAAAAAAATTCCGAAAAGTCGAAAAAAAACTCGCGCATGCGCACGAGCGGCGCCGAGGGGACGTGCGCGCAGGGCCCAGACTGCGGAAGATGGAAAAGTTTCGAAAAAAAAAAAAATTTCCGAAAAGTCGAAAAAAACTCGCGCATGCGAACGAGCGGCGCCGGGGGGACGTGCGCGCAGAGCCCAGACCGCGGAAGATGGAAAAGTTTCGAAAAAAAAAAAAATTCCGAAAACTCGAAAAAAACTCGCGCATGCGCACGAGCGGCGCAGGGGGGCGTGCGCGCAGGGCACAGACCGCGGAAGATGGAAAAGTTTCGAAAAAAAAAAAAATTTCCGAAAAGTCGAAAAAAACTCGCGCATGCGCACGAGCGGCGCCGGGGGACGTGCGCGCAGAGCCCAGACCGCGGAAGATGGAAAAGTTTCGAAAAAAAAAAAAAATTCCGAAAACTCGAAAAAAACTCGCGCATGCGCACGAGCGGCGCCGGGGGGCGTGCGCGCAGGGCCCAGACCGCGGAAGATGGAAAAGTTGCGAAAAAAAAAAAATTTTCCGAAAAGACGAAAAAAACTCGCGCATGCGCACGAGCGGCGCCGGGGGGACGTGCGCGCAGAGCCCAGACCGCGGAAGATGGAAAAGTTTCGAAAAAAAAAAAAATTCCGAAATCTCGAAAAAAAGTCGCGCATGCGCACGAGCGGCGCCGGGGGGACGTGCGCGCAGGGCCCAGACTGCGGAAGATGGAAAAGTTTCGAAAAAAAATTTTTTTTCCGAAAAGTCGAAAAAAACTCGCGCATGCGCACGAGCGGCGCCGGGGGGGGGCGTGCGCGCAGGGCCCAGACTGCGGAAGATGGAAAAGTTTCGAAAAAAAAAAAAAATTCCGAAAACTCGAAAAAAACTCGCGCATGCGCACGAGCGGCGCCGGGGGGCGTGCGCGCAGGGCACAGACCGCGGAAGATGGAAAAGTTTCGAAAAAAAAAAAATATTCCGAAAACTCGAAAAAAACTCGCGCATGCGCACGAGCGGCGCCGGGGGCGTGCGCGCAGAGCCCAGACCGCGGAAGATGGAAAAGTTGCGAAAAAAAAAAAAATTCCGAAATCTCGAAAAAAAGTCGCGCATGCGCACGAGCGGCGCCGGGGGGCGTGCGCGCAGGGCCCAGACCGCGGAAGATGGAAAAGTTGCGAAAAAAAAAAAATTTCCGATAAGTCGAAAAAAAGTCGCGCATGCGCACGAGCGGCGCCGGGGGGGGCGTGCGCGCAGGGCCCAGACTGCAGAAGATGGAAAAGTTTCGAAAAAAAAAAAATTTCCGAAAAGTCGAAAAAAACTCGCGCATGCGCACGAGCGGCGCCGGGGGGACGTGCGCGCAGAGCCCAGACCGCGGAAGATGGAAAAGTTTCGAAAAAAAAAAAAATTTCCGAAAAGTCGAAAAAACTCGCGCATGCGCACGAGCGGCGCCGGGGGGACGTGCGCGCAGGACCTAGACCGCGGAAGATGGAAAAGTTTCGAAAAAAAAAAATTTTAAGCTCGGGGTTCTCCCACTCACATCCGCGTTGTCAGGGATACAGCGCGACGTTAACCGCGAAGACGCTAGCCCGGCTAGCCCGGCATGGTAGCCTTCATAGCGTCGCGCGGTCTCCTTCACAACGGAAAGCACCCTGCGTGAAAGAAAGATTGGAAGGGGAAGCAAGCGCGTGAGGGGCCCCTACGCTGGAGAGCCCCTGCTTTAACCCCTCTAACATTTCTATCCAATTTTATGTATATTTAATCCTTTCCCTGTTCACTAAAATAAGAGAGTGTGGTAAAAAAGTCTACTCTTCTTATAATTGTATTGTTGATGTAAATGTAGTCCGATTTGCATGACATTTAGTATAATATTAATCGGGAGAACGCCAGGAATCCATTGGTGTCATTTTCATATCGACACGATGAACAATAAAGAACTTCTTAATATACTGTAATGAATATTTTACCCTCGACTACGGGGGGCCGACCTCGATTCGCTGCGGTCGGCCAAAGATTCATACCTGATTCAGAAGTAAAATAATTCTTAACTCTTTATCGTATCGATATGGAAGTGACACCGATGGATTTCTTATGTTTTTCCGATGAAAATCATACCAAATTTCATGTAAATCGGAATATTGTTAACGAAGTGATTTTGAAATTATGCAAAACATTTGTTCATGGAATTTCCTTCATTATGGTCCGAATTACGTCGTTCTTGGTGTTATTTTTATCGGAGAAACAGAAGGAATCGATTGGCGTAGTTTTCGCAAAGATCTGATGAGAAATTCGGAACTAGAGATTCCTCACTTCTTAATGGGTATTCCTGTCGCCTCGGGGGTCGAAGCCTTCGACCCGAAGGCCATGATGCTCAGTGTGGCTTCAATTATGGAACGGTACTCTATGAGATCTCAAGAGTCTCGAGTATCTCGGGTATTTTACCCGGGTAGCGCCTACCCGGGAAATTTTTTTTTTCCCGGGTATCTCACGGGTACCCGGGTACCCGTTCTCCCGGGTATCAACAGCTCTAGTATAAAGTAACCAGCAAGTAGTACGAGTCAATCATTCGGAATACAAAGTAAGGAACAGAGGGTAATACCTCAAGTCTTGCAGAATCTAAATGGCTGACCACTCGATTTACTTACCCAGATGAAAACATCTCTGAAAATATTCAATTTCACACTTGATCGACCAATTATCTTGATAATAGCTCTGTATCGGAATAGGGGAGAAACTTCCCCATTGGAGGTAACATCCCCTTCAACAGTAGTCTTCTCAATTACCAAGCAACTCGTTCCAACATTCCTCTACTTTATGAAAACAATATCCACACCTCCACTGACCAAAGAAACCAACATAACCAAAGAAAGCCCAAAGACTAACATCTCCACTGCCCCCACAAACCAACCCCTAGAAACTTACAAAATTCCAATTTATTTACCTACTCCGTTTCACTAGCAACGAAGCCGAAAATGCAGACAGAGCGACCAGCATCCAGCCAGCAAGAATTCGGCTAGCCGTACTCGCGCTGCGATGGGGCGAAGGGCTGGGGGGGGGGGGGGCGGACGTGTCGTTCAATTCGATTAGCTTCGGCCGAGAACGGTATTCGGGGCGCGCATATTAGCGAAGGCACGCAGTCATCGAGCGCTGGCGAAGGCGAGGGTGGTCGGCGGGGGTTCGCCAGGTATTCCTTTCGCCGGGCGGACGGCAACCCGTGAGCGAGTTAATCAGGGGGATGCATTTGAAAAGGGAGAGGATCGCAACCGGAGAGAGTCGCGCACGAAACGCGGCACGCCGACAAAAAGGAGCAAGCGGACCGTGCAGCCACGAAACACAATAGACAAAGGGGGAGAGGGGGAGGGGGCTGGTGGTTCAGGGCCACGGGGATGCTCGAGCAGCGGGGTTAACCCCTGGATCGCGTGGATGCAACCCGTTCGACGGAAAACGATCGAAAGCGGCGTTTACCCAACGCGGCAACGACTCCAGCTACCGAAGTCGCAAATGCTCCCATCCCCCACATGGAAATCGGAGTGGAAGAGGGTGTTCTTGCGCTTGGAACGGGGTAGGTACCTACACTGTGTAGACGCGACCTAGATGTATATCAGAGCTGAGCATTAACTAAGTAAAACATTATTTAAATAATAGATCGACGAATAAAGTGAAATTTTTATTCGTCGATCATTCCAACTTCAACTTCAACCTCAACTTGGACTTGAATTTGAACTTGAATTTGAACTCGAATTTAAACTTGAATTTTAACTTGAATTTGAACTCGAATTTAAACTTGAATTTGAACTCGAATTTGAACTTGAACTTGAACTCGAATTTGAACTTGAATTTGAACTAAGATTTGAACTTGAATTACAACTTGAATTTGGACTTGAACTTTAACTTGAATTTGAAATTTAACGTTAGCTTTAACTTTGACTTCCACTTTGACTAACTTGAAATTGAACTAGAACTTCAGCTTGGACCGTCATTGGGCTATGTGTTAACCTGGGTTAACTTTATTCGACACTTGGCGAATAATATATTTAACTTTTATTCGTTAATCGAATTTTTATTTAAATACAAATTTTACCCATCTCTGATCTACAGTAGCCACTGAGGAAATAGTGACTGCTATCTTTCCATCGAATTCACCTTATTTTACAAATGAAGAGTCCTTGTAGAAAACAAGGTAAGTGCTAAAATTTGAAAAACAAAATTTTACCGGAAAATGTTATACGTGCCAATGGTAATGCTATAGTATAAACTACAGAATTTTATTTTCGGCACTAAAAGTGTTTTCTACGAGGACGCTTCAAATCCGGGGAGGGAAAGGGGCAAAGTGGAATGTAATTTAAAAACAGCGATGGCTTCTTTCGATTTCAATCTTCGTCAATTGAACCTGTATCGATTCCACCATCCTTTCCTCTCCCTGTCGCCCGGCGTGGTTCCATTTTCAGGACAGAGAGGAAGGGCGAGAAGACACCAGATACGAGGCACGTGGGTGGATGATGGCTGCTGACCCTCGGGCAAGGCGAGGGCTATCGTTTCGCGGGGCAGTCCCTTCGTGTATCGTGGAATTAATTAAAATCGTTAGTAATATCCTTCTGATTCGACGGACCCCGGCGTTATTATCGTCTCGCGGACGTGTATATGAACACGTGGGCGCGTGGGAGTCGATCGATAATCCTATATGTGGCGTCGCATCGAATAATCGTAATTGATGCGCACGCATGGCTGCTATTAAATTTGCGCGATGCGTAAATTCGCTATGAAACACGATACAGGGTCGACGGGCACTTAGTCGAAACTACGCCCGCCAACGACACAGGAATTACGTGGAAATAATATTTCTTGGTGGGGGGGGGGGGGGGTTAATGGCGCGGCGCCTCGGGAGGCTTAAGGGGTTGCGTCCGTCTTGAAGCTTGAAACAAGTTTGGGGATTTTCTTTTAGGAAAAAGTGTCGAGGGAAATAGATACGTGATTGAAAGATATATTCAATAATAAAATTTTTTCTAATTTTAACCGAGAGTTTTTCAGTTATTTAAATTTTAATCTCAATTTTCTGATCGTTATAGAAAATAATTTGAATGGAAGGTGGAATTTGGGAAGCAAATGTGATATTATAAATTACAAATATACATTTTAATGAGAAAAAAATTTGGTTTAATTTTCATCTACTTATACTTTTTCCTTCTAAAAAAAATATAAATAGGTGAAGTCGTTTAAGTTGTTTCGATCCTCCTGTATTAACTGATTTTTACTGAACTTTATGGAGTGAAGATATTTCCTAATGGTTTGTACTCAATTTTTATCGAAAGTCCTATAAGTTCCTATGAAGTTATTTTGAGAGGGTAGAAAGAGTTGAAGTAACTTCTGAAGAAAGTGATCTACTTTGAATTTTCATGAATTTCAATCCCAATTCGAGTTATGAAAATTCGACCCTGTTTCAAGCCATTTAATGGTCACTTAATGCTACAATATTTCTGCAATGCAAACCTGAGAATTTCTCAGAAAAGCTACCCCATTAAATTATTTTACAATGTCGTATTCTTCAAAAAACGTACATTTGATACCAAATTTCTCCCCCCAAAACAAAATCCTCTGCATACAGAAGCCACGATCGGAAATTCCTACCGAATATCCAGCAAAATAGTGGACCAAGGTATCCCTTACAAATTCTGATATCGCGAGCCAGATGAATGAACGAGCGACTACATTTTCCTGTTAACATTGTGCAGATTTAAATGAGACGCGGTATTAATTATCCCGACTAGCGTGAAGCAGTATTTTACGTGTTTCTATGGGGCCCTCCACCATGTACCCTCTGGTAACAAGAGAGGGGTTGATATTTGATTTGACCAGCCACCGATATTAATTATAACCGCACGAAAGTGAATATCACAGAGAAAGCGTTTGCTTTCCCAGCAGGGCTGCAGAAACGTGTTTGAGTTTATTTCGTCCCTCCTACGCCCCAACAATGTTGAAATACGATGTCCACGGTGAAACCTGTGATTCATCATGAAATATTAAAATCAGACCCTATTTTCCGAGGAAAAGCTGCAATGCATAATTACGAACCAAATATCATGTTATTCGGTCCAAATAATTGTACCTTTTTAAATATTTATTGATGAACCACCGAATCACAGGCTAATACGAAAATGGTACAGGATATTTTGCCACACACAAAAATATATTTTTCAATCATTTTCCTTGACCACCATTCTAATATATAAACCAACTCTATCTGTATAGAAATCTTTGCTCCACTACAGTGGGGTAGTTTTTCATTTTTTTACCTGTGTACTTGTATATTTTTCGTTTTTATTTTATTACGAAGGAACCGAATCTTTTTTACTCTACTTTCCAATAAGCTGCAAAAGAATACATATCTTACTTTTAAAACATGTATCAAATTTTAATAAAAGTGTCCTTAATCAAGAGTTATGATTTTTTAAGAAATGGGTCTCATATTAGGCAACTTTGCAAACTTTAATAATCACACAAAACACTATAAATTTTCACTGTGGAGTGCTAATTATCTTTTATACTAGAAGCCATGGAAAGTACTGAAGCCTCTGTTCCCCCGATATAAACTCCATTCCACTCGACCAAAGTATTTCCAGCTATATGGTAGCAAGATCGAAGAGGAATCAGCAATTTCGGGATACTTTTCCAAAGTTTCCAAGTGTGCCGGGGGTCGCAACAAATGATTTGGGCAGGGCCAGAGACGGCGGGATCACGCGTGCCTCGGTGTGAGTGCAGCTGCGTGCCATTCGCGCATAACGAAGAGGGGCCACTCATCTCACAGTCGTCAGACAAGATTCGCTAATTGGGATTAATTCGCACTAATTAATTAAATCACGAAATGCTCGTCCGCCATATAGCAGGGACCTCGCCGAGACTCGCGCACGTGTGCGAGAGCCTGGATACCGGGCGCACATACTCGTTTATCGAGTACCAGGTACGTGGGTGTGCGCACGCAACGAACCGGGGCCAGAAATTTGTGACACGAGGCGCTGATAAAATCAACGAGTCGCAAGAACCTGCGCGAAGTGAAAGATCCGTGGATTCTACGCGGCACAAGTCGATCGGAGCAATGAACCATCGTGATCGATAGTGGGCTTGATCATCTGAAAAGGCGGGTGGAGGGGGTGGCTGCTGGGAATTCAATTACTTGATTCGTGCAGCTTCCTCAAGTTTCTAGCTGAGACTAGGGGAGTTGAAAATTTGGGTGTTGGAAAGTGTAATACTTCTTGTGATAAGGCTGAATTAATTATTGAGGGTGGGTATAATAGAGGGAGTGGTCTAAATATGGGTGAGCATTTTTATTTCAGAATTTTTGCCATTTCTGTTGAAGATTTTTATGATGCGACACTTGAATCTATACAGTGGCGGACGAAAGAAAGTTTACATACTTTAAAATCGCAGAACTTTTTTAGATTTGGTCCAAACAACTTGAGTCTTTTTTTTAGAAGCTAGAAGGATTAGTTTCATAAATGACAAGTTTCGTCGTTTTGAAAAAAAAATGCAATTGGTCGGAATAAGGGAAAAATAGTAAAGGTGGTTTTTTAAACTTTTTTTCTGAGCCTTTTCGCCAAAATTCGCTGATTTCGGGAATTTCGCGATTTTTGCGAGGGTAAAAAACGACCTTTACTATTTTTTTTCGCTATTCTGACCAATAGAATTTTTTTCAAAACGACGAAACAAGTAATTTAGCAAACTAATCCTTCGAGCTTCTCCAAAAAAATTCAAGTCATTTGGACAAATTCTAAAAAAGTTATGCCATTTTAAAAGATGTAAACTTTCTTTCGTCCGCCACTGTACCTATGTTAAATATGTTTACTTTATGATATGGAGTTGAAAATCGCTGAACAAAAGTAGTGTTTGTTTCAAATTCTATATTTAAATTTAACAGTAGGAATATTCAGTTTTTAAAGTGTGGTTAAAACATCGGCTATTATTAAAATAGATATTCTAATACAAGAAAATTAAGGGAAAACTGAGTTTCAAACTCTAGCATCTATTGAATGACGGGTATTATTTATACAATTAAAGCTATCCAAGGTAATCTGATTGAAAATAATAACCTGTTATACAACAGATGCTACAGGAATTTTTTTAAAATCTAATTTTGTGGTCAACGTTAAGAGTAACTTCATCCCCTATTTCAAATATTTAAACCCGATCGTAGTCTCATTTTTAAAACACTTCCCAAAAGAGCAACTATTACTAGAAACATACCTACATCCCTCATAGAACCTTTTCTATAAAACACGCAGCCAGGCAAATTGCCCAAAGGGAAATTCGAGCCCCCGAAGTACTGAAAGTTCCCCAACTGAATTACCCAAATGTAGAACTTGAACTTCACATCCACTCCTCGAGCGGAATACCATAACAAAATCCTGTCGCCCCAAACTTCTAGATCGGGAGAAACTTGTCCACCCGTATCTTCCACGAATTTCCCTCGCCCTAAATGTCCGAACGACACCGTTGAAACCGCGAGGAATACGTTGTCAATGGTTCGTGCGTTTAACCTACCTGGCACGGTGATCGAATAAAAATATATCGCGCTCCCTGCGAAGGGGTGGGAAGCGATACGAAATACGGTGCAAGTGGGCGTTTCAGGAGACGAGATAATTAAAAGCGAGTTCTGCAGCCAGTTCCCAGGGAGCCGAGGAGGAGCAAAAAGGGCGGTTTCGACGAACCCCGTGGAAATAACGGCGGAAAATGACTCGCAGATGTTGGGTCCGCTGGCTTCGCGAGCAAGCAGCGCTTTATTCGCAGATTGCACCGCTTAAAAACTGTCGCCAGAAATAACGTCAACACGCGACGGGTTGTATTCGTTTCGTTCGAGCGGCGGGACCGCGAGTTAAATTTGTAAGGTGCTCGTCTTTGTTGCTCGTTTAGTAACCTGTTGACTGGGGAATTTGTAAAGAGAAGGATGGAGCTTCTGTTGGGGATCTTCATCTCCTATTTCCCTTCTCAATCGTCGAATTTGTCCTTCTTTCTAATTAAAGATTAAATATTTCTGTGCTGATGGAATGGAGGGGATAGTGGAGGAAAGTCGTGTTGAAGATTAATGAATTTTTCCTGTTAAAAGGAGAAGACTTTTTGTCCCAGGCACACCTGACCCGTTTAATTATTTTCGCTACACCTTCGCGCGAATTAACAATGTCGAAATGTAGGAAGGCTCTCGATGAAGAAACGCTGACGCCGGGCGAGCACACTTTGCCCAACGGTTTTCCCTGGTCGATAAACTTCGTAATTACGAAACTTGAGCGGGAGAAGTGTATCAATGGCGACGGATCAAAATGGTACTCGAGATCGTGGTCGTAAAAATTGAAACTTCTAATATTGGACGAGGGATGCCGCGTGAATCAAAATGCGAGGATTTTGAAAATTAATACATATATTGGCACTAACAAATCTAATATAAATTGAAACTTATCAAGTCACAACCATCTTCAAGATTCGTCATCTACATTTGTCACGGGACACCTTACTCCAAAGCCATTATCACCGAACCTTCTCCTATTTAAAAAAAAAACAAAAAAACAAGAGCATAGCGTGGTTCCTCGCTACAAAACACATCGAAAACGTCAAATGAATTTTTTCCCTGCGAAGCTTGGTTTCCGAAATAATCCGCTTCAAAGAACCGTGCGCGTCCCTTCAAACTACGCAGCTCTAGATACGCTCGCAGCAGCACCGCATTCGACATCGATTTTCTCAGAAACGAAGCTACCTACGAAAAAAATCCTTTCCACCGTTTCGATTCATTTTGTAAAAACGAATGATTCTATCCCCTTGTTTACACGAATCCTCGCCGCGTGTCGCATGTACGAGCGAAAGAAGATCGGAATAAGGGTGACGCTAAATAAGAATCAGCCACTGCCGTTGAATTCGACCCCACAACCATGACCCTGTACAATAGAAGGTCATTCCCAAAACGATGACCATAAAGCAACGGTCCGTGAAAGCGCGTTTCCCGCTTCGAACATGCCCAACACGATGGCAGCACCGCTCGACATGGTCCCTGGAGCGCTAGAGCAACGCGATGAAGAGGAAAGCTGCTCTAGAGGCGATCTAAATTTAAGTTTCAGATTTATACGCCCTCACTTGCCGGCCATTGACTTCCCTCGGACCCGCTCGCTACCCTGCGCTCGCGCGCGCGCGCTTTTCCGCCTCCCCTCCCCGGCCCCAGTCACCCCTCTTGGACGCGACTCTAACTCACCATTTTTCCCCTTTATTCCTGCAGCAGGCCCGCGCATAAATCATGCGAAATACGAAGTAAAACGTGATATTTCAAACGATAAATCTCTCGGGGTGGCTTGATTATTTTTGTCTCGAGGATAATGGCGAGGAGGGGGGGGGGGGGGGGGGAGCTGATTTTAGGATAGCATCACTTAACTTAATTTCAACGATATAATGGATACTGGAAAATATTGTTTGGAAAAAGTGGAGAGCCTGGGCCAGTGGTTCTCAATCCCTTGCGCCTCGTCAGACTCTCTTTTCCATGAAGCTTTACAGTTTTATTTTAAGTTCATTTACTTATTTTAAATACATAGGAGTGTGCACGAAGAGGCATGGCTCGAAATTTTGCAAGAACTTTGAGCACCGGCGTATTTATACGCGGCGAATCGGATTCCGACCAGAATTTTCCACTAATCCGAACGCAACGCTACTACCCGCGATATCGTATTCTGTTTGACGCGCAACGGGCATCGGCGAATCCTGCAACTGCAATGGCCGTAGTTTCGGATGCATAATCCACCGCCTCGTCGATCATCGGAACGACATAGTGGAGGCGCATCTCATCACGCGGAAATATTTATATATACCCCGTTGCACAGTGCAAACGATCGATATAGACGTGCATCGGTGGCGAACTTTGAGGGAACTTGGCTGAATTATGCAACCCCGTACCATACGTGGTTCTGCGTTTCCCGTATTTCTCTCCCCCTCCCTCTGTCTGAACAGTTTATGATACAACGGAGCCGTCGACCATATGAAACAACGAAGAAATTTAGCGAGAGCACGCGATATATTCCACCCTTCCCGCCGTTCCCCCTTTTCGCTCGTCGATGGAAGACGACAGAGACATCACGTTCGGTTCATGAAAAATACATTTGACGTCCCATAGACAGCCTCGGAAGTTCCGCGGGGCGGAAGATAAGGTAAATTGTTAAAGATAAACACGCTCTCGCAAGAGCAGTCTGTAAACCGTATGTGGAACGACAATGTGGGGTATTAAGGAGGGTGGCTCTACGAATTTCTCGGCCGGGAAGTGAACTGCCTTCGGGAAGAGGCTGACACGGTTCCCTCTGAAGGGAGGGCGTACAAATGCGCTGGATCAGTGGACAGAATTACGCGGCAGCCTTTGGGGAACGAAAATTCACTTCTGGTCATTAGACTGGTCGCTATAAATTTCGCGGAATCTCGAGCAGCTCCCTTGAATTTCATTCTCCCTGGACCCCCTCGTCCTCCTTCCTTTCATACATCTCTCAATGGTAAGAAACGGACAAAGAACGGATCCATAGCTTGCAAGGAACTTTGCGGAGTGAAAATATCGTCTGCGAAGTATCGATTCTTGGTGAACTGTATCCCAAATACCTCGGCGTGGAAACACGCCGAAGCCAGCGCTGTGAACTGTGTGATAGAAAGGAGTATTCTTAACCCTTATACGTGGATAAGTAAATTCGGATGGAATTGACACAGTGAAAATGAAACTCAAGTCATTTAATTGTTAAGGGATAATGTTTGAAGAACTTATCAAATTTCTGCTGTAAAAAGAATTAAAATTAATGAATTAGAAAAAATTTAGTATTCATTATTGACGGTTATTAGTTATTTAACAATCTGAATGAGTACAATTTCCGTGTAAGGGTTAAATATTAACCCTTCGTGGTCACGCGGGGTGTAACGCACCCCCCGGCAATTTTTTTTCTTTGCCAAAATTTCTGTCAATTTTTAGACTTTGATATTAAAATTTAAAAATTTGGTGAATTTTAACTAGAAAAATAACTTTTTTCCACAACTATTTTTTCAGCTACAAATTTCACCATATTAAAATTTACATTAATAGAAAAATACTATTCGAGTAAAAGATTACTCTACTATTAGACTATTAGAGACAAAATTAAAAGATTCAAAAATTCCAAAGTGGTAACTTAAACTGACGCTAGGGCGCAGTGAACCCCATGTGAACCCCGACTTTCAAAGTCGATTTTCCCGAAAATGAAGCGCGATATGAAAAAAAGTTACTCTTTCTTTTCGACTCATAAGAAGTAAATAAGCCGAGAAGAAGGAATAAAATTTTTCGATATCGCGCTTCATTTTCGAGAAAATCGGCTTTGAAATTCTTGACGTTGCGTCCAGTCGAATACAGGAAAACCTACTATTAAAGAACGGTGGAAATCGGTTGAGACAAAGGCAAAGTTTCAGCGACCGTGCCACAGATACCGAAAAAATCTCGTCTAATTCCCCAAGAAGTCGCGAGTGGGCGGGGAAGATGTAGGAACTCTCGCAGTTCGAAACTGCAGTTTCTCCTCGGGGCGAAAGAAGGTGGGCCATAATCGTTACGAACAATTAAACTAAACGGCAAAAACGCGGAGGCGAGAGATCCCTGGCCGCACCAGGAGAGCGGTAATTAAAAGTGAGCCCATTAATTCGGCTTACGGCGGCTGGGAACGTTTCAAATTGTTTACAAACTAAAGCACCGGCCGAGGGGTGGGGGACAGTTTTAAATGTTCGCAATTACGAGCAGCCGGCGTGTCCGCTTCCGCTCGCGAAATTAGGAAACCGAAGCGACAAACGAGTAATAAATATAGAGGCGGATCGATCTCCCCTGACTCGACCAGGGGCATTTCGAGGGGACACTGGGAAATTGCTCGCGAAATGAGACTGGGATCGCGTTCGAAATTTTTATGAAGTCTCCCTTTAATGAGACTACGGGTCGCCGCTTTTTTGTCCGCCGTTCAAACACTTCAACGGAGAAAAAACACGGAGAGAAAGTTCCATCGATGCTTATCTTCGTTCAGCTTTTTCCAAATGTCCCTCTGTGTCCCAAATGACCCAACGGTCGATGCTTGTTTTGACGCAGGAAAGCGAGGGGTCGATGGACTTGAAAGAAGAATTTGAATGCAGGCTGATGTTAAATCGAAGTCGAAGTAAAACTGCTGTGAATCTTAAAATTTGTTGCTTCGCGAAGTTTTACTGAATTGGAGAAAGAAGGGTGAAAGTGATTTGTGTTCTTCGCGAAGGAAGTTCTTTGGCTAAGTAATTCTCGACAAATTTAGGAATTCATCCGATCGGAAGGACGAGCCAGCGATCGATCCACTCGCGCGAACGCAACAGCTCGAAAAGAAACTCGTTTAATCTGGCAAACTAAACAGCGAAGTTCGTCTGCTTCGCGGCCAGGCGGGGAATACTTATGCAGTTCGATCGATTTTAAAAGGAACACAGGAACTGAGAAGTTCCGCGAGTCAATGGACCCGTTGCCACTTGTTGAATGTTTATAAAGCGGAGTACAAGTCCAAGATAGCCAGCTATTCCAACGATACACGCCTGGCCCACGAGAATCTCGAAGAAGCAAATCGATTGACAAATTGCTTTTTCTGCCTCTGATTTTATTAGTGCGTACAAAAATAGTGGAAATACGAAAATCAGTCTCCTTTCCCGATTTTAATTAGTGGGGCAAAAGGAACGCACAAAAAAGCGACTTTCTGCATAAATTAAAACAAGATTCGGGGTTTAAAAGAACGTAGATTGATTCACGAATCAAAACTGGGTAAAAAATTTGGAGTACCATTTTCCCATGCGAGCCTTCGTTTTCGAGAAAAACGAGTTTGGAAACGCAGCGCACAAGAGGAGCTTTAAGCGAGCGCGCGTGCAGCAGCTTTGAAGTCAATTTTCTCAAAAAATAAAGCATTGTACGGAAAAAATGTATCCCACAGATTTGGCTCATTTTTGAACGAGGAATCAGATGCACTTTAGTTTTTCCACGAAACTCTTTGCAATCCGCGTATAATCGCAATTAACTATGCGAAAATGGTAATATTCGCATCACTGTGCCCATTTAAAATTCCGTTTTCTCCAACAAATATTATTTCATGGAATATAAATTTCCTCTTCGATTACTGAAATGATTGTACATCTGCTGTTGGAGGTTTCGAAGCTTCTCCCGCCAAATTACCGAACGATATTTAAGAAAAGATATGACTATTCGAGTTTACAAAAATATCTACGGTGGTAGATATTTTTCCTTTCATCTTCGATTTTTGCGTGCGGTGGAAACGAGCCGGGTAATCTGACACAGGGGGACTAGACGTTTCTAATCCGGATCACGCGTGTCCAGAATGAGATCGGACTCGAGAATGGGATTCGAAACGACGGCCAGCGCGGAATGAACCTCGCGTCGACGTTTTTTCCATTCGAATTTCGACGCAGGTCTTCCCTTTTTTCCACGATTTTTTTTTCGCGTGAAAAACGCCCGTGCCGCTCTGAAATGCGAGAACTCGCGTTTCGGGGCACGTATCGGTGTTTATTTGCAAGGTGGCGTAAATATAAATTTTTCCCTCCGCCGTGGATTCGTTCGGCACGCACCGGTTTGTAATTTAATTTTTTTACTCGAAACTACTTTGGCACACGTTCATTCACAGGAATCTCGTTTTTTAGCGGGGAAATATTTCATTGGACCGTGCGAGATAGATTTAAAAAGTGTCTGGGAAACGTAGTGGAAGGTAGAATTGATACGCAGAGGTAATTAAACACTGGAAAATAATGAAGATCGCATCCTCGCGGGTAATTTCGTTCGAAACTTGGCGGGAAGGAGATGGGAAACGTTTTATAACCAAGATAGAAGTTCTTAATGATTATCAAATACTTATAGAACAATTAATAAATTGCATACCATACAAACAGAACTGCATTATAGATTTTATTTAAATTAATAATTCTATATTGTATCCTAGAATTGTAACACCCTTAATTTTAAATTATACTAATATTTGACAAGCATAAATTTTAATATCATAATAGAATTAAATTGTTAAAATAGATGGTGTGATTTCGTATTGTGTTTACGAATGGAAAACTTTACCTAGGCAATTCTGTTTCAGAGCAGTGTTCGACAACAAACCTAAGGTCACACCCGCCGACAACAAATGGCCCATCGATGTTATTCAGAGCGAAGCTCGAGGACAATGGAACTCAGACAACATTGCCTCGTCCTCGACACAAATGCTGCCTGTATAAATATGTGTTTTGGATTCCCTTCTTTATCGTCTCTGTTCATGCATCGCCGTTCCAATGTAAACATTAACCATTCGCCGTTCCCCCGTAAAAAGAACAATTACCACGAGCGAAGATAAAATATCCTTCAATCGTCATATGTCCTTTGCCAGGACTTTCGTTTATTTGCAGCTATTGTGAACTGAACTCTTTCAATTTGTCGAAAGACTCTAAACTAATTATAGATATCTTTTCGAGTCGATGCAAAACTTACAAGGTTGGCATAAATTTCGGAAATGTAATTATATATTAAATACGTTTAAATCTAACCACGAAGCCGGTTATTCGAATAAAAGATTCGCGAATGCTGAGTCGCCCAGCGATATGACGCGAGCAAATAGTTACGTTTCGCTCTCCCAGTTCCATTGTTCTCTAGGACAACAGAACTTTCGTTTAAACCGCGCAAGCATAGAGCTGATTTTCGCGAGAAATATCTGTCGATGGTTACAATGTCTAACAATGATTGATGGTAACAATATCAACTGCAGACGTTTTCCTTCACTGTCTTATTGTACAGACAATGCGCCCTTTGTGCATAAAGAGGGCGTTCACGGCATTATTACCCCGAGCATTTTTCTCGTTAATGAATGACACAAGAGAAAAGGGACAAGCCCTATTATTCCTCAGAAAAAGTAAACAATAGCTCGAACTCTATTTAAACTTAATTAAGAATTCATTCCTCCCCCGCGTAATTCATTTACAGGAACACTGCTACGCAATAATGGCGCGAAAAATTTCCAACACATGCCCTCCGCTATTTCCCCCATAATTTATCTGGGATTATCTTGCAATCCATTTCCAGCAGACACCTCAAGTCAAACAATTAAAAACTAACCTTCAAAGATGGCTGCGAGAAGCACGACGACGAACAGCAAGCACAGCTTCCCGTGGCTACGGTGTCCCATTGTGTCCTCGAACAGATAGCACGCCGCTTCTGCACAGTCAATTACGGACGCACGAACCGCCAGTTGAGAATCTGCCCGCGCTGAGCATCGTCCGCTG
The DNA here is from genome assembly GCA_947577245.1 of Andrena bucephala. NCBI lineage: Eukaryota > Metazoa > Arthropoda > Insecta > Hymenoptera > Andrenidae > Andrena > Andrena bucephala. The sequence goes on along the minus strand of OX387718.1, from coordinate 5,522,400 downwards.
ACTGCACTTAGTGTCGGTGCAGTAACCAATTCAAAAGCGAGTCAACTGCCCCGCATTCCCGCACTTTTCCCGGCACAGAACGAATCTACCTCCCTAAACTCTAGAGTACTAAAAAAAAGTCTAAAGCTCTAGACTTCTACAAATCAACATAAACGGCAACTCGAGAGATCTACTTACACTGCACGGACCAATTCCCCGCGCGATCGCTCCGCCTCACACGCGACACCTGTCGACCAGCTTGGTCCGCGCTTTTGAAACCCGACGAATTGGTAACGTGCGAAACGGCCCGACTCGCGTGACTCCGCGGTGACCGTAGCAGCGAATTGTTCAATAATTTAATTCTCACATTCGACAAAGATTGTCACACCGTAGTGTTTCTACACTTTTCGCCCTTATCGAGGCGGATAAGGAGTCCGCAGGGCATCCACATGTGTCCTAAGTGGCGATTGTATATGTCAAACGCGACGTATTTTCTCGGAGATCGTCCGAACACGATTTGTCACTTACGACTTTTCGACCGCGATCTAGGAAACACCCACTGTTCGTCGAACGCGAATAGTGGTACTGGAGCGTTTTGCTACGCGCGTAGAAGAACGATATTGAGTATTAACGATATTAATACTCGTGACAGCGCGCGCGTTACGATCGAAATCGCGGAGACGGAGGTCCGCGCACCAACTCGACTGTTAGACGTACCGCGCGACACTGACCAGCCCGCGTCTCTACTGAAACCACCGCCGCGTCAGATGGCGCTGCTGCGCCTGCGCACTTCGATTACCCAGCGGCGGCTATATTCAACTCCGCGCGCCGCTTGCAACAAGTTGCAGCGCGTGGCTGGAGCTGCATGCTCCGGGAACGTGCGCTCATTGAATGCAGTCGGCGCGTACGCGGCTGGCATAACGATGTGCAATCGACTGCACGGTCTTCTATGTAATAAAATTGAAACGAGTGGTTGCTAGCCCTCCTCTGGAAAATGTAGAAATTTTCACTGGGCGAGCAGCTTTTCCGGGTGCAGCCAGGTTGTGAAATATGAATAGTTGTTGATATTTGGACGATGGTAGTTGGTTTTATTTATTATAATGTACATACTCGGGAAGGTGAATGGAATTTCATTGGCGGTTATTATCTTGGTTTTCCTGGGCTCTCGGTGTTCGTCGTTAGCGAGCCGTCGGAGCTGTAGCAAATGTTCTGTGGATATTAAAATTAATTGATTGGGTCATTGTTTGAGTTTTGGATTTTAAGAACTGTGGTGGAGTACTTTTATGGGCGGGCGCTCCTTTCGGATGCTCGAGAAGGTTGCCGAAACGGATTTGGTGAACTTCTTTCTCCTGTGAGAGAGGGAATGTTTCTAGTTGAGCTAGCATTCGAAGACTTTTCGATGGTGTAATGAGAATAAATTTCCATTTAATCTGCATTTTCTGTATTTGATTAAACTCGCCCAGTCACCTTTCTACGTTAAGTGAACCAGATTGCCCCGTCTTTTCCTTGATGGAAAATAAAATCGTATACTAACTGGTAACTTCTGCTACTATTGCTAACGTCCACCGTGTCTTTGCTAGTATAACTGATAGCGGCTAAACATCGCTCTTCGTCGGCGCATTGATCCCGACAGGGTGCCTGACACTTGCCAAACTTGCTTCTCCAATAATCCTTCAATCTTTCCCACCACCATTTACGATCGTCCTGCGACCGGCACGTGTCGGGCTTACAATAATCCTTATTCTCGTATAAAACCGCAACTCTAGCACCAAAAATAAAATAGTAAAATACCCACGCACCAAACGATTCATGGAAATCGAAAGGATTGGTTCATCATCAACCACTAATTAAATAAAGACAATTCCAAGAAACCTACGGATGATTCTGTGGCTCGCACGGAACACATTCGTCCGAGTGTTTCATCAGGAATCTGTAGCAAACCAAGCTCAGGCCCACCAGCAACCACACCAGCAACGCGCTAACTATGGCAATCGATATCAATTCCGTCGTTCCTAGCGTGATCCCCGTATCTTCGTCTAAATTAATAAAATAAAACCAGATATACAGAATAAGATCCTAAAAAAAAGTTCCAAGTCCAAGCGACGAAGGCACAGCTTTCCCCGCGTCACCTTTATAAAGCGGTGGCGCGCCTTCATCTGGCTCGAGGATCGGTTGCTCGCCTATTTTGGGCATCATCTGATAGGTACCGCTTTTTCCCGACTTCGATAGACCGGTTCCCACACCTGGGGCAGGAGAACGACGTGAACGAAAATCGACGAGCGAAGAAAACGGGTGTTACCTGATTCCTTCAGAGTGGCTACCACCCTTAAAACGCCACCGAACGCTGGGTACCATTTGTCGTCGTCGAGGTGTGGTTGTACCTAAAAAGAGGACAACGCGGGGCGCTGTTAGTTGCCGAGAGGAGTGCGAAGATGTGGAATGCTTTTTAAACGCTCTTCGACTATCTTTCCATTCATGCTTTGCCCGATGTTCATTTAGTTCAATTGGAACTTAGCAATGGCTCTTAAGGGCTTGATGTAATTGTTGGGTGTTTCTTTAATGGTTAGAGTGTATTTCGTGTAGGTAATAAAGGTTGCCACTTTCGATCACAGCGACTCACAACGTACGGATTGCTGCAGCCAGTTGAAAAGCTCCTGGTTGAACGACTGCAGTCCCGTTTTCGATTTCGACTTCGAAGCGATGCACTTCACGCTGGCTACGTAATACTTAACCAGCACGAAGGCTGACTGCTCGGTGTGTAGGGAATGCAAGCTCTCCTTCTTGAAAGGCAACGCGACGCTGGGTAGAAAAATTGTTGTTTGACGATGGTGCCGGTCGAGGAGCATGAAAATTCGATACCTATTCGGTTCCACGTCATCGTCCAAAAAGGGAAGGGGGATGACGATCGATTCTTCGTCCCCTGTCGCCTCGCCCTTGTGCCCTTCGAAACGGAAGGAGATATCGAATGATTCATGAGTTTGCTTTTCTTTCGAGGGAATTTCTAATCTTTGCTAACTCTTTCGATGTAATTCTCACCGGAATTGCGAGCTCTGCGCAGCTTGTGCTTCGACGGGTGCCTCTTTTTATTCTTGAACGCGAAACGCTGCAGCTCTCGATCGTTGTAACTCATCTTAGCTGGGATATGAAACGTGATAATGAAGTGTATAAAAAAAAAAATTAAAAGCAACTTCAGAAAAATAAAAATGCACTTAAAAAGTAAAAAATCATTTTTTCCCTTATTTAATCTACGACTCTCAATTTTTTTAAGTCGGCGCCACATTTACTCAGTGCAAATGGTGAGACGCTCATTTAAAAAATATGAGATTCGTAGATTAAATAAGGGAAAAAATTACTTTTCACTTTTTAATGCATTTTTATTTTTTTTTTTTGAAGTCGGTTTTAATTTTTTTATTTTTGACTTTTTAGTTTTATATATGTTGAAACAACATGCTGAGGAGATATGCGCATATGTAGATAAAATAATAATAATTAGGTGACAATAGTCTTTATTATTAACCAAAATTGGAAAAATATTGGACCAATTTTGATGCAGTGTAGGAGGCACCGCCCTCTTTCGAATAAAAAAAAATTATCAAAATCGGTCCATATGCTGAGAAATTATGCTGGGACAAACATATAAAAAAAAAATACATACGGGTCGAATCTATAACCTCCTTTTTGAAGTCGGTTAAAAATTGACTAGCTGAGGGGCCATTCTTAAATTACGTAAACCATCCTTTTAGGCCTCTCATATTGAAAATTTGGTTAAAAAAAATGATACGTAAAATGTTACCTACCCCCCCCCCCCCTGTAAGAAAACGTAAGAAATTTGCGATCTCCTCCCCTCCCGAAATTCATACGTAATTTCAGAACGACTCCTAATCTGTATTCAAATACCCAAATTTGATCTGACTCTCGCTAAAACTATCCAAAAACCACCACATTCAAAGTGCCTCGATTTTCATAATCGAAGAGTCCTTAAAGAAAACACTGCAAGTCCCAAAATTAAAATAAAAATTTATCAAAATTTATTAAAATTTTTAAAAATTTATTAAAATTTACAAAAATTTATTTAATTAATTTTTTTTTTTTTTTTTAAATTTATTTTCTACATGCCATTGTTAATAAAATTTGATTTTTGGCATTTATAGTTTCCTACAAAAGGCTCTTCAATTATTCGAAGAACCCAAATGAAGATCAACCAAAGGTAGACTCCGACCACTATTTCACGAATTCACCGCTATCGGCGATATCTACCACAAATGAAACCAATTTCCCTGAAACTTCAACGGAAGCAATCCCCATCAGACAACAATTCCCTGAATAATCCATGAGCAGGAATAGTGGAAACGTCCCTTACACGAGGGGTAGGTAATAATGCCAGCGCACGCGACAGACGTTCTAGGCGGCGTGATGACGATCGGCGGGATTTTCGTTCGCCTGATGTCTCTGGAAGGTCTCAGCCACCCTGCCTCGTTGCTCCGCAGGAAAAGCTTCAGCTCGTCGTACAGCTCGAACAGCTTCCGCGCGTTCCGATACTTTATGTTGCCGGCGTAATAGGAGTGCCTGGTGAGAGGCAGGATATAAACTTGCAAGTAGCCCCCCATAGTGTCTGCGAGGGCTTTCAGCATCAGGTGCTTTGTTTTTCCTATCGACAGCTTCCGCACGCTCTCCAAACAGATGTGAAAGTAATCCATCAGCAGGGCGATGTACTGGTCGTTCTCATAATTTAGGACTTTCACCTGGGGAACAGGTTGGGAAGATTTTTTTCGAAAGAAAGCCTTAGTGTTCTTTTAAAGCGCAGTTACTGACAAGGGAACACCGGTACCCCGGACTCAACGGTGTATTTCATTTGGGCCCTATCGCCCTTTAAGGGGTTGAAAACTAACCTCAAAGTACAACAGACAGAAAAAAATGTTTCAAACAAAAGTTTAATGGTGCAATAAGCGCTACAAACTTGCGTTAACAAAATTTTGAAAAGCGTTTAAAAAAAAAATACCTGAGCGAAAAAAATTTTTTTTCAAAATTTTGTTAACGCAAGTTTGTAGCGCTTATTGTACCATTAAACTTTTGTTTGAAACATTTTTTTCTGTCTGTTGTACTTTGGGAGTTATACGCGAAAAAGTGGAAGTGCCAATTTGACTTTGAGGTTAGTTTTAACCACCTTAAAGGGCGATAGGGCCCAAATGATACACACCGTTGTTCTTGTTTTGAGTCACTCTAAAAACCCACAAAGTTGCGTTCCAATCGGTGAGTCCGGGTTCGCTTGTGAGAATGACAGGGAAATCACTGAGATTGCATGAACAAATTGATGTTACAGTAAAATAATTCTAATAGGACAAAGTTGAGGATTAAATAAGCCGAGATCACCTTTGGTAGTAAATCTTGGAACATTCTTCTACTGTTCAGCATGATGAACTCCTCCGTGGTCCAGCAATGTTTAACAGCGTCACTTTTCTCAAATAATACCGTGCCAATATTTTGCTCATGCCGCAAACTCTTGACGCCCATTACTCTAGTACCATGTTACAAAACACGGCTCAATGATACTGAATCTTTATTCTTAATATAGTTGCCTACGAATAATTGAGGTTGACCGTGCGATTGCTCAAGTACCTGTCCACGTTATCGAAAGTAGTTGCCGCAAACAACAGGAACGACCACAGGAGGCATGATCTCATGCTCTGATCGGCGAATCCTGGATATGGATCAATGAGATCTTCCCTTGCGAAGTGTTGTAAAATTTACAGCGGTCCCATGAGCGTACCGTGATCATTATCCCGTCGCGTTTTGCTTGGGTTTGTTACGCAACTAGTTTCAGATCAATGAACCCTCGAGCGTGGAACTTATAATTACGCAACTTTAGGTGACACGAGGTGTGGGCATTACTTCAGACTGTGTGAAATTCATTCTCGATATTATTCATCTGTATCGGTACAATCGATCCTATTTAAGGAGGAGGGTTTAGGTGATTTTTACAGTAATGTGTTTATTTTACATAACTTGTGCACTATTTGAACATAACAGGGGGTACAACGCGAAGAGGTCAGCGTCGACGGAATTCCAACGTCGTCCAAGTAATCCTAGCTATGGTCATCGAAACTATCTTCCGCGGGCTAGTTTTGTGATGTCTGATGATTCTCGTGGAATGAGGAATTACGTGCTCGGCGCCTTCATTTTGCACAAGAATCGTAGGTGCAGCATCTTCACGTTGTCCTTGTCCAGTTTCACCACACCTTCTTGATTGTCTATGGACAGCAGCATGCCCACCGCCTCCCTGTCTTCGCCGATGAGGACCTTCACTCGATCGCCGCGCGATGGGACAACGGGCTCCAGTTCCTCGCACACCAGGTTCACGACTCTGTCCTCCACTGGGAGGAACACGGAGCACATGGCGCCCTGTTGACAAGCCACGGACATTTTATCCACGCTTAGCTAGAAATTCTATGTAAAGTATCGCCAGAAGCACTCACGGATATTCCACGAATAACGCCCTGTTGCCCGGCAAGCGCAGGGTCCTGGTGGGAGTCCCTGATTCGAACCTCGATGTCCGTGGTGTGCCACTCGGTGCCTCCTATGACCCCAGCTCCTACGCCAGTATCTAGTCCAGCGCCTGGTGTTTGCGGGTTGTACGGACTGCCTGCGACTCCTGCGAAGAACAATCCCGCAAACGCTTAACACGTTGTCTGACGATCACACCGATCGGAGCGATCGGGCAATGCAGTACACTCCCATCGGGACGTTTTCGGCGTCGAGGAAAGCACCGTCCGATTTCATCGGCAGTCAACGTATTAAAAACACTGAGAAACTGAGATAAATAGAAAGAACGACGCTTACCAGGTGTCATAGGGCTGTAACCCATCGGCGAAGGCGTAGCAAACGCCCCATGGGGACTAGTAGTGTACCCAGTGCCGCTTGGCGAAGGAGTGGCGACGTAGCCTGCAGGACTTGGACTCGCGGTGGCACTTCCCGCTGGGCTGGGACTAGGCTGGTAGGAGCTGAAGCTCTGCTCCGAACCATACATCGTGCCAGGGGTTTGCGGCGTGAAAGGTCCACCAGTGGGAGGGTAACCAGGCGCGTAACCTGGCGACCCTCCTTCCTCCATGCTGTAGCCGTCGAAGTCGTTCGTCCTTGCGGGAGTGTTAGTGACTGCTGGATCCCAGGCACCTGACTGGCCTGGGGTACGCGAACCGTCGTGGGACGGTGTCATCGAGCCGTAATGAGGCGTGCGGGAGCCATCTGTGGATAGAAGATTAGCATTGAACGGGGCTCTTGACGCTACAAGCCTATTCAGATATATTTATCTGAATCCGACCTTAGACTCCATTGATCCACGATACTCACTTTCGTACATAGGTGTCTGGGACCCGTGCATGGGTGTCTTGGACCCATCCCTGGCGTACATCGGCGTCTGTCCACCAACACCATAGGCTGGCGTCCTGTTGTAGCTGCTGAATCCGCCGTCCTTCGTTGGCACGCCGACGTTCGCAATATGCGACCTGTCCACGGAGATGGTCTGGCAAGTGGAGTGCAACTCCACGCGCGCGGTCGTCTCCGTTGCGTCCTTCACGATTCCAACGTTCCCCTTGTAAGGCCCACCTGTTATTTTGATGGTGGTACCTATGAGCTCCCTGTCGCGGCGGGCTCCTCCGCCGCGGCCCCTGCCTCTTCCACCTCCGCCTCTTCCAAAACCACCTCTGTAAAGATGTGAAAACGATTTGTCCATGAAAGGGTTGCATTCAAGGATGCATTGTGATTTTTAATAGTAACTGCTACCCATCCGGAATTAAATTGGGTTGATAATTTGAAATGCGGGTTGTCAAATTTTGGATCTATAAAAATTCTAGAAATTCGTTCTTTGGAGGATGAATGGAATGATAGAATTTTGGGTAGATTTTAAATTGGGTTGATAATTTGAAGTGTGGGTGGTCAAATTTTGCATGTATTTGAATTAATTTAATTTCAGTTAAGTAATTAATTAAATTAGTTAGTAATGGTATTACTCACCCACTGGGATGCATCGGAGAGGCAATCCTAGGCGACATGAAGCCTGCTACAGGTGACATGGACGTCACGCTGGACTTATTCCCGCCAGACAGCTGCAGGTGCCTCGTTTTGCAAACGAATATCCCGCCGTTGTCCACGAACATGCGCGAGTGCAGGAACGCGAAGCTCCTGTACAGGTGTTTGATCTCGCCACCTCTGCCAGCGTGCGGCCCGTCCACCACTTTCACAATGTCCTTCTTCTGTATGGTGTTCTGCTGGTAATCCAACGCCACGGCGTTCCTATTCTCCCGCCGTTTCGTGAGCCCCTGAGGCCTGGCCTCGATCACCTTGCCGTGCATGGAGAGCACGTGGAAACTCTCGCGTTCAAGTCGAACGATCACTCCCACCGTTTGCGCGTCTAACTGAACCAGGTCGCCCCACTGGAACTGCCCTAAACTGTCCACTCCGGTCGCCATGTCCGAGCACAGCTGCAAGTCCCGAGGGAGGACCTCCAGCTCGTGCATCGATAGATCAGAAAACAAAACCACCCTGTTCTGCTCCACCCGCACTATCAAACCGGTGTCGCCCTCGTACCTTCCTGCTACGACCTGCGAATAATTGAACGAGTTTAGGTGGAACGTTAGAGGCTCTTTTACAGCCGCTCAATTCTTATTAATCTAACCTTTACGTGATCGCCCATGGTGAAGTATTTCCTTAACTCCGATGCTTGGAACTCCAGCGCCTCTTTAAGCTCCTCGTGCTTTGGCATAACCATTATCATGTTCCCATCTATGGAGACAATCTTTCCTTGCAAGTTTATCAATTCACCTTCGCACACTTCGACATTGTCTCCCGTGCTGAAGGAATGCGTCACCGCTGAATCGTCTTTGTTATTCGAAGCACCAGTTCCTGGGGCTCCGCTTAAATCTATTTCAACACCTTCCGGAGCCTCTTCGAACCTTTCCAATTCAGAAAGTGTTGGTTTCACGCCCTCCGCGATAATCGCGCTGGTCGTGAAATTTTTGTACAAGAATCTGGAACGGATCGAACATTTATAAGAAATATGTAAATACCGAACAATCAATTAAATAGTTTCCAGCAAAACATACCCTTTCCTGCTGTATCGGTTTCCCTCAAAAATCAAGAAATCACCGTCGCTGGTAACTTCCCCGCCAATGGCACGAATCGCTTCGGGGTCGAACGGCTTCGCTGGCGGTCTTCTTTTCTTCTTGCGTTTCAAGGCTTCGGACTCGCTTTGAGCTGTTCGCAAAGCTCCACGTGGCCTGGTATAGTCGATTCTGGGTAACAGCTTCAAGTGAACCTGATTCTGCGCTAAGTCCACGTAATCGACTTGAGCTATGTCATCTTTATAAATCCCTCGCTTCAGCCTGACCCACTGCTTGGCCTTCAAGCCTGTCTGCTCTTTAACTACGCGCAGTACGTCAGTCATTTCCTTGATCGGTACCATCTGCTGCTTCCAAATACCCATTCTCAAATTCCCCACATTCTCAATCGCAGCTTTTACATGCGCCTGTTTATACGCTTCTATGTAAATGTAACCCTTCACGCCTTCAGGTGCGACGACAGATTTAATCTGAAGAGGTTCATCTGAAAGCCGAGATCATATAACCAGAAACAAAATAGAAATTCTTAGTAACCAAGAACGTAAGAACGAAGACAGCACGTACTTGAAAACTGGTAAGTTATGAACTTCCTCATTAGAAGAAGCACAGTCGATTTCTCTTCTCCGATGCGGCATTTCACCATCCAAAGATTTGGATCTTTAACACCCGGCAACAAAGTTTGCTGAGTGATCTCGTCGCTCATTTCCTCGCCGCCATCGCCAAAATGACGAGCAGCCACAGACTCGTCCGCGTACTTCTTCCTCAAGTATTCTTCTATCTCGTCTTCCTTTTGGGAACTGATGAATGCAACGGATATTAGTCTCCCAATAAACGATCTTGAAACATTTAAAGCCAAGTAGATATTTACTCCCAAAGGCTGGTGCCTCTGCGCCTTCCTTCAATCTCCCTCGCAGTAGGACCAAGCTCGTCCACCTCATTTCCCACGATGCCGATCTCCTGCGCCCCCTCCTCCCATTCGTCGTCATCCTCGACTTCGTCGTCAACTTCTGCCTCGTCTATAATAAACCCGCCATACTTGTCTTTCTTCTTTTTCTTCCGAGGTCTGTCGTCGTTTTCCTCCTCTTCTTCCTCGTCATACTCGCTGCTGCCGTCAAGATCTTCACCTGCGCATACAGAGACACGAAAAATAATAATTGAGATTTGTATGTTGGACGATTCTCGCAACTTGTCGCTGCTTCACCTTCAGGTTCTTCTTCCGCCTCCACCAGCTCCTCGTCCCCAGACCTGGCTTCCTCCGCCTCGTCAGCTCTGCCATCCTCGGAGCTACAAAGTCATGTTGAGTATTGTTACAGTTGTGTTGAGTATTGATGAGAAATTGCTGGCAGTTTGAAATGTTCACTCACCCAGAGGCCGACCGAGATCGAGATCTTGACCTAGACCCGCTCCTAGACCTCGATCTAGACGGACTTCTGCTGCGAGAAACGCTACGGGACCGCTCACCGACGCTACCAGCATCGCTGCCAGCTGCGGACTTCGCCGAGCGATTCTCCTCCTGATCGCTTCCGCTTCCTCCACCGCCGCGGTCGCTCTCGTTGTCGGACAGATTACTCGCCTCCGAGTCCGACATTCTTCACGAGAATTGCGAGGATCTCGTTAACCGTGACTCGCGAAACAGAGGATGCAACAGCTTGGTTAAGCCAACGGGGAACACGAAACAGAATAACCAAATACAAAAACGTAAGAATGGAATTCCTCCGCCTACGGCCTCTAGAGGGATGAAGCTGTAATTAAGAGCTGCGAGATGACGGAGATGACGTTCGTCGGGATATTATCATCAGAGATGAGGTGGAGGATTCAATACCATCGGAAGATAGGGACGACCACTTCCAGTAGCATCGATTCCTACATGTCCTTAGAGGGAGTGAATAGGGATCTCGTAGCGGTTACCGACGCTCCACCAGAGGGCCAGGCGGCTCGAGATCTTCTCGCTAGTGGTCGCTCGCCCTCCCTAGGGCCGCCGCGAGGATGGTTGGCGCCCTTATGCAAGAATATTTTTGGCGCCCCCAAATTTTTGCACCTGTTTTCTATTTAATATGTTTGCCTTTACGAGGTACAATAAAAAAAAAAATTACATTTACATTTTGTTTACATGCGAGTTGAATTCCTTTATGATTAAGTCTGCGATATATTTTTTAGCGTCCCCTTCGGCTGGCGCCCTTATGCAACGCATTACTTGCATAATGGGTTCCGCCGGCCCTGGCCCTCCCGTCCGTTGAGTCCCACTGCAGACGGTTATGTCAGATGTGCTACATTTCTAATAGATGACCACGCATCGATCGGGAAAGGTTTTCGTGGAGGACGAGGAAGAGTAGCTCCGGGCAAAGATATATGTAGTTGACAAGTGAATTTCGTTCTGGTTATATGATATCTGTAGAGTCTGAATCTGTTATCTCTACTACAGCCCCCGGGTCTTTTTTGACCCGTCCGCATTTTCATTTCTATTTCATTCCTATTTCATTCTATTTCATTTCTATTTCTATTTCATTCCTATTTTCCTGCATTTCTGGAAAACCATTGTAAATATAAAAATGTGGCTAAATTTAAAATTTAACACTTTTCTATACTCTATCAATGTTGGGGAACGTGTCCTTGTTTAAACTCCAAATTTCAAAGGATTTCATTGCACAGTTTCGTAGAGCATAAACATACATTATTTCCATCAAGCTTTCCCTCGAGTTTTCATATTATCTTATATTTCCTGCATTTTCGATTTACGATTGTCACTCAAGCTGGCAAGAAATTCGATGTCGGAGGCAAAATTTGCAACTTCGAAGGTAATTTTCTTCGCCGCAGGAAGAAGGGGAGATATATCACCTGTGGTTTGAAGGTGCGTAGGGGTTGCAGGTGCCAGGGGTCGAGTATTACGGAAATTCGCGCGACTCGCGTGACAGTGCTCGATTATTGTGGCTTTTATGGGAAATTTTACTCGAGGGTTTGACTCGATCGATTGTTGTGAATACGTTGCATTGTTGCGCCGACTTCCACGGTGAACGCACGTGCTTCAGCTCCTCTCCGCATTTGTAGTGCGTTTTATAACACTGCCCAACACGATTTTTGGTCCGCAATATCCGCTGGGTGATTCTTGTATAGTTTTTCGCCCTGAACACGAATCAGCAAGCAGAATTGCTCTATCACCCTCAGTTTTTGAGAAAATCAATTTTGAAATAAAATGCAAATTTTTAACTTTGAGCATCGTTTGTGTCGAAACGGTAATAGTTATTCGGTTGCTCGTTGCGTCAAATTATTCTATGAACCCTCCCGAATACAACGATACAAGTTATTATTGCATTATAATCATTTAAATATGTTTCAACAACGATCAAATGGAAAATGACACCCGAAATGCACCCATTTTTGAAGATATCTTTCAATTTATTTCCAAAACCAAGGGTCTAGGAGAAAATCTGACCATTCCACGCGATGCAATAGACATTTTTTCATCGGAAATCATCAAAAAAAGTGATAAGTCACGTTTTGTTTTCAATACAGAAGCGAAATAGTTTGGCTAAACACGCGGTGTCAACAGTGGTAGTCAGGCGCGTTAAGCGATTGTGTTACGCTGAGCGGCAGTGGATCGCGCGCCGCCGTTGACTACCACTGTCGACGGCGCACGTTTTGCCAAACTATTTTTTTTTTCATTTACTTGGTGACAATCCCCACGGATACCCATTTACTTGGTGTCAATCCCCACGGAATATTAATTGTACATTTCCCTTTGCAGTAGTAGTACCTTATAAAATATCAGCATTATTTATTGCTCTTTGTTGCAAGCCATCAAAATCAACGATTGCACTACAAAAATTCGTTTTCTATGAGTTTTCCAGATTAATATTTTTAAGGTGACCAATTTTTTTACAATGAAAAGGACGAAAAAATTTAAGAAAAAACTACAACGTAAATAAATGAAACATTTTATTAATTCAAACAAAAATACACTAATTATGCTTATATCCCTTTTAATTATTTAATTAAACGAGTATTTTTCCATTGAATGAATATTTTTTGTCAATATATCATTTTCTAACAATATATTGGAAATTTCGGAGCAAGAAATATCCTTCATATTGAATTTTAGTAAAATTATACAGAGATTAACAGATTAGTTTTAAAATATCGAAAAGGAGGACAGGTAGGAGGACACTTTTCGAGGAGGGACAGAACCTATATACAAAAGAAGGATTGTCCTCCCTAAAGGAGGACGATTGGTCACCTTAATATTATAAGCATTAAATACACAAATGTTGCTTGCATTCAACATAAAGAAACTTAAGAAACTGTCCTGTTTTTATCATATTTAATAGTTTCAAAAATACTTTAAGCAATCTGGTAATCACCCTTGTCGTCACCAAGGCAATGAATAAACAGGAATTATTATCGACCCGACCAACAGTCCAAGAACAGTTCTCTACTTTCTAGAATTACATTCGAATCGCGTAAAACCCGAGAAACACATCGTTATGCACCATGTCTGATCTGGTGACGAATTTGTTAACCCAATATTACGGGCTTGGGGCAGAATCGAGTGGCAAAAAGTTTCTATCCATTCACCAAAGTGTGGAAAATGCAAAGAAGGAGGAGAAACAGGTTACAGAGGAAAATTCTTTAAGCACGAGTGAAGAGAACCCTTGCGAGGAAGAATTTAAAGTAATAAACAATTATTTACGCCTTAATTAAATCATATATTTGAAAATCTTTCTAAAAATCAGTGGATTTAACACAGTGAAATAAATTTGTTTTTAGAAGGAAAACGATGATTACCGGAAACTTAGCGCAGCCAGCGAATCCTATCCAAGGTCATCGCGAGTTTTGGAAGACACAGAAGAGGCGCACGATTTCACAGAAAACTTAGACTCGTTTGACATCGACCTCGGACCAAACATCATGTGCGATTTCGTCAAAGATACGGAGCAGATCATAATAAACCAACGATCTTCAAACGTTCCAGGCGGTGGCGTTAAATCGACGCTCGAGACGCCAGGTGATGAATTAATAATCATATTTCAATCTCTAAAGTGCGTTCTAAATGACACACTTAAATTTCACAATCGAGAGCGGCGTAAATAATAAATCCACGAATTCGTGCTAATATTGCAATTGTAGGTGCAGAAGGAAACGGTTCCGAGATGGCGAACGGAAGTGACTTGAGTCTAACGTTCGTCCAGGATCATTCTCCTGAAAGTGTGTCGGACGTTTCTTCCACGATATTAAAAAAATCGCAGAAATCTTCGAAAACCAGTACACCCTTGCCACCGATGCCACGAAAGAGGCCCGTTTATAACGATACGTTTGCAGATCTCTCCAATACCAAATTGGAACAGTTCCCTAGTGAAATATTAGAGAGATTTTCAGGATTAAAGGTGCATTCCAATAATTTCTTGAATTTTGTATGAGAGACTCAGGCGACATTTTCCTTCGTTTTATTTAGATGTTGTATTTGGCGGACAATCGTTTGACCGAACTCCCAAATGAAGTCTTCAGCTCTCTGAGAGACCTGGAATGGCTGGACGTTAGAAGTAATCAACTCTCCTCGTTACCAAGCAGCATCGAATCCCATCCAAGTTTACAAACGCTTCTTCTTCAGGGGAACAAGATAGAGAGACTGCCTCTGGAACTCTGTAAGCTTCAATCGAGGTCCACAATTTTTAATTGCCTCTTGAATCGACGATTCTGACTGCGGAAAATGGCATCAACTCGCTTTGCACAATATTTAATTTGTAATTAGTAGTAGTAAATAGGTTTATTTTTTGCCATCCGGCCTCAAAATGAGGTTATGTGAGTTGTGTGTGTGTTTCTGGGACTGTTAACTCAAGATTGTGCTTTCGTTTTGACTTCTCCCTTCATCTTGGGCTTCTTTTCTTCTCATTTTTCCAGAATCACACGCATCCACTCCGCTCCTTCTTCTTCTCCCTTTAGTATCCCTCTTTTATCGTTAAATTTTCTCTTTTCAACTCTTTACAGACTTGTAGCATGTGACCAAGCGTCTCTCTAACCCCTTTACATAGTCTGCAAACTGTCTCTTTCTCTTCCTTTCAGTACTTGCTTCCCAGCTCTTTGTTCCCACATCTGAACCTTGCGATCATGCTTTGGTCTCTTCTTCTGTAGTCTCCGTTTAGGTAATTTTTAATGAACGTTGTATCTGCCTCCTAGTATTCTGTCGTATTGCCATTGAACCTCCTCTGCCCTGTCTCTTTGCGCTAGTTCCTCAGCAAACTCCCTTTCTCTCCTTCTTTCTATTTCCATTTCTTGGATATCCATAATTTTTTTACTATAATATGAGTCTCTCATTTCCTCCCATTTCGAATTTTTCTCTTCTTGCTTCGCGTCTATTTTCCTCCAGCATTCTTGTACTATTTTATTTTTATTCAACTGTTTCGTTTTCTCCCCATATTTTATTGCTCTTTGCCCCACTTCTATCCTTACTTTGTCCGTTTCTGTTTCCTGCAAAATTAGATACGCTGGTGTATCGAAGTCCAAACCTAATGCCCACCTTATGTATTTCTCCTGTATTCGCTCTGCTTCTTCTGCTTCCATCCATCCCCTAATTTGTAATTAGTGTATTCCAAGGTACTTGCAAATCCATCTTCTGGGGCTTCTTGCGCGATTTTAAAATGCTCGATCTGGACCTGTCCCAGGCACCCTGGCGAAACTGAAAACCCTTCAGGTGACACGAAATCCACTTACCACGCCGCCGAGGGACATCGTGGCTGCTGGTTACTCTGCGATTCTGGAATTCCTGAGAACAGAATGGAACGTCGTGCATCCTGAACGCCAAGTGGAGTTCAAGCAAAGTGACGTTTTATTTTCACACTGATTTTTTACAGTAGAAAAAGTTTCTAATTTTATATGTAAAAAGATATGTAAGAGTTGCAGATCAAATTTAAATATTGTAAGAAAGACGAAATTAATATTGTGTTCGAAATATTAACCTCTATTTCTTCATTTTGTGTTTCAGACAAAATTGAGCCGAAATTGTCGACGATCCTCTGCTACCAGTCCCCACGAAGGAAGAAGAGGAACGCAGTATCCAAGAACACTGTCCGCGACAGAAATACGTCAAACACAGAGAAGCGTAAATCTTACAGACCCAGCAACAGGTACTACGACGAGAAGCTATCTTCTTTAACAAACAACACGAACCATTTATTTAAAAAAGAATCAACCTTCCTCTGCGACTCTTGCTTGGGCAAGTTAACTAGCACAAAAGCGTGTGAAAATTCAAAGAACACATGTGGAACGTTAAAGCATATAGTAAATTCCAAAAATTCAAAGATTAAAATAAATATTCATCTCGACGACGAACTGAAAGAAATCAATAATAAAATTCTGCGACTGTTGGGTCCTTCTCCAAGGTCACCTTATGTGAGGCAGAACGTAAAAATTCTGAGAACTTATAGAAAGTCGACGAGAACAGAGTGCAGACTTGTGTCAACCTCTGATAAGCTTGATTGTTTCGTGCCTCCAAAGATGCAGAATAGTTTTTCAAGGTTGAAGACTGGTAGGGAACGCGATAACGTCGAAAAGATCGAGCAGGTGTTCGATATTATTACCAAGGATGGAAAACTACTTAAATTGCATCCGCTGAGATTGACTAATTCCGAATGGATGTTGTCGTGTTTGGAGAATTGCGTTGGGATAAACAATTAGTTAAGCCACTTCTTTGCAATTTACTCAGGTGCGAAAACAGGGGCGCGAACGTTTCGATGGAGCATCGTTTGCTATGGTTCTCCAAGGTAAAAGAGTTGTTCGCGAAGCAATCATCGATGCTTCAGAAAATGAAGTAAGAATTTTGAAATCCGTGGAAGAATGTTTTGATATTTCGTGGAAGTCGGTTATTTAAATTTCCAATGGGTCGCACTGTTATTCAGGGACGAGTGTGTTTTGAAGGAGTGGAAACGAGACAAGAGAAGTTTTAGCAGAGCTATGGAAAAAGCAATGAGAAGAAACGAAGGTACATGACAAATTTTATTACGTTTATCATTCTGTTAAATAAAATATTCGTTCGACAGATGACATTCCTTTTGGATTCGACGTGGAAGATTACGCTTCTGTGTTTAAGCGGAAGCCTAGATCGGTGAGATTTGTCTTCAAACTTTCTATTCTCGGTTTATAAATTTCCATAAAAATTTGATTCGAACCGTAGGAAAATTCGCGAGCGAAAAAGAAAAGCGGACAGAAATTCATTCCACCAGAGTGAGTGAATAGTTTATAACCGTATTACATAAAAATTTGAATTTCAAACATATATTTCCTGCAGCGACATTAACAAGAGAATTAGCGAGCTATTGGACTCGCTTCGTCAACTTCAAATGAAAACTGTGGACGAGAGAACTCCTAGAACGAAGCAGCATTCGTTGGAAAACCAAGTGGAAAAGGTATTCGATACAATATTGCAAATCATACTGATCGCTTAGCATCTCCTCGATTGTATTCCAGATATTACAGTTCCAAAGTGAAATTCAGAATTTGCGAAAATACAACGACGTTGCGCCACTGCCTCTTAAGAATTAAACAGCCCTCCCAATATTTTCAAATTGTCAACCTCGCCAGAAATATCAGTCTTCGACGCGTTTATACAAATAAATCAAACAGTGGCCACATCGTTTCACGGTGTCACCTACACGCACGTTACTTTACAAATACACGAGACGAGACAACTGGAAGTATCGCGAGCCCTTTCCAAGGCTTCGAACATCCGCAAGGAGAATTGTCAGAAAAGGTGGCATACATTAAAAAAGTTTATTTAGCAAAAGCGATATATTCTGAAAATGATTTGTGTTAGTTGGATCCTTTGTAAAGATGTATTTCATGCGGCAGAAACTTAAATGGTTCTTATAAAAAGTTACATAAATACAAAGTAGAAGGATGCTTTCCAGTCTTCCCGTCGGTACAGCGTTTCTCCTTTCCGTTCGGGCCACCATGAAAATAGAGCGAGTATAAAAATCCTAGAAACTGGCGATTCGAATTGTCGTGGATTCGAACGAGGACAGTTTTCATGGTGGTCGGACCTTTGTACATGGCACTACATCAAATCCTGGTACAGCTTTGCCCCCCCCGACAGAATTTAAAATCGCGCCTCGATTCGCGGCGCGACTGTTCCGTTTAAACAGTAGTTTTAATAGTAGTCGTAAGGCAAATATCTTTCTTTTGCGTGTGAATGTGCGTGTCCTCGTAATGATTATACTTTCTATCCTCCGGCTCTGTACATTTGATACAATGGCAAATACAGGATAGTGAGGGCAACTAGTTTGTTAGTACCTACCTTGCGACGCAATGATCTAACCGTTACTACTCCTTAAGGTTCCACAGTTTCTCATTTCTCTAAAAAAACCATCCACAGTTCCGCGTCACAGACCTACTATCCTTAAAACAAAGTCCATATAAAATATAACTCGTGTTATTCAACCTTGTCGCGTGAGCTATCTGTTCTGGGTGCATGCCCGTGCTAACGATTTAATTGATATTTATCTATGTAATCCTACGTTATCACATCCTGCGGCAATATACACGCACGCGCCGATCAGGAATCGCTAATGGTACTGATATCTTTGTGATTGAAATTAATAACGTGTCGAACGTAAAATCTTGCGATAGGTGTACTAAATATCATTCGGGAGACTTTTGTTGCCGGACAGTAGCAAGCATGCTTGTGGATCGAATGGTTCCGGAACTAGATTGTTGCTCGGTCGCTCGCACACGTGACTCGATAAGAAAATATCTTCCAGTGGGTTGAAGAGCTTCGACAATTTATCAATTGAACACACATACTGGCATTATTCACCATACACCACTCAACGCGTTATATACATTTCCATTTTACGAAAACCTCCTATTAATGTACAAGCATACCTGATATATAGTGAAGTTCCATAGCACTGTAACACACAAACTCAAATCTTCGTAGAATTAAAAGATATACCTTTTGCTCCGGTTCGCTTCCCTTCGTCTATTGCACGTTTCACACTTTCTCTCGCTTCCCCGATTTTCTCGACGCTGCAGGCATCGCTGCTACTTAACCCATAACGTATGCACATTGCGTACACGCGTACATTGTTAAAACACATTTAGGTGACTCGTAGTCTACGGAGGCAGGAGTCCCGGGACAGTCCTCGGAAAGGAAGTACGAGTCACGTGGAATCGCGTGAGATCGCATAACCTCTCTCTCTCTGCGTAGTCTTCCCCGTTCTCCTGACGAGTTATCAATTTCTCCGACGAATCACCATCTGCCCGTTGTACAGAGACGCGTACCAAACGGAGAGGTACTCGGACCGTTTTAGGAATAAGTCATTTCTGTGCCGGTCGACCGCCTCTAAACCATAGAAGCTCCCTTCGAAGACGGTCCGAGCAAATATACTTTGTTCACAAATACCACTGGTGTACTCACTCTTTGTTAGAAACTTCTACACATAGTTTTCATACCAGCGTGCTCTTCGTGCGCTGGATTCAAGTCGACGAAGCCCAGCTTACTGTAGAACTCTTGGGTCTCTTTGTCCGCCTCCGGCACTGTGGTGTGCACGCCGAAGGAACCTGGGAAGAAAACGGCACGGATTAACGTTAGTCGTGTTCTTCTCGGAGGTAGATGGCTTCGTAGCTGCTTAAAAATATTCACCATTCGCTCTCAAAGCTGCGAGAATGCAGGTGATGAGTCTTTTAGGGATAGACTGATCTGTGACGCTTGGTAACACGGCGCACAGGAGTACCGACGGATGTTGCCTGCATAATTGCTCGGATACGTCCGGGGCGAATGAGTGGAAGTGCTGTATGGCGTCCTGGGAACAAGTTCCAGGGGTGAAGACACCGGGGACACTGAAGTGCCGAAGGTTAAGGGGAGGTTCCGGTCTAAATGTCGATTTTTTTATTTCGTTTTTCGAATGTTCAACCTTTTAAGAATACGGGTTTAAAAGGATTTTTTTAAATTCGTGAAATTTCTGAAGTTATAGGCACTTGAGTAGCGGAAAGTGCATGGGTAACACCCGGTCACTCGGCGCTCACGTGAAACTTTCTCGAAACAGTGTTCTTAAAATCGGTGGAACCTGTATCTCGAAAAGTTATTATCCGATTCGACTGAAACTTTTTTTATTTTGAAGAATATACTTCTGGCTAGAAGGAAAACCAGGGCAAATTACAAAAAAAAATTGAAAATTTATCATTTTTAAAGGCGTTGAAAGGACGAAAAATATAGGGAAAAATTGATTTCAAACTTCAATGTCATTTTTGTAATTTTTCTGGCTTCCCCCTAGCTAGAAGTATATTCTTCAAAATAAAAAAAAAGTTTCACTCGAATCGGATAATAACTTTTGGAGATACAGGTCCCCCCAATTTGGATGAATTTTTTGACGTCTCGACTTTAACGACTCCCCAGTGCCGTCTGTAATGATTTATTATAAAACAAAAAATATATTTCTATAATTTAAGACATCCTTAATACAATGCAACAAGTCCCATTAAATTATATGTATCAGTTTTCCTTTAATTAATTCCTGAAGATCATCTATTTTTATGGGCTCTAGATCGCAACAGCCCCTTGAGGGGTTATGCCCACCTGCAAAATCCGGAAAAATGGATTTTGGTGTTTTGACATTTTCTTAAAGTACAACATCTCAAAAGTATTGTGTGGTAGTTTAAATTTGATCCGACCAAAATTGACGGAGCTGTACGAGTTTTAGTATAGGTATGTCCTGGAGGATGTTAACCTAACTTAAAACTTTAAACGCGTGTTTCTCGAAACTACATTTTCAGAATCGGTTACCAAAATATCTCGAGAACTGCTGCATCGAATGCATTCAGCTTTTGTAGGCTTATTCTATATATAAAAATCTTGTCCTTAACCGTGGCTTTTTCATTTCCGTTGCGTAATTTTTATTTTACAGATGAGAAATGAGCGATTTTTCCGGCGAAAAATTTGATTTTGTAGCAAATTAATTTTTCGGGATAATGAACGATTAAGGACAAGATAATTTAATATACTAACTAAATACCGTCGAATTTTTTATTTAAAGTAAATCAGGTCAAAATTAGAGTGGTCACCGCAAACTATTGAAAAAAAAAATCGCTGCCGGGAGATCACTGATATTTCGTTTATTTATTTATATTTTTCATTGGAATAATTACTACAAGTAGTACAAGATGTACACTTTCGAATACATAAAGGTTTCTTGAAAAAAGCCTTCAAGTTTTCCCCCAAAAAATTACCGAATAATCGCATAACCCCTTAAATAGATATATTTACGTACCTGAACATTTTGTGGTAAATCGTTTACGTTATCTTCTAACGGATACTTCATACGCAACTCGGGAATCCAAGAAGCGGCCAGCTTCTGGTTATAAGACTTCACGTTTAAGGCAGCCAACGCGTAACCCACTAACCCATTCTCATCTTCGACGATCATACACAGCTCTGGACTTACGGTTAGGAAACCTCCGACCAATCTTGAAAGAAAATTAATAATTGATAAGTACTTTGAAACGGAACATTCGCGTGCTAGGTTTAAATAGGTGAAAGGCATTATTCGCACCTATCCGCAACCGCAGACGACACTGTGCAATCGCAGACTTTGTTACACACAGCATAAACTGCGTCCTCGTCGCTCGTTAAATAAGGCCTAATTGTGTAGATTTTACTACTGGGCACTTCTGGCGCTTTGTAAACGAATAAATCATTACCACTGTCCACTGGAATCAGCCTCTGTGAAAAATCACATTGGTGTTAATTTTACTCTGCCTGGCATGTCTGCAGCGTGATGAGGTTAGGGTAGATGAATGCACCTGTAGGTCAGCTGTAAGCCCTCCGCGGAACACCCATGGCTCTTGATCTCCACTCATAAATGTTTCTTTCCAGCCATTCGAGAACCCTACCCCGAGATAAAATATTTGGACTTAATAAACGGGGAAATGCGGTGTGTACATACGCGCGATTATGCAATTTATCAGATTTATGAAATGGCCTCCACTGCTCTGAGCACTAATTTTGCTTAAATTCATAACATGCATAAGTACACTTCGATCGATGGCACCATAGTCTTCCCTATCTTGCTTGCTGTACTAAATCCATCTAACTAATTGTGAAATCAAAGGGATCGTATTGCAAGATAAAGAAATCCATCAGTTCGAAAAACTGCGGTGCACCATTTGCTTTACAAGTAAAATCATATCTAAAACAACCCGGTTTGCGTGAACTTCCTTAGAACTCCATTAGAAACGAAACGAAAGGGCGAAATTACATGGGGAAGAATGTCTCTTGGATTAGAGACAGACCTTCCAGTGTTAAACAATTGTGTAACGATGTTAGATTTGGAGCAGTTAGCGCGAGTAAGAAGCAACGATGAAAATGAACTTTAAAGAATGTTGCACCGATGTTCGCGCAGCGATCAATTGTTGAGTTAATGGGAGGGAGAATGGGATCGGCGGAATGGTATAAATCCAGTTTGCCAAAATGCGCCTGAAATAAAACTCCTATTACTCCTGAAAAGAATACGGTGTCTGCAACTAAAAGAAATTAGTACAGGCAAGTTGGCAAAAGGAGGACGTTCTACTGGTCCGTTCACAATCCATGAAAGATGTTTGCGCGAGGGACAATTATCAGTTCAAACTTCTCACTGCAGAAAAGATATATACAAGACACAACTTTTGCTGGTTATGCCAGACCAGTACGATATTCAGGAAAAGCTTTTATCAATTGGTAAAATGGTGTTGTAACTTATTTGCCAAATTTCTACAAGTTGCCGATGGACCTACTTCGCGTGCAAAAATTGTTGTCGCAAGAATCAGGAATAAAGCTTCCGTTAATAGTGCCTGAAAGTCTAAAGGATACGAGTTTCCTTGGATGGTTGATGCGGAAATAAATTCTGCACGAAATTTTATCGAATAAAGTACTACTGTTATTTTTGCAAAATAAGAAAGTATGTCCATCCTGCGTCAAACTATATCAAGTGGAAAGGTATCTGTGTATCGAGTGCACACAGATCCTTCGCTGCTTCTACGCGCAAATCTGTCGCTTGTAATTTCGCAAAGCTTCAAACGTAAACCGAAAGCCTGCAATTCTTTTCCGCCGGTTTGAAGCTTTGCTGGTCGCGCGCTTTTGTTCTTGGATTACTCAGACTGGTAAATCGCATACATGTATAGCTCCCCTGGGTAAACGTTGTCATCGACGACGGGAATCTGCCAAACGCTATCAACAAGACAGAAAACACAGAATTGCATGTTAGTCAGAGAATTGAAGCTGTTCTGTTCCTGATACACTTATATTGCTGGCAGAAACTATTCGCTGCGAAACATTTACACGCTACTTTCTCTAATTGCATTACGATGATATTAGAATGTACAGAAATAAGATAATGCGATCTTAATGCAGCGAATACATTTGCGCCAAATATTATCTGTGAAAGAAAGTCAGCCAATATGTTAATAGCTGGCACATGGTTATTTAAAACACAGTATTTGTTCAGGTCCACATAGATGCTGTTAAATAATTTCCCAGAAAGTGTCTGCTACGGAAAATTCTTTCGCCAAGTATCGCGCCAGAAAGCCATAGCAATTCTCTTTATTCGAATCAAGTACAGAGCACCGTGGAAGGCTGCTGACAGAACAATGAGAAGTGCTGTGGCTTGCTTCATTTACCAATAGAATCATAAAAAGGAAGCCGTCAGTCGACAAATAAGAAGTTTTGTAAAACGTTTGTATGCAGTCAAACATAAAAAAGCTTCATTGATTTGTTTCAATTGTTGAATGAGTTATTTTCTGTCCGAGTTTCATACGAGAGATAGCGTTCGTTACAATTGTGCGAACTGTCTGTCGATAATTAAATTTCATTTGTATCTTTAACTCATTCTGATTTTGACTCACGGCAACCGCGGTTCATTTTCGCGCGCCACGCGGTACATTTGATTCTAAAGCGCAGAAACAAATGTACAATTGCAATTCCATAGATATGCGATCTACGGAATATCTTAGTTCCAATCATTACTGAGGCTTGTTCACTTTTCGATTATTCAGAAATTTGTCGAATCACTGAAATTAATAACAGCAGAAGTTATTAATTTTTATATCAATGTCCCTCCTAATTATTTCTTTCGTTCGAATTTGATTAACACGCTGCATTGTCAAATAAATTTATGCTTAGTGAAGAATGGTCACAATGTACTCATTCCATATTAAACAAGATAAAATGTATTTCCATTTTATATCGATTATATTCGTCGAAGGCAGAAGAAGGGGACAATCAACTTAATTCGATTAAAAGTGAGTTAACAAGACATCGGTAACTTTCGGAGTTAGAGCTCGTGTTTCTTGCGTGTTTTACAATTTTATAAATGATGTCATTTTTCAAGAAAGTGTAGGATGAAATTTATTCCACGAATAATGAAAATATTCGAAAGGATGATTTTTCGAACAGCACGCTGTTGCTTTTTAGTGCTTCGAAGATACCACGGTATTTAGAAAATTATTCATTTCCTGTGGTTGCAAAGATCGCGTTGCAGAAACTCAGCTTTCTTGTAAAAGAACAAAATGAGCGAGTGAAAAAAAAGAATAGAACATTACACTTACCAATACACCAGACACTCTTGTTCTGAAATATAAGTATAGGTAGTAAATTATAGTAGTTTTGAGAAAAATGAATAACAGCACTCATCTGTAGCACAACAAATACAACTCTCTACTGCTGGAGACGACACGAACGTTAAATAAAAGAATAAATAAAAGTTAGTAACACTTCGTAATTATGCAGCGACGCGGTGCGAATGACTTTTTCTTTCGATCATTGTACCAGCATACTAGCATCTTGAGCAAACTTTCTTTACGTAATATTCTATCATTACTGTCTTCGTAGGATTTATCATTGTAAGAATTAATAACGCGCAGATTAAGGAACATTTACACGATGCACTACGTTTTACTTAGGACGTCCTAATTTCTCTTTCCAAGATATTAGTGTTAGACTATGTCAAGATACGTTATGTAATTAAAATACAACTTACCCAACCATTTCACATAACTGTTCAAAAGAGACACGACCCCTCTCATGTCCCACACATACGAATACAGATCATAGAGCAACTCACGATTATTACAATATGTAAGTCGTTGAAACAATCTGTTTACAGCGTTGCACATGTCGTTCAATTTAGCCGCCCGCGTGTGCCATTCTTCGATCTGCAATTTTATTTACAGGGGTACTTTATATATATATATATATTGCATTTTAAATATTAGAGAAACCATGGAATCACTTACGTTAGGTTGAGACGCGGTCTCTTCCTCTTTCGATTTCCTCATAACGACATGAGCATTACTTTTCAGCCAATTAAACTCCTGCAGCAACTGAATTCCTTGGGCACCGTGTTCGAATGGTAAATAAAATAGGTCGCATAATAACGACAGGTCCTCTTGCGTCAGCCGCTTATCTGCGTCAAGATGATCCTGGGGATCCTGATCAGGACTGTCGTTTTCGACGATCATTTGAGTACCATTTACCACGGGGGAAGTACTGTCTACTTCGACTTGCATGCTGCCAGAGGCTTCGCTGCACGTCTGTAAAGCAAATCGCATTCATTTTACAAATAATACTGTTAATGCTCAACAGTGGCGCACTCAGGATTTAATCTTGGGGGAGCCGAATTGAACGGATGAAAATATTTTTAGTGCGAATTTTATATAATTCATTAGAGGCAGTGGTGGATTTAAGGGGGCGGCTCATGAGCGATTGCCGCTTAGGCCCAAGTACAGAAGACCCCCGCAGGGCCCCATGATTAAAGAAAAAATTAGGATTAGGTATAGGTATCCAAACACTAACTTTTTCGTATACTACACTTGACCCGTTTTTAGTAAGATACCTCTTCATTTCCCCGAAAAATAGGCCCCTGACCAGAAGGGCCCCCTAAGGCCCTATGTTCAAAAAAAAATTATGAGTTTAACGAAACACTATATTCTTTTTCGTACTACTACACTTGACCCGTTTTTAGTAGACTACCTCTTCATTCCCCCGAAAATTGGGCCCCTATCCAGAAGGCCCCCCTAGGGCCCTATCTTCAAAAAAGAATAACGACTTTAACCAAACACTATATTTTTTTTGTACTATTACACTTGGCCCGTTTTTAGTAAACTATCTCTTTATTTTCCCGAAAAAATGGGCCCCTCCACAGAAGTCCCCGCAGGGCCCCATGACCAAAAAAAAAATTATGATCAGGTATAGGTATCCAAACACTAATTTTTTCCGTACTAATATACTTGGACCGTTTTTAGTAAACTAACTCTTTATTTTCCCGAAAATCGGGCCCCTGCCCAGTAAGCTCCTGTAGGGCCCTATCTTCAAAAAAGAATACTGACTTTAACCAAACACATATTTTTTTTCGTACTACTACAGCCCGTTTTCCCCCAAAAATGGGCCCCGCAGAACGTTTTCCACCTGGGCCTTTTTCCTTAAATCCGCCACTGATCAGGTGATCATAAAAATTGATTTAAAGAACAAAATCGAGTTCTCTTTTCTTTTTACAAAGCTCTTGAATTACGTCAGTCGTGTTTACATTAATCTCCTTTTTCCGTTTTCTTTGATGGGTACCAGGGCTCCTTGACCCCCTCTCTGTGTACACCCCTGATGCTCAACAACACTTACAGAAGTATTCTCTATCATAGCGTCATCTTCCGTATGAATCTTGGCTGTGTGTGCCGGAGAATTATTAGGCGTCGTGTTGCAATCCATAGGCTCCATGGACGACAAAGCATTTGAAGTTGACCCGCTTCCTGTATTGGACGATATCGATGGAATAAGAGGTTCACTGACAACAGTCGTATCCGACACCAAAGAGTTCATAACAGGTCCGGAAGGAGGAATGAAACTATCAGTAGACACAGTCGAACAAACTTCAGCTAACGCTTGAAGATGCCCGGAGTTAGTGATTATCGTCGGTGTTGCAGGAACGGAGGTAGTTGTCGTTGTCGACGTGAGACTCATACACGTGTTCACGGAGGGAATTATGGGAATCGGTATCGTCGGAGCGACACATGGCTGCGGTTTCGCTATAACGCCCCACGCGTTCTTCTTCTTATTAAACTCCAGTAACCACTCCATAATAGCATTTTTCAAAGCATGCCGAGGGTGATACATGTCCGGAGACATCGTCGAAGGAATATCTTCCCCGAGTATTCCATCTTCCGCTTCAGCTTCCAATCTTATATCATCCCTCTTTCCATCAATATTACACCTACTCCACTGTGCCAACGTATGAATCGCTACGAAGTTCGCCCCATACTCGCAATTCGGGTTCGTCAAAACCCCGCGTAACTTGGAGATCAGATCAGGCGATCGGCCAGCGTACGGCCCTAAGAACACCCTCTTCTGATCATAATCATTAGCGTGCAAGTTGTCCCAAATGACTGGCGGCCTCCTCAGAACCTCGGTGATTTCCTCGATAGACTCAACGGTTAAAAGCCTAGATATAACTTTAGGGCCAGTCCACATTATATCGATTTCCTGAGCCAACTTGCTCCCGAGCGTATTAAGATACTCCGAAGAAGCTACATTCGGCATCGCCCTGGTGGCGCAATACTGCGTCGGGCACAGAAGGAAACGGGGCTGGCCGAGGTGTTGGAAGATATCATTCGTCACCGAAACCTGGCAAGAAAACGTTATAATTACTTACAAACCAGCGTTCTACTGTTAACATACCAACTTAAATTCGACGCACTTGCGCGTGAGCGAAGGACTGGAAGACCTCCTTGTCCGCCTCGCTCATCTCCGGCTCGATATCATCGAACAGCAATGCAAATGCCGTGCAGCCGAACTGGCTGACTTGCTCCAGTTTCCTCTTCAACACGGTCACCTCCTTGGCGCTCGAGTAAGTGATATCTAAGCCCGGCGAGAGGGCATAGTAAAACATAATCCCGCATTCTTTAGCAGCTGTTATCAGGCCAGTTAAATGCTCGGCTTCTTCCACAGTGTACAAATCTCTCCAGTAAGCGCGATGCTTGTAGTCGTCTTTCGGGGCGTAGAGATAAGAGTCCATTCCCCATTTTTTTAATCTACGGAGGATCGAAAGAATTTAGCAAAAGCTCAGCGGAGTGTTGTTATCGAGTGGGTGGCGAAGACACTTGCTTTTGGAAGAGATCCTTCCTCTGTTCTGTGGTCCAGGGCCGCCCGTAGAAGCCTGCAACGACGAAAGGTTTTCTTCATGCCAACGATACGAGATATTATAATAAATAGCGGATTCCAGCGGCTGCCGCTCCTACGCGGAGCCATCGCGAGCGATGACCAAATATGTATCGTTTCTTCTAGAGCAACGCATGTTTAATGTACCTTCGACCACGCCGCAGATGAAGTTCCCGTTCTTCGTGTTCAAATTCGCGTCCCCGTTCGTCTCCGACATCGCGGAGCGCGGGGGGGTAAAGTTTCTTTAAAATCGGGCTGCGAAAATGGCTAGGAGTTGCCCGGTGCAGAGCAGCGCGGAGCGCTGTTTTCTCTCGGGGAAACGAGAGGGGAGACTGGATGGAGCTGTGCTGTATTTCTTGTAGAATAGAATTCGTTCGCGCGAGGATCACGAAAGCATAAATTGTGTTTCCTGGCAGGGAGAGGAGAGTGATTCACTTGGAATGCTTGGAACCTGTGCGATCCCAATGGAACCAAAACCTTGTCGGCTCTGGTATTTCTGACAGACTAGGGCTAAGCTGGGCCAGGCTTCTCCTGATCGATACTGAACGATATCTCGATCCACCGTCTCGACACCTAATGGCGGATTCTCGCGGTGGAGGTAAAGGTGCGATTTCATGCTGACGCTCGACGCTCGTTTTTATCGTCAAAACCAGTCACATGATCGCTTAGGCCGGTATTCATAGTCGCTACTTATTCTTAAGCAAATTTCTTAAACTTAAACTATATAGGTAGGTACACTGTTTATTAACTTAATAAACTTTAATTATAGTTTTAAGTCTTAATTAAGCTATAGGTACACTCAATAAAACTTGATATCATACTTAATAATGATCTTATTTATTGATAAAAATTAAATTGTAATCATTTGTGGCAGAGCCGCATTCAAGGGGCCAAAGAGCCGCAGTTTGCCGACCACTGGCTTAGAGCATATAAACATGGAGGAAGCAGGGCCGGATTAAGATATGTGGGGCCCGGGGCTATCAAACCTTCGAGGGCCCCCCGTGGTTGGACAGGGGGGAGGGCTGG
This sequence comes from Andrena bucephala, assembly GCA_947577245.1. Classification (NCBI taxonomy): domain Eukaryota; kingdom Metazoa; phylum Arthropoda; class Insecta; order Hymenoptera; family Andrenidae; genus Andrena; species Andrena bucephala. The sequence goes on along the minus strand of OX387718.1, from coordinate 5,493,126 downwards.
AAGGGGGTAAAAAAAGATATTGTACAATTAACTTTTAGTTAAAATGTTTTTTCTTATCTTTAATAATTCAGATTCAATCGTTAAACGTGCTAAGGATGATAACCGATCATCTAACATCATCGCTCTATACATATTTTTTATTCTCTTTAGTACAGAAAATGATCTCTCCGCCTCACAATTTGCGATTGGTGTAGCTACAAATAATCTGTACGCAATGTATATGTTCGGGAAAATATGAATCATTTGTCGATCGACTAAAAAATTGGAAGTTGTGGAACTCAGACAATATATTTGATGCAACATTTCCAATGAAGGCAGAGTGAGCTAATCGCTTAGAACGGGGCCCCCCGGGAATGTGGGCCCCGGGGCTGCAGCCCCCTAGCCCCCCCCCCCTTTAATCCGGGCCTGGGAGGAAGCATGCAATGGGCAAAAATGTAGACGGCGGTAAAAAGAGAAAAATGTACATGTTGGCCACCCTCTCTCTCTTTCTAACGTCAGGGGCGACGTTTTTTTTGTTTTATTATTTTTTTTACGTGATTCGTTTTGACGCTCAAAACGAGCGTCGAGCGTCACCATGAAATCGCACCTTAATGATTCCGCTGAGAATCCGCCCTTCGGCTGAGCGATTCAAACCGGATTCAAATTCGCGCGCCATTCCGCTTGCAAACGGAAACGTACTGGCGTCGATGTCGTGTCGAGTGCGGAGAGTTTTTTGTGGAAAAATCGAGTTTCAGGGAATATCGGAGGTAATTAGTGGCCAGAAATTGGAGTAAGTGTGTCTGGTGACTCGGTAAACTATTGTGGGAGATAGTTTTGCAGGAGTTCTTATTCTATAGTGGAATTGTAGATCGTGGCTAATCTTGGACCATGTTCCGAGCGTGCTTTTTTGTCATATACAGTTGTTTCCTAGCAAATATTTGTAGGATAATCGGGAGTGGAGATCGAATTCAGTGTTTTATTGATTTGCATGAAGTAATTTGTTAATATTCTTCGTTAGGTATGAGAGGTTGGAGCGAGAGAATTTTTTGGCGCGAAGGCAAATGTGTAATGGACGCTCTACGCAACAAGGATCGAATTGTTGATTCTGCATTCGCGATTTCAACATTGGCGGGAACACGAATGTTACAAGTGGGTAAGTTATTGAACAAATCCTATGTTTCTCGTGTGATTGTTGCTCCTGTTCGCTCTAATTGTATTATTTCTTGTTATTTCGATGAAAGGATGCAATGAAAATATATGTAATAATAAATTGTCTCACTGTCTTTTACTGTTTGATTTAAATTTTTCCTTGAGCATTGAAGGTTCTGTACGAAAATGAGACAATATTCTGTAATTAAATCTGGTTAAAATATATAAATTTCGTTCCGAAATTTTCTGCACGATTTTGTTATTCGTATCGAACGTGAGCCATTGGCGCCAACGTAGAGAAATCGTTCTCGCATTGGCGGAGAAATTCAAATCGACGAGGTTACAAACGAAATTCGTTCCGCGTGTGGATACGTGTATATATATGTTCATACTAGTTTTATCAGCGGCATCGATTAAACGTAGTCAACGTATACGTGATTTCGGTATCACATAACCTCAGTGTTAGTTCGTGCCGCAGGAGACGTCGCATAAAACAGTCTTGTACTATATTCATTTTCAGATGCAACAGCATTCAAATACTATTTTCGAAATAAAGTTGCTGGAAAGAATTTTATTCAGAAAAAATATTTTACTAGGCCCGAGGAAGATATTTAAATGGTTCATCGTATTTATGTAGATGAGTCACTTACATTTATTTTTCTGTTCTAAAAAAACTGATTATAGTATTATTATACTTTGAAATTTTTTTTCAATTGTGTCACCACTGTTTAGGATTTGGTATCCATGAAGGAATTTTGGAAGTATAGGAAGGAGAATTTTTTTTTTTAACTGAAAACCTTTTTTGCATAATATTAAACAATATAAAACCGCAGTGTATTAATAGCTTCAAAACAAAGGAAGTATAGCAAGTAAAGATTATAGATTTATGTAGTCTCAAGGGACCAATAAGTTGATAAAAAGAAATCGCCTAATCGATTTCTCAAGTATTCTTTCAAATGCGACCATATATTTCAATCACCATATTCCCGTGCTTTAGAAGTAGGTAAACTCATTTATAATTCTGTATGTCAATTTGCGACCGATCTCCAACAAAAAATACTGCACACATAAATCAGTAAATAACAAGCACTCTCCCTCACAAAAAAGAAAAAGCAATTAAGTGGGTTCCACACGTTCATCTTTCGAAGCCATCGAAATTCTCTTCCATATCATTCCCTCCAAATCCAGCAGAGGTATTCGGTTCTCCATTATTATTATTACGACTTTATTACTCCCTAAATGGAAAATTGAAAAAATATAGATAGTAAAACTACTATTAAGCCTAATCTGAAGAACATAAAACCACGAATTAACTAGAATTACTACAAATAAAATGAAACGAGATGGTCTTACCATTCCACCCTGAAGAAATAAATGAAATTCCATCCGAAACGCGTGCCCCGTGTTCGCGTGGCGCAGACGCGCCACAGTTGCCACCGAAGGGGGTGAAGGATTTGGCGATGGCGCCGAGTAGAGGCGCTGCGATCGGCCCCTCGAAGTAGGGGTGGCTTTTTTTCGGTTGGCACGCGGGCGGAGGGGTGGGTGGCGAAGGGGCGGGTATGGCCCGTGGTTGTCACGGCGGAGCCGTACCAGTGTGAGGCCGGCTATCAGCCGCCTAACATCGAGGTCGGGGTTACGCTTGTACACGTAACACGACTGCCGCAGGCACCCACACATACACACACCTCACACGCCGTATATATATATATTTTATATATATATATATGTATAATATATATATATAGACACAGACGCGTGCACATAACGCCCGCGACACCCGTGTCCACGGATTCTCGCGGATCCTCTCGTGGTGGCCAGGCGGGCAGAGGCATATCTGTTCGCGAGCTGTTCGCGCGGGGGAATCCTTTCCTTGGCCGTCTTGGACGGGTGGGCAACCTTTCTCCCATGCAGTATGCGTCGTAATCGATAAGGACGAAAGAGAGAGAGCGAGAGAGAGAGCGAGAGTGGGAGTATGTGTGTGTGTGAGGAAGCAGGGCGCGTGTATGGGATCGTCTTGAAGGAGACTGTCGCGCCCTTCGAGCATGTCGGAATGAATGAAAACCGCGGAAGAGATTCTCAGAGTGGGAGAAAGAGGGAGATAGAGAGAGAGAGAGAGAGAGAGAGAGAGAAAGTGTGGATGTGGTGAGCAAGGGGGAGAGAATCGTAAGGAACGCAAGGAATCTCGTGTCTTTCGTTGAGGGAAAGAGTCACGGGTGAAATAGGAAAGGAAGACTATGTGATCGCGTGTGTGGGTAACGGGAGAACAGTCCAGAAAGGGCCGTCCGAGCCAACCTCCACGTAACGGTCTTCTTTCTCCTTTGATAGCCCCAGTACCAGCCCATAACTTCGTGCAACGGTCCCGAGAAGAGTGAGCCACTGAGACAGGCCGGGGGAACCTCCGTCGTCGAGGGGGCTGAGAGAGAGAGAGCAGGAGGCTCGGAACGGTTCGCGTTTTGTCAGTGTCTCGTGCTCGCTGAAGGAAGTATCGAGATCCATCGGTCGGTGAGTGCGGTATCGGGAGTAATTAAGCAGTCGCGGGATTACTCGGCGATAATGGCTGGTCGCGATTGACCGTGGGAAAGAGGGGGCTGATAGAAAGGGACAGACAGACAGACAGGCAGACAGAGAGAGAGAGAGAAAGAGAAGAAGGTAGAGAGACAGAGAGGCACGAGAAGGGAGATAGCGTGTGCGCGGCCCACGTACACTGGCTACATCTAACCGAGCAGCGCGACAGAGCTGCCAAGGGAGGACGGGAGTGGGGCGAGTGGATAAGGCGGGATCGCTGTCGAAGAAAATCGGATGCCCTTAGCGGCCCCGGTCGCCAGACAACTCGGAACGGATATGTCGTTAGCGAGGGAATAGCGAGAAGGATCGAGCGAGGCCGCTCGAACGGAACTGTGCGGGTTGAAACGGTCGGTTCCGGTTCCCAGCCGGCGCGGGCAGAAGCGCCGCAGGGGGGGGGGGGGGCGGTAGGGGCGAGGAGAGCGGCGAGGAAAGCGGAGTATCCAGTCGATGGGAATTCGAGGAGGGAAACGGTGGCTGGATCGCGAAGAGGCGTGCGAGCGCGAGCGTAGCAGCGCGGGCCCGAGGCGGACCCGATGATTCACGATCGGTCACACGGCCGGTCATCGCGTGTGATCGCAGCGGAACGGCCCGGCCCACGGCCGCCGGTGATGCCCACCGAGCTGTTCAACGGCGGCGACGACGGCGACACTTAGCTGACGATGTGCCATTTCCGATAAGAGTTGGTGGGGGGCGGTGGCGGGGTGATCGCGCGCGCGGGAGGGGAGGAGCGACGGTCGCCAGTCGCCACGACATCTGGATCTTAAACGATGCTCGGCGGTGTTTCGCAGCGGATAGGGGACAGAGCGCACTGGTGATCAGCAGCGAACAGACGGGCCGCAGAGTGGGAGTGGGAAGACGGCAAGGGGCGCGCGCTCGAGGATGGCACCTCGGTACTCGTGGGTGGCCCAGCCGAACGTGGCGGATCGCGTCGACGGGATCGCGGGACGGGACGAAGGGAGCAGCGACGCGAGACGAGGCACGCGAACGGAAATTGTTTTTCACCCGCGTCTGGCAGCCGTGTGCCGGCGCTGAGAGGGGCGGGCCAGCGACGTTTTTATGACGACGGGGGGCCAGAGGATTCGGCACATTGCCCGTCGTCGGTGTTCCGCCCGCACGTGCGCATTTGATGGTCGATAGTGAAACACCTTCCAGCCGGATATACGCGGCACAGAGGCACTCTACCCGCGTGCCGTGCGGCTTTTCCGCCTCGAACAGGTGTAAAGGGTACGCGGAACACGCGCAATCCGTCCCAGAGCGAAGAGGAGAAGCGGCGGAGAGGAACCGGGGCAGGACAGCGGTTAGCCCATCGATGGAACGTTGAGCGCCGATCGTCGTGGATCGTCGTCGCGCCACGAGCGGAGGGATCGGCGGCTAGTCGTGTGCCAATCGTGTGCAGCGTTCGCTACAACGCTGGCGGGGGACTGAGGCCGGGTTAGGGGGCATGGTACAACGGTTGGCGTGATCGTTTTTCGAGAGCTGCACATGCTACGGGGATCCGTATCAATTCCGCGACTGTGATTTCTAAGCTTAAGGTCAACACACAAGTATTACGAGGAGGAGCGTGGCAAGTGGAGTTAGCCAGGGGCGCAGGGAAGGGGAAGAGGAATAAAAACAAATCGTCCCATTGTGATACTAAGATATATTAAACGAAGATATTAGGTGAACACGTGCGCTCAAGGAGGCGCGGGTGTGAATGAAAGGGGGCGCGACACACGGTATGTGTGTGTGTGTGTGCCAGGGGATGAAATGCGAGTGTAATTAATGGAAAGGATGGTCGATCGCGGGGGCATGCGTCGGATCTACAAACTGTGATACACATGATACACCATCGAACAGGAGAGGCCGATATGTTCGTTCACTGACGTCCAATCGCGTGCATCCCCCCCCCCCCCCCCCGGCCCGAATCAACTGGGATGAATCGCCGCTTTCGAATCGCGTTTCCGGCCGCCTCGTGATACGTTTACAGGTAAGTCGAATGCTCGCTTTTTAATTTTCAACGCTTTTCTGCTGGGAGAAAGATCGAACAATGGATTACCATGTCGTGGAGATTTTCCTGTGAGGAATTCTTCTTTAATTCACCCCCACACTTCTTTGCTCTCTAGAGAGCTTGCAATTGTAAGGATGTTTATTTATTTCATGTACACTTTGGAATATTTTCTTAGTTTGTGGTGGTTGAAAAGCCTGTGGGAGAAAATTGTTTGGTAATTCCTTCTTTGAGTGGTTTCCTGGCTTTCAGTGGAAGCTGCAATTTCTTTTCCATGGTTCGAGTTTATGAATTTATAGGCGCATTTAGGGTTTAATTTTTCACGTGGAAGTTGCTTCGTACGGGGTGCTATACACGAAGTGTTATAAACTCTTTTCTCTGAAGCCATTATGGAGACCGATAAAATTCTTTTCTGAGACTTTAGAGCTCATTAGGGTGCTTTATGACATATGTGGGCTTGCCCAACCCCGGGCGTTAAGTGCAGAATCCGTTATTTTTTTATGGAGAGCATAACGTAACTGTTTACAGTCTTTATTGATTTGTTTGGAAGCAAGTACCATCCGTTAGAAACATGTTTTCGTGCTCCGGGTAGGTTGGAAAATATAGAGACCTCGGGGTGTTATTATTTAATAACGGTTTCGTTAAATATTTGAACTAGTGGGCACATGTGGCAAATATTTATGGATATCTTCTCCACGTTACTCCCACTATATTTGCTGCCACCATTAGCATTGCTTTACAACATGTTTGCAGAAGTTTTCATTCGTGTATTCTTGCTTTCTTTCGTATCTAATTTTATGTTACAAAAAGGGACAATAATTTTTGTACCATTCCTTTTAAAAAGACGAGTCTTTGGTGCATTATAAAATACCATAAAATAATTTTGTCTTCAACTTGTAAGAGGCTTCTTGTGCATTTCATTTTAATGTTTTTTTAAGTGGATGGCGAATATTTTAGAATATTTCCTGCAGTCTGTCATATAATTCGTGGTAATATCGAGGCATTGGCGATTCCGCGTCCGAAGGCGCGTCAAAAGTGTGGAATAATATTCTCTAGCATGAAGTTCGTTTTCGAAAAGGTCGGTGTCGAAGATTCGTTGGGTACGCGTGCACCTGACCGAGTTTCGACTGTAAGCGGGTTTCAATATTGACCCCTGTTTTCCTTCGTTCCCGTACTCCGATACACGAATAAGGTCATAAAATAGAAGTTCTCATAACACGTTTATTTACAACAATACCAGAGACATACAATAATTAAAAAATTTGTTAAAAGAGGAAGATAAAATTGGTGGTCCTCGCTGAGCAATATTAAAAACGAAGCTTCGTAGAAAATAATTTCTATTCCGCAGTTTAGACTTTATTTTAGAAGAATCGCCTCTGGATTGTTTCGTAAGTTTCAAATATGATTAAAATTTCCACTTGCATGGGCAAATCAGTAAGGACTATCAGAAATGTACGTAAATAAGTTGTAAAAGGGAGTCAAAGTTTTTCACTGTTTTTCCCTCGTTGCAAGATAATTAAAGTTAAGCACAGCTGATAGACTCTGCGTAAAAATTGACGAACAATCGCTCGTGTTCTTTCTTCAGACTCTTTGGAGCCAGCGAAACAAAACTTCCCTTTTATCTTTGTTATTTAATTCGATGGAAACGAAACGAGTACACATACATCTGAACTTACTCATTATTTTCTGGTTTCCACCAGAACCCTGACAATTGAAACATATCCAGGGGTTCAACGTAGGCTCCATACATCACAAAAGCTCTATTCACCAAAATCGCCCTCATTCAATTTTCCATGAAAAAATTTAAAATCAGATACGATTCCCCCACCCACAGTCTCAGGGCCCAATCTAGGGGCAATTTGGGGCCAGCAAATTGATTAATTTGTATGAATATTCAATTTTGTATAAAAGAAAATACTTTTTTTATTTAACAAGTACCTACAAAAAATTCAGTCACTATAAAAAATTATATTCTGAAATAACTATTTATAATTTTCTATAATCGTTGTGTCACTGATTCATCACCGTGTAGCCCAAACGGCTGACCCTAGAAACATGAAATTCGGAGGGTATATTTCTTTTGAAATTCCAACCCGAAGGGGGTAAAAAGGGGTGAAATGTATTTTCACGGATTCCTTAATATCTCTTAGGCCCGATTAATTATCACCTTGGTTTTTACTTCGAAAGCAATAATGTCTAAAAACCCACATAAACGTCTAAAAACCAATTTCACGATTTTGCCCTAATCAACCGCTAAGAGGGTGGTGAAAAAAATAAAATGTGTTTTCACGGAGTCGTAAATATCTCTTAAGCCCCGTTCACATTAGTCAAGTTTACTGGCTTCAAGTCAAGACGCTTCGTGAACTTAAGTTCACACTTGTACCTACGTTCACACTATTCAAGTTGTATTATTTTAAGGCAAGAAAAGTTGGAACACTCTCTACTCCGCTTGAAACTTGAAAGGATATTTCAAGTGAAGCGAATAACAGGTTAGTTTACTGATTTCAAGTGACTTGAAATTTCAGTAAACTTGACTAATGTGAACAAAGCTTTAGGCCCGAAGCGAAGCGCGGGGGTATTTTGCTAGTTGAACACAAACCTAGATCGGGCCCTGCGTCCCAATAAACCCTGAAACCAACCCTTGCACGTAGCACCTATCCGTCACTCAGACATCGTTCCCGTTTCAGTGCGCCCAGCCACTCATCCGCCGAGGAAGAGCGAGTTGCTGATCGCGCCCCAGTCGACCCCCCCCCCCCCGTATTGATGAAAGCAACGGGGGTCCTGGAGGGGGCCTAGGCGAGCGGTGGGCCTGATCGTGTGTCGCGGGACCAGGCGGCGAGGAGAGGTGCGAACGAGAGCCAAGCTTCCGGCGGACCAGTCACCAGCCACTGTGTACCACCCCCTGGCCACGGGGGGTGGGACAGAAAGACCGTCAGCGTGGGTGCCGGTGCTGCAGGGGCGCGCCTGGCCCGTCGGCTCGCCCGCAGCTTAGCACGCCGACTAGCGGCTAGCTCGGGCCCGTTTCGGCGTACCGGCCTGGCGACTTCCGGGGGCCTCACGTCGGCGGCGGTGGCTGTGGCGGCCACGGGGGAGCAGCCCGCTCCCCCAGCAGCTGCGCCACGCCATACCACGCCGAACGGAAGCACCAGCGGATCGAACACTGGCTCCAATCGCAAGAACAGAGCCATGTCCATGAGGAGCCTTCATCGACGCGTCTCTCACCCGTGAGTCCCTTCACATCCACTTACTATCGCTGTCCATTTTTTTTTTTTTTAACGTTGGCCACGCGAGCTTCGCGAGCTACGCTTGCACAGCGAGATGGGATCAAGACTTCGGTGGTCCCGGGGTCGTTGTCTTCGTCGGGGAGGAATTGAGGGGCGGTGGGACGGAAGGTGTTGGATTAGGTGGCGTGAAATGGGTTGGTGTAAATGTATGTCTGATTTGGAGTTGCGGGGGGATAATTAGTTTGATAGAAGGGTTTTGTGTTGGGAGCGGAAGAAGGCTGGGGGAGCCGTGGGCTTAATGTTTTCACAATGGACGCCTGCCAAATAGGGAATCGAAAGCCGGGGTAGTTTTGAGCACCTGCCGCGGTAATGTAGAGATATAAGCATGTTCTGGGGGAAATCAGACGTACGTTTATACGAGCTTATTCAAGCTGTGTGTCTTTGGGTCTATGCGGATGTGAGTGGGGCAAGTGGGTCAGATGATATAATGCTTGATTCGCGGACAAAAGTGATTTTGGAACATTAGGATTAAGGGCAGGGAAAGCCTGCCGACTGTCGGGGATCTTTAAAGTAGTCCGACAAATAAAATATCCGGGCTCGAATCTCGACTCGATAATCCGATCGGCTGATACCCTTCCTCCCCACCGGTAGATTGAAAACAGAGGAAAAATTTTAATGGTTCAGCAAGGTCTGACTTCCTCAGCTCGTGCTTTCATCGCAGAGGGAAGTCCCTCGAGGCTTTAACAGTCCGAGTTCTTGCAGTTAAAACTGGTAAAGGCATCTGAGTGCAATCGTGTCCTTCGAGGGGCTATCTCACGCCTTTCATAAAAACAAGTATACTTAACAAACTTCAAATGGAAATGTTGCTAACTGTGTATGTGTATTTAAAGCTACTATTAATCTGAGCAGGCTCGGCTGAAAACAATTTTCAGAAATATTTATTTCCAAGCATGATAGCCTACGCGTCTGACCACACGCGGACCACTTCCACTTGCGCGCTTCTCCAGTAGTACGAGTCAAGCACATCTGACTTTACATCATAACCCCCCACGCGCTCCATTCTTTCGAAGGAAAATTGTTATATTTTTATCCGCCGAGAATTTGTTTATTGGAAAATTAAAAACCAGGCGGAGCAGAGGTTTTATTATAAGCTGACACCGCCAGGCTCTGTTTGAGATATTTTCGGAAATGTTTATCCGCTTGAATATTCCACGAAAGAAACACGCGATAAATATTTTCCTGGTACCGGACGCAGATTACCCTACACCCACGGCGAATGTATTTCGGAATCAACGTCAATTAAAGCATTCCAGCCTCCCTTCGTGCAGGTCGAAATAAACTCGACATCGTCACAAATTGTTTCTTCGAAAATTCACTTTATGTTCGCCTCATATTCAGCGAAACAAATTTCCTATGCCATTTGAAAAAATCACGGGGAGTCGAAGTGGAACGGACACACCGAGTCACTCCGAAAGCAGCGGAACATTTTGCAATAGGGTGGATGTAAAAAAATAAATGAACATGTACCAGTGAATGGCCGTTTTTTATTAATATGAATAAAATAAGTTATTAAAATAAGCAACTAATTAATTAGAGACTTCTTTTAATTTCTTGCTTCGTATCCAAAAAAAGGTTTGCAGCACGTGGAATCAGTCGCGCTGCAAACATAATTTTATAATAATGTTCATTCATTAGCCTTAAGTGTTCATTTATTGGTGCGTTTATCCTATATTCATTAAAGATTAATCGGAATTTCCACACACGTAAATTCAATTCCGCCTGGTAGCCGCGCTGCCAGAGCGTTTAACCATTTCCGTTTACAATATTAATCTTGATCCCATCCCCGGCGCGCCGGTATACAACAGTGGCGTTCGACCCTTTGACGCTCGGCCGAGAAACTCGGTTATCCGAACTCGCCAGAAATGAAGGCGGAACTCGAAGTTGCCGATTAATTTTGGCTCGGCAGGCAGTCCCGATCACGGCGGGGATATCCCGCCAGCTTCATCCATCTTTCACGAATTTGTTTCAGAACGGTGCGTTTATAAATATAACTATCGATCCTCGCTTTTCCACTCCTCGGTGTGGTAAAAATATCGAAGGCGTGTATCCGGCGTTTCCGATCTATCTAACCCCGCTACGGTCCCCGGGTCATTTTTGACCCAGTCGCGTCTTCACTCCTTCAAAAACATCAAAGGTTTTATTTTTTGCACCTTGCTTTTTCGGAAACCTTAACAATTATCTGTATGTTATTTAATCTGGATATTAAGGGAGGAATCTTGTGTAACAGCCTCCGAAATTTATGAATTTTTTTTAGAAAACTATTGTTAATATTGCATTAAACTCTTTTGGAATGTAAAGAGGCATCTTTAAATTCGTATAATTTTTTTTTCTATGTCGATTCTTCTTATTATTTATTAATTATTTTGGAATCGTGTTAACCCCTTCGGCGATGTTGATGTCAGGTGTAGCATCTGTCACAGTCATTGATTGCAAAAGGAAGAAAATTTTCTTAAACTTAAGTAATTTACGCTGGGACTGGACCTAAAATTTTCATTTTTTTTTCTATTTATTTGCCTAAAGAAAAAACTTAATTTTTCTTCCAAACGCTATAACTCTTTCTATTTTTCATTTTTTTTTTTAAGTGGATCAAATCCCAAGATAAACTATCTAACTTTAAGAAACTTCTATTTTTTGTTTGCAATGAGATGCCTGTGATAGGTGCTACACACTCCGCCAACAGGAGTTGTTACATCGTCGAAGAGGATGACAAGCTTCCACAATAATTAATAAATAATAAGACGGATTGACATAAAAAAAATATTTTCTTCAAGTTTAAAGATGCCTCTTAATATTCCAAAAAAGTTTAATCCAATATGATCACCAGTTTTTCCAAAAAAAATCTCAAATATCATTTACTTTTGGGTCTGTTAGACAAGAATCCGCCCTTAAGATTTCCCATTTTCCGAAGGGCCTAAAAAAAGTTGCTTCTAGTAGATTCGTTCCTCGCCCCCCGACATTACCGAACCGAGGACCGTGGCTCGGTTAAGAGATCTGAACGCGCGAAATTGTCTCGTCGCGGCTGAAATCGAGCATTCACGAGCGCCTCAAAGGGTTAAACGCTTCTTTTTTGCCGGAAAGAGTCGTCTGAACTGAGAGCGGTGGATTCCGAAGGGATTCCAGAGGATCGCTCTGCGGTATACGCTTCGGTACAACCGAACTCCCGATTTTTAACGCTGAAGCCCCGCTTTGCACCTTTATCTTATTCCCGCGGAATCGGTGATTGATAGCGCCCCTTCTGTCGCCCCCGTGCATCGAAACCATGATTTATGCAGATGCCGGGGGACTTCGGCGGACTCCTCCGGCAGCCTCCATCGATCCGCATTCTCCGAAACTAGGCAAACCGAATTAGCTAGCGTCGCGCCGCGCCGCGCTACCTTTTCTCGGCGAGTCCTCCGTCTCGATCGTCGGAGCTTTTTTCCAGCTGTCAGCGAGCTTATCACTCGGCTCGCGGATCCCGGCGACTCCGCTCTGAATAGCGAGATTAAATACGCGGTCATTCTCTTGTTTCATTTCGAGATCCCGCGCTGCTTCTCCCTTTCCCGGGCATGTCGGGTGTATAGAGGGACGGTGCACGTGCTCCTCAGACGCAGCTCGTGGCTGTAAAAAACCAACCTTGCGAGGGAATACGCTGGCGAATTGCGGTACGGGAATACAAGCGGCTGTTTTGCGTCGGTGAAGTTGAGGGTCTCGCTGGGACGAAATAAACTGGCTCGCTGTAGAAGTACGAATTTATGGAGATGACCAATTACACGCTAATTAGCCAAGTGTACACCGCGAGGAAATAATTTTGCCGATTTTGATAGAATCTGAATTTAAACGTTGCACCTTTTGTTCAGTTTTAATAAGAAGCTGCGGTTTCTCTTAAATCCACATGATTAGCCCCGGTTTAATGGCCAATTTAAACCACAAATCCTTTAATACAACGAAGCTGATAGTCACGAGGAAAAAGGCGGATGTCGATGTATATTCGTTTTTCGTCAGCTCGATCTTCGGATGTCCGAATTTCTCAGTTCGGTGGGTGGAACCGAGGGACAGATCGAAACGCGTTTTGGCGGACGACACGGTTACGTAAGGGCGGCTGAAAAAGGCGGCGACGCTTCCCTCGATGAATCAGTCTCCTCGTTCCCCTTGTCGTTTTTCAATCGTCGCTGGTTTTTCTCTGGAGAACGGGTCCGCAGCCCCCAGGGGCCGCCGGGGATTCGCACTTGCTCCGGCGTGTCATCGGGAACCCTTTGTTCGCCGACTGATCCGCTTTATCATCGAGCCTATGCAAATATCCTTGCGTTAAATGGCGCGTCAAATCCGCGTCGAGCTGCTCCATTAACGCGATCGAGCATCTGGAATGTCCTCCTGGCGAAAGATCGCTGAAGGAAACGTCGTGTTTCGGTTCGGACGGAGGTGGCGTTCGAACACTGCTTCCTGGGATTCGTGCGAAACGGAGCCATCCGAGTGTTGCCTACTTTAAGGGGGAGTGACGAAATATATTTTATCCCGTTTTGAGGAGTTCTTCCGAAGGGAAGTACTTATCTGAATATTGTATTGCTTTGTGGGGATATCTTTTTCAGGAGGAATATAAAATTCTAGGAGGCATGCCTGCGCAGATATTGAATCGTTGTGTAGACAGGAATTTTAAAAAGAGAAACAAATTGGTGCATTGTTTCTTAGAAGGATTTCTTGGGTACTTTCTCTTATGCTCACAAACCGAAAGATGTATTCTTACATCGCCAGTCGAGGAAGCAAGATGCATGCCGATTTTGGCTCATTGGTAGGGAATAGAATTCCGGGACCCCGGCTGTTTTTTGGCTTACCAAAATCCCGGGATTTGATATAAATAATCCCGAGGATTTCTGAATTTTTAAAAAATGTGAATTACTTTATGATAGGGTTTGTCAGTTTTCAAAAACCGGGTTTACAAACCGTTTGTCTTTTATAAATATGTAAAATTCGAAAACGGGTTTTATGTACTAGATTTAATACGAAAAATTAATTAATTATTTAATTAAAAACGTTAGCATTTTGACTTAAAATCGCCTGGGACACAAGCATATTGTAGTAGGAAACAGTTTACTGTAAAATTAATCTTCATGAGTTCAAATTTTCAGAAGAAAAATACTAAACAAAATAAAGATTTATAATTTATATTTTGTACGGATTTTAGTTATCTTAGTTTTTTTTCGTTTGGTTTTGTATGCAGTGTATTTTATTGTGTTATATTTTTGAAAATCCATAAATATTAAATAAACTTAAAAATTATACAGATTTGTACGGATTTTAATTATTTTAATTTTTTTATTTACTTGGTTTTGTGTAGATAGAATATATTTTATTTTGTTATGTTTTTGAAATTCCATAAATATTTTAAAAACACCCTGACATTTTTACAAATATGTACAAATATTTATTTTCTATTTTAATAATATTTTTTGTGAAAATTCTAAAACCGGTTTAACCGGTCTTTTGGGAATAGTGGAATTCGTAAACCGGTTTTCTCTAAAGTCGGTTTTTGTATAAACCCTACTTAATGAACACCTGAAAAATATGAAAATAAACATAGTCATTTCATACTAATAAGGACATTAATAGTAACAATAATGATTTATTTAAATAATAATATTAAGTCGCATATAACTAACTAAACTATATTTATTTTTATAATGATATTCTCACATCTCGTTATTCCGAAATCGAGCGAGTTGCAAATCGCAACTTCTCTGAACACGTAAAGTCGAAAAATTGTAGATATGTACTGGTGTACTGATATTATCTACTTATTGAGACTTTATTATTCTTCATTGTCCTACTGTTTTTATCGTTAAAAATGATTTAAGCTTACATTTCAGACTAATGATAGAAAGTAAGTTAGTTTACTGTGAATAAAGATTTAGAATTTTAACACATAATAAATCATTTTAATGACTGAAATTTTCTATTACCCAAACCCAGGATTGGTCCCGGAATCCCGGGATAGTAAATAATGACCGGGATGGTATTCCCCACTCATTGGCGAGGGGTAATCGTGACCGCGGCGAAGGCGAGGGGAAGATATTTAGAACTAAATGTATCACCAGTCTGCTTGGATATTTCTACGAATACTTGACTGAGCAATGAATAGCCTAGTATTTTCGATATCTACCTAGCAGAAGGCACGATACGCCTTCCCCGAATTCCACGCACCAGAGCGTCCCATCGATTCTCGAAATTCCATTACAGAAGCGTAAAACGCCTGACAGCAGCAGTTCCACTTTATCCAGAGCGCTGCTCCCACCAATAATCTTGGCCGGCGTAACGAGTTCACCGAATTAATAACAATAACGGGGTCGTTATCGAGGGAACTCCTGGAATCCCGTGTGAAATTATGTTCCCGAAAACTCGTGTCCACCATCGGCCATAACAGCCATCCGCGTCTTCTTTTACCCCGTGTCGTCAATTCGGTGGCTTTATCTCATCGCCGTCCATATCGAGCATTTCAAACGCCATTTTAGCGCCCGTTTAATCATGACGTTCGTGGGCACTTCCGGTTGCCGGTCCTTTTCTGGTTTCGACGAGCAACAACTCGCGAAATGATCGCGTCAATACCGCGCGCGCGGCTATGTGCCTGCCGAATTAGCATTATCCGCCGGTAATTTACATAACGTCCATGCACATGTGCATATTATATGCATATACGTGTTGGTAGATTAATTTACGCGGCCCCGAAAACCAGCAGACGAGCCAGGGGCCGGTTGCAAAACTCGTGTCCAGTGGCGTTTACAAATCGCGGTTCCCTTCGTTAAATCGGGCACTTTCTTCGGTAAGGGAGGTGCCGAGATTTCGGGATTCGACTGCATCGCGAGAAGACTCGGTGGGATCGATTCAAGGGAGTTGTAAGAATAGACTGATATTTTAGAGTCACCTTGTATGCTGGATTAAATTGTTTCTCTGGGATTGGGGTTCCTGCGAATGTTCGGCTGCCGAATTCCGCGACTAGTCGCGTCCACCTTGCCGGGGACAGCGGAAGCTGCAAGTTCCATCCTCGTCGTTGGTTTTCATCGGGAATGCCGAATTAAATTGTTATGTGCTTGGGGATTCTGGGAACACCTACAGTTTGGTAGATCAGATTTTTTTCTTAGAAAATTGATTGAAATTTTCTGCTTCGGGGTAAATCGTTCGTTTTGCCTCTCGCAATTAGGAGTTTCAAGCTGTTCGGTGTTCTGTTTCGGTCGCCGAAATTCTTCTAAACCGAGCTGATTTTTATGAATTTTGTGACCGTTTGAAGCGACGCGATCTGTGCGGCGAAATGGGCGGCTGGGTTCGAAATTCTCGCTAACTTTCACTAAATAAACAAGCCAGCCTCAGGGGATCGTTTAAAAAAAAACGAACGATTTACTCCGCCGCAGCGAGTGGGATTGGAAAAAACAGAGGGAAAAAGGTCGGGTTCTGCTTCGCGTTTCACCGGCACCGGACCGAAAGGGGAAAATAAGGAATGCTCGGGGGCGCAGAATCGCTAGCATCGGGTTCATCCGTGCTCGATCCATCGTGAACTAACAATGACATCGCACATTACCGCATTCTTATACCGAGCCGTGCTTGATATTCAATATACAAATAATTGCGTACACTTCACAGAAGTCTTCCACGACCTCTAAAATTCTCATTCCCATTCGTTTTCCAAGGGTTCCCTCCGCTCTTACCCCCAGAGAGATTGACACCAACTTCACCCCCCCTCCTCGCCGTCTTAAAAATTAACAAACGAAGACATCAAAGACAACCCTCGGTATCAACCAAAAATCGGTTCACCAGTCAATCGGAGCGAAGAACTCGCAATTTCCATCCGGGACACCCTCCCCCTTCTCGTCAACCGTGGACTCATCAAACTCCGCTGGAGCAGCTCCAAAAATAATCATACACCCTCCCCGACGCGAAGCGAGTCACCACCAGACCGAGCCTGTGACAAACCGCCGAGCACACGGTGCGAAACACATCCGAACCCAGCTGCCAATTTCGGTTGGAGGCAAACCACCCCCTCCGTTCCGTCCTCCCCGGCCGGATCGGCAGCGCTCGTTTGATGGGGATAAATCGCGCGCCCCCCCCCCCCCCGCGGCGTTGCGAAACGCGGCTTAATTGCTGGTCGGTGTCGGTCTGATGATAAATTCCATAAATACAGCGGCGGCGGCGAGGGAGAGCCGTTATTGCGGGGGCGGTGTGCGGCGCTGTTCATAATAACGCTCGCATGCACGCCAGCGGAGAGGAGCCGACGACGCTCGAGGGTGGTAAGTGGCGGTTGCGTTTCGGAATCTAAGATAACAAGATAGAAACGGCGGAGGTGTATGGTAGGCGTTACAGAGAGTCGACCAGGGAGCAATCAATAACTGACCCATATTGTAGTCCTCGTTCTACTCTCTCTTCTATCGTCTCCCGCCCTCCTCCTCTCCTCTCTTCGCTTCTTCTTCGCAACCCCCGTCGGCACACTGGATCGCCCACCCTCGCCACCCATCCCCGCACCCCCCGGCCCCTTGTTCCCGTCTGCCCGTCCCTGTCCGATGTTTTCTCACCCCCGACGTTCGACTATGTTTGCTACGTTTCTTTTCGTGCTGATCCATCGCCCGATCCTCTCGAAGCATCGCCGAAGTTGACCGAGTCAGCACGCGATGCTCTCGCGCCTCATTCCGTCTTCCCCCGTTTGTTGTTGCCTGCTTTTTAAGTGGGAGGGGCTGCTGGTACGGGGGGACGTGTCAGTTCTAGTTTCCGGGGCCAGGAACTTGGGTCTCGATGAGGAACTTGATGTTTGGACGGGTTTGAGCAGGATTGATGGTTGTGCGACGTGGTTTGACGGGGTTTGATTAGGTTTGAAGAGGCTTCAACCGGTGGGGTGCTTTTTTAAAGTGTCTGCTAGATTTCCCACGGGGTTGGGGATTGTTTGAGGGAGGATTATTCTCTAGACCCGTGTCCTCAGGGAGTGTCGTTAGGTCTGATTAAGGCTAGACTAAGGAATATTCTCTGCGTACCCTGTAAAAGTATGTTAAGGGTTTTGCTTCGCCTATAGAACCAGCTTTGGCAGTGTGAGTTGCGTTGATTTGCACCAGGACCAATTCACGCTTTTAAAACACGCTACTGCTTACACTTGTTAGACCAACTTTCGCATAATTTCACAAGAATATAAGTTACATCCATTGCCTTTAACTTAGTGATGAGTTTAAGGGGGATTCTCGCGTAACAGCTCACGAAATTTAGAAATATTCTTTTGGATAACTGTTGTTAATATTGCATTAAACTCTTTTGGAATGTAAGGAGACATCTTTAAGCTTGCAGAAAAAAATTTATTTATGTCGATACTTCTTATTATTTATTAATTACTGTGGAATCTTTTCGACGATGTTGGCGTCAGGTGTAGCACCTGCTACAGTCATCTGATTGCAAAAGAAGAAAAATTTCTTAACGTTAAATAATTTACACTGCGACTGGACCTAAAATGTTAATTTTAGTTTGTACTTATTTGCCTAAAGAAGAAACTTAATTTTTCTTTCAAACGCTATAACTTTCAAATTTTCACATTTTTCTTTAAAGTGGACCAATCTCAGCGTAAACTATGTAACTTCTATTTTTTTTTTGCAATCAGGTGCCTCTGATAGGTCACACTCCGCCAACAGGAATTACATCGTCGAAGAGGTGGACAAGATTCCACAATAATTAGTGATTAATAAGAAGGATCGACATAAAAAAAAATACTGCAAGTTCAAGGATGCCTTCTTATATCCCAAAAAAAGATTAATCCAATATCAAGAACAGTTTTTAAAAAAAAAAATCTTAAATACCCCCTTAAGGAAGAAGGCCCAGGTGGCAATCATTCTGAGAGGCCCATTTCTCGGGAACATGAAGTTTTTACTAAACTGAAGAGGTAGTTTACTAAAAATGAAACGAAATATAATTTGGATAAAATCATAATTTTTTTAGAAAATTTTTTAGAAGGCCTCTTAAGTAGGCCTTCTGGGTAGGGGCCCAGGCGTCAACTACTCATCAGCCGCCCCTTAAATCCGCCACTGCTTCAACTAATCATCCACCTATCCGAAATCGACTGATTTTCCTATCACACCTGATTCCTAAGCCCCGCGCCGTCCTTGAAACGAGTTCGCCGCAAATCACAAATCCCTCGCCAACTACTCTAACCCCAATACCTCCACAGACGATCTAGCATCGTTCCATCCTTGCGTTACGAAATCATCCCTCCTCTTAGTACCAAAGCACACCGAAAAAAGACACGTCCCCTCTGCTTGTCAGCGCCACGTTCTGACACACACCCGCGCAACGTTTCTGGCTATCAGTACCCCCCTGATCCCTCCGCGTAAAATAGGGTGAGCCGATCCGCTGAAGCAGAAGGGCGACGATCAAAGCCTTCCGGGTCTCTTTCAACCTCTGATCAGAATTTCCTGTCCCAGCGGCGGAGACGCGGCTCTCTTCCGCGTCCCTTTAACCAGAAGCCGCAGTGGATTAGCGGGAACTCGTCGCGCCGGACGGTCCAGCGCGACGTTTGGCGTGCGTTCAACGCTGGACAGCTCGCGGGGTTGCACGGGGCGAATCAATTTTATTAACTCCGGAAACGCCGGGCGAATGGATTCGTTAATTGTACGAGGGGCGATCCTTTTCGATCCGCATCACCGACCCAGATCTCCGCCATCCACCCGTTTGGCAGCCGCCACGCCGTGTCGTCTAAATAGGGAGGCAGCCAAAGGCGTTTTTCGAGTGGGGCCTGAAAGCCAGGGCGGACCAACCGCAGGCGAAAGGGTGGCAGAAGAAGTGCTAGAATGGTTCATATCTCAGCAATCTCTGTCGAGGTTCGCAGCCTGCCGGCCCTCGAGGACTCTACAGTCCTCGATATTGCGTTCCTAACCCACATGCTGAACTCTTCAGGGGTGGGCGGTTGACGTCTTGTCCAGGCTGAGGACAAGTTCGTCTCTCGCCGCTGTTTATTAACGTCTGCTTGGGGTAACGTCTTCGGGGGGTGGCTGAGTAGCACCGTGCTCCGGGGTTGGGGGTCAGTCGCTGCCTGGAACTCGTACGGCAAACTTTCCACTTGGCTGCTCGGTGGGTGCACGTGAATTTCATTTCTTCGGGTGAAGGTAGGATAGGATTTTTTATATTTCTAGTTACTGCTGTGCCGGGGTTGTGTGCTTCAGACTTGGGCATTTTTTAAATATAATAAAATTTACTCTGCCTCAAACTCGGGATCATCTGTCACTTTATTTTAATCAGTTAATCGAAGTGAGAAATAATTTTAGAATTATTTGTTTGGTCTTATGTGCTTTTTAAAATAGAAATATTGAAGTTTCGCCCAAGTCTAGCAAGTGTTTAGGTAGAAGGTAATATTTTATTAAGTGGTGATTTTACTACTTAGTGTATTTGGGAGGAAGTGTAAAAATTCTTAATTCTGTCATCGTCATGAATAATATAGAAGCATTAGCTGTTCTGTTTGGAACTAATATTTGAAATTCTATTAAGTTGTTATACTGTACAAAGTCTAAAGCGGTCTCCGAGGAAGAGGAGAACTTGCCCGCTGTATACTCTTCGCAAACTGTGTACTCTGGTTGCGTATACTCGTAGCCTAAGGATTATAGCCTTGACCACCGTTCCTTAATCACTCGTACTTTTCCAAGCATTCGGAACGATTATCATTTCCAAGGAGCACCCTGTCCTCCGCACCTTCCTGCTCTTCCTCCGCCTAACGTCCACCCACCCCGCGGCCAATCGTATTCAAGAATACTTCGCATCCAATACCTAGTCGCGCCTACATTCGAGCCTATGCTTAGACCAGAGTCAGTTTTCTGCGGATCGATCGACCTATCGCGTTTTGAGCAGCCAGTGTTTAACCTACCAAACGATTCAACCCATTTCATACGTACATTCGACACTTGTATTCGTGGAATCCGCTTCGGTGCGCGTAAACGCGTTTAGCACAGTTAATCGTGACAATGCACCAGCAATTAACAGCTGAAGAGTCGTTGTAATTATTTCTTTCTTGGAATTGAAATTGGGTTGAAGTTGAGGTATGCAAAGAAAGGATAGAAATTCAAAATTTAGGGCGATTAAAAGCATTCGTGTTGATTCAAGTAGTATAGGTCAATAATAATGCCACCACAGTGAGCTTCTCCGCTTTAAATTTTTATTGACTTTTCCCATTTACTTTCAAAACGCACTAAGTCGCTGTCTGAAGATCTTAGGTAGACTCTGTAACCAGGGATGCGAAATTTGCGCCAGTTTAAACGTCTTTGGATTACTCAGAAGACCGTAGAAACTTGGATCTACACTCCCATTGAGAGACAATGAAAATAGTCAATGGCGAAGTGGAAGTTCGGATGAAGATACTTATCTCCCTTAGTTCACGCGATTCCGACATGTAGACTGGAGGAATTTATTGGGTGCTTCGCCAGTAGATTGTCCTTTTTCTAACGTTTCAATGTGCGTGCGTGTTTCGATGGAAATTAAAGGGGGAAACTTT
The DNA here is from genome assembly GCA_947577245.1 of Andrena bucephala. Classification (NCBI taxonomy): domain Eukaryota; kingdom Metazoa; phylum Arthropoda; class Insecta; order Hymenoptera; family Andrenidae; genus Andrena; species Andrena bucephala. The sequence goes on along the minus strand of OX387718.1, from coordinate 5,471,696 downwards.
TTTTCCTATACCGAAGAATTGATCGCGGCTTGCCATTTCGTCGAGTAACCGACGACTATAAAAAGGTGCTCCGCAACGAGCTGAGTTCGGAAACGTTCTCGCCGCCTAAATGATAATCACGCTTCTTCTAATCGTATTGAAACCGTGATGCCGAGCGAAGTCACTGATCATTGTGTTGTTGTGTTGGTAGGAATCGGAGAGTTGTCGGGGCTTCCGGCCGATCAGCATCGCAGACTATGAGCAATAGGGTACATTTGTCTCTTTTTTCTGAATTTCTCTTCCCCTTCACGTTTTCTTATTCTTTATGCTTGGATACTTTTTTCTTCTTACTGTTACTTGATTAATATCTACTTGTATCTGGTCTGTTTAGCCAAAAGTATCATCTACTTCTTACATGTTCTCTTTTCTCACTATCTTCACCGTTCTGATATTTTTTCTCATCTACTTTTCATTAGACTCATACACACCTCACTTCCCAAGCCGTGGGATACTCATCACAACCTTCTGTTATATGTCTCGCATGCCATAAACTTTCTTTATCCTTCTCGTGCCCATCGAATCTCTTCGTGTTCACTATTTTATTATATATCATACATATATATATACTTATATATGTTGTATATATAATAAAACGTTCACACTTTGTTCATATAGTGCATTCGATCGACTAGAATGAAGGTATCTCGTAGGAGGCACACTGTTACTCGTTATTGGACTTTCTCTTTTTATCGTATTTGCATGCGCCAGAGGAAGTGATTATCCATTCTATTATGCTATATATTTATCATTACGGTTCTCACTGTGCTCTTTCTTACATTTCCTTTTTAATTCATTCTAACGTTGTTCACGCTGGCGAAGGTAAGTCCGCGAACAGAGGAGCCTAGAAGTGCTGCTAATGAATGATTGCTGGCTGCAAGCTTCTTGGAAATTTTCTCACGTCATCAATAAAATTAACAGAAGTTTCATAGATAAAATTTTTTTTAAATTTCAACGTAACAGTCGTGTTGTCCTCGTCGATACGAACAACTTTTGCTCGAAACAATTTTTTAAATAATGCACGTGAAGCGAGCTACAGCGAATCAAAGCTCCCGGCACCTTGGTCCGGAGCCTCGTCTGGCCACGCGCGGAGCTACTCCCCTTACCGCCGCCGCGCGCGTACAGAAATTACCCCATTCCAGATGTATTTACCATGCCACCGTTAGCAGCACTTCGAAACGAGCATTCCCTTCCTTTTTTACATTTTATGTCTCGCTTGTAGTACATTTTTCTCCGCTTTTTACAACCGTGTCTCTTCGTCTCCGAGAACCTCGGCGACACATGCTGGGAGCGATTACATCTCATTCCGCTGTTTTATTTCATAACAACCCCTATTCGCTCGCTCGTTTCAACCACCAAACAGATCGTATCCAAGCGACGAGCTTCACCCAGTAGCGATTCAAAATCCCTGGTCACTGTTCTCTCTGCCCACACGGTACAACTAGCTCGCTCAATTCTCTCTAACAGACAGTGCACCATGTACAGTAACCTAACTTCCCCCTCCAACAATATCTCGCAAATACGCTGCTAGAAAATGGACGCTAATCGCGCGAAGCCACCCCATTAACCGTCGCGCGTTCACGTTGGGGAGGCGCGGAGTAAAATGAGCCTAGTTGTACATCGTCCCCCGAAAATCAGCCAATAACTCCTCAAATAAGCCACGAGGCTCCATTGTTCCCGCGGTTTGCTTTTGTCACGCGGACGCGACCCGGTAGAATCGCTCACAAAGCGTCGAGCATCGATGCAGTATCTGCATGCCACCCCCACCCCCGCGGCCCCTCGCCACTCTCCTCCGAAAATAGAGAGGCAAAGAGGCAGATAGAAAAAGGGAAGAAAAAGAGAGGCGCGAAATAGTCGAGCACCGAGCGAAACAATAGGCTTGTTCGTTTTGCAGTTTCGTGCACTCTAAAGCGCCCGTTGAGCCTTCGTTTATGCGGAAGCCTTGGCGGTATAGGCGAGCGTTCCTTTTTATCCGGCGCGAGAAGAGAGACAAAGATCCACGGCGGAGCCCGGGGCAACACGGCCAACCCCCTCTTCTGCCGCCTTACACTTTTCCTCGAGGACGAGCGCGAGGCCCACTACTCCCTCTATTGCGGCCTGATGATGATTAACCCCTTTGTGGCGGTACACAAAACGCGAGGACAAAGTGTCTCGACGGGCGTGAAGCGTTCTCGCGGGGCGAGAGATTCCCAGCGTTTTCGGCCTCGGCGGCAGCCACTCGCGATCGCGGTTAAAGCTGGCGTGATAGGGGGCGCGGACGTTTTGCGGAGCAGCCGGCTGGGGATGGATGGAAATCGTCGGGGGTGTAATAATTGGGCGTCTTTATTGTGTCGGTTGATAAAGGGCAACGGGGGAAGGGGAAGGGGAGGGTGTGACAGCGACAGAAAGGGTATTTAAATTTTTGTGCTGCAAGGGGATGATCCGCAGGAGAACTTTGGTAACCCCAAAATTCCAATTCTGTTAAAACTTTGCAGGTTTGTGGGGGATCTTGATGGAAGTATCAGACGATTTTTCTCTTCTGCTATTTTTCAGTTCTTCGGGGTGAAAACACCCCCTTATCTGCTTCGCTAGTTTGCTGCATATCTCGGAAACTATGGCAGCTAGGAAGAAATTGTTGGAATGAGATTCTAATTAGACTGTAGGACGTTGATGATTGTAGGATTCGAAGCTGTCCACTCGTGGAGTCGACTCGGGATCTGAGATCAAAGATCGTTCGTTCTCGATGAAAGTTTTTCAATTCGTTTGGTCGCATGAGAAAAAAAAAGGAGGATAACAGGGCCCCTTCTCTCGAAGAGTAATTGCAGCACGAATTGCCGCGTTCCGACGAAAGACACCGCTCCCCATCGGGAACTTTCGTCTCAGGAAGTAAGCAAGCGGAATCGGTGCCACGTTTAATCACTGGGATTTCATTAGTTGCGCGAAGGAGCCTCGTGATTCGATTTGATTCGAGGAGACGAACGGGCGCCGTGGCCGCGGTGAATCGATACGCCTGCGACTCCTGCGAGATCGAGTGACCTACACGTGTGTTGCCGGGGGGTTGGATAGAGCGGCTCGATTTTTATTAACGACCGCTGTTTATCTAGAAACAATATCTACTCACTCGTAAATACTCTGTCAATAGTTGTAGCCATTTCACTTTGTAGATCCTATGAATCCATGTTGAGGACTAATTTTTTGCACTTCTTAATCACACACAGACGTTAAATTGTAATTTTAGTGTTATATAAATCTGGAGAGTGTGATCTTGAAGGGAATATTGAAATAAAAATCGAATCAACTTCCTAGGTTCAATTTCAAAAGTATAAAGTATTATTATCTCCGATGCCTTTAGATTTGCAATATCATTAAATTCTGCTGTGGTAGATTTAGCGAAAAAAAAGTCTCCTAGATTTTTTATCTTGTGAATTTTGGTATAACATTATTAATTCTCTGTAAAAGAAGATCTCCATATTAAAGTACTTTGGTTCAAAATGGTATTCCAACTCGAAATAAAATGCTTCCCGAAATTTATATTAGGTACGTTCTTCGCCAGAGGTGAAATGGTAAAATTCTTTATTCTTAAACCTTAAATCTTTTCATAAACAATTACATTATTCTTTTAAGTAATATCAGAAATTCGATGTAATTCTAATAAAAGTAGCAACCTCGTTCATCGCACGCTTTCGACGCAACAATCGAGGCTCTCTATGAATTGAACAATTACCAGTCACTCTTTCCAACGAACGCATTGGAAACATCTCGACAGTAGGGGAACGCGTTTCCTGGACATCGTGCTACCGTTCTGATCGGTGTACAACCAGCTTTATAACAGAGCTCCATAACAAACTACCGGAGGTATCGATTGATCATCCATTAACCTTTGCCATCCCCCTCGATGTATCGGACTCGCTGCTTTCCTTCGGATATTTTCCTGCGTTGACAGATTGGGTTGACTTAAAGCAGCATTTGCATAACAAACGGTATGCCTTGGTGTCGATTAATATGCATAAGGTAAAGTTAAGACCACTTTTCAAAATTCAGTTACTGTTTCAGAAGTTGGCCATCCTTGAAAATTACCTTGCATTTATCAAATATAAAACACTATGAGAGTCTAACAAGTGAAGAGTTCAGTCATAAACAGTTAATAACCTACAATTTTTTTTATCTAAACTGTACATCTGTTCTTAACAAAATTATTAAGGAAATAACGAAACAGAAACACTTTACTCACCTTGAAGAAAATAAATATTCGCCAATACTGCTCATAATTCACTTCACACTCGAGTGTTTTAAAGTTTTTTAAATCACTTTTAAAAACCTTATTTTTCACATTTTTCTGAAAATTGGTCAACTACTGGTACCCTTATCTTGCAAGGTGGTTGGGAGAAATTTCGAAAGCAGTTCTGCAAACTCTACCAAGTTCATTTAGATTAAAGTTTCATGGAATTTTCATTATTTAAAAGAATCGCTAAGTTCCGTCTGTAGAACAAAGTTAATTCAATAAAACGTGGACTTTCAAGTTTTCTTTTAATCCCATACATTCCTTCAGAAGATTTCATTAGCCTGCAAAGTAGCCCCGCGTGTGTCGACTTTAAATTACTTTAATAGCGAAAGAATCTACGTAATTGCACCGGTGCTGATCGTTATATGAGGAAGGAGGAGCCAGGGAGAGAGAGCTCGTGCGAATTATGTCTCGGAAACACTCGTACGATCGCGGCAATTCGAAGCAACTAAAGCGCCAGGCAACAAAAGCCCAGCGACAATGGAGGCCTCTCGTTAAGCGTCGTTTAAGTGGCTCGTAATACGAGTGTTGGCGTATTCCCCCGAACAGAAAAAGAAAAACAACGTTCCCCACTTGAATTCGACGCGGAATCGCCGCTATTGGCTTAACAAAGAGGCTTACGAATCCATCTTCAGCCGTTCGAGCCCCTCGACGCTCACTGAACATCCTATTCAAGCTTGGCTACTGTCTACCATTTCATCTCGAGCCACGAGACATGGGTTTCTAAAAGTTATTCAGCACGTCCAAGTGCTTGCCTGTGGAATAATCTGAGTTCATTGGACGGGGACTTCGTTGAAGCCTCTGAGGCTAAATATTTGCGAAAATATAGACTTCGTCTGCGAGGAAGAGCTTGGTCGAAGGTGTCAAACAATCACGGGGCAATTCCCAGCCTCAGCTTGCACAAATTCAGATTTTTCTCCACCGTCTTCAGCATTCAAATAATATTCAGAGCGATTCGAAATGGACCAACAAGGTTCATTAAGAATTCGCAAGATCCGCAATTTTGAGTGGAACAAGAAGTGGTACGCTCCTTTGTATACATTAGCTTTGTGTCTGCCACCGCCACTCCGCGCCCCTGTGCATCTTGGACGCGTTCGGAAACGCGCGCGTCTCGAAGCACGCGCGTATAAAAAAAGAAAGGAAGGAGCGTTGTTGGAACGCGAGGGACAGGGGTCGGAGGGGCGAGTGCAGGGGGTAGGCTGTGGAAGGCAGACTCGAGAGTCGAGGGCTTTTATACGCGGCTCAAAAAGACCATCCCGCCTATCCGCGCGCACGGCCGAGCACACCGCGAGCAATTTAAAGGCGACAGCCGCGAAAGACACTCTTAGCGGCGTTTCATGCCGGCAATTTCCATTGTCGACGCGTCGACAGTCAACAGCTTAACGCGTCCGACGGTAAATGTGTTTTGTTTCGCGTAACGTCGTCAATTCTGCCAGGCAGTCTACCTTGCACTAGGGGCAGTGCCCTGGGTATGCCTGAAAGTCAGGGATTTTTTTTAAAAATTCTCAACAAAATTTGTGCGCGTTTTGAAGCTCTCGTCATCCTCGACAACATTTATTCTAAATTTTTTTTTAAATAACCCACCGGGAACTAGCTACAGAGGCTCGAAGCTCCCGGCACATTGGTTCGGCGGCGCGTCTGAGTATAGGCAGACCTATTCCACTTGATACTTCCACGCTCGGTTTTTCCTATACCTTGCTTGATTGTCTCGATACGAAGCTTCGCACGAGAGAATACTCTGTGTGTTTTATCCATTCTTTGGTGAGAAATTGCACACTTTTTCGATAATTATCGAAGCGTCGAAAATTGCAAATTAATTGGGGTAACTGAGGTTTGAAAGCGTTTGAGTGAATTGAAGATTACTTGTAGAAAATACGAAGGATCAAAATGAAAAAAAATATATATATTATCGGAAAATGTTCAACGTAATGGTAGTACCTAATACAGTTTGATTTTTGGCACTTACAGTGCTTTCTACAAGGACTCTTCAATTGTTTAATGGTGATGCAGCTCGATCATGAGAACGACTCGTGTTGATTTAGGTATTCACTTCTGGTATCCAGTACACACATGCACCTTTCCACCCTTTTTCGAACTATCTGTACCTTTGTCGAGCAAATATGTCGCCTGCACGAGTCACCAGCGGTTAAGAGCCTCGTTTGGATGGGTCTCACAGATTCTGTCTTTATGTACACTGGCTAAAGACGCATTAAGCCCAAAGAGCGAGATACGCGCGTACGTTACTGTACCGATTCAAGCAAAGTGCTTCAAACACCCCTCCCGTGCTTTTGTCTCGACGCTCGCGAAAGAGGAACGGATTCCCGCTTTCGTGGAGGGGTAGTTCGAGCGTGATTCGGGAGCAATTTGAACGCGAACTCTCTTACTCTAATGAGCTTTTTCAAGTCGGTGGCAATTTCAATTAAACCGAAAGGGGATTCCTGTGCGGCGGAAATAAAGAAACTTGTCATGGGCCGAGCGATCGGACTCGTTATTGCAAGAACGTCCAGCTGTTACTTCAAGCTAAACGTTCCTGATCATTTAAAAAAATTTTAATTTAATAGTGTCACCAGTTTTTGGCGTCTGTCGCCTACGTGGAAACCTGGGCAAATCTTGAAATCTTAAAATTTCGAAATCTTAAAATGTTGAAGTTTTGAAATCTTGAAAGCTTGAAAGATCGAAATCTTGAATATTCTTAAAATTCTTAAAATTCTTAAAATTCTTCAAATTCTTCAAATTCTTAGAATTCTCAAAAATTCTCAAAAGTTCTCAAAGTTCTCAAAATTCTTCAAATCTTTAAATTCTTAAAATTCTTACAATTCGGAAAATTCGGAAAATTCTTAGAATTTCAAAAATTCTCAAAAGTTCTCAAAGTTCTCAAAATTCTTAAAATCTTAAGATTCTTAAAATTCTTAAAATTCTTAAAATTCTAAAAATTCTTAAAATTCTTAAAATTCTAAAAATTGTTAAAATTATTAAAATTATTAAAATTATTAAAATTCTTATAATTCTTAAAATTCTAAAAATTCTTAAAATTCTTAAAATTCTTAAAAACTTAAAATTCTTAAAAAATTTAAAATTGTTAAAGTTCTTAAAATTCTAAAAATTCTTCAAATTCTTAAAATTCTTAAAATTTTAAAAATTCTTAAAATTCTAAAAATTCTAAAAATTCTCAAAGTTCTGAAAGTTCTTAAAATGCTTAAAATTCTTAAAATCTGAAAATCTTGAAATCTTGAAATCTTAAAATTGGTGGGGACGGAAATTAAAAATCGCACTTGTGTTGCCCCTCCAATCTACTCCGTCTGCGCGACTCGCGAAAATGCCAGTAATCGTCGGGCGTCTCGGTGTCAGGGTCGTTAAAAATAATTTCGAAGAAAATCCCGCGCCGCGGTCAGCCGAGAGGGCAAAGCCAAGCGCCGAGGAGCGATGGAGGGCCGCGGGACGATTAAGCGCCGAAAGAATCGCGGGGGAAATTGTTGCTCGAGAACGAGATCAGGGTGAATAGAAACGAAACGAGACGGGACGGGTTGCCTCCCCTCCCGGTTTTAGCCGGCATTCTCTACGGCACTCGTTAGCGGCGCAAGATGCACTTTTATTCACCCTTCAGACGCTGCGACTCGCGCCATTGTCGAGCCTTCGAAGTGGTATTGTACGAGAGTTAAGGAAATTGCTCGACACGCTGACACGCCCCGTGGAGAATGAAAACGCTCGTGTAATCACGTTCCTGCACGTGTATCACTCGCGCGAAGACTTCTCCCCCGTTCCGTGTACATTCCAGGGAATATTTGCGCGCACATAGAAAGACCCTCCAACTCCTTCCTTTCTCTCCTCCACTTTAATTAAGGCAAATAGAAAAATCGGAGACAAACGAACTAAAAATATAGCCTAACTGCTGCCCAGGTTGTCTTTAAACAAATTCCAATTCCTCACGGACTGCATGGCAGTGCCACTAATTTCTAGAAATTCCGAACCTAGCATCCGGTATTCCATTTGAATGGTATAAAGTATAAAGGATCATGCAGTATTCCCGAAGAGTGGAGGTGGAGAATTTTTCTTCACTCCATTGAATTCCGCGCGAAGAATGACGATGAAATGTTCCCTTACCATTCCTAGTATCTTCTCGCGTGGAAACCGTCTTCGATGGATTTCAACGAAATCTTGAATGAAAAGTATTTTCAAACTCCAATTCCCCGCTGTACTCCATTGCGTATTGAACTGATCATCATGTTAGGTGACATAGCACAGGTTTTCAATCACGGAATTACAGCATACGAATGCGGGTAGCCGTTCGGTCCCGCCGATTCGACTGCTCGTTTTAATTCCCATCGATTTGTCCGCTATAAAAGGATCGCGCGGGTTAATGAGATCATCATTACACGTACACAGGCCCGCAGAGAGGGTGACGGAGGCGTCGGAGGAACTTATTGCCCACTGAACCATAATTTGCAGCATACTGTCTCTAACAGGGGAGGCTTCGCTGCACAAACAGTGATATGGCGCAACTCACGGTGCTCCGTAAAGGGTTCTCGGTTTCAAAGAATCAGCAGCGCGTGAATTTCGATTGGAACTTGACGGAGGAACTGCTGACAACTGGGGGGGAGAGAGCGCGCAACGATAGCGCTCGGCGTGGCTTCTTATTTAATGATAATGCGCGGGGTCTTTCCAGCAATTCCATCGACTGGGGTATTTTATTTCAGCAATCATTAATGGAATCATTAATGTCAGGGGAAATTAGGAATTAATTGACGGATATTAATCACATCTGGGTTTTAATATCAGCAAGGAGTCTCGCGTTGGGTAAAAGAACTTTGTCGCGAATGTTTCCCTTAATTAATTACTATTTAGAAACGCAGAGGTGGGGTATCCAGCTCTTTAGGAACCCAAGGTGCCATTTTCTGGTGGATTTAGTTTTTGGAATATTTTTTAGAGAAGTATTCTTGGAGCAGTTATTTATGAGGAAATCGGTAAGGGTGGTTAAATGGATGGTGGGACAGAAAGCAGCTCAGATGTTCCACTGGAATTATTTATCGCAATTTTATCAGTACATCGTGAGGATGGTCTGGGCGCCGAGTCGATTCACTTGACTTCTCGCAGGATGTTAGAGATCGACGTGGTTCATATCGTCGAATAACTCGTTTCATTAGCTTTCAAACGAGCGTGAAGCGAGCCCCATAAGCTGCGCGTGGAGAAAGTCTGCGCGGTAGATTTCTTAAGCTGCGAATCCACGTTGAAATTTTACGCGAGACTTTCCTATCGCGAGACAAAAATCTCAGCAACAACGGAATAATTGCGAGGGATGAGATTTTTGAAAATATACCATGAAACTTGTCTCAGGAGAGTCTAAGTAATTTCGTGAAACTGGTGATAAAATAAAAGAAAAATAATAAAATAATTAAATAATTGTCTCGTGAGATTAAAGTCTCGTGTGAGACACGATATTTTTGTCTCGTCGTGGATTTGCTCAAACCGATCTTCTCAAATCGAACGAACCTTCGTATAAGCCCCATTGTAATAATTGCCCCAGTTGTCGATCAGTTACTAGGAGGTCGAAATGTTTTTAATGAAAATATTTATGTAAATGGACCAAAATTAATTTTTTTCTTTTAATCAGTTAATTCTAACATTAATATAGATAATAGCAAAGTAAAAAATTAGAATATATATATATATTTAAATGTGGAAATTATAATTGAGATAACAAATGTCGATGTCCCAGATGTCGATGACTAAATTACGGGTAAAAAATCCTTCCGAAACATTTATAAATAATTTATCTCATTAAATTATCTTATACATTTTAATTGTTGGATGTTTTAGTAATTATTATGAATAAATTTATTATATATATATATATATATATATAATGTATTGTGAAAGAATAGGTTTTTATTTAATTAAGTAAACTAATTTTTTACCTTTTGTATCGGGGTTTATTAAATAATTAATATAAATATTATTAATCTCGAAATTAAAAGAGCTAGTTATAAATTATTTTTTATGTTGAATAATAATTATAAATTTATAATTAGAAATTAAATGTTATTCGATTGTATTGATATCTATTTCTATTTTTAAATGAATTTAATTCATATATTTAGTTATTTAATAAAATTATTTTTTATTTATATCGAATATAAAAAATCTATGGGATAACCTATGGATTTATTTTACTATTAATTAATTTATTTAAGAATTGTAATTTTAAAATTTAATTTCATTAGAGATAATTTAATAATTTATTTTTTAATAGAAAAATTTAATAATTTTTAATGCAATTTTTTAAAATAAATTATTTATAAATAAATTTATATATAGTTATAATGATAGAATTAGTAATTTATTTAGTTAATATTGTTTTTATATAAAAATAAGTTAAAGGAACTCGGCAAATAAAAATATTCACCTGTTGAAGTGAAGTAACGAAAACAAATTCAATATTTATTAAATACTTAAGTACAAAAAATAATTTTTTTATAAAATACTTGTATAAAAATACAAAACATGTTCAACACAAACTTTTAAATGACTAATAAATAGCAATAATAAATTATGCTTAATTTCCATCTTATTATTTATTCTTTTCTAAAGGTTGTTTAATATTATTTCGAACACCTTTTATGGCTATCATAATATTTGTGAAAATGATCTAGAACTAGGGCGTGATCGACAACTGGGGCAATTACCTTTTTTTATAAAATTACAATAAGCAATTTTACAGAAACCCCAGTGAACAAGGCTGAAAATGAAACCTATCGGTTGCCGTTCACACGCTTCTTCGGTAGAAAGAATGATGACCGAAATCGTGTCGGTATCTCTTGATATGTAGTGCGCTGCTGGTACGTTTACAAAAAAAGAAGAGAACGTAGCCAATAGGTTCGGTCCGCCGTGTATCAATTTAAGGCCGAGATACGTTTCACGTCGTGTTGCGATAGCATCGTGCACAATATTTTGACGCCAGCGGTGTGTATTTAATCGGCGAAGTTATTTCACTGAATTCCTCGGAACTATCGCGATAACTCAATCGTCCGGATACCACGGCAATCTGCAGAGCGCGCCATTTCGTGCGGGGACCGTTCGCAACGATATTCGCGTCCTGATAAATACTTGGTATCTTCCTGCTCATCGATCCGACCCGTGCTCGCGAAAAATTAGCTCCAGCGATTAAACGCATCGAAGATCATGCATCACAGAATTGAGGGGTTCGGTGGAAATGGGGTAGATGCCACATCTATATAGATTTCTTGTTTCTTGCGCCGTCAAGTAGCGCCTGCAGTTTAACGTAGGGGAGGGTTGCTTATATCGTACCACTTAAGACATTTTACGTTATATTTCATATTTGGTGTTAATTTGAACGCGAATGACTATTGGATATTGTAGCTTGATCTTTTAGGACCCTACTATTATACGCTTAAGCTTTTATTCAGAACAAATTAATTTGTTATTTAACCAATAAAAGACCCAAAACAAATTAATATCAATAAACCAATATCACCCAAACGATTACATAAAATAGTTAATATACCAGAATTATAAGCAACATCTCTCTGATAATAAATAACTAAACAATAAGAAATTAAACCTAAGCCATCTCAACCCAGAAGAATTCTTAAAATATTTGGCCTCAAAATCATCAAACATATAGATAAAACAAACAAAAAAATTAAATACTTTAACCGATTAATAGATTTATCTCCCGATATATACTCTATTCTATATAATAAAACTGTTGATGAAATAATTAATACTACTCTCAAAAATATTATACCAATATAATCAATATAAATCATTATACTAAAATTTATTACACCAACTACATAAATTGTTCATTCAAAAACACACAAAAATAAATCCATATATATAAATAAACCAAAAACTATAAAAAATAAACCAAATAAAAACATAAAAACCACAAAAATTATTATACTAAAAATTATTTAAAGTATAAAATACATCCTTGATCCCACAAATCAAAATTTTTAATTAAACTGTTTAAACAATAAAATATAACTAAATTCAAAAATAAAAAATTGACCGAAAAAATTTGCGAAGCAAAGCGCGGGGATAGTTTGCTAGTATAATATAAAAATTAACATTTTTACATTTGCTTTAAGTATCCTATCATAACAATATCACCCTCGATGCGATTGAGCCATGCATTTATTGTAGTCGAAGGATTTAAAACCAACAACTGATGTGCTGGTATTGCAACATTGTTTACATATTTCATTAGCTCTATAAATTTTCCTTCTATATTTTACTCGCTTCACTAAGAATAATAAATTATTCTTTTTCGTGAACATTCTGTCGGTAAAAATCCAGGCATATTCTAAAAAAATCTTTTGTGATTGTTCTACAAGTGTGCAAATGCATACATTTTTTGTCCTTTTCCTTCTGTAATACAGGTTAATTAGCAGCCAATGTTAACCCGTAACCGGGGTAAACCACTTAAATTTGTTACCTTTTATGTTCAATGCACTCTCTTTTATATTTCTTTTATTTTTCTTTAACAGCCAATGTTCCCTCAGTTTACGGCAGCAGTTGTCATTTACTACCCACTTCAATTATCCCTTAAAATAATTACAATTTAGCACCAAGTTCCTTCAGAAGATTATTTTTCCGGAAACTTGCTTTCCTGGAAAGTTATACTATCGCGAGTATATGCCTGTTTTCCACTAGGCCCCCCGATCCAACTCGAATCTTCCGATATTGCCGCCCCAGAGCTTCCACTTCGAATTATAAACCTAGAATCGTTCCAAGATTCTTAAAAAAAACCACCCCCGAGTTAAACTTCTTCGAATCCAAATCCTCCAAGATACAACCCTTTCAATCACAACCCCCCCCCCCCCTCCCGCGAACTCCCTCCCGCCATAATCCCGCCCTCAACTTTTCCCCATCGCAGCCCCTCGATTTCCAACCCCCCGAAACACCTATAGTGCTCGACAAGTTAAAAGAAATTCATGTAAAGTATATAGAGTATCATCTGATACATAGATAGCATTGTTGTAAATTATCAGTTATGAGTTAGAAGAAGATGGCGTATTGATTCAAATTTAAGAATGAGTACCTAAACAAGTGATTATTCAAAGCTACATATTTTTTTGCCGATAGTTCCCTGTTCAACAGCCGTCTGGACTTATAACATTCATCTCCATCACCCTCAGTTTGTGAGAAATTCGATTTTGAAACAAATGCAAATTTTCAACTTTGAATATTTTTTTAGTTCAAACAGTAATGGTTACTCAATTGATTTTTCCGCCAAATTATTCTATGAACTATCCCGAATACAACGATATAAGTTATTATGGCATTATGAACATTTAAATATGTTTAAGCAACGATCAAAGGGAAAAGGACACCCGAAATGCACCAATTTTTCAGATATCTTTCAATTTATTTAAAAAACTAAGGCTCTAGGAGAAAATCTGACGGCTCCACGCGATGCAGCAGACATTTCTCCTCCAGAAAACATCAACAGCAATCGTAAGTCCCGTTTTGTTTTCAATACAGAAACGAAATAGGCAGTGGTACTCGACGGCGGCGGGTGTATCTATTGCCGCTCAGCGTAACAGTCGGCGCCGCACGTTTCGCCAAACCATTTCGTTTCTGTATTGAAAACAAAACGTGGTTTACAATTGCTGTTGATGTTTTCCGGGGGAAAAATGTCTGCTGCGTCGCGTGGAGCCGTCCGATTTTCTCCTAGACCCTTAGTTTTTTAAATAAATTGAAAGATATCTGAAAAATTGGTGCATTTCGGGTGTCCTTTTCCCTTTGATAGTTGTGTAAATATATTTAAATGTTCACAATGCCATAATAAATTATATCGTTGTATTCGGAATGGTTCATAGAACAATTTGGCGGAACAACCAATCGAGTAACTGTTACCGTTTGAACTAAAAAAATGTTCAAAGTTGAAAATTTGCATTTTTTTCAAAATTGAATTTCAAAATCTAATTTTCTTTTAACTTGTCGCGTGACAGATCGGCGAAAAATAGTGTCGAGCACTATACCCCACCCAACAGAATCTCCTCCAAGTGGCATCCCCGCCGAGGAAACCCCCTAGAGCTGCTTTCCTCAGTGAGAATCTTTAATTCCCCGAGTACACCGCAACGGAAGCCGCGGGATCCACCCTCTGAGGTCCAGGGAGCCCCTGCAAAGTCCCCTGTAAATTAGTTCCACGGTACTCAGCGCCCGCCTCGCTAAGAACCCGCCATCCTCGGAGAACCGCGGTCCACCCACGCCCGGACCAGCGTCCAGTAGTCTGACTCGACGCTTTGTCCGGCGCCCTCCATTCCCGGCGCGATCGTCGGCCCCCTACCATCGGCAGGCCTGTTAATCGTCGCGCGATCGTTCCCCGCGCCCCCGATTGTGCTCCCGGGCCGCCGCGGGGCGCGCGGCGCATATTTATATTTCAGAATTCTCATTGTGAATCGGTTTCTGGGCCACGGCGAGATACCGAAACCCGCGCCTATTGAAAACGCCGCGCGGTCGGACGGCCGTGAGTAGCGCTGTCGTTCGATAAACGGCGTCTTTCGGTTCAAAGATAAGAATCTCGGATTCGAGGTCAGCCAAGCAGTCCTCGAGGCCTCCTTTGGCCATCGGCAAATTTCGAAAGGGCGCTCGACCTCGTACGGGGTGGCAACCGGGCCGTGGAACGGTGGCGTGCTACCAGGGGGGGGGGGAGGGGTGGTTGGTGGAAGAGGAGGAGGGGGTTTAACATGTCTGCGTGTCACACGAACGTACTCGAGGCGGGGGGGGGGGGGAGGTACTGTCGGGGGATGGAGATGAACTGGAGTGACATTGGGGGGGCTGGTATTGTAAGTTGATTTTTTTCTTTTCTTTCATTCTATTTTTTTAATACGACAAGCATCTAGTTTCTTCCCGTACGATCGGGTGAAAGGAAAGGCAGGGGGTGCTCGATACGTCGCGGAAGGTCAAGCGTCCTCCGTGCCAGACAATGAAGCACTTGTGCCCCTCCTGGACGGTGTACAATGCGCGGTCCGGTTTCACTGTGCACGCTCAATTATTTCTGGAGTCGTGTTACTCGTCTTGGAATTTTTCGGGGTACGTGAAGGGCTGTCCTCTGTCCTCCTTCGAGGGGGCGGCACTTCTGCGGGAGGTTCCGACTCACCCCAGAAATTTTCTGGGTTAGTTTCCTGCTTCTTTGCTTTCCTTAGGGAATTAAATATTATTTTGAAGCATGAATGCGGAAGGCCGCGATCGGTGTTTCAAAAGTTCTTGTGTTGACTACCGGGGAGACAATTTATTTCCGTCCGGTTTCTGGTGAATATCAAACGAACTCCCATCCCATGAATAAATGGGAATACATCGAGCAGAAATAACAGCGGCCCTCGATATCCGCGCCGATTCTCAGCCGAGCTGCCAAACAATCCCGTTTCTCCGCCGTGCAAAAATCCACCACCGCAGAAACCACCCTCGCAGCCACCCCTCGAAGTGGCTCGGCCGGAAAATAAATCACCCACCGCCCCGTATCAAGCCCCAATTTCAGATACAGTCCGGGCACTTGACCGTCGAACGTTATTCTCGCGGGGCGGAGGGGGTGGCTCGGCCGCCTCGGCGCTGAAAAACATTTCGTGGACAAGATGCAGCCCCATTTCGGGCCCATGGTGGCGCGGGGGGGCGGTCGATACGGAAGCGCGGAGGGTGCATCCCCCTGGAACGGTACACAACAGCCCATCGAACCACGTGGACAATGTGGAGGGTGCGGTCGAAGTCGCGTCGCATCCGCGGCCTTTCCTCTCCAAGGGTTGATTCCTTGGACGGCGTGAAAGAATTTTCCCTTAAATCAGGAGCCCTCGTTTCCGAGATCAGCTTAAAAAATGTTGGAGCTCGACATCGCAGGATTTGAACCTTATTTTATTTCAATTGAAACTACTTAGAAGCTTTATCTAAAAAAATTTAATAGACGTGCGAAACATTGGAGGGATGACTGAAAGCTGCGCGGTTAATTTCAATTTTCGAGACTACTTTCCATTCAGAAGTTTAATCCCTGCCGCCTGGTTTTTTTGCGAAGGGTTAAAGAGGGTTAAACGACGCTTTTTGCTGCTGAAACGCGACGCCACGGATCGCGTAACGATAATCTCCGAGGGTTACATTAAAACGCGGGAGGGCGGGGTGAGAGATAAAATTCACGAGCCCCTGGCGCAAGAAACTTTCACAAATCATTGTTCCCGGTGATAAGCTGCCGGAGGGGAAAAAGCAGGACAAAAGGGAAGCGGTCCTGGGAGTCGGTTTTCTGGGTCAAAATGCGCTTTACACGGAGGCAGACGTTTCGCAACATCCTGTTATAATTTCCAAGCCTCTGATAAGCTTTAAAACAGTGGCGCGCGCGATCCCGGCACCAGGAATGCAGACGCAACTTCCTCCGAACAACGTACAAGGCAACCCGCTTCGCACCGAAAATGTATAATTTCGGCTGCTTCAAAGCAGCTTGGTAAAAAGTGCGCCATTCGACGAGATTTGCTCTTCCTCTTTCGCCACGATCCTCGCGAGCAGCGCCGTCCTTAGAATTTTTGGGGCCCGGGTCAAAATTCAGTATTATTGAAAACATCTGATTGGAAACAGAAATCTATTCTAATGAAATTAAATTTTAAAAAATAGACTTGCACGTTTATTATCTCCAAAACAATTATTTCATAAATTCAGCACAGTGTGAAACGACTTTGAAAGTAGAAAATTTGCGACGAATAAATGTGAAATTTATTTCTTGATACATAAAGAAAATATCGGCGTGTAGGGTGAAAACACTAGTAGTCGACCACTTAAAGCTAAAGTGGAATGAAAAGTTCTAAAAAAATATAAACAATCAAGATTATAAAATATATCAAATGTATTGAAATAATTCAAATGTATTTAATGTATGACTAAAAATTTTGTGTTAGTATAAAAGTGGAATGAAAAGTTCTAAAAAAATATAAACAATCAATGTTGTAAAATATATCAAATGTATTGAAATAATTCAAATGTATTTCATGTATCACTAAAAATGTTGTGTTAGTATAAAAGTGGAATGAAAAGTTCTAAAAAAATATAAACAATCAATGTTATAAAATATATAAAATGAATTGAAGTAATTCAAATGTATTTAATGTATCACTAAAAAATTTGTGTTAGTATAAATGTTCGGGGAAAATAAATAATTAGCGTTAAAAATAAAGTGTCTGAATGCTTCAATAATCGACAGCTTAACTCTAAAAGTCGACCGGTCCGATAGCTAGTAGTCGACCACCTTTTTTTAATATGAAATTCAAAATAGGTTATGTGCGCATTACAAACTAAAATTTATTTTTAAATATAATGTGCAACAACGGTAAATAATTAATAATGACAGGAATAATGGGTAATTAAAATAAGTTCTTTTAAAAACTTTATCAAAATTTTAATAAGATAAATTATAGTTAACACGTGGTCGACTTTTAGCGTTCATTGGGAATGCAGTTAGCTTCAGAAGTCGACCGCTGTGGCCGATTATTGAAAATTGAAAAGGAATAATGGTCCAGTTACGGACCTCCCATAAATAAATAAATTATTCCATTTTTTTTAAATTTTTTAAGCGCGTATAAAATTGTTGATACTTTTTCAATGAAATAGCATAATTTTCCAGTAAAAAATGTAAAGAACTGAATTACATTACGTTAGCAATGGCACATGTAGAATCAAAATTAGTTTACAAATCACTTTAAAAGCATTAATTTTTTTTACCTATGAACAGCGCTTTTTGTCGTATTTTAAAGTTAGAAATTCAAAATATAATATAAAATTGTCATTTAATAAATGCTTCATTTCAGTACTTATTTCTTTAAGCTAAACAATAAAAGTGGTCGACTAATTCCATTTCACCCTAATTATAAAAATGCAGCCATTTCCAAAATACTCATTTTTCCGAAAACTACATTTTCACACCATCTCGCAATTCTGCTGATATAATTTCAATCTGGCATCTACTATAAAATTTTAAAAATACGTGGGGAAGATTGCTACCTTGACTATTATACTTAATTCACTTAATTTTTACAAAAAGAAGTTCCTCTTCGCGAGCACTCCGGTTCGTTTGCCCCCCTAGACGTCCCCTGGTCCGACTGTGGTGCTTCTTCGGCACAATGCAAATCTGCACGGCGACTAATGAATTATTTAAGCGTCCAGGCTGCATCTTGTAGTCACACGTAGGCATTCCTCATCGAAAACCAGCGAACTCGCGCTCACGTTCGCCGCTCCTGCCCTATAAAGAGATCCTCCCGAGGGTTGCTTTCATGTGGACCTTGAAAACCCATGAATTCTCGTCGAATCGAAGGGTTTCGCATTCTATCAATTTACCGATAAGCTTTGAAAGCTACTTCTAGTCCCCTCCTTATTTTCTAATTTAAGGGAGGCTGCATGTAAGTGGTCGCTTACAAATTCCTCCTCCTTGCTTTCACCTGGCTCGACCAGGTAATTCGTTGAGTGTTTGGAGTTGGGCTTCGCAGACGCTTGGAAATTGGTGGGGACCATTTGGCCCTCGTCGCTTTTGGAGAGAGTTGCTTTAGGCTTTCTTTGAGATCCAGCGCTGTGAAACGGTCACAATAAGCATTGTGTGCTGTGAAGTAATCGATAACTACGGGGGATGGCGGGGGTCGGAAGAAGCGTCCCCTGGAAATTGTGGCTTCCGTGAAATCGAGTTTCGCGAGTTCCGTGATCCATTTCTTCGGGGGCCTTCGGAACAGGTTTTATCCGAACTTACTCTGCCCGATTGTGAATAATATTGTTGAAATACAGATTTTTCTAACAAGTAGGGGAGAGGTGGGATGAAAGGGACACGTATTGAAATGGACATTGAAATTATCTGAAAGATGAAGGATCTTCCCACGACGAAAGTATTTTCATTTTGTAGCAACCCTAATGCATGCCCAAACACGCCTAACTGCAGGTCGCTGTTATTTCAACAGATGGCGGTGATACGCGGTTGAATTTTTTCGAGCTTCAAAATAAATTTTTTTTATGATTTTTCGAAACGTTTTGCCAGGTGCTGTTACCAATGACTGATTTCTTTATTATTACATCTGGACTGATATTTATTCGGGGGCAATAAGATATATGTTAGATAATCTTTTGTTCAATATTGTAACTGTAGAGATTGGGTTTTCAATTTTGTTGCCATATTTATGAATGGGATACCACTTTCTAAAGTGTTCCCTTTAAAATCTTACTATGATAAACCGAACATTGTTAATAAAAGAATATTTACCACACATCATTTTTTTTTTATTAATTTTCGTGCCAATTAAGATCTTTTAATTAACATAGTTTGGATTAATCTAAGGAATATGTCTTTGGTTATTAATGAAAATATTATCTATTGTTTTCTAATGTGAGTATTATTCTTTGTTACTTGAGTATGTAAGCTTAATGTAAAGTTTGTTACAAATATTTTTGCAATGCCGTGGTAGTTATGTAATTTGAGAAAAACGTCGACTTGTAGACTTGTCGACATCAATACTGCGATTTCGGTATCAGCAGAAATAATAGTTAATTAAGGAACAATATTAATATTACCTTGTTTTATTACACTGTCCCATTCATAAACACCAATGTCTTTCCCTTTCAATACAGCCAATTTATGAAAGGGACAAAACGCACTATTTTAGAAAGCGAAAAATAAGACATATAAATATAGAGAGAAGTTTGAAGCCGAATAAAATTTTTCCCTTTCAATAAAAATGTGTGGAAATAAATTTATAATATAATTTCAACATTGCTATTGATAAATGACGAACCGCAATGCTTAAAATAAACTTAAAGTATATTAAAATTCAACTTGAAAAGAAAATGCTAAAACTGACCAATTTACCCCATATATGGGGTAAAGTGAGATGCAACAATATAAGAACTTTAATTAAGGATATAGGTAAATATTAACCCCTTGCGCTGGAATGACGCGTGTACCACGGCAGCTTCTGTTTTTTTTGCACCGTGGTTGTCAAAAACTGTGTCAGATTTTTCATTTTTTTGAGGTTAGAGTCTGTCCCATCAGGCCGCGTGGTTTTCCAGCCAGCTGACAGGTTAGGATATTGCGCACATCACTTGCGCATTGGTTCTTAGCAGCCATTTGCAGCTCAGTTTACCCCGAATGTGTACTCCGTGGAAAATTAATTATTTAATAATGTTAGGATTAATGTTTTCTCAAACGCGTGTACATGTATGTTTATAAGCTTGTTATAAACACGCAGAAAAAAATTGGAGTTAAAATAACACATTTAAGACACATTTATCCAAAAAGCTAAATTGAAATGAAAACCAATTGGAAGTCTCTAAAACTTCATTTTTAATTTTTTAAATGAATTTCCATTTTTCGATATCTGAATGTGCATAATTATCATTGTGGTATTACACACATTTATTACGTCACCAAAATTTGTAAATACACTCTATTGTTAAAGAATAAATTAAGAAAGCTCATAGCCAGATAACTGTTCTTTCTAATGTTACCAATTAGAACTCGAATGGTTATTTATTTTTTTTACTATGTGGTCCTAAAAAAAATGTCCCTTTCACCCCACCCCTCCCCTACTGGCTTTCCAAAAAACGCTTCGTGCGGCTGATATTTATTAGAATACCTACACCCAAGTTTCTTAAATCTAAATAGACACCCGAACACTGTTCTTCGGTTTCTTCTTTACAAGCACTAGGCGTTGAATTTATCAGCTTCTTTAAAACTCTACAGCGAGCTTACAGAAGCCTACCCAGTGTCGCTCGAACGAGCCGAAAGTTGCGAGCTCTTAGCCCAAGGGATCTCATTACACCGAGCCGCGAAGTTCGGTGCGCCGCAGGATTTTATCGCGACTCGGCAAAAAAAAAAAAAAAAAAAAAACGCGGGGCGAGAAAGTTGCGGCCCCCCGTTCTGTGCACGGCAAAGCCCCGGCTAAACAAGCCGCGCGGGATCAAGCAGCCACGCACGTGACGCGAGGCGCGCCTAAAAACCGAGGGGCCGACGGCAAATCCGTTTTCCATTTACAGAATAAACTTTCCGCTCGCGCCCCGCCGCGCTCGGGAACGCTTTGTCGCGACGGACCCGTCCGCCGAATGGAAGATAAACCGTGCCGAATTACGTAACGAGCTCCGCTGCAATCAGCCGTTCTGCGTGCACGCTTCTGCTAGCCCCGGAAGACGAGAGGCTCCGGGCTCGTTTGCGCTCGCGCTATGCCGCACAGCTTCTCGCTACGCTTACGTCGAACGCCAACGAAATTAATGCTGACCTTTTTCTTTCCCTTCTGTACAGTTGCCATGGAATTGAGAACCGACATGCCGCGAAACACGAAAAGCGCCCGTCACAGAAGCTCGAAACCTCCTGGCCATTTTCCTTGTAAGTCCACTAGATATTACTTTTCAAATCTACTGGCTCGAGCGCCTCGCCGCGGTTATGCAACCCGCCTCGCCGTTTAAGCGAAACGAATCGTCGCGGGTCCCTCCGCTGGGTCACCGGCCACCCACGGGAACGATTCAATCGAGGACTCCATGCGCCGAGTTGCGCCGCCGTAATTACGTAATTCGGTTCGTTCGAAGGGTGGTGTTACGGAATTCTTCTCCGAGTAATATTCCACTGTGCAGAGGGTGAATAATATTTGCAATCTTCAAATAGAAATCCTTCGTGGGTCACCGGTGGCTTCCAGGAAATATATACTACCCCAGTCACGCGTTAATTACCATTTCTTCATCAACTCGCTTTCAACCCTTAGCACCGCGGCGGTTCGATTTTCAAGCGGTTAAGGGTTGATAAATATTCCTACCATCGCCCAGCAATTCCCACCCAGTATCTTAGGCGAATAACTCCAGTTTAAAGCAGTGGGGGTTGAACGGACAAATAACACTCACCCCCCGAAAAAAAAAACAGAAACCCCCGTGGCTCACGTGTGAACCACCCTTATCTTATTGAATCAATTTAACCACTATACCACCTCGATTTTTTAAAGCCACCGTGCCATTGAAGATGGGAGAAACCGAAGCCTCCACTAATTTTCCCGGAAATTCGGCGACGAAATTTCGAGGTGCACCCTTCGTTGACCTTTCAATGGGATTCCCTTCGCGTGCATTCGGCGTGGACGCCATTTTTACGGTCAATATTTCCCCGCGACTAGATGTCACCCCTTACTCGGCCACCCTCACCCCTTCCGACTTGCGCCGCCCACCGCGCGATAGCGCCACTGGCATGTTTCCAATTTCCACGAGGACGGAGTGCCCCCACACAACCCCCGCCCCCCCCCTCCCCCCGTTCTTTGTCCGCCGTACCGTTCTATCGCTGGTTTCTTGCTCCCGTTCCGCCTCGCTAAATTTATTCGCCGCTTCCTACGCCCGACCTTTTTCCGCTGGCACAGAAACGTCCCCCGTATGACGCCGCGGAATTCCCTGCAGATTGATGGAAAGTAAAAGTGTCGCGGCGTGGCTCTTGCCACGAGAGACGCGGATCTGTAAGGGGGTGGTTACGTAACCGGCACGAGGAATCCCAGGAACGTTGTCAATGGACAGCAGAATTCTGAAATTCTGCAGGTTTTCGCGATCGATATCCCTTCAATCCTCAAGCCTCGCTCGCAAGGAATTTTTTCGCGGAATTTCTGTCCGGGGGCAACAGGGCTGATTTAATTAAATTTTCGGGGTTGAAGTGCTCGCCTTTTTGTAGAGTGATTCTGTTTTCGATGCGGAAAATGCATTACCCACAGGTTGGGAAAATTCTTTTCGCGGTTTTTTTATAAGGTTATGTAATTTTTTAGCGAGTATAGCGGCCGCGGGGAGGTTGTATCGATAACGGTGTTGCAGATAATTCTTTTACGATGTTTTTCCGCTAGGTAGCATGACTGCTTCCGGTGTATTTATCGCCGAAGGTTTGATTTTAACGAGGTGGAGTTTTTACGCAGCCTTTTTTACGAGCAATATGATCTTTTTCGAATTCAGAGGCGATAGGAAGTCGAATGTAGGTCGGTGCTTTCAATTAAATACAATTTCTTCATCTGTTGTTTATTGTTTTACAGATTAGTCAGTGTTTTGAAGATAAATTCTCCTTTGACTCAGATTTCATTTTGAAAGTTTCAACGTTGAATTAAGATTGTACGTAGTTGGATAATGAATTAATCAGTATCATTTGTAGTTTCATCCATAAGCTTCTCTTTGATGGATCACGCATGAAGCAAACATTTGATTTCCTTTCATAAATCTGTAATGTATCATCGTTGAATGGATGGATACTTATATCACAATGTTTCATCGTTGTGTCATCAGGATGACACTCTGTGTATTGCATCCAATTCGCATGGATGCATAGACGTTGCGCAAAGAAACGGAAGTCGCTTAGGAAATTGATAACGTAACAGAATGGGGTGGGAGGTAGCAAGGGTTGTTGATCGAGGCTTTCTTTAACTGTACTCCTCTTTCCCAAATTATAATCCCTCGAATTCCATTACATCCCCAGAATTGAAGTTTTATAATTGCAACCTTCGAAATATTTTTATTTCTCCAATTCTGCAAAATTCGTCTGCTCGAATTCCCACATTTTGCATAATGATCTCGATTAAAAATCCTCCAAATTCTTCTAAACTGAAATCTTCCACAAATTACCACTTCAAACTCGAGTGATTCATATGGCACTCTTCCCATCGCCGAATTCTATTGCATGTCCAGAATTTAAATTTTCTAATTCCAACCTTCGAAATATTTGTATTTCTCCAATTCTCCAATCTCGATTTGCTCGAATTCCCACGGTTTGCATTAGAATACTTCTCTCTCCTCGATTAAAAACCCTCTAAATTCCTATTTTTCATCCAAATTCTGCAAAATTGAAATCTTCCACAAATTACCACTTCAAACTCGAATTTCATTAAATCCCCAGAATTGAAATTTTCTAATTCTAACCTCCGAAATATTTTTATTTCTCCAATTCTCCAAACTCGATCTGCTCGAATTCCCACATTTTTCATTAGAGTCCTTCTCATTCCCACTCCTCGCTTAAAAAACCCCCAAAATTCCTATTTTCCATCCAAATTCTTCAAAACTGAAATCGTCCAAAAATCACCACTTCAAACTCGAGTGTTCCAAATGGCACTCTTCCCACCGCCGTTCCCTCAAAATCAATTCTCCAACGCTCCAAAATCCGTGATTTTTAAAATCCGAGTGGCTTTAACCCAAGATTCGCCAACAACCCCCAACGATTAATAAATCATCCCACATTCGCGGCACTCATCGTCCCACGGACGTATTAACGGGATTCCTAGCCGAGGCTCAGCGCAGGGGATAAATTTTGATAGTCGAATAATCGTGGGCGCGCTTGACCTTAACGCTGATTGGTCGATAGCTTAAAATAGCCGGGCTCGCATCTGATAACGCGGTTTATTTATAAATCTGACTCAACATTTTCGCGGCGGTGCAGGGACGGCGTCTGTCCGCAGATTTCTTCCCCGAGAAACCGTGCAATCGAGGTACCAGCGACACGCAGAATATTCCTGTCCATTTATCGATTCCCCTGCAGACGTAGAAGAGGGACGTAGGCTTGCACGATCTCCTGAAAATCTACGAAAGCATTCTACGCTTTCCTACGAAAATTGCTACGCGATGAATGGCAGCTAGGCGGACCTGTAATTAGAGCAGAATGTAGGGGTGGTTCTTGTTGCCGTTGCGCCTCCATTGTTGCTTAAGTCCACGGAGCGGAGAGGCACTCGAGAGGCAGACAAAGAAATTTCTGTCTACGCGAGCAGCTGGCGCGGACTGTATTTCCCCGCAAATATTTATTTATTTAATGGTCATTCTGTGCTTCATCTTCGACGTCCCATTTAGGATACCGAGTATTAATTATTTAGGAATATCCAGCGCCGTGGGCTTACTCGTTACAAATAAACCTTGCGTCCCGTAGGTAGGGAAACACAGCATAAAATTTTGTCATAACTCGCTTAGTTTCCTAGAAAATTGACTTTGAATGTCGGCCAGGTACGCGTGCACCGAAGCAGAGTTTCGGGCGCCCGAGGGGCGCGCTGAGGTAAGGGGTGGGCTCCTCCGTTCCTGTGGCTTCTCGCGTGCAGTGTCGAGAAGCGTTCCCCTTCCCCCAGCGTGCCCCTCGGGCGCCAGCAACCGTATGTACTTCGGTGCATCCGTACTCGGCTAAAGTTCAAAGTCAATTTTGTCGAAAATGAAACGCGATCTATAGAGATTAATATTCTACATAAGAGCAGTATACCATTCTACTTTTCTTTGATAAATAACAGGAGCTATACACACAGCTAAATGAAGCCCGATAATCCCGGACAATAGTGACTAAATTTCTCCTGGAACAACCCATCCAACCAATGTCCACTAGTTCCCCGCGCCATCTATCCCGAAAAAGCCCCAAAAAGTCCCCTTGGCAACATCCCGGACCAAGGACCTCGACCTTCCGCCAGCGTCCAGCCGCGTCTCTCCCCCCCTGCGCTGCCCTACGGCGGTTGAAAAGGGAGCAGCAGTCGCGGAAAGAAAGGGTACGAGAGGGAAAACGAAGGGTCGAACGGGGCTGGAGTGTGCGCAGTCGCGGGGCCGCTCGATGTGGCGAGCAGTCATCCGCGTAGAGCGACGGGTTTTCGCCGCGTGTACGCGGCATATATCGGCGACGGTGGTCCAGGCCAGCCGGATCGTGTGGTTGGTGACGGGACGATGGTCGTCCAGTGATGAATTAAAAATCCAGCGAGCGCGGGATCGTCGGCGAGCGGCTGATCCGCCGGGAGCACAGGGCAGCTGCGCGGAGACGTGGGCGGCGAGGTTTCCATGGCCGCTGGTAGTGGATCGAACCCTCTAAGGACGTGGGGAACTGGCGCGAGGGTAGGACGTGCCCCTGGTTAACCGTCCGCCGTGTGCCGCCTGGCGGAAGATGAGATGCACGGGGGTATACGCGGCAGAGAAGTCTGGTAGACGCGATACCTGGCCCCTGGCGGGCTGCCTGACGGCGCTGCACGGCGGATCCGCGCGGTCGGGCGCGCCTGTCGCGGCGCAACACGGGTGATCATCGGTCGGGGGGCGGCTGTTGGCTTCCTGGTGCACCGTGCGGCCTCCTCGAGCGTCCCGTTACAACGATCGATCCCTCGCGGAATATGACCTTCGAGTCACGTGCGACGCGAACCGACACGCAAGTCGCCGAGATACGTCGAGTGGCAGGGAGCCGCGTAGACGGGCCCCGGGCATCGATCACCGGGGATCCCGCGCCTCTGACGGCCTCCACGACGCTGGGGACGCGGGCTCTGCTTCCGGTTTCCGGCCTGAACGCGACACCGCCGCCCGGAGACAGGGCGGGGGCGGAGAGGGGGGCGGGATCGATAGCGGCCACGGGAAAGTTGAGTTTTTGGCGCTGATCGGGGATTCGAGGTTCATCGGTGACGTCAGTGGTCTGATCTTGTTGATATCCCCCGCGGTAGATCGATGGGAGGCGCGGGGGGGGCGGTGGCGGACAGTCGAGGGCTGGCCTCGGGGAGGCGATGGTGGACTGTAGGGTTTCAGTACTTTTGGCAATGAGACCAGTGGGGACCGGTCGGTGCGAGAGCTTCCCGGGAGCGGAGGGCGCACTGTGAACACGCCTCCAGTAAATGGGGGGCTCGATAGGAGCCGAGGATGCCAGTGTTGGGGCTACGTTGGGTACGACCGTCGAACGGATTCCTCGTTTCCGCGGGGAAGCAACGGCGACAGCTGACCCACTGGAGGACTGATACCCGAGGATCATGTCGGTGTTCCAGTTTCGTCGATTCCCCTGTTATCGATCGATGGTAATCACGAGGGGGATTCCACACTTGGGTCTGGTCTCTTGAGAAGCGTACAAGCGAGCGTTGACCACGTCCCTTCAGTGCTCTAGCTGTTCTTCGTTCGGGACTATCCTCCTTCTACGATGACATTCACTCTCCGTCAACGGTAACAGTGTTCTCGCCAAGCCGATCCTGATGCCCGCGGATCGATGAACTCCGCTGAGGAAGACTCTACTCTTCAGGCTGACCGCAAAGAGTTAATTGTGAGCTGTGATTACTCGCCGTAGGAATAGAGCTTCGGCGTTTCCCCGCCGACGCCTGTGATCGAAATCTATTGATCCACGTGTTTCTAAAGCAACGCTGATCGCGGGGAAGGCCAACCCCTCGGATCAGAATCGAATGCGCGTCAACGATACCAGTGTTCCGATCAATTGACTCTCTACACTCAGGACTGCTCCTCCACTGTCCGCTCAATTATCCGTCTTCGAGGAGAACACCAGTCAATACGTCCCGTTTATACCCAAAGAAAGTGTGATCGACTTTGCCGCCCAGACATTCGTCCCCGGATATAATCAAGCTTGATAGATCAGGACAATAAAGCGCTTGGTGATACACGCAGAGCTTCGCTTCGTTCAGTTTTCTACGAACGGGGATTTTTTATTTAGCGTAGTCCAGCCGCAAACAACCCAAAGGGGATCGATCGTCGTCGAAGAAAGATCCGACCCCGGGCAATCATCGACGCCTTAGGACATAAGTATACGCGGGGATAGAGATCGGTGGTGCCGGATTCTAGCCAGCGTAGCTCCGCCGAGAACGCGAGAGGCTCGCCCCCGTTGCGCATGCCCAGTGCCTTGACTACCAAGAAGACGCCTACGGCACCTTGGCCGACGCCGCGGGCCACCTAGAGGGGTGGCTGCGTGCAGGAGGGCGGCCGAACATATCAAAGTTTCGCCGTGTGCCAGCGGTGAAGTATCCCCGACAAAAAGCCACCCCTGTCACTCGCGGCTGGACGCTGTCACGGCTGGATCGACGCGCGCGGAGGGGGCGGGGGGAGGACTTGAAGCAGTGAAGTGGCCGTAGAGGAGCCGCAGGATAAAAGGATCCTATGAAGCTTTCCGCCGAGTCCCGCAGGGTGGTTAATCATTGGCTGTGCAGTCACTCCGTCAGAGCTTAACTAGCGGTTAGTAGTCGAAGGGGGTCCTTCGCGGAGGACCAGGGAAATATTTTTGCTACGTCCCTTCTAGTACACGAGGCAGACACGTGGGGCCACGTGGCACAGAGACACCCGGCCATAGTCTTCTGCCAAAGATAAGAGACTCCAGACACAGATTCCTCAAAGCTAGCTGAACCTGGATCATTGTCCCCTCGGAAATCGATCCTCAGGGCGCGCGCGGGGGGAAGCCCCTCGACAATGTCGTTTCGCAATATCCTGCGGAAGTGCATCGACAAGACCCGCCAGATTATCGGCCACGCTCTCAAGAGATGAACACCCGTGACAACGTGCGCGCAACCACGTGGACGATGACTCGCAGCTGATCGCTGGGTCAAGGATAACTTGCTACTCGCTGAAACGAGGATCCGCCGAGATTCCCTTCGGGAAGCATGACGAAGTACGGACTGGCCAGGCTGGCCCTGTGGAGGCCCAGGAGATCGGTCACTTCCCAGCCGGCCAACCACCAAGAGAACAACCCTCTGATGTACGCCGATAGCAGCTTGTTGTATGTTGTTTGAGAGGGGGCACAATTGTGTCGCTGCTTCCAGGGCCCCGGAACGGGGCCGCTGGGCTTTCGATGTTCACCATGGACGTGCCGCTGTACATGCTGGTTTTCTAATAAAGCCATCGATGTTTCGTTGTTCCTGTTGTCGCTTGATTACGCTTGCACTGGCGCGCCAGAGCTGGGTGAAACCGGGGGAGGGGGGGGGGCGCGATTGCTTTCGGCCAGCCGGCGGGGAAATTGGAAATCTTCGGGGGCAATTGGCCACCGGCACGCCCGCTGATAGAAATTTCACGTAGGCGGTAGTTCAGCGAAGTCGAACTCTCGCTCATGCGAGTCTTCTTGAGGAAAATTTGTTCACTGACACATCGTGTGCTATATTTAAAAGAACGTAGTAAATAATTTTGAGAACCTTTCTCAGAAACTTTTTTTTGGGGTGTTTTTAAGCGTTGAAAGGTTAAACTCTGCCAATCTGAATTATTTTCTCAATCTGTGCTCAGCGCCTTCAATTTAAAAACACTAAAAATTAACAGAACTACAATGCAAATGTTTCGTTCAGCTCTGTCACTTCCATCCTCCCCCCAAAGTTGACCCCCACCCCACACCCCACCCCACCCCACCCCTCCCGTCACCACCTTTTATTCCAAGTTCGTGTAAAATTGCGCTTTGTTTGTCGCTTTCTGTGTCCGCAGCGTTGGGAGCGCCGCGAAAGCTAACAAAAGAAACCCGGCACGCTAACGATCACGCATGTAGATCAATGATTCACTGAAGCAACCCGCCGAAATCGCTCGATCGAGCCTTGGCATTTGAATGGACGGCGAAAGGTGAGGACGGAGCGTATACTGGCCTTAAAGGTATATTGATAGCGGAAAGGGGAAACGTTTCGTGCGTCGGCGGGACGTTTCGTCAGGACTGAAAGGTTCCGATAAAGTCGCGCTATTTGTCGCGACAACGATCGACGGCCGAGCATTATTCAGGGGCACATGCGATCCTGATCGCCGGGACAGTCGAATCGATTACGTGGCCGGCTGACGTTCGTTCTCTGCCTCGATGCATTCGACCGGGTGGAAAATATGATTTGCGACACGATAGTTAGTCCCTTATGCACCGGACGCGGGATGATCAATGGTCGGGGGCGACTGGCGACTGATATCCGGGACGCATTCACGCAGTGGCCATCCCTGTTCGACGGGGAGCTTGACTGCGTCCTGGACACCTGTCGTTAGTCACCAGGACCTGGTTTAGATGGGAGGGTATGTGTTACTGAGGCGTAAATATTAAGTAACGTATAATGAAGCATCACTAGTTATGGTATTAAAGCTACTACTTCTATATTGGGAAACCTAAATTTCGATACGCCAGCTAGTGACAGAAAAGTGAACTACGGTGAGTAGCCCGAAATCCGTCGAAGTAGATATGATTATCAGTGTACATTGGGGTTGCTCTTATTTTCAACTTTTGAATTTTCTTCGGGGCACCCTCCAGAATAGGTACAAATAATTTTAAAAAAATCCGTGTAAAGATTTAGCTCGATCGGATAACAGGAAAGGGGGCCTAGGGGCCCTTGAACATTACATATAATTATTCAAACAGCTCGCAAAGTCGCAGTTGTATAATATCCTCCGAGTTATTGATTAAATAAAAATATATACCAAACCAAAGTTGTAGATCCGGACAAGGAGCATCTATTATGTTCTATTACTTTTTCTCGTGCGACAAACGGTTGTAGAAAAAAGTCCGAAAAACTAAAAAAAAAATTATTTTTTCCTCAAATTTTGAAAGTTTAAATGCTTCTGGAACACTTTTTATTTATAAAGACGAACAAAAAAAATGAAATTTTCATTTTCGAGGACTATTTTTTAAACATTTAAGAGGGAGGCATATACCGAATTATGCGAAAAAGATAACATTTTTTTTTACTTATTTCCAGTGTTTGATATGTCTTGAATGTTTCCTGAAAGTTTGGGACCGAAATTCGCAAAAATATCGAAGATGTAGACTCTATATGTTCGATATTTTTGCGAATTTCGGTCCTAAATTTGAGTCTATATCTTTGATATTTTTGCGAATTACGATCCCAAAGTTTCAGGAAACATTCAAGACATATCAAACACTGAAAATAAGAGAAATTTTTTTTTTTTTATCTTTTTCGCAAATTTCGGTATATGCCTCATGAGGATCATCTCTTAAATTTGCAGTTTGTAGACAAAATGCAATAATTTAGACAACATCATTGTTATCTTCTTCATTCACTTTTCCACAATTCAACAGGTGACCACTATTAATTATATTTTCACCACCAATAAAATTTTTGCTAGGTGTAGCACACCCGAATTTACAAACTTCCTGAACAGAAATTCGCTTTTTTTTTTTTAATTAAGAGAACTTTAATTTGTTAAAAGCTATTACTGCTGAGTACTTATTCGGAATGTTTGCTGGGATCCGGGCCTACTTTCAATAGTTTGCCAACTGACCACCACAGCGCTGAAACCTAAGCCACGCCTCCTCTAGGTTTCCCAATACCTTCTATGCCACTTTTAGCTTAGCATTTTGGCCCTTTCTTAATTATGAAAGGATTGGAGGACAGGGTTATTAAATGTGTTTATTAAAATGGGTTTAAAATCAAGCTTCAGTTTGGAGTGTTAGTAAGTGGAGTGGTCCAGTTCATCGACATAGTTCTTACTTCTTCCTCTTTTGTTGGAGGACATAGAAGTCCCATAGAAATCTTCCTCAGTTTATTTGCTGCAGCGCACTGCCACTGCCATTGTTTCTAACAAGAACGGCTCTGTATCTAAACCATCTTTCATTGTTCACGTCAGTCAAGTTTCAAGGCATTCCGCTGCCGTCACTGGGTCCCATCTTGATTCACTGTTGATGATACGTTAGAGGCACTGCTTGGCCTCGAACGTGAACTATGGAAAATGTAGTTGTTTCGTTAGACTAAATAATCTATAAAATTGGAGAGCACTGTCATGACGGATTCATACGCAGGTGGGATATTCGAGCTATAGTAGAAAACCTCTCCGCTATTATTGAAGGACACGTGAGTCACTTTTTTTATTTCCTGCGTCTCCAGCTGGGCTACACTCGCGGCGATATTTTTAGAATAATTGTGGAAACCGGTGACGCAAAAAATTCGCTTGGTTTTATCGTGGCAAATAATCCTATCGTACCTACACATCTAACTATTCTTCAGTCGAAAATAGTACCTTCTCACTAAAATCCTAAAAATGTCAAATTTACCTATAAAAGGATATCACTAAGATGTTTCTCGATTCACAAGGGAAGTTAAGCAACTCGAAAATTCAGAAAATTATGCAACCTTGTTCACAAAATTGTAATGCAGTTTTAGGGGATGAAATGCGGAGTTTTCTTTACCCTGCAATATATCTAAAACGCTGAGAGATATCGAAAAGAAATTTAGACAAAAGTTGCATCCCCTTTTTATATCTACAAAATTGCCTAAAAATAATTCTTGAAAAATCCATACTTTTCAAGTTACCCCCACCACCAATTCTGGATTCGATAATTATTTTCACCCAGTTTTTTAGATATGAGAAAAGGATGTAACTTTTGTTTAAACTTCCCTTCGATATCTCTCACTGTTCTGATATTCAAGGGATGATTTCACCCCAAATTTGCATAATTCTCTGAATTTGCCTAACTTCCCTTGTCAGTATCCCTCGACAAAAAAATTCTATATATCCCAAGTGATTCGCCAGAGTGCGCCTCTCTTAACCTCAAGAAATCCTCCCCGCGCAATGTTCAACAAGAAACAAATGCATCGACTTAGGTAAGCATTGAAACAAAGAGGAATAAAAAAAAAAAAGGCGAAACAGTGTGACGCAAAAGCGACAGGGTTAGGTAACCAGCTGATGCGAATCGATACGCGTTTGTACACGCTCGCGCCCCGACTATAGACGCTGGCTACAGTGTTTAGAAAGTGCCGAGGGAGGTGCATGATTAATCGAGTAACTGACCTTTGCGGCCATATTATCGCGGTGCACAGCTGTAGCTGATCCATCTACGGCTGGGAATCCCTGAATGATCCAGAAGGGTACATAAACGGGGGAATAAAAATGTTTACGGAGCCGGTTTAAGCTCCACTTGCTTTCGCATCTTCCCCCGTCGTAAAGGATCCGGCACGTGTCACGTCCATCGGTCGTTTAGTTTGACTGTTTAGGAACCGTTCGCGGATCGTGAAAGGTCTATAAGAAGCTGAAAAAATAAATGGGAGATTTGGGAACGCGTGATTGTTGCGCGAGGATTTATCGAAATTGCAGAACTGATACATTCTCGGGATTAATATACTTAGTAGCCTCAAAGGCATTCTTGTTTTGTTCGGTTCTGCCACTTGTAAGGTGGTAGATGATTGTTAGTAGAATTCGAAATTTTGAAAAATTTCTGGTACTATTCCTAAGGGCACTTATTTAGGGGAGGGTTATTTTTAGGGACAGGTGTTATTATTTATTATGATATATATTTACTAGCTTTTTCAACTCGGCTTCGCCCGAAATTTAGATTCTGATTTTATAAAAACAAAATTGTTTTTTTTTGTGAAAATTGTCACATTCATCTGAATTAGACGGGCATAATGAGACGAAGCACGTTTCGTTGGTTTTTTGGCGACAGACAAACACACAAACATATACAAGCTTTCTGCTTTATATATTAAAATTTTTTTACTGGATATGAAGATACCTCGATTTTCAAATTTTTAATTCATATTTTAGTTCACATTGTGTCTTCTAAATCCCCGTAGAAAATTCAAAATGCCTTCATACTGCTTTAAAAAGGATCGTCGTCTAATTGAACATGTATATCTATTAGATCGATGGCAAACATAGTGCACGTACTATTTGCAATTCTCGAGTGCTTCTGTTTCGAGAACAGAACCGCCCACGATTCGTCGTAGGAGGACGTTTCTTGATAGGCTGCCCGCGAGGCATTGATTCGGATGAAAAATTCACGAACACTTCCCAGGCTGTGATTCATAAAAGGCAACTTCTTTCGTTGCTGCTCGATACCTAGTGAAAAGTCATGGGCACTTTTCATTTATAGCAGCCGGAAAATATAGATTCGTACGTGTTGCGCCGTTTGTTTCGCCTGATCTATTATTATTATTTATTTATTTATTATTTATTATTTATTTATTCATTCATTTATTTATTTATTTATTTATTTATTTATTTATTAACCGGACTAGTCCTTGATATACAAAATTGTACAAATATATGATTCGATGTAACAGCTCTCAAATTAATCAGTGAGAGAAATTCTCCGCACAGTAGTTTGAGTGGACCCTAGTAACTTTTTAAGAAAATTTAATTCAGATCCTGTTTATAGGATCAGCATATACTACCCTAGATGTCAAGAGCGAATTGAAGCATCTCCCCCCTCACCTTAACCCCCTCCACATTCTTCCTTCCTAATTTTCAACTACAAAAGCCGGGAATTTTGATTTTGGAACTTCCACCGTTAGCCCCACTTTCAGGCACAACCATCCACCCAATTCTGAACTTTAAATTCGATTACCATACAACGCTCCATGCTTTCACAGTGACCAACCCTTTGAATTCATTTATGGGCCCGGTAAATTCGCCTCTGCCACGCGTGTCCATTAAACTACGTCCCTCCACTCGAATTTGCAAATTATATTTAGGGGTGCCTACCACCCACTGTTGTACAGTAAAGCTGTTGAATGAAGAAAATGGCACAACAGGCGAGAAATTAAATTTACATATCAGTAAGGGTGGTATAGGGTTTGCAGGGGAGGGAAAATTATTTCTCCGCCCCTTAAACATCATGGGTCACCAGTGACCCAAGCATCAGGGTTCACCAGAGCCCTGAGTCTGCCAGACAGCCTGACTCTGCCCTTTTTCCTCGTTTGTGTGTCGCGGGTTCGCGACCGTGCTACGCTTTCGCCCGTATTGATCTAGTTTTACCCCGCATTCCACAACCCCCGCGCAACCCTCTGCACCTTTTCTCACCCTCCTGAATACGTGTATGCATACCTGTGCCACCTACCCTCTTTCCCTAATTCCTATGGGTTCCGGGGAATTTAGCTGGAAGGAATTTGGTGTTTGATGGGAAAAATTGAAAAGGGTGATATTAAAATATTTTTAACTGTCCCTTGGAACTCTATTATCCTCCAAACTGTAGGTCGATGTTTTCGGAATGGTCCACTAGTCGTTTTGATCGAGAAGAAGAAGGGTGAAGTGTCTAGATTTGCACGGGACAAAATTTTGATTAACCAGTAAGTTGCCATGGAAATTGTTTCAACAATCGAAGCTTGAATCAAAGTTGACCCTGCGGAGGAAATTAGGAAAGCTTAACTCTAATTTGGAGGATCCTGTACATCAACGATTCCCCGGGCACGCGGAAATCTTCCACTCTAATTGAACACCTAATTTGCAAGGAATTACTGTAACATTTACGTGCAGGCTGCCAAGGGCGTGCCACGTTTTTCTACCTGGTCACGTTTCTCCGATTCGTCACGGAACGGGAGTTTACTTTTATCTACAGCCACGCGTAACACCGGTTGGCTAGATTCTGTTGATCCACGAGCAAACATTTACTGCACATTTCTCTTCTTCCAATCGCGGACGCCTTCCCCTCGGTTCCACCTGGCGGGTGGGAATATAAATTCGACGGATCCGCGTGAATATTTTCGGACCGGGTTTACCCGAAGCCTGGGTATCGAACGTTGACGCCTGGTGACGTTGATAAGAAACGTCCAACGATCTGGTTGTCAATGGCTTGGTGACTGAATGAATCGAACGGGTCCAAGAAGAGAACATATTGAACCCAGGCACGCTGATTTTCATGAGACTCTGCAGATTTGCAAAATAGTGAAAAATGTTTGACACGTATTTTTTGGCATCGGCAATCGTCTGCGGAGGGTGGTCGGATTATTATAATCAAAACATTTTCGGCAATTTTTGGGATCATTTTAAAATAGATTCAATGCGATTAAAAAAAAATCTTAAATTGGCAACTGAAGGTTCTGAAAGGATGCTTTCTTAGCTTTCTAAAATTCTCGGGAAAATTTGTCTGCAATCATGAGTTCGCAAGTTATAGGTGTTCAAAGGGGAAAGCACCTTTTTTACTTTGATCGCGAATAACTCGGTCAATAAAAATCATACAACAAAACGAAAAAAAAATTAAATTAAAGAGGAATGTTTGCTGTTTAAGAGCTCTTCGTTGGATTTACGGGGCAAATTTTTTTTTTGGCCCGTGCATACGTTCAGACTCGGCAAAAATTTCTGGAAATTCGTTTCCTGCGTTTCACCTTGATAAAATAGTATCATAACGGATGAAAGAAAAATTGAGTACTTGACTCAAAAACTAGAAACTTCGACAGTTAAAATGCATTTTTTAAATATATTTTGCGACCATTTTTCGCAGATATACAGCCATTCCATTTTTTAAACTTACAAAATCTCAAACCCTTTTGTTTCAGTATAATAATTTGGCCACTCACTGTATGTTGGAGGAGTCAAAACGGCCTCTAAAGTTGGGGGTTGAAAACATATTTTCTGAAATTTTGTAAAAACTGAGCCGGGGGTTGGATTCCTCTTTAAAAAAAAACACACTTTAAAAAAAAAATGGTTTTATGTCTAATAATTCTCTAGACATTACAGAAAATATCTTTCCGAACCCCAACTTCAGGGGTTGTTTTCACTCCCTCAACGTGGACGATTGCCAATAAAAAAAAATAAGTGTCAAATATTTTTCAAATATTCTAAAAATCAGCGCTTGCGAATTTTTCATTCAAAACTCCCCCAAAATCATACCCCCCCCCCCCCCTACTATATCAGCCGAAACCACCGATCATAATCCCTCGAAGGACCCCCACCCCGCCGAGGAATCTTCAGCAGAAAATTACCTTCGTGACTCACCATATTTGGGGAATAAAATCTGCTCCCCGTGGGCACTGCAATAGTGTTTCGGTTCCTCAGCACCATAAATTCGTGCCGCGGCCACAGTGACCGAGTTTTCGGCGCGGCGTTCTCTTCACCGTTTCCCTCTTTTATTTTTAATCTCCTCGCCCAAGGCAAGAGGGGCATTTAAAGTACGCCATGAATCGTAACTTTCACCCTTTCGTGATCTCGGCCCGAGTTTCACGTGACCCGCGATATTAATCACGCACCCCCAGGGCCAAGGTCACGTATTGAGTATAACGGAAGTCAGCTTGGAGGAGCGTTCCGTGCCGCTGGGGGGTGCGTGCTGGTGTGTGTCGCGCGTAGCACGCATGTGTGGTTAACTATGCAAACGTTTATCGTCGCGTGTCTCGCTTTTTCGTGCGCCTCCCTTAGCGGCGAGGGCTGCCGTGCTTCGCGGCTGAGGCTTTGATTAGAGAAGCTTCGCTTCCTGATTATAACCCCCTTCCCGGCGAATACGGGGTCAATTTTGACCCATACAGCACTGCTTATATCAGTAATTATTTAATAACGACAGTATTTTTGGAAAATGAAGACTTTATTCATACCAACAAAAAAAAGTCTAAATCTACTGTAAAAGCTTGTTTCGAGAAGTATCCGAATAAAATTCTATTATGGATCAAACTTGAACCAATATAGCCGTCGACTGTCAAGCTTTGGCGGGAGGTTTGGAAATCGATTGTGGATATGATATATTTTATTGGAGCGTACAAATATGATATATTTTATTGGGGCGTAAAAATAGGTTAGGTCTGGGTTGGAATTATTGATGGAATTCTTGATTATTTCTACACTTTTTGATTCTATACCGAGTCTCAGGATTTAATCTTGGGGGGGGGGGGGGGGCGAGTTGAACGCACAAAATATTTTTAATTAAAAATTCCATAAAATTCATTAGGTGACTATAAAAAAAAAAATTTTGAAAAATAAAATCCTATTTTCTTCTTTTTTTCTACAAATCCCCTTCTTTAAGACTGGGGTAATATTGAAGTACCCAAGGAGCACTTCTTCGCCTGCGTAAATTCACTCCGAAGGGGTGAAATGTGAAATCAGCCCTTAAATTAATCTCGTTTTTTTTAAATATAATTTTATATTTCTTTTGTCACTGTGATAGAGCATAAACGACTGAACTGAAGTTCTACCTCTCGCCGTTGCAAGTGACTTTAAAATCATAAAAAAAAAAAAACTGTTTCACAGGTAAATGACAAGTGTTGTTCCGTTAAAAAATAATTCACACATCCGTAGAGGCTTCCCTTTCAGAAATTCGTCCGTTTCCTAACCCTCGGTTCACTTGTTACGCCTATTCCGTCCAACGCTCAAGCCCACTGCAAAGCACCCCTTTGTCGCCGCATTTAACGACGATAAGAGCACGATAATGGTTCTCTCCTTTCTTTCCCGGATCGGCCGCGATATCGGTGAGCCCGGACTTTCGACTATGCCCGATAAGGTTTCCCGCGGCCACGGCCCTCGAGCCTTTCACGCTCTTGGCGCACCACTTAGAATATATTTTTTCCCGGTGGCTCGAGGCTCGAGCGATATCCGGGGCACAAAGAAAGCTCGCGGCAGAGATCACTCCAGCCGCCCAGAGAACGTGACAGAATTCTCCGCCGCGGAGACACCGCGCGGCCTGACGTCTCGGGATTGGAAGCCGCGCAGAAATTGCGCCGGGTATCGCCGTCTCGGAATTAACGTCCGCCGCTCCCGGTGACAAGCGGGAGGGTGGCAGCTTCGACATCCCCGGGAAGTAATTCGTTTCGTTCCCATGGATGCGTTCCAAGCCCCGGCATCAGGAATCAATCGCTCGAGCACGGCGGGACCGGGAAATGGGATTAAAATATTACATGATAACGTCTGGCGGGTGGTCGGCCGCCCCTTCGGAAATGGCCGAAGGATGTCCACGGGCCGGGGCACCGCATCGCGGGCGGTTAATTGAAAAATTGAGTCGCGAGGGGCAAAAAAATGCGGTCGTCTGATCCACTGACCTAAATCGCCTGCCACGCCGCGGATATATCCAGGTGAATAGAACACACATCCAGATTTGCAGTAGGCACAAGCCCAATCGATAACCTGCTGGATTTTATAGGCCCGTGTATCGCTATAAACGCCAACGCTGGCCCCCCCCCCCCCCACCCCTCCCCGCCGTGTCAGTAGCTGCTGTAACGCCGTGATAAAATCCTTTCTAACGTGGAGAAAGGATCGCGTGATTTTATATGCTTCGTTTGGGGAAGAATGTGCTGATTGGAAGGGCTGAGAAATGTTGGGGAAGCTTTTGGGAGCAGGGCTGCTTACCTGTTTCGAGCTTCCTTCGGAATCCACTGAGTTTCAGTAGTAGAAGCTCGTGATTAGTCAGACCACCCTCAAGTCACGAGTTCCACTTCTGTAGAATTGCCTCAGTGGATATTTATGGGGTGATTTATCATATTTTGAACATAGTGACTGGATGGTTTTAAGAATCTCTTTCACATGCATTTATTCCACTATTTTTAGTGGATTTTTAGTGGAAGTAATAACGCCAACAATTTTTATTAATTCTTTATTAATTTAGGTATATTGTCTTGTACAATTTTTCTTATAATTAGTACATCTTTTCTTATATTAGGAAAACTTAACCTAACACAGACTATTATTACTGGAGTTTTAGTGGAAGAAATAAGTCGAACAGTTTTTCTTAAATCTTTATTAATTTACGTACATTGTCTTGTCCAATTTTTCTTATAATTGGTACATCTTTTCTTATATTAGGAAAACATAACTTAACTCAGACTATTATTACTGGAGTTTTGGTGGAAGAAATAACTCGAACAGTTTTTTTTAAATCTTTATTAATTTATGTACATTGTCTTGTACAATTTTTCTTATAATTAGTACATCTTTTCTTATATTAGGAAAACTTAACCTAACACAGACTATTATTACTGGAGTTTTAGTGGAAGAAATAAGTCGAACAGTTTTTCTTAAATCTTTATTAATTTACGTACATTGTCTTGTCCAATTTTTCTTATAATTGGTACATCTTTTCTTATATTAGGAAAACCTAACCTAACTCAGACTATTATAACTCGATTTTTAGTGGAAGAAATAACTCGAACAGTTTTTTTTAAATCTTTATTAATTTAAGTATATTGTCTTGTACAATTTTTCTTATAATTAGTACATCTTTTCTTATATTAGGAAAACCTAACCTAACTCAGACTATTATAACTCGATTTTTAGTGGAAGAAATAACTCGAACAGATTTTTTAAAATCTTTATTAATTTACGTACATTGTCTTGTACAATTTTTCTTATAATTGGTACATATTTTCTTATATTAGGAAAACATAACCTAACACAGACTATTTTTACTGGAGTTTTAGTGGAAGAAATAAGTCGAACAGTTTTTCTTAAATCTTTATTAATTTATGTACATTGTCTTGTACAATTTTTCTTACAATTGGTACATCTTTTCTTTTATTAGGAAAACATAACCTAACTCAGACTATTAATACTGGAGTTTTAGTGGAAGAAATAACTCGAACAATTTTTCTTAATTCTTTATTAATTTATGTATATTGTCTTGTACAATTTTTCTTACAATTGGTACATCTTTTCTTATATTAGGAAAACCTAACCTAACTCAGACTATTATAACTCGATTTTTAGTGGAAGAAGTAACTCGAACAGTTTTTTTTAAATCTTTATTAATTTATGTACATTGTCTTGTACAATTTTTCTTACAATTCGTACATCTTTTCCTATATTAAGAAAACGCACAGAAAAAGTTTCCTAACAGGGTACCTATACGTTGGAAAAATTGCAGGGGTGGCAGGGAAGCAATCGCAAAGTTTAATTGATAACATGTCATCTAATATCCTATGTATGGGTAGCTTGAATCACACTGTCCTCGCGTATCCTCGTACTTTTTCACAGAATCCTTGGAAACTCCATTATCCATTAAATTAACTGAGAAACATAACGATGCAGGCAAACTTTCATACAAGATAGAAATGAAATAACAATTTCTGCTTCTTGTATTCACATCCTGTGCTCTAATTTCGTAAAATCTTGCTGCAATATTCTCCCCTGGTCAAATGGCAGCCATACAAACCTGGGGTCTCACGTAATACACATTTTTCTCCATTTCTGAAGCTTCTTTAGTATTTTTCACCTACTTCCACGCTTCCTCACTTCTTTCTTCTCCCGCACGCTATATCTTTACGTAAGATCAATGTGGAGTATGATACCTCCTCAGCTATCATACCTCCTAGGGAAATCTTTCTCGTACAGTTGGTAACGTAGGAAGTTGAAGCTGCCGCCATCTGGCGCCGAAT
This sequence comes from Andrena bucephala, assembly GCA_947577245.1. Classification (NCBI taxonomy): domain Eukaryota; kingdom Metazoa; phylum Arthropoda; class Insecta; order Hymenoptera; family Andrenidae; genus Andrena; species Andrena bucephala. The sequence continues at coordinate 5,430,704 of OX387718.1, read as the reverse complement.
TTGAGCAACGCTCTCGTTTCAGCTGCCTTTGTCTCGTTCGTCGGTACAGCATTATTAACCGAGCCGCGCTTAAAAGAATCTCGCCGAGCAGAAACTCGTTTATCCGGTCCCGCGGACGGTTTCCACGATCGTTTCCTGGAAATCATTTATCCACGCCACGAAACTGGAAAATATTAGTGACCTTTTGCCGTCTGCCTTTTCGCGACAGACGTTGCGCACGCGGTTATGCTTGCAAACGCTGAAGTGTGTCATGTGACCCGACGTGGACATCCGGATAAACGAGTTTTTCCAGTTAATTCATTCGGCTCTTTTTATCGTCGCCTATTGCTATATCTCAACGAAATTATCGAGAAATGTGGGACAAGGCATCAGTGGCGCGCGGATCTCTGAAATTCTATTTAAAAAAAAAAATAAAACCTTGGAAACAGACTTCGAATAAAATTCTTGTGGAACAACTGGTTTTATTCAAAGGTAGGAAGAAGTTCTTAATCAAAGGGACCGTGGAGCACACTTGAGCAGAAAAATTCAAAGTGCCATTATTGGAGTCGCGAATGAATTCCTACGCGACGACGCAACGATCACTTCAATTCCAAGTGCTCTGTTATTTTTTTTTTATTTTTTTTTTTTCGTGGAAACGATGAACAGAGAAAAAAGAATTGGAGTCATTTGCGTATGCTTCCATTGTTCTCCTTGAGAAAGTCAATTAGTCAATTGGTAGGCGCGTGAACGGCGGACGTTTGGCGAAACGAAACGGTAGAATATTCCGCGTGAAACACAAGACGCTCGGGCCGCACACGGGATCATTTAATCCTTATTAACCAGTAAATAAGCTGGCTCCTTAAGCAAATTGAGCTACGCCTAGTGTTACCGAGAATTCCCGCGCGAATTGCCCGTTTCAATTGAAGACGAGCAAATAAACAAAGCTGGGTCGCGGCGTTTCTGGCGATCATCCGAGCGCCGATCACATGCGACGCTCATCGTTTCTTCCAATCGAGCAACAGATACAGGAAGCTTCGCTGATCTACAGGGTGTTTGAAAAGTTGTGGGAACAATTTGGCTGATTAACAGAAGGTTAAAGTTAAGATTAAGGTCCTTAAAAATATCTTAGGTTGTCACAATATCTCTGTTGAAGAAGTAATTTGTTACAAAATTTTGGGGAATAAAAATCGCAAATTTCTCAAGGCCTTTCTGCCTTTGGAAACGAGTTTCTCAGTCCACGTTTATAGAATTCATGAACCCCAGAGCAGCATTTCAGTGCACCGTCTGCTGGAGAACCCTTTTTGATGTAAAAAAATGGCACATGCTTAAATAAATGAAAATCGCAGAGGGAAAGATGAAATATGTAAGATGGACGGCCAAGTGTCTCAACTCTGAACTCTAAAGTGTATGAGTTATGTGGGATTGAGTACTCTATCGTGCAGAGCAACTGCTTTTCTATTGGTCACTCTTCGATCGATGCCCAGCTCACTGTACCAAGTTGTAAACAATAGTGTTCTGCATTCATAGATTCTTCCATTCAACGAAACTCTATAAAATATTGCTTAAAATAAGGGTTTTGTATCAGACTAGTAGTCTTTCAGGCTTACTGCAATAATCAGGAGGGTGAATGTACCTTTAAATCAGGTTTGGAAAAAGTAAACCTAATTATTCTGTGAATCCAAGAATATCTACTAAGAAATACAATACATAAACGGCCATTTTGTGTTAACATGAAGCCATTTTTCAATGATATAATCGAAACTATACATTGAAAAAAAATGCCTCCATCATTCAGTAGATTTTTATATAAAAAATAAGCCCACAAAATTTCAAGAAGATTGGTGCTGTAGTTTTTGAGATATTTTGCTCACTGTTTTTAAAAAGGCTTCTTGGATGTCGCATTTTTATTATAAACGTAAATATTTTTCTACAAAAAATTACCAAATGTTCTTTAAATGTTTGCACTTTTAAGTGCAAAAAGTTTTGTAAAAATATATGCTCCCGCTTTTCAAAAAAAAATCACAAACATTCGTCTGTTTTCGGCTTCCTGACTAGGCATAACCCTTTAAGGACTGTAATCGATTCAAATATTTTTCGTAATGAAAATAGCGTTTTCCTGTTTGCAGTATCTATTCTCAATACTTGGCCGTAGCAAGGGTAAGTTAGGTTATGTTTTCTTGAACCTAACACTATTAAAAAAAAAATTGATCTAACACGAAATAATAAAGACACATGTGAAAATAACTTTAAAAGCTCATATACATACGAATTAATCAATATTTCTTGAGTAGGAGCATGGCCGTCCGGAGGGGGGTGCAAAAGGTCCAGCTTCCCGCCCTGGAATTTGAGAAAGAAATCGTTTATTTTTCAAAACTGATCTTTATTGACTTTATATTAAAAAAGGAATATGTTCAATTTTCGGTTTTAAATTTTTAATTAAACCGGCACTTCAAAATGGGGTTAAAAAAAAGCTAGAGGGGTATAATTTTCTTTACCACCATCCCAAACTTGCCCCCCCCCCCCCCCGCCCCAGAAAAAGTCTCCGGACGACCTTGAGTAGGAGATATCAGGTACTCTTTCATTTTTCAGCACCCGATTTTTGCACATCCAACGTTTTTGAGTTCCAATTAAAAATTGGTAGGTTTCAACGATTCTAACTTATGCTAAATGAAGCAGGAATAATTTCTCTTTACTTTGAAAAAAGAATTGCCTTAAAAAATATCAATTATTATTGAATTGAGAGCGATTTAACTTTTACTAGGCGACATTAGGTACCGTCGTCACCCTATAGAATCGTCGCCAATACAAACTGGTTACCCACGAATCGACAAGCACCGAACAGATCCCACCGAATTCTCATTCGCCGACGGCCGGAATCGTTCTCAGAGCGCCTGCCGCTAATGAAAAAGATGATGATTTATTTTCCACGCGCATCTTTGCCCATTCAACTGACGCCTGCTCCACTTTCTGCGTCGCGCGTCCAGCTGGACGCCGGCGCTGAGGAAATCGTTCTGCGTGATATTCAGCCGCATCGTAATAAACTCGATAGCAGCCGAGGAGAACGGTAGATAGTAGGCCCAATAAAAAAACAAACTACGCCGGTAATAACCGTTTACGAAGAAAGTGGCGACTCGGTTACCGAGATACGCGAGTCCAAGACGTGCGCTGCCGATATTTCGATTCGGATAACAGAGCCCGCAATGGCGGAACGAATATGTTTTCTTAAAGCGTACGATGTTGATAAACATTGTATCAAAGACCAAGCCTCAGCTTCGATTTATTTCTTTGCAATTAATTGTAAAAGAAATAAAAGAAATTGAGTTTGCACAAAAACGACTGCCCTTAAAGGTTCCCTTCGGAAATCAGTTAGGAATAACCGAAGCGAAACTGCGGCTAATTACGTGATGGAAAAAGAACGGTTTGGGCGAGAGTAGAATTTCGAATTCTATCGACGGGACTGTCTGTATTTTTTTGTCATTGATATTTTTGAAGGAATGGAGACATTTGGTGCGTGGTTCTGTAATATAAATTGCGGAGAATCGTTCCTCGATAGCTTCTTCTATCTTATCATCGCGACTGGGAATGTGTAACAGGCACCACGTCTGCTGTCATCAATTTATAATTTATCGAGCGTCGCTGAGCACGCGCTATAAAAAGTAATCACTGTCACGTACAGCGCAAGTCATCATTATGTCGCCTTCGAATTCTTCCTGCTCTCGATCATTTCCGCTGCGGCTTTGTAGATACAAATCCAGTCGCAATATTCCGTGATGCAATATTGTATTTTATTCTGTACACTAAATTCAGTTCAGCTTTCTAAATTCGGGAGTTGAAATGATTTTATTCGTGTCTCTTAGATTATGGGATCCAAGAAAACGAATATCTTTAGTGGTGATTCGAATAAACCAGGATCATTGAAAAATTTGTTGAAGAATTTGTTTTTTGCTTCCGAGGTGTGTATTCGAGTCCGCTGTGATTTACGTAGGGACTTTCCAGAGCTGCAAAAGATGTTGCGTTGTTCGTCTACCGAAACCGGTATTTTCATTCCTATTAAGCGCACATTTGCGTCACACTGTTATCATAAGCAGAGTAATTGAATCTCACTTGCAAATTTAGAACAAGAATCGATGATTTATAAAGAGTTTAGAATGTTTAGCCACGACTGCTTGGATATTGATGCTCCAACGTTTATACCAGGAAGAAATAACAATAATTTGCAAAAGACACGATTTGAATTTTACAAGTCGTTATTAAATACGCCCGAGCACCGTGATAAATAACAGAATAGGAATTCCTCCAAACGGAAACACGCTAATCTCCTGGAATGGTCAGGAAGATTTAATGCCCTGCTGGTTTTATGGTTCCCCAGGAGCAGCGTTACATCGCAGTTGTTTCGTAAATTAAGTTAAAGCTCCAGAAGCCTTCTTTTTTTTTTTTAATAAAAAAGGAGACAAAGCCTTGGAGCGACTGTGTCTGATCCAACTCATAAAAGTTCCTTTTCCATGAAAATCTGGGTGGCCCACGGATTATTCCATGTTTCGTTTGAAGCTTTAAATGATCCGTGGTTCGTAGTAAAATATGGTTCCTATTGAATGTTAATAGGCTTAGAAATTCCAGTTGCACGATGCTAATTACTCTGCAGTATCGATGGCCGAGCTCGCTAATGGGAAATATTCTTTGGACTTTCACCTGTCCGAGGAAAGCTAAACAATTAGAAAATTGAAAAACACTGAGCACAATTCCCAAAAGTGCCAGAGGCTTCCCTGCTTCTTTTACGTAAAGTTATTTATACGTATACACCCTGGAAAAAAAAACAGAAACGTTTCTGCAATCATCTATTGTAAATAAAAGTGTGCTTGAAAGACACTTGGTTTCTAAGTTCGAGGTTGCTCTTATGTGCGACCTTAAAATCAAACTACTTAGTACGCACACTATTACTTTGCGGTGTAACCTTGCATGACCTCAACAAGTACAAGGTACCACGTGCCTTGGAAGCGTAGACGAGCAATCTTTGAATATTAAGGGGCCCAAAAAATAATTCCCTCTCTAATACACAATTCGCAAATACAACTTGTATCATCACAAACTTAAAATTGAAGAGTCCTTGTAGAAAACTATAAGTGTGAAAATTAACCCGGCGTTGTTAAGGTGGGGTCTCACAGACCCCGAAGATTTTAAATTGAGTATAACTTTTTAACACCGCGTGGCAGTGTTATTTAGTTTGTTAATTATATAAGCAAGGAAGAGTACATTTTTGTTGAAAATTCAAGATGTTTAATTGGTTAAGTAATTTTGGTTAATAAAATTTTAATTAAGGATATGGACTTCTATAATACACTAAATTATTTTAGCCTCGGGTGCTTCTGTATCATATGTTAAAAAAAAAAGGGAATAAAGACGATTTATTATTATTATTATTATTAATATTCGCGGGGTCTGTGGGACCCCACCTTAACAACGTCGGGTTAAACTGCGATAACAGTACAGTATGGAATTTCATTTTTGGCGCTTACAATGTTTTCTGCACTCTTCAATTATTTTTCAGAACGCTTACTTAAAACAAACCCTTGAAAGAAACCCTAAAAAAATCCATCAATTATTCACTGAAAGATCCTGCAAAATCCATTAAGTATCCCGCGAAAGAGCCGAAAAAGTCGTGCCACGGCCGGCCGCGGGTCACGTCAAGGAGCCGCCAGGGAAACACACTGTCTCCCTCCCCAGTCGAGCCCCGCTCACCGCCCCCCCCCCTCCCCGCCCCCGCCCCTCCCGCGTCAGGCAGCAGGCGCAATTCGAAGCGCGTCCTGCTCTGGCAGCCTCTGCCGGAGGAACTGTTCGGCCGTGCAGTTAGTCAGTGGGGCCAGGGCACGCAAGTCAGTGGCATAGGCAGTCACTCCCGGACGATCAGCTGGCGGTGGTGGCGAGCACAGGCACGTGTGCCCCCCTTTTTCATTCTGTCCGCGCCGCCTGATCAGCTACCAGGCTCTCGTGTGTATACTCGCGCGCGTTCTCCTCGCGGATCGGAGCACCTGTGCGTGTCCGTCCACCCGTTCCCATTCACGGCAGTGCACCCACGCAACCCGTCGGCGGGCCACGACTCCCCCCCACCCCTGTTCCGCGACGCGGGCCTCAAGCGCCCGTTCCACAGTGTCCGTACCACGCGTGTTTTCATGGTGAATGTTGACTGACGACGGCAAGTGCTCCGTTTCGGCAAAGGTGCGTCGGGACGGCCGCGAAGGGGACCCTCTTGTTGTGGCCACGGCACGATGGAACTGTGCTGAGGGGGCCCGCGAGGAACTCTCGACAGTTGTCGGCCAGTTGAATGGGAGTTGGTGGTCCCGGGGCGAAGGGGTCCTAGGATCGACCTTCAGAGTAAGTCCACGGCTTGGTTTTTATTTACAAGGTGATCGGCCACCGAAGTGTGGTTTTAAGTGAGTGCAGGTTTCCGGGTGGTTTGGTGATTTGGAGTTTTGGGATTGGTGAGCGGGTGGAGTACCTGCCAAGTTTGAAGTTATGCGGCGGATTATTCGGTGAATTAGGGTGACTATTTAGTGGCCCATCGTTGACAGTTTGGTGAATTATTTAACCTGGCGCTACTCTGTCTTGATTAGGTTTGTGGGTAGGCAGTGGAGTAAATGTTTAGGTTCTGTTTTTTTTTTTTTTTTTTTTTTTTTAAGGGAAAGTGAAGGTTTATGCTGCTTGATAGATAGGCCACAACCAGAGTTGGGCAAAATGTAATCTAATTACAACTCACAATTTATGATTAAAATGTAATTGTGTAGTTGATTACATGTTATTTTCTGTAATCGTTAATGTAGGTGGTTGATCACAATTTTATCAACTACCTACTTTAACGATTACCTACAGAAAATAATGTGTAAACAACTACACAATTACAGTTTAATCGTAATTTGTAAGTTGTAATTAGATTACATTTTGCCCAACTCTGGCCTCTACCCAGCTTCTATTTTTATAAAATTCGAGTTAGAACATTGCCACTGTTTGTTTTTAATGCTCCGCTAATTGCAACCTACTGTGCCATTCTATGTGCCCACCGGGTGATGCCTGAGTGATTGAGCCGCTAGAAGCAGAATCTACTTCCTCTGTCCATTCTTTCATCATCAGCGATCCATAAACTAAATTACATCATTCTGCATTTGCACCATCTATGATGCACCACGTGTGCCAGGCCTCGAGTGCCGTTTTTGCAACGTCAACACTGAATAAGCTAGAATCCACTCTGCATTCCCTAATTAGCGTGTGATCAAGCATCTTGGTATCGAAATTTCAGCATTTCGTTAGTGACCGTTGGTCCACGTTCCCACAGCTGTACCAAATAATTCACGCTCCCCACAAATTCAACAAGTTATCAACCAAATAGATCCCCCATCTTCGCCGCACCGTAATCGACGGTTCACCAAAGGACCGAAGGCATCTGTCCCGCATCTGTCACCAATGGTACACCCATTTTTCTCGCCAGCATAATTCGAGCCCCGTCTTGACCTCCCCGAAAAGTCCCTCTTCCATTGACGCGGGCTGAAGCGACGGGCCAACTCGGAATCTCAATTTTAGTTTCCCCTCCGCGGGGAGTAGCGCCTTATCGACGGCGCTTAATGAATGGGAATGCTTGAGGGGGGCGCAGAAATAGAATCGACGTGTTTCGAGCACGTCACGGCACGTACACTGAGCGTAACCGTCGCCTCTAACCGCTGCACGCGTTCGACTTGGCACCATGAGCAAGCAATACAAGGTATTCAGTTATTATTCTCATCAGGCGCGCGGGTCTATCGACTTTCGCGGAGGACGATCGATGAATAGGCGTCTAATAGGAAATATTCCGCCGAACGAGCTCTGTTGACAAGGATAGAATCGGCTTTGGAGATCTTTTACTGTGGTAGTTGACTGATAAGTGTTTTAGAAACGAAATTGTAGCTGAAGATTCTTCTACCAGCTCATTTCCTTGATTGCTGGCTTGGGGGCTCTGAGTTGTGCATGATTTTTTAAAGTAGCGATGGGTTAGAACGGCTCGCGAGTATTTTTGTTCACTTTACTATTTTTCTTTGTCCTCTACTAATTTGTAACCTGAAGCTTCGTTCTGTAAATATGAATTTTTCACTTTCTTCCTCTTTCTGTTTATATAAAAGTGTGCGGAGAATTGTTTTCTTTTCAATGTAAAATTGAATGCGCTGTGTTAGAGTGAGTTATCGGACAATAAAGTTCTTTGGAATTTGGTAGCCGGTTATCAAAAGAATTTTGTAAAAGAATTTTAACGTTGTAGCAGCGAAATGGCCGAAAAAAGAGCTCGCAGTGTTCCATTTCAAGCCAATTAGAGGCAATCGCGCTCGTTCATCCGACAAATAAAGGAAACTGCGGAGAAAACGGTTCGAAACGGCCGATAAACATATCCCAACGCCAGACTTTTTCCCCCTCGACCATGGGGGGCCGGTTGCTTGGTGTTCAATTAAAAATAATCACGGTCATTTTCGGCCGCGAAATTAATGAAACCGTTGTCCCACCGACCGCCCACTGCGGGGCAGCAAATAAATTCGACGAATGTCATCTGGCTGTTCAATTGGCCAGGCAAATTGGATCGAACGGGAGTGGGCATGAATTATACTGCGCTCGAAAAATAGAGGAGCAGAAAAGGGAAAACGTGATTGAACAACGCCACGTGCAAGGCTCACTTGCTCCTGATTCTCACTTCTTTCCTTTTGCACTTTCATTTGTTCCAATACAGCCAAGTAGGAACGCGAATTCAACACGTCAATTGTACGTTTCTCAGTGTACAAGAACCACATTATGTAAACTTATAGTAGGGGGACTCGTAACCGCCAAACAAGAAGGCTTCGTTTTGAAAATTCGTTGCGTCAACGTACTTAGTTTAAACTTGTTTAATTACATTTCAATTATTTCCAAATTTGTCCTCTGAATTTTTAATGGTAAGATTCTTTTGATCTCGTTCCATAAATAGCTTGTGGAAAGATAAATTTAGATTAAGCCGAAAGATGTGTCTGCAGTCAGTGAACTTTTAGAACCGATTTCTCGGTGAAAGAAATATTAAATCTCGGGTGGAAAATCGGAGCAGATAGAAGCTGTGCGACCAAATACGGCCGAAGGTCACTGTAAACCATAAATATTAGCGGCGGCGGTGCGTTTGCGAGCGTGCAACGGGAACGACGATAAGATAAAAATTGACGATGTTGTTTGAATCGATCAGAATGGCGTCTCTCGATCCCTTCTGTCTATCGCGGCGCGGGCCCATCAATCCCATCAGGTTCGATCTGGATTTAATTGGAGCACCGAACTGCCTGCAATTCCTCACGCATGCCTTCGCGATTTCTCACCTTCGAGCGGGGAATGACCGTTATTTATTCCAGATTAAAGCGTCTTGCCGCTATTGCGCCGGTCGTCGGTTTTCCTCGAGGGAAAATTGCGAAATCTCTATGGAAGGATCGATGGTGCTTGATCGAGGAACGATTTGTCACGTTTTCTGGAGATTTCTTCGTGGGGTGCGTAGGGAAATTTAAATTTCAGGGGTTTAAGTGTTGTATAGGAGGATTTTAATTTAAGGTAGAAAAGTAAGGAAATGGGGGAATTGAGGAAGGGGAAATTCTGAGGGTTAAGATATTTGAGACTGGAAAAATAAGAAAATATAGAAATTTGTTCAATTGGAATTCAAAGGGTTGGAATATTAAAAAATAGGAAAATAAGGAAATTAGGAAATTTGTGAAATTGGAATTTGGGGGGTTGAAATACTAAAAAATAGAAAAATAACAAAACAGAGAGATTTGTGAAATTCGAATTCAGAGGGTTGAAATATTCAAAAATAGAAACATAAGTCAATTCGGAATTTGTGAAACTAGAATTCGGAGGGTTAAAATATTTTACATAAATAGAAAAATAACAAAATAGAGAAATTTGTGAAATTCGTATTCAGAGGGTTAAAATATTAAAAAATAGAAAAATAAGGAAATTCGGAAATTTGTGAAACTTGAATTCAGAGGGTTGAAATAATCAAAAATATAAAAATAAGAAAATAGAGAAACTCGTGAAGCTAGAATTCAGAGGATTAAAATATTAAAAAATAGGAAAATAAGGAAATTCGGAAATTTGTGAAACTAGAATTCAGAGGGTTGAATTATTAAAAAATAGAAAAATATAGAAAATAGAGAAACTTGTGAAACTAGAATTCAGAGGGTTGAAGTATACAAAAATAGAAAAATAACAAAATTGAGAAAGTTGTGAAACTAGAATTCAGAGGGTCGAAAAATATTGAAAAATAGAAAGCTAAAAAGCGGGAGGAAATTGCCAATGGGAAATTGAAACAGTCGAAATATTGAAAAATAGAAAAATAACTACACAATTGAAGAGAAAATAAAAATATTTGATACCCCGACAATGAGAAACAGAAAGATAAGAAAATAGAGAAATTAGTGAATGTAAATGGAGATAGTTGAAGCACTGACAATTAGGAAAACAAGGAGCTTATTCGATGAGCACTTGAGATAATAAAGAAAATCACAGTAAGATTCAAAGACGTAGTAATTACAAGATTTCATGAGCAATGGAACATGGAAAAACACAAGAAACCTTCACGCTCCATTAAACCCCTTTATTCTTTTTCTTGTACTTAATTGATCGGTAATTGAAGCCAGATCGTAGTGATTTATTCATCCTGTTGTTTACTTTCCAAGTGCTCGCACGTCATCGATCAGTCACGCAGATCGAGTGCCATAAAACGTAGCTCAAACAAAGGGGAAATTAATTAACAAATCTACCCCAAGCGATCTCTGTCATCATAATAACTATTTCTGCGTTAACCACATTGCCCATCTGCTTCATTCAATTTCACAGAAACTGGTCGAGGTTTAGAATAAAACTAAATATTAGTCAAGCATAGGGCGCTTTTAAAGCTCTTTTAAATTTTTCACGCACACACACTATGAGTAACAATTCCGTGGAAAATTTATTTAATTGCCTGCCAGATAGCCTGTTAATTAATTTCATTGAAAATTAACCACCGCTGTAAGGAAGATGTCAGACGCGATTTCACGTTATCGAGCAGTTCGCAGCCGCGGCGTTCCAAGAAGTGCTGGAATATCATTAAACATCCTACTGCGGTATCCACGTTCCACATGAAACTCCTGGTTCACGTCGCGATAATATGGCCGCGTTAACACTTGACCTTTGTCATCGCGTTCTCATTTTTCATTTTTGAACACCACGCGTACATTAAATCTGCCCCTGCTTTCTTACACCAGAAACATTTCACCTGCCCCCTCGATAATTACTTGAATAATTCAATGCAACCGGGTTCGCGCGTCATTTCACTCGAACGAAACCTCAGCCCACGGTGACAATATATCAGCGAATTAATTATCAGGTGGATAGAAAAGGCACCGACGAGTAACTTAATTGCTGCACTCGGGAGAAGTGCGCGATCATTAACATCCATCAACTGCGCCCAAACGCAGCGCAGTGTAAACACATAATAAACACGAACATAATGGCCCGTGATACTAATTAAAAATGTATTCAACCGTGCACGTTCGCTGTACCCCACTTTTTCGCGAACAATAACGAGCAGCGTAGCAGGAGTTTCCACGATAAACAATGAACAGGAACAAGCTAATATACCAGCGATAATCACGTGGGGTTGAATAAAATTTGAATTTCAAAAAAAAAAAAAAATTCGTGCCCTCCGGACAGAAAAGGCAGGCCCGCTATTTGCCCGCCGAACACAGTTACGCTCGCTAGTAATAAATGTCCGAAAGAGTGAAAATAGTGAGTGACACGACGGGGGGAGGAGGGGGGGGGGGGGAAGGGGGGGGGGTGGAGGGGGGCTTAATAAGGTAGTCTGCTAAGCAGGCGTTCATTTTTAATTGGCGCGCTGACATTGGGACCAACACACATTCTGCGCATTCAGGTGCCATCAGCACGTATCCGTGTCCGTGTACAGGCTGTTTCATTAACTATGTCACAGCAAGTTTTTTTTTTTTCAATTATACCCGTGGCATAGTTTCTCCTACACTGTCTTCGTTTCGCGCGGAAAGGACACTTTCGAAACCCCCTGCTCGCGTGAATGAATGGCGTAGCTTTGTTATCTTTAAATAAGGTTACTGGAGGATCTGTCCACCATTCGGAAGAAACAATTTTGTGGTGTCGCGAAATTTCTAGCGGCATTTGGAAAAAGTGGGCCGGAATGGTAATTTTGCATTATCGGTAGAAATATAAAGTGACGTCGATGTTATTGGAACACCCTGTACGCATCGAGTCTGCTGTGTTGCGTCCAGGGTCAAGGATACAGGAGAAAATCAACATGGGATGTTCGCCCAGGGGACAGACACGTTCGAATACCTTCGTAAACAGTGTTCCTTCTATTCCTAATGCTTCTGGTCTTGGAAGACAAAAATACTCCTGCTTATTAATTATGTTGTGCAAGCATTTGGCGTTTGGGGACAGCCTAATTTATACGTGTCGAATTTTTTTTTGTATTTCTTCCCCCCCCCCCCCTAGAATGGTCCCATTTGATAAAAACATAGTCCCTTAAAAAGTTTATTGCAATCGGACAACAGGAAAGGGTGCAGACCAGGCCTTAAAGTTTAAAATTCATGAATAGTTTGAATTTAAAGAATTTCTCAAAAATGGTAAGTCCTATCGAAATTTTCTTCAAATAATATTAAAAGAGCATACAATTTTCTACAATTACTGTATATATAAGTTTTTCGTGCATCCAACCAGTTTTTAGATAATAGCGTTTGAATATAGAGAGGTCGGTACTTCACGCGTCCCACCTGTACGGAGTGACGTATTGTCTCTACGCGCGTAGTGCCGACCTCTCTATATTCAAACGCTATTATCTAAAAAATGGTTGGTAGCACGAAAAAATTATATACACAGTAATTGTAGAAAATTGAATGCTCTTTTAATATTATTTGAAGAAAATTTCGATACGGCTTACCATTTTTGAGAAAATCTTCAAATTCAAAACCATTGATGAAATCTAAACTTTAAGGCCCGTCGGCACCCTTACCTGTTGTCGGATTACAATAATCTTTTTCAGGGACTATTTTTTTATGAAACGGAACCATATTGGGGGTTGCGAGCAAAAGGAATCGCAGGTTGAAAATAATTGCCACCCTATTGGCACATAGCCAATATCCCGTCCCGTGAGTTTGAGTATTTGTAGACTTAGAAGACACTAACATCGAAGAGTCGACTTTGGGGGAATCGGTAACGCGGCTGCCCCGTAACCCGAGGACCCCGCTGATCTTGGGTTCGAATCCCGTCAACCCAGGATATTTTTTTCGCCTACATTAGTATGTCGCAATTAGCAGATATGCTGCTTTGCTACCACACATCACAAATCCACTGTTCCAGAGTTCATCCACTTGCGAATTCCTCTCCCTAAAATCCCTGATCTTCCCAAGCCCATTACGCAGCAACTAGGTCTCACGCTGCCCTCAGTGTTCACCCGCCACCCGACACGCCCCCGCCATCTTCAGCCAACTTCCACCCCCGAGACTCACCAAGAAATCCCCCCTTTCGATGTCCCTCAGCAGCCTCCGTCCTCTTCCATCCTCGTTCATCCTCGCAGTCCGAGGAAACCTGTTATCCGAGCACGCTGACGCTATCATTACCGCCACGGTTCGTTCTGGTCCCGATGTTTTCACGCCTACCAACGACCTGTTAACGCGACCTGCCATTACGCGGCGCGAATAATTGCAGGTTTTGATAATCGCCCTTACGATCTGGCCCGTTAAGCGGAATATCCACCACCCACGTGAATCCAGCGCCTAAACAGGCCGCGAAGCCTGGCGCGTCCGTCGTGCTCGCCGAATCACGCGACGGCAGTTATACAATCGCGGGCTGCCAGTGTGCCGTTGTTTTAAATAAATTAGCCGAGACTCGCGAGCAGGATAAACGACCCCTTGGAAACGAAACGCCGTAAATCTTATCCCGGAGGGGGATTTATGGCGCCTCCGTTGCTGGATCCCTGAGGGTTTATCAGCGGCAGGTCTGCGGACGCGCGGAGAAATTCGGACGAATTTGTAGGGAGTTTTATGATCCGGGGGATTATTTGGAGAGAGAGATGTGCTTGCTTCTCCGCAGTCGTTTGATGGCTGTGAAAATGTTTCGGTTTGCCGATGTCGGTTCTTCGGCTTGGCTATTAAAGCACGATAGAATCCAGTTTGATTGCGGCACTGGCGATTGTTACTGTGTTGGCGATTTTATCACCCATAAGATTTTGGTTTTAATGAAACTTCGTGGGAGTGTAGAGCATAGTGGAGCTTGCAAAGAGGAATTTGTTTTCTTTCTGGAGAGGTGCAATCAACCCTTATTTCCTTTTTTAATAAAACTTTAATTCAGAGACGCGCAAAATTTTTATTTAAACCAAATTTCGAATAACGAATAAAAGTTAAAAAATTACTCGCCATGTGACGAATAAAGCTAACTCTGGTTAACGAACGAATGACGAATAATTTTTTCAACCTTCATTCGTTATTCGAAATTTTATGTGAATAAAAATTTTGCCATCTCTGCTTTAATATAACTTGGCAGAACAAAACACTAAATATAAAAATTATTCAATTTTTATATTCTAGCACATTGCCAAAAGAAGAATAAAATTATATTAAAAAAACGGAAATTGGTTGGCCATTTAAGTAAGAATGTCACATAAATAGTGAATTACAAATCTGAAATTTAGTAAATTTGAAATAAAAATCAATATAAATGGCAGGTACAAAAAATCCTAATGATCTAAAAGTAAATAGAGTTTATCCAAAAAAATTAAGAATTTATAAAAATATAGATAACAAGCATTTTTTTATATTTTTTTGTTTCTCAAAATAGGGTAAATTATTGTACTCTTTATAGCTAATATTAAAGGCTGATCAAGTGAATTCCCACAGAAGAAAAAATATTACTCCTTGCTGTACATTCACAATAAGTTTCATTAAAATAAAAATTTTCGGATTATAAACGTTTCTTTATCTATATATATAAAATTCATTTTCTCTTTGTATGTTCGAAGTTGTTTCTTTGAAATTTAGTAAAATTTCTGTTTGGACATATATTTTGTATTAATTTGCTGTCCTAATAACAACAAATAAACAATTAAAAAATACTATTGCCTTTCTCGCTAACTTTAATAACACTGTCAACTGTTTTGCCGTCTATAATACGCCAAGTATTTGACTTCCAGGCCGCGGACATTTTTTTTTGTCTTTTATTGTGTTACACAGTGTCGCCTTTATGTACTTGCAGCTCGCTTTGATTTCACATCTTTTTTTTACTTTGTAATTATTATTATCTTCTACTTTTTGTGGTTTTTTTTTATTTCATGTGCTTGGCGCAATTTTTTTACTTCCTTGAAGTTTTTTATGTTTCAGAAATACAGGAATACTTATTTGACGACTATAGCACCTAGTTCTTATCAACCTTGCGATAAACACAAATTGGTCGCGATACTTTTTCGCAGTGACGTTTTCACTTGCTATACCATCATTACTTGCCACTAATCCTACATTATCTCATAGCAATTAATTATAACCTCGCTCCACCGTCTCTGGTCATTATCATCATCAATTACGATATTCCAACTAAATCGCTCCTCCATTTCATTTTACCCGATACCTCCGGCCGCCGATCGCGGATGATAGAAATTACCTCTCGAGATCATCCTCATCGAAATTATGATTAACAGGAGTAGGTAATCCTTCGGTATTTCCCCGGGGAGGTGTACCAATCGATCTCCGAGAGGACTCGAATCCCCGCAATCCTCGGGCAGAGAATACGTGAAAAATCAGCCATCTTCGTTTCTCCCTAAACGAACATTCTAACCGTTAAACAATCCAACGACTCGATTACCAATGAATCCGACGCGAGTAAGTATAATCGCGACTGTTATATGACGCAAGAGCAAATCGTCGAATGGGATAATTCGCCGTATCGAATCCAACGACGACTCGCGATCGATCCAATCACACGCTCGATTGTGTCGAAGTGGCGACGGAGCGCCGGAATTATCGAAAATAAAAAATTTAATCCGCAGCGATCGGTACACTGCAGGCGCGACGAACAATCTCTTAAGAGCGCGTCAGATTGAATCCCGAATGTGGCGCGAGGAGCAGCGGAATCCATCGATCGGTGGGAATTAATTGAATCCGATTTTCATGGCGCACATCGCGTAAAGAAGCGGCTCCGAGCTTTTTCATCGGCTCGGGGAAGAAAGCAGGTGCTGGGCGATGTTGCGCGCGTAAAACGCGGCGACTGGGGGGGATGCATCTCTGCTCTGTGCTATAGAGAAGTTTATGTATGGGCATGTGTCGAGGGAATATTGAATTTCTTCCGCGGGTGGGGCGGAAGTTCTTTCTTCGCTAATGAATTGCTTGTGGAGGTAAAGAATTGTTATTTTTTTGGAGTTTCTTGTAAATTTTGGTGATTATGTAACTAAATAGGTGCTCCTACTGTATCTCAATTAGGGGATACTATGACTTTAATATAGTAAAATATATTTTACTTCTAGTCCAGTAGTGTGTAAAAATAGTTTGAGTTTTAAACGGTAACAAAGGAAAGATATTTCTCAAAATTTATTTATAACTTTGACAGCTGAGAAAATAGGGTTATTTTTATGAATTTTATTTTATATAAAAAATGTTATATTTAAAAATAAAGGCGTACATCTTTTAAGGTTTAAATTAAACTGTATTCTCTTCAAAAAGAAATTTGATATCTTCAGAAATTCTCGCAAAGCCTCTTCATAGGTTCAAAGAAAAGATATTTCTCAAAATTTATTTATAACTTTAACAGCTGAGAAAATAGGGTTATTTTTATGAATTTTATTTTATATAAAAAAATGTTATATTTAAAAATAAAGACGTACATCTTTTAAGGTTTAAATTAAACTGTATTCTCTTCAAAAAGAAATTTGATATCTTCAGAAATTCTCGCAAAGCCTCTTCATAGGTTCAAAGAAAAGATATTTCTCAAAATTTATTTATAACTTTAACAGCTGAGAAAATAGGGTTATTTTTATGAATTTTATTTTATATAAAAAAATGTTATATTTAAAAATAAAGGCGTACATCTTTTAAGGTTTAAATTAAACTGTATTCTCTTCAAAAAGAAATTTGATATCTTAAGAAATTCTCTCAAAGCCTCTTCATAGGTTCAAAGAAAAGATATTTCTCAAAATTTATTTATACCTTTGGCAGCTGAGAAAATAGGGTTATTTTTATGAATTTTATTTTATATAAAAAAATGTTATATTTAAAAATAAAGACGTATATCTTTTAAGGTTTAAATTAAACTGTATTCTCTTCAAAAAGAAATTTGATATCTTCAGAAATTCTCGCAAAGCCTCTTCATAGTTACACCATTCGCAGTACTAAAAATATTTCAGAGATTACTAGACCCATTTGAATAAAATTTTGCACGAATATTCTCAAGACTATAATACGATTTTGAAAAATGGCAGCTACTCAAAGCGAAACATAATTTGCAACTCGCGTTTTCATCTTCTTTTATTAATAAAAAAATATATAAAACAATTTATGGTAAACGATTTTATTAAAAATGGACTAAAAAATAAAAAATAATTCTTTTCATGTACTGCAATTTCGATGTTTTTTTTTCACTGTAAATAAAATCGTGGAGCAGGGTATCTCACAACAAATTCATTTCGACGCTTAATGCTGTATTAAATTGATTCAAATTCTGTTATGAAAAATCCTGCTCCACGATTTTATTGAAAGTGAAAAAACACCATCGAAATTGCAGCACGTAAAAAGAATTATTTTTTAGTTTTTATTGCATTTTTGATAAAATCGTTTAACATAAAAAAATTTTTTCTAGTTTTTAGTGTTTATGGATTTACATTTCGCAGCTCAGACTTCTTTAGAAATATCTTTTATCTAATTTCAAATCGCGATGCGACTAGCGACCCGAACGCAGCGGCGTTTTGTCGTTTTCGTAAAGAACGCGAGTGGCTGATTTCAAGTCGTTTGAATTCGTGGTTATGGGTTATATTTGTTGATGACTGGGTAATTTTTCCACCCTCTCGGGGTTAATTTTTTTTTTTAAATATTGTATTGTCATCCAAACTACGCACGCCTGCAAAGTTTCAAGACAATTGGATAGTTGGAAGTGGGTTAAATTTGAGTTGCCAGATTTAAACCATACAAACAAACAAACAGAGGATCGAAGCTGAATAAAATCATTTAAAAAAAAAAGACACAAAATATGAGTAAACATACATTAGTAATCATATAAAAATATTACGTTCTGCTATACACTATTGTACTTTCCAAAACCCAAATCGGTGCACTATACTCAACAACGCCTTCGCAAAGGCTAGTGCAACTCTTCCACATAATATTCCACTGATGCAACAATGAAGAGATTCGACGATCCCTTTCCCAGGTCTCACGGGTTGATTCAAAGCTATCTGTCGGTTCGATCGATCCTCGTCACTCGAACTCGATCCGAAACTGCGGGCCGCTGGTGTGCCGCAAGTCGATCCTCAGCTCTCCGAGCGGATCGTCTGGGCGAGAGTTGCGCTCGTTCCGAAGGAAGCTCGCTGGATACCGAGCAATTGGTCGTTGACACATTTCCCCGCGGCGCTAGATGATTTTTAAAGGCGGCCAACCAGACGATTGACCTCGGTATTTATCGGCGGTCGCAATTTTTGCATAGAACTCGCTCCGCGAATTTTTACGTAATGCCGCTTTGATCGACGTTACGTAAGCCGCTCCCGCGAATTTTGTCCCGTTTCGCGGAAGAACGCTGTTTCTTCCTCTTCACCGTTTACCAGATGATTGATCGCTCGATCGGTTATTCCGACGGATCGCTGTGGATCCCCACGGCCGTACCTCGGGCACGCGTCCAGAATCGATTTTCCAACGTTTTCATTAATAACCGTGGCGCGATTGTTAGGCATTTATTGTTCTGCCCGAATTTTACCGGCGCGTCTTCATTCCGGCAAGTTCCATTCGATTTACTCTGGCATAAAGCTCCATTTCACCTTGTCTTCGTGGGCGATTCGACCAGCTGCGTTTTATCGTTCACGTGGCTTCAGTTTACCATTACTCAGGTTCGTTTCGAGCTGTCTACGACGTGGAAATGATTTATGCGAGCGTAGTGCGTCGTATCGGACGTTTATAAATTGCTGTAACTATTGAAACTAGATTCCTCCTGCAGCACCATGTTGCATCCCGCTGACGGAAAACGAGATATCTCGCCTTCGTTGTTTCTACTCGAATTACCAGCGATAATATTACATTCCGCAGCTAAGTGGAAGCCTCCACAAAACATTCTTAATACATCTGCTACTAAAAAAATTGTTACACCACAACGGAGTATTTTAAATATTTAAACCACCGCGAAGTTTGGAGAGAAAAAATCCGACACTGTATTATATCACTCGTGGACTGTGCAATGCAAAATAGCACTTTCTCCGTTGCAACGCGACTTGCACATCTGCGGCCAGACTTATGCATATTTATGTACATCCTTGCGGGTTTATGCAGATTTTTCTTAACCACGTTGCACTGTTGCCGAGCCCGCGGGCATTCCGAAACTACCTGGCGAATGGTAGAATTGTTTAAACGGCAGTGCTCGCGACCATTATTCCACAATTCGGCAATAAAGTCACGGTGAATCGGGGGCAATTCCTCCTGCTCCTCTTTGCCCGTACACCCAGCCGATAAAACTGAACGGTGTGGCAAGTATTTCCCGTTAAAACCTCCCGTAAAACGCGCCAGGTTTTAACGAGCACGCCCGTGCGTGTAGCTTCGCAAAAATCGCGCAGCTTTTTTGCCGCGCGTAACGCAAAATCCTTTTCCGCCCCGTGGAAAAACGAGGAACTCACGTGTTGCCGTGTACGCCTCGCTTACTGCTCGGTTTTTCGCCGCGGCGGCGAGCATACAGCGAGTCCTCGCAATTAAACGCGCTCGTAAATTTCTCCGCGGGTATAAAAACAGCCGATAGCTTCGCTGTAAGCATCGTTCTTTTATCGTGCGGCATTGCATTTTCCTTTGCTGATGCCTCGAGTGGTCGAGGAGACTTCGTTTGCATGTGCAACTGCTCTGTTGTTTTCTTGCCTCTTAATTTTATTCCCACCGCGTGACGACGCTGTCGCAGAATTCCTCGAAAAGTGTCGAAACAGGCGCGATATTTCTTCTGCGTCTTTTTTTCTTCTCTTAACGAGAATTCCTCGAGCCGCGAACCTAGTCATAGTTGAGGGAACTTTTACTTTCGTCGATGGGGCTGGCTAAATGGCTGGCGACAGTGCGAGATGCACTTTCGTTCGCCGCATAATGGCCTCGAGGTGGTATATTGTTTGGTATTAATTAACTCGCGGGTAAATCGAGATTACCATTGCAATGACAGGGGAAGTCGGTTAATCCGATAATTGACTTTGCAACCGCATCAAAGTTGAATCAAAGCGACCTGAATTAAGCCGTGTGCGCGCCGGTCGCGCTTCGTCGCAGTGCGCGGGAGGGGGGTATATCCTGCGGGGGGGAACTTTCTCTAAACTTCTTTCCTGTATTATCCTTTTGTGCACGCGCCGCGGGTCAGTTTAACAGCTTGCTTTTATAGCCCACTAAGCTGCGGACGCGTCAGTGTCTCTTAACGTTTGATGGCCACTGTGGTGGGACTTGGTGCATGGTTCAATAACTAGGTACCAACCTAGTGGGTCTCTGGTGGCCCTTAAGTTTTATGGAGGTTCGCTTATTACGTCGAGAATCAGGATTCTATTAAAATTGCTTTATGGTCCGTCGATTCCCAGCTTTTATTGGTTATCAGGATCGCGGGGCTCTCGGAGCCCATTAACTTTCGATAAGTTAATCATTATGAAGTTCAGATTACTGGGGATAATAATCACTCGCAGTTAAAGGCCTTCAACTTTCACAAATTACTGTGATAGTGATTATCATGCATCTCCTAATGTTTAGGTAATTATTGTAGGCATCCGGCGTTTGGAAACGGCCTATGGTGCGATTGGGATTTATTTTGCTCTCACCCTCTAATATGGTTCCATTTCATAAAAAAATAGTCCCTGAAAAAGATTATTGCAATCGGCCGACAGGAAAGGGTGTCGAGCAGGCCTTAAAGTTTAGAATTCGGCAATGGTTTGAATTTGAAGAATTTCTCAAAAATGGTAAGCCCTATCGAAATTTTCTTCAAATAATGTTAAAAGAGCATACAATTTTCTACAATTACTGTATATATAAGTTTTTCGTACTTCCAACCATTTTTTAGATAATAGCGTTTGAATATAGAGAAGTCGGCACTTCGCGCGTCCCACCTGTACGGCGTGACGTATTGTCTATACGCACGTAGTGCAGACTTCTCTATATTCAAATGCTATTATCTAAAAAATGGTTGGGAGCACGAAAAAGTTATATACACAGTAATTGTAGAAAATTGAATGCTCTTTTAATATTATTTGAACGAAATTTCAATACGGCTTACCATTTTTGAGAAATTCTTTAAATACAAACTATAGATGAATTCTAAAGTTTCAAGCCTGGTCGGGACACTTTCCTGTTGTCCGATTCCAATAAACTTTTTCAGGGACTATTTTTTTTGATCAAATGGCATCGACACGTATAAATAAGTGCCATCCTATTGGGACACAGGGGGCGCCCCGTAGGTTTCGGTGTTTTTAGCGTTCGGAAGACAGTAAAATCGAATAGTCGACGTTGGGGGAATCGGTAACGCAGCTGCCCAGTGCGCCGAGGACCTGCAGATCGCGGGTTCGAGTCCCATTACCCTAGGATCTTTTTTCTCCGATATTATTCGCTCTGGTCTGACCAACACAATCCCTAATTCCTTTATCCAAGAAGAAGACAAGTCTATAGCTGACTGCTACCGAGCCCAAGTGCTTCATAACCTTACCTTTCCACTTCCTAATGGCTCTGGCACCCCATCCCCCTCAATAACCATATAAAATCAAGCACCCCGAACCCCCATTTCAACCCCAAACCAAGCACCACCATGCCACCCGTTGGCTGAAATCGCCCAGACAAGCACCCCGCAATTATCCAGCCCAAGATTCGCGCGAGATTAATTGGACCCGGCGTTAACGAAACGAAAAACGAAGCGACAGGAAGAAGTAGAGGGGTGGGTGGGTGACGAGCAGCGACAGTAGGGGTGAAAAAGCAAGCATCGGTACAAAAGCAACCACGCGAAAGCAACGGCGTGGAAGCAGCCAGGCAACGAGACAACAGCCATTCGTATCGACGAGCGCTCGCGCGCGCGCGACGCCCCCCCCCCCCCCCCGCCTCCGATCCACCCCTCGCGCCCCTAGAGCTTTTGATCTCGGGCGCGTGCTGGAACGTCACCTGGAACAGCACGAGCCCCCGTTCTCTTCGGTACAAATTGTAAACGTAGCAATCGAAAGCGAACCTTGACACCTTTTTCTCCCTCTCTCGCACTGTCTGTCCCTTTCTCCCGCCCGCCCCCCCCCCCGCCGCCCTCCACCTTGATGGTCGTTTTTCGAGAGGCGGCGCACTCGACGCCGCGGATATATGCTTTCCTCCTCGGTCGACCGCATCAGCCCAGCGGGGAAGTTTCTTAAAATAGATTCTAGTGCCGGGCAGGAGGTTGCTGTGTGCATGTGCATCGAATGTGTACACAGGGCGAAGCCACTCGAGAGGGAGCGCCCGCTGAATGCCTCCCGCCCTGTCGCGGCACGCGGAACCCGCTTGAACACGCCGGACGGGACACGCGGGGTCCCGCGCGTTTAAACCGTGGCAGACGTCCTCAGGGTCGCGGGTTAGCTGCTTCACCACCCCTGCTCGGCTCCCCCGGGGGGGTAGCTTCCGTGCTGCCGCGCACCGGGGATCTGCGCTCCACGGAGAGGTCTTGTCCAGGTGAGACGCGCGGTAGAAAACGGTCAGGGAGATCCTTGGAGGCTGAGATTGAGGGATCCTCTGTGGTTAGGGACGTCTAGGACAGGTCTGTCCAGGCATTTGCTCGCACGAGCAACCGCGGGTTGCTCTTCGCTCTTGGAGGCACTAAGCCAGGCCCATCGCACCCCTCAAGAGCGAAAGATCCTCATGGTGGGGCACAACCGTCGCTCTTGCCTTCGCTCGCAACCACCCGCGGTTGCTCTTCGAAGCAAAAGTTGGACGGACCTGGTCTAGGTAGTTCTAAAAAGGGATCTGTATGAGCTGTTGCGCACCGATTTTGATGGGACTTAGTACATAGGTAGAGAATTGAAAGATGTTCGACCCCTGTTCGGCTGGAAGGGAAGACACCTAATAGTTTACGAGATATGTGACGATAAACGTCACGTTTGCTCGTTGGCGGCAAGTGCCGGAAACTTCAATTGCGTAACAGGGGTGAAATATGTTTCAAGTCTTCACCATTCTACGACGTTTCATCGAAATCGGTGCGCAACACCTCAGGTGGTTCCCTTGTAAGTGGTCGTAGTGTGATGCATATACTCTGAATTCTGAAGTACATCATTTTGGACCGTCTGCGGTACCCTTTGATGGGGAGTGTGCCTTGTTGCATGGTAGATTCGAGTGGGATTAATATTGCATAGCAGTCTAAGGGAGGCTTCAGCACCGTTTCTTGAGCACTGACTTCTCTATAACCTTCCTAAGGGGGGCTATGAATAGTCCTCCAATCCAGTTGGAGTTGAAATTAACGGATCGTCCATGTAGCGATACCTCCCGACTCCGCCAGAAGATTTCAACCGATCCCGCTTTCTCGCAAGTTCTCTCTGATCCACCCATCCGGATATACACCAGTTTCGTCTTTCCTCCTAACATCCCCACATCCAAGGCAGAGCCTTACCGATGAGTCTAGGTTAGTCTACTAGCAGGCCCAGGACGAAACTTAACCTTCCTTTTCTCTCCTTCCTTCCTACCACCTAACTGTTCCACAACCCCCGCTAGTCTGTGTTACGTCTTGCTGGTTCCAGCTGACCATAGTGTGATGCCTTTAGATCGTGGTATTCCGAAGTACGCCACTTTGGACGCCCTTCAATAGCCCTTGTTAGGGAGTGTGGCTTACACACCAGATTCCACGGGGATTAATATTCCACATTAATCACCGCGTTCCCACCAAGTCTAAGGGAAGCCTCGCGGCTTCAGCTCCCGTTCCTTGATCACTGAATTCACTCCATAACCTTCCTAATGGGAAGGGGCATACACAAGTTCCGCTTACATCGAGCGAGCACAGTAGCAGCCCAGCTGGTTACCTAAATAGTTGCGCAATATCGAGAAACCCGCTGAGAATAAATCCTCGTCCTCTCGTCATGCATAACGTAGCGCCGTTCTTGACCATATTGCGCGACGAGATTGCATTACGAGGCTCTTCGGCGAGCGGCGCACGTGGCTAAAGCGGGCACGTCCGGGCGTGCGGGAGACTGGCTGGTCTACGAGGAAGAAGATCGCGCCTCGGTACACACTCCCGCCGTGTCCGTACAGCCTCTCCCGCCGCCCCTCTCTGCCCCCCACCCCCTCCGGCCCCCTTCGCGTGTCTGAGAAGCTCCTTCGTGTCTGTCGCCCTGACCCGTCCCGTCGGTTTTTCTCCCCCAACGAGAGGGGAACGCGCGCAAGGTGAGACAGCCACTCGTCGCTATTTTTGCGCGCCCTACACCCTCACCCACCATCCCACCTACACACCCCCCCCCCCCTCCCGCCGAGGTGTATTGTTCACGGCCCCGTATCGACGCTTGCTAATTGGGGGAGGATAATTAGCGTTCGATCAGACTTGGGGTCGCGCGACTCGCTTCGCTGGAGTAAGAATGATCACACAATGGCCGAGCACGTGTTCCCGCTCTCGATAGGCCCCTGCAACACGCTCCCGACAGATCGGGAACTAGGTCGACGTGCTTTCCGCGGCCAGACCGTATGTACCGTCCAAGTTTCCTGAGGGCTCGCGTTTTGTTTGCCCCGTACCCGATTGTTATACTTTGCCCTTCTATGGACTCGACGTTGGCGCGCCACAATGGGCCGTCGTTTAAACGGCATTCGCGGTGGATATTGGGACGCGAACGGATGCAGGACGATTCCGTGCGGCAAAAGGAATCGAAAATGTGCAGCGGAAGATTTCCGTGGGAGGCTTCGTTTTCTGAGGAAACTGGTTTGAAGGTGAGAGGCTTCGGGTTGCAGTCAATGGGGGCTCGGCTTGGCAGGTGGCGCTGCGGGCGCGTGTCTTCGCTGGTTGCTCGCGTAAGGGGCATCGCTTGAAGCGTTGCGGGAAGATTCAAAGGGTTTCTTTTTGTATTTGTTTGATTAATCGCTCGTTTAGTGGGTGAAGTAGAATTTGTAGTATCGCGGGATTAGTTGCTTGACGGTGTTCCGTGAAAACGCGATTTTTTTTTCACAGATATTTCGTCGCGAATCCATCGTCCGGCGCGGTTCAATAAATGCACGAGGCCATATTCATCTCGCGACGCACGAAGCCAATAGAATTAATTTGCGAATTTATCCGCGAGGCGAGGTTTCCTCGCATTCAATGAAAGTGAAATTAAGTCCGTTTTATCGAGTGGCTCGCGAAGCCCGTTAAATAGCGCGGCATACGGATGCAAAATACCGCCGATTCGCGCGAAACAGAATTCAAACAGTGGACAAGGGGCGTTAAATCCGATTCCTGGCGAATTGCCGTTCGATAATTGAAGAATCAGTTTGAATGGAGATTGATTTAGTTTAGCCTGCCCTGACCTCACCCGCACGTGCAACGGAATTACTCTATCAAATGGCAAAAGTTCTATGTAGTTCTCCGCGAGATCAACAACCAACTCCTATCTGTGGTTTCGTAAGATATTGAAGGCTTCACGTTCTTTCACATCTCCACAGATCACCGAACTCTTTTTAGTAAATCTTCTTCAGAGTTTGTGAGATTTGCCAGCCCGTTTCAGAACAGATTTAAGTTACCACGGTGTATTCCATTTTACAAGGAAAAAGGAAGAAAGAGGAGTAGCAGGCAGACATTCATCTGGCATTGCGATCTGAGGCGGCGGTGGTTGCACAAGAAATCCTTCCCTCCCAAACGAGCTGTCGATAACAGGTGCCCAGGATCGTTATGTCCTGTTCCTTGTCGCTCGATCTTCTGATCCGCGTTCATCGATAAGGTTCCTCTTCTTGTCGTGCATCGATTACATTTAAATCACTACAATGAAAGTGATTGAAACGTTCCTTGAAACCTCGACGACACTCGATCTTTCAAAGAAAATTCTAGACCAGATTAATACGATTCTGGGTATTTCGTTTGAACGATGCGAGATATTAATTTAATTAAATGGCAGCGGTTGCAGGATTCGGTATTTTAAATTGTTTAAAAACATGCGACCTCCTCATCGTTCGGGGCAGCGAAACATGGCGGTTAAAGGGGTATCGATTGGCGAAAACGTGAGAACAGGGAGCCGGCGAATCAGCGAGCGATCTGTCGAGGACGATAAAACGCGGCGATAAGAGAGGCTAGGAGTGTCCAGAATCGCGAGGACGATTCCAAAGAGATAGAAAGATTAAGAAGTGGAACGCGCCTCGAGGACGGTTTTGCAAACGGGCGCGTTCCAAGGATAGCCATCGAGACGTGGTGGGATCTAGGGGGGCCGGAGGGGGTGTACGTGTACAGATAACGATTAAGATAGAGGCGTTGCTCCTTCGTCGGCGACTTTAGCTGGTCGTTTGTAAGTAAGGAATCGGCTCCCTGCACGCGTACAAGGATCTTGACGCGAGAATTGCATTCCTGATTCACTTTGGCCTCCTGAAGATAAGCCAAATGGGTCCTTCAGTCACTGATAACGTGAATTCGGGGCTGATAGGAGATTCTTAGCTACTATCAATCGTATCACCACTTTCAGTGGTTTAATGTTTTAGAAACACCTAAAGGGGAACTTAAAAAAGAACTTCTAAGTTTTCAAGATTTTAAGTTCTTAAGTTTTAAGTCTTCAAGTTAGTTTTAAGTGTTTTAGTTTCCAAGTTTTCAAGTTTCTAAGTTCTTTAATTTCTAAGTTTTCAAGTTTCTGAGTTTTCAAGTGTTTAAATTTTCACATTTCTAAGTTTTCAAGATTCTAACTTTCCACGTTTTCAAGTTTCTGTGTTTTGGAGTTTTTAAATCTTCAAGTTTCTAAGTTTTGAAGTTTCAAGTTTGTAAGTCTTCACATTTCTAAGTTTTGAAGTTCTAAGTTTCGAGTTTCTAAGATTCAAGTTTCTAAGTTTCAAGTTTCTAACTTTCAAGTGTCTAAGTTTCAAGTTTCTAACTTTCGAGTTTCTAAGTTTCAAGTTTCTAAGTTTCAAGTTTCTAAGTTTCAAGTTTCCAAGTTTCAAGTTTCTAAGTTTCTAAGCTTCAAGTTTCTAAGCTTCAAGTTTCTAAGTTTCAAGTTTCAAGTTTCTAAGTTTCGCGATTCTAAGTTTTCAAGTTTTCAAGTTTCTAAGTTTTCAAGTTTCTAAGTTTCAAGTTTCTAAGTTTCACGTTTCTAAGTTTTCAAGTTTCTAAGTTTTCAAGTTTCTAAGTTTTCAAGTTTCTAAGTTTTCAAGTTTCTAAGTTTCTGAGCTTCTAAGTTTCTAAGTTTCTGAGCTTCTAAGTTATCAAATTTTCAAGTTCTTAGAAGCCCTATCTGAAAAATTTCATACAAAATAAACAATCTAAGACTCCCAAAAAAGTACTTCCGATGCTTTCCAAAAACTATCGACCCTGAAGTACTTGAAATCTGTGCACGTGACACACCACCCTCGGCGTGAAAACCCGCCGACGCCAGTCAAGTGAAGCTGTTAGGAAACTATGCATAACTATCGGTTCTTTAAACACCACTACTACCGTAGACACGAGAGGCGATATAATAAATTCTAAGAGAAGATTACCAGAATCTAGCTAAGAGCCAAATGCATGGTTAAATTTGCTTTCCGAAGTTACCAATCTATTCGTGCTCCGCTGAATTCGCATCTTTTGAATGCGCTGATGGTAATACCTGTTATTAATAATAATCGTGGCTGCTTTCAGGGAGGGCGAGGGTGGCGGCGGTGGCGGCCGTTCCGTGACCAGCGCTGGTGGGGGTGGAGGAGGAGGTGGAGGTCGTCGGGCACCGAGTCTACGACTGGTGAACGGAAGGGCGACCACGGGGGTCAGTTTGCACACCAGCAGCACAGAATCCGTTCGTTCACCCCATCACCACCTCGGCCAGCAGCAGGGCGGCAACAACAACAACAACAACAACAACAACCACCACAACAACAATAACAACAACAACAACCATAATAACTGCCACGCCGGTAACAACCCCGCCGCGAACAATCATCCACGGCTTAAAAAAGATGACAGCATCAAGATCAGCATCGAGAACACCAACACCTGCACGGACAGCCTCGTCACTGCTCTAGACGACGAGACCTTGCTCATCACTGATTTCCTGGGCGACACCGGTGAGTTCCCGCGACATTTTCTCTTATTTTAAGGGGGTTAGAACAGCTGGGCCAGGTCAAGAAATACCGCATCTCGGGGTATTTATTTCTAAGTGACAAAAACACTTCTTTCCATTAAAATTTTTCGATAAAGATAGAGACATCTTTGAATAATAATTAGATACAATTTTTAATCAAAATATGCAGAACGCATATATACGTTGCCCGGATTCAAAGGGTTGAATGGTTAAAGTAAGGTGTTCGAGGTTTCGCAGAAAGAGTTGCCTTCTGTAGAAGCTGCTTCTATAGAGCCCATTCTTAAATTTTCTGCAGTGCCCTAGTAGCACTAGGGGCTTAACACTATATTTAAATCTGAGTCCACCAATTCCTCCTTCCCTCGCACCACTAAGTAGTCACATAGGTACGCGTGTTACCCTACTCCGAGGTGTTGAGTTACAGCTGAATCTTGCTCACCGGAAATTTCATTACGAACCCTGCAATGGACACTTTTCCTACTTCATACCAGCACTGCGATGCGTTTCGAGAAACCCAACCTTTGAATTTCCCAGTGGAATTTATGTGTCCCTTTATTTTGTAGCGAATATTCAATATACATCAACACTTTAGGAAGCTATGTTCATTAATCCCTTCTGATTGATCTCCACGTACAGTAGCGTGCAAACATCACACCGTGACTTCGTGCAAAATGCTTACACCGACTCCTCTGTTTAATACAAAAATAAGGAGGCGCTTCTCTAGAATCTAGACACGTGGCCGCGCTGAAATATGCCACACACGTTGACCCGTGAAAGAAGTTCTCGATGAATCGCTCGTTTGGCCGTCGGCGAATGCTCGTAACGATCCCGCTATCGACGGCTGCGATATTGAAAAGCAATCGCGGCAATCGTCCATTTAACGGGCATGCTTGTAAGAGGAGCGAATTTTCTTCCGCGATAGATTCCAGTTTGTTTGTCGTAGCGAATTGGCAATTACCCTCTGTCCTTTTAGATAAGTTTCCGAACCCCTTTTCAAGGCTACCTGCTTAACATACTTCCCCCCTAATTATGTCCCCACTTCTCCGCCCCTACGAAAGATATTAATAAAAAATTCTCGTCATTCCTTGGTTCTTTGCGTCAGCCTGCCTCCGGAATCTTTCAGAAAAACTTCTTTCTTTCAGAAAAGCTTTTTCTTCCGACTCCTTTCTTTTTCGTTTGTGAGCACGAGCAAGGAATTTTCTTTCGTCCACTCGCCCCGTGCTTTAATTCTTTCTGCGAGCACCAACGAGGGAATTTTTAAGGGACAATGTTAATAGAGAAGTCTGCTCAGCTAGATCTCTTCTAGATTCTTCTTCAGCTGCAGTTCTAGGCTGTCTTCTGAATTTCCCCGTGTGTGGGCTTTTTTCCCTTTCTGTCTCGAAACATTCCTCTTCGGGGTATTTCGCTACACCGCTGCTTCTATTGTGAATAATTTCAAACGGCCCGGCAGGGACACTTAACGCTGTAAAGCGTTGCTTCGTTTCTGGTTGCAGGGAAGCCCCTACCTCCTGCGGTTTAGTGAAATGAAACGGGGGAATTCCAGGGGGTAGTGTTACGCGCGAATGTAGCGCTGGGATTCCACATCAAAGTGCAACTGGTGTGGGAAACTCTGAGTTTGGTTAACCGGGCAGCTGGGTGAGGAATGCGCCACAGAAGAATGAATGATTTTGGGTTTAGGTAGGGGAAAACTGAATGTTTTCCAATTTCTTAACGCGATTTCCAACTTGGATTAGGAATCTTCTCTGTTGATTTGAAGAGAATGATGGAACGAACGTTGAGGATAAAATGATGCGTGACTGAATAGAAAACGGTGAATCATGAGGTGTGTTTTTCATAGAGGGTTTTGTTTCATAAGAGGAACATACCGGTTTTTATAATTGGATTAATGAACAGTCATTAGGGAATTCTCTTTTTTAAGATGTGATTAAGTCGCCATTATATTCAATTACTCGTGATCGGATATTTGAAGTGTTACATTGTTGAGCTAAATGGTATGGTATCAAGTCAGATATTGTTTGAGCTGGACATGTTATTGTTCCAGAATTAATTTGCCAGCGATGAAAGAAATATTACAAATTTAATCTGGGTTAATTAACACAGTGAATTGGGAATATTAATATAGGTAAAATGTTTTCAGATTAATTGCACTGACTCATTTAACACGTGTGAAAGTATTTAGAGTTGCAAATAACACCCAGTTAATCAACAAAATATAGTCGTCGTTCGAGTACCTGTGCCATGGAAGATATTTAGGAAATATCATTTTTCAATTTTTGTAACTACATTCCACCCTTTCGAAACATCTGACAAAATTACACATTAATAACCATACAAATACGCTGAAACTGTAAAAATATAATTGTAGTAACTTGATAATTTGAATATGAAAACGACATTTCTCATCTTCCTGAATTTTTTAAAACTCGGTTTTGCAGCTGAAAATTCTAAAAAAATCAGGGCCACGTATACCAATGGGTAGAATGTCTCTAATTTTTTTTATAAGCTTCTATTCGATAGAACAAAAGTAATGGAGCTTAAACTGTAAATTACGTTTCACCCCGTAACTACCCTTGGCAGAGATAGTTTTCTTTAAGGAACCTGTCAATTGCTACACACCAAGTTCAATTTGGTTTGGGGGTGCTTTTCACTATGCTTACCCGACTAGACCCTTTCATTTGCGTCATAACTTGCTGTATGGATGATATTCTTGTCATCAAAAATCTGCAAGCTGGTCAAAATAAAAAAAAAACACGTATTTGTTATTTTTCGGTCCTCTAAAATCTATCCAAAAATCAAAGCAATCGGAGACGGTCATCTAAAACCCTCTCCGTGTTACTTTATCACTCGAAGCAAGTAGAAAGAACTTACAGAAAATCGACATCCCAATTAACACAAGAAACCCTCCCCAAAAACTCAAGATTCTCTTCAACATTCCAATGCATCACATAAAAAAGAATACATTCACCAAGGAAAAACATGGGTCACTCGTTTATCACGCCATTATTGCGCGCATTAATGAATATACGCCACTTTGAGATTACTGAAAGCCTCCCAGCAATTAAACGTTACGCAGCGAAGCTGACGCCTTCCGAGCGTAGTAAACGCTTCTGCTGATGCCCCCGTGGACGAGATAATTCGCCCACTCTTTGTCTCACCAGTGCATTATGCATCTCAAAGTTCATTCCTAGGAGGGCACCGTAGGAAAAGAACGTTTCGCGATAGCGGTGCCAGCGACGATCACGGCTGCCGCTTCTGAAGCAGTTGCCCCCGGCTCCTCAGCGGCGAAATGCCCCTTGGCGAAATAAATAGAAAACGATCCCAGCCATCTTCGGGGATTAAATATTCCGGCATTCCTAAGTCCACTAAAGCGTTCCAGACATTGGACCCTTCCCATGTAACGCGTCCAACTTGGTTAATCCTCCCGAGTCCGCTGCGTCTCACGATCCCCGGGATCACCCGGGTCTCACGACGTCCAATCCCCTAGCAGTCCTCGCTCCTTTGACGGAATCTGTTCGACAGACACGCGGATCGATTGTATCTTAACTCTTTCGAGGGGGCAAAGGAAGTGGAGCTCCACGCCTGTTTCATCTACACCTTTGACCCCACAGTCAGCCACAACGTGCGAGTGTCGTTCAGACTACTGACTTAGAGAGCTAAAAGTGGGTAACTGAGTTGGGAGCGTACGAAAGCATTCAGCGCGAGTCCAAGGCACGGATATGACAGGAAATTCGTAATAAGTATATAATCTTCAACTACCCACTGAGGGACACTTATCACTCTTCAGCTGACTCACTACCAACAGATGGGTGAGTCAGTTAGTACAATTCCCAAAGGAAAGCCTGTACCTAAGCTTCCCCGACAGCCGAGGGAACCGTTTGTCGCGCGGGTGACAGAAAGCCGGGCAGATTTAAAATTGCGCGCAACCGGCGGATAATTGCCGATCGTTGGTGGGGATTCTGGGGATCTGGCAGTGTCAAGGCTGGTGGTAGATTCGCGCGTGTATTCGAAAGAATCGGATATCTCCCTGTGCGCGAGCCGCTCCTTCTGCTGGTCCCACAATAAAACCGGTCAGTGTTTCTCTCTCTTCTCTCTTTCGCCTCGTTCCGCGCCGCTTTCGCTTACGGTGCTCCCGCATCTTTTTCCCCGCGCGTGTTCCGCTCGTCATTAGTCAACCTCTGCTCCGGGGAGCGGTGGCCGCCGGCAGAGACCGTTCACGCGATCCTGAGGCGGCTGGTCACGGGCGATGGCCGACGACCGAGCGCTGGACGAGCTGAGGAGACCATTGCTGCGGAAACAGAGGCAGCCAGCTGACGATAACGGGCTGAAGGACTGCCGTGGCTTCGTCGCCAGCTGGCCGGAATTGTCGTACGCGCGGGCGGCGCGCAGATTCGGTGAGTTCGTCTGTCCATTTTCGGTGGTCGGATTCGGTAGTCTTCGGTGGACGAGGATCTCTTTGGTTCTGGTTGGATCTACTAAATCCTCTGTGGATGCTCTGCTTCGAGTGTTTTAAGGGAGTTCCTTCTCCGAGGGTTTGTGTTCAGCTTGGATCTACCGAATATTTTGTGGACATTGGTGCTATGCCTAGAGTAGATACTTTAAGGAAGTTAAGCCTTTTCCTTGGAAGATGAAGGCTTGTGTTCTACTTCAATTTGCCGAATAGTATGTGGCCATGTGGTTGAAGTGCTCTGAGAAAGTTCTTTCTTCGAAGGGTAAAGGGTTGTGTTCTGCTTGAATTTACCGAATATTCCGTGCGCATGTGATGCTGTGGCTGGAGTACCCCGAGAGCCCCCCTCTTCATGTTCGGCGCCGCGCTGCAGTGGCTCTCCTTGTGTACAGAGTTGTCCACTAGTCATCACGATGATCGATCGTCTTGTTCTTTGGAGCCTGTATTCCCAAATTGTGTTCTGCGCTGACTGGTCTTCTGAACTCGTTATACCATTACGATGATTAATCATGCGCGTCGGATGGCCTGGGTTACTTGTTCAACGATGAACTATACGCTCCATGGTGATTGTTGAAATCTGTTTTCTTGGATCCCCTATTTTGCCAGCTTATCTGACATTTATCGGAGCTCCCTGTAGCATAATTCCAGCTTGCATTTCTTTTCCAAGAAGCTACGGGAAAAACATACGATTTTTCCTGTACCGGTGTTACACTTTCTCCAAGATATGGTTGTTTTCCTGTTCCACAGATTGCTCGAAAGTTTCCAACGAGACATGTAACGAACAGACTCCTAACGTTCAGACTTCTAGAAACTCATTACCCAGACACTGACCCGGGGAACAGTCGCTCGAGATCTGAATCGGTCGAACTTCCCAAAGCAGTGCAATCTCTGACTCTTCTAAAATCTTTGTATAAAAGCACTGCTTGCTTCCCCTCAACACCATCTCGCCAATTTACCTGCACCTGATACTCTAACAAAGGAGATCATAGCTCATCAATCCCTCAACATTCAAGCTTCGATTCCTCAGCCTACGTTTCCCAAAGTTCATTGACCAAGAGCCCCCAGCGCCTGTGGCCCAGTCGCATTCATCGGCAGCTGTAATTTAGGCAGCCTTCGTCTAACAGTCGCGTCTGGGCAGAGTTCAAATTGAGATATCCCCTCGCGAGGCCCTGCCTTCCATTATGGAGCGTAGAGGCCGAGAGAGTTCTCTCGGTTAACTGTATTTAATGGTGTGGACGGGAGAACGGTGCCTGGAGGTTTTTACGTTTCACATGTGCTCGGTGGTGCGTATGGTGTGCGTTTGGGTGCGAGAAAGGAAGCCGATGGGAGATCGGAATGAGCTCGCGTGCGCGCCGAACGCTTGGTGGGGATTTCGTGCGCCGTTGGGTGCTGTCTGTTCCTACAACCGGACTCCGACATAAATTATGCCAAGTGAAATCGAAATTAACGACCGCCTCGCCATGGGGCATTCATTCCCCCGGGATTCTTCACAAATTACTAATCATTTGAATAAGCAGCCTGGAATATTCCTACGATCCCCAGGCACCTACCAACCCGAACTCTAGATCAGACGTAGTCTCCAGTTGCCCGCCCAAAATACTTGTGCCATCCGCTTTTCGTCTCCCGGATTCCCAAACAGACCCACCTCCATTGAAACCTACCGTGGCCTCTGCAGAGCCTCTCGCATGCTTTTTCAAGGACTATAATACAAAAGTTCGACAATGGCTTTCCGGAGGCGATGCCTTCGATAGTGAAAGACTCCCAGGCCCAGGGGGGGATAACGGATCCTCTTTCAGGGGACGACAGTGTCGCTGACGATGGGTGTTGTTGTTGCAGGCAACGAGATGAATTACAAGGGCAGCGGGAAGGTCCACTTCGGAGTGGACGATGTGTCCCTCTACGGGACGCCGAAGGAGGAGCCGGGCCCGGGCCACCCGGGCCAGGAGGCGAAGCCGCGCTTCCGAAATCAGCTGCAGGCCATGTTCCATGTGACGGACAACAAGCTGGCCATGAAGCTGTATGGCAGCCAAAAGGGGCTGATGAAGGAACGGATCAGGCAAGAGGCTGCTGGTCACTGGGTCATCCATCCTTGCTCCAGCTTTCGGTGAGTCTCCGCGGCTATTTTATCAGCGACAGTGTTTGGAGAAATGTTTAAACGGTGAGGAAAGTGTGATAGGTCCATCAGACAGGATTATATCCCGAGGGACACCAGATTTATCAGATTTATATTAATGGGTACTTAAAGTGTAGTGTTAAGTTAGTTATACAGAGGTTTAAACATTATTTTGACCACCACTATGACAAGGGGATGATATGGGTATCCCCATAATTAATTGCTTCAAAGTTAAATCCTCGAGTGAAACTACATTGAACTCTTCTTTGAGTGCAAACATGAGGAGGAGGAAATTTGCATTGAAATCCATTTTACCGTAATTTCCTCAAGACTGAAAAATTGTGTGGGAATAATTCCATCAGACATTTTCAATTGATTCTCGAATGGGGAACTCGACTGTTTAGCTGCGCGACAAATTAGGAGGCACCCATTGCACGAAATATTCTTTTAAATTGATGAAACTACGCTGGAAGGTCCGCGCGGATAAAAGGGGAGATGATTGTTTCTGGCTGCAGCCAGTTTGCACCGAATTGGGATAGGATGTTGAAGGTGTCCCCGATGATCAGTTAATTTGTACGAAAAGCGGATCGCGAGGAGTGGTGGCACGGAATGTAGCACATTAATCCAAAGTCCAACGGTCAAAGTATCTCGAACGCGACGATTTCGTTAACGAGGGGGCTGGATACGAAGGATCCGCGAGCGACAACCGATAGACCACTCCCGCCTGTCCTAATTACCAATTAAAACGTCTAATTAGAGTATCCCCGGCCGCGGGAACAGAGATTCGGAGCGGACGAAACGTTACGCCGAAGGTTCCGTCGTCGAGATCGCGCGTTGATCGGCTTTGACCCACTTCGCAATCTTTTGCTCCAGGGAACAATCGACGATAAATGTCTGAAAGCACTAGGAGGTTCCGAAGTGGTGACCGACTAGCGACATAGTTGGCAAGCTAGTCAATTAAATAAGGAATACGAGATATAGTTAGATAAATGTTACCCTTTTGAAGTGACTTCTATTATTTATCAAAACACTCCGTTCACCCGAAGTTCGCCCATCATTTCTCTAACTCTGAGTTTCCGGGCCAGACGTGGAGGTCCTCTGAAAACACACACAGTGACCTGGACAGTCAGGTGTACAGTGTCCATCTTTCAAATCTTCTTCCTACCTCCTCAGATTTCAAAGAGGTCGAGTTCCCCACTTGTCAGGCCAATTGGAAGAATTATATACGCTTTGGGGACCTGGCCTTCGTCTTCCGCGGCAGGATGAAGCGCTTTTCTCGTATCGGGGTCGAATTGGCCAGCCTAGTCCCCAGAACTGGGATGCATCTCTCGACAGCGACACATTTCGGGGAAGACAGCAGGAGGGAAAGATATTCCTCCTGCGGGAGCAAGGTACCGCGTTCCTGCGAGCTTGGGCGATCGATTCTGCTCGTTGGGACGGCTGGTGGTCTAGTTTGGGACGGAAGTGCAGCAAAATACTGCTGTTCTTATCCATTTTATAGCTGTCTACTAGCTTCTCAGAATTTATAACCTCTACCAAAGCCCAACCGACTGACTAGTCCACCAGAAATCCCTATACCCATCAAAACCGAGGAGTCCCTAAGGTCCGGGTCAGATATATTGACCGCTCTGAAGTTGTTTCGCGAACAGCAATCGGGGGGGGGGGGGGGGGGGGAATCGGCCCCCTCCAGCGAGCCTTCTTTTTTTCTTCACGTTACCTTAAGGGGGTAGTGGACTATTTCAGCTTCAGAAAATCGATTACTTTTTTTTTACTGATTTTAAAAATCTTATCCCTTATAAAAATTTTAAACAAAATTTCCTGAAGAAATTTAAATAATTGTCGAAGTTATAGCAGCGAACGTAATTGAGTGCACCGTCGAGTAACGGCCTCGCAGAGCGGTATTGGCATAGGGCACTTAACTTTGAAGCCGGTTTTCTGGAAACACCATTTTCAGAAACGGTGTACATCATAACCCTTGAACCAATGAATATTTTCGCCTAAAATTTTAACTGGAGCTGTAGAATTGCATTCTCTATCGTGTAGAAATTCCGCATCAACATTGGATGTTTGTAAAATATTTTATAACCGATTAAAGACGATTTTTTCCCATAAAAATGTGGAAAAAAAATTGATTCGTGTGTAACTTCCACAATTTTTGTTCAAATTCATCGGCAAGTTTCCACACCGTAGATATTTGTGTATAGAATAATCACCTCAGAGCAGTTTGCTATCAGATGATTGGTTCACCCGAATCGATGTACACAACCTGCAGCGGCGCGCCGTACAGGACTATCTTCAACGATTAATAACTTCGACAATTTTATACGTTGCGACGATTTTTTTTGTTGTAAATACTCACAAACGTGCCCACAATAGATTGTCTAAAGCACGACTATAACGATTGTTTGCTATCAAAATAATTTGGCGCCAAAGAAACTAACGATTTTACGTATCCAATAGTCCACTACCACTTAACCTCAAATTTTCCAAAAACCCCAATGCTCACCAAAGTGAACTCTGCATGCCTCCTCACCTCTTTCTAGCTACTATAATACCCATCAAAACCAAATAGTCCCTTCTTCCGCCAAAACCCCAGAACCTACAAAACTCTGATGCTTCAAGAATTGAAGTCACTCGAGTCCCATAACCTCAAAATTTCCAAAAGCCCCAATGCTCACCAAAGTTCAGTGAACTCTGCATACCCCCTCCCCCCTTTCTACTGACCCCAATACCCATCCTCCTGGGTCACCCGTGGAAACAATGCCCACGGAGTCCTCAGATTAAATCTCATAGCTTCACTCCTAGCCCAAAGTATGCAGCGCCCATTTTTAGGGACGACCAATGGATCAAACGCGCCGAGGCAGCTATATATACTTCATTCCACCATCGTTTCTCACGAGCAAGCATTTAACAGATCCTCTTTGCCAGGCTAGGGTTAATGACGTAGGGGTCATCGGCCTCGCCTCGTCGCCAAAGAGGAGGCCATCGGTGCAAGTGATTCCTGGCAACTAGAGGAGGGTCGCGCGTGTTTTTCCCGTCTCATTTCTTTTTTTTTTTTTCAAGAATCCATCGTTATAAATACCCGTCGGTCGACGCGCACGCAGACCTTTGCTATTTTTAGTCGAACCTTTAAACGAGCATCCGAGCATCTGACTCGTCACGGATCAAAGGTCGTTTTTATAGTTAGAATCCGCGTCCCGCGAATACCCGCTTCCTGGATGGGAATCAGAATAGATGGATCTCGCCGCGGCGACCCCGGACGGGGGATCCAATAATTGCGCGGGAATTCTGGGACGATTGTGGAAGATTGAGCGACGATTCCGCGGAGACGGGAATCTTGGGATTGGATGCCTCGGTGCAGTTGATCCCTCCTCTCCGCTGACCTATCAGAATTCCTCGACACATATCGTTAGCGCTGTTACTAGGGCTCGTTAGAGCACTAAAGAGGATGCATGCGCATCCGCCATTTTTTGGTCCTCTGGAGAGAGAAGAGTTTTGCGTATTCGCCTTTTTCAGTATTGTTAAATTCACTTTGTAAACAGATTACAAACTTAAATGTAATAAAATCATCAAATAATGTATCGTGCTACCGAGTATCAATATCAACAACGCATCTTCTGTTTGTAAAGTGAATTTGGCAATACTCAAAAAGGCGGATACTCAATACCTGGCCCTCATTTTCAACCTGCGATTTGTTTTGCTCTCACCCCCTAATATGGTTCCCTTTCATAAAAAAATAGTCCCTGAAAAAGATTATAGCAATCGGATAACAGGAACGGGTGCCGAGCAGGCCTTAAAGTTTAGAATTCATCAATGGTTTGAATTTGAAGAATTTCTCAAAAATGGGAAGCGCTATCGAAATTTGCTTCAAACAATATTAAAAGAGCATTCAATTTTCTACAATTACTGTATATATAAGTTTCTCGTGCTTTCAGCCATTTTTTAGATAATAGCGTTTGAATATAGAGAGGTCGGCAGCTCACGTGTCCCACCTGTACGGCGTGACGTATTGTCTATACGCGCGATGTGCCGACCTCTCTATATTCAAACGCTATTATCTAAAAAATGGTT
Organism: Andrena bucephala; assembly: GCA_947577245.1. Lineage (NCBI taxonomy): Eukaryota > Metazoa > Arthropoda > Insecta > Hymenoptera > Andrenidae > Andrena > Andrena bucephala. The sequence continues at coordinate 5,391,698 of OX387718.1, read as the reverse complement.
GGAAGCACGAAAAAGTTGTATATACAGTAATTGTAGAAAATTGAATGCTCTTTTAATAATATTTGAACAAAATTTCGATAGGGCTTACCATTTTTGAGAAATTCTTCAAATTCAAAACCATTAATGATTTCTAAACTTTAAGGCCTGGTCGGGACCCTTTCCTATTGTCCGATTGTAATAAACTTTTTCAGGGACTAGAGCAAAGAAATACAAAAAAAATTTCGACTCGAATAAATAAGGGCCACCCTAATACTCAGCTCTTTTAGTGCTCTCGGCTCGTGGCTCTTTCGTTCTTCTTCTACTGGGAAGGGGCGGGAAATGTATTGGGAATAAAGTTGCCACTGCAGAGTCCTTCACACTTTACTTGATGCAATTGTTCATAAAAGTACATACAAAGAAAAGGACGAAGAACGAAACTACGGCTACGATATAATTCAAAAGCTGCACGTGGGGAACACGGCTTTGCATACAATGACGTTCGCAACACACAACGTGAAGTCCACGAAGTGATGTAAGGCACAGGGCCGGCGCACATAAGAACACAGAGAAAAACAGCAACAGCGCCACGTGCAGAATAATCAACTTTAAAATATAAGAGCGCGAGAAACAAAAAACAAAAAGAAACGCACCACACACGGACTATATACATAAAGTCCTCCAAGAAACTGGCATGAATTGCCAGCTCGTTTTCAAACAATTCACCTCGATCGAATGGTTTAATTATACGATTGAATAGCTGGTGCAGGAATCCAGGTTCAAGATTCCCTTGCGGGTGAGAAATACCAGTCCTGACAGCCGCCCGCGTACATGCAGCGCGATTAAAGATTAAAATTGCACCGTGAACGCTTTATGCTGTGTTCCTCGGAGAAGGGTGGCGGTTCTTTGTGCACTGACCAATCGCGAGCGGATCAATGGAATCGTAGTAGCCCAGCATCGAATGTTTAATTAATGAGCAGAATCGATTCCGTGATTTGGCTTTCTAATCTTTTGGTTTCATCCAGGAAGTGTTATTCAAATGTGACTCTTTGCAACCGTTGCTCCCCGACACGGATGAATGAAATATGATCAAGATGAGGACCAATGGGAGTCCAAAATATCGTGAAATTTGTACGGAGAGTGCGCTGAATATTCATTAAACGATCCAACTTGACACGGCGACAAAAAGTTGGGGAAACTACTCGACCCCCCAAAAACTTGACAGAATCTTGAAAATATTTAGGATGACCCCGGCAGGGTTGGGCGTAAAATTCTTCACCGTGGAAATTATAGCAGTGACGATTAATGGGGCATCAAGTATGGAATGCATAAAGGAATTAATGAAAATTGAAGATTAATTTCGAAGACTAATTTCGATGAGTGACAAGATGGAAGGACATTCGTGGACTTTAAAGATATTACTCGGTTGGAGTCTCTTTCCCTGGCGAAAGGATGCAGCAAATACTTTTCCTTCTCCGACAATCTTCCCTTTTATCTCATTGTCGGCGGAGACGAGGATATGTATATACTCTCTGGTCGGAGGAGGCAAAGACTTTCCCAAGGAGGACGTCTTTCGATGGCGCCGTGAATTTATTTCGCCTGCTCTCGCGAGCCATTAGCGAAATTAAGGGGCGGGGGATTTAAAATGCGCCACGGGGGCCGAAATATTCACGGGGCTGCAAACAAACGTCTTGGGAAGCGGGATTAACACTTTCAGAGCAAAATAAGTCCCCTTTTTCTTCTTCTTCTTTCCTTCTTTGGTTGGGGGAAGAGGGAGAGGGCGGTCAATAGCTCCGAAACACAATTAGAATATCTTTTCGACATCAGTACTGCGCTTTGCAGACATGCAATGTGCAATTTGGGATTTGGGACACATTGCTGAAGTTAGAATGTACCCAATGTGTTTTTCACCACCCTTTACAAAGTCACATTTATTTGGTGAAATTTTTTTTCAAGATTTTCAACACAAAATTAATTTTCAGAATGCAAAAAAAAATCTGTGTAAAGTTTGAGCCCCATTGGATAACGGGAAAAGGAGCCCTGGGCCCTTGAACATTTAAATAATTATTTAACAGCTCATAAAGTAGATTTTATATAATATCCTCTAAGTTATTGATTACATTAAAAAGTGTATCTAACAAAAGTTGTAGATCCAGACAAGGAGCATATTTTATCTTGTATCACTTTTTCTCGTGCGACAAACGGTTATCAAAAAACAGTCCGAAAAACCGGGGAAAAACTTATTTTTTTCAAATTTTCAAAGTTCTTTTCAAATTTTCATCCTTCTCGAATACTTTTTTCATGAAGTCGAAAAAAATTGTAATTTTTATTTTCGAGGACTATTTTGTTAACATTTAAGAAGGGGAGGGGGCATATACCGAGATGTGCCAAAAATATAAAAAAAAAATCCATAATTTCAGTGTTTGATAGATCATGAATGTATCCTGAAAATTTGGGACCGAAATTCGCAAAAATATCGAGGATACATAGATCAGAAGTGAGGTATTCAAATGTATTTTTCTCGAAATCATGATTTTCAAATATGTGACCCACGATTACTCAAAAACTATTCAACCGATAGATTTACTTCAAATTTTGCACGACTATTACTCAGTTTTTTGACAGCGCAGATTTTTTATTTGATCACAGGGTAAACCAACCAGTAATTTGACCATTAGGCAAAGAAATGTAAATTATAAATGTAAAAATATTATATATTTATAAATGGAGTAATAAATGGATTAATAAGTACAATTCTTATTAAAAGTTTGCGGCCATTTACTGGGCTTCTACACGTTTTGCATTTTATAATCGTTTTCATTTTAAATAACAATAAAAATAAGTAATTACTTTTATAGAAATTTAAGAAAAATAAATTTAAATGCAATTTCAACAGTTGTTTTATTGTTATACATAAATATATTCAAGTATTAATCTCAAAGGTCCATAAATTCAACAATTCGGCCATTCACTAGTTGGTTTACCCTAGTTTCTTTTTTATTCCCTAAAAAAAGGCAAGATTTCAAGATCAAGATTTAAATTTTTTTAAATTTCAAAAATTTAAATGTATGTCGAACATTTCTTATCGGGCTCAAACTTTACCCACATTTTTTTTATTATTTTCAACTATTCTGAGGGGTGCCGCGAAGAAAATTGAAAAGTCGTAAATAAGAGCCCCCCCCCCCCCCTACTGAACACATCCCCAGGTTCTTGATTTCTTACCCAGCCACTGGAGGTCCCAGCTACCGTTGCTCCCACTACTCTCACGCCACTATATCTCTGCAAGACCTGCGACCACCAAGCTGGACAAGCACTTTACTAGCCCCCCTATCGAATCTCTAAAAACAGTCCTACAGGCTTTCACCGCCAAGGCGGCTACTTTCCGGACCACGTAATCTAGCCCCGAGCCGTTCGCCACACGCACATTCCAGATATCAAATCAATCGACCCCGGTCTCCGCAAATTTCTTAATTCCTCAATCTCCAAGCTTATAATTGCCCGACGATTATGCTCGGCTTAGGAGGATCTTCTACTTTCCATTCACTGGAACCAATCAATTCAGCTTCCTTCAAAAAGGCTCCCTCGCCAGGCACAGCGGCGCGACCGCCGCGAGGGAACAAAGAACGAGGAAGGGAAGTGAGATTGGACGGTGACTGTCTGTGTAATGGCAGTTAGAATCGTGCCGGCTGGCATCAGCTGTGCAAGAATGATCTCAGAATAATCATCCGATTAAGCGAGAGAGGCTGCCGTGTCACTGCGGGCACGTTGCTTCGCGGATCGCACGTGTCGGGCTTGTGCTCGCGGCAGTTCGCGCGTGGACCATTCCGTCACGCTGCTTTCAGCGATACTCCGTCTTCCTGGACCTGGTCTCCGCTCGGATCACACCTCCCGACTCCGTCGCGAGATATTAACCCCGCGAATCTCGGCTATGAATCCGGGAATCGAGGGCGGAATATTAAGGCTATTATTTTTTTTAACTGCACTCATCTCGCGTTTTATGTTGGGTGCTTGAAAAGGGGGCGTTTTTAGATCGCTGAGCCTCGCCCTTTGCGGGTTAATCTCGCCACTTCGTGGTTTAATATTAGTTTGTAATATAGGCGGTTTATTATTACCGTCGCTGTTATCCCCGAAGTTGATAAGACACTGGTGGCCATCTTCGTGGCTCCGCGGGGAACGATTTGTCTCGAGTGGCCTACGGGTCTACACCTTCGGCACCGGTTATTATCGCAGCTCGAGGATGCGGAAAACAATTTCGCGGTGATTAGAATCCCGATGGGCGGACGCGAACAACAGCGATAGTCGAAACAGGTGGGCATTAACGGAACGGCGCCGTTCTCCCCGCTGAGCGCCCTCTTTTCCCCTAATTGATCGTCGAATAAAACCCGACAGCCCGCGGCCGGAACGGCTGCCCCTTTTCCAGCCGCCCCTCGCGTCCCAACGACTTTGATAATAACAGTTTGTACGTCAGAGAAACTAATATCGAATGTAGGGAGGCTAATCTTGGCTCCTCTTGTTCCGCTCCAGTGCCTCAAGCGCGGCCAAACGGGTGCCGAGTGACGCGAGCTGCGAAGATTTTAAAGTCCCCTTTGCCCTTCAACTTCACGCGGAGCTACGTGCTTTGCTCCTTGTATTTCGAATACCTCCACTTTGCAAAACATCAGTGTTTAAAAATAGTGAAAATTGGGTCAGGATGTTCGAAATGCCAATCATTAAAACCATGGAAGTGTCTCAATTAAAAAAAAAAACTCTTAGAATAACAAGCTACTATTATTTATGAATTTTGGAAAAAAAGTTTCGCTCCATGTGATGAATAATAAAACCTGTGAAATGTCGAAGGAATTTTAAAAATGATGGACGAACCATTAAGTTCCTTTGAGCACTCTGTGTGGCTGCAAACTTGCTTGGGCGAAGCAAAGAATAGGGTTTCAGTGGGTTCGTGGATGAAGGGGCCCGATAACAGCAGCAGCCAGGCGACAGCGTCCATCCGCGCGGGATGATTAGGCGTCCCGACGACGGGCGTCATTAGTCGGCTGGCGTTTCGAGAGTGGAGGTGGCGCATGTACATACGTGCATGTATCGTATCTCGTGCAGTTCATATTCACGCATTCCCTCGGGTCAATTAAGACGTCTCGTGGCTATTCTATCATCCCCGACCCTGGCTCAGTTGTGCAATTCCGCGTCCAACGTGTGCACAAGTCGCCACGTCTATTCTCGTCCCTCCAGCGAGTCATCGTGGACCGCGATGCTCTCTCGACTTCGGATTCGATCGGATTCGTAGCTCTTAATTGGCGGAGGAACTCGCGTTGGTTCTTTGGGGGGAGGATTCACTAGCGATTCCACCCTTGTTTTCGAAGTGTTTGAAAAATCAAAGATTTTGCGCGGGAAGTATTCGTGTGAATGAGAATAAATGAGAGAAAGTTTTCACCCAGATTTGTGAAACTTTTCTGCTCCATTTTTGCTTCTTTTTTGTTCCTTCTCTCATCGTCAGCGGAGGATTACTTTGCGACCACAATGTATGCAATGTTGCTAAGCAGAGTTTTCCAAGTCGGGTTGAACTTTTAAATGGCATAACTGTATGATAATGATCATGAAAATTACCGTCGCGTGTTTACATTAGTCCAGGCGAGACAGTACTTCCTGCCTCTGGCTGGCAACGGAAAGCAAACCGAGATCGAAATATATTTTTAGACGATTCCCGGGATATTTCTTGTCCCTGGAACGTAATTTGTAAAAACTGTGGCATCGAGTCTGGAAGGAAAATGGGAGATATAGACACTTCCATCGTTGCTGTATGAAAGTCTCCAGAGCACTTCTTGAAGAAACGTGTTTGAAGATTTCAAACTCTCGAAACAATGCTTCCTTTCAAAAAATTTCTCGACTAATTTCCAAAATCATTTCATAAAAGCTCGATGCTTGCACAAATATTACTCAATTTTTTAGTCAAAGGGACATCGAAAAACCACTATAGAATGTTCTTTACAAAAGCTATTTTACCAAACCAAAATTATACAATTTTAACCTAATTTTAGATAATACCTAATCTAAGCACATCCCTATCTGAAATTTAATTCAAGCACATCACCCTCAGTTTCTCAAATTATCCACCGACATTTCAGAACCTCCTGAGAGCACTCCCAACTCCATCATTCTCCATCACACTGCCACCATCAAACATGTCCACCCAACTAGAAATCTTCACTGACCTGCATTTTCCACGAACCTTCCCCTCCCCAAAAACAAAATAAAAGATTTGAAAATAAAGGCGACTTTGCACGGTTCACTTTGCTTAAAGAAAATTCAAAGGCGAATGTTTACACACCTCAATAAAATGGACCAAACTATCACCAAATCAAACTGTACGTGCTGGTGTTAAAATAATTTCTGAACATTATTATAAGTCATTCGTAACTTTTGTGCAAAAGTTAAATAACAGAGTCTGTACTTCCCTCCATTTATATACTATTATAAAATCGGGAGGCTCTACAAAATTATTTATAATATTCTTATTGCCTTTGAAATTAATTTTCTGTGAGAAAACAGCAAGCTCTGTTTTCAGACTATCGACTTAATGGTAGATAATTATGGTAATTTACTCTCACTGTTCGACCAAAGTGAGCCGTGCAGAATCGGCTTAAGGAAGATCGCGTTCATCTGGCGTATCCATCGACGTTCAACGGTTCCTCGTCGACGCGCTTCGGCTTCAATCAGCGTCGTCACGTGGCCCAGGGTATTGCGTAACCTGGCCTGACCGTGCCACATACCGGCGGTCCGTGTTAGCGGTAGGAAACCATTGTTTAAATTTGCAAACTACCTAATGATAGGACAGAGCCGAACAAGGCCTCAGCAATTTTCAACTGGCTGTCGGTGTTTCCGATCACGTCTGCTAAGTTTAGAACGACAGGGGACGTGTCATCGCACTTGTCGCGAGGATCGGCACCCACAACGGGACACTTTAGTAGTCGTGGGTCTAGAAACTTTTACCTTCGCGTAAAACTTTTATCTGCATCCATTTCGATCACTTGCCACATTGGTTCAATTGATTTAGGAAGGAATTATATTTTGGGGGCTAAAATTTAGCAAAACTTTAGAGCGATGGTCGTGAATTTAATGGAGTAAGTAGGTTTTCTTTGGATTCTTTAGAACTCAATTTCTTAGACATCCTGTATTAAATGGAAAGAAAAAGAAAAATAGCCCAAAGGCGAGATTCACTCTTAAGATTATTTTGCAATATACAGGGTGATTTTCTCGGTGCGCCTGATCAAAGAGATGCCGCCTGGTCAACCGTGACGAGGTCAACCCGTCGTGGTGCCTCTCCTAATTTATGGATTTCGACTCTCGAAGGTGTTGAAGCTCCTATTAAGAAGTGAGAAATCTTCGAGTTCCGCATTTCTCATCAGATCTTTCCGAAAACGACGCCAATCGATTCCCTATGTTTCGCCGATGAAACTGACACCAAGAACGACGTAATTCGGACGATAATGAAGGAAATCACATGAAAAATTGATATGAATAATTTCAAGCTGACTTCGTTAAAAATAGTCAGATTTACATGAAATTTGGTATGATTTTCATCGAAAAAGCATAAGGAATCCATCAGTGCCACTTTCATATCGATACGATAAAGAATAAAGAATTATTTTATTTCTGAAACAGGTATGAATCCTCGGCCAACCCCGGCAAATCGTGGTCGACCGCCTGCAATTACCAACGGGTTGGACGAGGATTCATACCTGTTTCAGAAATAAGATAATTCTTTATTCTTTATCGTACCGATATGAAAGTGGCATCGATGGATTCCTTATGCTTTTCCGATGAAAATCATACCAAATTTCATGTAAATCTGACTATTTTTAACGAAGTCAGCTTGAAATTATTCATATCAATTTTTCATGTGATTTCCTTCATTATCGTCCGAATTAAGTTGTTCTTGGTGTCAGTTTTATCGGCGAAACATAGGGAATCGATTGGCGTCATTTTCGCAAAGATCTGATGAGAAATGCGGAACTCTAAGATTTCTCACTTCTTAATAGGCGCTCCAACACCTTCCAGGGCCGAAATCCATAAATTAGGAGAGGCACCACGGAGGGTTGACCTCGTCACGGTTGACCAGGCGGCATCTCTTTGATCAGGCGCACCGAGAAAATCACCCTGTATCCTGGAATTGCATGCAGGAAGATTTTATTTTAAAATTCTTTTCCTAAGTAGTGTATTAATCTTCCAAGCCCAAAGGATAGTTTCCTCATCGCGAAGCCCAAGAAGCGGACGATAAATTATCAATAACAATAAGGGAAATCGAGGGGCCATTAACGAAAATCTATGAACGGGCAATCACTCTTTCCCCGTCCGGCGTAGAAATATTAATTACTCGTGAAATCCAGATACTTCGCCCAATATTTCCCTCATCGATCAGTGTCAATTAACGCCAGTGTACATTCACGTCATCAATTTAAACTGTGCTATCAACAGCCCCGAAGATATTCGCATTAAAATGCTAAAACGGCCCACAAAATCGAAATCCCTCCACTTCCTCGTCGTCGATCAAACTTGAAATCCCCATCGATACCCTGTATCGATCTTCCCAAAGAAGCATTTAAAAAGCACACACGTGGCGAACTCAGCTACGAAATGTTCCTCCGCGAGTCCTCGGGCGGGTTGAAGAGGGACGGAGATGTTAGCACACAGGTGTCAGAGCGTGGCGAATGGAAACGCGGGGGAAATGCGATAGACCAGATAGAATCGCGAATGATAAACGCTCGGTATCAATGAACCCGCCACGAGGGATGACGATCGATCGCGCAAACTCGGCTGATCCGACTTTAATGGCCGCGCAAACTGGAAACGTTGCTGGATTATTTCCTGGCCGAGTCAGCGGCTCGGCTTCCAGAATACCTGGCGTTCGGCGATCTTATTAGGCGATGAATGAATGAACGCTGGGTCGCGGTGCCATTTTTGCCTGGGCTGGGGTAAATCTGAGTCAGGTGATCCTCATTCACGATGAAGAGCAGAGGTGGTTGTCTCATCTGGATCATCCTTTTCGAGGGAAAGAGTCTTCAGAAATTCTTATTCAGAAATTGCAGAGAGGCAGAATCTGGCGAGTTTATTATGAGCTGTGGGTGTTGCTCGAGGAGTTTGACGTGAATAGGTTTGCCATCTTGGTGTAGTTGTGGAAAATTGAAGACTTGGGATTTGTTATTTAAAGGTGGTATATTATGAAGGATTATATTTGTAGATGGGAGATAAATTAGTGCTTGAAGGAACTTTCATTGGGGCACTGGTGGAGAAGTGTTCCAATAAATCTAGGGTTCCAATAAAATTCTCAAGACACTCGTATTACATTTTCGAGTTCCCAATGTGTGTTTCACGAGCCTGTTGCATTGGAAATGGAAAAAGAATCGATGGAAGATGGCTCGAGGCAATGGGGACGTGGGAGTCCATGGTACAACGACCACAAAACCGCCTCAAACTGGCTCATTCTCGCACGACTTGTCTGGATCCCGATCCCTGAGAAGAATCTACCTTTTCATATATCGCTTTACGCGTTGAAGCCCTTGTAATTCAGAGGCCACGGCGAACCCAGTCTCGTCGATAAATCTCGAGTGCTACTGTTTCAATCTATACCAGATGCTTCTTAATTACGCACCAGATACCTCATCTAAATTTAGAGCACGAAAAGGGAACACAATTTTCTATGAGCACAGCGTGGAAAATGGTAAACAATTTTCTTGCGCGTTGAAATATGGATAATTGCCGTGGAGGAACTGGTGAATTGATAAACGTGACCTTAGAAATCTAAATAGCTGCAGCAGAATGCAGCGCGCATTCTGGATGCATGGGCTCTGGCGGGGGCGTTGTGGTTCCCCCGGCATAAATTTGAAATTGCAGTCCCGTGGCGTTTCGAACATCCCAATACGCCGCTATTTATGTACGGTGTTGACACACTGCGCTTAATTTAGTCTAATCGAGTCAGCCCCGGAAGCACGGAGACGTTATCGATCCCCTCAGTCACCTACCAGCTTCCTGGAAGACGTCTGGGGCTTGGGCATGTATCAAAACTTGCTTTGATACTGTTCGACGTGCTTTATCCTCTCGCCATAGAATATTCTAAAGGGGAAGTGTCAGTGCAATACTCTTCCACTAAAGTTCCATTGGGGGGGGGTCTTTACAAATAACTTCTTCTTCGCGATCTTTTACTCTGTTCTCAGGAAGCCATCTTTTCTGTTTATTGGGGCACATTTTTTTAATTTTTGAAGTAAAATCGTTTTTCATTATCTAAATATTTATTCAGGATTTAATCTTGGAGGAAGAACGTTGAACGTATAAAAATAATTTCAATTCAAATTCAGTAAAATTCATTTGTATCGCTCGACGCCGAATTCTGTTTCCCCTCAAACATAGGCGTTTATTGGGAAAATAAGGTGACCTTAAAACCCTCGCAAGTGATAGTGAAAAAGTTCAATTTCTGTGGCACACTTCCTTCCTCACCGATCGACTTCCTTCCACCTCCAATTCGAGGAGGCAATCGTGACGAAACGCGACCGGAGACAACCAGTTCACCTTCTTCCCCAATTTCTGGGGGAACCAAAAAATAAGAGAGCGTAGGAGTGGCTCGACGGCCTGGAGGTCCCCGAAAAATTGTCCTCGAATGGCAGCAAGGTCGCCTATCAGCCTCCGATCGACATTTTCGAGTCGATCAGCCGAGCTGCTCTCTCGATGTGTTACCTTCACCGCTGCCAGATAATCTCGAGGGAGTTGTATATATATCCAGCGATGTACAGGGTGTCCCGTGGCGGAATAACCGACCAGCTTCGCCGGCGTGCTTGTCAGGCCATCCTGGACCAGGAAGCTGGTGTGCACTATCGATCTATCTCCATTCGTTATCGAGATAAGCGCCGCTTTGTCTCGACGTCCAAGTCCGCCTGAATCGGTCTGTCTGTGTCGATCGGTCTGATTCTACTTGCTGACTTGTCTGAGTATTTTCTGCTTCCGTTCACTGGGCAGGGTGCCTCGAACTCTTCCGTAGACAGAATATATCGATGTTGCAAAAGGTGTGTGGCTTTTGCATTGATATTAGTATTTTAATAGTGTTAGTAGCGATTTTTGCTGTGGATGTGCTTAGTGTATGGTTAATATGGTCGACTACACTGCCGTTCATAAGTATTAGGACACCTGTTCTGCGTGGAATAATTTTATTGTGAAAAATATTGCAAATTTTTTTTGAAGAATTTTCACAGATTTTACTTTATCTGGTAGTTTAAATTAAAAGCAGTATAAAGTGTTTATTTAATCTGTAACAAATATACAACAGGTGTCCTAATTGTACTTGTAGACGGCTGTGTATATTTGAAGATCCGCATCTCGATAATTATTAATCTCTCGTCACACGTTTATTAAAACTTTTCTACTCGTTTACACGAACACTATGCCTCCAAAAACCCCGCAACCCTTTTCCTCACCCCCTTGCACACACACTCAGAAAACAGTATCCATCATGCCGAGGGTCTAAAAAATACAAAACTTCGGAATGCACTTTTTTACTAATTTTTTAAAACCATCCCTTCTGCGTTTAATATATCATCAACCATGTTATACACTATCTGTGTGCGAAATTTGAGCCAAATTCTCGTGCAATCTCTTTGTGGGGACATTTTTCCCACGTGTAGGTACTGGGATTTTCGCTTCGGAATGATTTGATAGACATATTAGGAGGCACTGTCGGTTATCTGTACACCCCGTATATCGAGTCGACAGGTAGCTGATAGACGTCCTCGCCTGTGTGGGTGTGACCCTGCGCGTTAAGGTCTTACTGGGCCACGGCCGACTGGAAGCTATAAGGAGCAGGAGGTGGTTCAAATATTTTATTAGTCCGAGATTAACAGGCCTTCCCCCCGTGGACTCACTTCCTGGTGGGGGGGGGGGGGGGGTGGGGGCAGGGTGTGGGTTAAGGGTAACAGCATGGGAGCAGCGGCACGTGCTCGAGAACTCTCGCCACTTTGCGAAACGGAACTGAGACGTCTAGATTGCGAATGGGGTCGTTGAGTTCGAGGACTCGCATGGTTCAGAAGTGAAAGTTCCAGCTCCGAAATTCAACCTCCACACCTCTTCCAACCTTCTAAATTTAAGGAGGGCCGTTTGAACTCACACGAATTGATTAAGATTTCGGTGTATCGTATTTTATTTCCTCGCCGTTTCGCGAAGCCGCGGCGGAGAATCGAACGCCAGTGAATCTTTAAAAACCGCCGGCGGAACTGTGCCGCGGTCGCGATGAGAACGGGACACAAACGTCCTGCCGGCAGAGGGATCGTAAAACTCGGCGTGAAATCCCGACGATTAACGCGGCCGGTGCTTTCAGCCTGGCGGGCTTCAATTAAACGAGATCGGCGGGAATTTCAACGGTATCAAAGACTCGAGGATCTTCCCCCGAAAGGGAAGCAATCACGCGGAGTGTCGCCGCCGTTAATTACGCGAGATTTCATTACGGCGAATCTCAATCTCGAGATGAGGCGCGGCCATCGCGGCGAGGCCGGGCGAGATCGTCGTAAAGCGGCAGGCATAAACCTGCCGCGGTACAGAGGATCCGGTGGCGACACGCTAGCCGCCATTGTCCCTCGTAAATTCTCCGTAAAACTGGGGATCGAAACTTTCAACGAGGACATCGGTGACTGCGTAAACATGACACGGCGAGGGCCCGCGGCTCTGCACCGTAAAGCCAAAGTTCCCGACGCGGCTCCACCCCGTAACGACCACGGGGCCGTAAATCCGCGTGCAACAATGAATCCTCCGGGTTTCGAGTACAGGCGAGTGGGTCCGGGGGAAGGTTAACGGCATCCCAGGCTGGGAGCAGCAAAGCTTTTTAATCGCCTCCGTCGGGTTCTGGGCGAGGGGTTAAAGGATCGAGGTAATCGCGCAAACGGACACTTGCGGGGGCACCTAAAGGTGCCATTTTGTCACGAGGGGAAGGGCCAGCTTGGGAACTGTAGATCGTCGATTTTGTATCGTTGGGGGTTAGAAGTTCCGGTAGTGGTGAGTAGTAGGGGACTTTTAGAGGTCGGTGAATCGATGGGAGTGGAGGTCAGGATTTGAAAGTCTATGGAGTAACAATTTCCAGCTTGTGTCTTACGAAGGAAACATTGTCAAGGCGACGTCTCACTTTTTGATGATTCATATCACTTAAAGTAGAGGCTTTGTGGTTTTCTCTCCCACAGGCCCGCACTTCCGAGAAAAACAATAAAAGAGATTTATGACCTCGGTATATTCAGAAGTGTTAAGTTATGCATTCAACGGAGCCGCGGCTGAGCGGGTAAAGGCGAGTGGTTCGTACTGCTGAGGTCGGCAGTTCGAATCTCCGTATACCTAATTCATTTTTTCTGTGGGATAGAAAGCCACTAGGGTTTGTCTCACGTAGTAGTCTCTACTTTAAGTGCTATGAGACTCATAAAAAATCGTCTTCACAACGTATCCTTGTTAGAGAAGGTTCAGTCTCTAGAGTTATCTATCCCAAGTCGGATGATGAAGCCTTATCCAAAAAACCCTGATGAAAATATTGTAGCTCTAAAGTATCTCCTAGTGTATCAATAAACCTTATAGAGGACTCTCTCAATCCAAAGGTGTTATATCTCTAAATCACAACATCCCAATCCTTAAAGTCCCAAGCCTCTCTGGCTCTATCCAAAACTTAGAGAGTAAAGTAATATCCATCTTAGGAGACTCTCTGCACATCAATTCCATGTTCCCTAGTTCCAGAACTTCCCAACTACACATCATCCTCACCCACTGTGACCCAACCCCACAAAATCGAATCCCCTGAAAATCTTAAGCTTACAGCATCCCAGCTCATCCAATTTAATCACTCTTAAGTGGCCATTTGAGCCACCTCCCGCCACTCGAAAACGTAAAGGGTTAAAAATAGACTTCCCCGCCGTTTGAGTAATTACGACCAATACTGCCATTCTCTGTCCGCCATTAAGACGTGCTGCCCACCAAGAACCGAGCGTTTCTCGCCGCCGCAAATCTGTCTCGGCCTATCGCCACTTCCTGGAAACGACACGTCCGACACGGCCACCAGATTTCCCTCCCCCGACGGCGACCGTGCAATTTGCGATGCGGCACGCGGAGCCAGGCAATATTAATTGCCGGGCCGCTTGTCTAAATTATCCGCGCTGACGGCCGGTTTCATTCATCTTCGCGAAAAAGTCCGTCGATGCCTCCGGCCACGTGACGCCCGACAACAGGTTTCGTCGGTTTTTGTCGCAGCGCTGCAATTAGCCGGGCCCACGTACCGCCCGCCGCGGGACGGACACCGCACAAGCCCGGCAATTAAGGCGGCTTAATTAATTAATTCGTCTCTATTGTTGCGTTAATTCCCGGGGCGCGAAACCGCCACGACCGTGACCCACGCCCACCGCCTCCTCGTTCTTCTCTTCTTTTTCCCTCCGTTTTGTCCGCGGTCTCCGTCCGCTGCTGGCAGTGTCTCTTTTTTTCCTTCCCAGCTGTTGAATCTTCTCTGGATCAACAAGTACAGAGAGTGACCACGGCTTCGAGTGCCCGTGGGTGGAAGTGGGATGCTGGGTCGAGTGTGGGCTTCGGGGGATACGAAGTCGAAGGGATTGGAATGATTGGAGGTCGCGCAGAGGAGCGTGGGAGGTGGGATTGACAAGTTTTGGAGGTTAGCTTCGGAGGGCATTGATGGAAGTGTGTTGGGAAAGTGAGGATCGTGGATGAATGAAGTGTTCCACTGTTGCGGGGGAGGGGGGGGGAGGGGGGGGAGGGCGGGGGTAGGTGTGTTTGCAAGCTGTATGGAATGGGATTGGCAATTTGCTAAGTTTAAATGATCTTGGAGCTAGAGTGATCTATGATCCGGAATATCCTAAGTCCTGAGCATCCTGATTCAAAGGAGTCCTAAGCTACTCTGTCCTGAGTCTGAAGATCCTCAAGCCCAGACTATTCTTCTAGATTTACAGTACACTAGGTCTAGAGTGTTTAACAATTCTTGAGGATCTATAGTGTCCTAACCCTAGTGTGCTCTAGGTCTAGAGAGTCTTAGACTCAACGTACCCAAACCCCAGAGTATCATAAGCTCTACTTTAACCTCTAAACCACGACTCCAAGAATTCTTCATCACGTGGTCGATAGGATAGAGACGACTGCTAATAGCGGCACTGGTAATTCAGTCATTAGAAAAAAACGTATGAAAAGTTTAAGAGGCCTCTCGTCTCCCCCCGTCCTCTAAGAACGTTCGCAAAGTGTCCAGCTAATAAGCACGACGTGATACGTTTGATCGTCCGCTCCGCGCTATAACGACTCAATTAATTATTCTCAAGTAGCGTTGATCGTCGGCCCCGCGTATTGAAGTGAGTTCCAGGGGCGCTGTGCATCGTGCTTTACTCCCATCGCCTGTACACCCACTGCTACGTCATTTAGAAAACCAATTACAAACGAAGACGATGTAAAATCAATACTGCGACAGTGTATCTCATCAAGAAGAAACTAATTTTTATGAGAACGGAATATGCCAGCTTGGTTATCGAATGTGATGCTGACTATTAACTCTCTGAGGCTCCAAATGTCTTGCTCAGTGATCTTCTGTCCCTCGCTAACCGTACACCAAAAAGTTCCAATGCTCTGGAAAAAAAAATCCTGCGACCAGCAGAAGCTTCGCCCATTCCAACCCCGGAACCTAGCCAGGCCTAACCACGCGTCTCCCATTCGCCCAGTCCGCCTCGGCGGCGACGATTGCACGCTGTGCAAACACAGAAACCGTGGTCCCCGGTCTGTCGGCCGCTCTGTGAGGAACCATCCGAACGAGTCACGCGGTTAAACGGGCCGAAGCAATCGCGTCGGCGTGATCGACGCTGGGGGGGCGCGGGGGGGGGGGGGGGGGGGTGAGGGGGGTGAGGGGAGACAGAGAGAGGAAGATCGGCCAGCTGAACTGAAATTTGCATCGTGCCATAAAACGACACGCACGCGGCCGTGCTTCTGGTTATGTCAGCATCCTCTGCCAGACAATGGGCGACCCCGCGGTATTGTTCGCCGCGCCTGTACGCGCCAGCCGTAGTGCGCGGCTACTATTTCACGGTGATTCTTGCTAATCGATGTAATCGCGTGTACGTGTGTGCGGGCCACGGACGCCTCCACGTGCTGCCGTTGTACGACACTGCTCGCGGGCCCACGATGGCCGTCTTAAATATCCCTACCACCGCGAGCCCATTGTCATTCGGAGTAACAGCTCTGGGAGTTTCCCTCGCGGGCCAAGTAGGCAGCTGAAGGTGATTCATCCTGGTGCCTCGCTCGACTGACGGGGATGGTACAGTAGTGGCCAAAGGAGATGATACGGTTGTGGCCAAAAGAGATGTTGTAATGACCAAGAGATGTGGTACAGTAGTGACCAAAAGGTGGGCAAAAAATATGCTACAGTAGTGGTCGAAACAGATATTACAGTTGTGGCCAAAAGAAGTGGTACAGTAGTGATCAAAAGATCAAAAGAGATATTACAGTTGTGGCCAAAAGAAATGGTACAGTACTGGCCAAAGGAAATTGTACAGTACTGGCCAAAAGAAATGGTACCGTACTGGCCAAAAGAAATGGTGCAATACTGGCTAAAAAAATGGTACAGTACTTGCCAAAAGGTGGCCAAAAGATATGGTACAGTAGTGGCCAAAAGAAATGGTACAGTACTGGCCAAAGGAAATTGTACAGTACTGGCCAAAAGAAATGGTACAGTACTGGCCAAAAGAAATGGTACAGTACTGGCTAAAAAAAATGGTACAGTACTCGCCAAAAGGTGGCCAAAAGATATGGTACAGTAGTGGCCAAAAGAAATGGTACAGTACTGGCCAAAAGAAATGGTACAGTACTGGCTAAAAGAAATGGTACAGTACTCACCAAAAGGTGGCCAAAAGATATGGTACAGTAGTGTTCAAAAGAAGTGGTACAGTAGTGATCAAAAGCGATGTAGTGGCCAAAAGAGAGCTTAAACTACAAATAGTAACAAAAATAAGGTAGCTTCGTTAAGAAGAATTATATCTTGGAATTTATATTCCATACCAGTTTGCAGTGATAGCTCCATAATACTTAAAAGTGTAATTTAGGTATATAAATATCTAAGAATATGAGTTTGCAACTTTCTTTTCACCACCTCTGTATGGACAAATTTCCCTACAGGGTGGTAAATGGGAAAAGGAACGTAGTTCACGCGAGAGTTCCGTAGGTGGGAATACGTGGCTGTTGAGTAGACAGAGCAAATAAATCGTCTTAATTAAAGTCGGCTGAATCATTTAACGCGCACCTGGAAACGCAGAAACACCTGTGACGGATTAATCATCCTAAAACAAACTCTATTAGGGAGCCTGGTAGTTTAATGGCGCCTGGCATGATCAATGAGCCATGAAATATGTAAACTCATAATTCAGCTAACTCTGCAAGAAGCAATATAGCGAGGGAGGATATTTCTTTTACGAAGCTCGAACTTTTTCAACACTTATACTATACCATCAATAACCAACTTGTTAAACCATAGTAGACTTACAAAATATCAAACATTAGAAGCAAGATTAATGTCTTCCAGATAATTGAACCATTTCTGTAGGCTTCACAAACTTAAACAAAAATTATCAACCCATATGCATATTCTTATTCTTATCTTATTCTTAGTTTATGTTATTATTATATTTTATTTTATTTTATTTTATTTCACTTTATTTTTTTATTTTATTTTTTTATTTTAAATTTTTTTATTTTTTTATTACTTTCCTCTTCTTACCTCCCAACGGGTTTTTAGGTTAGGTTGTAGAGCAGCAGTTAATGCTGAACCTCGCCTACTCGCCATTGTAATCTTAATTGTAATGGTGCAATAAAGACATTTAATAACAATAATAATATGCTTCGATAGTTGTACTATTCCGGCCACTGTGCCCCGAAACATGAACCCACGACGCCCCTTCTCCCCATCTCGACTTCCCAAGCTCCCACAATTACAATTCCTAGAGTCCTCTCTCTGATGAGTCTTCCTCCCCATCTTCATCTACATAGGAATCCTCGTTCTTGGAAACCCCGGGTCTGACTGGTGTCCATCAACGAAGGTCCTTGTTAGAGTTTCCTCCGCCGAAGAAAACTCGCACTTTCGAGCCAAGCTTATTCAGACCCACTGAACGGGAACAGTCATTAGAGACCGGCGGGCAATGTATTCAGAGCTATCAGCTAATCCTCCCGACAGTGATTGGTATGTACAGAATCCTCTTACCCTCTAATTGACCGTTTCTTCGGGCCCCATTGTGCGATAGGAACGGAGGAATTGACCGATGAAACCGTCCACCGTCCGTTTATCCGCGTGAAACACGATCCTCCTCCCCCGACGGCGTCCCGTATTTGGAGCTTTTCTATCCGCGCCACGTATTCAGTTTCGCCCTGCAGCTTTCCGCTCGACCCGCAACGAAGACTCCGAGGGGATTAATCAACGTCTTCGGGATTAACACGAACAGGCTGCTCAATATTTCACGGGGCTCTAGCCTCGTCCAGGCCCTCGACCTCCCGGTACATAGATAGTTACTTAACAGGAGCGATTTCAACGACGTCAGGATTTTGGGTCGAGACACGTTGACAGACAGTAAAATACTCTCCAGGCGGAGGGTGTGAGATTAAAAACTGGGGGGGTTGAATTCTGTACGATTGCAGATAGATCTACATTTTTGTAGAACGAGTGGAGGTAGGAAAGTTTCAGATGTACAAACTGGAGGAATGGCTCGTCGAGTGGTTCACGTTTCATGGTGCAGCGGCCGAAATAATTCGACTATCGAATTATATTTTGTGGGAGATTAAAGAGGAAGAATTAAGCTTCAATTTGAGTACAAAGTTGAAGGATTTAATTTATTTTTTCATCAGATTTCCTACGCCCCCAAATCAGCAACCCTCGTGTCCACGAAACGGCGCGACGCTCTATACTTTCAACTCTAGCGGGTGTACTACCTCGAGCATCGGATCGACCAAGGTAGCAAATTAACGGGGAAGGATCCAGCTTTAACTAGGTCCCAAATTTGCAGACCTTCGTATAATTCTTCTCAGGATTTCCTACGCCCCCAAAATCTGTTGCCCACCTGTCCAAACGCGGCCCTTCAAAATCGATCGTGTTCAAAACGCGTGGGATTTTATTCCCCTGAATTTTTCAGCGCGAAACGCCCTCCTTGCCTCGGAACTCCATATAACGATTCACGATTCTCGCGCAAAACATCTCCGCATCGCGATTGTTGCAGAGCTGCTCGCAGAGATACACGTTCCACTCCGTTGATTGAGAATGCATAATGCAAGAGTCGCGGAATCGCGTGATACCCTGGCCCGAATTGCGCTTTCTTAAATATACATAAACGACCGTTTCGTCGGGAACACATCGATCGCCGCGATGCAAGCCTGGCAATAATTGCCGTCATCAAGGGTGCACGCTGCGACTGCATCATTATGCACTTTGTTATTTCGAGGCTACCCCCCCCCCTCCACCCTTCCCCCCACCGTCACACGGTCGGAAAAATTAACAAACCCCGCTGAGGGGGCGCTGGAGAATGAAATTGAATTTCTTCCTCGCTTTAACCAAAAACTCCTCCACTTCTCTTCGTACCTCCTTTAGTGTCTCTGGTAATATATCCGTCGGGCCATTTTCTTTCAAGTTCACCCGCAGTTTATGGTTCCCCGACAATCAACCCAGCATAACCGAGTCCCTCTGTGAATACGCCACCACTCCTTAAGTGTCCTAATTGCTGTGCAACTTAAAAAGAGCGATACTGTACCACTTTGGCCACCAGCCTGCACCCACAAAGGCGACGTCTCTCGTCGTCAAAGTGACTGGAATATGATGGCAAAGTTTGCCCAGCCGCGCGCAGTGTTGCGCGGGACGGATAAGCATTTCCGTAGGTCTGGCTATTTCTTTCCATGACATTGCCATTCATCTTCATTTGCCACGGACAGTTCAGCGTGCAAGAAGCTCGTACGTCAAAAGTTTCCCGGTTACCTGCTGCACTCCAGAGCCCCGTTCTTCTCGTCGTCGAAACGACGGTTTTAGATTTAAACGACATCAGCGATAACCGTCTCTGTCTGTCGAGGGCCATACTATCCATTAGGCAGAACGGTACCTGGGGCGTTCTACATTTTTGGCTGTCCCGGGACGTCGTAAATTTAAAGGCAATTTTAATAAATTAACCGAGATGGCCGGAATTCCGAAGTACCTATAGAAATCTTTGTGTGTGATTTAAATTTAAAACGGTTGAAGTTTGGGCATTAGGCGTTCTATGGGGGGGGGGGGGATGTAGTGTCGCGGAGGAGGGAGCTTTCGCGATGTGAAATGTGGTAGAAGAAGCGAGGCCCAATTTCTAAAAGCTCCGCTTTAATCAGTTCGATTCCAGGCCGAGCGGTGCAACATCGGCCCACTTCGCCGAGTAATAACGTAGCTACATCGGGGCAATAAATGTGGTTGTAGCTCGGATGAAGCTACCCGGTGGCTCGGCCCGCAGCTGGCGCGGATGGAGGTGCTCGAAACCGGCGCGAGAGAGCTTCTCTTCTGGCAGCACGCACCGGTGAACGTCGAAGCTTCCGCGGTCCCACTTGCCCCAACACCTGCGCGGGCAACCCTCGAGTAGCTGTTTATCCTTGTTCGCGAGCCCTACTTCCGCCCTGTCTCCGTGAAATATCGCTCACGGGTGTTTGAATTAATGCCCGCGATGAAAGGCTGCGTTCCTTCTCGAAAGTTTAGAGATAGCGGCAGGGATCTTACTTGGAAGTGCCACTTATTTCCTGGATGCTGAAGATTTAAGTGGGAGCCCCGGAAGAAATTCGAAGATCTTCTCTTCTTTTTTTTCCAAGCTTTCCTAAGCCTCTAAGTCGATGGCCCTCGTCTCCGCGGAGTAACGCGGTGCTTCACGCTTTCAGCTCTGGCGAGAGTAGCTTGCGAGGAGGAAAATTAATGGAGAAACATCGAGCATTAATTTAAGCCCGAGTCTGAGGAATTTGATGCAATTTTTCTTGCGATTTCCTGCGCCTCCAAATCGCTAGTTTTCGTGTCCAAGGAACAATCACGGTACTTCATATTTTCAATTACAGAGAAAGTAATAATTCAAATATCGGAGCCAACGAGTAGGCAAATTAATGAGGAAGGTTCGAGCTTTAATTTAAGCCCACATTTGTGGAATTTGATGCAATTTTTTTTTTAATTTCCTGCGCCCCCAAATCGCTAGTTTTCGTGTTCAAGGAACGATCACGGTACTTTACATTTTCAATTCCAGCGAAAATAATAATTCAAATATCGGAGCAAACGAGTAGGCAAACTAATGAGGAAGGTTCGAGCTTTAATTTAAGCCCAAATTTGTGGAATTTGATGCAATTTTTCTTGAGATTTCCTGCGCCCCCAAAATCGCTAGTTTTCGTGTCCAACGATCACTGCGGCACTCCACATTTTCAATTCCAGCGAGAGTAATAATTTAAATATCGAAGCAAACGAGTATGCAAATTAATGCAGAAGGATCCAGCTTTAATTTAAACCTAAACTTGTACAATTCGATACACTTTTTCTCAAAATTTCCTGCGCCCCCAAAATCGGTGGTCCTTGCATCCACGAAACAACACCTACCATAAAGTCACCATCAAACTCCCAGAAAGAGAATTTCCATATAAAGTTCTCTAAATCTTAAATCAAAAAGACTGCATTATACAGCAGAGAAAATAATTCACCAGCTGTTTAAATTACACGAAACATGTGGGAAGATTGATGTCCACGGAAGCTCTCCTGCACGAAGCGTAGTCTTTAGAACGGATTTACAGGGAAGATTCGCTTTCCAGTTTTAATTCGGGATTAAGGGAGGGAGAGCGGCGGATTCGGTAAACGGGAACTCGGTCCAGCGCGACTCTTAAGCAAACGGAACGAAAATAAAATCCGTTTCGTGGCCACGGGCCGCTTAAAACGTTGCCTCTCCGGTAATTGAGTAAAGTTGGTCTCGTAAAGACAATCTCAGAAATGCTTCCGGTTTAAGGAAGCCCGGCCTTTGTCGTAAGTAGGTTACGCGTCGGAGCCTGAATGGAAATTTCTAATGCAAAATTCAGCGGAGCTTGACTTATTCCGTGCGCGAAATAAAAGAGGAGACGGCTGACGTTCCCGTAGAAACAGGAAGAAACGAGGCTCTGGATGGCTTTTCACGAGGAATGTGAATTCGTTTTCAATCCCAGCTTTCTTATTTTGCTTCCCGATGTCTCTCCGGGGGAAAAAATTATTTCTTTAAAAAGAGACCTGCAGGAGTCAAGACATGCTCTGCGAGGATTTACTCTTCCTCATCCACAGAAAGTTATTTCGTATTAATGTATTATTATTGTATTAATGTATTATTATTCCAAATATCGTGAAAGAGTCTAAAGGTGTTTGAAAATGATCGTATATGTACTAAGGAATTTTTTCGTCTCTGATTTCAGATTCTACTGGGACCTCTGCATGCTCCTCCTGCTGGTAGCGAATCTGATAATTCTGCCAGTCGCCATTAGTTTTTTCAATGACGACCTAAGCACTAGGTGGATAGCCTTCAACTGCCTTTCCGACACGATATTCCTCATAGACATTGTCGTCAACTTCAGGACAGGTGAGTTCAAAATAACTCCAAAATAACGCATATAATATATAAAGTTCCCTTCTCAAGAAGAAGTCTCGCCCCAAAAGAATTGTACATCAAGATTAAAAGTGTTTACAAAAAGTTCCCCCTGCAAAATGTCTACAAAAAGTTCCCCCTAACCCAACACTAACCCAACACTAACCCAACACTAACCCAACACTAACCCAACACTAACCCAACACTTCCAATTCTACCGCCCAAACTCCCGCCTGATCTCTCATGATGAGACAAAGAACAAAAGTGGGGATTTAAAAAACATCTCGATACTCCCAAACCAAAGCCTTGCGTCGCAAAAGATTCTTCCAGATTTTCGATTCACCTGGCAATGGGGAATCGCATCCCCCGGGTGTTACCACGGATTACAAAACACCCTCCAGCTGGTACTTGCCCGGAGGTTAAGCGAAAATGTACATTCGATAACGTGGATCTCATTTCACCGGGGAGAAAGCTGCCGGTTCCCGTTCAAGCTCAGTCCACTTAACTGTTTTAAAGGCTTATCGACAGCGACGCCGAACCATTCGGTCGAATGGTCCTATTTAAAGATACAGAATGAAGCCTCGAACGGCTTCCGTTCCTCCCCTCCCCCCTGTCTCCTCCTCAGCCCCGGCGATCGGTCGGGGTTAATAGTAACCTGGTGTCCGCGGGAAGAGGATCAGGAACGATGGAAAGTTTGCATTGTCGCGCGCCCGCCGAGGGAAAGGACATCGAGAGAAGAATGGGTCGACCTGGTTCCTTCTCTCATTTTCTTCTCCAACCCCCGCTGGCTCTCTCCGCCCAGGCCTCATCAGGCCAACCCAAATCTCCGTTTCCCACGTACGACCCCCAATTCGGTTAGCTATAGCATCCTCGTTTCCGGGAAGGCACGTGGACGGTGTTAAAAGAAAATGCCACCAGGTATGTGTATCGTAGTGTAATTTGAGGGAACGTCGTTGACCCTAGTGCAAGCTTTCGCGATTCTTCGCTCAGACACACCCTTTCAGGTCGCTTCCTTCACGTTTCACGGCTCACTATTCCGACAGAAGCCTCCCCTTTAATGTCAACAATTAGAAGTTCTTTCTTTTCAACGTTCGCCAGGGTCTTTCGCGGCGACGAGGCCACCTGAAAAAGCAGTCGCGTCTCAAAGCATCTCGCTACGGACATTATCTAATCCCGGCCAGGTGGAAAACGATGGCCCGAAGATAGGGAAGATTTCATTTACACGCGTTTCCACGGGGAACACGAATCGCCGACATTTCCCTAATCAGATCAAGCATCGTCGCTAGGGGTGCCTCGCCTTTGACGGCGCGCGCCGCGTCTGACCACATATGGGACCATTCTACTGTCGCTCGCGCCGCGCGACCAGAATTCCACTCTTTGACGCCCCGCGAGTGATGCTTCGGTGGCTTCCAAGTTTACATTCTTTTCACTTCCGATAACTTTAAGTAAGTTTTCAGTTCGACGGAGCGCTCAGATTTGGTTTTCCAGATATTTGAGTAATCGAAAGTCGAAACCATGACTAGACACGTGTGAAAGATAAATGGGGCAATAAGAAATGGGAAAATAGGAAAATGGAAAGTTGGGAATGAGTAAGGGAGGGAAGGGGGAAATGAGGAAAATGTGAAGGGGGAAATGAGGGAAATGGAAAATGAGGAATATCAGAAATGGGGAAATGTCGAAAAGGGGAAGGGGGAAATGAGGAAAATAAGAAATGGGGAATGAGAAAAGGAAAGGGATAAAACGAGGAAAAGGAGGAAAGAAGAATTGGGGAAAGGGGTAAAGGGAAAAAGGTTGAATGTGGAAAATGTGGAAAGGGGAAAATGAGGAACAGGAGAGAAATGCGGAAATAAGAGAAAGGGGAGTGTGAGGGAAATGCGGAAAATACAAAATGGAGAAATGAGGAAAATGAGAAAGGGGAAATGAGAAAATGGGCAAATGAGGAATAGGAGAGAAAAGGGAAATACGAGAAACGGGAAAGAGGGAAATGCGGAAAAACAAAATGGAGAAATGAGGAAACGGAGAAAAAAGGAATTGGGGATAGGAGTAAAATAGAAATAGGGAACAAGGAAATTGGGAAAGGACACACAGGAAAATGAGAAAATGGGAAATGGGTAAAAGGGGTCGAGATAGGGAAATGAGGAAACTAGGAAATGGGAAACGGGAAAACTTCGCAGCGTCAGCCCCTTCTGGGCCAATTCGATCGCCCCCCAAGGGTGGTCCATCGTGGTGGCGACAGCCTCATTAGCATGCAAATATTTCATCCCCGATCGACCCGGTCACTGGATGCATCCAGGCGTTAGTATGCAGCTCACGGAACGCAATATTGGCCGACGGCCGATAATCTGGATCAAGAATTCGCAACAATCGCGAATCGACGCCCAGCCACGTACACGGTTTAGTGCATGCACAATGGGTTTTCATTGAGCGCGGCACGTGACCCAATTTCCAGCGTTTCTGGGACCGACTCGGGCGCGTTTCAAATTAATCCACGGTAATAACGAAAACGTCTGGGTGCCACGTGTCGAGCAACGACGTTATTGTACGTCGTGCCCGCGTGAAGGGCTGCCAACTGAACGCGTTTCAACGACATTGTCTACACTTTCTACACTTGGGACGATAAAATGGCACCGGGGGATTTCCCTCCCCGCTCTCCTCTCTCTTATTCAATTTCACACTGTAATTATCGGGCGTCGTTAAGGTGGAAATAATAATTAACTTCGGACATCTTTAAAGCCTTAAAAATTTTCAAATTCTTAGTCACCGAAGCAAAAAATATGCAATTTAATATTTTAAACTTTTAAAACTGTGTTAAATAATTATTGTAAATGGTAGAAGGATACAAATTATCTTCTTTATAGAATGCTACTATATTTCAGTATCAGATCTACTCAACATAACTTGCAGTATGTTAAAAAGCAAACACACACACAGATAATTTCTTCTTCGTATCTTTTTATTCAAATGAAAATATGCACATATTTATTTATGGCTGAATTAAGATAAAAATGGGACCTTGACCCAAGCTACGTACCCTCGTGGGGGGAATATCATCGAACAGTGCTCGATGGCCTGATGTTGCTTAGAGTGGGAGAGTTTATGTATCGTCAATGAATAAGGACGTTGCTCGCGAAGGATTTAGCGGGGAGAGGAGGCATCGTGCCTCAGGTATGACACGCGTGCCATTTGCCCCCGAACACTCGAGCCGTAAGCACTGTTCCTTGTTTATATTCCGCTTTGCCAGTAACCCATTATATTCAACTCAAAATCCTCAACTTCAAGGAGAACCGTACATACCACTTTTCAATATTTCCTCGTGTCTTCAAACGTGAAAGGGGTTGTTTAATTGTATAATTTCCAGGCCCCTTAAATTACTCAATTTTCATTCATACTATTACCTACCATCCTCATTGTTTAATATTATTAAAAATACTGAATTTAATAGAGTATTTTTCGTTTGTGTTCCAACAGGTATAATGCAGCAGGACAATGCAGAGCAAGTGATCCTGGAGCCAAAGTTAATCGCGAAACACTACCTCAGGACTTGGTTCTTTCTCGACCTCATTTCCTCCATACCACTAGACTACATTTTCCTCATATTTAACCAAGTAAGTGCATATTAATAATTCGGGTCCTGGAACACCCACGTATCCCCCGTTTCG
Source organism: Andrena bucephala (assembly GCA_947577245.1). NCBI lineage: Eukaryota > Metazoa > Arthropoda > Insecta > Hymenoptera > Andrenidae > Andrena > Andrena bucephala. Next base: position 5,365,459 of record OX387718.1, on the reverse strand, counting down.
CTCCACTCGACCAGTTGTAAAATCAACACGCGTAATTAATCTGTTTATATTACACGCGAGCGTAGCTTTCCAGCACATAAACTATCCCCAGCAATTACATAAATACAAATATCGATTGTATCCGTGTAAAAATATAGTAGATTAACGTTGAATATTGTATATTAACGCAAACTGCGAATCTGTTCGGCTCGTTGCGAAATTCGAAGTGAAATTATGAGTTTCTAATTAAGCCCGATTAACTGACTAATTGAACAGTGTATTAGTCACCATTCACGAGTAAATTAATGAATATATATGTGTGTTACACTGATTTGCATTCTAAATGGACACAGATAATTTTGTTAAGTCGTCATTAGATATTATTAATAACAATTGGCACCTATTTGCCATTAGTGATCGAGAGATCTGGAAACATTTCGCAAGTATATTCTGTTTAATAACTCTCATACAATCTTGCAAATTTTATGAAGTCTAATGGTTCTGAAAGATCTAAAATTTTTGAGTGCTCTAGTCCCAGTTACACTAATCTCTAAAATACGAACCAAAGAGCCCTACAATTCTGTATTCTCTATTTCCCCGAAAATAATTTCAAAACAGCACCTCGAAGTCCACCATTGCTTCAGTTTTTAAAGAACTCCAGCTAATCCTATTTATCTAATCCATATCTACACTGCCGTTCATAAGTAATAGGACATCTGCAGTATTAGCACAAAATGTGAAATTTGAATACTTCTCACTGCTCTCATTTTCTGGTTTTAATTTCAAACACAAAATAAATAAATATTTGTCAGAGTTCCTCAATAAATCTGCACCATTTCCCACAATTAATTCTCAGACAGTAGGTCTCCCATTACGTATGAACGGCAATGTAATCAAGCCCTAATCGAACGAAACAGAGTAAACTAATTAAATCCGGTGCAACCGTTTAACGTTTCAGTTCCAGGACTTCAGTGAGTCGTTCCAGATCCTGCATGCGGGCCGTGCTCTGAGGATCCTCAGGCTCGCGAAGCTGCTGTCTCTCGTTAGGTTACTACGGTTGTCAAGACTGGTGCGGTATGTCTCGCAATGGGAAGAGGTCTATGTGAGTGTTACCCACAATTTTCATATCCGAAAGAGAAAGCACCGTTTTCATTATTTTTCTTTTTTTTTTTATGAATCTCTTGGTATACACCGTTCTCTATATATAGATATATATATATATATATGACTACCCACAGCTCGTGTGATCCTTGTACAAAAAAAAAAGAACAGATACCGTCAGCCGTCTCGTCGTCTTTCTTTGTTCCGTCGGTTCCCAAAGCAAAAGTGACCGACCCCCCAGTGTTTTCTTGAGCCTCTATCGGCCGCCGCGCTGTCTGTCCGTACAGCTTTGCGTCGTTGCGAATCATGCTAACCGCATTCTTTGTCGCGGTCCAGAGTTCGCCGAAGCCGGCAGGATATCTGAACCCCTGTGCGTCCATGGCGACCGTAGACAGAGTGCAAGGAGGTAAAAAGAACGGTGGCCCAGGAACACGAGTCCCCTCACGGCTTGTCCCCCCCTCTCAGAGGACTTAGGCATGTGCCTGCGATATGCGTACGGGTGTCAAGCTCCCAAGTGCAAGTTGACCACCGATGATGGAGCCACGAGCGAACCTAGAGCACAGTGATGGTTGCCCCTCTCTTGTTCGCCAGCATCTCGCCCTGGCCATTGCTAGAGAGCTCCTCCCCACGATCGTTCGCTCCCGGTGGCCCCTAGAACCAGTGCTCAGGCTGCAGCGTTCTTTCAGCTGACGGAGGACCGGTACGACCACTGCGGGGGTTCTCCCTCGTGGAAGGGAGACTTTGTTAGACCACACGTCTCACTTTTCGTCTACTACCTACGTGGAGTGTGTAACAGCGTCCCCCCGCGGCTCTACGTGATCCTGATTTAATCCAGTTTTCGACGAAGGAGGCCTCCAACCTTCTTCTCCGCGTCTCTTTCTCCGTGGCGCGAATCAACACTCGACGTGGAGCACATACGACGTGGCGGTGGGCGTTACGTTCTGGGTGCTGTTTAAAATTGGGGGACTGTTGGGGACTTCTGGTAGAGTCTGTGTGATTTATGTTGGATATTTTAAGATTCCGGGAGTGTCGGAGGTGTAGTAATAGAGTCCTTGGAACGTTTGCATGGCAGATGGTAAATTGGGTAAGCTAGATCTCCAGCTGGATCAGAGCTGTTCGAATCAAGACGGTATTGATTGAGTCCATAATCTCTGGATTAGGGCACGGTGACACCTACAAGTGGAGCTAGACAAGTGTAATTCCGGAGTTTACGGATCAATGAAACCATTCCAGTGAACTGTGAACCACTAATATATATTTGGACCTCGATATTTCATTGCAGAATCTACTGATCCCTTTTCTCTAAGTAGCCTAACTTCCAACACATCCAAAGTCTCTCAATCTCAAGCAGCATTCAAGCTCACCGAAATATTCGCAGCGATCGCCAACGATGCAGGCCCATCGCCACCCGTTCGATCGCCCTATCGCACCGAGGCAACCATAATCGATCCTCCTTCTGTTTCATTCCATTTTACTTTGACTCCCACATTCGAACACGAAACACAAGCAGCGCGGAACCACATCTGACGCGAGCATCGATCGTGATCGCCGATTGCGTCCCCGGAATCTCGAGTGTCTCCGATGGATAGGCGTTCTCGCGGTGGTTCTGGTTAGCGGTCGGTAATGTAGGACTCCTCGGGTGGAAGCCTTCAGGCGCCACCGTCTACGCGCATGCGCAGTCGCGTCCGATCTTCGAGCGGTCCTTTCAAGCAGGTACTCGAACAACTTCGATCGTCCCCATCCAAAACGGATCGAGGTGGCATTCCCAGTCGATTCGATCAGATTCCAATGTACCGCGGTATCGTTCAGTGTGTCCCGTTTTCTCTTCAGTATGCATGCAACAACACTTTATTTAGAGTGGGTTTCACCGCGAAGTGCGTTGGGAATATGTGGTGAGTTACTGCGGAAGTAGTTCTAATTACGACGTAGTACAAGACATTTTGGGCTATCGAGTGTAAATCCGGTTGAATAGGAATTTTATCAGGGGTTTGCCAGCATTGCAGCTAGCTTTATCAGCGGTTTTCAGGAGACTTCATCTGGTTTCTGATGAAGCTAGCTGCAATACTGCCGAAACCTTGGAATAAGACTCCACGGTTTACACTTAGAAGTCTTAAGCGGTTATAACATTACGTATGTACAAGTGTCAGTCTCTTTGCAACTATCGAGTAAAAAGACGAATGGTAGGTGATCTTCGTGAGGGGGTTCAAATAAACGAGACACCTCGCGATTAGGATGCGGAGCTCGTTGCGCAACATGGTAGAAGTAATTGGAAAACTATTTCTCCGTTGATAGAGCGAGTAAACCAGGCAGAGTCGTGGAAGCTTTCGCACGTGGTGCGTTAAAAGACAGAGAACTAGGATACCTGATGGATGTAGCATTGATGCCGACCAAGGGTAAAGTTTGTAGCCATCCCGTACCCCCAGACGACCCACGTTGATCCTTGTGTATGATATAAGAGTCTACTCTTCTCATTCTTTTTCCCTTGTGCTCGATTGTGTCTTGCCGTGTAGCGTGAGCCGTGGCGCAGCGAACAGACCAACGAATCAATCAGGCTTTTCGCCCAATCGAGGGAGCAACCCTGTCACGTTAATTGTATTCTTGAGTGCGTTACCTGCGCTTGCGTTGAAAACGTATTGTTGCCTCCCTCTGCTTTCTTCTCCTATCTTTTTCTGTCCCGTTCGACGAGCCAGACGTGCACCCCCGTGGCGAGTTCGCGTCGCGTTTTGATCGTCCACGAATCCCCCCCCTTTGCACCGTCACACTTTCAACAGACACCTCTCGACCCGAGAGCAAACGTCAGGCCCAAGACATCGGACATTCTCGCTTTGCTCTCGCTTTCGTCGAATTCTGCGTCGCCATCCAAGATCGCAGGGGACCTCGTGTACCCCCTAGTCCGGAGGTAGAAGTGTAGTTAGATTAAGTCTAGTTAAATTGAATGTAAGTGAGCAAGGGAAGCTTGATTGCTTTTGATAATTCCCAAAAAATTACACTCGAAATTGAAGGTAGGCGAGATCCCCAGGCACTGTAAATTACCTTCATCTAGAAATCAGCGCGAGGACGTCGCCTGGAAGCGATCAGAGTGGAGTTTAGGTCCGCGTGGAAGACTCGAGGGAAGAAACGTCCACTAACTCGACTAATTAACGTCCTTCGTCTTGCCACAGGATGGAAATCGTACCCTTAAAGCGTCTCCGCCTCGGTTTCACTTAAATCGATTCAGGGACTCGGGTTTAACGAGCACGGAGAAAATGACAGCGGAGCTGCGATAGCAGCTCTTGCAGGGAACTGCTGACCGTGGACATTAAAAACTTGGGGAATTCACGCCTCGGCGATGAAATTCTGGAGTAACTGATCAGCGATTGGACACGGAACCGTTTCGATATAACGAACGCCAGAAATCATCATGTTGTACCATCTTCTTAGAACCTGGTCACCTGTAGCAATTTCAAGCTACATATTTTTCTTGAAAGATGACAACACTTATTTATTTTGAAATACAAGAATGAAAATGGAGTTATCATTGATCAGGGTTTACGAAACTCTACAGGGGACCTTAATCATTCAATTTCATCTTCATAATTCAATTACCATCTCAGTGAAGACTATAGTTCAAGAATCGTGGAAGGTGTCTGCGAACGTTGACCATTTCTAAAATAACTGCCATAAGACACCTTGAAAATTCCTCGAATATCTCCCGGTGCGTCGTTCTCCGGATGATTCTCCACTTCTGTAAGTCCACGTGCGCGACTATAGAGAGGGTCGTGGGAAAATGGCGCGCGGGAACGTACCCACGGAAACTTCTCGCGTTTCTGTCTCGATTGAGGCAGGTTAGGTTAAAAACCGCGGGTTTTGTTATACACGACACACTTTGGGGTATTGATAGAGTCGTCTGGGCTCAGACGCTGTAGAGGTACTATGGAAATTAGCTCTAGATTTACAGCGATGGTCCAGCCGCGATACGTTCAGGGATTGTTCAATGTTGCTGGAAGCTTAGCCTTAGGCTGGATTTGTGGTAATGATCGGTTCTAAGTTTAAGTGGCTGATGCAATTAGGGTTTGGTAGGGCAGGGCCAATATTTGGGCTGGATGTGCCTTTGTGGTGCTGACACGGGTCAATTTTATGGACTCAGAAGTGGACTTTGCTTTTCGAACGTTGGTTTATGATATGGAAGACTGTCTGGTTTATTTGGAGTAGTAATGCAAATTATGGATATCACTACGTAACTAGTACTTCAGTGTCCAATATGGTTTAGACTCGTGATTGTAGATTCTCAATGAAGTTAGATTCAATATCAATTCAAACGGGCATTGAGAACTTGGGGGTACTGGCCCCTGAAGCAACATAATCCCATTTAATTGTAATGTTTAACAAAGTGCACCAAGTGATATGATATTTTTCGTGTTGAATATGTCAGTTGCTTATCCAATCGCCACTCTAGTGTACATCAAGTCCTGAACATCTCACGACGAGCGCAAGTCTGTGCCATTAGCATAATCCAAGCGTCATGGTTCCTCAGCTTCAGACCACTAATTCATTGCTCAACAGTACCATTGCTAACCACCCTCTAGAATAACTCCTGAACATCCAAGAACCAATTGAAAATTGAACCACTAAAAGACCCAAGTATTACGATCCATCAAACTCTCAAAGTCGTTCACTATAATCAATCATTACCCAAATCACTTGCTATGTGAGTCAAGTGCTGAACGACCCCCGGACAAATTCGAGGCTGGAACACGAGCTGACCATTCTAGTGTCCGCGATACTACAAGACACAATGAACACAACAAAAAAATTAAAAACAAAAAATGCAGTACCAGGCGCATTGCGAGCACACGTTTCCGAATGGGTTTGCAGATCCCCCTTTATCAACAGCCGGAGAGGCACTACGAGCGTCCGGCGACACCGCCCCAACCAGACCGAACCAGCAAGGTGTGCCTGCCTAGTAACCCTGAAACCAAGGCCAAATGTCCTTTCTTGATTCAAGCGTTCGTTACCTTAAAACTTAATGTTTCTACGTACACATATACCTACAACTACTACATATGTATATTATCTACATATACATACATACTGTACGCTAGATTACTCATTATTACTATATTGCTCTTTTGTTACGGTTACTGGTTATCGTTGACACTTAATTATTGACCGTTGTTTATGATCGATTGATGAGTATTCGTTGTTCGTTTTGGTTTGGAAGTTTCCTCTAGAGAACGTGCATAGCCTTGCCGTGTTGCCGTGTTACTTGTTCTGTCCGTTTGAACTCTTCGGTATTGTACACGACGCCCAGGAGACGTTTCGCTCGCCAAAACACCAGTGCCAGAGAACGGTTTCGTCTTGGACCCGTCTCCCTGAACGCGCTGGCCGATCAAGAGCTTCCCCCCCAAGCAGATCTAGTCGATCGCCTATTCGTTAGATGTTCGTTGCACGAGCCGTATACGTGTAGAGGTGTGACATGGCGAATGAACCTAGAGGATAGAAGACATGTATTTCTCGTTCTGTTCGTTTCTGTGTGGCGTGTGAACATCGTTGCATCGTGCAGGTCTCGATTGGCGTTCGCTCTGTTGTCCGGCTTTACCAGATCCCGTTTGAACCCCGGACTCGCCAGCGCGGCCGCGTAGACTTCACGGGTCGGGCAGAGCCCCGATCCGCTGTCGAGGATCCCCGACCGGCCAAAGCAAGCTCTTGATCCGGCCAGGCTCCAGCTCTGGCGTCTGTGCCGCATGGATCACGAACGCCGAACTGAGCGACGTAACGAGTCCTCGAAACGCGGAAGAAGCTAAGCCTGCGAGCGTCGGCTTCCAGGCGAATCCGTGTTGCACCGGCTGGCCCGATCCCTGCGAAAGCTCTTTGGGAACGGTTTGACATGACATGCTGCCGCGTTGCTGTTTTTTGTCGGGTCTTGTTGATAGCTCGGTTCTTGTTAGGCATTTGAACGGCACATTGCGTTTGGCCGGCATAGTCGCCGAGTCGTGTCGCATACCGAGCTCCATCCGGCGCCGAATTCTCGGCCGTCGTTGCGTCTCTGACCCCCCAGCCGCCGTGCGTTCCTCCGCTGGCCCGATACGACACAGGTGCGCATGTTATATTGACCGTGTGGATCGATAGTTGGCCGTTTAACGTTTATCCTGTGGCGGGGACCAGACTCTGTATATGACAGAGCGAACGCGTGCATGTAACTGTTACCCTCTGGCCTCTGATAGCCAGCGAGCGGAGGGCACGGTGCACCGTGCTGTCCGCGACGGTGGCGCTCCCTGCCGCGCGGAGACGGGACGACGATCGAGAAACGGGAGAGTCACTCCGCTTTGACTAAACGGGGGCTTCGAAGGTTAATTATGGAGGAGGGATAGACGCTCGTGAATGAACAATTCGATGACAGGCGAGGGTGTAGAAGCTAAGGGGTATTCGACACGACTTGTTTTGAACATGGCTGCTCTACAGACGAGAAAGTTGGTTGGACTGATCGTAGGTCTGCCTGTGAGTGTTAGGTGTTACATTAACCCTATTTGCCCGACGTTTTTGACGATGTGCCCGTGTTCAGTGTGTGCTCCCCACTGTTTCTTTTCTGTCCAGCCACCAGTTCACGCTCCCGAGGAACCCCGCTCTCCCTCCCCGTTGGAGAAGGAAACAGATTTCTGTGCCCAGTTTGCGTCTCCGTCCTCCCTCCAAGTTGCTTGCTGTACACGTGGTTGTTTAGATGCCTGCCCCCCCCCCCCAACCTCTTGCCACTCCAGACGTTGAAAGATTTGACAAGTTTGCCCCGCTCCCACCGTTGTGTTCTGTTCGCCGTGTCTTGCCCGTATTCCTTTTTCTTCCCCCCCCCCCCCCTGTTTGGTGAAGGTAACGATAGACAGACGATCAGTTTTCTCGTAGATCCGTAGCACAGTCCCCTCAGTTGATTGCGGTCGGTGTCCATAGACCTTGTTAGCCACCTTTCGGCGAAGCAGCATGCGGTTTCGACGATCGATCGACACCACCTCGGGAGTGTTGCCCCTCTCCTTCTTTTCTTTCCGCGCCCACTGTTCCGCTTCTTGGCAGATCGGCCGTTGCGTTTACTTTCCCGCGGTTGCTACTCCGTTGTGTGTGGTTTTCTGCTCGTGGGAATGCTGTAGCGCGGGCACCGAGTTTCCCTCGGTCGATCGAGTTGCTCGCGCGGGATTGGAAGAATTGGGGACCGACTCTTCTTTGAGGTTATGTCTGTCTAGTACTTAGTTTGAGGGACGTTGAGCCGATAAGACAGAGGGGTTTCTCTGAAGAGGCCCAATACACGTTCGGAGGAAGAGGATCCTCCTCGGAGAGGTGGTGATACGTTACACTCCCGGAACGCCCGCTTGAACCACCGCCTCGTGAACCCTGACCGAAATGGATCTTAGAGCGCGATTAATCATAGCTGTCGTGGGGGAGTGATAAATTGCACAGGTCTCGCGCAGCACGCGGATTCAAGGGAGCCTCTTTCGCCCACGTTTCACTCTTGTTCGCGGGACACACCTCCCTCGAGGAGGGAGCGCAACACCCGCTCCTACGACTGTACGAAAGTCTGGTGGCAAACAGGCTCGGCTCGAGTCCGACTCGAAGACTAATGGGACCAAAACGGGAACAAGAGCAAACCCGTTCGTTCGATAACGTTTCTATACGTCGCCGACGCGCTGCACACCCCATTCCACCCTCAATCGCTCGTTTCCTCGCAGAATGTTGAATACCATGAATATATGGAGCGCTGGTAACGGCGATTTCGATCAGCCACTCGAAATGTAAGTCGGAGGCTGAATAAACCGAGGAAACGGAAGGGTGAAGTCTAACTGAATAGACACTGATCAATCGTTGAACATTCTTTTATTTAACAGTGTTATCTGCATTTCCTTTGCTCGACGATTTACTTTCTATGATTTTACATCTCTGTTCGCGAACAGAATATTGGTGACAAGAATATCGAGTCGAAGATCCTTTTGCAGGAGAAAATACTCCTGATCCTAGACTGAGTGAAATCAATTGGCCACTCGGGGTCACTGTGGGAGGAGCTATCCCCACTCTAGTGGAGGGCGGAGCGTCCCTCGAGCGTCCAATTGATTTTGGTCAGACTGTAATCCCGTGGAACAGTGCTTCTTTATTTCATCACGTCCCATTTTCATCGTCCGTTACTCCCCCTTCGACAGAGACGATATTCCAAGCATACAGACACACACTTTTGGTTTCCAAGAAAGGAGAAATGTGCCCGCCAATTTCTGCCTCGCATTTAACCTAACTCGACGACATATCGTGGAACCGTCGCGTAATCGGCATCCCTTCGCTTCGTCGCGACACGGCATCGACGATCTAACTTGAACTTTCTCTCCGATCGCTTGTCGAAGCTACCCGACCCGCTGAATCGATCTCTCGAGCCTTTATATACATATATATTATACGAGCTTGACCAAAGAGACTGCGGCTTCACGCTTGGCGCGACTGCTGCAACGAAAGCTTTGATACTAACGAATGGCTTCTTGATTCTTACTTCTTAACTCTCACCAATCATCAATTTATTATTATTCTATTTATTATTATTACTGTTATGATTATATTTATGCGCTGTTGACGGTGAATCTTGTTGCAACGTTTTGTCCTCCACACCGTACTTTCAATCCAACACTTATTTGCGCCAACCCGCCATTCGCGTCTCGCACTCTAGATAACGGGAACCGAGCAACGACGGGCGTGCAAGGTGGAAGAACGAACGAGCGAGGGAACACGAGGCACAACCCACGTCCCCCGTTTCACGATTCATTTCCCATTTACATGTTTGCGTTTCTCTCCTCTCTCACGTTTCTTTCTTGCCTCATCGTGACACACCCCGGGGCGTGAGCTACACGGGCCAGCGTATCGAGGAGGAGGAAGGATCTGGACGCGCGCGGGCCCGTGCCCCTTGCCGCGTCTCTCGAACGCGATCGCTCGATCCAGACGGTCGAGCGATCGAGGAAGCATGCACGAGCGACGACTACGGGGGAGAAAAGTGTGGGGGATACTGCGTGAACGACGGTCGTCGACGGTTGGACGACCACATTCAGCAGCAGAACAAGTCGCGAAGGGGATGGTTTATAGGAAGCCGACGGGAGGCCCCCGTGTTGTGTTGGGACCCTTAGCGTTTTTCGCGGGACTTTGGAAAACTGAAAAGAGAAAGGCTAAAAAAAAAAAGAAGGAACTTGATCCTCCTGTTCGCCTCTACCGATCTCTGCTCCCAACTGTCTTCTCTTCCCCTCTTTATCAGTCTCTATACATATATATACTACTTTATGCGACACGCATCTTCTATCAACTAATTGATACCAAAGATTCTTTTCTCTTTCTCCCATGACTTTTTTCAACGACCAGTCTCGTCACACACACCCTCCTATCCGTTTCTTTTCTTACGTTCTTTCGTTTATGAATTCTCTGTCTCCCGGTTTTTATTTTTTCTCTCCCTTCCACCCACAAACTCCCACCACCCCCTATTTGTCTCTCTCTCTCTCTCTTTCTCCCTCTCTTTCTTTCGCTCTCGCCCTCTCTCTCTCTCTCTCTCTCTCTCTCTCTCCCTCTATACAAATCTCTTGATAACCTGGCCCTTTTCTTATTACGTCTTGCTATGTCCCGCTTTCTTTTGTTTCTAGATATTGCAGAACCTACAAAAAAAACGCACTGAGCGGAGGGGGCGCCTAAGTTCTGACAATATGAGTAAAAAGAAGTCCGGTTTCAGCAAAAGCGACCTTATTTTTAAGGTAACCCGCCCTGAACGAATGCGCGAGAGCTCGCGTCCAACGAAACGGGGTTCGCCGTCGAACCCGCCTCGCGGCCACTTCCGGTCCCGTTTTCGTCACACGCCGAACGAAGGACGCCCGTAATGTCGCCTGCGCCCCGTAACGCCCCCGCCGCCGATTCGACGCGCGCAAGCGGGACCGTTCTCTTCTCTTCGTTCTCTGTCTATTCTTTTTCTATTTGTTTTTCCTCTTCTTCTCTCTTCTCTCTTATTTCGCCAGCTTGCCCACCAAGAGAATAGAGACGCCCGGACGATCGGACTAGCCAGGAAGGTGAATAGTCGTGAAACGGCGGGGAGACCGATTGCCACGAGAGGCGTGCGCCGCGAGAGGGCAGCACCGAGGAGAGAGAAACGAAACAAAAGAGAATAATTTAGCGTCTTGGGCACGGGGTCCCTTTGGTCGATAGTGTCTCAGAAAACGGGGACCGGTGATCGCGAGGCAGCTGGACGCAGGAGCTGTACGCTGATTGGCTCGTTGGTTTATTACAAACATTCGCTTCTACTTTTCCGCCGCATTATACATTACATATTACCCGCAGCAATAGGCTATGCTTCTATACATTTCACCATCGGCACCCGCCTAGCGATGAGAAAGTACCAAAAGTGTGTTTTATATAGATATATATATATATAATATACATTATACACATGCATACCGTATATGTGTGTGACATTGCGATAGATTACGACCATTAGAGAAAGTTCCCCGGCCAGACCCGCCCCCCGCCCTTTGCCCAGCAAAAAAAAAAAGAGGAAAAGAAAAGAAGAGCGGCAAAAACGACCTGGAGCCCAGCGCTCTTGAGGATGACGGAACAGTAATTCTCTATTTAACTCATTTTTCCAACCCCCCCACCACCCTCTTTCTCTATCTGTTTATCTGCCCCCCACGAGCGACGCACGTCCCTTCGGTTCTTTTTTCGTTGTCAGACCAAGTCGACGACGTGGAACCACGGCCGTGATGCGCTCCGAGCCGATGGAAACGCGGCAGAAGATCGGTTGCTGACCAGTACAGATCACGGCTATCTGTTTACGTTGCGGATCCCTACCCCTCTCTTTTTTCTCTTTCTCTGTGTATGTCTCTATTTTTCTCTCGTTACTCTATGCCTGATTTGCTGTATCTTTTACGTATGTATTTTCCAAGTTTTCACCCCATCCCCCGTTCCGTCCTCGCGGTTAGTTCTCTCGGAAAATCATGGATCAGACATCCCCCTGCCCCCCCCCCCCCCAAGCCCGGAACGCGAGCCCCAGCCTCCCCAGGGACATTCTAGACGCCCTGACACGTCCCTGGGCCACCTGGGGCATCGGTTGACGCCCGGCGAGCCGGAAGTACTGAGCGGCCGCAACTCCGTTTAATTAATTCAGCCTGCTACGTCCACGCACTGTCTCTTTGAAATTCGCTTTTTTGATCGCTAGACGGTGTGCACGATCCTTTGGAAACGAGCGCACGTTGATTGGGCGTCCCTTCTCTGTCGCTTTGTTGCAAAATCGCACCAGTGTGCCGCTGTTAGCGACGGGTGGCCGACTCTCTGCTTCGAGGTCCAGCGCGATATCGCCGTCCCGGAGGCGTTGGATCGCTTTGGATGTTAGCTTAGCGCGATGGCGTTCGAGGGTCTAGGGGAGGCCTCGGCAGACTGGACAGTCCCGGCGTGGCTTAGGGGGGCCTGAATGGGTGGACACGGTGGAGCCTCGCGGGCATGGAGCTAAAGGTGTTCGAGGATTTCGCAAGAAGTAGAATCTGGGGACTCCCAGATCTGGAATTAGGGGACCCCCAGATCTAGAATTCTAAGACTCCCAGATCTAGAAAATTTGGAACCTCCCAGATCTGGAATTAGGGAACCCCCAGATCTGGAATTAGAGGACCCCCCGATCTAGAAAATTTGGGAACACCAGATCTGGAATTAGGGGATCCCCCGATCTAGAAAATTTGGGACTCCCAGATCTGGAATTAGGGGACCCCCAAATCTAGAAAATTTGGGATCCCCAGATCTGGAATTCGGGGACTTCCAGATCAAGGAAATTTGGGACTCCCAGATCCACATCTCAAGAGTTCTCCATCTTCCCAGATACCTCTTCCATCTCATCCCTAGATCCACCAAAGGACACACCCCGCAGCTAAGATATCCCCCTGAGAAGCAGACCTCCCAAAAAGATTCCGCATCAGCCTACATATCAAAATCGGTTTCCTTCCAATCCAAACTCAGCCGGTTTGAACGTCGATAGAGCTTGCACCCACCTATTACTAACCACCCCAGCTAACATTCAGAGCGATTCGAGACTCTTGTTTCACGCGTTCCAATTGGCGATTCGAAGCGTGTCGTAGCCCATCGCTAGCCATCATCATCGTACCCTTCACCCCTGCCCTTGACATACCTCCGAGCACCCCCCCCCCCCCCCCCCAACCCCAGTACGAGGCGCAATCGCTGTTCTTTTCGTAGATGAGTAACGAAAACGGAAATGAAACGTACCAGAAAAGGAAACGGAATAACAATTAGGGCGCAGTGTGAGAGTAGAGAGCTCGCTACCCCTGCCGCTGCTCTGCCAACGACTTTCACTCTCTCTCTCTCTCTATCTCTCTCGCCTCCTTTCTTCCACCCACCCTCGACCACTCATTATTCACCCAACCCTCCCATCACCCCCCTAAGCCCCTTGAGCGCCTCTGTTGCTTCTCGGCCAAGAAAATGCACCCCTTTTTGCGATACTGGCTGGCTATCTGTGTGTGTGGCTGCAAGCAGGCGCAGAGAAACAGAGAATACCGTTAAAAACGATAGCGAGAGGAAGAGGTGGCTTGCTTCGTTGCTTAGAGCCTGGCTTTTTCGCCGCTTGATGATTGTTTGACTTGACAGCTGGCGTTCTTTTTACGTTCTCTCTGTCCCTTCCACCTCTCTGTCTCTATCTCTCTCTATGTCTCTCTCTCTCTCCCTCTGTCTCCATAAATCTCCCTTTCTTTCTGTATCTGTTTCTTGTTTCTTTTCGTTTCTCACTCTTTGACTATCCCTCTCTCTTTCTCTCTCTTTCTGTCCCGTTTTCATTTCGTTATCGTTCTACGTGTTTGTTTGTTTGTTTGCTCGTTTCTCCCCCTCCGTTTGGTTCCTCGTTTGGTTTTTCCTCGTTTCCATTTTGTTGAATTCGTCCAACCACTCCCACCCCGTTCATTTTCCCGGCGGTAGTCGCTCGAGCGTCTCCGAGAACGTTCGCGATCCTCCCCACCCTCTCGCCGATCGAGGATCGATTTGCGCTCCCCAACTGTCAAACGCCCTCGTTTATTTCCTTCTCAATTGCCTCTTCGTTTCTGTCCTTCTGCTCGTTTGTTTTTTTTTTGTTTTCGTTCGTCCAAACCCACCCCACCCCACCACATTGCGTTCTTTTGGTTTCCTGCGTGAGTTTTCCGTTGTTTTAGTAACGCTGTTGGCCACCACCTGCGCGCGCGTGCCTCCACGTCAGCGTTGCCGGGAGATCCGGCCACCGTAGGGGGCTCGTGTCGTCACGGGTAGCTATAGATATAGCCGACGTCACGGAGAGCTGTATATATTTAGACTAACACTAATTCTCCGTCTACTACTCCCCACTACGCCAGCAGCCCCCTACGCGGCCACACCCCCCCCTCCTACTTCTGGCAACGCTGGACTCCACGTATGCACGCGCACACGAGGGGCGCTGCGCGTGAATACACGAGCACGGCGCGCGCTTTTCGTTGTTGTTTTTCTCTCTTCTTTCATTTGTGCAAACGACTACAAAGAGAAACAGAAAAATCGCAAAGTAGAATGAGAAAGCGATGCGAGATGAACAAATACAACGCCATCGTTACTTGTACTGACCATTCTCAGATCGATCATCCTTTTTTAGCTGTTCATTTGTCGACCGTGACGAGTCGCCACCGAACACGTGACCGCTTTGCGTCTCCTTTTCGTTTTATTTGTTAAATGGACGTTGTGACTCGCCTTCTCGTAGAACGGAAGGCGTCTCGATGTTGAGTTTCACTATTGCACATGTACGTGCACCATCGCCCCTTTTGTTCGTTCTCTTTCTTTATCTTTCTTTCCGTGTCTCGTTCGTCTCTCCTTCTCTTCTGATTTGCCCATTATCGTTTCTGTCTCTCTCGTCTCTTTTGTTTTCTGAATGACTCGAACCATGCGTATGCATATCCACTATGCGCGCTCTACCGTGCGTGAAGGGAACCAAGTGCCATTTTATTAACGTGCGCAAACAACACACACACCTCAGCCATCCACACAAACACACACACACACACAGCAGAGGTATATATCTACACAGTGTTATAATCATCGACTCTCAACGTAGCGTTGCGCGCGCGCGCGCGCTCGGTCGTGTATGTGTACCGCATGACGATGTTTGTTAGTTCGTTCTGTTTTCAGTTTCTTGTGTTCCATTTTCGTTCAGATGCCAGGTAATGTATTTTGAAAGTATAGTTGTGGTCTAGCAGTAAGTTTTACCATCGCCCCGTGTTTTTTAACCCGTACTTGTATCAGTAGGCGCAGAAACAGACACACTTGACTTTTGTTAACAGCCCATGGAGCATCCGTGACTTTAGATCACACGTCCGTTCGTTGTTGGCAGCCGTTAGTTTAGCGGGGATCTCTGTGCGCTTTTTCTTTCAATCTCGTATCGAAATCGAATGACTACACTCGGAGCCACGGATCGACCCCCTCCACTGAATTCCTGCGACAGTGGCGCCTCCCGCGAAGCTCCAGCCCAACTACGAGCAACAACGGGACACTGGAGGTGGTCTCCGTCCCTGCTGGGACTAAAGTCGTCATTCGATTTCGACACCAACGACACACGCATCCGCGATTGCCCGATACTCGGTAGAACACCTACAGGTGTCGGTAAGCAGAAACTTTCCCCGTCGCAGGAACTTTTGCCACCCGATAAGCTATCTCTGGAGCCAAGAAATAACCTCAAAACACACTATCAAACAGCACTATATAACTACGTCTTCATTTACGTAACTTAACTTGGTCCTGCGTTAACCTGAGACTTCGAAAAGTGACAACCACGTAACAGTAGATTTCTCGTAAAAGAAAAACAAACTACCGTGTGGGGAAAGGTGCAGCACTTTACTAAGCATTCTTCCAAATCGAGTTTCAACTTCCAGTAGCGCATCGTCGCTAATTCTTTTAGTCTTTCAGTGGTTCTCATATTCTTTGGCTCCAGTTCATAGCGTGAACGAAGGTTGCTCCAATTTGGGAAATGGCTGCGAGATAGATTACAGTTGGGACTTCAGCGGTGAATAATAATTTAAGTATGCCGAGTATCGGGCCCTCGCGGGTTAATTTGTGAAAGTTGCCGAGATCGGTCGCGGATCGCCGGGGTCAGAGATCGTTTCCCGCGATCGGGGTCCCTTTTGGCGCGCGTTTCCAAAGCGGAAGCCGCGCCGTCGTAACGGAAACGCGCGCGGGAACGTGTGCTGTACATACCCACGTTACGCACATCATCGAACATACCCTGATACCGATCCTTAGTCTCTAGCCCTTGGATCGATTGGAGAGCGCAGAGAGCACCCTCGACGAGGACCGATCTCGCGGGAGAGCGAGCTAATTGTCAGCTTGTTTTTTCAGGTCACTGGATAACGGGGAAAAAGTTGCAAACACAGTGCAAGTTGAATTATTCGGAACTTACAATAGCCCCGCGGAACGCTCGCGGGGCTCGAATTGCTCACGCAACAGATGCGTTCGCGACCTGATTCTTTTGAGGGCTATCGAGTTAAGAGGGAGGATCGCGAAAATTGAAAGGAAACAAGATTATACTTCCGTAGTAATTCTGGGGAGACTTATGCCACTCAACTTGGCTACGTGATTGTTTTCCGTAGAACAGTAATTTCTGATAAGATTCCTCTTTTCTTTTATGGATAAATGCAATTTTTACGACATGCTGCTATAGTTCCAGTTGTTCTCCTTGATTCAGTTCTACGGCGCGTGTTACTTACTTTCAAATATATACATATTGGTCGTTTGACCAAGCTCGTAAATTATTTCGAGAATGTTTTACACGCGGGAAGAAAAACGCGGCGAATATGATTTCATCAGGCATTTCTGAAATTCAAATCCGGTTCGTCCAAGATCGAGCGTCGGTCGAATATCATGAATAACTTGTTAAAAACTACAGTGGCGTGGAATTTTCAACGCCACGAGTGTTTCATGACGGGAAAGAGTAGAACGTGCAGATCCAATTCGCGCGTTTCCATCCATCGTCGTTAATGAATCTTTAATCGACGTCGATAAATCTCCCGTCGACTCGTTCAATTATCTCCGCCAACAACTAATTTGCAACTAGCTAACCAAACAATCATCCGCGCAGCCGCGGTGAGTGAAAATCAACTCGAAGGATCTCTTTAAAAATCATTGCTAACTTCTTTAAAATAAAATCGAATGCGTTAGAAAGAATTTTCCAAACATCAATCGTTCTTGCAAATTTTGTTATCAAACCTCCTAAAAATTTCCACGCAGATATTGGGAAGGGTATTAAAAGCAACGCATAATTTTATCTTTATTATAATCCTTACAATACTGTTCACAATTATTCCAAAGTTTCTATACGCCAGAAGTGAAATCGTACTTATCACAAATTTCACTAAAAGAGCCATCGCTTCCCCCACAGCGAGTAATCCTTCAGCCAATTAATTCCAACTTACTAAACCGAACTTCTCAACTAAACGACCCAGCCGATCGCAAATCGAATCGATAATTCTAAAATTGACCGTGGGATAAACACATTATGGTGCCGGATAAAAACTGGAATCTATAACAGAGAGAACGATTAGCATAGTGTTTTGTTGCGTATTTATAGCTCGCTAAAAAGGAGGAAACAACTAGCGGTTGCCGAGCGTGATATGATAAAGCCGGAGCTTGGAACGAATTCCAAATTCGCCATGATTCGAGTAATTGTGAACAGTATTTGCGCCATTGCAGAAATCGAGACCACTTTTTTTTTTTTAAATAGGTGGAAAATGCTCGATTAACAGCTCGCTCTCGAACGGTGTGGTTTCTGCGTTCTCCAGCTTCTTCTCTTAGCAAGGACTTGGATTCCCATATCGTGCTTATGGCGCGACTGTTCAGGCGGGCAGTTTGCAACTCGCGCTGGAATACGTAGTTGATCCCGATTGCAAACGTCGGCGCGGTTCTGTTGCCCGCGCTGAACAGGTCAGGGCCTACAAGCGGGTCTGCGAATCTCGGCCTAACAATGCAGAGTGATTACATACGTATTATATATATATATTGTATACATTTCGTTCGTTATTTTTGTTTTTCTGTTCCTTCTGTTTAGAAGCATTCGTAGAGAGTAATCATTACTATAAACGTTTCTTTAGGTTACATTGACTTGTACTTTTTTGTGTGCCACGTGATGCGTATTTTCTAATGTAGCATGCTTTTTCTGAACTGAGAACCGAAACCCGGAAGTATGATCAGCGAAGACTACTTAGGAGAGAAATGACACTGGAATCGTTCGCGTTCTGACCCGAACTGTCGCCCTTATTGCATCCAAATTCGAGAAAAGAAAAATAACAAATAAATTCGAATGACCGTGCCATGCCCAAATAATAGTACCAGACTATTCACGCCTGAATGGCTGCAACCTGAAGAGCACGTCCAATTAATATCTGTCTACCTTTGAATAAAGCCATTCATGAATAGTCAAAGGGCACTCGTTCAGGTCTGAACGCCAGAACGTCAGGTAGTTTACATGGTCCTCGACCCAGACTTTGGATAACCAATTTACTAAAATAGTTTGTATCTTTATTTTTTCTTTTTTTTTTTTTTTCTTTGGACAATGTATTGAGTGAATTAATATTTGAACGCGTTTCTGTGCAACACTTGCTTATTTGCTGTACACTACGCAACCGGAGCTTTTGGATAACGAGAGAAGTTCTTGAACCGAAGTGTGAAACAGCATCACGGCTGCCGAGGCCCGGCAAGAGAGTAAACCTTTGTCGTTGTTGTTGGCAGTTCCTGAATATGGCATCGGTGTTCATGCGGATTTTTAACCTGATTTGCATGATGCTCCTGATCGGCCACTGGAGTGGCTGCCTGCAATTCCTGGTCCCCATGCTCCAGGGGTTTCCTAGTAACTCCTGGGTAGCCATCAACGAGTTGCAAGTGAGTATGCCGGCCTCCTTCGTCGCCTCAGCGATTGCCGAAGCTGTCGCCATCGCGATATTCCAACCGACGAAGTAACTTCGGTAATCCGAAAATCATGAATTTTAGCTTAGGGAGTTTTTCCACCCTGGAGAACCAAAAAGAAAATTTTTCTGATACTTCTATTAAGGTTCCCTAGAAACCTGCGAAGTGTAAGAAGAATCGGAATTTTCGGATTACCGAAGTTGCCTTGTAAGACTTCCTCAGATCCAGACAAATAGCTTCTTAATCAGAAACTGTTTAAGTCGAAGCTTCCAGGTGTATAAGCCACCTTTGAGCTTCGCGAAATTACTTGCTTGAATAATTTAAATATTTGACAGAGAAGCAGATTCTGGGTGGAGCTGGGGGAAGTGACTATTCCTCTCCCTTTCAGACGTATCAGATAACCGTAGAATGGTGTAACTTATTACAGGCATTGTCCTTTGTTGCAAGTTTCAAGAGCAAGTAAAGGAACCGGAGAGCTTTCCTTTTCGATTTCCTCCCTTGATTACTGATTTCCTCTCCGCGATGGAATCTTGAAAGCACAAAGGACAATGCGACGCTCTGAAACTTGAGAGAGGATTCCGAGTTTCCTTTCTTGAATTCTAAAGCTTCTATATCTCCACCAGCTCCCCTCGACAATTGACTCCTTTCCAATCGAATCGTGATGTTTCTGATCTCGTCTTTTCCAGGACTCGTTCTGGCTGGAACAGTACTCGTGGGCCCTTTTCAAAGCCATGTCGCATATGCTCTGCATAGGATACGGGAGGTTTCCGCCGCAGTCCTTGACCGACATGTGGCTCACTATGCTCAGCATGATCAGCGGCGCCACGTGTTACGCACTATTCCTCGGTCACGCGACGAATCTCATTCAATCTCTCGATTCCTCGAGAAGACAATACCGCGAGAAGGTAGCTAGCACTCAGGAAGCGAGCAGCATCAGCAAGGCCTCTTCCTTCCCTCCTGCGTTTACTCCCCTTCTCAGATTCTCAGATTCTTTCATCAGACACTTGGCAAACATGTAGAAATGTGGAAGCCGCGAAAAAAAAGGGTCTCGGGTGGTGGGACTCGAACCCGCGACCTGCGGATCCGCCGAGTAGTGGCCAGGTGCCTAACCAACTCCATCAAAGTCGAACATCCGAGGTCTCTTATTCCAAGCTCCCTTTTATTGGCTTCCTGGTCCCACAAAACTGGCTAACACAATTCTCGTTTTATCGAAGTGACCAAGTGTCTGGTGACTCACAAGGGAACATTAACTCAGGAATTCTGATTTTAATGAAACTTCGTGTGGGAATGTTCCCTTGTTAGAATTCTGCGTGTAGTATCGAATTTTTGCGCACATGTTGAATCCTCTATAATTTACACTCCACACCCCAAAACGCACCCCTCGGCGGGCCCAGTTATTGGGCCAGCCACAGCGTTCGATGCACCGAGGCCATGCTGCCATGAAGAGCACGAGGACTAACGGTTGTTGCTCCGACCAGGTGAAACAAGTAGAGGAATACATGGCCTATCGGAAGCTGCCGCGTGAAATGAGACAGAGGATCACGGAGTACTTCGAGCACCGCTACCAGGGCAAGTTCTTCGACGAGGAGCTGATCCTTGGCGAGCTCTCGGAGAAACTAAGAGAAGTACGACGGAACGAGAGACCTGCCACTGACGAATTCCCAGCTCCTAAAACGTTCTTCTTTCGTTCCAGGACGTGATCAATTACAACTGCAGGTCGCTCGTCGCGTCCGTGCCCTTCTTTGCCAACGCCGATTCGAACTTTGTCTCGGATGTCGTTACTAAACTGAGATACGAAGTCTTCCAGCCAGGTATCGATTATTAGGCTCATAAGGGAATCGGAGAACCCGTGGCGAGCTTAATCTTCCCAAGCTTTCCCATCTATAATTCACAAATCGCCTTTTCGCGTACTCTCACACTTTCCGCAGGGAATTTTCTACTACCCTGAGCTGTCTAGCCAAAGTTCTAGCAATCTCTCAAACACGAGGCACAGGAATTGCCGAAGTAATAATCCCCCAACAACTGTTGGGTATCGAAGGAAGCTTTGAAACGTTAGCTCCGGATTTCGAGCAGCATAGGGTCCATGATATTTCGCGAATATTCTGTCAGGCCTTCAGGCTCGAGATCCCAAATAATCTTAAAAGAACATCCCCCTTGGGTGGTGTAGAATATGTTAATGAAACCGGGTCCATTAAGTCCCGAGAAAGCTTGATGTACCAGCAGCTTCAGCGAGTGACGCCGGAGTGCTCGGTTGTTTCAGGTGACATCATCATCAAGGAAGGCACTATCGGCTCGAAAATGTACTTCATACAAGAAGGCATAGTGGATATCGTGATGGCGAACGGGGAGGTCGCCACCTCCCTGTCAGACGGCTCCTATTTCGGGGAGATCTGTCTGCTGACGAACGCCAGGAGGGTGGCGTCGGTGCGCGCCGAGACCTACTGCAATCTCTTCAGCCTCTCGGTGGATCACTTCAACGCCGTGCTGGACCAGTACCCCTTAATGCGCAGAACGATGGAGAGCGTTGCCGCCGAGAGGTATAAGCTTTGGTTAGGTTTGTTCTATCGAGTTGGTGTGCTACTAGATGTCAATCATCACTCCCACTTCCACGTTGATTTTGTTAAACATTGTGTACTGTCCAACGGTATCGAGTACGATCATTCTCTACTCTTCTTGTCCAAAACACGCATCATGTCGCTTCTCTTCTCTATTGTCTGATTTGATTTCTCTGTATGTGCTGGTTTGGACACGACGCGCTTCTTTTACATGACACCTTACACACACAAGAAGCAAACTCTGCCTCGGGCATAGATGCAGGGTGGTCGAAATCGGGCAGGAGTTTGCAGGGTGATACTACGGCACAAAATAAAACGAAAGTCAAGAGTAGCGAAATTGCGGTGGAAGCTTAGTTTTCTAGTTTAAATAGACGGAGCGAGAGCGCGTGAAGCGCGGCAACACGGCGCTCAGCGGCTGCGCGCAACGGCCTCACTGACCTGCGCAACGCGCGCCGCTCACCACCGAATTACCGTGCGTTAGGCGCTCCCGGTCCGGCTATTTAAACGTTAATAACTAGAAAATGAAGCTTCCACCGCGATTTCGTTACTCTTCACTTTTGTTTTATTTTGTCCCGTAGAATTACACTGTAAATTTGTTTCTACTTAATGTCGAACACCCTGTGTATTAAAATATTAACGGTTCTAATTGTGACAGTGCAGAATAAGTTTGGGGAGGAACGTTTGCAACGAGAGCGCACTAACTTGCGATGAAGGGGCGCGTATCTTCCGCATACGCGTCCCAAATGAGTTGAGAGGGTCCTAAAAAAATATTTTCTCGAAACAGTTTCGAGGGACGCGCTCGGCGCGCGTCCACTTTGCACGGGTGTCGCGCGTCGAGCGTGGCTGTGCCGCGGTAGAAGATACGATTCGAAGAACTGCGAGACATCGCGACAAAATATTTTCACACTCTCGACACATTCACTACATAGTAATGTTGTATTGATAAGTTTGCATAACATACTTTATAAATGAGTTGGATTCTCGGTTCTGCTGCATCCCCCGCTGAATCACGTTTCCCTTTGAATCTTCATGGACGCGGATACCATGAAGGCTACGTGGAAGATTCACGAGCGCAAAAGTTTAATTCAGTTGTGTTAAGGTCCTCGCGGATGAAGCGTGATTCCGCGGGCGGTTATTTCAAAGCTATTGACTTTCTTTTACCCAATCTTGTACCTTACATTGTGAAACCTTTAGCGGTGCAAGTGGTATTAGAACAAATAATCCAAGTCTGTTACAAGTCGCGGCGGGAGTAATGTGTTTTGTGAGGAGTCGGCAGTTAGGACGGCCTATGGTGCGAGTGAGGCCCATAGGTGGCGCGCCTTAAGAGGAGTCCGGAATATAGAGAGCTCGGAGAGTCGGCGCTGGCGACGGTGGTTAAGGCGGCTGGTCAGTGCGCAACGAATCCGAACATCGCGGGTTCGAGTCCCAGCGTCCGAGGCTCTCTTTTTCCGGCTCCTTACAGTTTGGTTAGGAAAAACCTGTACTGCTAAACGGTTTGTAAGTCGATCGATGTTGGATAATCGGTGGTCGTGTTCCATGCTACATTCCCTACGCTTAATTGTGCTTTCCTCGCAGGTTAAACAAGATCGGGAAGAACCCGAACCTGGTGGCACACCGCGAGGATGACCTCGGCAGCGAGTCGAAAACGATAAACGCCGTGGTGAACGCGCTCGCGGAGCAAGCTGCACATGGCAGCGCTAGTGAAGAATCGGTAAATCTCACATAACAACACCACCTAACGTAACACATAACCTCATTTATCCTCGCCAACCAGCTTGGATTCAATAATCCTCCAAACCCGCTTGGTTAAATATCGCGTCGCGCATACAGTGGAGTCTCGATAACCCGACGTAAGTCCCCCAAGTCAGTTGGAAGCCATCGACAACTCGGAATAATCGGAACACAGAGCCTAATAGGGAGCTGAACGCGAGTGGAGACGTCGAACATAAAAAAAAATGTCCGCCGAGATGCTAAACTCGGTTTGTCCAGGCTCCGCTGGGTCGCTTGAACTCCCTTTCAAGTCCAACATCGAAAGCGCGGGGGAGATGAAGTACCTGGAAATTCGCCACAGCAGTGGGGCGTGTTCTTGCAGGTGCACAGCATGGAGCTGAGGAGTCGCCCGGTTTCCCTGTTGCCCAGACCAAAGTCTGAGAACAATTTCGCGAGCCAGGAGCTCTCGAGGGAGGGGCGAAGGATCTTCCACAAGAGCGATACATTCCACAAGGACTCGTATCAATGACGACACTCGTTATACTAGCATACGGAGAGATACTAACGGCTCCATGGACGGCAGTGGGCGTCCGCTGCCGGTTGGATCGACGGCCCCCGTTTCAAGCCTAGATTCTGGACGCTACTCTAGAAGCAGTCTATAAATAGATAAATACGCCATGCCAGTAGTCCTTTAGCGATCGGTTTCTAGCGCCTTCTAATATTAACCTGACGGGCACGTCTGTCCAGAATCTAGGCGTGGAACCGTTGCGTGCCAAAGTATCCCGTTCTCCAACGGCGACACAGTTCTGAGGAACACGTTTCGACGTGTCGAAGCCACTCTCTCCCGTTGGGAGGCTAGAACTTCAACAGCAATAAAATAGTAACCGATCCTCCATGGTAGAACGAGACGCGGGGACTTCAATTTCTCGTTTCGATTAGGGGTGAGGGGTTCGCGCGGTGAATTCTGTGGAAGGAAATATTGATCGCCAGAGGATCGGTGGCTGTGTTGCCCGATTGGAGGACACGGAGCCGTTATCCTGCCGCGAGTCTCTTCATCGAACAGTCGACAGAGGCGTTCGAGGACGCGAGGGAAGGGCGCGACGACGGATGAAGACCTTAACGACGACGAAGAGCAGGCCTAGAAATTTATAGAGCGTATATAGCCCACTGTGGACTAGGTATAAATCCTAAGAACAGAAACACAAATTCTCTGTGATTTTGCAAGCCGACGTTTCGCACTTTAGGGAGAATAAAAGGAAGAATGGAAGCGATGGTGGGTGATGCAAGACAATTAGGATTCTCTTTCGTTTATCGTTCTGTTTTCTTCTCCATCTTTTTTCTCTTTTCTTCTTTTAAGGACAATTAACGTAGAGGAGGAACGTAGCCGTAAGGCCAGAGTAATTCCAGTTATGAGATTCGTTAACGCGTTTTAACTGTAGCTCCGTATCGTGAATAGTCCCGCGCGAGTGATCAATGGGGGATGGAAGAGGATGGGGAGCGCGCGGCGCGAGATACCAGGAGCTGGCAATCGGACGATGGGAGGGAAGATCCCGTGGAAGATGGACAAGCCCGGAAGAGGATCACCTCGTTTCACCGTGGGAGAGCCGAATCCTAACTCTCCAGACTTCATTCGGGGTGGGAGCATGCGTTCGGTGCCTTGCTTCGCCGGCGGCGGCTACCGTTTTATTTTCTAATACGTCTTGAGTCGCTTTCAGAGCGTAGTGGTTACTATTAAGACAGAGTTGTGAATACGAGTTCTATTAAAGTAATTCGGAGTTTAGGAAGACCGTCCTGAGACGTGAACGAGATCCAAGCTACGGGAACGACAGGAAATATAATAAAGGTACGAGAAATTTAGGGGAATTCTACAAAACGGGGGATAATATTATACAGTCTAATCGGAGGCCCAAAGACCGTGTTAACTTGTTGAGAGTTCTTTGGGCTGTCGCGACTAAAACGTCAATGAGCGGGGGTGTTAAGCGGAACGAGAGAGAGGGAGAGCGAGCGAGAGAGAGAGAGGTATCTTTTTATCGAGGCGAAAGATGCGATGTACTATAAGAAACAAAAAGCTATAAATATTATGTAATAAATTATTATTATTGTTACGATTATCATTGCAATGATTATTACATCCACTACCGCATAAACTAGGCAGCTCACTAACGACATAA
Organism: Andrena bucephala; assembly: GCA_947577245.1. Taxonomy (NCBI): domain Eukaryota; kingdom Metazoa; phylum Arthropoda; class Insecta; order Hymenoptera; family Andrenidae; genus Andrena; species Andrena bucephala. Next base: position 5,340,042 of record OX387718.1, on the reverse strand, counting down.
ATGAGAAAACAGATATAACACGCGACGTACGTGTGCGGCATGCACGCGCCCGGTTCGCCCGCGCGCGAGCATCCGCACACGTACAGAGTATTATGCATAGTGGTCAATATCGTGTTGCAAGAAATTATGTAATATTTTAAACTGTAACGCAAAGGAGGTCTGAACAGCCGACATTCATGGACAATTGCCGCGCGACGATTCCGGGAGCTTCTTCTAATGGGTTTCCGATCGGGCGATTAATTATCGCCAGACGAATTACAGTAAATCGACCAAAACGGTTCCAATTAACCAGTGGATTGTATTATTTTTGTAGTCGTTGATTAGTGGTTTAAGCAGCGATATCCTTTGCCCCTTTGAAAGTTTATGACGATTGTTGAGATTTTCTGATGTTTCTATATTGCTAGCGAAAGAAGGAACTCGGCTCCGAGGGAACACGCTACGAACCAGTGGCTCCTGAACCGAACTATCGTTTCCATAATTCCCAGCTTTCAAATCTCGATTAATAATACGAAATATTCGCTGCGTAGAATCTTATAAATTCCTGATGAAATTTGAGTGGGATTTAGCTGTTTGCGAAATTGAAAATTACTAATCCCGAATTAGCTTCTATTTTCCTTTACAGATTCAGGAACCACTGTTGCCAGTGTTGCTCGTCGGAGCGTAGGTCACGTCTGTTAACGATAATACTCTTCTTTGAACAAACGCCGTAAGAATCTAATTTAGCAGCAATGTTGCTTGTTACTTTAACATACACATTGACACTTCTCACTGACTACGTTGCGGTGGAGTGAATGAAACGTGCCATTCGTTTCCTAGTTGAACGTGTACACCTTCGTGCGTATGCAATTATGCACGCCATTCGCATGTACAGGGTGCCCGAAAATTACGGAGCTAGCAGACGCGTGCGAGTCCCTTGTGCCGAAAGGGGACCCAAGGATGCTCTACCAATTTGCAATCTGAGGCTTCGTTTGCGAGACATATCTGCATAGGGCGAGTCAGTTAAAAAATGTGGTAGTGTGTCCTTTTTTGTCACTAATGATCCACAGACTAGCGCTCTCCAGATTACCCTCAGAAAATAAAACAGTAAATAATAATTTGCTAACAGACCGTGTCCTGAAATTTCTTTGCCCCCCCCCCCCACTCTGTCGTAAATTTCGCACACAAGTGACCGTGTTATCGTGCCTATACTTCTACCACTGGTCGACCCACCTTTTCCCAGCCACCTGCACCACATTTCTTACCTATTCTAAATTTCGAGGTAAACCTTCAACAACATTCTCGAGCTTACCTTGGAACGTTCAGTATTACTATAGTGCCGCGATAGAGGAAGGGGAAGCCCTCCTCGAAATTGCTACGTCGACATAGAAAAAGGAAGTTCGAGGGAAACCCTAGTGGAATAAATACTAGCGAAGTGCAATTGCTACCGACGTACAAAATAGTGCCCACTATTTTGCTTCAGCCTCTATTTGAAAAACAAAGTCTCAGATTGCGGAATGGCTAGTGACCTTATCGTTACTTTCCGGCACAGGGGATTTGAATATTTTCGCTGTAAATTTCGGGCGCTCCGCAGACATCTATATATGTATAAATAACATAATATAAATACCCATCTAAGAGTCTAGGAATATTATACATGCGTTTCATACATATACATATGTAAACATACACCTACACACATGCGAGGAAAACAGAAGTACCTATTTTTCATGTAAGAGAGAGATAGTTTTCTGTCATTATTTTACATCTCCTCACCTCATCCTGAATATATATATATATATATATATATATATATATATATACACACACGTATATATATATAACTACTACTACTAATGATAATAACGATAACATGTAATAGCGCCGAGAGGATGGTTTGCGTGCCAGAGGTGAAAGAAGCATCCAAAAAGATGGTAGAATACTCGTAGACCGCATGACCGACGTTTTTATAGATTAATCTATACACATGAAACCGGTCTAGGACTAATCTGCCAGCGAGCTGTCGGGCCTAAGGTGTACGCGCGACTAACTATTACAAAAAGGAGAAAAAACAAAAAATAACAAGAAAGCGAAAATAGATTAAATAATTGTTACTACTTCGGTTCGGCGAGGAGGCGGATGCGAAACTGTGCGTGGCGGTAGTTCGCGGGGGTGGAAATGTAGCGGAGCAAACGGTACCGATAACTTGCAAAGGAGGGACAGGGGGAAGGGAAGTTGTAATTTATACTATCACTGCTAACTAATAGACGACTATTTAACCACTGTCTGCTAATGTTTAATAAACGATTAAAGCGCGACAAGAGAAACTGCTACGGCGAATAACACACACACACACATTTGCGCGCGTCCGCTGTCCGTACAGACCGCACCTGTGCACACCATGCGAACGAGCATAGCATTCCGAAGCGGAGGAAACGGGGGAGGGCAGGGGGTGGGGGAGGGTTGGCAGGTTGAGAGTACGAGAAACCAAAGATGCGCAAAAAAAAAAGAAAAGAACATTAGGATTATATCGAACAAAAGTAAATGGGAACGTTCCAAAAAATCGTGCGGCTGTTCGGAGCGGGGGTAGGAGGAGGGGGGGGGGGTGCACGTTATTGCTATGCGACAAGAGTGAGACGTAATTAAGAAGATTAGAAAAAAGCGAAAAAACAAAAACAGACGACACGGGAGGGCGAATAGTTTTGTATCAAAGCGAGATAGGTTTCGCGACTTAGCAGAAACGGAACGGTGACGGGGGTCCGGAAATCGGAAATGGTGCGCAGATATCGGCGGCAGGGCGGTGTTCAATTAAGCGGCAGAGAGCGCTCTAACGATCCTTTGGTTCCCGCGCGATCGCGTTGATGATGAATTGCGAGATACGTCGCTCGCGGTCGCGGCTGGATGCGCGACGCCCGCTACTGTCTTTAGAGCCGCGTAAAAAAGTATAACACAAAAGACTGTTTGCGCCACGAATGTGTATCTCAGATCTTACATATCAGACGTTTCGTTCTCGAGCGACTAAGAAGTACGCTCGCAGCGAGATTTTGCTGCGCGACGCGAGCCGGTGTCCCCGCGTCGAAACATGCCACAGACTTTTAGGTAGAGCCGGTGATGGGCGGACCACTCTTTGGGTGATCCGGGATGGTATCCGTGACTCGGGAGTACTCGGGTATCTCGAATGCATGGGAACGTTCGAACCGGTTGGGTAGGGTTTCTATGAATGTCTGGACGGCAATTATTACAACTTTTTATTCGCACGGGAGATGATTGTAACAGGTGTCACGTTTCTATCGACTTAAAAGCCTAAATGGTAAAGACGTTTCCCAGACGTTCGAGTGCTTCGGGGAGTTTTAATTCGAGATACGGGGAATCGAATGCCCATCGCTGTTTAGGCGGAATTCCTTTGCCCCCCTGAATGACCTCTTCACCCTCAAATTCTCGCAATTCACGTTACTCTCGAAACTCCCTTCTCGACACCATTGGCTTGAACGTTGGACGATCCTCCCGCGACGCAGAAAATTCTGAGCGTAGCCGAGCTGAGCTCTAGCAGCGGAACAGTGTAGACCCAACTTCCGTTTCCGGTTTCGATGGATCAAGCGCGACGTAAAGACGGTTTGATGATGAAACGCGCGACTGTCCAACGCCAAGTAGAGTGCTAAGCTTTGTTAGACGGTGCGCTGTGAGGCGTTCTTTTCGGTGATCTCTACAGGGTGACACAAGACTGGTTTAGCGTCAGCATCTCCTAGACTCTAAGTAGCCCGAATTATCCTGCGATCCGGAGGGATTGTGTTTGATTTTCCTGGATGTAATCCTGATTTTTAAGAAGCCGCAAGTGATTGAAACAACGAAATCGAAGATATTAAACGCCGTTGCCGCAGACACTGAACACATTGATTGCCTTGTAGATCTCGTAGAGGTAATCATCGGTAGGGTAGCAACTGTGTCTCAGACTGTTCCTCGTTATCGCTATTTTCTCACTAATTCACCGCCAAAACGAAATTCTGATTCAACGGGCCCGTAGGTTTCTTGTAGAGTGCTTGAATTCTTGAGGGGGCTTATCGGACACGAGCGAAAAAACGTACTTGCTGTTAAGGAAAAGATCAAGTAGTGTGGCACCATGTAGAAATCATCTTTGTTATGCGAGAAACCTGCGTAGTAACGCCTTGTAAAGAAACAAAAAATAAGAGAGCGAAAGAGAGAACGAAAGAGAGAGAGAGAGAGAGAGAGAGAGAGAGAGAGAGAGAGAGAGAGAGAGAGAGAGAGAGAGAGAAAATAACATTACCCTAGCGTCAATTTTCTACGAAAGAGTTTTCTACAAAATTCACACTATAAGCGTGTATCTGTTATATCGCGCTTATTGTATGAATCTGTATGTATGCTATGCAAGCGCTGGTACGAATCTCTTGACGTTTTTCTAATAGACATTGTTCGCTAAGTTTGTTACCAATGTTTAATGAGCGGCGAACCGGCGGTTCGATGTAAACCGAGAGCGCGGCCCCAAGCAAGCATAGTAGCGAATTAAAAGTGAAATCCATAGGTGCTTGTTCGAGACACAGAGTAATCATAAAGCGAGCACGGCGAACCAGACAGAAGTGAAATCGAAGCAATTGTAACTATCGTTCAATTATTGAGTTCTGTATTGATGCTCAACTTTTCGCACTCAATACACTTTCCCTTGCAGCACGCCGCTCGGACTGTATCCCCGCCGTTGAAGGCTCGCGCAACGGCCCCGATCTATTCGCCGCGATCACTTGTAACAGAAAAAAAAAAAAACAAACGAAATTCGATCCCTCCGGATTGAGTGCGCAAGGTTTAAGAATCAATTAAGCATTCTTATCGCTCTGGGAAGAATAGTCAAGTTGTCACGCGAAATGGATTATAAAGGCGTTCGAACAAAAGCGATATTACGATTATAAGTGTTAACGTGTACTTTCGTTCGATTGTAAATCCGTAATCTGGTAAAAAGTTCAACGGTGTAGCAGACTACCGGTAGAGAGCGTTCGGGGCGGACCTCCGCGCTTCGCGAACGTTCGGCCCGGCGTCGTGTTATTTCGGTTCTATCTACACGCGAGCGTGACTGTATGTATACCGACTCTCTAGTCGCGGGGGCACACTGATTTCTTTAACTCCGCAACCTTCGTTTGCCTCTCTGTTGCGAAAAAGCAATCGACAAATTCGATATTACACGTTCAGACGAGCTTTTAGCGAAGTTACACTCTTGTATTGGGATAAACGTAATACGATAGACTAATTATTCTATAGGATAATTAACGTTAGCAGTCGTTACGAGACGATCGAGCAGATAGTGGCTAGAGAGTTACCGAATTATTTTACCGACACTGATCTTCGTTAAGCGCCACACTATTGTTCGCAGAGTGATCCCAGCGCGTTTTGGGCGATAGCTGTTGCAGAAATGATACACGTGTATTCACGGTACATGTAAGTGTATATGCGCGCGTGTGTACAAAGATGCACTTCGTTTATGCCAGCTCGTGGCTCGAGCATGATATAATTCATTGTCAATCGGAATGGTCAGTTCGGTCGAAGGGGTTTAATTGAAACTTCTGCCATCCGTAACCTGGTATAATACACAATGAAAGTCTCCATTCCTTACGCCGCGGTATACAAAAGAGGGGAGCGACGGGGTGAACAATAAAAACGTGGGACGGATTTAAAAGTCGATTGCGTTGATAAGAAATAAGCAAAAAAAAATAAATAAATAAAAGTCGAAAAAAAGGGGAGAAGAAGCTAGCGAGGGAATACATAAATACTCGAGACACATACGTATACTTCTTCTTGTTTCCGGTTCTCTAGCCTGCGGTTAATTCTATATTTTATCAAACGGTATAAAACAGATAACTGAATAACGAGCATAAGTAAAGTTGCATGCAAAAATAGAGTAAAGAATTAGTGGCCGCGGATTATAATGGCGCAATTGAATTTAACGAAAACGGAAAGAGAGACAAAACGCAGACTAGTTCTTTTTCTAACGAGCGAATCATTTTTTAAGGTGATTTGACACGTAGCTGGCTAATTAGGAGTTACGTAACTGGCCAATATACTTTTATAAACTGTATGAAAAATGAAAAAAATAAATAAGTATTCACGCGCGTTTAGACATCAGCACTTTTAAAATATACTTGCCATAATGAATGCCTTAGCGAAAAAAAAAAAGAAAAATAAATACATTACTGTACATTGAGGTGCGAGAGGAGGATGGTAAATATATAAGTATAATAAGTACATGCAATGTCATATACGAACAAAGAAACAAAACGAACAAAAAAAATAATGAACAAATTGACAAATGATGAGCCAAAAGCCAATGCACACATCAAAGATACATTAGTAGCAGACGAGGGCGAGAGATGCGCATACACATGTTTACCTTTAATTTTAAAACCGTCGTATCTGTATAAAATGTACCCGCGAACGTTTGCTCCATGTATATTTTATACATTTAACGTATCGTTTGGAAATGAAGCAGCAAGTGGTTATAATGAATTAATTAAAGCAAGAGAAATGATAAACAGTGTACATGAAACCTCTTTCAGAAGCACACTAAAAATAAAGAAGCAAGAGATGACGATGGAAAAAAAGTGAGAATATATTATTAAATGTATCTAGCGTAAGATTGAATTATTAGGGGGGACGAGGAGAGCGATCATTATCGTGTACATAAACATCGTTGGCAATATTTCGACTTCGCCCGTCCATTTAGTTTCTAGATCACACGTCTCTGCGATTGTTCCTTTTCGAGCCAGCATCGAATAGGTCGGAAACAATTGGAATAATTTTTGCGCCTGTAATTCTTGTTAATCTATCGTTAACACGTTGACACAATTTAGTCGAAGTGTTTTCCTCTCGAAGCAGAGAATAATTATAATATTTTAAAATATATCATTGTTTATGTTTAAGACACACTTCCAAATACTCCGCATTCATGCCGCTTCTTCATTCATTGCCATATCTTCATCTTTATCTTTTAAACTCCCCAACAGCTTCTCTCCATCGCCGAGACAAATTAATTACCAGCCATTCATTGGTTTCTCTGCATGTACGGCATTCAAAGCTCATAATAGTAATTCAATAGCGTTCGATCAAAGTGAATTTACAAATGAGATTTGATAACAATGTACTTCTATGCAATTTGATCGATAGTACACTCTTACAATGATCTAACGTACAAGAACCAATTAATTATTAATTATTATTCTCTTCATTTATTATATTCAAGAAGTTCTTGCTGACATAATACTCGTTATAATTTCTATTACGAAACAACATGGTGTCATTGTCGTTTGTAATAAAAATCTCAGAAAAATAAATAATTAATTTCCCACCATGGGAGATTCGAACCCTGGCCAATTGAGTGGCAGGCAACGGTTCTGCCCACTTCGCCACAGAGCAATCCATTGTCGTCGGTAAAAGAATATCATTTTCCTCGTTTCAAAGAGATTACGAATTATCAATTGACTCGCTTGTGTATGCTTTTATTATACCACGGAGCTAGTTTCTACACCAGATATCCTAATGTAATTTTTTATGAAGTATTCGAGACTTATGTTCATAATTACTACCAAATGATAATGTTGCTAATAAACAATTGTACAATATATATGGACATCTTTACACACATTTCAAATACTCACATTCTGTACAAAATTTATAACTATTAAGTAATAAACCAATTTCGGCAATGCATTAATCAAATTTACGTTAATCTTACACTTCGATCTGCACACTTCAACATACCGAATATAATACCGGGATTGTTAATAAAAAACATTCAAAGCACTTTTTCCAAAATATAAAATTTTAAATTCGACTATCGATTGCTGACTCCTATCGTTCGAGATAACGATGTTAAACAAAAACAATGATGATTCGTCGAGCTCCGAGGACGAAATATCGAAAGACGCGTTAAAGGAAGCAACGGATCATCAATTTTTAAAAGATGCCTACTTCTCCGGGACGAAATCTGAAATTTCGGAGGTTTCTGAAAGGATAGATACGCACAGTAAGTATCATAACCTCGTTTCCATTTGTTTTGGATATATATATACTTCGCGGAACATTTCCATTTTCAAATTCCTCTTGTTATTTCAGTTAATTCAGTGCGTGCTGATAATTTAACAAATCTAAAATCACTGAGGAAAGGCGTAGAACAAAAGGATAGCTTCGAAAACTTCGGAGTGAGCCCGTCGTTTCAGAACTACGTTGCGAAGAAATTGGACGAAATAATAGAGAAGTGCTTACTTCAGGATAATATTTATACTATAATAAAATTTTCAGTGATCATTTTATATACTCATAATACTTCTTTCTTAGATCTATTAAGCTAAAACAGAAGAAGAGAGAAAGTGGATCTGTTGCGGACGCTGAAGAGAACGCAAGCGATAGTTCCGGTGTTAAGCTTCTCAGTACTTCCATACAATATCTGACGACCGAGGAAGAGACCTTGGAACCTCAGAAACCCCAGAAGAGAAAAATTGAAGAAACCATAGACGATAAAGCAAATGTATCGAAATGCAAAGAAGTCGCTGTAGATCCCAATTGGATATTATCCAAGGAGGAAACTAAAGCCTGGACAAGTAAACGAAGGGGACCAGAGTTCAACTACAAAAGACTGAAGAACGGTTCTTTAGTAGAACAAACTTGAAACTAGGTTAAATATCCTAATTCTTCAATTTAAAACGACTGTACAGAAAATATAAAAAGAAGTATATGTAAAATATGAAATACTGAAATCTATTATTTCTTTCATCGGCATAATCCCCTGCAGTGACTGAACTTGGGAGCACATTTGCAAAATTATTTCCACAAAAGGAGGAAAAGTTTTGTTCAATTAAAATTAAGATACGATTAAATTACAAATACTATATCCACTGATTGCTATTCGACACAAATTTGCAATAAAACTATGAACGCTCCAGGAACAAGCACAGCAATTACTGATAGTCTTTGCAAATTGTATGTATTGCGACATAACCTTAAAGTTTGAATTAACAAACAATACCTGATCTTCTAAATTTATAAGGAAATATATATCTCGTCTAAAACGCCATTGTTCCTCATAGATGCAACAAAAATTCTCGCGTTTACACCTGCCCAAGATGTGGCATAGGATATTGCAACGTCGATTGCTACAAATCCGAAGCCCATTCGGAGTGTTCGGAGAGCTTCTACAAGGAATGTGTGGAGGAAGAGTTGAAATCTGAAGAGAGGGACCCAGAGGGTAGAAAGAGGATGATTGAGATTCTCAGGAGGGTGCGCGAACAGGATTTGAAGAACACTGAATTTGAAAGTGAGAGCGACGAAGGAGAAGGAGAAGAAGGAGTAGAGCAATCGGACGAACAGTTGGATTCAGATGACGAAGAAGATGTAATCAATATTTATATTTAAATCGAAGTTTAAAAGTGTCTGGACCGAGTGATTTTTGTTAATGTCTATGCTTCAGGTTCCAGATTTGGGAAAGCGATTGGAAAACATCAACTTGGATAACGCGGACGAAGTGTGGTCTGCGTTGACCGACGATGAGAAGCAACAATTCGAGGCTTTGATAAAGAACGGTGAAATTGAGAAATTGCTACCTCAGTGGGCTCCGTGGTGGACTTACCACGTTAAAAAGAAGCTTGTGCAAGATGTGGATCAACAAGACAAGGAGGAAAGGAGTGAATACCCTTCTCTAATAGAAGTTCCGATATTCAACGAACTGCAGGTAACTTATAGACTGTGACGGATTTAACAGAGCGGCTGTGGAGCAGTTGTCATCTGGGCCCTGTTCGGAAGGCCCCAAATGGGCCCCATCCTTAAAAAGAATTGTGATTTTATCCAAACTATATTCTTCTTCGGTATTATTACACTGAGCCCGTTTTCAGTAAACTACCGCTTTAGTTTCCCAAAAAATGGGCCCAGCTCAGAAGGCCCCAACAGGGCCCGATCCTTAAAATAATGATGATTTTGTCCAAACTATATTCTTCTTCTGTATTATTATACTGAGCCCGTTTTCAGTGAACTATCGCTTTAGTTTCCCAAAAAATGGGCCCAGCTCAGAAGGCCCACCCTTAGACTTAAAAAATAAATTATGATTTTATCCAAGCACTTTTTTTTCTGTACATTTATCCCCTTTTAGTAAACTACCTTCATTTTCCTGAAAAAATGGGCCCACAACGTTTGCCACCTGGGCCTTTTTTCTTAAATCCATCACTGCTTATAGAAGATCTTATTGCTTCAACCTCTACTGTGTTACGAATGAAATGAGACTTTATCTTCCACAGAAAGCTTCTCTAAATGTTCGCCATAATATAATAAACGTAGTCTATGCATACGCGTATGTAGCAAACTACTACAACGGCGATTATTCAAATTGTCCTTTGGAAGCTGCAGTTGTCTTCCTGGATCTTTCCGATAACATGAAGGCGAACAAAGTTTACGAAGATGCTCAGTCAGCGATTGCTTCTGTTACTCACAATGTTGTTAATGTAAGTGTCTTTTACTCTGATTTTATGCGATCATTTTACGTAACGAGGGATTGAAAAGCTAATCTTTGTTTCTAGTGTAATTGGTTGCCCCAAGATGAGCACACTTTATCAGCTTTCAAGGAAGCTGGGGATTCGATAATGGAAGGGCCCGAGCCGAAAAATAAGTATTTTTACATTGCCATCGCGCTTTCTGAACTACACAGATTGCTAGCGGCGGCGAAAGACGAGATTTCGAAGCATAAAAATACACCCGAGCGTAAGGAATTCTCCGAGAAGTTTCTTCAAAGATACAACATGGATTACACGCATATATCGAAGAAGAGTCTTCTTTTGTACGGTAAAAAGTTAGAATACTATTTATCGTGGATTAAAAGTTGCCATATGAACGCACATGCGTAAATAATAACCGTTGTGGATGAGAATATTTTGTAAACTTACATGTGTACGTAATATTTCTTTTTATAAAGCAGGCATGTTTCAAGTTTCGAAAGATTAAATTAATCCACTCACCGAAATCCTTTTCTCCTTGACGATTTCTGGAATCTCCCTCGGTTATTTCACTGAATTTTGCACTCGGAACGATAAGTTTACAATTATTCAAAGACGAAACGGTACGCAGACCGAACTTGCGTACCGAATTCAAACTGTCTCTTCGAGAATCGAAAGCACAAACTAGCAAATCGATTTCTCGAAACTCTCAACTCGATGTGACTTTTGGGCGAATTCTACTTGTGCCCAAATCGCCCGTGGTTTTCGTTTGCAAATTTATGAAAATCTCCTGAAATATGGAAAAGAAATCTGTGAAAGAGTCATTATCGGAAAATACAGATTTTTAAATGTAATTTACGACTCGAAAACAGAAGCATATAATTTATGATAGTCAGTTTATTACAAAAACGAGAAATTGCAGCACGGGCGATTTGGGGCGAATTCCACTTACACCCAAATCGCCCGTGATTTTCATTAAACTAGGTTGTCCCTAAAAGTCGATTTTCTCGAAAATGAAGCGCAACAACAAAAAATTATTTACTTGTTAGAAATCAAAAAGAAAGAGTAACTTTTTTTCATAACGCGTTTCATTTTGGAGAAAATCGACTTCGAAATTCTTGACGTTGCGTTTAGTCGCGTACAGAAAACCCTAGCTTAATAAAAATCACGGGCGATTTGGTCGTGATTAGAATTCGCCCAAATCGTTAAAATGCAAATGCGCCATAAATGCTGTTAATGCTAATATTTGCAGAAATAATATCCATAAAATTTAAATTTAAATTAACAATAATTAATTAATATTCGCTGCGCTTCGGCCTAATGTGCGCGTCTCGATAAGAATCAATTATTTATAAACTTTTCTCTTACTGTCGCCGCGCTTCGCCAAAATGCGCGACGGCCTTAAAGCGCGTACGTAAAGGCAGGTTCTCACTACGCCTCGGCTCGCCTCATTTTATTCTTCCTATGTTTTTCTTATATACTTTGACAATTTTCACTCACACTGCGCCTCGCCTCATCTCGGCTCGGCGCGACTCCGAGCCGCGAATTCTTCTTGGAGAATATTTTAAGAAAGAAAGACGAGGCGAGCCAAGAATGGCGTAGTGTGAGCCTACCTTAATCCACGTCCATAAACGCGGGAACATGCGCGACGGTTGACTGCGAGAATCGATACCTCGAACGCGGGCGGTCTGTCAGTGAGACAAGCAGACGATATTTACAGGGAACTGCACAGCGAGTGTGCACTTGGCAAAATGGTGGCGGATGAGAGGCTGTTCTTCTCGAAAGCCGTCCAACAATTAGCCAGATGTCTGGCAGCGATCAAGCCTACGCCATGGGAGAAGGTTCGTTACTTCCTAATTATCTACCAACAATTAACAAAACATTCCGATGATATTCGCGCGAAGGAACAGAAATCTGACATTTGCTCGGCTCGGATTAGGTTAAGGATGTGTCAGCTGATATCCTGATATGTCATTCCATGATGTAATTGAATGGAGGGCCTATTAACTGTCTCAGATATTAATGACACGTTCAAAACTGATAATTAACGTCACTGCTCTACTGAAAAAACGAGTTCGTCACGATCGTAAAAGTCACTTCCTGTGGATAAGAATGTTTTTGCAGGCACGAAGGTTCCACGAAAGAAATTTTCCGATACTTATAATAATAACACGTAAAGCAACAAACAAATTACCATACAAGACTTATAAATGATTCCTTTTTACAAGAGTCTGGATTCTATAAAAAATTCGCGCCAATTAAAAAAACCAAGGACCTTCTTCAAATTATCTGAATACCTCCACTTAAAATTTATTTTATATATTCTCCTCAAAGCTATGTAATTTTCATTCAAAACAATTTTTTACTTCGCATGATGCGTTAATATTTTTCGTGCCGATGCAGGTAATGCAATTATTCAAGCTATGCCCACAAGAGTCTGCCCAAGGTGTATATCGTTTGGACCAAAGAGGGCAAGATGCGACCATTGCGCTGGGAATATTCTTCCTGGAATCCGGCTTACAGCATCGCGACAGAATATTGCCTTATCTCCTGCGCCTACTGCGCGGCCTCCCCAAAGCCGTTTGGCTGGACGAGATCAAATGCTCGCCGATGGAGCGGATCCCCGTCGCCGAACGCTTCAGCTTCTGCTTGAACACGTTGCTCAGCGATATCGCAGCCAGATGCGAGCCGGCGCGAGAGGAGATCATTTCCACCCAGGTGGAAATATTGGCGGTGCTGACGAATCTCATAAGGGGATATAAAGATCAGAACGGAAGCAGAGGGATGCAAGCGAAGCGTGTGTATTCTTCGTATCACACGTAACGGAAGTATTCCGTCGAACAGAATTCTAATCGGAGGTTTATTGTGTTCCAGTGTCTTTATGTAAATGCATAGTTCCAGTTCTGATCGGTTTAGCTAGATCGATGGGTCGTTTCTCCTGCACAGATCCTCCCCTCCTCTGTCGCATCTTCCCAAGACAGGAGCCACTCCTCTCCATACCGAACACAGAGACGCGTTTGACGTCGGACAAGAAGCACCATAGCTTCTCGAACTTCAGGCCAATCATTCCTCGATCTTTAAGTGGCAATCTAAATCCTCATCCAGCCATTGATAATACACCCAGTCTGTTGACCGGAGATCACGATTATCCCTGCGCGAAACGGCCGTCGCTGCAGTCGTACTCGTCAGTCCCCTACGATCCAGCTACGTACTTCTTCAGCAGATACGGGTCAAGCTTCAATCAGTTCCCCCAGATGCGATGCAACGAAAGCCCCGAGAGGCGGGCCGGGTTGCAGTTCAGCGTGGTGCATTTACAAAGCGTGCTGGCTCTGGCGAAAAAGTTACTCACGAAGGAGATTCTAACGTTCCTCGACGACGAAGCTCAGCAGGTCAGTGGCATTTTTGTTACGTGGCGGCTTTGCTGTATTCGGTTTATTAATTCCACTGAATACTTTTTCTTTAGGTATACAGTTCTGGTCAAGTTCTAATATTCCCCTATCGGACGTTCAGTGAGACAATGAATCTAGTAATGGTTGCGCTTTTACGGGAGTTGTTGCAAAATCAACGCGATCTGCCCGCTCCTTTCACGAGGGACGTGCAGGAGTTTGTGAAAGGCTTGTTTTTATCGGGCCAGACGGAATTGCAGTCGCGCCAGCATGACGCGAGCGAGCGCGAGGATATGGATACCAATTTCCGAACTGTAAATAGGTTTAAAGTGAACGTGATGGCTAATTCCGCCTGCGTTGATCTGCTGGTGTGGGCGATCGGTGACGAGACTGGTAAGTGGAAACGGAAATTTAAAGCCACACCTGTATATACGCTCAAAGACCGAGTAGATGTATTTTAAGGGGGTAGGTCACCCTCGATAGTTCTAAAACAGGCAATTTTTCAAACGCAAATTGCAAAGTGATGAATAACAGTAGAGAGAACTTTTTTTCTAGTTTTAATCGTTATTCTATGAGCTTTAACACACAAAAATAAAAGTCTAAATATCTGTATGTAAATAAAAGTTGTGAGTAAAAACGTAAAGGCGCGTACGCGGTGCACCGTTTGATGGTGTACATAAAATCTCGAAAACCACTCCAACGATTTGGATGAAAATTTAACGAGAGATAGAGAAAATCATTCCCTTCGACGTGTCGGGAGCAGATTTTGGAGAAAAAGAAATAATACAATTTTTATGTTGAAAAATACGATTTTATCGATTTCTTGTATGAAAAATATTTTTTTAAGAATTTATCTCGCAATTCAGCTCCCGACACGTCGTAGGGAATGGTTTTCTGCATCTCTTATTAAATTTTCATCTAAATCGTTGGCGCGGTTTTCGAGATTTTATGTTCACCATTAAACGGTGCATCGCGTACACTCATTTACGTTTTTACTCACAACTTTTACGCGCATAGAGATATTTAGACTTTTCTTTTTGTGTGTTAAAGCTCATAGAATAACGATTAAAACTAGAAAAAAAATGTTCTCTCTACTGTTATTTATCACTTTACAATTTGCGTTTGAAAAAAGGCCTGTTTTAGGGCTATCGAGGGTAACCTACCCCCTTAATGTTAAACTGCTGTTTAAATGAAAGCCTCCTGTGTCGGTGAGAAGTATAGATCTCTTACGTTATTTTTACAGTGAGAGACCAGTATGATTTGTCCGCGCTATTCGCAGATATCAGCTCGATGCTGATCGGCGAGGGTATCCGAATTTAGCTTACTTTGCACTTCGATTGACTCTCCTACATCTACGATAACTTTCAATAGTTTTTCAACTAACGAGTACACCCGGTTCACCTCGCTGGCCTAATTTTTATTTCACTAAATGCAATTCTCTCTTACCTCACTCTAACTAGGGCTGGGACTATTTCTCGAATTTTCCGGTATTCGAATACTTCAGTTGCTCAGTTGCTTATTTGGCGAATATAATTCGAATATCCAAGTATTCGAATACTATTCGAATATTTAAGTATTCGAATATTTAAGTATTCGAATACTGATATATTTGAATCGTATTATGTGAATTATAAATCAAGTTCTTTAGGTTCATTTTTTTACAAGCTTTTATTTAGTTTCAGTTGCGAGTTCGTTAGTTTGTCAGGGCGAAATCTTCTAAGCTAATAACTTGATTTATAATTCACACCATACTATTCGAATACATGAGTATTCGAATATTTCAGTATTCGAATACTCAAATATTCGAATACTCAAATATTCGAATAGTATTCGAATACTTAAATATTCGAATACTCAAATATTCGAAGTTTATTCGTAGCATTCGAATACTTGTAAAATATTCGAATATTAAATTATTCGAATAGTCCCAGCCCTAATTCTAACCATTTGTTCGATTCCCAAATGGGAAGATAAACAATGAACTCCCAGTTCATTAGTCTCATTCATTTTTGTGCATTTTTTTCAAGGATTTCTTAGAATTAACAACCAGTCATTCGTCTCATGAATGACTGCCCGCCACAGAGATTTACGAGCGCCCTGTCTGTGAGTGCGACTGTTCACAGGTGCGGATAGTTTGTGTGGCCGGCTGGTCGAGAAGATTAATTCCAATCACGGGCCGAAGCTGGTGCTGGCGCATATGCCTTTGCTGATGGTGTGCCTCGAAGGGCTGGGAAAGCTGGCGCAGAAGTTTCCTAATATAGCAATAACATCCATATACAATCTCCGGGACTTTCTCGTCGATCCGTCGCCTATACTTCTCAAGCTGCACCGCCAGCAATACGGGAAAGGTATCTCAAACGCGCTATGCTGCCGTCCAACACATGCCCGTCTCTGTCTGACGAATACATCTTCTTCAGGAAAAGAATTGCATGATTCAAAACAGACTACCTCGTCGATACAAAGCGCTTTCGAGAAGCTGCGGGACGCGGCCATCGGGAATCTCTGCATCGCTTTGGAAGCCGCCCACTCCGTGAATCCTGATTGCGTGCCGGCACTAGTAGCCAGTGTCTCGAATAGATTATTTGCTGCGGACATTTGCGACGGGTATAGTTGCACCTGTTACTTAATCCTCGGTCGGCGGTGCCTGGGTCTTTCTGGGCCCAGACGTAACGTCGCCGAGCGTAATAAATAGTAATAGAGAATACCTTAGATATCGAGAATATAAGTTGCTCTAACGAAAAGAATGTCACGTTAAATGCCTGTAGTAAGACAATTACTACGGGTCCAAACGAACCCAGGCATCGACTCCCCCGCGGTCGTCCGAATCGTCCGCCGTCCAAAGGTTAACTTACTATGTAGTTCTAATTGGCTGTTTTATAGTCGCGTACCCAGCTTCTGTGATTTCTATAATTCGCTTTAACACTTTCAGCGACAGCGACGAGAGGTCGAACAGCGAATTAATTTCCAAGAATATAGTAATCATGCTGGGGCACGTTGCCGTCGCGTTGAAGGACACGCCGAAGACCATGCGCACGATATTCCCATTCTTTCAGCAACTGTTCTGCCGCACACCGAGCGATCTCGATTTCCTGATCGTCGATCAGTGGGGATGCATGATCATCGCGAAATGCGAGTCGAAGGTTGATTATCGCGTCAAATTCGAAGCTACAGAATTAATTCTTCATACCCTAAAGTATGCCGGATTGTAAATGGATGCTTTATGTCTTTTAGATTTACGAAGGTATAATGCAGATGTTCTCCATGTCGCTGGGCTCGAGTACCGCGACTTACGCCTCGAACGACGATCGCAAGCAGTACTGCCACGTGTCTAAAGCGGTCACAAACGCGCTTGCGAACATCGCAGCGAATCTGCTGGGCGAAACAGAGCTGGACGACTTGCTGCTGCACCTGCTCGAGCTTTTCGTTCAACTTGGATTAGAGGGCAAGCGTGCCAACGACAAGGCGTCGAACAGCGCCACTGCGACGGTAAATTGAACAGCTTGGATACATAGGCTTGCTACAATTTCTATTTTGATCGTTGAATTTCACGGTAGAAGGCGGCGAGTAGCGCAGGGAACCTGGGCGTGCTGATTCCCGTGATCGCAATATTAGTGCGACGACTTCCCCCGATTAGACACCCGCAGAAGAGGCTTCTCAAGCTCTTCAAAGATTTCTGGCTTTACTGCGTGGTGATGGGCTTCGCTGGCGATCAAGCGGCAAGGCTGTGGCCGGCGGAATGGTACGAAGGCGTGAAGGAGATCGCTGTGAAGTCGCCGTACCTCATTTCGCAAACAAGTGCCCGCCTCGAGATGAGAGAGCTGCAGTACACCTCGGCCGTGCGTAACGACAGCGTTTCCTTGAACGAGCTGCAAGAGCTGAGGAGTCAAGTACTGAAGCTGAGTACTCGGTGAATATCTCTTTCTGATTTTCATCCACGTTTGAAGACTGGCGAACAAACATATTCCCTGCTCGCAGAACCAACGATATATCTCAATACGTGACGAAGCTGCAGTTCGCGCAGTGCACGTATTTGCTGTCTGTCTACTGGCTGGAGACGTTGAGGGTGGCGAACAGCCCTCAGCCGAGTCTGCAGCCGATCATGGAATACTTGTGCGACACCGATCTGCAAAAGGAGAAAAGCGGCATGTGGCAGTGCATTTGCTGCGTCGCTGATTCCGTGTTCGTGAAGTTCAAAGACGTTATGCAGCGCAAGCCCAAGGACGAGAGGCGCGAGAAGGAGCTCGAGAATCACGCTCAATTTCTACTGGTGCATTTCAATCACGTGCATAAGCAAATAAGAAGGATAGCGGATAAGTATCTCAGCGCGTTGGTGGACGCGTTCCCCCATCTCCTGTGGAACTGCAAGGTGCTTTGGAGCATGTTGGATATTCTACAGGTAGGAGTCTCCTTTATTCCACGATTTTGTACCAAGTGTATTCCCTGTTAAATGATTATCCCCACAGATTTTATCCTTCTCGTTGCAAATCGACCCGAACGAAGAGACGCCGATCATGCGAATACCTGGCACACCGTACAGTATCGAACTCATGGACACCCTCGAAGCGAGAGAGGTACGTGCCTAGCTGTTACGTAATTAATTAAAATAGAAGTCAATTTCAAATATATTTACGGAACAGTTTGCTCCTGAAACTAAAATTTTATCGTAATCAATTAAAATAGATGATAGTTTCAACAAAATTTAGGGAAAAAAGGTCATTCATCTAGAAGTTTTAACGGAATCAATTCAAGTAGAATTTAATTTGAACGAAATTTACAAAAAATTTAGCTCCTACAACTAGAAATTTTAACGGAATCGATTAAAATAGATGTCAATTTGAACTTAATTTATGAAAAATTTAGCTCCTTGATCTAAAAATTTTAAAGGAATTTTAAGAAAATTGGCGAAAAATTCATTTCGTCCAACTAGAAATTTTAACGTAATCAATTAAAATAAAAGTTATTGTCAATATTATTTACGAAAAATTTTGCTCCTCCAACTGGGAATTTTAACACGATGAATTAAAGTAGAATTTAATTTCAACAAAATTTACGAAACATTTTGCTCCACCAACTAGAAATTTTAACGTAATGGATTGAAATAGAATTTAATTTCAGCAAAATATACGAAACATCTAGGTCCTCCAACTAGAAATTTTAACGGAATCAATTAAAATAAAATTTAGTTTATTAGTCTCGCGAGTCACTTGCAAACTAAACCCTAATTATGCACCGTAGATCATCGTGAAGGACTTTACCGCGAGATGCAAAGGCATAGTGCAGGAAGCCATGAAGTGGGCACCGCAGGCCACCAGATCGCACCTGCAGGAATACGTTAATCAAATACCGTCTGGACTGAAACACCATTCCGGCTTGTGTCTATCCACAGACACGGTTCTTGAATTCGTGGACCTCGCTGTCCCGCCGTCGGCCTTGCCAAATGTAAAGTCGTCTCCTTTGATATCTAACCGAGGTGCTTTAATCTACATATAATATAACGCCTACGTTCCAGACGAATTCGTTGGACAAGCGACCGCGCGGCCCGAAAGGCGCCAGCTCGTGGCTGCTGTCGATGATGTCCACGCGATCGCGGTACGCCGGGGAGATCGCGGGGATGCTCTCCTTAGCGCAAACCGAATCCGCCACCTCGGAAATACCGTTCGAAGAGAGCAGAAACAAGGTCGTCGATCTGTTGATCGACGCGGTGTGGAGCTCCTGCCGTTCTCGCAACAATCTCATGCATTGCAGCGCCCTTTGGCGCGCTACCGGCCTACTAATCTCTATGCCTGGTAATTCACATCGACGGGTCATCGCTGGCTTCTCTCCCCCCCTCGATTCGCAAGTGGTTTATTTCGCATTTTCAGGGATACACAGGCGTTTGCTGCACACAGTGGCTTCTTCGCAAATCCAACTGTTCACTTGCTCGGCCATGACCACGGCGGTAGAGTGCTGGCAGTGGATACTCACTGTGCGCCCGGACCTTAAGCTACGCTTCCTGCAAGAGATGCTTGCCGCCTGGCAGTACACCGTGGATAAGAAGATGGGCCTGTTCGCGCCGGACGAGGAGGAAGTCAGCCCGCTGGCAGTGTACGAGGGTTGCAAGCTGGGCCCGAATCCCCCGCAAGTGAAGCCCCACGAGATCTGGGTAACCTTCATCGTGGAGCTAATCGAGACCGCTAAGTATTGCTGCCAGGAGACGGTGAACATGATCGTCACATTGCTGCATCGCTCGCTGCCGATGACCGTTGGCGCTTCCGGCGAAGAGCCCGGGATGAGTCGTCACGTGGCCGCGGTCGGCGTGCGCTTCAAGCTTCTTTCCTGCGGGCTGCTTCTCCTACAGGGAGACATTCTACCAAGGTACCGTGAACGATGCGATATTGCGCGGGGAATAAACGGGGAAGGTAACGAGATTCGTTCGCAGGACTTTGAGCAAGAACGTGCTGCGTGAACGGGTTTACTGTAATTGCTTGGACTACTTCTGTCGCGAGCGTCAGGTACCAACGCAGGAACTTGAGCAGTTGCGCGAGGATTTAGTCACGCTGATACGCTTCTGGCAGGTACGCGAAACGATTCCAATAAGCAGGGCCGGCGTGAACTTTTACGGGGTCAAACAGAAACGCACTTATATTATACTTACAAGGGATCACCGCGAACTAGGACTCACCGATTGGAACGCAACTTTGTGGGTTTATAGAGTGACTCAAAACAAGAGCAACCGTGTGTTTCATTTGGGCCCTATCGCCCTTTAAGGGGCTGAAAACTAACCTCAAAGTCAAATTGGCACTTCCACTTTTTCGCGTATAACTCCCAAAGTACAACAAACAGAAAAAAATGTTTCAAACAAAAGTTTAATGGTACAATAAGCGTTGCAAACTTGTGTCAACAAAATTTTGAAAAAAGTTTTTTTTCGTTTGGGTATTTTTTTTTTAAACTCTTTTCAAAATTTTGTTAACGCAAGTTTGTAGCGATTATTGCACCATTAAACTTGTGTTTGAAACATTTTTTTCTGTCTATTGTACTTTGAGCGTTATTCGCGAAAAAGTGGAAGTGCCAATTTGACTTTGAGGTTAGTTTTCAATGCCAATTTGACTTTGAGGTTAGTTTTCAGTGCCAATTTGACTTTGAGGTTAGTTTTCAAATGAAACACACCGTTGTTCTTGTTTTGAGACCCTCTAAAAACCCACAAAGTTGCGTTCCAATCGTTGAGTCGGGTTCGCGGTGTTCCCTTGTTAGAAATTTTATGATAATAAATATCTATGCGTAGATACGCCCATTCAACCGTACCACCTTTCCCTTGCATTTTGCGTTGCTCGTAGGTGATGCACAGTGATAAGAAGTACTTGGTGATGACTGGCAACGAAGGGGAATTAGACATGCTGACACCCCAGAACTGTGCAACTGGCGGTTTTGGGCCCAGCGAAACGATTGGTTCCCTGAGCACAGCCCTGGGCACAGCGAACAATGAGTTTCCAAAGACACCATCGAACGTGTGGATTAACACGGTCCCGATGTCCACCAGTAGCAACACGCTGGGCAAACGTAGCAATCGCAGTAAGCGTGTTATGAACGCCAATGTCTTTGTAAAGGATTACATAAAGAAGAGGAACCTGATACTGGAGTTGTTGGCAGTTGAGATAGAATTGTTACTGGTACGTTCAATCTTCTATTTCACTTCTTCCTTACGCGACTTATATTCTATATTATCAGCTATGCCTTTATTTTGCCATAACTATGACTTCATGCTGTCGCGCCTTGGATTAACGAGCATTGATCAACGCCGTGCCGTTGCCGACCTTTTATTTGTGTATAAACTCATCAACCATTCTATCTCATGTCCTCAAATCCTTTTATGCACCGGTGCGTTGCCGTAGAAAACATACTCTCTTCCTTCCTGAGTCACATCGAACACTCTACGGCTACTATAATAGTCTTAATCGACTTCTAATAACTTCGAATCGGTATTGTAACACTGTTGACTTCTTCAATAACTCCTATAATTCCTTCAATCACTCTGCTCTGATCGCTGTTCGTAGTTCCCATTCCCCTTGAATTTTACTATTATGTTTGCTGCTGTTAATATTACTATGATTTTTTTATATCTATTTTCTCACTATCATTAATGGTTCTTTTGCGCTTACTTCTCTGCTTTTGTTTCTTTTAATTATTTTTCTTTCGTACTTCCTAATTGATTGTTCTATGCTTGTGTGTCTGCGATTTGTACTTCTTTTAACAAAGGGTTTGTCCCGTTGATATATTTAAATAAATGTAATATAATAATGATATTATTACAGGTCTGGAGGAATCCTGGCGGAAGGCAGGAGCTTGCGCTCGCAGGTGAATCGAGTATCGCAGAGTGGCGCGCGAAGGGAATGAACGATCGTTGGCGCGAATACACGCGGCTCGCGTGGGAGATCAGTCCTGTACTCGCTATATTCCTACCAGTTCGATTCAAGAACTCCGAGGTCATCATGAAGGAAGTAAGCGGGTTGGTCCGTCTCAAGCCTGTACCAACTATGCACATTCCAGAAGCACTGCAGTATCTGGTTACGACTGATACGCTGCTTAACGACGTTCCTGAGGTAAGGTACCTTTTGAACAATGTAGGGGTGTTTGGTGATCGGGCAGGATTAAATAACTGCGCACTTGTGGAAAAGCAGGGGCGTCCGGAGACTTTTTTTGGGGGGGGGGGGGCATGTTTGGGATGATGGTAGAGAAAAATATACCCCTCTTGCTTTTTTAACCCATTTTATAGTGCCAATTTAATTAAAAATTTAAAACCGAAATTTTAAAATATTCCCTTTTTTAATATAAACTAAATAAAGATCAGTTTTGAAAAATAAGCAATTTTTTCTCAAAAACCAAGGGGGTAACCGCCCCTTTGCCCCCCCCCCCTGCGGTCGCCCATGTGGGAAAGTAAAAAGTATTTATTAAAAGAGGTTCAGGCAACGCACAGTGGTACATAATGACATTTTTTGTTCAAATCACCCTACAGGTTGTGATTTTTCAGTAAACTTGACGATTTTTTTTTTAAATTCTTCGCAATTCAATTCTGTATCGATCTGTCCGGGCGAAATTTTGAATTTCGTTGATGATTTTTTTATATTTAACGAATTATACAGCACTTTTAGGAGATCAGTATCTGATTCGAATATTTTACAAGTATTCGAATGCTACGAATAAACTTCGAATATTTGAGTATTCGAATGTAATTATTCAAATATTTAAGTATCCGAATACTACTCGAATATTTCGAGTGAGTTCGTGACTTATAATTCACACCATACTATTCGAATACATCAGTACTCGAATACTTAAATATTCGAATAGTATTCGAATATTTGGATATTCGAATTATATTCGCCAAATAATTGAGCAACTGAAGTATTCGAATACTCGAATACCGAAAAATTCGACAAATAGTCCCAGCCCCAATTCGTAGAAACCATTCAAACCCCTGACGCATTCGGTACTCCACCATAAACATCCGCTCTCGATCCCAATCGCTCCGTTCCAAACATACTTCGTCAATCGAACAGTCTTCGCACACCCACAACAATGTCAATTTCAAATATTCTGATTTATCGTCGTGCTTCAGTTGGTGTACATGTTAACATGGGCAAGGGTGTCGCCGATTCAGGCGCTGGCATACTTCTCTCGCCAGTTTCCTCATCACCCGATCTCTGCGCAATACGCAGTAGAGGTGCTAAGCAGCTATCCAGCGGATGCTGTGCTCTTCTACATACCGCAGCTGGTGCAAGCGGTGCGCCACGACACCATGGGATATGTGATAGAATTTATCAAGAAGATCGCTAAGCGTTCACAGGTGAGTGCCGGAAAAGCAGTATGTTCAAAACGCCGTTTATTTCCTTGTGTTAAATTCTCCTTCGCGTTGAAAATTACTTTAGCTTGCCCTGTTAATTATTAATCCTGTACAGGTGGTGGGGCATCAGCTAATTTGGAACATGTACACGAACGTGTACATGGACGAAGACAAACAGATTAAAGACGCTGTTCTCTTCGACGTGCTAGATTCCTTGGTAAAGAGCATCCTGGGATCGCTGTCCGGCCCAGCGAAACAGTTTTACGAAAGGGAATTCGACTTTTTCGAGAAGATCACAAACATCTCTGGCGATATAAGGCCGTACCCGAAGGGCCCTGAACGTAAAGCGGCGTGCTTGAAGGCTCTATCCCAGATCAAAGTGCAGCCCGGCTGCTATTTGCCGTCTAACCCCGAAGCTATGGTCATCGACATCGATTACCAGAGTGGAACTCCTATGCAGAGGTGAGTGGCATCACTCCGAACTATTCTTCACATTATAATTGCTTTGTACTGAATCCTGCATTGCGGTTCACAGTGCCGCGAAAGCACCATTCTTGGCGCGCT
Source organism: Andrena bucephala (assembly GCA_947577245.1). NCBI lineage: Eukaryota > Metazoa > Arthropoda > Insecta > Hymenoptera > Andrenidae > Andrena > Andrena bucephala. The sequence goes on along the minus strand of OX387718.1, from coordinate 5,315,827 downwards.
TCAAAGTACAAAAGTACGGAATTAACGAGCTGGAGAATATCGCGTTGGCGGTGTCGGCTAATGGGAAAGTGGAGATTAAGAGAGAGCCGGAGAAGGAGACGTGGCAGGCCGCGATCTTTAAAGTCGGCGACGATGTCCGGCAAGACATGCTGGCCTTGCAAGTGATCAGTATTTTCAAGAATATATTCCAGAAAGTTGGACTGAATCTATTCTTATTTCCATATAGAGTAGTGGCTACAGCACCTGGGGTAAGTTCGCATTCGCGAACTCCGCTTTGAAGTACACTGTTTATTAACAGCGTACCGATCTAACGAGGGAACACCGCGAATCACCGATTGGAACGCCACTTCGTGGGTTTATAGAGTGGGTAAGCGGGTGAAAACTAACCTCAAAGTCAAATTGGCACCCCCACGTTTTCGCGTATAACTCTCAAAGTACAACAGACAGAAAAAAATGTTTCAAACAAAAGTTTAATGGTGCAATAAGCGCTTCAAACTTGCGTTACCAAAATTTTGAATAGAGTTCAAAAAAAAGATACCTGAACGGAAAAAAACTTTTTTCAAAATTTTGTTAACGCAAGTTTGCAACGCTTCTTGTACCATTCAACTTTTGTGTGAAACATTTTTTTCTGTCTGTTGTACTTTGGGAGTTATACGCGTAAAAGTGGAAGTGCCAATTTGACTTTGAGGTTAGTTTACACTCCCTTAAAGGGCGATAGGGCCCAAATGAAACACACCATTGTTCTTGTTTTGAGTTACTCTAAAAACCCGCAAAGTTGCGTTCCGAGTGGTGAGTCCAGGTTCGCGGTGTTCCCTTGTAAAAAATATTAATGTACGTTTCAGTGCGGCGTGATAGAGTGCGTACCGAATGCGACGTCCCGCGACCAGCTCGGTCGCACCACCGACATAGACATGTATCAGTATTTCATCACGCGTTACGGGGACGAGACAACGAAAGAGTTCCAGAACGTGCGTCGGAATTTTGTGAAATCGATGGCGGCCTACAGTGTTATCACGTACCTCTTGCAAATCAAAGATCGTCACAATGGCAATATAATGTTGGACACAGAGGGTCATATCATACATATCGATTTTGGTTTCATGTTCGAAAGCTCGCCTGGAGGTAATCTGGGCTTCGAGCCTGATATTAAACTGACCGATGAGATGGTGCTTGTAATGGGAGGTAAAATGGAGGCTGCACCCTTCCGTTGGTTCATGGAATTATGCGTACAGGCCTTCCTCGCCGTCAGGTAAGCGTATTCACAGGTTTCTTTCGCTAGTGTTGAGCAGTGATAATTTAATCATGCTAACAAGGAAATTTCGGCAACTCGGAAATTCAACAAAATCTGATACTTTGCAGAAATGTAGCTTAAATGATGTTAATAACGTAACTAATTTTTTATTCTTTGAGGGGGTGAAAACACCCCTCATTTTTTATTCTTGGAGGTGGTGATAAATTTTGAGAAAAATGTTTTTCGCAAATTCTTTATCGCCGCTTTATAGGACATTAGCAAAATACCCCCGCGCGTCGCTTTGGACCTAAGAGATATTAAGGACTCCATGAAAGCGCATTTCATCCCTTTTCACCACCCCCTTAGGGGTTGATTAGGGAAAATCCTGAAATTGGTTTTTAGGCATTTGTGTGGGTAACCTTTCGAAGTGAAACCCAAGTTTATATCTAATCGGCCCTAGGAGATTTTGAGAAATCCGTGAAAACACATTTCACCCCTTTTCACCACCTGCTTAGGGGTTGGTTACGGAAAAATCCTGAAATTGGGTTTTAGGCATTTGTGTGGGTAACCTTTCGAAGTAAAAACCAAGTTGATATCTAATAGGGCCTAAGAGATTTTAAAGAATCCGTGAAAATAAATTTCACCCCATGAAAATAAATTTCCCCCCATAAATTTCAAATAGGGGTTGATTAGGGCAAAATCCTGAAATTGCTTTTTAGGCATTTATGTGGTTAACCCTTCGAAGTAAAAACCAAGTTGATATCTAATCTAGCCTGAGAAATATTAGGGAGTCCGAGAAAATACATTTGACCCCTTTTCACCCCCCTGGGGATGGAATTTCCAAAATTCCTTCCTTAGCGGGTGCCTGCGTCACGAAAACAATTCGTGATTTACACTTCTTGCATTTACAATTAACACTTTAATATATATATACATACATAAAGAATCACAGAACTTTGAATTTGACTTTCTTTTTATATCATTTACCTTGTCGCAGATTCACGATAATCAGAAAGCCGAATAAAAAAATAGTTACATTATCAACATCCCAGATGTTTCAATTTTTCTTTTAATTTCCAAGTTACCGAATTTCCCCTGTAAGTTACTTTCAGTACTGGATCCGCCAATGAAACTAAATTATAAAATATTTCGCAGGCCCTACCAGGAGGCAATCATTTCTCTGGTGTCCCTTATGCTCGACACCGGCCTGCCATGTTTCCGTGGACAAACAATAAAGCTCCTGAGAGGTAGATTCGTGCCAACAGCTACCGATCGGGAAGCCGCGGCCTTTATGCTCAATGTAATACGTAACAGCTACCTCAACTTCCGTACGAAAACTTACGACATGATACAGTATTATCAGAACCAGATCCCTTATTAAGTCTCCACTGTTCGTGAGAGACCTCCGTCTCGGTGGTATCCGAACCCACGGCGGAAGAATTAATTTGTTTCCACAAAGATTGTTGAACCGGTACCTGTGTACCGTATTGTTGAATACTGGCAGTATGGGAACTGCGAAACTGTACAAACCCCTCAGCGTCAATGTTACTCTTAGACTCACAGAAATTTTATGAAAGCGTCATGCTCTGTATGTACTGTACGTAACAATGTATTATAAAGTCGAGAATTATTTTATGCGCCTGCCGCCGCGCAGGAGACGTGTACATTAAAAACATTCCTCTGTTTATTATTTATGCACTGTTGCCGAGTAAACATTAAATGGGAAAGTTACTTTAAACAGTGTAAAGCTTTCTACAAACATCTGCCACAAGTTTATTTCATACACAATCTTTAATTCGTGCTTAATCTATTACGCACAACGATTATAGTACAGCTAAAGTTCAGCGAATATCCCGCCGCATTTACCGCTCGTCGGGCGCATAAGTTTTGCCCGGCGTAATGCATTTAGGCTCGATGGATGCGCTTTCCCTGGAACGAAGGTTGCAAGTATTACGAAACGAATCGTGCTGAGCTATGTTGAATACGTTTCGGGGAGTTTCTTCTAGGTGCATTAAACGTTTAATCGGGAAGAACAGAGTGGGAGAGTGTATAATTACCCTGCGTCTATCTGTTTCTGGGCGATCAATTCGACGGGTGGCTGAACAAGGCGTCTAGCATCGCGGGAGTAGTAATATACTTTCGAGGTTTTATGGTACGGCCCACCGGGTACAGTAGGGGGAGGCTGTACACGCGCTGCAAGTCCGTCTGCGTATCTCAATGCTTCTACAATTGGTTTCTGCAATGTTTGCGTGTTCCTTCTTATCGAAAAATGTAACTGGTTGCTTAAATAGGCGTCCGCAGGGGGGGGGGGGGGTCAAAAAGGGGCAGTTGTCCCCCTGGCTTTTGAGAAAAATTCGTTTATTTTTCAAAACTGATCTTTATTAAGTTTTATATTAAAAAAGGGTATATTTTTAAATTTCGTTTTTAAATTTTTAATTAAATTGGCACTATAAAATGGGTTAAAAAAAGGAAGAGGGGTATATTTTTCTTTACCAGCATCCCAAAGTTACCCCCCCCCCCCCTCTGGAAAAAATCTGCGGACGCCCCTGGTTGCTTACTTAACTCGGAATAGAAAGTATTTAGTGCTGGGATTTTTTTTACTTCGACAGGTAATGATATTACAATAAGTAAGGTAGGAAATTAAAAAGTTACGTAATTTCTAGAGAAAATAGAGGGTGTAGAGTATACTTATGTGAACGAAATGTTTGCTTACACCTCGGCAAATATCTCGAAATATTTTCAGTGCAGGAGTTACTTGTCGATGTTGCACGCCCCTCGGCATTTTTATTGTTCAATGAATCCTTTGGGGTTAAATAAATAATGCACTTTTAACGCGCACCGCGTCTCGACTATTCGCACTAAAGTCGAACACTGTCAATGTTATTATTATTTTTTTACTCTTGGAACTCGATAATCGACTCCCAACTCGATATCAAATTCGATAAATCGAATTGATACAATCGGAATAATCGACAACTTTCGATTTTCATATTTAAACGCTTTGCGCGCGAAAACGTTTGAAACTACTTCACTCGAGTCCGTTTAAATCATTTTTAACCGATTTCAAAAAGGAGGAGGTTACTCAATTCGTCTCGTATATTTCATTATGCATTAACTTACGTATAACTACTTTTTTTATTTGGAAGAGTATGAAGAGCCGGTGATATCGTGTTAATTTTGTTTATTATTCTCTAGATACCCTAGAATTATCTAGAATTCCAGTTTTAATGTATGTTCGCGCGTAACTTTGTAACGCGTGGACCGATTTGGATGATTCTTTCGTTGTTATATGGAATATGTTCCCCAATGGGTACCACGATAAATGTTTTTTAACAAGACTTCAAACACAGGTCACGAAAAATTAAAAAATAATAAACTTTTTAAAAAAAAGTAAAAAACCGACTTCAAAGGTGCGCTAAAAAGGATAAAATAATTTTTTTTTAAATCGAATTTTTTCAAAATAGGAACAGAATTAAATCAATTTCTAATCCTGTATCAATTATAGTCCCTTAGCACACTAACGTCGGGGAATTACAGCGCGCAAAACTTTAGCGGGAAATTTAGTGTCACTCGTCGAGCCGATTTAATTTTGTTTTTATTTTGGCACCGATTTCAAAAAAAAAATTGTTTCATCCTTTTTAGCGCTCCTTTGAAGTCGGTTTTTTACTTTTTTTTAATTACGTAACAATATTCAGGATTTCGAAATTGTTTACAGACTTGCAAGGAATTTCGCGTAAAAAGTAAAAAGGAATTTGAAGTAAAACAAAACAGGTATTTCAGACTGATTTATTAAATCGAAATCGCGCGTGTATACTTTCGAAACTCAATCGACGAACAAAATTTCGTTGCACAAAAGGTCGTTCCGTTATAATAAATAATACTACACCTGTTCTAACCCAAACAACTACAGTATCCTTTGCAAAAATAGATTATCAATTTCGCGAGTTAAAACTACAACATCGGTACGCCACCTCGAGCGGGAATTCCAAACCAGATCATTTGATCCCCCTTTCTATGAAATCGCCGCGATGATTTCTGGGCTGGACCGGGATTTTTGCGCATCCATTGATTGCTGCTTTCGCGCGAATACGCCATTGCCATTCAACCACATCACGCTGAAGAGAATAGCGAGGCCATTGCCTCGGCTGAAGTGCGTCTCACATTATACGTCAGTGCGTTTGCGCCCGTGATTCAGCAAAACGATAATTGGATCGTGCGACTTCACGACAGCCGCCGCCGCTGATTCTCATTCTATCAGCGATCGTCGTTCGACCCGGTCCAGACACCTCCAACGATGGTTAAAGCCGTGTGCGTTCTCCAGGGCGATGCCGCAGGCACCCTGTTCTTCGAGCAGCCGGTGAGCGATTTCTTCGAGAATGTTCGACGACGCAGTCTCTCACACGCTGCGCATATCTTTCACGACGTAATATTGTTGCACAGGCAAGCTCAGATCCGGTGAAAGTCACGGGCAAGGTATCCGGCTTGCAGAAAGGATTGCACGGGTTTCACATTCACGAGTTCGGCGACAATACGAATGGTACGTGTTTCTTTAAGGAAACGATCGCTCGGGCGAATATTACGATGTTCAGTTAGAATTTAAAGAGGCCTCGAAAAATTAGGTCAGAGATATTGACGAAGGTAAGAGAGGTGAATTTAGAGGTCAATGGATAATATGGTAATTATTTCGTTCGAATTAGGGAGCAAGATTGAAAAATTCCGAAACTTCTGATTGTAGATGGTACTGTAGCGAAGAGATTGAAATTGTTCAGCTTCGTCTATTTGTCTAAAGATACTTAATACATTTAGGGGGATATTTGTTACTCAGGTCTTCAAATTTTACCTGTGGACACTTCTTCCTACAGCATTCATGAGCCTCAGTCTCTTTAAGCCTGAGTGTGTTATAACTATTTTGTTGTTGTTTCGATGAATCAAACAGGTTGCACAAGCGCCGGCCCACACTTCAATCCACAGGGCAAGGACCACGGCGGTCCGGATTCCGAGATTCGTCATATTGGGGATTTGGGAAATATCGAAGCAGGCGCCGACGGTACGGCTGACGTTAAAATATGTGACAAGCATATTCAGCTTCAAGGACCGAACAACATAATCGGCAGAACTCTAGTGGTAACTTATCGTGTAACTTTTGTGACAAACGCTTTATCGATGCAAATTTTGTGTTACAGATAAAAAGATTTTTTTTTTTTCTACTTGTTTATGATAACAGGTTCATGCTGATATTGACGACCTTGGCAAGGGTGGACACGAGTTATCAAAGACCACAGGGAACGCCGGTGCTCGCCTCGCTTGTGGCGTCGTTGGCATTGCAAAAGCCTAAATGGATATACCAGTGCAGCTTGGGAAAATATAAACCTATTTAGACTCGTAATATCACGACTGTTAAGGTTGAAATGTGAGTTCAAATGTCATTCCTAAATCTCTGTAATTGGAATATATGTTCTGTATCTTATAATCTTTGGTACACTGATACTGAATGTTCAATAAAGTAAGTGCTATGATGTATTTGTAAATCAGTTATGTAATGTGATTACAAGCAAGTTTTCTGGTGTATAGGGTGGTCCGATAATAATTGATGCTTTTATTTTTCGAAATGTGGTAATTTGAGACTAGGTTTTCGAGCAAAGCGATGTTGAAGAAGCAGGCGTATAACTTTGGAAATATTTAAACAATTTAAATTTGATTGAATTGTTGATAAAGTTTAGAATATGTTTATTTCGTACATACTTTATCAAAGGTGTGAACGGAAACTTTGTTATCTACAAAGAAACTAGTGCTAGCGTCGCGTAGCGGTGAAAGTTATGAACTGAAATGAATGTTAGATCCGTTTCTGTTTAGAACTTTTCTACTTCGTGACGAAACATTATCGTCACAAAATTTATTTTTCATTGTTTCGATTATGGGCGAATTCCATTTGATACGCCCGTGATTTTCATTAAGGTAGGTATTCGTATACGCGACCGGACGCAACGTCAAGAACTTCAAAGTTGATTTTCTCAAAAATAAAGCGCGATATCAAAAAAAGTTACTCTTTCTTTTCGACTCATAACAAATGAATAAGTCGACAAAAAGGAATACAATTTTTTGATATTGCGCTTCATTTTCGAGAAAATCGACTTGGGAATTCCTGACGTTGCGTCTAATAGCGTATAGGGAAACCTACTTTCCCAGATAGTACAACGTCTGGTAAAGTCTTATAGACGTCCAAAAGGCGTCTTAAAGACGTCTTGTTACAAATCAAGACGTTCAGACCTAAAATGGACATAAACTAGACGTCTCTAATGCCCGATTTCTTCACCTCCGAATAAAGTCCCGGTCAATGAACGACCAATTGAATGCTATCATGTGTCAGATATCTGCCAGATAACTCTAACTGGAAGATATCTCGAGGTGAAGAAATCGACCGTAAGACGAGGTGTGCTATCTGGGTTAAAGAAAATCACCTTAAAGAATTTCAAAATCGATTTTCTCAAAAATAAAGCGCGATATCAAAAAAAGTTACTCTTCCTTTTCGACTCATAACAAATGAATAAGTCGACAAAAAGGAATAAAATTTTTTGATATTGCGCTTCATTTTCGAGAAAATCCACTTCGAAATTCCTGACGTTGCGTCCCGTCGCGCATAGGAAAACCTACCTTAATAAAAATCACGGGCGATTTGGGCGTAAGTAGAATTCGCCCATTGTAAACTTTGCTATTGTTAACCTAAAATATCGGATGGTAGATTTTAAAATAAACACGTATATCCTCGTCCCACACCTTTTTACATTCAAACATAATTAAATTCGCAACTAAATTCACCCAATCCGCGAACCGAATTAACGCGCACAAAATAAGCCGCGCAGGCGTACACATACACATAACCCCACCTAACCCTATAGTCCGCCAGTCGACAAACTGGTTCGGATTAAGATAGTACGCGACAAATTATTCGAACAAATATATGTTGTAAGAGTGCATACTGCATGGGAGTGCATGGGAGATTGAACAAATGTAATATTAAAATATTTAATATTTGTGGTTATAAATTCCCAAGGAAACTAATACAGAAGATGTTTCTCTATCTTCGGAAACAGAAACCTATAGATAACATCTAAATAGCTTAACATCTCAAATTTTATTGTTGGCGAATTAATATTTATAATTTTCAGAAATATACAATATTGTGATATACATATAGAAAGGTATTATATTATAGAATTGTACGAAACTTTATATCTAACATCTATTTACAATATTTCCGTATCCAGCGTGAAACCACTCATCACTGTTATTCTTCAATGTTAAACGTAGCCTCAAGTATTACTCTCTAATCATAATCTAATCTAATCGTAACTTGCTGTTGCGGTGCAATATTTATAGAGCCTTCGGCACGATAATCTTACCTAACTCCGTTGTAAATAATACATGGTCATTTATTATATATATATAAGTACCTACATATTCAGTGGCGGATTTAACAGGGCGGCTGATGAATAGTTGCCGCTAAGGCCCCTGTAGGGCCCCATGCCCAAAAAAATTATGATTAGATATATCTATCCAAACACTACATTTTTTCTGTACCACTCCACTTGGCCCATTTTTAGTAAACTACCTGTTCATTTTCCCGAAAAAATGGGCCCGTGCCCAAAAGGCCCCATGGGCCCTATCTTCAAAAAAAATTATGATTGTAACCAAACACTAGAATTCTTTCTGTACTAACTACAGTTAGTTCGTTTTTAATAAACTACCTTTTTATTTTCCCCCAAAAATGGGCCCCTCGGAATGTTTGCCACCTGGGCCTTTTTTCTTAAATCCGCCACTGGACATATTGTTAACAAGTATAAAAGAGTATTGTAATTTATGTTCTTTTATTATCAGAAACATCTCAGATGTTACTTTAACAAGAAACGTTAGTGCGAAATCCGAGCTAGCCACAGGTTCAATTTTTCAATGTTGTTCCTGTCTGGCTTTGGAAGCGAGCAACTAAATAATACAGCGAACCAAGTCGGCCGTCTCCTACGCCATTGAAACCGTATAATCATGTGATATGTACTCATGGATATATAATAGGCCCCAAACTGCTAACACTAATGCAAATGTCCAATTTTCGTTGCCATTTTTCAAATGGTTTCAAATCGATTGGACTTTGGCGTCATTGGTGAAAGTGGTGTGGCCATACAACGCACTTGATATTATTTGATCCATGGGTTATCATATATGGGATTTACCCTTCAATTTAAATCACGCCTCTCCCCGTTAACGATAATTGAAAACCCTTTGCCGGCCGCCTATGAGTACCGAAGCTATAAGCAATTAGACGTCCATTAAATAGTATTCATCTTGTTTATCCGTGGTTATTAGACCTTGTAGTGTTTTAGCAGATACCTCGTCGCGCGCATAATGGAGACGGACAAAGAAATCCTCGAAGAGACACCTGAGTCGAGTACAAATTCTCACGAAATGATCTTGGACAATCACCAAGACGACGCATCGACGAACGCCTCGGCGTTCGACGATGACACGTCCAAGGCGAAGAGCCCGTCTGAATTGAATGCCGACAACCAGAGCAGAATGTCGGACAAGAGCCAGTGTAGCAATACGATGGACGAAGACGCCGCGTCTCTAGACGGCACGAACGCGTGCAACAGTTCCACCACAGAAGACTGCGCCATGGAGTTCAGCACGGACAGTATCGCGGCTGGGGACGACTTGAGACAGTTCGATGTCCTGGACGACTTAGAGCGTCACATGGATCAGAACTGCTCGGGCATGGACTCCGATACGAATGAAAGTATGGATTCCGACGTGCCTGACGAGGAGATAGAAGCTATGCTCGAAGAAGGTAAATTTTAGGATTGGGGGAGATAGGAATTGTACCAACAGGTTCTTTTACATTTCCATGTTAGTACCTTGAATGTAAGACGCGTCGGCTCGATGAGAAAGTACATGTGTGAGAGTTGAAGAGCATAGGAAAAGATAAGACTACTTGTTTCTTCTTTTTGTACTTGTTGTATAGATCATGCAGCTGCCAAGTGCATTTTTAGTTAAATATTATATACTACTATTAGGTTTACCAGAAGAATTTAAAGGCAAAAGAAAAGACAAGAAAGATAGTGTACCATACAAAGAGAAAGAGAAGCTTGTCTTGGACGGTCAGTATAAAAGTTTTCTAACGCAACGAGGTCCTTGTAAATCCATTGGAATAAAGACGTTTCGAATTACAGTACTGAGGAGGGGTGGGGAGCGCCGAGTTTACGATCTGATTGAATTTCCAGAAATTGGTCATAATCACTTCGATGTGCTTCCGGAGGGTTGGGTGCAGGTGACGCACAACAGCGGGATGCCGTTGTATTTACATAAGCAAAGTAGGGTTTGTACCCTCGGGAAGCCGTATTTCCTCGGACCCGGCAGCGTGAGGAAGCACGAAGTGCCCGTTAGCGCGATACCATGTCTTCAGTACAAAAGAGCGCTGCACGAGGAGGAGGAGGAGAGGAAGAAGGAGAAAGAGCGCGATCCGAATGCGGAAGTTTGTAGTCTGCCTAGTGCGAAGATTGAAACGATTCAGGAGAACCGAGCGGCTCATTCGTTGGACAGCGAGCAGCTGAGGGATTATTGCCAGTCGCTCTTTCGCTTCAAAGTTATCAAAGTAATGCGGTTCCAGTAAGTACGCGTGGACTTGCGTCGGGGAAATACTAAGGCCGGGGAACCACCGGAAAGCTAAGCTGAGCTATGCTGTGTTTTAGCTTAGCTTTCGATGGAGACGGTTCCATAAAGGTGCAACTTCATGCCGACGTCCGACGCTCGTTTTGAGCGAAAAGCTAAACTCTGTCGTTCGTTGATTGAGCCTCGGTCACGTGATTGCTTTCGACGCTCAAAACGAGTGTCAAAACTGTAATCTTTTCAAGTCGAACTGAACCTCCGTTCATTCGCAATTAGAGCGAAAAGTTTCGAGAAAAACGCGTATAAAGTTTCTTGGCAAAATCGACGCTTGACGTTTTTAGCTGCGAAATCTACAATTCTGCGAATTTTACTATAAACCAAGCGGCATTTTATTCAGAAAAGATAGTACTTTCGGAAAATGCAATAAAAAAATATCGATTTTTCGACTGCCTAGTCCCGTTAAATCCCAATAAGTTTACTGGCTAGCGTTTTCATGAAATCGTTAGGTCGTGGTCAGCGAGGAGGAAATTCACGAAGAATAAAAAGCACCGGAAGCAGCTCGAGCGACCGACTCTACCCGACGGGACAAAATTGATAACGTTCCCAGTGACCAGTTGCAGCCTAGGTGGGAATAGCAGCGGCGCTGCGGGGGACGATAGCGGCGGGCAAAGACCGCCGAAGCACTGGATAATGAACCCCTCGGGCAAGAGTTACGTCTGTATACTTCACGAATACGTGCAACACGCGCTGAAAAAGCAGCCGACTTATAAGTTTAAGGAACTAGGTTCGTAGAACGTGAAATTGATGTAGAAGAAGAAAAAAAACGTGAACGAGGGTCTACGAGACTGAATAATTCATTCCAGAGAATGCCGCGACGCCGTATTCCGCGGTTGTTTGCATCAACGAGATGGAATATGGAAGCGGCTTCGGTAGCAGCAAGAAACAGGCGAAGGCTAATGCCGCCCGCAAAACCCTTGAGATTTTAATCCCGCAAATGAGGGATAAAATTTCGGGGGACAACAGCGGGGACACCGGCTCCGGCAATAACAGCGGAATGATCAAGGCGTCCAGGTCGAACTCCGACGCTGACTTGTCCTTCTTCGATGAGATATCGATCACCGATCCACGAGTCGCGGAATTCTGCGCAAAAACGACGGAGCCCTCGCCGCACGCCATTCTAATCACCTGCCTTCAACGAAATTACGGACTGGGCGATATGCATATCAATTATTCGGTGAACACGTTGAAGCATCAGCGCAACGAATTCACGATGCGCGTCGGGAAACACGAGGCTACTGTTGTAAGTGTGATCGTAACGCGGCGATACACTCATCGACTCGCAGAAATGAATGTGATTCTGAAGGATTGGGATTCTAGGTGTGCCGCAATAAGAAAGACGGCAAACAGCGAGCCGCGCAGGCTATTCTCCAGCTGATGCATCCTCACATTCAGTCGTGGGGCTCCTTGTTAAGGCTGTACGGGTCTCGCAGCGTGAAGTCTTTGAAGGAGAAGAAGCAGCTGGAGCAGGAGATCACGCTGCTGCAAGGTAAAGCAGCGGTGAATCAGCCGAACCACGCTATCTTAAGTAAGCTTAGACAAGAAATGCGGAAGTTGGCCGAGCAGCAAAGGGCCGTGCAACCTATCGGCAAATTTGTGCCGCCGGATCTGCCGACGGGCTCCGCGGCGAACCTCAACAATGTAGATTTATAACGTACTAGTCAAACTGTGTGAATCGGACGAGCGTTAATTTATTTCGCGAGCCTTCCGGGAAGGAGGAAAGTACTTCGAGCTGTTTTATTCAAATGATAAGCGCAACACTGTTTCGTGCGGCTCATTTTACGATCACGGAACCACTCGGATTTTTTAATGGTGCTGATCGTTAATACCATTATTCTCGCGATCCCTCGTTTCATATTTGTACTTCTCGCACATCCTGAGAGTGATGTTTTACGATAAGATAACGGTGGTGCAATAAGGTATATTTTATCGAGAGTGAGTTTCTAAGATTTCAAATCAATCAAATCCCGGTTGATGCTGGATTAAGTTGCCTTAAGTTCTAGTACCAATCGAAATGTAAAAAGGAAATATGCTACCTCAGCCGTGTCTCCGTCTTATTGCATCATTGTTGATTGTTAAATATATACGACCAATTTTACACGTTTCTTAAAATTAGGAATTACTTTTATCTGTGCATGACGAGGGATGTAAAACGGGCCACCTGAGTGACTTGCTCACTTCCTGGTGGCAGGAGAAAATGCTTCTGGTAAATGTTGTTTGCTTTCGAGGGGGACGTAATTTCTTAAAAGGACGTGCCGTTTTATTTAAGCGGAGGTTCTGGTCTACAGGCCATACAAATAGGTGATGTTTAGGAATTAATTAGAGGAGAACTTCCGTAGATAATTTAATGAGACTTTTTGCATTGTATTAAGGATGTCTTAAACTATAGAAATATATTTTTTCTTCTGTAATTAATCGTTGCAAATGGCGCTGAGGATTCGTTGAAGTGGAGGCGTCAAAAAATTCATCCAAAACGATGGGACTTGTAGCACCTAAACTATTGGTCTTAAATAAGAAACAGAGTCAGATTATTAAAGGGGAGTCTTTAATTCCCTAGTGGACATAATTTTAAAAATTACAAAAATCACATTTTTTGAAGATACGACACTTGAAATTTAGAATTACCTTTTCACTGTTTTTCGTCCCTTCAACGCCTTTGAAAAATATTTTTAATTTTATTTTTAAATGCCAGAGGTTTCTCCACTGCGGAGAATTATATTCTTCAAAATAAAACAAATTTCAATCGAATCGGATAATAACTTTTCGAGATATTTGCCCCACCGATTTGAAGAACACTGTTTCGAGAAAAACCCACGCATTCGCCGCTACTCAATTTCCTATAACTTCAAATTTCAAAAAATCAAATGAAAAATCAAACATTCGAAAAATCAAATGAAAAATCGATTTATAGACCGGAACCTCTTTTTAAGAAAGAAAACGAAATGGCTCTTGGTATTTCCTTTATACCAGATTATTTCCCCACTTGAAACCAAGCGATATTTGTTTTAAATTAAATGCTTCTCTGTCGCCAAAAGTAGACGATTTTGGTCACTTGCGATATCGTAGCGGGATCGATATCTGCACCGGGCTTTATTCAGGTGGCCTGATTTGGACACTGCAACCTGCATAATGAGGCTAATGTCGTGTTTGAGTGATGATCAATCAGTTACGTATAATATACGTTATTTTATACATAATCATTAAAAAAAAAAAAAAGATTGCAGCTCGCAGAATGTGATGATTTATTCTCAAAGAACTGATTACAGTAAACTATGCTTCAGTTCCAAAAACGTTAAGGCGGCGAAACTTACGTGTTAATAACAGTGATAATATATCCAAAAGTATTACAAATGTTCTAATGAAGCCATTAATAGAATTAATAGAATAAATAAATTGTCGAATTACGAATGAAACATTTAATTGCTTTCCACGGATATATCCATTACTTTAATAACTATACCTGTCACTTTCTTTGGCACTTTTACATGGTTTGTTTCTATATTATTCCATTAATCCTACTTTCATACGATAGTTTTTTTTCTAATCCATAATGTTTAGAGGTGTGCGAAAACCCGAAAATGTCGGGTTGGGTTGGGACGAGAATTTTTATCGAGATCGGGACGGGTTCCCGAGGTTTCGGGATTCCCGAGAATATCCGGGGTTCTCGGGCGAGTCGGGATTCCCGAGAATATCCGGGATTCTCGGCCGAGTCGGGATTCCCGAGAATATCCGGGATTCTCGGGCGAGTCGGGATTCCCGAGAATATCCGGCATTCTCGGGAAAATCGGAATCCCCGAGAATATCCGGGATTCTCGAGGGAGTCGGGATTCTCGGGCGAGTCGGGATTCCCGAGTATATGCGGGAATCTCGGGAGAGTCGGGGTTCCCGAGAATATCCGGGATTCTCGGGACAGATGTTTGTACTTCGGAAAATCAACAATATCTACACACTTTTTCTTACGACGTGTTGAATGTCTGATGTCGTATTCATTAAACGGGTCCTCGGAATTTTCGGGAATCCCAACATTTTCGAGAGTCCTGACATTCTCGGGAACCCGACTGGACCCGATCTGTCCCGACCTCGGGTTCCCGACATTTTCGGGTTCTCGCACACCTCTACTAACGTTCAATGATTTAAGAACAGAATCAATAACGCATACTCCGCACTCTATTTCTCCGTAATATATACTCTGTTGTTCATTATATCATCACAAACATTACATACGTGTCTCTAAGATAATTAAAGGTTCCTGTTGACTTTGATTATTATTTATATAGAAAATACAAACATCAACGCTCGTTAATTGTGAACTATAAATTTTAGATATCTGTATCTGGCATTACACGCGCACAGGCCAAACAATTTAGGGACACCCTGTATATGCATCAATTACGTGTAAATGAAAAATGTCGTTCGTTTAATTACGATGTAGCGTATTACACGTGTAAACGCTTCCCTACATAATTAATTACTTAAATACGCTTAATACCATTAGTCGTTCGAGAACGTTAATTACACTATAAACGATAGTTAATAATATAATTCTCTAGTTCGTTAACATTTCTTCGTTACACGTGGGTATACAAAATTTTTTCTTTGATTTCGTTTGTATTTATAAATGTTATTACTACTCTAGAATTATATACTTGGAAAAATTCTAGACTTAATGGTTGCTCAGTACTTTAAACATGCTCAATTTCCATTGAAAACACGCAGTGAATTTTTATTGTGCTTTAGTCTAAAATGTACGATCTATTTTTTTTTTTTTATCCATTTTCTTCGATAATTTGTTAACTTGGTGTATCAAAGATAAATCCGCTCGATTGATAGGCACATTTTAATAAAATCAGAATTATGATTTTAATGGATTTATATTTGGAAGGAACTTAATTCTAAAATGAATCGAGAATGTAACTTATTCGTTCGGGAATACAACTAATTATAGATATGTTTTACGTTCGCATATAATTTAAGTTACGCTGTACTTTTATTAAAAATATTAATGTTTCCATTTTTGTTATATATACGTGGCATAAAATCTGAATCTGTTTAATCAACTATAAGTCAACTTTAATCAACTATTCGGAAAACGGCTCTTCTTTTCCACGTGGTTTGATCTCGCAATAATCCGACGATGTAAAACTTTTACAAAATTTTAGACTCCTATATTATTGTGAGTTCGCGAATCCTTACAATTCCGCGTTACTATATTGATCCTCAAGTCGAACGTAATGATTGTAAAGCTAGCGTTTCTTTTTATATCTCGTTGAAACTAACGTCGATGAGAAGTCTAGTTTGATCCTCCTTTCTTTTCTATAATCTTAACTCGCGATTTACGAAGTCGCATGCGCGTGTCATTCAAAGCAATTAGATGTTTCTAATATCAATGATAATTCTAACTTCTTGCATCGATATATATTAATATCCTTTTGTCAATATTTAACATATTACGTTAGATACACCGTACACCTAAATTTTCTCAAATATTATTTACAATGTATATACGAATATACGATGTTTACGTTTGTTTCTACATTGACATTCAGTGGCACCTTGTAAATAGAACAACGCATCTCACTATTAAAGCAGAGATGGGCAAAAAATTATTTGAAATAAAAATTTGTGTACGAAATATTTCAAATAATTTTTTCCCATCTCTGTATTAAAGTTTGCGTCGGAGAGTGAACAAAAAATATATATATATTCATTCGAACGCGACGAAAATTAAATCTAGACTACTCCAAATTATGGATAAAGGTACACGAACTTGTTCGTTTCGTTAGCTCAACTTTTAAGAGGAATATTGTAAAAACTAAAATATTAGTTCTCGTGCGCTCCACCATAATATTAAATTGTTTAAAATAATAAAGATAGTATATATTCGGTATACTGATCGTTAATACATATCAATACTGTGACATGCTGGGGATTCGGTGCCCGATAAGTGTGAGGGAAAGTCGGAGAATTTTGAATAATTCTAACAAGATAAAATCGAATTCTCTCGTTTTTGTATCTACAAACACTTATTTCACGTTAAATATAAATATATAATTAGAGAAACGAAAAAGATAATATCACTGTATTTCAAAGCTAAAGATGCTGTATAATTCTCGTCTACTTTTATTCTTTACAATTGTATTTGGTGTAAAGCGACCATGTACAAAGTGTACGAAATTATTAAGTAAAGACCTACCGTTATGCGTAACTACCAACATTTTTAGCTTCGCAGGCACATCAATTTATTTTCCAACACAAAAACGTGTACGTGTATATAATATATGTATATACATATAAGGTTTCTTTGGGACCATTGCAAATAGTAAATATATGTAAATGCATGCATACACCCGAATGTTTCGTTTTTCTGTATAAATGCCTACAGCCGTATCAGTCGAATCCTTTAATTACAATGACTAATATTTCTTTCTAGAAACGAAAAGGCGACCGACAAATGCTTTGAAATAACTTTCAAGGACCTGTGAATATTACCAAATAATTGAAACACTGTACGTCGATCGAAGTACCTTGCGTTAAACCAATTCTCATGAGTCATTGCAAGTTATTTAGTTAAAAAAAAAAAAGAAAGAACCATTATACAGACTCATTGTATGTACTGTTTCCAGACAGGGCCATTTTCGATAGACTAGAGAGACTTCTGCGTGGACTACTACCGACTAAAAAACTACTGCCAGTCTCGGAGAATATCTTCCGGAAACTGAAAATTAAATATTCCTTGTTAAATACATTTCGAGGCGGTGATGCGCGATTATAGTGTTCCTGATTTCTCGAGATTTTTTCTCGAGATGTCGAGAAATGAGAAATCAGATTATATTTCTCGAGAATTCTTGAGAAATTAAAAAAATATTTGCAGAATTTATATTTTTGGAATAATGTTGATAATATTTATCTAAATTTTTATTCGTGTCCAACTTAAACGAAACTTGTGTAAATGAAAAAAAAAACAGATATTAAATGCTTAAAGATCGCAGAATAAGGTCGAAAACCGCTGATTTCGGGAATTTCGCGATTTTCGACAAAGTTCTGCGATCTTTAAGCGTTTATAGCTCAGAGCAACGTTAACCGATTTTGATGAAATTTTAGGCGTGTATAAAACTTACTTCAATCTACAAAAGGCATTTTTTTAATTTTCAATACGGGCACAGACAAAAAAGTTGGAAAAATGATCTTTCCTATTTTTTTTGCTATTCCGACCCATTGCAACTTTTTTCAAAACCACGAAACACGTCACTGAGCAAACTAATCCTTCTAGCTTCTAAAAAAAACTCAAGTTGTTTGGACCAATTTTGAACAAGTTATACGATTTTAAAAAGTGTCCACATACTTTTGTCCCCCACTGTATGTTCGCGATTAACACACAATTTGAACTAACCGAAAATTCATTTCCGAAAACAAATGGGATTTATAATAATTTTCCTACACTGAAGATTCTCGAGAAACACTGTAATTTCTCGAGAAATGAGAAATAAGAAATTATAAAATTCCTCGAGAAATTCACGAGAAAGAATTCTCGAGAAGGAATACTATGCGCGATGTTTAAACTACTTACAATTTACGAATGCCAGATTCAGAGGCCTTCTTCCAGGGTGCATCGTCTGGTTCGTAAGGTAGAGGCCCTTGGACAGGAGCATCTTTATCATCTTCCACTCTATAACAGAAAAAGATTCTTGCCATTTCTCTTCACGAAACATTCGTGTATTTTAAGCGACGTACGTTTCAGGCTTCGGTCGATAAAGTTCCAGTTCGTCTTCCAAATCCGAGACTCTGGCTTTCAGTTCGTTTCGCTCGTGTAGGATTTCTTTTAACTCGGCCGTGGTAAATCTAGGTCTGTCAGGATCGTCCAGGTCATAGACAGCTTTGTTCGTCAGGTCGGGGTATCCCTGCGATTTACTTAAATCCTCGTTCTCTTTTTTCGCCAAGCCAAGGCGGCCTCGCAGATTTATTAGCTCGCGATTCTGATCCTGCAACTGGGCCAAGAAATCCGCTCTTTCCTCTACCAAGCCGCGAGCCTGCATCTGCGCTTGGCGCTGCTTGCGCTTTAATTCTCGCCCGACGACGCTGAGCATCTCCACCTGCGACGTTAGCTGCGGAGGATACGAACGTGAATTAATTGATAAGCTGCGCGTTGGTACCGTTCAAGCGAACACTAAATATCTAATCTAGGGCTGGGACTATTTGTCGAATCTTTCGGTATTCGAATACTTCAGTTGCTCAATTATTTGGCGAATATAATTCGAATATCCAAGTATTCGAATACTATTCGAATATTTCAGTATTCGAATATTTCAGTATTCGAATATTTAAGTATTCGAATACTATTCGAATATTTCAGTATTCGAATATTTCAGTATTCGAATATTTAAGTATCCGAATACTATTCAAATACTATTCAAATACTTAAGTATTCAAATACTATTAAAATATTTAAGTATTCGAATACTATTCAAATACTATTCGAATACTATCCGAATATTTAAGTATCCGAATACTATTCAAATACTATTCGAATATTTAAGTATTCGAATACTATTCGAATAATAACAATCGAATACTCAAATATTCGATGTTTATTCGTAGCATTCGAATACTTGTAAAATATTCGAATAATAACAATCGAATACTCAAATATTCGATGTTTATTCGTAGCATTCGAATACTTGTAAAATATTCGAATAATAACAATCGAATACTCAAATATTCGATGTTTATTCGTAGCATTCGAATACTTGTAAAATATTCGAATACTCCCAGCTCTAATCTAATCGCACTGCGCCAAATGCAATATCGTTTTCTAAAAGTGACATCTAATTACTATTCGTATCAAATTACATACGAACATAAGTACCAATTTACATTTTCTATTTCCATATTCTTCTGCGCCAGCTCTTTGTCTCTCGCTCGGATCTGATCTCTTTGCTTATCGATCATAGATCGTAAATGTTGCAGCACCGCTACATCGACTTCCTGACTAGCTGTGAAAGCTGAAAATATACTCGCGTGACTAATGATACCCGCACGCGTACACTTAACATACAGTTTTCAGTATTGTGTTAGTAGGTAAAAGACAGTTTGTTAGTACTTTGTTTACTGCTGTACTGACTGTCACTACGCGATTCTTGCAGAGCCTCCGCTAGTCTCCTATTCTCTTCCTGCAATCTCGTAACCATCCCCACGAGATCCCGAGACTCTTGCCGCCAATGCTCCTCGATTTGTTCCAGTTCCTGTGTTACAATTCAACGAAACTTATATAATACAAGCGTGCACAACACGTCGATCTACTTATCCAAAACTATAATACCTTCTCGAATCTCTGCCTGTCCTCCGCCTTCCCAATCTTATCGCTCTCCAACTGCGATATCTTCGACCGCAGCTCCTGCACCGTCGTATTCTCGCGATCGTTCTTTGTCGCCAGATTCTCCAGCAGCTCCAGAGCGTGTATCACCTTCGGCATTAGATTGGTCACCGATTCCACTCCGTAGAGATCTATGAGCTTCTCGCATTCCTTCCCTATTTCCGAAGCAATGTCGTAAACGTCTACGACGGACACATCTGACACCGCTGAATATTCCTCCATGTTGCAGGTTGTATAGGTCTCCAAGCAAAAAGGCATGAATATTTCTTGTGCCGGATTATGGTATATATGAACCTGCGGACAGTCGAAGGAGATCAGTAAAAATCGCCCGAAACTTAGCTAAAGCAACACGGGATAATCTAAAGCGATTGAATGAGGTTTAGCGTCGGGAATATAGAAATCTGTAGCTCGCGTTGCATCTTCGTTATTAGAATGTTAAATACAACGAAGCGGAATTAGACGTAATGATGCGAAGTGAATGTTGAATTTTCGATCGTTCGTGTTAAGGAAGTTTTCGGGACAAATAACATAAATTGTTAGGGGGCTTCTGCGAGTTGCAGTTAGTGCAACGGGTTTCTGCGTTCGGCTAGGCGTGGCATTAATTAAGGAGGTAATAGTGAACGTACAAGAATATTAACAGCTACTGTGTGTACATCGACGATGAGTAAGGTGCTCGGAAGCGCAAGACCACGATGATTAATCGCGCGAGTGATGCTTATGTCACATTCCACTTAGCGCTGCACATTACTGCAGATGGGAAGCACTACGGTTTGCGTGCACGTATGTAGGAACAGTTAACTCTGTCGTATGCACCGTGTATCATTGATAGATTCGAACGAAAGGTCAGATCGAAGTTCTTAAAGAGTTGATCTAGTCGGGCTGAGCCTGGCTTCTGTTTCCGCGAGTTTTCCGAACTGCATGCTCTCGGCGAGAGGGCCAAAGCATCACGGCGATTGGATCTTTCCGATCGAACAGATCTACCTTTTGTTAATATTGTTGAATAACGAAATTATTTAATTGTTGTGCGCAATTATTTAATTGTTTGATTCACAATTGTTCAGTTGGTTTTCGTCGAGATAGTGGAAGTTTAAGTTTTGTTGTAATTATTAACCTTTCCCCGAGATATAGAAAATTATTGAGATTTTTTTTTTGGGAAATAGAAATAATTTTGATTATTTATGGAAAATTGTGGATGTTGAATTATTTAATCGGTTAATTATAAGACACTTATTTAAATATGTGTATTTTAAGAATATTTGGATACTTTCATCTTATTTCGACATAATGTGCGACATTTTTTAAATTTTTTGTCAGATATTTACAAGTTGTTATTACAATGAGGATATTTGTTTTAAATGTATATGTTTGTTATTTTAAAACGGCAATTTTTATATGTAATGCAGTATGCATTTAAATTAAGGGATATTTTAGGATCTTGCGGTAGGTCATGGATGTGTTTAAATACCATTGCAAGGCTGATGAATGTAGATTGTAGATGGTAGAGAGTAGGGATGAGTTTCTCGAAGCGTCGAAACCTTGAAATAATTGTTAAAGGAAAAATAATTATAATTATTAACCCAAGAAAGTTTTGAGTTTCGAATCTTTGAATTTTTTTGGGGAATCGGAACTCTATAAACCAAAGAAATTTTCGAGTTTCGAAACTTTGCACTTTTTGGGGGAATCGGAACTCCCGAAACCCAAGAAAGTTTTGGGTTTCGAATCATTGAACTTTTTGGGGGAATCGGAACTCTAGAAACCCAAGAAATTTTCGGGTTTCGAAACTTTGCACTGTTTTGGGGAATCGGAACTCTCGAAACCCAAGAAATTTTCGAATTTTGAAACTTTGCACATTTATGGGGAATCGGAACTCTCGAAACCCAAGAAATTTTCGGGTTTCGAGAATTCGAAAATTTACACTTTTTCGTGATTCGAAACGTTCGAAAGCCAAATAAAAGAAATGATAAAATTAATAAAGAATCGTTCGCAACGTGCCCCGAAAATTTCCATATTCTTAAATTTCATTTAACTATAGCCAATAGAGATTTATGCAAAAAATTTCGTTGTCTTCACTTTTTAAAACAAGATATTCCACTCGCAAAACAAAATCACCACTTCAAGTTTCGACTTCAGAGTTTCGAGAATTTAAAAGTTAGCTTCAAACCCACCCCCAATAACGAGTATAAAATTTTAAATGTAAAACTTCGAAGAAATCATGTCAATCGTAAAATTTACCTCTTTGGAACACATGGAGAACATTGAAAGTGATATCCTCTGTAGATTAGCTCTGTAAATTTCCTAGGATACAGCAGAATTGAAATTTCAATTCTGCTCTGCTGAAAGATCCAATAAATAAATGTTTGTATACCACTTTTTATTAAAACATCTTCAATATAACACAATAATATATGCTCTATTTTATATTACATTTATAATGTACAATTCACATGGTTAACATTATCATTATTCGAAATTTGTACGTATACTAAAAATTTTGCATAATCCAATTCTTATAATGATAATAATTGTCTCGTTAAAAGAAAGTCGATCTTTAATGGTTAAAAGCTCGTTTAGTGATTATTACAATCTTGTAAGTTACATAATTACTCTATAACAAACTGCAGCATATTATTCCGCAACAAAGTATAGTATACCTTTAAATTAAACAGAAATGCATGCATACAATTTTGTTAAAATTTATAAATGTTCGCTTCTCGCGAAGCAACAATAAAATCCGATCGATACAATACCCTGTCGTTTGTAGTATACAATATACAATTTTCTAAAAACACATTTTTAATGTAATCGAAGTAAATTTCATTATCAAAAAATTGTCAATTAAATATTTAGAATGGGTCACTGAAATTACGTACATGCAATTCTGAATGATTGAATTCCTTGGATAACTACGATAGACTATTTTAATCTTTAAATTTATCAACAATTTTAAACAAAACAGTAAGTTAAATGTTAAATTAATAATAAATATTAAATTACATTATCCGTGGTGAAAACGCTAAGTATACATATTCGTTTGAAAATACTGCATATTTGAAATGGGATACACGAGGCGAAGAATGTTCGCGATAAGGAATAAAATTTCCGTCTAAAAGTTGTCTTAATAAAAAATCATCGATTTGTTAGAAACAAATGTAACGAATTGAAAACCACACTAACAATTTTTACTCACCGTAAATATAATAGTATCACCTCAAACATGCACCATATCCAAACACTCGAAACAATTATAAAATTATGCAAAATCCATCGTGGCGTTTAATTAATCGCCATTATTTTCACTGTTATTCAGAAAAAGTGCTTCAAGTGTATTCGACATCTTTCGAACAATAAACAAAGCTGAAATGTTTTAATAAAGAGGATCTGCTGATAGCCTAGTTTTAATATCACATTACGGCAAGTATTTTATATTTAACAGAAATTCGAAAGCAATCAGAAAATATTTCGTTCGACGAAGTTAAACGTAATACGCAGTCAGAATATTTTTTAATGTACACTTCGCACTTCCACTGTTATTAATTGCTTCTTAATTAGCGTAATATATTAAACATTGCACTGATATTAATATTAATGCTTAATGTTCATTACCAAAAACTGAGCTGGGTCATTTCGCGTATTTATAATTAAGCCTTGATATGTTATTTTTGCGTATACATAGGCAAACGTCTCGCATTTGTGCAATAATATTGCAATACTGGCAAGTATTGACATTTTTTTTAGTACAGGTATTGCTTACGCTTCGCTTCGACTGCTTTAAAAATTGATTATGCTTTATGCCATCAACCGGACAGATTTTTAAAATCTTTTTAGACGTCTGATGATTAATATTAAGTGTGGGTTCGAAGCTAATTTTTAAATTCTCGAAACTCGAATCTGCAATTTTAGAAGGCTTCGGAACTCTCGAAACTTCAAGTGCTGATTCTGTTTTGTAATTGGAATATGATTGGTATTGATTTAAGAGCTGACGTGAACAAAATTTTGCGTAACTCTCTATGGTAAAACAAAATATAAGATTCTTTATTCATTAATTTTATACTTTCTGTTATTTGGCTTTCGAGCGTTTCGAGTCACGAAAAACTGTAAATTTTCGAATTCTGGAAACTCGAAAATTTCTTCGGTTTCGAGAGTTCCGATTCCCCCCAAAAGCGCAGAGTTTCGAGTTCTCGAAACCCGAAAATTTCTTGGGTTTCGAGAGCTCCGATTTTATAATTCTTCTTATCTGAATTTCGAGAGTTTCGAATTGGGAAAATGTGCAGTCTCGAATTCTCCAAACGCGATAATTTCCTGCGCTTCGAAGCTTCGAGAAACCCATCCCTAATTAATATACTTCATTTGTACAAAACTGCACAGCGAAATATTGTTTTTACATTTAAATTGTATCCAATATTATAAAAGTAACAATTGATTGATTTTCAGCCAGTTGCTTAGAAATTCACGGTTCGATGTATAATTTCACAGCTACGTGATAAATTTTGCTAATAAATCTTTAAACGTATGTACTTCTGAATATATATTAATCGGCAATCGCGCGAATTTACGCCCGTGGTGAATTAAGTACAAACAATAATAACATGCTTCGTAATTATTTTACACTCTGCACCGAAATCGGACGCCAGATTCGTAAATATTATATCATGCCTATGTACATTGTTGATTTCATTTATAAAACTAATTTGTCGTCGAAGTTATTTGATCGTTAAGTTCTGAGAAACATTCGGAACAATTTCCAAAATGTTAAATATATTATAGCGTATTAAAGTAATGGCTTGGCACTTTCTTCGTTTAAGAATATTCCTTTAACTATTTACGATATTGAATTGTCTTGCGTTATTTATCTATAATTGCAAATAAATTGTTACCATTTCCGATATATTTGATAGAAATCATTAAATTGTTTAATAATGCAATATCGTATATCATATGGGAAATTGCTCTAAATGTCAGTCTTTGCATAAGATTCGGCCGATATCATTTAAAAGCTAATTAGTATTTTCTATGGGTCTATTAAATAAATTTTTTTTATATTATGTTTATAAACGGCAACATTAACAGAAACATATATTATATATATATATATTTATATATATATATATTTACATGGAACTTGAAAAGGTAATTGCTTAATTTCTCGCGTCTACATTTGCAAAATAAAATAGCGCTATTAGTTTCTTTTTCCTATCTGTCGTAATATACCGTGTGATATTTTTACATTTCGTTAGACGATAACTCCGGGCAATTGTTCTAAGAGTCTATTATTTATAAATCTAGTGGTATATCACATATTTATTGATTAAAACCCTGTAAAAGGGGAAACTGTTTTGAATAGCATTATTCTATCGCTGAACTGAATCCTGATTTGCGAGCTTCAGTCACTTTACCAGTGGCGGATTTAACAGGGCTACATTTTTCGGCGTACTACTACACTTGGCCCGATTTTAGTAAACTACTTTCATATTCATTTCCCCCAAAAAATGGGCCCCTCAGACCGTTAGCCACCTGGGCCTTTTCTCTTAAATCCGCCACCGCGTTTTACGTATTAAACTTTAAATTTCAGACTATTGGTAAAAGACATAATGGCGTGTTCCTGCGTAATTGCCGCTAATTCTTTCAGCCATTCGTCTAATACAACCGCGCATAACACCACATTCTGTACTCGACTTACTTCGCTCGGCGATTCCCAGGATGTTTTCGTGTAATACCTGGCGGATCAAAAATGTTATTCATCATCGATATCTTTTGAATTTTAAAATGGATTTAATACGATTAAAAAAAATCTCATTAAATTGGCAACTAAAGGTTCTGAAAGGAAACTTTCTTAGCTTTTCAAAACACTCACGAAAATTTGTCTACGACCATGAGTTCGCAAGTTATAGGTGTTCAAAGTGAAAAGTACCATTTTTGCTTTGATCGCGAATAACTCGGTCAATAAAAATCATACAACAAAACAAAAAAGAAACGAAATTAAAGAGAAATGTTTGCGCTGTAAGAGCTCTTCTTTGGATTCACCAGAAAACTTTTTTTTTGGCCCGTGCGTACGTTCAAACTTGGCAAAAATTTTTTAAACTTCGTTTCCTGCGCTTCATCTTGATAAAACAATATATCATAATGGATGAAAAAAAATTGAGTCCTTAATTCAAAAACTAGAAACTTCAAGCATTAAATTACGTTTTTCAAATATTTTTTACGACCATTTTTCGCAGAGATACAGCCATTTGAAAATGACCAAAATTTTCAGGAAATTACAGTGTTCCTTTAATTTCGACGCGGAGTGTACTTAATAATACAAATGACCATTCCTCTTTTACTGAAACGCAATTTGGGAATATTTACCGGTATCCGAAGCCACGTCCGATAGCCTCCAACTGATTCTCTGTCGCACCAGGTGACTGATTATTAACGCCGATCAAGCTACTCGCGCCGGAGTTACCGCTTGATCTTCTCAGCATTTGCGTAAAGGACGAGGTCAAGCTCCATCTCTTGCTTTCACCTAGAAACGTAATCCTTTAAGTACATCCTTAAAATCCAACATTCACGATCCGTGTCCATAAATGTTTGAAGACTATACCTAGATCGTTTGAATACTTCCAGAGTGAACAGCAGTTGTTAAAAATTAATGATATTAACTTACATAATTCCATGACGCGTCAACGACTCGCCAATGTAAAGAAAAAAAGAAAAAAACAAAACACAATCTAAAACTATCCGAGAAGTAGGCCATACCTCTTGAGAACGGTTCCCCGCTCAATGAATTTCGTTTAACGGGCGGGCAATGGGCGGCGGATTCCAAAACATTCTTCCTCGCGTTCACCAACTTATCCTCCCGAGTAATCAGAAACAATCGTGCCTGCTCCACCAACGCGTCCACGTTGTTCTGGCACGAAAGATACTCGTCGATTTTACGTTTCAGCGACGCGAGTACCTGAAAGAAATAGTGCCGCTTTTAATAACCTATAAATGCTTCCGCAGTGAGCGTCTCTGCGCGATTACCAACCTGGAAGAGCGATCTAATACTCGGTTGAAACACCAGGGAATGATTTAAAAGAAACGACTGCAGCAGAGGTTGAGGATATATCGCGAGTCTACTGATAAGACCGGTTAGATGTAAGTTAACGTACAAATTATTGCTCGTCATACATTCAAGGTTTCGCAACAGAACGTCCAAGAATATACCGACATTCGGTTGCCCGTTAAATACATCTTGGCGGTAGCTTTTCGTGCTTGGCTTAGTCGCTTCTGGCGTGCTTCTCGACTCCGCACTGCCGTGGAAGAATACACCTCGCCCTTTACCCGACTCGATCTCCGTTTTCTCCTGTATCATTCTATCCTCGCTGGGTTCGTTGTCCGGAGTCGACCCAGACGAGCCCTTAAACGCGACGCTTTCGTATCCGCTGCTCTCGCCCAACGACAGAAGCGAGTTCATGGCGGTGTTCGAGTCGTCGATGCCGCTGTCCGACTCCTTTTTATCCATCAGCAGAATCTCCCTCGTAGATTCAGACAGTCCGATGTCTTCGCTTAGCAGCTCGGCAATGTCGGCGTCTAATTTCGCTTGCTCCTCTAACGACAGCGCTATCCCCGTCGCAAGTGATTCAGCCTTTGCATCGGTACCCGGCGCGTTTAATCCTCTCCCGTCCAACAAGGAGTGGACGTTAACCAGCACAGTATCCGCCGAGGAATTTTCATTACTGTCCCCGAAAAACGGCGATTGCTTCAACGACTCCAGCGACAAAGCTCCGCTGGCTTTGGCTCTCTTCTGCGGTTGATCTAATAGCACCTTGTCGTCTACCAGAGTCGTCGCGCTGCTGCTAGCACTGTCTGCCGGCAATTCTCCGTTGTATCGATAGGACCAGTTGGAGCACGCGATCCGGCAGGCTTCTATCTTCTGCCGCGCGTCGCATAAATACGCGTGGTAGTTTCCGTAGAGGCTGTCCGATGATCTGGCACCGTAATTCACAGAGGCTGGCAGTGACTTCATGGACTCGGACGGGCTATTGGAGTTCCTCTCGTTCGTCACGTTGTTCGGTAACGAACTGAACTGGGAATTGATCGAGCCGAGCGGTGTGCAACAACTTGGTGTCAGGGACAGAAACTTCTCAGCCGCGCGCCCGGACGGATCTATGTCCCTTAGCCTTCTGCGCTGGGAAAACATCACGTGGGAGCACGGGCTCAACGCACCCAAGCACAGTTCTAACATTACATCCTCGCAGTTCAAGTTCACCAAAGTCTCGAATAGCGCCAATGTTACTATGCACAGCTGAAAGAAAAGGAGATTGGAAACATTGTTGTATTAAGGGGGTAGCTTTATTTAGGACGCTAGGGATAAGGTGATTCTTGGGAATTTCTTTTCTATGAAACTGTTGAGCGGATCTGTTCCAAACTTTCACGGTGCTTTTGTTCACATTCGAACAATGGAAATTAATTTTTACGTTGCAAAGTGTAAGGTAGAAATGGAGATATGGGAACATGTATGTTTGGGACTCGCGCGCCGGAGTTGCAAATTCGCGATTGCAATGGTGGCCTCGTTTGTTTTCTGGAATAAAAAAACCAAGGATTTTCTTATTTCTAGTATAGTTACATTGTCGATGAACCTAACAAACGAAAAAAAATGTTAAAAGTTGGCAAATTGGTGGGACTTGAACGAAAAAGTTACGATTCTGCCCAAAGATATTTCGTATTGTTTATGGAAAAAGAGTTGTTCAATTCAATTTATTTATCGATGTCTTAGGTTCATCGACAATGTAATTATACTTGAAATAAGAAAATCCTTGGTTTTTTTATTTCAGGGCAGAAAATAATGGTGCAATAAAGACATTTAATAATAATAATAATAATAAATGGGGCCACCATTACAATCGCGACTTTGCAACTACGGCGCGCATCTCCATTTCTACTGAACACTTTGCAACATAAAAATTAATTTTCATTGTTTGAATGTGAACTAAAATACCCTGAAAGTTTGGAAAAGATCCGATCAACAGTTTCTTAGAAAAAAAATTCCCAAGAATCACGTTATTCCTAGCGTCTTAAATAGGGCTCCCCCTTAAATTAGCACAGTAAATAATGAGTATTAAAATTGTACCCGCGATCTGGAAGATATCCTTTGAATAAGACTATCCAATATCCTGTACTCGTCGTAATTATCCTCGAGTAAAAATCTAACGAGCGAACGCAAGAGACCAGGTTCAGTTACGGATCGCAGGAACAGGTCAAAGTAAGCAGTCGCTGCGACTAATTCTTCCACGGTTGTCTGTAATATTAAGAAATTAGTTATCCATAATATCGCACGAATACAACGGCGCGCAAAAGTATTCGGCCACCCTTTAAAATCGCATAACTTTTTTCAAATTAATCCAAACGACTTGAGTTTTTTTGAGAAGCTAGAGGGATCAGTTTGCTAAATAATGTGATCCGTCGGTTTGAAAAAAATGCACTTGGTCGGAATAGCAAAAAAAAAAAAGAATAGTAAAGGTCGTTTTTCAAACTTTTTTTTCTGAGCCCATAATGAAAATTCAAAAAACCCGTTTGTAGAGTTATGTAAGTTATATACGTGCCTAAAATTTCATCAAAATCGGTTAACGTTGCTCTGAGCTATGAACGCTTAAAGATCGCAGAATAAAGTCGAAAACCGCTGATTTCGGGGATTTCCGCGATTTTCGACCTCATTCTGCGATCTTTAAGCGTTCATAGCTCAGAGCAACGTTAACCGATTTTGATGAAATTTCAGGCACGTATATAACTTACATAACTCTACAAACGGGTTTTTTGAATTTTCATTATGGGCTCAGAAAAAAAAGTTTGAAAAACGACTTTTACTATTTTTTTTTTTTGCTATTCCGACCAAGTGCATTTTTGTCAAACCGACGGATCACATCATTTGGCAAACTAATCCCTCTAACTTCTAGAAAAACTCAAGTCGTTTGGAATAATTTTAAAAAAGTTATGCGAATTTAAAGGGTGGCCGAATATTTTCGCACGCCACTGTATATGCGTAGCCTCTTCGATCGAGTACTACGTAATGATTTAAAGCGATTGAAAATCCTTCGGGAATATGGGATCTACGGAATATAAAATGTGTTGGAAATTAAAAATTATTAAACAAGCAGCCGTTAATAGAGCGAATACTGAAATTCTGTTTTAACACTTTCACGATTTAGGATTAATAGAATGGAACGTTAAAATTTTACTCTGTGGTAAAAGAAGGGTATTAGTCTTCGGAGATAAACAATAATGCGATAAGTTAATCAACCGAGATAAAAACCAGCTCACAGAACCAAAATTTCGTCACGTGTGCTACAGAAATAATAAAAATAATGAGTCATAACGCTGCGCAATAAGTAAACTATGTACTACGTAACATAAAATACTGAAACAAAAGCAGGAAAGGCGAGAAAAACTGGCTGTAGCGATGACTTATGAATTTATGTATTTAAAATTATAGAATTTCAAACTTGCAAACCACATACCTCGAGAATAATTTTAATATAGAAAAAAAGAGGTGCTGCAGGCGCACTCAAATTTCAGAAATTTGCCAAAGTAATTTCGAGAAACGAAGACCTACTATAAATAGAAATATAATTATACATTTTTTTATCAGAAAATCGGAAAGCGGAGTATCAGAATACGATGCTTGACACGCATGTGGTTTGCAAGTTGTCGGACAAAAGATGCTCGTTGGAGACGTGTACCGATGCTAAGCGTAGCATTTCAGTGAAAGCTTAAATCTGGACTAAAGCGACTTCCGAACTGCGTTGATAAAATACATTGTCTAGAGAAGTTACTTGTTTAAGAAATTTTTATGCTTCTCTTATACAGAGATTTATATTAATTCTAGATTTATGTTTCACCGAAATTCTAATCGTGGATCGCGCTAATTAATGTGTTTCGTACTAACCCAGTGTTCTTGTGCATCTAGCTGTTCTATGGTCAAACCAAGAGAATCCTGAGCACCACAAAAATGTCACCAGATAGCCACCAACAACCGTATCGCAACATAAATGATTTGAATATCATTAGCATTAGGCATGAGTGTTTAGGTTTACCATCACCATACTGATAATTCTATTGTGAATTAGACAAATATATGCCTATAAAGGTCTACCAAGTACAAAATTGCTTGAGAACTTCACAATTTAAAACACATAATACTACTAATCGCTCGACACTTTCAGACAAAGAAGCGGGCAGAAAGTCGGAGGTGCAATCGTTGCGAGATCGCGAATGTAATCGAGATTGAGACAGTAGAAAGGAAAAGTTAATTTAGAATAATCTGAGGAATTAAGAGGGGTTTGCGCCTTATTGGGCCGAAAAATAAGTAATTCTTTGTGAATTTTTTGTACAAGAATGGTGAGATATATTAATTTCAGATTTGGCAGGCTGTTTCACTGTATCTTGAACTATTCTTCTGAATTTTTGTGTGACAGTGAGAAAAAAAACATGGCAGATAGAAAGAGGGCGTTGAAAAATAATCGGGTGGTGCTGACGTTGACGAAAAGTACTGTAAGGGTTATCGGAAACGTAGAAAGGAAAAGAGATTCTTAATCTATATGAATGTGGCTATCGGTGGTAGTAGATTTATTGCCGTATCTGTTACCGTTCCTTTTTTATTTAAAGAAGTTTTCCCGATTTTCGGGCAAAACCTGTTTCAGACTCAAATCAGGACGCTTCGCCTTCTTTAAAAGGCTGCCTATTTAATATTTTTTTATTTTTCTTAATGCATCTACTACCACCGATAGCCAGATTCATATAGATTAAGAATCTCTTTTTCTTTTTATGTTTCGGATAACATTTACAGTACTTTTCGTCAACGCCAGCACCACCCGATTATTTTTCAACGCTCTCCAAAGAGATACAAATATCTGCCATGCAGTGGCGGATTTAACAGGGCGGCCGATGAGCAGTTGCCACCTGGGCCCCTGCTCGGAAGGCCCCACCAGGGCCCCATGCCTAAAAAAAATTTATGATTTTATCCAAACTATATTTTCTTTCTGTATTATTACACCGAGACCGTTTTCAGTAAACTGCCAATTTAGTTTCTCGAAAAATGGGTCCGCTAGAAGGCTCTCCTAGGACCCCACCCTTAAAAAAATGTATGATTTTATCCAAACTATATTTTCTTTCTGTATTATTACACCGAGCTCGTTTTCAGTAAACTCACACTTCAGTTTCTCGAAAAATGGGCCCGCTCAGAAGGCCCCTCGGTAGGGCCTTGTCCCCAAAAATAAATTATGATTTTATCTAAGTACTTTTATTTCTATACTTTTCTGTACATTTCCCCCCTTTTAGTAAACTATCTCTTCATTTTCCCGAAAAAATGGGCCCCTCAACGTTTGCCACCTGGGCCTTTTTTTCTTAAATCCGCCACTGCTGCCATGTTTTTTTTTCACTGTCACACTAAAATTCAGAACAATAGTTCGAGATACAGTGAAACAGCCTGCCAAACCTGACATTAATTTGTCGAACCGTTTTTATACAAAAAATTCCCAAAGAATTACCCATTTTTCGGCCCAACAAGCCGCAAACCCCCCTTAATTGACCCGAAGAACAGTATTTACGATGGGCGAATTCCACTTACGCCCAAATCGCCCGCGCAGGAATTTCCCGTTTTTGTAATAAAATTAATATCGTAAATTATATTCTCCTGCTTTCGAGTCGTAATTTATATTTAAAATCCTGTATTTTCCGGTATTGGCTCTTTCACAGATTTCTCTTACAAATTTCAGGAGATTTTCATAAATTTGGAAACGAAAACCACGGGCGATTTGGGCGTAAGTGGAATTCGCCCGATAGAAATTGAGGACCTTGCAGCAAAAAGGGTGCAGCTCCATTTCGGATAGTTTTTGAGTTATGATGTGTAATATACGTAAAAAAGAATTCTACACCGTTTGGTGCAAATCCTTTTTAATGTTAAGTGAAAGCAATAATTTTATAAACAGTTTTTTTCTAATTTACTCGAAGCTGATAAAGCTGGAGCTGAAACTTTTTGCTGCCAGGTCCTCAATTGACTAAAATTCATACGCGTAACAATAAATCGACTGATATTATTTCATCGTTCAACGAATGCGTTGTAAATACCTTCTTTCACCACATGCAATTATGCAATATGCATAAAAGACGATATCGCAATAAATAACGAAGAAACGGAAACAAAATATAAACAGTTATTTTAACACACATTCTTAATTGAACCCTCGGAAAATGTGTACATTTTATGGATTTTTTTGCAAGTTAACGGCTTGATGAAGATTTCCCGTTTTTTTACTATCTTTACATAGTACTATGAACTACTTAAAAAAAAAGTTTCAGTTAAAAAACTATTGCTTTTCGGAAGTTATGCATATATATCTGAAAGTCTCTCGATTTTAAACGGTGGGCCTAAAAACTCGCGCTACGTTCAACCAATTCACTTCAAATTTTGCATGCAGGATCGTAATAAGACTCCACATCGTCCAACGAGGGCTTTTTTTTATTCCGATTCCCCGTTTATTATTTATAAAAAAAAAGGTGGCCCTTTCTCTTAGAAAAATGTGACTTTACCTTTGATCACTCACCATTTCTTTATTTTTCAAAATTTTCAAAATCGGCCCCGTTGGACGATAGCTATTGACATACTTTATAAGATTTTATTGTTTTTGATTTCAGACACGACATACAGCTGTTTTCAGGCCCACCGTTTAGCCGTTTAAAATCGAGAGACTTTCGGATATATATCCATAACTTCCGAAAAACAATAGTTTTTTAACTGAAACTTTTTTTTTATGTAGTTCATAATACTATGTAAAGATAGTAAAACAAACGGGAAATGGTCATCGAGCCGTTAACTTGTAAAAAAATCCACAAAATTACAAAATACCAATAACAAAATTACTAAGACTTGCTAAATATATGTACTTCTAAAATAAGCAAATAGTTATAAGAAACATACATCACATTTTTCGCAAACAAAATTCCCGAGAATCACGTTCTTTTTCGTTTTCCAACATTTTCAAAATTCTTAACACATTTATCCAGCCCCCAAATTCTTTTAAATTACACTTCTCCTTCTGTAAAACAATCGCGTATTTTCCCCGAATGACAATAGAAGCGAAGGAGAAATTTCACTTCGAAGCTATCCGAATGAAACTTGCACATAGTCACCTGTAATAAAGCCGGAGCCATCACAGGTACCAAAAATCCATGATACAAAAATTCCAGCAACTGCTTTTGTACCAAAGGGTGGGCAACTTGGGCGACGGCATTACAGAATTCCAGGGAATTCATTAAATGCATGAGCGCTGGCATATCGTTAACATCGTCCGGCGTCAATCGATGCCAGTCGTCTGTTTCGATATCTAATTTCCTAGGTAGCAACGAGTACAGTCCGCTCAGTCCCGTAGCTAACACCTGATTAAGTAAAATTCGTATTATTCTATACCCAGCTAAAACACCGTTTTCACAAACTCGCAGCATTCGACTCGTAAACATTACTATCGGCATAAAATTACGATTTACAAACGATGTGAAATTAAATCTGCAAACCTTACGCACAGGACATATATTAGAGTGATCCGCGATGTACACCCCAACTTCGTCGTTCTTCTTGGAAAGGGACATGCAGAGCAGCATCGCGTCCCGCGCTTGTTGGCCCACGCCGCCTTCTCTGTGCACGTGCGGTATTAACAACGTAAAGATAAGGAATCTGGAAACAGTAAAAAGGTGGTAATATCCGAGCAGCTGGCGAGAGTATTCCCGTAAGCGGTGTGTATGCTCTACCAACTTGTTTTTCCCCACCGCTGTCGGATGGAAGAACAAATCGAGCAGTGCCATGTTTTGCATGAAGGTAACGCATAGTTGATTTAACAGCACTACTAATTTCTTTTCCACTTCTAACGGCATTATGTCGTTCGCGCACTCCTCCAGTAATCGCAACAGTGGTCTGGCGACCGGCTCGTGGGCAAGGAGGATACTGCTGCGCGACACTAGCAGCTCGTAAAGCTTCAGCTGCTCCAATCGCACGGCGTTATTGAATCTGCAATAATAATGAGTGGTTTAAAGTGAAATATAAAATATAATAATTGTGGTATTCTACGCTCCGATACGTGTATTCGGGAGATATGATCGACGCACGGTTTCGAGATTATAAATAGTGAGATCGACTGTTCTTCGATTCGGGAATCATTATTCAAACTTAATGCTCCGCGTAGGAACCTCAGGGAATTTCTGCTTTTCCACCGCTCACACCACAGCGGTGGTTTTCGGTGAGAGTAACTCTGTTTAATGTTTATGCAATTTGGCCAATGGGTTCTGCCATGCTGTGGATTTTTTTTGCAAATAACAGCGGGTCTTTTAAGAACCAATTTTTAGCTATTATGCGCGGCAATTGTGTTTAATTGCTCTGTGTTTGCTTATATTGAACAGTGTTATTTGTTATTTAATTATCTCCGGGTTCTGTTCATGTGTAGGTATTTTGTATTTTACCAAAGGGTACCCACCCGTATACAAATAAATAAATAAATATAGCATGTACTGTGCGTCGCCGAGATGCTCAGAACAGCGCAAAAGGATTTCTTTGCTCGCAAGCGTTGATACGTGTGCGCTACCTCTACGATTGTGTTAGAGGACATGGCGGCAGCATCTTGGCAGTGCATAGAAGACGTCGTTTACGATAAACAAACTCTGAGGGTGGCAAAATTATTAAACTCAAACGAAAAGGTTTGAGATTTTGTAAGTTTAAGCGATGGAATGGCTGTATTTCTGTGAAAATTGGACGCAAAAAATATTTAAAAAATGTATCTTAACGCTTGAAGTTTCTACTTTTTGAATTAAGTACTCAATTTTTTTTTTCATCCATTATGACACTGTTTTATCAAGATAAAGCACGGGAAACAAAGTTTCAGATATTTTTGCCAAGTTTGAATGTACACACGGGCCAAAAAAATTTTTTTCTGGTGAATCCAAAGAAGAGGTCTTATAGAGCAAACATTTCTCTTTAATTTCGTTTTTTTTTGGTTTTGTTGTATGATTTTTATTGACCGAGTTATTCGCGATCAAAGCGAAAAAGGTACTTTTGACTTTGAACACTTATAACTTGCGAACTCATGATCTTAGAAAATTTTTCACGAGTGTTTTGGAAAGCTAAGAAAGCCTCCTTTCAGCACCTTTAGTTCCCAATTTAAGATTCTATTTTGTAATCGTATTAAATTCATAATTTTCTTCCGAGAATTGACGAAAATGTATAATAATTTGGCCAACCTCTGTAATTCGGCTTTAAAATTACTTCGGATCGAAAAGGTTATAATGTTATTACTAAAATATTATTACTAAAAAACAGTATCCTCCTTTAAAGCACTTCCTACCTTCCAGTGCTTACACTCCAGTCGTAGAGTTTGACAAGAAGGTTTTCGCTGAGCAAATATTCCAAACAAGGCGAGTGCGTCGCCGCCGTACATTGTCGGTAATTGTTATGAGAGTGCCGCAGCTCCAACACCAGCAGCGTCACCATCTGATCTATGTGATTGACGACACCGAGAACATCGTCCTGACTCGGTATCCCCTTGGGAGGCTGTGGAAACGTTCGATTAAAATCCTACACGCCGCGATTGTTCCGAGAAAGCATTGATACATCCGCGAAAGATGGAACTCGGAATATCGTTCGCGGTACTTTCTAATTTCACCGAAAGCTTAGAAACTGGTCTCACGGTTGTGTGCAAGATGATTTCGTGGGCTTGCTGCCAGTGTTTACAGAAGCTGTCATAGCACGCTGACGGATCGGCGTTCTTCGGCGGGGAGTCTCTCGACCGTTGCTTGCTGAAGCTGCTCGTCAACGGGCTGGCCCGTAACCAGCTCATCTTTCCCGAACTTATATTACTCCGTCCGCTTTCACGTTCATTTCCCGATTTCGTGCATCCTTCCTCCTCGAGGCCTCGTGTGTTACTAGCGATTTTGGGAACGGGGTACCCTCGCAGCTATCGCGAAAACTAACCAAGCCTCCCCGTCCGAATTGTCCTACTTATCGCGATAATAGCCCGCCTACGCGGCAAGGACACGGCGATAGTCCGAGTCGCATATTTATTAAGCGACGACTTGCGCATCACGGAGACTTTTAACCGAGCCGCGCGAGCGTACACGCTGTCGGGGCATGTATGTTTGATAAGGAACGGCTAGCTAAGACACTGCTGGCGATACGTCAACCCATTTTTATCTGATCGCCATGTTCGCTGGGAAACGCTGCGCCGAGATGAACGCAGAATCTTTTCCTTCCATCTTTCGTAAAACCCCATTCGCAGTGCGTTCGTAGTTGCAATTCGCATTGTCGCGGCCGCGCGGTAACATACTTATGCATTATCCAGCTAGCGTTCCAGTTTCAACTCGGGAATATTGAGCATCAGCTGTGGATAACGTTTTATTCGATTGCGAAACGGAGAGGAATTTTAGAAGTTGGCATTGTTATTTATACGGATTGGGATTGTGGAAAGTAATCGCACGGTTATGCTGAGCATGTGATTTGTATTTCCAGATTAAAGTGGCGTCGTTTGTATATATGTTGTTTATTTATCGCATTTAAAGCTGTACGCAATAAGAGGAGTGTAAATTACAGGAAAGTGTGCTGTAACTGTGTTTGTAGAGCTATCGAACGTTATTTACGTGGCAATGAAAGAATGCAATCATTGATTTGATCTAATCTAATCTAATCAATCGAAGATCTTCTCTTTTTATATCGCGTTTTCATATGAAATATTGAATGTATTCGATTATACACCTGCTGATACATATCACGCGATAATTATGGAGCCATAGACGAGGTGTAGAATAGACTTTACATTCGATGTTTATTTTTGGCATATAGATCCGGGGTCGGTAATACAGTTTTGCTACGTCGTGGTGACACGAACTCCCATAAGATGGCATAAGATATTCGGCTAAATTAGTGATCCTCTAGGTAGTGATCGGCAAATGTGTCCACCATTTTGGCCTAAAGCGGAAGTCAAATCGGCGGACACTTCAGTATTAAATGAAGTTTTCTGCTGATCCTACTTTTCGCTCAATGTTGTGGAATCCACGTGGGAGATGTTATTGCTTCGCCCACTAGGAAAAATTACTTGCTCTCTCCACAGACTCTGTGCTCGAGGACTGAATTTAGCGGCCTCTGTTCATGAACAGCGTCCAACTCCGGAACTACTCTGAAATGTGTTGAAATGCTGAAAGGTGTTTGTATACGTGTGATAACTTGACATTCTCTTCGTCAATCTTTTCTTTTCCTTTCTTAGTTGTATGTGTCTTTTGAGTACCTTACTAATATAATATTAGAATTATGCAGCGTGTGAGGTTAAATAAATTGTTATATGGTCGCTAACTTCAGTTCAGCTCGATTCAGATTCATTCAGATTCGTCGAGCTATAAAGGTGGGGCGGTTGCGCAAATTTGTCTTTAAATTTTTTGTGCGCGAAGAAAAGTACGGTTCTTTTGTTTTCAAACAAAAGGGTACCTAATTTTTTTTACCTGTTGTCATTTGTATACGTTTTCTGTGATATGATAGAATTGGACTGCGTTTAAATGTATTCTACATGAAATAAAGGTTAAATTGGGAAGATAATTAAATACTTTATACGTTTTACATGAAATTATATTGTAATATTTGTCGTATTTTTTATACATAATAGACAAATCAGGTTAATGAAAATATTTTTCTTATTCTTGCAGATAAATCTTGGGAACATTCCTCCGAGGCCAGGAACTTTAAATGAGACAAACGATGGAAAGCTGTCAGCCACAACAATGAACATGAAGAAGATAGTGATTTTATACAAAAAGTAAAATGAAATTATACAATATTGTAACACTGTAAAAAAGGCCTTTCATGCAAATAAAGTGGAAAAAAATTGGGAAAGAACTGTATTATTATTTACAAATACCTTGTATAAATTCCTATCCAAATTCCAAACCTATGATTTCCATGGTAAAAGGCCTTTAGAAGGCGCAGCCCTTGTTCGCTACTTCAAGGCAACGCCTTCAATGGTGAAATTACAAGATACCTACTTTCGCTTCATGTTCTCCTGATACATCGCTCCAAAATCTGGCCAAAATTTTCTGAACGCTCCAAAATTGAGATTGTAACAGGAGAACATGATGTCAAAAGTGGTGGCACTCTGTTAGCGTCTTCGGAGAGAGAATCCAAGGTGGAGAACTATTCGACGTAGAGGCGCAGCGTCTTCGAAAGGCCTTCGACCATGAAATTCAGAGCATACCTCCTTTCGCTTCATGTTCTCCTGATACATTTGCTAAAATCTGGCCAAAAGTTTCTGAACGCTCCAAAATTGAGATTGTAACAGGAGAACATGATGTCGAAAGAGGTGGCACAAAGTTAGCGTCTTCGGAAAGAGAATCTAAGGCGGAGAACTATTCGACGTAGAGGCACAGCGTCTTCGAAAGGCTTCGACGATGAAATTCAGGGTGTACCTCCTTTCGCTTCATGTTCTCCTGATACATTTGCTAAAATCTGGCCAAAATTTTCTGAACGCTCCAAAATTGAGATTGTAACAGGAAAACATGATGTCGAAAGAGGTGGCACTAAGTTAGCGTCTTCGGAAAGAGAATCTAAGGCGGAGAACTATTCGACGTAGAGACACAGCGTCTTCGAAAGGCTTCGACGATGAAATTCAGGGCGTACCTCCTTTCGCTTCATGTTCTCCTGATACATTTGCTAAAATCTGGCCAAAATTTTCTAAACGCTCCAAAAATGAGATTGTAACAGGAGAACATGATGTCGGAAGAGGTGGCACTAAGTTAGCGTCTTCGGAAAGAGAATCTAAGGCGGAGAACTATTCGACGTAGAGGCGCAGCGTCTTCGAAAGGCTTCGACGATGAAATTCAGGGCGTACCTCCTTTCGCTTCATGTTCTCCTGATACATTTGCTAAAATCTGGCCAAAATTTTCTGAACGCTCCAAAATTGAGATTGTAACAGGAAAACATGATGTCGAAAGAGGTGGCACTAAGTTAGCATCTTCGGAAAGAGAATCTAAGGCGGAGAACTATTCGACGTAGAGGCACAGCGTCTTCGAAAGGCTTCGACGATGAAATTCAGGGCGTACCTCCTTTCGCTTCATGTTCTCCTGATACATTTGCTAAAATCTGGCCAAAATTTTCTAAACGCTCCAAAAATGAGATTGTAACAGGAGAACATGATGTCGGAAGAGGTGGCACTAAGTTAGCGTCTTCGAAAAGAGAATCTAAGGCGGAGAACTATTCGACGTAGAGGCGCAGCGTCTTCGAAAGGCTTCGACGATGAAATTCAGGGCGTACCTCCTTTCGCTTCATGTTCTCCTGATACATTTGCTAAAATCTGGCCAAAATTTTCTGAACGCTCCAAAATTGAGATTGTAACAGGAAAACATGATGTCGAAAGAGGTGGCACTAAGTTAGCGTCTTCGGAAAGAGAATCTAAGGCGGAGAACTATTCGACGTAGAGGCACAGCGTCATCGAAAGGCTTCGACGATGAAATTCAGGGCATACCTCCTTTCGCTTCATGTTCTCCTGATACATTTGCTAAAATCTGGCCAAAATTTTCTGAACGCTCCAAAATTGAGATTGTAACAGGAGAACATGATGTCGAAAGAGGTGGCACTAAGTTAGCGTTTTCGGAAAGAGAATCTAAGGCGGAGAACTAAAATCGGCAATCAAAGGGTACTTTCATTGTACTCTTTGGACGCGGTTTCACGTCCCGAGTACTTTTATAAGGGGTGAAAAATTCCTTACTATACAGGGTGATAGAGAAATCGGCAACGATCGCGGAAAATCGGCGATTAAAGGGTACTTTCATTGTACTCTTTGGACGCGGTTTCACGTCCCGAGTACTTTCCTAAGGGGTGAAAAATACCCTACTATACAGGGTGACACAGAAATCGGCAACAATCGAGGAAAATCGGCGATTAAAGGGTACTTTCATTGTACTCTTTGGACGCGGTTTCATGTCCCGAGTACTTTCCTAAGGGGTGAAAAATACCCTACTATACAGGGTGACACAGAAATCGGCAACAATCGAGGAAAATCGGCAATCAAAGGGTACTTTCATTGTACTCTTTGGACGTGGTTTCACGTCCCGAGTACTTTCATAAGGGGTGAAAAATTCCCTACTATACAGGGTGACTGAAAAATCGGCAACGATCGAGGAAAATCGGCAATCAAAGGGTACTTTTATTATACTATTTGGATGCGCTTTCACGTCCCGAGTACTTTCCTAAAGGGTGAAAAATACCCTACTATACAGGGTGACTCAGAAATCGGCAACAATCGAGGAAAATCGGCAATCAAAGGGTACTTTCATTGTATTCTTTGGACGCGGTTTCACGTCCCGAGTACTTTCATAAGGGGTGAAAAATTCCCTACTATACAGGGTGATAAAGAAATCGGCAACGATCGCGGAAAATCGGCGATCGAAGGGTACGTTCATTGTACTCTTTGGACGTGGTTCCACGTCCCGAGTACTTTTCTAAGGGGTGAAAAATACCCTACTGTACAGGGTGACCGAGAAATCGGTAACGATCGAGGAAAATCGGCGATCAAAGGATACTTTTATAATACTATTTGGATGCGCTTTCACGTACCGATTACTTTCCTAAGGGGTGAAAAATACCCAACTATACAGGGTGACTGAGAAATCGGTAACAATCGAGGAAAATCGGAAAGGGGCAGAGTTTTTGAAAGGCCTTCGACGATGAAATTCAGGCGATACCTCCTTTCGCTTCATGTTCTCCTGATACATCGCTCCAAAATCTGGCCAAAATTTTCTGAACGCTCCAAAATTGAGATTGTAACAGGAGAACATGATGTCAAAAGTGGTGGCACTCTGTTAGCGTCTTCGGAGAGAGAATCCAAGGTGGAGAACTATTCGACGTAGAGGCGCAGCGTCTTCGAAAGGCTTCGACGATGAAATTCAGGGCGTACCTCCTTTCGCTTCATGTTCTCCTGATACATTTGCTAAAATCTGGCCAAAATTTTCTGAACGCTCCAAAATTGAGATTGTAACAGGAAAACATGATGTCGAAAGAGGTGGCACTAAGTTAGCGTCTTCGGAAAGAGAATCTAAGGCGGAGAACTATTCGACGTAGAGGCACAGCGTCTTCGAAAGGCTTCGACGATGAAATTCAGGGCGTACCTCCTTTCGCTTCATGTTCTCCTGATACATTTGCTAAAATCTGGCCAAAATTTTCTGAACGTTCCAAAATTGAGATTGTAACAGGAGAACATGATGTCGAAAGAGGTGGCACTAAATTAGCGTTTTCGGAAAGAGAATCTAAGGCGGAGAACTAAAATCGGCAATCAAAGGGTACTTTCATTGTACTCTTTGGACGCGGTTTCACGTCCCGAGTACTTTTATAAGGGGTGAAAAATTCCCTACTATACAGGGTGATAGAGAAATCGGCAACGATCGCGGAAAATCGGCGATTAAGGGGTACTTTCATTGTACTCTTTGGACGCGGTTTCACGTCCCGAGTACTTTCCTAAGGGGTGAAAAATACCCTACTATACAGGGTGACACAGAAATCGGCAACAATCGAGGAAAATCGGCGATTAAAGGGTACTTTCATTGTACTCTTTGGACGCGGTTTCACGTCCCGAGTACTTTCCTAAGGGGTGAAAAATACCCTACTATACAGGGTGACACAGAAATCGGCAACAATCGAGGAAAATCGGCAATCAAAGGGTACTTTCATTGTACTCTTTGGACGTGGTTTCACGTCCCGAGTACTTTCATAAGGGGTGAAAAATTCCCTACTATACAGGGTGATAAAGAAATCGGCAACGATCGCGGAAAATCGGCGATCGAAGGGTACTTTCATTGTACTCTTTGGACGTGGTTTCACGTCCCGAGTACTTTTCTAAGGGGTGAAAAATACCCTACTGTACAGGGTGACCGAGAAATCGGTAACGATCGAGGAAAATCGGCGATCAAAGGGTACTTTTATAATACTATTTGGATGCGCTTTCACGTACCGATTACTTTCCTAAGGGGTGAAAAATACCCAACTATACAGGGTGACTGAGAAATCGGTAACAATCGAGGAAAATCGGAAAGGGGCAGAGTTTTTGAAAGGCCTTCGACGATGAAATTCAGGCGATACCTCCTTTCGCTTCATGTTCTCCTGATACATCGCTCCAAAATCTGGCCAAAATTTTCTGAACGCTCCAAAATTGAGATTGTAACAGGAGAACATGATGTCAAAAGTGGTGGCACTCTGTTAGCGTCTTCGGAGAGAGAATCCAAGGTGGAGAACTATTCGACGTAGAGGCGCAGCGTCTTCGAAAGGCCTTCGACCATGAAATTCAGAGCATACCTCCTTTCGCTTCATGTTCTCCTGATACATTTGCTAAAATCTGGCCAAAAGTTTCTGAACGCTCCAAAATTGAGATTGTAACAGGAGAACATGATGTCGAAAGAGGTGGCACAAAGTAAGCGTCTTCGGAAAGAGAATCTAAGGCGGAGAACTATT
The DNA here is from genome assembly GCA_947577245.1 of Andrena bucephala. NCBI lineage: Eukaryota > Metazoa > Arthropoda > Insecta > Hymenoptera > Andrenidae > Andrena > Andrena bucephala. Next base: position 5,272,036 of record OX387718.1, on the reverse strand, counting down.
CGACGTAGAGGTGCAGCGTGTTCGAAATGCCTTCGACGATGAAATTCAGAGCATACCTCCTTTCGCTTCATGTTCTCCTGATACATTTGCTAAAATCTGGCCAAAATTTTCTAAACGCTCCAAAAATGAGATTGTAACAGGAGAACATGATGTCGGAAGAGGTGGCACTAAGTTAGCGTCTTCGGAAAGAGAATCTAAGGCGGAGAACTATTCGACGTAGAGGTGCAGCGTCTTCGAAAGGCTTCGACGATGAAATTAAGGGCGTACCTCCTTTCGCTTCATGTTCTCCTGATACATTTGCTAAAATCGGGCCAAAATTTTCTGAACGCTGCAAAATTGAGATTGTAACAGGAGAACATGATGTCAAAAGTGGTGGCACTCTGTTAGCGTCTTCGGAGAAAGAATCCAAGGTTGAGAACTATTCGATGTAGAGGCGCAGCGTCTTCGAAAGGCCTTCGACCATGAAATTCAGAGCATACCTCCTTTCGCTTCATGTTCTCCTGATACATTTGCTAAAATCTGGCCAAAAGTTTCTGAACGCTCCAAAATTGAGATTGTAACAGGAGAACATGATGTCGAAAGAGGTGGCACAAAGTTAGCGTCTTCGGAAAGAGAATCTAAGGCGGAGAACCATTCGACGTAGAGGCACAGCGTGTTCGAAAGGCCTTCGACGATGAAATTCAGAGCATACCTCCTTTCGCTTCATGTTCTCCTGATACATTTGCTAAAATCTGGCCAAAATTTTCTAAACGCTCCAAAAATGAGATTGTAACAGGAGAACATGATGTCGGAAGAGGTGGCACTAAGTTAGCGTCTTCGGAAAGAGAATCTAAGGCGGAGAACTATTCGACATAGAGGCGCAGCGTCTTCGAAAGGCTTCGACGATGAAATTAAGGGCGTACCTCCTTTCGCTTCATGTTCTCCTGATACATTTGCTAAAATCTGGCCAAAATTTTCTGAACGCTCCAAAATTGAGATTGTAACAGGAGAACATGATGTCGAAAGAGGTGGCACTAAGTTAGCGTTTTCGGAAAGAGAATCTAAGGCGGAGAACTATTCGACGTAGAGGCGCAGCGTCTTCGAAAGGCTTCGATGATGAAATTCAGGGCGTACCTCCTTTCGCTTCATGTTCTCCTGATACATTTGCTAAAATCTGGCCAAAATTTTCTGAACGCTCCAAAATTGAGATTGTAACAGGAGAACATGATGTCGAAAGAGGTGGCACAAAGTTAGCGTCTTCGTAGAGAGAATCTAAAGCGGAGAACTATTTGACGTAGAGGCGCAGAGTTGACGAAAGGCCTTCGACGATGAATTTCAGGGGATACCTCCTTTCGCATCATGTTCTCCTGATACATTTGCTGAAATCTGGCCAAAATTTTCTGAACGCTCCAAAATTGATCTTCTAACAGGAGAACATGATGTCGAAAGAGGTGGCACAAAGTTAGCGTCTTCGTAGAGAGAATCTAAGGCGGAGAACTAATCAACGCAGAGGCAGACTTTACTTGTGATTGTCAAATTTGGGATTTAGTTAGGAAATGGAAGTTACAGGTTGCTGTTCTAAATTAAAAGATGCGGTTTTTCTCTAAATGTGGTTTATTAAAATACTTTGAATAATGTACAGTGATACTTCGTACAGGAGTGCTTATAATAATTCCATTGTCTAATTACTTAAGTTTAACTTCCACTTAAAAACCATATAGGTATTGTAAATGCTGTACTCGTCCAGTGCGTTTTCGTTAGACCAGTTGACACGAACCGACGCTTCCAAAGGAAAGAATTGCTTACCTATGACAGACGAAAGCTCCGAATTAATTATCCAGTCCTCAATATAATTGCTAATTGAACACTAAATACACTCGATAGTTCTTACTACTCTAAAGCAAACTTATTCAATATTATATTTATTTGCAAAATACACAGCATTTTATTCTTATCGCGGGTACTGTTCCGTTTCACGCATAAGAGATAAATAAATTTGTACAATATTTTTTACGCGGATGTATTTATATAATATTTCTGACCGAAATCTATGGAAATAAGTGCAAATTATGCTTCTATCAAAATGTATTAGTAAACGGAATTATGCAACATGTTTCTTGAAATTATTCGTAACGTTCAGGCCATTTTAGATTTTAAATGTTTCCGATAAGATTTAATTTCAATTCCTACCACTCGTAGCAATGTAATCTTATTTTAGACTGAATCGATAACGTTGGGTGTGACACGAAAATGGTAAGAGGGCTCGCGAGCCCCCCGAGCATGACACAAAATTACATTGCGTGATAGGTCTATCACAGACGAGGGCCGGTATTCTCAGTCGCTACTTATTCTTAAGCAAATGCTTAAGCATTCGGCATCCTTTATTAGCTACTAGGTTAGTAGAGGATGCCGCATGCTTAAGCATTTGCTTAAGAATAAGTAACGACTGGGAATACCGGCCTAATACAGTTGCGACTCCCGTCTAGCGGCGTGTAGTATAAACTTTAGAAGCGCGAAGTTCGAATCGGATCACACAAATGTAATACTTACACCATATGCTCTAAGATGTAATAGGAAAGGGAAACAAAGCGTCCAAAGCGAGGTTCGCACAAGCCCGAGAGGTTTGAAAATAGTTAGATATTCTTTTAATAAGTAAACTTTAAGATTATAAAATTAATCAATACCCACTTGGAAACGGGTGTTTGAATAAATGAACTTTCTCCTTTCTCCTAAGTGTGCAAATTCAGCACAATGTTATTAAACGCTTGTTTTTGCAAAAATCGATAACCGAGAGGAAACGGATCAACGAAAAGAAACTTAGCTAATTAATTAGTAAATTTACGATTGGCTCTTAGAAACTAAGACATTTTGTAATTAGCAAAAGGTGTAAAACCGGTAGACCTTTTGTAAAGACACTCCAGCCCCGAGAGCAAAGGTGAACGGACGTGCGATTAAAAGCTTGTGAATTCTTTATTTGTATCGTTTAAATTCATTTTATTGAGATCATTAAATTTATTAGTTGTTTGTGTTCTAATCGTTTCATCAAATTATTATTATCAGTATTATTATTTTAATCACTAAAATCCGCGTCCAGTGAGGAGAACGCCTTAGCGTTCCACGGGCATCGTATTCCCCAAGAGGAGCCAGCATTTTCCAGACGGCCACGCAACAATACATTCAATTTACTTAGTTCAAACTTCGCGCCTCAAGAACTTACGCTATCCACCGCTAGGGGCGAGGATCGCAACTATTTTCGTTACTTAAGCTACGTTTCCATCAACGTTTCGAAGAAGCACTACTAGTTTCCTTTCTACGTTAAGCCACCCCATAGGATTATAACCTTTTACACAAATGCAGTTTAAAATACATTGCACAGTAACCTTGTATTTGAATGTTAATTGTGTTCGATAGATTTCGGGATGTTAAGGCCGTTAAAAATCATTAAATATCTGTACTATGCTAATAATCAGCTCGCACGCGGAAACTGTATCGAGATCGGCCAAAATGCTTGCAATAATCTCGCGCAGCGCCAGGCAATAAGTTTCAGCGCAAATTGTAGGACGAACTTGCAAGCCGAGGAGGAGCAAAACAAGAAGAAGAAAAAGATTCCAAGGATCCCTAGAATTACGCTCATACACCCCGATGAGTCTGTGACGATTGTTCTCTTAGAAGAGGCACAGAAGCTCGCGAAAAGACGAAATCTCCATTTGACAAAAATGCCATACATCGATACCAAATCCGATAGAGATGTTTACAAGCTTTACAGCAACGCGGACGCTATTAACGAGACTGTCGAGAAGCACGGCGAGGAGACAAGTAGGAACGACAAGCAGGTGAAAAGCACGAAGCTGTTTCCCATACAATCCCGAATCAGCGATCACGATTTAGACGTAAAAATCACTAATGTCAACAAGCTGTTGACCAAGAGACACAGGATCAAACTTTTAATCTCTTTCAGTCTCGAGGAAAAGGTAAAGGAAGTATTGCATTATTGATAATTATACGACACTGTACTGTATTGCATTAATTATTTAAATTTTTGGAGTTTCAAATGTTCCGTGAATTTTACGAAAATCTCTATTTTACTAACTAGTTATTTGCAAAGCTGCAAATTTATTTCAGTGACCTTCTCAAAAATTTAATATACTATTTAATTTAGCCTTTTTCTTGCTTCACTTCCCAATAATGCTAATAGCTTTGAATTTTGTAAATTTTCCCCAAATGTTTAATTTATTTTGTTCATGAGTGGAAGTTCAAAATTATATTTCGTTCGTCATAGTTCGAAAATATTTATCTGAATGATGTTAGATGAATTTTATCATAATTTTATTATGTTTATATTGTATTTGTAATGTTTGCAACATGTTTATTTATTGAAATAAATTTCTTGATCGCACACAACAGAGATAAGGTGTTCTTAAAACATTTAATCTAACTTTACCAGCATTTTTTTACTAATTCTATTGATGAATTATGTAAATTAGCATTATACAAATATAGATTTGCAACTGCAAATAAGGTGGAATGATATTTTTCATCAGGGGTCGTCCTTAAATTACGTAAGGTTTTTTTTGGGGCGGCAGGGGGTCCCGAATTTCTTACGCTTTCTTACAAGGCTGGGAGGGGGGAGTCAGGTACCGTCTTACGAAATATTTTATAACCTAATTTTCAATAAGTACAAATTCTATCATGAATACTCCAGAGAAGTTGTTTGAGTTCAAATTTCCTGAAACCGAGTTAAATGAATTATATAAACCTTTAAAAGAATTTTAATAACTGAAAAAATTAAATGTCAAAAATATTACATAAAAAGGGGGTTGCAATATCAAATCTTATGAATTCTTATACTGGTGGAGGGAGGGAGCTAGATATCGCCAAAATTACCCTTACGCAATTCAAGGACGGCCCCCCCCCCGGTAGAATTAGTAAAAAATGCTAGTACAGATCGAAAATTTTAGAAACACCCTGTATAAAGAATTGTGAAAATTACATGGTTTGATTTCCCTGACTCCGATCTATAAAATAAAATTGACTTTGCAGGAAAGACTGTTACAGCATGTAAAGAAAAAAGTGCAGGGGGTTTTGTCAGAAGAAAGAATGAAGCAGAATAGTGCCATCCTTATATATCTTCCTTTATTAGATAGCGAATGTAGTAATTCAAAGGAAAATATCGACAATACCAAAAACTCTTAAATTCAGAAAGAGATTTAAGTTTTGTAAATATTAATAGAACTCCTTATAAAACTACATTTTATTTTAATAAACATAGCGTGAATATGTATTCCGTAATTTGTGAAACCGAGATTATTGTACAGTTAGTCCGCTAAGACTTTGCTCAGAATATTGAATAACAAAATGGAGAGCGGCCGTTTTCGATTTTATAAATTTTTACACCTCCCAACCATTAAAATGATATTCAAAACTACTTATTTTTAAAACAGAATCGTTCTCGAAATAACAAATGATTATTAGCTTTTCAAAAATCACATTAACAAAGTGAAACTCATAATTGCAATTGATTTTTTTATTAACACTGCAGATATAGTAGAAAAGTAAGAGTTTTGAACTTCATTTTATATTTGATTGTACATGTTATCATAGCCAAATAAAAAGCAATGGAGTGTCGTGGTGTTATTTTTTACTTAATAATAAATAAGGATCCTACATTCTATTCATACATTATCTACGCGTGAGGTCACTGATCGTTAACAAATGTTTTAGCAACACTGGTAAAACCGGCCTAATTAATTTTATTTAAATCTTAACAACGTATAATTTTAATAGATAGTAATCGAAACATTTGGTCTTAAATTGAGATCCATATTTCCTTAAATCTTATATTATAAATGCCACAAGTATATATATATTTTATTACACTTGTACAGATAACTATTCGTCGTTATTACAAGTAGGTTACCTTGGTCGATAAAATTTCCGAGAAACTGTACTTCTAAATATTAATTTCCGCAAATATTCCCGTCGCGCGATGAACCGTTTTGCTCCGTAGAATTTCGTAAATTTTAATACACTCTGATCATTCCAACATTACGTCTAACGCGGGTTATAAATATTGTTCATATAAACCCTGTTAACTCAATTCTTTTTCATTTATTATTGTTTTTTTTATCAAGTGGAATGCAGTCAATTTTGACCGAAAGCATTATTAGCGTATAAAAGTAAAATATTAATCGACTTTCTAACAAGACCATGTTTGAGAATATTTCACTAGAAGATCTGAAGCAAGAAACGGTGATACGAAACGTGGCGTAATTTCTTCTCTGTGCGTTAATTATAATAATTAATCTAAAACTGTATTACAAATACGCTCTCGTAATGTTTATTCCACAACCAGAGACGGTTATTTCATTCCTCCGATTCAATCTCCGAGCTACTGATAATATCATTATGCTTCGTAACAAGTTTATTAGGATATAAGTGTGTCGAGTATTTTACCATTAAACCATGGAGAAGATTAAATAAAATTATCAACTCAAAAATGGCATGTATCAATTCATCAAGTACTTCAGAAGCTATATAGGGTTGTAAACTGGGAATATTCAGTTTAAGGAGACGTTCCGGTCTAAAAGTCGATTTTTTTTTATTTTTTAAAATTTTTTTTTCGAATGTTCAACCTTTTATGAATACGTGTTTAAAAGGATTTGTTGAAATTCGTAAAATTCCGGAAGTTATAGGCATTTGAGTAGCGGCCATTCGGCGCCCACGTGAAACTTTAAACGCGTTTTTCGCGAAACAGTGTTCTTAAAACGCTGGGACCTGTATCTCGAAAAGTTATTATCCGATTCGACTGAAACTTTTTCTAATTTGAAGAATATACTTCTGGCTAGGGGGGAAACCAAAAAAATTCAAAAAATTGAAAATCTATAACTTTCCAAGGCGTTGAAACGACGAAAAATATAGGGAAAAAGTGATTTAAAACTTCAAGTGTCGTTATTTTCTAAAAAAAATGTAATTTTTGTAATTTTTCTGCCCCCCCCCCCTAGTCAGAAGAATATTCTTCAAAATAAAAAAAGTTTCAAACGAATCGGATAATAACTTTTGGAGATACAGGTCCCACCGATTTGGATGAATTTTTCGACGCCTCGACTTTAACGACTCCCCAGTGTCGTCTGCAATGATTAATTATAAAACAAAAAATATATTTCTATAATTTAAGACATCCTCAATACAATGCAAAAAGTTTCATTAAAAAATATATAGTAGTTTTCCTTTAATTAATTCCTAAAGATTACCTATTTTTTGGGGGCTCTAGACCGGAACTTCTCCTTAATGATTTTTACCGATTCTATTGATTGTCGTATCATATACATCGTAGTTGCAGAAGCTTTTGAAGACGCCTTGCTGTAACACCTAAAGACTCCGACGTTTTATAAAAACTCCGTGCTATATTATTATAACAAACTTCTATTTCGCGTTAAAATTCATTGTACTTGATCTAATGATACACAGCAGGTTCCAAGTAACATTTAACGTTCAAGGTACGAGTGAAATAGAAAATGGATATGTAAAAAGTTTGGGAGAACTTTATGGGCACTCTATTCTGCGACATTTCCTGTATTCTACGAGAGCAGAGCAGAGCCTGCCTCTAGGACCTTGCGGCTGAACTCTCACCGTTCTCGTTCTGTACTGCGATGCTTCCCCGCAAGTGGCTGTGCACCGTGACCAAGGGGACCATTGTGTCATTTTGCAATTGACTGAAACTAATTCTTCAAATGATTACCTAGCATTGATTCATTCGGGAATTCGTGTTCCTCGATGACACTCTAGATCTTAGGGCTACAGTAGTTTCTAGTTATTTTTTTTTTCACAGTAATCGTTGAATAATTGTAAGTTTAGCTTACTTTCATTTTCTTCTGTTTCCGAATTCTGGTCGCGGTAGGTTCGCCGTCCCGGTCCGTCGCCTTGTAAAGCTGAAAATGAAAAATTTTAGGTTGTACGTGTTTGAGAAAAATAATTTTTAATTTTTGTGGATTGAGTGGGTTTAAGTGGTGGTTGGACTTACAGCACGGTGGAATCTTGTGACATTTTCTTTTGCGATGAAGCTTCTTTGGGCAATTCTTACCCTTCCCTTCAGGTGGTACCTGGGTAAAAGAAGAATTACAGTGGAATTTAAGTCTAAATTACTGAATTAAGGAAATATAAGCAGGAGGCGACTAAAAGTTGAAACTGAGTGAAAAAGGAACGCGGATATTAGGAAAATTATCTTTCTTCGACATTCTTAGATTACCTTAATTAAAAATAAGAATTGGGGGATTACCCCATTGAGGGGGGAGTCCTATTTAGGACGGCTAGGAATAAGGTGATTCTGGGGAATTTTTTTCTAAGAAACTGTTGAACATTTCTACCGAACACTTTGTAACGTAAAAATGAATTTTTATTGTTTGAATGCGGACTAAAATAACCTGATAGTTTGGAAAAGATCCGCATAACAGTTTCTTAGAAAAAAATTCCCTAGAATCACCTTATTCCTAGCCGTCCTAAATAGGGCTTCCCCTTAATGCTCAAACATTTTTTTAACAGTTCATTTATGCTAAATTTCAAGGGTTCTTAGTGTCCTTTTAAGGGCACTAATGAGTTAAATAGTTTGATGCTACAAATCTTCTTTTATATGTAACTAATTTTATAAGTTATACTAGTAGAAACTTTAGGGATGTATAATAGTGAATAAAAAAGATGGAGAAACTAAGAGTTATTTTTTAATTCGTAAGAAAATATTTACCGTAATTTCCCTTGTGCTGACTGTATATCCACGACACCCAGCGCACTTGGACCATTTACTCCATTCGGATACCTGGCAATCGACATCTCCCCCACTTTCCGGCGATTCCATCACTTGGCTGTCGGGTTGCATCCCTTTGAATTCTAAACTCTCTATAAGCAAAGATATTAAAGAGTTTCTTTAGAAAATATCTTGTAGATTCTACGAACAGCTATGAAACCTCGCTAGAGGTAGTAATGAGCATTCGGTTCTTCCTCTAATGAGCTTTCAAGTCATTCGTTTCGTATTCATGTAACCATTTGAACAGAAATACCGAAGGAAAGTTGAAAATTTATAGTGTTTATTTAGTCAATTGACTGAATCTAAGTTTCTGAAATCTTTAAATAAATTCCTTAAGTGGACCTCAATATGGGATAATGGTATCATTTATAAATCAGTTTTTAATTAGGAACACTCGTCGTTTCAATCACCACAACGCAATCAAAATTCAGTTCGTTTAGATCTACAGTTTTTTTTTTTTAAATAATTAAAGATTTCCAGTTACGAATCTGTTTGATGGAATTAAAAATATTCAAGACAGAGAATCGAGTTTCCATCGCTCGCTAGATTGATCATAGATGGTATTGCCTTCTTTCAGTTCTTTTTTAAATTTAATATTTTGAAAATTGTTGCAAAGGTGTGAATAAATAATTCTCTACACAATCCTAGTTATTCTGATTTACATTCCAATCTATATCGAGGATAGGTAATATCTATCATATTGGATCTTCAACCATAAGCTGATTTTGACGCTCTGTATCTTCTATATGCAAAATAAATACCTTTTTTTCCAAAGACGATTTACAAACTATTTTTTTTCCCAAAATATTATATCTGAACAACAACTCTGTAGATTTTTAGCTTCTAATATTGAAATTTGTAAAATATACAATTTTTTAAAGATTTTTTTCGTTTTTTCTCGACATACGATAATCTAGAATTTTTCCACAAAAACTGTGATAAAATTTCAATAAAAAAACTATTGGAATACATTCTAGGGACCTTGAAAATGACCCATAATTTTTTTCACAACGATTGAAATTTTCAGATGATAATGGCAGTCGTTCGAAAATTGCTCTGGGCGTGGACCACCCAGGTATGTCAAAGTTGATCGAAAAAAGAGGTGTGTCAACGAAGGGTTAATCGAAGGGAAGCGAAATTCGTATTACGGGGTGAAGGTTTGCGTATATAGTTAGCGTCACCGTGGTGAGCTCGTTTCGTCTTCGTGCTGTGTTGCTCCTGCGCAGGTATGTGATAGCTGAGAACGCTGCTGAGGGACACCTTATAGTTTTTCATCACCGCCGACACGTTTTCCCTTAACTTTCCTTTCGTTTGTTTTACGAGCAAGCGTGCACAGAGCAAGAGGGGAAGAGTTCGTTAAATAAAAACAGAGGCTCCTCACCCTCGGACCTGGGGTGCTTTGCAATCGTGGATGAGGAGAAGTTCTGAACGAAGATCAGTTCATTGGACTTAGAGTTAATTTTTTTTTTCTTGTGTATTAGACAGTTTAGAACATTTAATGGGTATTAGGGAGTTGATTGAGCCCTGGTCAACGTTAGAACTTCTCAGAAGAATAACAAAAAACTCTTTTGAACCACGTTGAATTTTTTTAAAAATTACAAGATTGTTGGGCAGTTTTGGAGGTTCATGTCAGGAGGTTGAAAAAGGTGTGATTTTTGGGAATTTTTTTCTCAGAAACTATAACACTTTATTCAAAAAACTTTTTTTTGTTTGAAAGGTAGTACATTCAGATGTGTCTCTGAATTTTGGCGTTGAAAAAAATTTATTAATAACAAAGTTATTTACAATCTTCTAGATGTCCTATTTGAAAGAGGGGTTTGCGGTGACCACGATTACTCGGAAGTGGATTAAGTAAAATCGAAAATTCAAAAAAATTTAGTTAATATATTAAATTATCTAGTTCTTGGACGAAGGGTTTTTTGAAATATTGATTTCGGACAAAACGGCAAATCTTCAAACGTAAAATGTCGATTTACGATTGTGGCAAACCCTTCTTTCGAACAGTGTCCTGTGACATCTAGGAGATTGTAAATAACTTTGTTATTAATAAATTTCATTTAACACAAAAATTCAGAGACACAGCTAAATGTACTACCTTTCAAACAAAAAAAGTTTTTTGAATAAAGATTTATAGTTTCTGAGAAAAAAATTCCCAAAAATCACACCTTTTTCGGCTTCCTGACTGAGCGTAATCCCTTATAATGCATAGGAAAATATCATTCAGGGACTTTTTAGAAGTGCCCGATCGTGTGTCTGACCTTTACTAGCTTATTCTACTGATCCCAATAGTGAAGACGTATTCTATGTTTAAATATACGAGACTTCCTTTGTCGAGCAACTTTATGGTATTATATTATCAAAAAGAGCATCCAGATTTTCACGTTTTTTGAAGGTTGCTTAATATTTCAGGACTATGACTCTAAACTATCCAACGCAACTCAGATTACTCAAACTAACCTCAAACTAACCTCAAACATAATTGAGATTCGAAGGAGCTCTGAACTTCGTTTTAGAAGTTTATTATAAAACCAATAATCTTAAGGCAAAGCCAACATCCCGTTGTTGGAAAAAATCGCAAATATTTTTATTGCACGTTGAGCTCCCTTGCCCCATAATTATTTTTAATTGCAACCCGAGCTCTTGGCTCAATAATTGTATGCAACTGCATGTTCGTTTAGTTAACGACCGTTGTATTATACACGATTTTAAAAAACAGTTCATCCAACATTTCGTGGAGCATTTTTAATTCTCAACAACAGTTTGCCCACAGAAAAAACATTGAAGACGACACTTTGAGACTCCTCCATGGATACAATAAAATTCTTAGAAAAATCGCCAAGCAGCATAAACTTACTCTGAAACTCGCCGCAAATATTCTTGCAGTCCTGCTCCGTTTGAAAATTGTTTCGATTCCCGTCGCAGCCAGAGTATTTAAACACATGGCAACGACCCGTCTGCTTATCGAAATACGCGCGTAGGATGTTGCTGTTGCACCCCCCTATCTTCATCGGTTCGCTGCAGATCTCTGGAATCAAAGAAGACTCTCATCAACCCCTCGCCTCCCCAAAGAAACCCCTAAAATCCTCGTCCAGCCAAAAAACCCAAAATCGACTATAAATTCTCAGAATTCTTTTCAACCCCTTTGGCACCCCTTCTCTTCAACCACTAAAATCTACGTTCATCGATCACTTTCCGAAGGGCAGCTTCCAAATTATCGATGTCAATGGAGAAGATAAATAATCACCGAACAGTGCTGGAGCTGTGAATCAAGTGGAACGGCTTCGTTGCAGATGGTTTATAGTAGAGCGAGTGATGGTTCTGCTTTCCTCGCGTGTGGAAAACTTAATTAGAGCTTGAGTTTAAGGGGATCGTGTGCTCGTTTCGGGAGACCGACGGGAAAGGCTGGCAATATTTATAGAACGACCTGATGATCGCGAGTCGTGCACCTTCGTCTGCTTCGGCGAAGTCGCGGTATGAGTTGACTGTAGCGGGCCGCAGCGCTTAATTGCGCCGGGTGCGGGTGTTGATGGCTCCGGTTTATATTCCCCGGGGTTATACCCCGGGGCTGCCGCGTGTACGAGGGGCTGGCGTAATTTCCCGGGGAAGAAATGCAACTTCGATGAGGCGGTTGGAAGACTGCGACATGCGTTGGATGTAGGTAATTAGCAAGGGAAGTTAGGCAGCCCGGAAATTCAGAAAATTATGCAACTTTGTGTGCAAGTAGAGTAGCTCATCCGTAACACCAACCGATTTTTTGTTGCTGGCATAGCGCGGTTTTGGGGGAGGGGGGGGGGGGGTGAAACCACCCCTTTCATAGCAAATTTTTATTACATATCTTTAGTACACTGTCTTAAGGGACTATACAAAAAAAAAATAAATAGAAAAACATCCATAAATTTTAATATATTAATTAATCTTCTAGACCCAGCCACGCGAGCTGGTCGAATGTGTAACTGTGGAACAATTTTTTTTTTATAAACTATACGAGTGTAGTTTCCGTTGTACGTACGGATTCTTTGATTGGAAACAAATTTTTTGAAATACGTTCGGAAAACTGTCCATCTTATTCGCGGATTTTCGAAACTTTTCTTCTAAAGCGCAGCATTTTTACAAAAATAATTTGTTTAAGAAATCGGTACGTAGATAGGTAATAAAAATTTTCTATGAAAACTGTAAATTATTCCTGAAAAAAAATTCTTAAAAATGGCATACTTTTTAGGCCGTCACAGTGGTGGTCACCCTTAATGTTTTCCAATTTTAAAGCTGCTTCCCTCGAAATGGTTTTTTTTTTTTCAACTTCGAATCCAACCACCTCCACGAGATCAGGACTTACGTTCTGCCTCCTCCCTGGAGAAATCGCAGGTTGGGATGTTGGCTACGCAGGCAGCCTGCTGCAGCTTGCACTCCTCGAGGCTCAGGTCGTAGTCGCTGTCCCCCATGTTGCTCCAATTATGATCGATCAGCCTGGATCTCAGGTGAACCCCAGGCCCGCAACTGGAGCTGCAGGGCGACCACAGGGACCACTGTGTGTAACGTTCCTCGGGACACTTCTAACGAGGGAACGAACTCGTTCAGCAAGTGATACCACTGCGCGGACGATCGGACACTTCTTTGGCGAATCGGCAGAGAAACGTTCGCAAGGATGTTTGAGAATTAGTAGCACTGTTATGAGATCCCAGCCTTTGCGAGAAATTAGTGTACCAGAAAAGTTTGTGAAAAATGAATAAATCGCAGGCTCTGCGCGTAATGAATAATTAGTAGATTGTGTGTAATTAAAAATTCGAGAAATGAAGTTATCAAATGAAACTGCTAGATGGTGAACAAAGTGAATAAAAATTATCATCGTTTGGTTGAACTATGTTTGACAAGTTTCTGATGTTTTAAAGAATTTTAATGACACTGGAAAATTATAAAAAAAAATGGAGGGGGATAATAATAGATATTACAGATTTGAGTATGAATGTATGGGGGAATTTAAATTGTCAATTTTGAGCTCGTCTTTTGCAATGCAAAGGAGCATCTGCCTCGGGATTTCTGATTCACTTGTAATCAAGCTGGATTTTATCTCGAGGGTAAATTGACTTACGTGAGGATGCCAGTGCCATGGATGCATCTGCGAGAAATGGTGCAGGTATGATTCGTAGTTACATCTCGGGCGATTCGAGATTCGTTAGTGATGATCCGAGCATTGCACGGTTATTGGAAATATAAAGAAAGTTTCCAACGCAGTTTCGTTACAATCACGATGATCGTGAGCGATAATTTGTTAATAACTTTTATGAATATGGAAAGAGATCGCAGTTTAACAGTATTCCTTCACCCTTCGAAGTTAAACGATTTGAAAATCGATCGAACTCGAGCAATTTCTCCAGTTGTTATTAGATTCTTGTATCGTTGGCGAAAGCGACATAATAAATTCCACGGGACAGTGGTACTTCCGGTTATGAGTGATAAGATGTCAGGACCGTGATTTCTGGACGCAGGGCTTCGAGCTTTCCTATAAACAATGGCAGATTAATTTATTCGATATTCGCTGTTCTACTTCATCCTCTCACAACCCTCTTTAGCATCCCAAAATTCATAAACATTTAGTATAAACTACATATTTGCTTGTGCTAGATTCGGTTCAGAATCACGGAATAATAAAATCTGAAGACCGATCCAGTACCGATCCTGAAGAGAATACTTCATCACACCTGAAGAACTTCATCACACTAGGGCTGGGACTATTTTTCGAATTTTTCGGTATTCGAATATTCGAATACTTCAGTTGCCCAAGTATTTGGCGAATATAATTCGAATATCCAAGTATTCGAATACTATTCGAATATTTAAGTATTCGAATACTATTTGAATATTTAAGTATTCGAATACCATTCGAATATTTAAGTATTCGAATACTGATGTATTCGAATAGTATGGTGTGAATTATAAATCAAGTTCTTTAGGTTCATTTGTCAGGGAGAAATCTTGTAAGCTAATTTTGACCCACTTCACAACATTCTATTCCAATACATGAGTATTCGAATACAGCAGTATTCGAATAGTATTCGAATACTTAGATATTCGAATAGTATTCGAATACTTAGATATTCGAATAGTATTCGAATACTTAGATATTCGGATAGTATTCGAATACTTAGATATTCGAATTATATTCGCCAAATAATTGAGCAACTGAAGTATTTGAATATTCGAATACCGAAAAATTCGACAAATAGTCCCAGCCCTAATTGAGAGTAACAACGGACTAACCCACATTTTTTGCGAAATTGAGTTAGTAGCAATAATGTATTCCAATAGGCTCTACTAATCATATAAAATAGGAAAAAGTAAATAAAAATTAATAAAAATTATTAAAAATAAATAAAAAAAATTCTCCAATGTGGATTAGTCCGTTGTTGCTCTCAATGCCTCAAGTCTCAGAACACAACCCTCATAGAATCTTTCCTCGAATGTAGAACAATATTCCCCTCTCTTCATCCATCGCATTCGCCGGATCCAATCTCGACCTGTTTCCAGAAACCCTGGCCCCAGCCAAGACTTTTGTTACAACAAATGCAAATGCTTAGGAATGGTCCGAATTAAGCCCTGTGTTACGCGGCACTCAGCGCAATGATGCTCCGCTCCCCATAAACTCTGATAAAGTTCTGTACCTGCAGCCATTCCTCGATTGCCTCCACCGCCGGTTCCTCGCCCTCGTAATCCTCTCCGTCACCACTGTCCTGCTCCTGATCATCACTCTGATCCTGCTCCTGCTCCTCCTCGTCACCGTTATCATCATCATCCTCCACCTGATCAAACGCTTCCCTTACCTCGTCCGCGTCCTCGCCAGAGCATGGATCGCTCTCGCAGTCCATCGTCTGCTGAAGCTCCGGCCCGTCCGGGATGGACCTGCACTGCTTGCGGTGCTTCTTCTCGCGGAAGTTCCTCGAGCGGGTGCTGTGACCGGGCCCGCAGGTCGTCGTGCAGGAGCTCCAGCTGCTCCACTCGTCCAGGGCGCACGCTTCGGTCTCCAGGAGGGCAGCTATGCGTCCTGCTTTGCTGCTGTAACGAGGGAAACATGATTCTATTCTCCTGTAACCCACCACTCCGCGCGCGAGAATCTTTGCTTCTTCCGAAACAACACAACACAACACTCTCTCTCTTGCTTCCAAAGTTTCTACAAATCTCTCCTGTCTTGGATGAGGGGAAGGAAGCTTCGCGAAACTTTGGAAGGGATTAGAGGGTGGTCAAACGTGTACACTGCAGGGCGGCATCTCTATTTTGGTCGATGGTTAAGGGATTTTTTTCTCACTGGGCAATGAAGAAATCTGTCTCATTCCGATTTTTTTTTTCGAGCAGAATAATTTTCACAAGTAACTGGAGGAGGATTTTGGAAACACTTCGGGGTTCAACTGTAGGAATAGGTTTTGTAATTCCTTTGTGTATAAGCCACGGAAAAAACAAGGCCTGGGCGACGGGATTCGAACCCGCGACCCTCAGAGTACTGGGCAGCCGTCTAACCAACTCCGCCAACGCCGTTCCACCGAAGTCTCTATGTTCCAGACTCCCTCTTAAGTGGGGAGCCTGGTGTACCGGTTCGAAAAGAATCGATTTTTTTATTGCATAAATCAATAGTTGGACACCACGAAAATATGCCCCCAAAGCCGCAGAACGAAATTCGAAAAATTAAAGCGGGCTTTAGCCAGTTTTGCTACGGAGCATCAGGTGACGTAAAGGTTAATATACATTAAACGCGTTTTTCTCGATAACACGGACGATAGCTCAAAATTGAATTCCGCTTTTGCAAACATAAAGTTTATAGTTTCTTTTCGTCGGTGTACCTCTAAAAAAATCAAAAGACATCTTTTAATAACTCTTTTTTGCACGAATAGACAGAACAAGACAGCAAAGATTTGCTGGGAACCGTTTTATTCTGTTTAAAAGCCTGTCATTCCATCAATTTT
Organism: Andrena bucephala; assembly: GCA_947577245.1. Classification (NCBI taxonomy): domain Eukaryota; kingdom Metazoa; phylum Arthropoda; class Insecta; order Hymenoptera; family Andrenidae; genus Andrena; species Andrena bucephala. Next base: position 5,255,311 of record OX387718.1, on the reverse strand, counting down.
GCATTTTCTTCTTTCAACGGTACACTGACAGCGTAATTTCATAAATTTAGTTGAGGACAACGGACGCTGGAATCGATTAAGGACAAGATAATTTAATATACTAACTAAATTCCGACGAATTTTTTATTTCAAATGAATCAGGCCAAAATTAGAATGGTCACCGCAAACTATTGAAAAAAAAAATCGCTGCCGGGAGATCACTGATATTTATTTTATTTATTTATATTTTTCATTGGAATAATTACTACAAGTAGTATAAGATGTACACTTTCGAATACGTAAAGCTTTCTTTAAAAAAGCCTTCAAGTTTTTCCCCCAAAAACGACCGAATGAACATGTTTTTTTAGACCTCACAGGCGGGCATAACCCCTTAATAAGACCAGCTTGAACCAGCACAGCAAGCAAACATGGAGGCGTTAAGGGGTTAATGGATAAGCGCAGAAGTTCCATCCACTTCGACGGCACTTCGTCGCGGAGATTAGCCCACTTCAGTGGCAGAGGGCTCGCGAACCGTCGAGGCCCGAGAAGCTTCGGGAACTCCGCGTGGAATCGCTAGGCGCGTTGCCCCGTCCGCATTTCACTCGGCATATCATCGCGATCCGAGTGAAGGCATCCCGACACGCTCGGAATTCGAACACTTTCCGGCGCCGCGAGTTTTCTAGGATTTTAACGAGCTGGCCAGCACCGCATCAAGCTTCACTGCGTCGGCACAATGCCGGGGCTCGTTAAAATCGGTTAATGATCAGAAACAATTCCCGAGGAACAAGTTCCACATCTATCGGAGTTTCAGAAGTCTCGAGCTAAAGTTTCAGCAAATCTACAAACTGCAAATTAGCATTCCTCCATCTTACTCTTCCTTATCCCTGCAGCAACACCTTCCGAGAGCCGAGATAAAAATAAAAGTCACATTTACGTGGGAGAAGCAACGTGGCAATTCTCGCATGCAAAGTGTATCGATGGAGTTAGTAATTAAAATGCTAGCGATTACCAGTGGGGGCTCTTCCCGTAGCACGTCGCCCTGTCAGTCAGCGAGGTGTCGCACTTATTCTGCATCGCAGCGGTTTCGTCCCTGTAACGCCTTTGCCTCAGCTGGCTGCCGCGCCCGCACGTCACGGAACAAGCACTCCAAGGGCCCCACGAATTCACCCTGCAGGCCTCTGCGCACGTACAAGTCAGAAATTACACGGCTTGTCAACGCCACTGGCAAGGGCTTCGCGATAGGGAAACACGAGAGCCGCTGTGTACACCCCGGAAAATTTACCGCCAAGAAGATTCATAAATGTTTAAATACCACGTGGATTAAGGTGATCTACTCATTTAATTTTAAGGACCTGTAATAGCCTGCCCTTTGACATGGAAATTCCACTTTGAAAGTAAGTTGAGAGCTTGGAGCACATTTAATGGATTAAACGATCGCAAATTGTTTGATAGGATCTACGAACGTTTTAATAATAATTGGTTACAAATATTTTTCAGTAACCGATTCCAGTTGAATAAGAATTCTACTGTTGTGGATATTCTTTTGTCTTGTAGAGGAATGAGTTTCCTTTCTTTGAGAAGGAAATTCTCAGGGATATTGAAATAATATTGTGTGAAGGGAGAAGGTAAATCTTTTGCAAGGAAGTTGATATGCATTCTGTTCTTTAATGCATCCGGTTCTAGTGGCCAAGCAGCGACCTGTTACAGTATGCAGAAATTGTATTGCAAAGTATACGAGGGGAAGTGTAACGTGAAAGCGCAATATCCGAATAAAAAGCTAATTAAAATCTACCTTGTGCATTAACTACCTTCTCGCAGGCAGCATACAAAAACTAGGAACGAAGAATCGAGCTTTGTGCTGAGCAGGTTCAGTCCATTTTCTTACAACGTGTTCAAGTTACGAAAGAAATGCAGCACTTGTTTGGGAAAGTAAGTACGTACAAAGTAACACGTATCCAGGTTCGCTACATTTAACGTCCATTTTTTATATTGTCAGAACTCTTCGTAGCCAGAATTTCTCCTCATTTTTCAGAGTAAATATTCATCAATTTTGCTAAGTTTCGAAGTTCAAAAGCACGAAAAGAGTAAAACAGCCAATAAATGAGTAACTACTATAAAATAATACCAATTGTATTTAAAAATAAAAGGAAACTATAGCAATCATCTAAAATCGAATACTACAGCCACGAAGCGAACAATTTTCGATTGCAGCTATTTTGCTTTAAATAAGACTTCATGAAACTAATTTCATGATCTAATTTTAATAAATAAAATCGAGCACAAGCACCGCCAAATTAGAGACTACTTTAAAGCTTCGTTTACCTCCATTTCCATTAATACAGTCAGCTTGAAAATCCCTCACAGCGATTATGCAAACAGACCATGACGTGGAGACCACGGACAAAGATAATAACAATTTTTTTTATCCTGTTAACTGCCGACGAAAATATAACCCGTCACTCGAAAACGCCTCCACGTTATCCACGGTAGGCAAGACGTGTCAATTCGTCAGAAAATTTTACTAACAATAAATAATCAGGTAATATGTAACACAATTTTTGTTCTTTTCAAAATCACTTCCAAAGTTAGGGGCGTCCTTAAATTACGTAAGGGTAATTTTGGCGATTTCTTATCCCCCCTCCCCCAGTATAAGAATTCGTAAGATTTGATATTCCAACCCTCTCCTTACGCAATATTTTATACATTGAATTTTTTCAGTTATCAAAATTCTTTAAAGGTTTATATAATAAATTCACTAAACTCGGTATCGAGAAATTTAAACTAAAACTACTTTCCTGACACATTAATGATAGAATTTATGTTTATTAAAAATTAACAGCCTTGCGTAATTTAAGGACGACCCCTTATCGCACAATTTTTGGCCTATCATCGTGACGTTACCGTTTAAACACGCTGAAGGGATGCCTCAGTTAAAAATCAAGCAAACAATCTCTTCCTCGGAAATCCGGCCCCCACGATCACGGTCGCGAAATAAAAAGGAGATGGTCTAAATAGAGAAGCAATACTTGCTGTTTTTGCGATTACTGGCAGCTGGTGGAGCACCTGTGTCAACCGCGTCTCCTGGCGCGTCGTCGCACGTCTTCTCGTAAAGCCTCTGCCGGTTCAAGTAAAGCTTGGCGAGGGGTTTCATGTCCAGGCCGGCGGGGTCGTAAAAGGGTGACCTCGAGTCGTCTGGGTAGGAGGAAGTTATGAGTCGAATGGGCTCCTGCGGTTCCGACGGCGAATCTGGCGACTGCGAGAACGCGGGCAATTCTTATTTCGATACAGTTTATGGCTCCGGATCCCGATAGGATTCGTCTGAGGGTCCAGGTACACGTGAAACGAGCTCGGAGAACTTCGCGACGTGGTTTCTATGTATAACTTTGGGGGTTACGATGGGACAGGATGGAACAGAAGATTGGTGGCTGAGGTGTTCGAGGGGACATAAACCGGGCTTGTAATAGTGCTTCTGGAATTTTGTTCTGGTATTTAGGGGCATATGAACAGACTTTGGGGAACATCCAATTTTTATGACTTCGATTAATCCTAGTCTGCTGTAGGGCTGGGACGAATGCTACGAATAAACTTCGAATATTATTATTCGAATATTTGAGTATTCGAATGTTATTATACGAATATCTGAGTATTCGAATGTTATTATTCGAATATTTGACCATTCGAATAATTTAATATTCGAATGTTTAACAAGTGTTCGAATGCTACGAATAAATTTCGAATATTTGAGTATTCGAATGTTGTTATTCGAATAATTTTATAGGACCCGGAAAAAAGAGCCACGGGCGCCGGGAATCGAACCCGAGCCGCCCGCGTGGCGATCAGTCGCGTTTGCCACCACGGCTACGTCGACTCTCCGCGATCCCTCTCCTCCAAACTCCTCATAAATGCACGCCACCTAGGTGCTAAATAAACTAAGGTTGCACACTAGACCGTTGCCTAAATGCCGTTAAGCCTACTACAATTTAATATTCGAATATTTTATAAGTATTCGAATGCTACGAATAAACTTCGAATATTATTATTCGAATATTTGAGTATTCGAATGTTATTATTCGAATATTTGAGTATTCGAATGTAATTATTCGAATATTTGAGTATTTATGTATTCGAATACTATTCGAATATTTAAGAATAGTATTCAAATTCTTAAATATTCGAATACTATTCAAATACTTAAATATTCGAATAGTATTAAAATACTTAAATATTCGAATAGTATTCGAATACTTGAATATTCGAATAGTATTCGAATACTTGGATATTCGAATTATATTCGCCAAATAATTGAGCAACTCAAGTGTTCGAATATTATATATAATACCGAAAAATTCGACAAATAGTCCCAACCCTAGTCTGCAGCGTCTTCTCGACGGAATTGGTGGTCTCATTCCTTTAAAAAGTCTTCTAACTTTGAGACAAATACGAGGCAGTTGTTACCGATATAGGTAAGCTGCTCTTGCTTCTGTGTTATGTTAAATGTATAATTGAACCGAAGGCCGTAGCAGTATTAAATTGGATTTCGAGGTATCTCAGCGATGGATTAACCAATGGACTTCAGTATTTACACACATGTACGGTATATTAAGTCGATACCCACAATGACTTTTCAGTCGCTACCTTTGCAACACGAAAAATTGACGAAAAATAATTCATATTTGTTAAGATGTATTTGTTAATGTTTATTCTGGGGGTGACACACGAAATCGTTAATTTAGGTAGTTGACAAAATTGTGGTCAACCACTTAAATTAACAATTACAGAAAATAATGTGCAATGAACTACACAATTACATTTTAATCGTAATTTGCAAGCTGTAATTAGATTACATTTTGCCTAACTCTGGCTAAACCTCAGTCAAATCAATTTCTGAAGATAGTTTCAGATTCCGGATTAAAAACATCACTACCTTGTCACTAGTCGTTATAAAATTTTCAAAAATTTTAAATTTACCCACAAAATCAACACACCCTAATACCTGGGGTCACTTTAACTTCTGCCTGGCGGATACAGGGTCCATTTTGACCCATCCCAAACATCAAACTACTCGTCTTACTTTTCATTAGCATCATTTCACGAACACAGCAATGTCAGATTAAAAAAAAAAAACTGAAAATCCAACATACAAATTTAAGTACTCTGAAACCTGTATTAAAGAAATGGCCCCAAATGTCCCTAATCTGCTGTCCAAGGGTTTGAAAGCCATCAAAGGCGACTTCGCTTTAAAACGATTTAATGCCACAGGTCCTTCTTTCCTCCATCTAACTTTCACGTTAAATTCCGAGTGCACCAGGCAGCTGCGCGTGACGAGTTAGCTCGTCCTCCCCAGCCGACAGGTTAAATAATATCCGCGATCCCGACTGTACCTTTCGCCCTTTTCGCCGATCGCGGGTTCGCCAACTGCGAAAGGGCGCACCCCCCTCGGAAACGGATGGCGTCGCGACGAGGAAAATCCTCGCTGGGCCGGAAAAGTGTCGAGGGCCACGTTTACCTCGACGTCGTCAGCGATTTTCCCGCACCCCGCAGCCCTATTGTCAATTGTTAGCGACGAAACCTCCCGTCGAATTTATCATACTACGCTCTGTGCCCGACAGCTGAACTTCATTTTGTTCTGCCAAATCGCTGCAATCGATGGGGCCATTTTATTATTTTTTTTTTTGCCAGGCAAAAAGTTCCCCCCTTTCATCCAACTTTCACAGGGGCTCGATTTTCCCGCTCGCAGGGACATTTTTCGCGATTTTTCTCAAGTGAGAAAAAGGTCTCAAGTGAATTAATAATAATAATAGGGTCAAGGAATTTTTCGCTCGTAAAATGGATTGCTGAGAGAGTTGTGCTTAAATGTATTTGTCAGTGAGAATGTAAATAATTTTCATTTAGATTTTAAATCATCATGCGATCAATTTGTTTTTTTTTTTAACTCAACTGTTTAGGAGTCGAAGAGAAAGTTACAAATAACTGAATTACCAATTAATCTCGATACAAATGTGTCATTTGTTCGAGTATTTAAATAGTTAATGTTTGATTAACCTTCGTCAATCATGAAATGTTCAGCAAAAAGGAGGCTCTCGAATGAAAGGAGTATTTGAGAAACTATCGCACTCACTAAGTAGGTGATTCCGCTGTCAGTCCCAGCGTCGTAAGGGTAAAGATTAAGCTCCTTGTGCTCTATCCAGGAGCGATTAACTAGGCACAACTCCAGCCCGGAAACCCCAACTATCCAATCAGGTGAAGGGTCTAAAAAAAATACGACAAGTTCGTGAGTTCAATGAAATTGTATAAATGTATTAAAAGCGTCTAACAAATCTTAAAGAAGTTGCTGGAGTAGGTGTCTTTATCTGTTATTTCCCATCTAATATCGTGTATTTATTTTATATTAATTTTTTTTCACTACTCGATCTTCTTACTTCGTAGGGTTCATCTTCCTTTTCTATTTCACAGGCGTAGAGATTAGGGCTGGGACTATTTGTCGAATTTTTCAGTATTCGAATATTCGAATACTTCAGTTGCTCAATTATTTGGCGAATATAATTCGAATATCCAAGTATTCGAATACTATTCGAATATCCAAGTATTCGAATACTATTCGAATATCCAAGTATTCGAATACTATTCGAATATCCAAGTATTCGAATACTATTCGAATATTAAAGTATTCGAATACTGATGTATTCAAATACAATTCGAATATTAAAGTATTCGAATAATAACATTCGAATACTCAAATATTCGAAGTTTATTCGTAGCATTCGAATACTTGTAAAATATTCGAATATTAAATTATTCGAATAGTCCCAGCCCTAGTAGAGATCAGGCAAGAGTGTTATTCAAAATTTATAAATCTCATCGCGCAAATGTGAGTATATGAATTGAATGATCGATACGAATTGGACAAATATGAAAGCACCACTCACCAAGCATGGAGACCAGAGACATCAGATGATGTTTCCTGTCAACGCGGAAGACTGCAAAGGTTTTGCCAGTGACGTTGGGGTAACTTATCCCTCTGGCTTTGATTATCGTCCTGATGTGCTCGCTCTAGGAGGATGTAAAACGTGACTGCATAAATATTTAACGACTACCATCAATATTAATCTGGGTCGTCCCTTTTGGAAAAGACCGAAGCTAATTATGTTGCAAGCGGAGGGAAGAGAAAAGAGTCGGTTTCTTTTAGACTCTCCGAATCTAGATTACCGTTTTCGAATTACCGTCGGTGACTTTAGATTTTTGTAAGAATTTATGGTAACGAAATAAATAAATTTAGCGGGCATATTTACTTGCTCTTTCAATTCTGACTCCAACTTCCTCGTCGATCCAAGCTCAGCTACTTGTTGCAAACCGGTGCTCGCCATGCCGTTGTATCTCCAAAATCTGTAATCGACTGTGTGCGAGGCTCCAATCACGTCTGAGAATCGAATTAGCCATCCCTTGCTGGGGAAGTCCTGTTTCAAGATGAAAGAAAATCGTGATCAGCATAGTTTCTTAAATAAGATTCTCGAGAAGAACGTCGCTTTAAGGATAATTAATTACCTTTGTAGAAACTTTGAAAATAGGATAGAGTATTTTAAAGTTTAACAGAGCGAATTTCTAAGAAGAATTGCAATACCTCGCGTTTTTCTAAAATTTTCAAAAATTCACATAGCTTTTTATTTCCTTGAATCAAGCGCATTTTCTTTCTACGAACAATTTAATTTCAAACATGTATGATCAGACGGAGAATTAAACCAAAAATACTGAAATATATTTCAGTTATTTTTGACCAAGGAAATTTTTAGTTTCATCAGAATCGTAAGTATTTAACAACGGCAGACCAAATCGGTTTATTCGTTATAAATTCTTGTCTCGACTCGAGGGCCTTTCGATAAAATTTTCTCGTAACGCAACCGAACTGTACAGGGCCAGGAGTTTCAAAAAAGTTCCGTCGAACTTTCTTCCGATCCACTTTCACGCCATCAGCTACCCTACTTCCGTTCACGAAATCGACTTTAATAAAACAGTAGCGTGCCTTCTTATTTTGAACGAAAATTTCGAAAGTGAATTGAAACAATTCCCCTCGAACTCTCGAGCATACAATATTTTTCTTTATTTTTCATTTTCATTAAAAAAAAACCTAAATGACAACTGCAGGATAATAGACACAAAATGCTGATCAGATTAAAACGAACAATTTTCTATCGCAATAAAATAACTCAAAAATGAAAAATCGCTATAAGAATAAAATTCAAAGATTCTCTGATCAAGAAATGTTGAATTATACAAAAAAGCACCTTTCGCAAAATACCTTCTCCTCCAAAAAAAAAACAGGGTGCCTATATTTAGGCACCTAAAATATTAATTTTAATATGTATATTAAAATATCCATTTTTTATTAATATTTAGGTGCCTAATTATAGGCACCCTGTCTTTTTTTTGAGGAGAGGGTATCTTGAAATATTATCTATCTTTTTGTATAATTCAAAATTTCTTGACCAGAGTATCTTTGAATTTTATTGTTACAGCGATTTTTAGTTTTTGCCCTATTTTATTGCGATAGAAAATTTTCATTTTTAATTGTGAATCTCTCAGCATTTTGTGACGATTATCGCGCAGTTGACGTTAAGATCTGTTTTTCATGAAAATGAAAAATAAAGAAAAATATAGTATGCTCGAGAGTTCGAGGCGAATTTCTTCAATTCTACTCCTCTATAATATTTGATAAATTCTATAATATTTTATAAAGCTCGATAGCAGTCCCATGCGTCAGTCGCTTTTATTTGCAGAGGTGTTACGTGCCTTGGGGTGGGTGTTCCTCGACCAAAGTCCCTCGAAAGTGACTTCGTACTTGGCCTCGTCGCAGGCGCAACACTCCTGCAGCACTGGGCCCTGGTCGTCAGCCTCCGCTTTCGAGTCCTGGCAGATCTTCACGGACAAGCTGGGATCGTCTATGTACCACGTATCCGGCGTCTCCAATATCGTTGTCCTGTGCTCCATGAAAAAAGGAAAAGGAGAGAAGAGGGCCCGCGTTATTAATCCGATCGATTAATAAATTTGATCAGTCAACACTGTTGTTCGAATAATCGATTCTTTCATACAATCTTTTTTTATTATTCGAAGTGGCAGATTTAAAGGACAACGAAATTGCCATTTTTTGGCCGAGCTGGAAACGAAACTGAAAGTTGTAATAAATGCGTTATCTTGATTTGCAGAGACAAAGAAGATGTGAAAGTAGAAGAGGGCAAAGGTGGTGGGACCCTTTTCATATTAAACTAGCTGACCCGTTACCCTGTTTCACTCGGGAACCATTATTACTATTTATTATTTTGGATAGCATATTTATATAAATAGTGTATAATTTAATCTGAGACGTATTTAATGTATATTCAAAATTTTATTAAAATCCGTTCAGCCGTTTAGGCGTGATAGGACAAACAAACAGACAACGTTTTACTTTTATATATTAATTAGTAAGGATTAGATTTCAATCTTGTTACTATCTAAAATTCTTATTTTCGTATAGAAGTGATATTGATAAAAGGGAAGAAAATAAACAGCTGGATATATATTTTTCTCGCAGGTCAATGATTTACAGATGATATTAATATTTGTATATTAATCCAAAATAATTATTATATGACTAGATATGCTAAAATATTTTTGGCCAGCTTTTACTACACCTACGACAATATGAACATATGTCACGTTATGAGTTCGTTTCCCATGAAATTGTATGTTAATCTTCAGACTTGCCTCAATAAAATTCTGCAATAATTAATTCTCTATTAATTTTTCCCCCTAATTCGATAAATAAAATACAAATTTAAAAATATAAAAAGGTTCGCCACCGGGGCTCATAGGACCCTGCATCCTCTAAGAATTAATAAGCTCGACATTTTTTAACAAACTAGTTACCTAGATACTGAAATAATGATATTAACACAAGAATGTTAATCAAATTGATAGAATTAAATTAATAAAATTATTGAGAACTGGATGCCAAATTTTTTCTTTTTCTCCCTGTCAGTTTTACCTTCTAATGGGGGTTGCCCACAAATTCCCTTGGCATCAACGCGTGTACTCAATGTTCCCACCGAAGAAAATCGTTTCCCGATGCTCGAAGTGTGAGTTTAGAAAGTCACTTTCATGCTTGCTATTAAAATATCCCTTCACCTGATAAATATGCAACCGCTACCTTCGGAAGGGCTGGTCCAGGCCACGGAGACCTCCTCCTTCGGCACCTTGGACGTCTCCACCACGGCGTTAGGGCAGATTTCGGAGTACCTCGACAGAGCCTCGTCCTGGATATCGAAAACACCGCTGTCCGCGGTCTCGCTTTCGCCCTCCGAGTCGCTGGTTATCAGGAACCTCGTGAACTTGCGCGGGATCACCCCCGTGGTCTCTGCTTGCACCGTTACTGAAACAGCGATTCCAGTTTTGCCACAGTTTCCATGGATTCCGTGGCGAAGGGGGTCTCAGAGATGGTCGAAACAAGCTTCCAAATTGATACTTTTACGACGGAATGGTTTGTTAACACGTCCCGTGCCAAGGTGGAAATTTAGATTTTTAGGAGGGCCATAGAAAGCAACGAGCAAACCCATACTGGGATATTCAGTTATAGAAAAATAGTAGTTGTGTTATTTCCTTCCAAATTTTTGAATTTTTTGGTTCTACCTTGCGGGGTTAGACCACCTTGGCCAGGTGAATTTATTATTAAGTGACAAAAACACTTTTATCCATACAAATTTTTCAGGGAAGATAGAGACATCTTTGAATGATATAAACAATTTTTTTTCTCAAAAATATCAAAACATTCTGGAAAGTTTAAATGAAATTTTCTCGAAACCACAAAAATTTTTGTTTCAAAGTGTTAGTTATTTTGTTATTTTTCAACCAATCGAAAAAAGTGACGGTCGGACGATAGAGAATATATTTAAGAACAGCTGTGCAAAATTGTATAAAAATCCATAGAGTTTTACTCAAATTACAGCGTACACTGTTTTAAAAAACGTGGTTTCGAGAAAAACGCATTTAAAGTTTTCGGAATGTTTTGATATTTGAAAAAAAAATTGTAATGTTATTCAAAGATGTCCCTATCTTCATTGAAAAATTTTATCGATAAAAGTCTTTTTGTCGCTTAGAAATAAATTTCCAAAGATGCGATATTTCTTGACCTGGTCAAAATTATCTAACCCCTTAATTTAGACAATGAATCAAGAAATGGGTACTTATTTTCTTTGAATCAAAGTTTCACTTCTGGAAAAGCCCCTGGTCAGTCCACAATGGTAGCATTATTTTACAAGAATATCATTTTATTTTACAAATCCATCGATGTTTAAACGAGATATCATGTTAACAATTTTTTTTGCAGTGGTCTAAAGAACCTCAAAAGTCATAAACAATTTACCACAGAAATTATGGTAAATAATTTTTTTCGAGCACTTTGTGGACTAATAAATCGTGTGTAATAAGTATTCTGTTTTATTGTTTCTAATAAAACCACTAAAAAAATCCTAAGATCATTCATTTTCGCCGCGGCAAAACATATTTAAACCCCTTAATTCCTTACACCTTCGCCTATATGCATCGTTTATTTAATTAGCACGGTACTTCTACGTCTTCCTTTATCATTAATATTTACGTGCTCCCTCGCGAAAACAGCGCCTAACGTGAACAATTATTTTCGCGCACGAAACCACCCGGTTTTTGGTTACACATCCGACCATCGAGTCACACGTTACATTGACTCCGCAAACGTGGCGTGCAAATGAAAATTCCGTAAATCTGGGTCAACATTTGCAGCCAAAATGGAAGCGCAGCTTCCATATTACTCGTGTAAATATCCCGTGTATCTTGTAAAGTAAACATTACACCCCGTCCATGCGTATAAACGCGCCATAAACAATTTAAAGGTTTCGTTGGCTTCAATCCGCGAAGTAGGAAAACGGAAAAAAATCGATGGTTGAAGCGCGAAAATGTCCGAGCCCTGTGGAATCTCCATCTATCGAACAATATTCGTGTATCCAAAATAGAAATATGGAAGCTAGCCGGTCTGTGGCCCGCTATTTATAACTTGGATTAAACACGATACACGGTGTAACCAAGCGAAATATCGAAAGCGGGCACGATTTTTTTCTGGCTGCGTTTAAGGGCCGTCCATTATTTTGACTGGGAAAAATAACGCGCCACGAATTTTACATCCCCATCATTTATCCAGGTCTCGCTGAACGAGGGGAAGCTTCGACATTGGAGAGCATGGGAATTTGAGTGAACACGAAACGGCTGAGGGGAGTCGAGAATAACTAGGTGGACGTAATATTTTGAGTAGAAGCCTTGGTTTTAATGGAATCCTACCATTAAAGCATGTATTTACACCTTAGCGGTTCACTGAATTTTAGGAAAACCTAAAAAAAAGTACCACTTTTTTTATGAGGAAAAAGAAATTAAAATACAACAGAAGAAAAAATATAAAAATTCTAATAAACCAATAATACAATACATAGATAATGTAAAAATAATAAATTGAATTTCAAGAACTGAATGTCATAAAAGTTGGATGTTCTTTAGAGGGTGTCACTAATTAAATGGTTACGATTCTATCGAACGTAATATTACGGGGGTTGAATTTTGAGACTGTTCGCAAGAAACGAAATATTTAATGAAATATTTAATTTAATAATATAACGAAGTAATGATAGTTCGATTTACAGTTTGGAGTTATTTTCTGTTTGTTACTCCTTACCAGTTTACTGATATAATTGAGTTTGAAGAGAATGTAAGCTTAATTTTGCAATAGGCTTCACAGTAACTAGTCAATTTTCAGGGTAATAAAAATTGTTACAAATTTCAATCGTGGAATTATTGGCGGAGGGATATTCGAGCGTCATGTCGATAATAAAAATGAACCTCTATGGCCAGGAAAATTGCATTCGCTGCAACGCGTCGCGTAATTGAAACGATTCCTCTGGTTTCGCAAACTTTTTCTGCTTTTAAACAAGCAAATTAAATTCTAAAAGTTTGGCATATTATTTAACCCCTCGTGGCCACACGGGGTGTATCGCAAGCCAGGATATGTATTTGTGAATATTTCTGCAAATTTTTAGACCTTAATAATAAAATTTGAAAATTTAGCGAATATAAAAAAAATCGTCTTTATCCACAAATATTTTTTCAAATACAAATTTCAACATATCAAAATTTATATTTCTAAAAATGGACTATTAGAGTATTACGAATGTACAATTATCACTCAAAAGTCAAAAGATTCAAAAATACGAAAATGGTAAATGTAGTGAACCCCGCGTGACCACGGAGGGTTAATCTGCGCGATATTGTCGAGCTATATATAATTCGTTAAGACGAGTATTTTTAGTGAAATTCAAAATTTGACCACCCCCACTTAAGCATTATCAATTCAAATTAAATAAATCTTCATCCTACATAAAACACAGGCAAATTTAATCTACCCCCCCCCCCCAATAAAATAAATTAATTATATTTTTAGTGAAATTCAAAATTTGACCACCCCCACTTAGGCATTACCATTTCAAATTAAATAAATTTTCATTCTACATAAAGATTGCAATTATGAATTTGAAAATTAGGAAGTTTTCGAGTGTAAATTAAAAAGAGCAGCGACTCGGGGGTAGGGTTTATACAAAAACCGAGTTTTGAAAAAACCGGTTTTCGAATTCCACTATTTCCAAAAACCGGTTGAACAGGTTTTCGAATTTTCATAAAAAAATATAATTAAAATAGTAAATAAATATTTGTACTTATTTTAAAAAATTTCAGTTTTCTTAACAAAAGAAAATATACTCTATCTGTACAAAACCAAATAAAAAAAAATTAAAATAACCAAAATCTGTACAAATACGTACAATTTTTTAGTTCATTTAATATTTATGGATCTACAAAAATATAATACAATAAAATAGACTGCATACAATACTAAATGAAAAGAAAAAAGAAACTAAAATAACTCAAATCCGTCAAAATACAAATCTTTAAAAAGGTGGTACCAAATTATAAATCTTTATTCCATTTACTATTTTTTTCTGAAAATATGTACTCATGAAGTGTATATGACTACAATATACTTCTGTCCGAGGCGACTTCAACTAAAAATGCTAATGTTTTTAATTAAATAATTAATCCATTTCTGCGCATTAATTCAAGTATACAAAACCGATTTTTAAAATTTAAAAACCATTTTTCGAATTTTACAAATTTATAAATATAAACCGGTTTTTAAAACCCGACAAACCATTCTCGGGGGTAGTCGGAATTTTCGAAATTCTCGCCTCGTTCCGAACACAGACGATCTTCTAAACATCCTGTGGACGTAAGAAGCGTTACTCCCCTTCCGGTCGATTTTACTTCGACTGCCGCGAGCATTTATGGCTTCCAGTATTACGGGTCTTCGCGGAACTGCGTCTGCGCTGAATATTCAGTCGCCGTTTAAACGTAGATGGCGAACATTATTCACGGGAGGATCGAATTCGCCGCGATCGAATGGTGTTTCATCATTGCACGTCTAACTGTTGCACAATACGACGTTAATTGTAACACAAGAAGCACAGAATCACAGCTACAAATGAAGGGAACATTTTCTCTACAATCAGCAGTATTGTTTCGAGTTTTGGCCAAGTCTGATGAAGATTCCAATCGCCACATCGTTCCCGATTCCCTAATTACTTGTTTATAACAAAAATGTAGCTTTTCATAAAAAAAAAAAAAAAAAAGAAAAGTGGTATGAGCTCCTTGCTTTTTTATTTTGAACATCACTGCACGAAACTGTTAAATAGTTTCCAGCATTTCTGTGCCGATTTCGAAGCAACGTCGTAACAAATATTCACACGAAAGTGAATCATATGTGACGCAGAGAAATCTGTGGGTGGCAAGTGTTTTGGCGATGCACCCGCTGAAATTCATAGACATGCGTCAGCATACAGTGACTGGTGACCTCCCACGATCATTCCCATAACCCTGAATTAGAAGAATTAACTATGAAAAAAAAAGAGGAGAGCCGGGGGGGGGGGACAGTTAACTAAAGCCTTCGTCGGGGTATCGCGTTTCCCACGCCAGCGCCAGCAGAAATGAAATTAAGAAACGCGGGCTCGTCGATTTTCGCCACTGCACGAAAAGTCTTAACAGAATTTAGGGGCAGCTTTTGCTGGATTTACAGGTTATTGAAATTTTATTTCCTTAGAAAAAAAAATCAATTTCACAATCACCCGCAAAAACCAGCAAAATTTGTTCTTAAATTCTATTAATCCATTTATCGAAGTACCAGAAAAACTAAATATTCCAGCACTTCCTAAAGCTTCGCACTATTTTTATTCCATACAGCTACATTATATGCATTTCTTGATTTTTGCTGAAAAAACTTATCCGTTTATTTGTAAATTTTCCTAACTGATTATAACCTGGAAATATTAACTTTCATCGACAACGTCTGTATTTTTAAATAATCGCAAATAAGTAGAAAAAGCATGAAAAATAATAAATGAGTAAATACAATTAAAGTACATACATATACTTACAGGAAAAAAAAGTACAGACAAAAATAATTTTGCTCAGCTCGACTCGCATTTCAAACCGCTGCGCGCTCACCGCCTCCACACATATAAATCCTTCAAAATATAAATCTGCGAAATTTCTGCCTTACGTCGCAAACATCCTGCACGAATGTTCCGTTTTGCCGCGAAGGAAACAGGAGAAGAAAGAGCGTGTAGCTGGGAATCGATCCAGCGAAGCTTGCACTCGGTGCAGCGTCTCGTGAATTTAGTTGTCACGCTGCTTGATCGCCTCTCCGTTTACGTCTTTAGAAACCCTTCGAACGTAAATCGCCAAGATTTGTGTCTGCGCGGCGAGGCTTAATCGAATTCCGGATAATGCCGGCCCTCTCTTTTCCCCCTCCCCGCTTGGCCATCCCCCCTCCGCCGCTACTCGACATCCATTTCTCACCTTGACACGCGTTAGTTCGCCAAATTCGTGCATAGTGAAAAGCTTTTCGCCGCCCGGAGGTGGAGAAACGACGTTACGGAGGCGCAGTCGCGCGTGATCCTCCTCGATGAACGATAAAACGTAATGGGACGAAGGTTTCTGGCGGATTGACTGTATCTAAAGTTTAATTGACCGGGGGGGGGGAAGCTTTTCCGATAGAGGTTTCTCGACAGTGCGAAATCTAATTAGATTTGGCCGTGGCAATTATATTACCAGCGAGCTTTCGCTATTATTTGTGTCTTCGCGCTGCCAGTGGTGAAAAACGGCGGGGGGGATGTTGAAATATAATAAAAAGGCACTTGGCTACACGCTCTCTTTCGGATATTAGATTTCCAACGCCAATGGGCATCTTTCGAATGACCTAGCGATTTAATGAGCAAGCAAATTTAATGAATGATCTGCTATGAGGGACATCTTGAGTAATTGTGCTTAAGAGAAATTAATTCTTAGTGAAACCGTGGTTCGTGGAAATAGTTTTCACGCGGAAATGTTATCAAAGGGGATAAACATTTGTTAGTTATTACTATAGCAGCGTAGAAATTGTGATGGAAATGTTATTTCAGAAATAATGGATTTGCGTTAAGGAGTATCGGACGTACAATATCAGACAAAAGTATATGAAATTTGAAATGGATATGGAATTCGAACGACAGTTGGAGTCTTATTTTTAATCCGAGGAAGGTATTTTTCACTTTACAAATGCTTTCTCAAGCATTATTTGCTAGACTTTTGGCAGTGAAAATGCCCAGAATTCACAATTTTCTCAAGTTATAATTTATTTGTTTAAAACGGTGTAGTGAAAACAATTGAAACTCGGCAGATATTTTCATCTGCCCATATACTGCATGTACAAAAAAAATTGAAAACTTTGGCACTATTTCTTCAACATTTTTTCAGATGGTTTATCCGTCAAGATCGTCTCTTTCCATAAGAGTGCGTGTAAAATCAGTGAAAATTAAAATCGTTATAACTCGGTAACCTTTTAGTGAATTCGTTTAAAAATTTTGGAGCACACCAGGAGGATTAAAAAGAACAACCTCGCAAATTTTCATCAACTTGGCACTATTTTGAAAGTAGGTCCAATACATCCTTAAAAACCTGAGAGCATAGAAGCATTTGTTGGAAATATTATACAGTTGTCAGTGTTATTTATGTGCTTTTATATCTACTGTATTCTCTACCTTTTACTTCTGTCACTCCAGCATTTTGTTGCAATATTTTCACATGACGTTTGGACTTTCGTGTGGCTGCAGAACCAATATTTCTCGAGTCGTTCGTTGACGTTAAATCGAAACAAATACTGGTGCCCCATTGAAAAATACGAGAAAGTAAACGAGAGAAATTTCAAGTCTCTACTGAACTTGACATTTGAATTAGAATTTAGTCGAATACACTATTTTCAAACCTGAAAATATTTAAATTGATGATATTCAATTTCGAATTGAAGAAAAAATTAATCCAGTCAATTGTTCTTTGAATAAATTTTTACTTGAATTAAATCTGTTTAAGGTACATGAATTTTTTAATCGACTGTATGACTGTGAGCTGTAATTACCTGATTCTATATTAAATGTTTACATAGTTGTGAAAATGTAATACGAAGAGTGGAGGGTTTTAATTGGAACGGGGAAGAAGCTGAATTCGCTTCGCGCCACATTCTTGCCATTCATTACTGTCTTTCTGCCAGGCCTGAGTTTGAGGGATGATCATAAGCCACATTCTCCACTGTCTGTTTCCCATTGTCTTTTCCCACTGTGGCGTTACTCTACTTCGACGCGACAAAAGGAGATTAAAACTTTCTTCCTTAAAATCTGCACGGCTTGAGGCGGCTTAAAAAATCGTTCAAGTGATTTGGAGTTTGGTTAAAAATCCTGGACGGCACTTTCTTAACTTTTATAGAAATATTTATTTCTTGGGCGAAAAATAAAAGAGTTTGCTTTAAAAAAATTAGTATACTATTACCAGATAATTCAACTTTTTTTAAGACGATTAAATGAAAAATTAAAAAAAATGAAACTCGCTGTGTAATACTTTTTTCATTAATACATCCTTCGTACTTTATTCCAAAACCCTGCTTTTGAGTTGTTTAACCCCTCGTGGTCACACCTTCTAATAATCACAAATTGGTAACACTGGGTTCACTGTATCCCAGTGTCATTTTTTGAGTTACCATTTTCGTATTTTTGGATCTTTTAACTTTTCACTGATGATTGTACATTCGTAATACTTATACAGTTATGGTGTAATAGTCTTTCTCTAGAAATGTAAATTTTGATATGATAAAATTTGTAGTTGAAAATGAGCGATTTTCCATGGTTGGTGGGAAAAACCCGATTTTTAAAAAGTTTTTATATTTTTTTTTTTTACGATAAATCTCCTTTGGAAGACGTAAAGGTGCGACATTTCAAATCGAAAATTGCTCTTGGGGTGCAATACACCCCGTGTGACCACGAAGGGTTAAATATAAAAGATTGAGTTTGACTTTTGAATTCAAAAGATTGAACAGTGATACTTCGATTATGGGCCAGATTTTTATATACACACTTCTTTTGGTGTAAGGAACAAAAACAGGATTCTAAAGAGCAACAAAGAATGCAAAAAAAAATTTCCCATCAGAAAATTATTTTTTCCCCTAATGGGATTTTTTTTATCCTTTGTTGCTCTCCACAAGCCTGATTTTGTTCCTTACACCAAAAGAAGTGTGTACATAAAAAACTGGCCCATATGAACCACATTTGCAGGTCGCTATGATTATTTTAAACAATTATGTATATATTATTCCTTAATAGCGTAAAAGAAAAAATTGTTTTTGTGCGAGGTATAAAAATGGCTTCCACTAATATCCCCAAATCTACAAGGACGTCAGCTGGAGAGTTAATTGGAAAACAGACAGAAACTCTTTAGTTAGTTAACATTTTTGGAACAAAGGCAACCTCATGGAGAACCTAAATTTTATACTTGAGAAAATGGCCCAATAATGGCACTGCAATAATTTCGTATCGAAACGCGGTTTGGTAGAAAGCTTTATATCAAAGGAAACGTCCATTGTTTGTCGTGGATTTCGCAGAGTTCCTCAGCTCTGCACTCGTTGCATTCGTTGAACTGCGTCCACGCAGAGTTCGACACCTGGCTCGCTGCCAGCCTGTTTACGTAACGCATTAATTCACCGACCGGTTGGTCTAGCGCGTGTTCGTGGCCGTGGATCATCTCCGTCGACTTGGTCGGCTTAGTTTTCGACGATTGCATGCAGTAGCCCTCCCTCGATAAGAGCGAAGTGGATCGAACGTGGAGGAGAGGCGCGGGAATGAATCCAATCCGAGTTGGTTGGTTCTATGGATCGTGTTACGTGGCTGCAATGATCCACGCTGTTATAGGTGCGCAGAGCAGCGGCGAGGAGGTCTGACGATGTGCAAAAATTGGATGGCTCGAGTTTGTAGTTAATTAAACCAGCGTCGATTAAAATGACGATTGCCAATGAAAGGGATATAATTTTGTGGGATGCCAGGAATATCCTGCTTTCCCTTTTATTTTATTTTGAATAACGTGTTAATAATCCGTTTGATCTTGGGTGTTTTAATTTATTTCTTAAGTTAATTTGAAATTTTGAAAGTTGAAACTAGTCTTCCTTCTCGGCTGGTTTCAATCGTTAAGTAATTGTTGGGAAGAGTCCGTTCGGTTAATTTCCTTCGTCGGAGGCATCAAATAAACAAGCAATTTGCAAGCTTCCACTCCCGAATTCAGAATCTATCTAACTACTCGAAGAAGACGCGAAGAGAATTAAAACTTTCACCGGCTTCAGTCGATTGCGCCTCAACTTTTCCAGGCGACGTTCATTATGTAGGTGTCGACCTGCGTTTTGTCAAATCAAGCATCGATTACATTTTCTGTAAGGTTTTCTCCTAATTGTAACTATTTTATGTTTTGTGAAGTATAGACATTGGACGCAAAAGATAAGAATTCAAAGTTTTCAGTTTCAAACCCAAATACAGATTAAAGCAACAAGCACTACACTAGAAATATTTTCGAAATACCATTCACGATTAAAATATATGATCCGTGAGGTCTGAAATAGGGTTGTTACAAATATTAGAATAGGCATTCTAAGTAGAATTCAAATTTGAGATCCGAATAAATGGAATTTGAGATCCGAATAATTCGAATTTGAGATCCAAATAATTCGAATTTGAAGACCCGAATAATTCGAATTTGAGATACGAATAATTCGAATTTGAGACACGAATAATTCGAATTTGAGACCCAAATAATTCCAATTTGACATCCGAATAATTCCAATTTGAGATCTGAATAATTCGAATTTAAGATCCGAATAATTCGAATAATTAAGAGTATTCGAATATTTGGAGTGGTCGAATTTTGGATTATACCGAAGAGGAATCTGAACAATAAATATTTTCTCACACTTTATCGTAAAATTCTTTTCATATTAGTCTTTACAATTATTTGTTTTTCAAACGTTTGGGTATATTCGTATTCGGTACAATCCGAAATTCGAACACTTTGAATTATTCCAGTATTCAGAGTTATTCGAACATTCGAATACCCAGAATTATTTGAATATTCGAATACTCAGAATTATTCGAATACTCAGAATTATTTGAATACCAGTATACAACTATTCAGTATTCAGTATTCACCAGAATAATTCTGAGTACTCGAATATTCGAATACGCAGAATTATTCGAACATTCGAATGCTCAGAATTTATTCGAATATTCGAATACTCAGAATTATTCGAATACTCAGAATTATTTGAATACCAGTATACAACTATTACCAGTATTCAACTATTCAATATTCAGTATTCACCAGAATAATTCTGAGTACTCGAATATTCGAATACTCAGAATTATTCGAATATTCGAATATTCAGAATTATTTGAATATTCGAATACTCAGAATTATTTGAATACCATTATTCAACTATTACCAGTATTCAGTATTCCCCAGAATATTCGAATACTCAGAATTATTCGAATATTTACAGCTCTAGTCTGAAATGACTCCATAAATCTCAACTTCAATGATCCTAGAATTATGACCCATCAGCCCTGTTTTCTACCCCTAAAAAATACCTACATATTTCTGTTTTCCTTCACAGACTTATTCTTCCCCAAAGATCTTCGTCTTTACGAAATTGAAGTTCCACAGAGGTCTCAAGTGGCCTCAGAAGTGAAACTCAGCTGCAGTCGTCGCACCGTTTAGAATCGAATGCAGAGAATTTTTCTGATAATTAACGAAGCCACTCACCGGTGTATCTGGCGTTTGGCATGTACGAGAAGGCCGCTTCCGTTCGGTTGAACAGCGTGATGAAAATATGGTACTTTCCATCGGCATTCGAGCGCGGCATGGTCGTGCCGTCTATGAGCCTGCTGCATTTTGATGCACTTGCGCTCGTTATCGCCGCCAACAGCAACAAAAAACTGCCGACGGCCCTTGAGCTTTTTAGTCCCTGCAAAAAAAAAGCAAGTGCAAGGTTGTCATTAAACCGTGAAATTTGTAACGCGTGTCACAACCGTTCCACTTCCTAACAATTCAAACACTTTGACTTCATTGCAAACAAGATAAAAAAAAATGGCACCGGTGAAATCTCAAGCGAAAATCTTAAGTGATTAATGCTAAAAATTCTACGATATTAACAGGTCATTTTTCTTCGATCATTCGTTGAATTTAAATTTTCCTTTACTCCCGAAGTTTTATCACTTTTGAATTAAAGCTGAAAATGGGAATTATTTCATTTGTTTTAGGCGGGAACATGGTAATTTATGGGAATTGTTTAGTGAAAATTATTCTACGGTGTGTGTTTATTGTTTTTAATAACTGTGAATTATTTCTGTGCAAGGGTATGTATGTACGAATGAAAAGTTTCGCGTTGCAGTGCTCGGTGTCGATTAATTCTTAAATTCAGAGCTCCTTGTTTTGCTGGGGATTGCTTGGAACCAGTCCAGTAAATAAGAATGATACACCGCAACTGGGATTAGGATCGGAAACCGATTGACCCAATTTACCCATGAGCACCCGCGACAGATGGTGGCAGATGGTGAGTTTTCATTTCACGCGAATGGGAAGGGACTCCGCTACTTTTCACCGACAGCCAGGGGCGAGGAAAGAAGGCACCGTGTTCTTCCAAACATATTGCTCAGTGGAGCCAACTTTCCACGCGTCAATGAAACTTTGAGAAATCTATTGAGAAGGTGCCGTTTTTAGAAGAAACCATACAGGACTTGACAAATGAATTAAGACTATTTATACAATGAACATGGGAACATAATTTTAGAAATTCTTGCTCTTTCAAAAATTAAATATATACAAAAAAATGTATGTTAAACGATTTTATTAGAAATGCACTAAAAACTAAAAAATAATTATTTTCTTGTGCTACAATTTTGATGGTGTTAATATCACTATAAATAAAATCGTGGGGCACCATGTGCAACCAGAAGGTGAAGTGATTCATTTATTAAAGTGATTCATATCCTGTTATGAAATATCGTGCCCACGATTTTATTTAAAGTGAATTATTTAAAGTGATATTAACACCATGAAAATTGTGGTACAAGAAAAGAATAATTTTTTTGTTTTTAGTGCATTTTAATGTACTTTTTAGTGCATTTTTAATAATATCGTTTAACATAAAAATTAATACTTATAGATATCAATGTCTAAAAATTGAATTTAAATTTTCTTTTTCATAATTGAATTATTGAATATTCACTCGCAACATAATTAGTTTATTAGTGAATTATTGTAAGTGATATTAACACCATCAAAATTGTAGTACAAGAAAAGAATAATTTTTTTGTTTTTAGTGCATTTTAATGTACTTTTTAGTGCATTTTTAATAATATCGTTTAACATAAAAATTAATACTTATAGATATCAATGTCTAAAAATTGAATTTAAATTTTCTTTTTCATAATTGAATTACTGAATATTCACTCGCAACTATAGGACATAATTATAATTAATTTCGCAGATATTTAGAGGTACTGAATCTTACTCAACCCTCCACAAATTTCCATATCCGAATATCCTTGACAATTATCAAACATTGCCATTTTCTTTCCCATTCGAAACTTTTCCTAAACTTCTTACAGGCCCAAACCACTTCTGCCACAGTAGAAATGGAGATCCCAGCTAACCCCAATTAAAATTCCAAACAAAACTCAATCACAGATACACCAACTTACAATATAATGAATTGAATAATTCTCCAACTAACAACGCCTGTAAATCAAGAATTGTCATCGAAGAATTGTCCCGAAAAGGATTAATCAGTTAGCAATTAAACCAGCTAAATGAATACCTACGTGACGAGTGCTGGAAATCAGAAAGAAAGAAAGTGCCAGAAAGTTGTAGTTGCAAACGTTCAAGTGCACCCTAGGCTCGCTGCGGTTGGGTGCCCCGTTCAATCGGCCGATAACACGATTTTCCGTTACACAACGTCCGCGGGCCTTATCGTATCACTGGCGTTCACCTTGATGAAGATCTTGGCCGTGGCGATCGCGATGAATCCGTTTACGTGGCCGAGAAAGAATCAATGTCGTAACAGCGGCGTATAAAGAGCGGTGAGTCACGGGCTGGGACGCGAAACGTTGAGCAAAATGTGTCACGAAACTGACATTCTGATCTTGCACGTCACTTCGCTCCGAAATCTCTCGCGGGAGTTCATCAGAGGGGGGGGGGGGGGGGGGAGAAAATTCATATTAAATAAAAAATATATACTTCGGCCAATGAAATTTGAAATTTGATTTTAGACCAAAAATACAAGATTCCATTAAAAAAAAAATACAAACACCTCAAGTGCTGAGCAACCCTTATTTATAATTCTAGAAAAAAACCACCACGAAGGAGGTGAAATAAACTTCAACGGGTTCAAAGAAAACACTAATCCACTTCATAAACAAATTAAAAAAATAACAGGTCCGCGATTGCGAAAACTGTTAATTTTCATAAAATTACAATCCAGAGATTTACAATCAAATTACCTACTGATTCTGAATTACGTAACCAGAGTGCATTGTGCAAGCAACAAAATCGGTAGACAACGAGCGGTGTGAAACGCGAAAAGCCACTTTCTCGGTGCCTGCTTCTATTAAATTAGACTAGGAATATTCCGCGGCGAAGCACGTGAACGCCGCGGCTGCAGCTCGCTGCCAACACGTGCGACCAAACGTGTGCTCGTACTACTTGGCCCGTGCGCCTGTACGTGCACGCGGACCACTAGCTGAGTCATCTTGGCAAGGTGCATATTCGTGTAACGAAACGATTGCACACGCTTCTTCGCCGCTTTCTCTTTCCTCCTTGCAACTATGTGGCGCTTCTTTCGAGAATAATCGCTCAGGGAGGATCGAGGATTCGTTCGGCGACCGCTCAAGGCCACCAACGCGACAACCTTCGACGACTTTAGGACATAGGGAAATTTAAGGGTCCGACAGGACTTCGAAAACTGATCGAAGGGTTGGTGGTAATAGCCACTCAGTTACGGGGGAGTTTGAAGTTCGATTAAAGGACAATGTTCAGAACTTAAAGGGATTTACGGGCAAAGAGGGTTTCGGGATTAATATAAACTGGTGGATAACTCTCGTCTAGGGCAGCGTTTCCCAATTGGTGTTCCGCGGGAAGTTATAATAAAATTTGAATATTAAATGAACGTGTAAATTGTTCAACGAGAAATATACACCTGACTGCGAAATTTGAAACTCTTTAAAGGCCAATTTAAAATGTTTCGAAAGCCAAATTTTAGTGAGTTTGGAGGGGTTCCGTGACAAAAAGTGGGGAACGCTGATCTTGAGTAATGGGATCATGACTGTTTTTAACGTGGCAGTCAGCTCACCGTGAAATATGGCTTTGAAGTTCGCGATTCCGAGCACTCGAGTGAAAGAAACTGGTTGGGAAGTCACATCTGCTTGGGGGACCTTGGCTAGGCACTTGAGGAAACTTCGAGTGGTGCAAGTATACAGGGTGATTTATAAATGCATGTCAATACTTCAGTTGGCAAATTTACAGACTAATATTAGAAAAAACGTCATGTGAACATATGTCCTATATACCTTAGTTTTTAAATTATGGTGTTTTAAGGGGTTACATACCTTCCACAGGTTGGGAAATAGGGTTATCTTCATGAATTTTAATTCATCTAAAAAATCGTTATATTTAAAGACCAAGACGTGCACATTTTTGTGTATTAATTAAGCAGGATACTCCTCAAAAAGAAATTTGATATCTTAAGAATTCGTGCCATAGCAGCCCCTCCCCCCCCCCCCCCAAGGCTTCTCCATATCTTCGATTTGAATAAAATTTTTCACGAATATTCTTAAGGTGTAACACTCTGGGTGTAAGCCACCCATAAACTGATTTTGACGCTCTGTACCTTCTTCTACTGATATGCAAAATAAATACCTTTTCACCAAAGGTGACATCAAACTATTTTTTTTCTCAAAATATTATATCGGAGCAACAACTCTGTAGATTTTTAGTTTTTAACATTGAAATTCGTGGAAGTTACAATTTTTTGAAGATTTTCTTCGTGTTTTCTCGACATATGGTAATCTAGAATTTTTTTGCCAAAACTGTGATAAAATGTCAATCAAAAATCTACTGGAATGCATTCTAGAGACCTTGAAAATGACCCATGATTTTTTTCATAACGATTGGATTCTCCAGATGAGAATGGCAGTCGTTCAAAAATTGTTCTGAAAAAAAAGTTGATCGAAAGAGGTGTGCCAACGAAGGGTTAATTTGCCAAGGTAATCCATCAAATATCCCCCCAAACCTTAATTCGTTACAATTTTCAAAAATACAATTTCAAGGCCATCTTCTAAAGCGTACCCCTCTAATTTTGCAATAAATTAAAAGTATTACCACTCGATTATTTTAAACGGGGGAATGGCGACAATCTACAGAAATCCCTCTACAAACTTAATATTACCGTTTAATGCAGAGACATTTCGCACGACCGAATAGTCGCCTGACCGAATAATAACCTCGCTAGCCATAAATCCATGCTTAAATGCACCGCACTCGAAGACGGTGCGTGCAGGGCGCAAGGGCATTGGACAGAACTTGGCGTTCTGCCATTCCTGCTGTATCCTCGACCGCAGAGCAACGACAGGAATTCAAACAATACCTCGCCGAACCACGGCCGTGATTTTCCTGCGCGCCGTGCCATTATTGCCGAGTTTACGCAATCGTGTTCCCGAATTCCACTGACATTCCAATTGTTTCCATTCCCGTCAGCCCTGCGCGCCCCATCCCCCCTAACTCGTCTTGTCAATTTGATTTCGCTCGCGACGGGCACACAAGCGTCAATTACAGACAGTTAGACTTTTATTGCACCCTTATCGATCCAACGTTCTCCCTGCGCGTTTACATCTCCGGCATCTACCTCGCAATCATCGTCCGGGTGAAAGGATCTTCCCTAAAGGGGAGGCTGAGGAGGGAGAACGAGGTGGAGGAGGTCCTACAAGCGTGTTGGTAAATGAATCCAGTGAATAAATAGGGATAAACAATACCAAAGGTATCAAAGTCTAGCGTAATCTTAGCTTAGGCACAGGTTTGCAATCTTTTGTTTTTTAAATCTGATTTTCAATCTCAGAAAGTTTCACTAACTCCTTTTCATTTTTGGGGTGCAGCGAAGCAGGGTTTGTCGGCTTTTAAAAACCGCGTTTAAGAACCGGTTTTTACTTGTAAATTTGTGAAATTCGAAAACCGGTTTTTAAATTTAAAAAATCGGTTTTATATACATTATTTAACATTTTTACTTGAAATCGCCTCGGCCACAAGCATATTGTAGTATGTAACTAATGTAGTTTACTGTAAAACTAATCTTCATGAGTTCATATTTTCAGGAAAAAATACTAAATGGAATAAAGATTTATAATTTGGTATAATCTTTTAAAAGATTTATATTTTGTACGGATTTTAGATATTTTAGTTTTCCCCCCATTTGGTTTTGTATGCAGTCTATTTTATTATGTTATATTTTTCCAGATCCATAAATGTTGAATGAACTAAAAAATTGTACGTATTTGTACGGATTTTAGTTATTTTAATTTTTCTTATTTGGTTTTGAATAGATAGATACAGTATATTTTATTTTGTTATATTTTTGAAATTCCGTAATATTAAGAAAACTGATTTTTTTAAAATAAATATAAATATTTATTCACTATTTTAATTATACTTTATATGAAAATTCGAAAACCGGTTTTTTTTGGAATAGTGGAATTCGAAAACCAGTTTCTTCAAAAATCGGTTTTTGTATAAACTCTACAACGAAACAAAGAACAAGTAACCCACATGATTTGAAATTTCTGACTAAACAAGGGAACGCTGTTAATTTAAAAAAATTTGAAAGAATAAATTTGCATAAGTAATATTTTCTGTAAAAAGTGGAATATTTTGAAGATGCATTCTATACTGAAGGAAGAGTGACATTTTCTATGGGAGACATTTTCTATGGGAGCTACTGTAATATCTCCTCGTAAGAAACAGTAGCAAGGGAGAAGAAAACAAAACCATTTGATGAAATTCTTTTCACCTTCTTTTAGGGCAGGAGTTGGGGTAGGACACAAATTGTCCCTATTACATGGTAGTGGGCGATGAAAAGGAGGGGGGGGGGTGGAAGATGAATGAACTGGAATAAAGAGGGAGAACAGGAGGAAAAGAGGCTTTCAGGATTGCCTGGAGCTTACAATCGTGGAACTGCGAGCGACAGATTGTGAGGGATGCCAATACGTCACTGGAATGTCAATATTTTAGGGAGGGAGGGTCTTAAGCCCCGAAATAGTAGCAGTTACCCCAGAAACATCGCTATTAAATGTCGAATGGAGATGTACTAATTGTGAGCCAGCGAGAACAACAGGCTTTTAGTTTAGTTGAAAAGCTTTTGTTTCATTTCCACTCAGAGGAAATTGGAGAAATGGCCAAAAATAGTGCTCCCGTTTTTCAGCTGGTACGTGTGTGCCATTAAAAAAATATTGGAAATATTAACGAGTATGTTCTTTGTTTAGCTCCCTGCCCTTAAAATAATCAGAAGTCATTTAAAAAAATTATTCTATGAACAATTTAGCTTTTAACAATTTTACATGATAATGTCCATTTTGGATAAGGCTGACCTGCTCATTAATGGATTCTAAGTAAAAGTGGTCAAGATCCACTGACTATACGCAATGAAATTAACAAATTTATGACAACATTAGTTATTTATCATTTCTTGACTGTGCCTGTTTATCTGAATAATTCTCTTCCACGAGCTAAACGTGGTCGCCTTTGACAACTGTGCTGCTCAACGAGGAAAACTTGCTCCATACTTTTCACTAGTTATAATAAAATAGCTGGCAGAATTACATTTTCTGGTAAACTAACGTTGAACGTTTCAGAAACACGAGATGCAAACTCGAGCAGGGAAGACACCCGCCACAACTTTCTCAAGGAAGATTCAGTAAGAACCATCAGATAAAATGGTTTTCAACTAAAGTGATTGATGAACGGTACTAAACGGTGGGAAGGGAAAAAGTATCTGCTACGATGCGTTTCACCCTTCCAGACACATTTTCGTGGAAATTCAAAGAGAATTTCTGAATGCTTGCACGTGTTATTACTTCATCAAACTCTTTCTGTTTTACATCCACCCCGATAATATTTTTATCAACAACTATTCTTCCACCCCATCCATTGCATTTCTTTTATATTTTCACTGTAAAATATTTTCCAACATATCTTTCATCCATAACACTTAATTTGCAATATTAAATTTAAAGCCGGCTTTGAAGCAGCAACCGAAACACAATAAAATAATCATAATCTCACGCACGTTCAACTGAAAACCGTCGCGTTAATCACTTTGTGAACCCTTTGGGGCTTCCCAATGAAATTAATTATTTGTATCAATCTATATAAATTACTGAGTATGTACGATTTTTATTCTGCAGCTAATTTCTTCTCCAGATAAATTCTGCGAACGCAATAATGTGTTTGAATGTTCATTTTTCTCCCGCGATACTCTTTCTTTTTTTATCCACTTTCCACGAGTATTCATAAACATGGCCCCTCATCCCCGGAGTTATTGCGCGCTCTTTATTGGAATTTTTTTATGCGCAGGGAAATTTCATTGCATCGTAGTCTAAAGTTGCGTCGCCGAAAGTTCAAGAGATCGTTGTTTATCGCCGGGACGTGTACCCAGTGTCAACAAATGGCAGAGCGCTCGCGACGAGACACTTCTGGGGGTCACTGTCAGTTTCGCACCCTTCGCGCACTCCTGACCTTTCGCGGAAAAGCTCGGCGAAATGATACACACAGAACGTGTCCGTGTTTCCACCATTATTTCCAAATGCAAATAATGGCGGGGAAGCTGATTTAGTACACTTTTAAATTTTGCAGAGGGAGATTTTTATCGGTGAATTATTTTCGTTAATGTAGGCTCTGGGCAGTAGAATTGTTAGTTAGTTGAAATTATTTGTGATCACGATGCTGTGATAATTGAGCTTATTTAATTGTATTTGAACATTCGAATTGTTTGAAAACAGCACAGAGGCGTGGATATTAAAATTATTTGCAGATAAAGTGAATGAGAATAAAAATAAATGTTTGTAAATGTTTGGTTATTAACGAGGGATAATGAACATATGATATTAATCAGAGTATTTGATTTCGAAACAATTTGCAAACAGTAGTATTAAATTGCCATTTCATTTGAGGGAACCCAATATAAATCAATATTGTTTTACTGAAATATTGGGATATTTGACAACAATTGTATTTTCATATTTTCTTTCTGAATCAAAAAACAGCCAAAATATTCCATGTAATACCTTTTCTATTTAATATACGTTTTAAACATTTTACATTAATTTTACATAAAAAATTCATTCATTGCTTTGAAAAAATAGTTAAAGTATAGAGTAACAAATACAGAAATACTTTGATGCTTAAATACCTCAATGAAAATAAATGTAAACACTTGCTTTGTGAAGATTGCAAAACGCAGCCACTTTTATTCTGAATACTTCAATTTAATTTCTAAAAAAATCACGAATGCTCTTAAATCGAGATACCAATGCCTGTGTAACATTATAAATTTAAATTTAATAGTACCCAAGATAAATAATGTTTTCTCATACAGCCGTTTAAATCCTAAAAGCAACGCCAACCAATTTTCTAAGTCTTTGGTAGTCGAAAGTTAAATATTTATTATATTTGGTACTCACCATTGTGACGAAATAAATGCGCACGAAGATAAATGCACTTCGACGTAGCGAACACGTGCGATTTAGAAGAAAAAAAATAAAACTTAAAACGATTGGCTTTCGTGCCTCATGTCACGTGCGTGTATCGCTATCGAAACTCACACGCAAACTATCCGTCAGGTTCGCGACTCTCCGGGCAACTGAGCGCGGATCTCGAGGCGTGCTAATAAGAACCTAGCACCGCGTGCGCGGACTCGCCTGCGCGTTGGTCCTCGAAGGAGATTCTTCCGCAAGGGTCAGACACGTCCCCAAGAAGCTTTATGTGAATAGCTCGTTATTTCCGTTTCCTTCTTCCCGTTTTTTTTATGCTTTCTATACATACTCGTATCAAGGCGAAATTGATCGAATTTTCCAGACACAGGGAGGCTGTTTGCTTGCTTTCGTTATTGAAATTCCCGCGTTATTGGGGATATTAAAATTAATGGCACCGAGGGGACATGTTGTTGGGAAAAGTTTACGAAACGAGGGGGGGGGGGATAGAATTTCTGCGTAATTATATTATGAATGACAGGGGAATCTTATTTTATCTCAAAGAATCATATATATATGAAAATGAATCGTCATTAAAATTTGATTAATTATTATAAGTGTGAGACCATTAAAATATACTGATAAATTAAATTTTAGTGGTGATAAAATTCTTTACTGAATTTCTGCAATTGATTCGCAGGGCAGTTTTTTAGTCTTTAATGTATCTATTATCTTAATAAATAAAGCAGAAAGCTTCTATATGTTTGTGTGTTTGTTTGCCGCCTAAAATCTTTCGAACGATAAACTTTGTGATCACGAAATGTGTCTCAGCTTATTATGCCTGGCTAATCCAGATGAATGTGATTATTTTCACAAAAAAATAATTTCTTTTCATTAAAGCAGAATCTAAATTTCGGGCGAAGCCGAGTAGTAAAGTTAGTTTGATATGAAAAGAGAACAATATATAATGTATTTAATCTGAAAAATAAAAATGAAAAAAAAAACGAGGTAAAAAAATTCGTGCTGATGCGCGATACTTCTAGTAGACTTTCTAAAAAAAAAAGTATCGCCATTAATTAGGTCGACATTGCACCCCACTAATTCGTTTCGTCTGTTCCACTACGAGTCTGTACGAGCATTTTTCGGTAATTATAGTGGCGCCTGTGTTTTATCGCGACCCGTCTTTATTTCTTATTGGGCACATTAAATACACTCCTGTTTAAACATGTGGACAATTAGCTCGGGTAAACATGTCCCCTGACTTGTCAGCGAGACACTCAAAGCCCCACCAACTTAGCCCCCTATTACTTATACGAGGGCCATTTGAAAATTTCGCGACCGAACACAGGAAGAGTGTATTAATAATTTTTTTTCCATTATTATTCAACATTAGCTCCCTTTCAAATCTCTACACTTGATCCATTTCTGTTCTCGTCCTGGTCTGCAAAACACTCCGTTACGGGCGAAGACCGCGAAGTTTTCAAATCACCCTCGTACATTAATATAAATCACAATTCTTCGAACACATTTCCTATCTATTTCTCCCTTTCTTAATCTAGTTTCTTAATCAAGTAAAGGAATACACATATGTATTAGGGACCCCAATTCCGAACCACAAATGTCACGCATGAAAAGGCCCTTAAGGGGAAATCCTATTTTTTAGGCTAAAAACATTGCAAAATTTGAGATTTTTTTAAGAAACTTGGACCATGTTTTTATGCATCTTGAAAGAAGTTGCAGTCTTTTTTATAATTATTAATATATCCATTATTAAAAATTAATAAAAAAAATTGCAACTTCTTCAAAGATGCAGAAAAACAAGGTCCAAATTTCAGCCGACACGAATCTCTAGTTCCTAACAAAAATTCAAAAATTTTGTCTGTACTTTTAATTCGAAAAATAGAATTCCCCCTTAAGCCTCAGAGCAAAGGGTTAGGGAGAATTCCGCACGAACCTAGCGCCTTATAATTCCGATTAACAACGACTCATCCAACGATCCCTTGTTACGTCCGCCGAACAATTGCCCGTCGCCGACTCGTTCATCATTTTTCTCCCCTCTTTTTGACGTTTCCCGGCGTCAGGTAAATCGTCGCGTTACATTTCCTCGCTGAGCCCCTCACCCCCAGGTGAAACGAAAGCTGGACCCGTTGATCCGACGTGCCCCGCGTGCCGAGTATGCCGAACGATGATCTAAATTCGTGCGTGAACATCTCCCATCAGTAAGTGCGCGAAGTCCGTCGATAGTCTCGAACGAGTCGACGGTCGGCGCCCGATCTCGCTGTCCTGACCAGCAGGAACATGAAATCGAAATCCAACCGTTCTCCCACTACCACCGAGCAAATTCATCCGCGTGTAGCAGACGTCGAAACCCACAGCCATCGTGTAGCCGCGGGGCCCAGCCATCGACGACGATAGTCAGCCAGTCGACGACACTCCATCATCGTCATCAACCATCAGGTTGTGGACGTGGGATCGCGTCATTCCGTGCTTCCCGTAATTCTCTCTGCGACTTCGCTCTCGGCCAACCGCCGAGTGGGACGTTTCACGTGACCCCTTATTTCCCAGTTCTCTGTATTCACTTTCTGTTTAATTCTGAGGAAGGGATGTTGTTGGGTTTTATTATATAATACGTCAATTTGCGTTCTGGCCATTGCGTCGTAATTTTACTTTTAGCACAACTTGGCTCGGGGCTAGCTGCGAGGGATTTTGGAAGTGGGGGGCCCAGTGGAAAACAGGCACATGCCACCGTTTTGCAATTTTTTTTTTTTATAATTTTTTTTACGGGAACGAATTAATGGTACAAGGAAAGGAAAGTTTGTGCGTGTGCGGCACGCGCCTGTTTTCCACTGAGCCCCTCAATTTTTCTGGGGTTTGCCGAGGGTTAGTGTGGTTAATATTTTTGTATTGCAATAGAAACTTGATTATTCTTCGTCTTTGAAGGAATAAATTTTGTAAAGGGCGTCGGGGATTGCAGAAACTCTTAATAGTTTTTATCGTCTTGCGTTCAAGTCTTCTGATCCTTCTCAGCTTCTAAATTTAATATTCCGCTTAAAGCGGGGAGTTTCGAAGTGCTACTTTCTGCTTGGTTTGGCAGAATCTTAAAGCTGCTCTTGCAGCTGTGAAGTGTTTAAAAATACATGTAGGGAAGACTCTTGTTAGAAATTTGGTATTTCTCTTTATTCCCCTTATTTCTGTTACTGGTTTCATTCGTCCTTTGGAAAATTCATTTTGACGCCGTTTTCCAATCAATTGTTCTAAATTCTCTCTTTAAAGCTCTGTCAGGGTAATCAAGGTCATATCGTATTCTTCAGATTATATCTGCTATATTTTGCACCACGCTGTTCATTAACTCGTTTGCAGAAAAGAAGGCGCCCGGACGCTAAACGCGGCAAGTAGGCTACTTTGCTCGCATTGGCCAACGCGACAATGTCGACCAATAGAAAGTAAGCGAACGGGACACAGGCGGTGGGAGCCAATGCGAGCAAAGTAACCCCCTCACCCCGCTCAGCATCCGGATGCCAACTTTTTTGCAAACCACAGTGGGACGCGGAACCGGAAAGGAGATAATTTTTCCATGCGATTAATTTAAGGAAGCGGGGGAGGTTTTTTCAACCTGCCAGAGAAATAGAAAGCAGGAAGATAAATCAGTAGAATTTTTCTTATAACGTTAAGTGCGGTTGATGTAACCAGGCAGAATATATTTGTTGCACCGATTAAACAATTTTCTTAATTCCTTTGAATAGAATTATCCAGGAACATGTTTTTATGTATAAATTATTTAGAAAACGAGGGGCCTGCGGGCACCACAGAGAAAGGTGCAATGTCAAGCACAGGGGGGAGCAAAGGTGGTACAGCTCTGAAGAACAAAACTCCAACGAATCAATCGGCACGCAGCACATCCCAAGTTTGTATCGATTACCATTAATACATAAACATTTATAAACAATTCTCATC
Source organism: Andrena bucephala (assembly GCA_947577245.1). Lineage (NCBI taxonomy): Eukaryota > Metazoa > Arthropoda > Insecta > Hymenoptera > Andrenidae > Andrena > Andrena bucephala. Next base: position 5,221,148 of record OX387718.1, on the reverse strand, counting down.
TATTTCCTACCTGCCACCTTCTTTACCCCCTAAAAATAATGTAATTAAGAAACGAATTTACCTTAGGATTGTGAAACATAGATAAAGAAGTACCTAGTTTATTTCTTGCAACATGATAAATGTGTAGAAAAAATTAAGGAATGACTATTTTTTTTTAACTATATGATTAGATAATAGGAGTGATTGTAGAGGAATGGTGGGAGATGATCGGTAACGACCCAGCTGAGTGCCATTCTGAGAGTGAAAATGCAATTGCAGGGGGATTCCGCAAGTAATGCAACTGAAGATGGAGTCAGCGGTAGCAAATTGCCGAGCCATTCTGCTCGCCGATCGCCCTCGAAACCATCGGTCAGCCCCCTTTCACACAAGAAGCCATCCACCAGCCTGGCCGGTGGGTCTCGGCAGCCCAACAAGCTTGAAAATATGTACATGATGAAAAAGAAACGGTTCCTGATACTGAAGAAAGAATTGATGGACAAACAGGTAATCCACGTTCCTTCAAGCTCCTTCAGCTCTGAGTAATCATCAGTGGCGCACTCAGGATTTAGTTTTAGGGGTAGCCGAGTTGAAGGGATGAGAATAATTTTAATGTAAATTCAATGAAATTCATTAGGTGATTATAAAAATTTATTTAAAGAATAAAATCCAGTTTTCTTTTCTTTTTACGAAGTCCCTTATTTGAGACCTTCAATGCAGAAGAAGTGAAATTGCTCGACATTAATTTTAAAGCAACTAAAATTTTTATTGTAATTTTTCATGGTGTCTGTTTACACTCCCTCAAGCTAACACTGTAGTTTCCCCTAAATCTACTGTTTCCTTCGAAGACAAAACCAACTCCTTGAGCCCACTCCTAAATCTGTGCAGAAACTGGCGCAGGATTTGTACAACGACATGTCCCAGTTCCGCGAGAAATTGATATCCAGCGGTGCCAAGGACCCTGGCAAGATGGAGGACCTGAAGCTCGCGATAGGATCGCCTAAACAGCTGCTTATTGCTGAACCGAACGCCATCGGCGAGAATATAGAGGTCTCTAGCGAGCCTATAGTCATCAACACCGAGTTCCTCGACACCTTGGCGAACCAGTTGAAAGAGATCCCGCGCAAGGCTCAGGACCTGTGCCGCGAGCTGCTGAAGAAGCAATCGTTCTTTCTGGCATTCGTGTCGTCGCGGCTGATAAAGTCCAGCGACGAGAACAGGGACGCGGATGACGTGAACTTGGAGTTGACCACGCAGCTGGAGATCCACCAGAAGGATTGCGATACCTTGCAGGCGTGCCTGGACGAGGTAGACAGCGCGGAGGCGAAGACGATTGCGGAGCTGGTGGAGAATGCGCGCACCGCGGTGGAGGCTTACCAGAGCCAGCTGTCTGGGCAGAAGGCGGCGAGCTCGCTGGAGGCGCAAAGGGAGCTCCAAGCGCATCTGAGCGCCGTTACGGAGGAGCTGCAGGCGGAGCGGGAAAGCAGTAGCCAGGGCAAGGAGCGGCTGCGCCAGACGGAGATGCAGTTGCAAAGGGCGCGCACAAAAGTGCAGGAGCTGGAGTCGCACGTGACCAACGACGAGGGGAAGATTCAGCAGCTGCAGGCGAGCGTGAAGAACCTCGAGAACCAAGTGAAACAGAAGGAGCAGGTGATGGACAGCCGGATGAAGAGCATGCAGAAGTCGATGAAGTCCAGCGAGGTCCTGGTCGCCAAGGTGGAGAAGCAGCGGGACAGCTTCGAGTCACGGTTGCCATTCTCTGTTCCTTAATCACCTACCAAACGTTGTAATCGTGAGTACTTTTTCGACCTGGTCTGATTTAGGCTGGTGGAGCTGAAGGAGAAGATCAGCAGCAAGGAGAGCGAGGCGGTCACCACGATCAAGGACCTGACGGAGAAGCTGGAGGTTCTCAGGGATGAGATCGCCGCGGAAAAGGATAGAAGGTGAGAGTGCGCGCTTCCAACTTGTGGCAGTTGAGCTTTCTTTCGTCGAATAAGGGTTGTATCCAAAACGAGGACAATTTTAAACAGGCAGCAGACCGAGGAAGCGTTTAATGAACTGGGGGAGCGATACAAGCAGTTGGAAGAGAAGAGCAATCAATTGTGCGAGCTTGCAGAGAAGAATAAAGATTTTACCATCACGGGTACGAAGCATTTCGAGTAACATTCGTCGTTAGCATTCAAGTTGAGGATCTATGGAATAAAGAAATTTTTTTCATCCGCTGCTCGTTAGAGGGAACTCATTCGGAGAATGAAGTTCGTTTGTTCAACGAGCTACAGGCGACCAGGGTGGAGCTGGAGACGCACAAGGAGATGATGCTTCAGCTGCAGCAAGAGAAAGAGGAGATCGTGGCAGTGATGCATCAGGCGGCCGTTAGTTTGCACTACTTTCGGGACATGTCCTCGTCTAAGTCCTAAGAACCGTTCGATTCGATCATTTCGTTCGTTAGATCTCTTTTACTCCAATTGCCGATACTTGATAATTTTGATCATCTTTCTGTTTGCTCTTGTGGCCTAGAGCCACGAGGAGGACGACGAGTCGAAGGAGAAGCTGGCCGCTGAGCTTGTCTACAAGAACAACGAACTCAAGAACCTGATGATGCAGTATACGGAATTAAAAAAGATTGCAAAAAACGGGTAAGTCCATTCTGACTTTTTTAATCGAGCGCAGAGATCTCGATTGGGATATTGAACGATTTACCCGAAACGTGGTGTTTGCCGTGGAACAACGTGCAGCCAAGAAAGAAATGGGATCTTAGAGAAGCAGCTGATAGAAATTCAGACGCGGCTTCATACCCAGTCAAAGGAGGGTGGCAAAGCTGGGTTAAGCGCTCGCGCAATTGAGCTTCAACAGCAGGTCTCCGATCTCCACGACAATTTGGCGGAGGTCATTCGACAGAATAAGGAGTTGGAGACTGATCTCAGTCAAAAGCAATTGGAGTTGGAGCAGCGCGACCGCGTGATGCGGGAGCAGAGCAAGTTTCTTAAAGTTCGGGACGAGTTGCTGGATATCATGAAGGGGAAGGCCCGGCAGGAAAACGGGGAACTGTCGACCAGCGACGAAAACAACGAGTACATCGAACAGGTAATTGAATTTTTATTTCCTTGGCGCTCAAGAGTCGGAAATATCTATTAAAAACAGCACACGCCGATAATTTTCAAAACTTCAAGAAAAATTGAATAAATCCTTTAAATTTAATAAATTTGACTACCCTCATTTTCTTAAGTACCCCATCTTTTACAACGACGTCTAGGCCCACAAGTGGTGCCCACAGCAATACCGTTGAGATTACGATATAATCACCAACTGCGCTCATTACAGGGCCTAATGCCCAAAACCTCATATATTACTGCCTTAAACACAACACAGCACGTACCCCTGCACCCTTAATTCCCAACACTCCACCAGTGAAAGCATTGAAAACGACCGAGAGAAACTCACCACCTCTTCCTCTTGGTAATCAGATATCAGCGAAGACGGAGGCGATCGAGGAGCTGTACGCGACTCTAGAGGGGAAGCAGCTGCAGATAATGCGTCTGGAGAAGATGGTGAAGCTGATGGAGGACCAGCAGGATCGTGCCCAGGCTCAGCGTACTCGTTTAGAGAACCGCATCGCCCAACTGGAGCTTGCCCTGCAGCGGAACAAAGAACAGCGGTACGTTAGGGGCATATCCTCATCGCCTGCGCGTCACCCTGCAGACGACGAGCGTGATAGATTAACGCATGACGATCTTAGCGATTCCGATCAGCTTTCGTTGCAACGTACCTCCGGCTCGCGCTATTCCTTGCGCCCAAAACGATACGACACGATTGAGAGCGAGTCGGACATTTTGCTTGGTAACATGGCCTTAGACTCATCCGACCATCAGTCCTTGTACGACCCAGAGGACTGCACACCGCGGCGGACGTCCTCTGACGATGAGCAATCGTACATCTGTGACCACTGTCGCCAGGAGACAGCACACTTGGACGAAAACGGCACCGGTTGGGTGAACAGAAATGGTCCGGGCGACTACTCCCGCGAGAGTCTAGCGAATCCCTCCACTCTAGAAATGGGGAAACGGTCAATCAGCGTGTACAATTTCCACGGCGATGATTATCTCGACGACCCACCTACCAAAGTTAGGGACTGGAGGTCCGCGATGTACACCCTCCGCGGCGAGACTGATAACGTGGATGATAGTAGCAGGGAGTCGCGAGGTCCTTATCAGAGCAAAAGCCATCATCATCATCCTTTTCATTATCGTGGCCGGTCGCCGCTGCTATATGGGGCCGAGTCTCAGAACATGGATCTGTAAAGGCACTCTTCATCGTTCCTTCTATCAGGAACCAGCGCGTCAACTCGCTGTTTCGTTAGGCTGGGAATAAATGTCACATGGGAATGCTTTTCTTCGTTTTAAATAATCTTGCGTTATCTCCAACCAATTTTTACTCAGGAACAAACAGACCTGCACGCTGTGTACAAGGGTATCTCATAACTGCAGGTACAGGTGTACCTAATTACTAGAATTCACGCAAAGGAATGGAAAAAAGTCCCGCAAACTCGTGAAACGTTTAGCAACACTTTCTTTCATTCCTTTCTTGAGTTCTATCGATCGAGTAGGTTCGTGTTTGCAGTTCTGAGGGACCCTGTACAACGCAGAGGGTAAAATTTAAACAAATAGCCATTTGGAAAAATGTGGTACTTAAAAGACACAAATGTTTTCACATCTGTGCTCCTGTACCGTTATCACCTACTACACAGAATGGTTTGATCGTTAATTATGATTTCACGTGGGTCCAACGATTAATAATTCTACTTCTGTAAATAAATCTCTATGTTGTTAACATGGTCTGATTTAATAGGCTAGGTGCTCCCTGCTACAATTTTCAATGTAATCTCGTTGAAACGGAAGTTCCTTACAGAGTGCCTAGCCATTGAAACAGACCGAATTTCCTATTCCTTCACCTCTGACCGATTGTGTTTTCTGTGTTTTAGGGGTAAGGGCTTCAGCATCCTGTAAGGAACTTTCTAAACGTCGTCGACACAAATGTCTCCATGAAATTAAATCTCGGGAGTCTAGGTTAATAATTATTTCGTGTAACTAAACGTTAAGTATTATGCGTCGATCGCAAAACCCTTCTGAGCCCGATCGACGAACCCGTCAGTTAAACTAAAAAATTATTCGTAACGTTTAAGAAATCATATAAATTCAACAGTAACTCTGTACCTCGGATTTGTCAGCAAAAACTCACAAATCATTTGCACACCCCGACTTATATAACATCTCCAACGACCCTATTTTCTATCTGTGTATTGCGTTTATACATATCCTTTATTTTATAATAATAAATTTTATAAAATTAATTTATATATACAATATTCAACGCTGTATTAACTACTGTCGTTATCACTGCTGTCCGAATATGCTCCCAACAAGGAGAGAGAGTTCTGAGCATTGCCCGACGAACTGCTCGTAGTTTCATTTGTACTTCTCCTTTTCGTAGGAACCTCTGCTACTTCCTCCGTCGCAACTTCGATATCTTGTTTCTCTACGCTAGGATGCGTAGAACTCGAATTTACTTTTACACCTAAATTTGTCTTTCTTTTCACTATGCCCAACAAGTTCTTTCTACCAGAGGACGTTGCTGTGCTCTCGGACCACAAAGATGCATCAGTTGTTTTCACAGCTGGCTCACTCTTAACCTTAAAAAAGAGGAGAACGTTTTGTTAGTTTCACGAATACATTCATAGCCACCAAACAGTACAAGCAGAAGCTTGGCTACCTTTTCTTTATCCACCGTTATAGCACCGCTACTTTCCTCCCTAGTCTCCCTTGTTTTAATGATCTTCATCGGTGGTTCCGCACTTTCGCTACCATCCAGCTCCACGATTTCTTCCTCAACGACAACTCCTTCCGTATGTTTTTTGCCGAATACCGATCTGATGTATTCTTCGTCGTAGTCCTCTTGCTCTTTCTGTGTCCTTTGTTTAGCCGCCTGTGTGTCGAATTGCTCCAACATCTGGTCGTAATCGATAGTCTGCTGCCTGCGATTCAGGTCTTTTAATTCCTCTAAAGACTCCAGCAACTCTAACTCCTGTTTGGATTGCAGTGTTCTTTTTTCTAAGAGTTTCATGGGATTGGTGGCTTCCTCTTCCTTCTCCTCGTCCTCTTCCCTCTGCGCCTGCTCTTCGGCTAGCTTCAGTGCCATGAAGTTCCTAGTAGCGCCGGCCTCGATCTCGTAATCTGTGTTCTTCGGGTCAGTCTTGAAGCTGATCTCTTGGAGGCAGCGGGTGCATTTTATGTAAAACCTGTAAATTCGTATTCCTAAATAGTCGTCACCTTCAACGTCCTCCTTGCGGGCATTGAATTTCTTCCCTTTATAAATGTACTCCCCGCAAGTTTTGCATCTCATGTTGAAAGGGGCCATCAAACGTACCGTGTATTGCCGGTTTCGGGCCAATTTCATGCGGGGAATTTTCGACGGATCAAAGTCCGGTGGATAATATTTCTGAAATAGAAAGAACACAGTCGAGTTATCAAATTAACTGTAGATGTATCTTTTAAATGATATTCTCAGTTCCTCGTAATATTACTTACGTTTAAAACTTTACGTTCCGACATGCTGCTGGTTTAGGTATATAAATTCGCACGTAAAAGAATACGTGATTTATTACACAAATATTAAGAGGCCTGTAGGTTAAGAATAACTTCAGTTGACTTAGGTCATTGCCAACTAAATGACAAGTGATGTGACGAGTGCTTTGCGGAGTGTCATGCGCGCTGCCGCCTGTTGCGCGCGCATTCGCCGCGATTGCGTTGGTAGCCCTGGTATTTGATTTGCAAGAAATATGAAAAATATTTTGTTAAGTACTCGGTGTTCACGCCATTGTGCGTTTCGGATGTTTAACCAGTGAAGTGATTTTAGATCTTCCAGGATCAGAATGCAGAAAATGCAGGTATATATACCGAAGAAATAGTCCGGAAGATTAATAAAAACGCGCATGCGTCGAAGCTATTGTTGTGACGATACGTAAAAGTAGAATCTTTTGAATTATACGTTTTAATTGTTGTTGATAAAGAACGGGGTTAGGAATTGGTGCTCGCGTGATTTTCAAGTTTGTTGGAAGTGCTTTATAAGACAATAAGTTGTATTGGCGTATATTAATCGTATTTATTGGGATGGTAAATATATTTTGTCAACGGGGAATGTATTTTAAAGGTTGGGAAATGAGTGGGACGAGTAGGAGAGGAAAGTCCTAAGCATGGAAGGATGAAAGGATGAAGGGACGACGCGGTGTGGTGAGTGATGATCCAATTAACTTTTCATGTATAATTAATTGGTCATTGTTTCATTAACTGAATTGGCATGGGATTTGTTCGAATAGTGAATATTTGTATATCGAGGCGTAGCTTTTCTTCTTGATGCATTTATTCATATCACTTTCGAGGGTTACGAAAAGTTTTGAATAAAATGGCGGGACTTTCGAATTGCTCGATCTTCGTTATTGCGTATGTAGTTTGAAATTATGAAAGCCATTCTATGAAATAGATTAATAAATATTTATGTCTGGGAGGAATTCAATACAGAAGTTTTTATAGTTCAATTAAGTTGAGCTCAATTAATTCTGTAAATTGATTAATTATCCATCAAGTTATATATTTGGTATATAATTGCGGGAAAATTTAAATTTTCAATTAATTCTAGTGTTTGACTTTCTTTATGTGTCCATGTGCTATATTATTAAATACTCAAAATTATATTAATTTCAATTCTAAATGTAAATTAAATGTTATGTATTGTCTACTAAGAAAAAGTAAAGACTACAAATCGTTAATTTCCCAAGGCTCCATATCACAAATTTATCTCAAATTTTGTATAAAGGCACACATGACTCAAAAAAGAAATATTTGAGAGAGACTCGTGAGAAACTTGAGTTCAAAATTATGACATTTCCAGATCCTGTGTACGGATCTATACATAAGATCGAAACAAATTTTTAATAAATAATCATAAAAAACGCTAGAAAAGCATAGAAAATTATTTGCAAACTTTGCTAACCAACATGACAACCAAAAAACAGCTTCCCTTTATACGGTAAAATTAATATTTTCTAATGATTTCAGTTCCGTTTCACTCTTCAAAGAATCCATTTTTGATAAACTAACAAAGTGCAATAAAAAGACATTACCGAACTCAGAAATAAATTATAATATTCAGCTGACTTTTCGAACTACTTACCACTTACATAATTATTATTACATAATCCTAAAGAGGTGATACACACGTACATTCACAAACGCACATTTCCTATCCCACGAAAAGGAACGTGGGTCTCCTCGAAATTTTTTCTCCCGAGGGAAGATCCTTCCTCGCCTGTTTTATTCGTGCTCGATTGACCCGAGTCAGGGTGTACATACCCACGACCTTGCGTTTTAGCTGAATAACCTTTATACGTACATACGTGCGCGCTCGAATTGAATCCAGTTCCACGAAGCGAGCCCATGAGCTTCTTCTGTACCGTCTGCTTTCATCGCTCGATCAAATGGTCTTATTATATTCGCCGATATTAAATTCACGTTAGAGAGGAGAACCCGTTCGCATGCTACGCTCGAGACGGTTCTAGCACCGTTTTTAATTCGTTCTTAATTCCAGTTAAATCCTTTCAGTCGATCTCAAAACAGATTTCCATTCCGTCGTTGCTTGTACAGTTCCGTATTGCGAGGATGTTGGTTATTTGTGATTCTTCGACAGATTATCGTATCAAGTAACGCGATCTTTGAGTACAGTTACTTTCGTCAATATTCGAACATCACAGTACTTTCACATTTACTTTATATTCTCTTTATACACTCCGACTTAAGTGTATATAGGTATACTAACAAGGGAAGATCCTCTAACTGCAAATTAAAAAAATTATGAATCTTTGGGGATAACACAAAATAGGAAAATAGTCGAATATTCAGAGGTCAATTTCATCCCCTTAAAATAAATTTGGACAATAAAAAAAATTGCTTAATACATACCAATATATCCTCTATATATCCCCAAAGTTTCATAATTATTTGAATGCGCGGGTTTGGGATTTTTCCTCGCAAGCTTTGGAGAGGTATTGTAGATCATTCCTGAAACCTCGAATCTATATAGTCGTTGTTACTTTCGTAGAATAGATGGCGTGGAGCGGAGGGGGCCTAAGGCCCCACTTTCTTTTTGGGCATGCGCAACGGGGACCTCACTGTTGCTCGAGGTATCTGTAATTAATAATTGAACGCAGCCAGAGATGTTTATTTTATGGAATCGTTACACTTTTCGCAATGGACATTTTTTATCGTTTTTTTACGTGGCCATCTGACATTTTTGAGCGGGCTGTACTATTCGCGGAAGCCGTTCCATTCATGAGCCCGTACATGCTGCTGTTCCCAGTTAGAGGTGCTCATTTTGTGTATGGTTTTTGGCACTTTCTGTTGCGAAGGAAAGGTTTGACAAAAAGGACAAAGTGGAAAAAATGAGATAGTGGCAAAGCCGTTTTAAAAGAGCCACGTAAAAATAACGCACATTTCTTCTTTTTAAGTTTGGTAACAGTCGGGGTAATAGAAAATCGAATATAGTATTATGCTTGATATATAATAAACAATTTTGTGAATCACAATTGGAGCATCGCTCTCAGGCGAAAAATAGTAAAGTAAAATAGTTTGAATTGGTCAATTATGAGAAAAGAGGAGTTTTAAGAATTACATATATTCAAACAACTATAATTACCAAGAATTACCACGTCCACTCTGTATTTTACCAAAAAGACCGATAAGAAGTAGACCGGCTGTATACCCGTATCCCAGCCAGAATTTTTCTCAGAAGCCTTTTTCACTGGACTTTTATCCCCCCGCAACCGCAAATCGTGGTATGCTGTACATTGTTATGCGCGCCACGATGTACCGAGCGCAGCTTTCTTTCAGCCTGCGCGCGACTTTTCATCGCCAAATTTCAGGTTGCCCCGTTGCTTCTCCTTTAATCCACGTTCGATCTAAAAGGAGTGATAAATGATCGTGGGAATGCTCGTCGGCTTCGTTTAACGAACAAGGACAAGCCAAAAGTGTTCGGAGTTACTTTGCTCAGGGACATTTTCAAAAGCTTTTACTTGTTAAACCATGGCTACTTATTCTCAAAATATTTTCCACGATTCTTTTCTGTAATGTCTTCTATGGGATTCTAGAAATTTTCATTTGAATCTGGTGACCAAATTGTGGCAATTAATTCTGCACTTGCATCTATGCGTTTGATAAAAAATTTCCAAATAAACTATCATATCGCAAATTAACGATTTTCTTGTAAGAGATTCTTAAATTTTGGGCCAATTAAAACACACAGGATTGTATTAGGAGGCGGAGCGTCCCCCCCCCCCCTCACTCTGCCTGATATTGTGGTGCTTCTATGGGGATAATGCAAAGAGTTTCATCAATTCGAATAGAGTGAGGATGAAACGAAATCGGTGTATCGAAACTCGAATTGCCGAGCCTTCATTGCACTCGGGACGGAACCCCACGTCTGTCGAGCAGTCGAGGTACTTAAAAGGTAGACGATACAATTTCTCAGGGAATGCCGGCAACGAATTCTCCGCGATCCATGCAAGGCATGCGCGCATCCTGTCCTTTTGTGAAGGAACCGTCGACTACTGCCAAATTATAAGGGAACAAAAAAAGTCGTCTGCGGGCGCCACCAGACGAGGTCCCCCCGTTTCTTTCCCTTTCTTCCTCTCTTTTCCGCCCGACGCGGCGGCCTGCTATCTCCGAGCAGAAAGAAATGCTCGCCGCTGGTGGTTGAACCTTCTTGCGACACATCGTTATCGGGTGTTTGTTGAATCACGTCGCAACTGCACAGTGGAATGTTACTCCGTCCATTTATCGATTCGTTCTCAGGCTGACTAATGGCAAGCTTCGCCAGCAGTTCCTCAAATAGTACAGAATGTACACTTACGAATCTTCTAATAAATACAAGCATAAGTGTAGTATTTTTCTGTTCTTTCTAAGCCACCTCGATACTAGATGGGTTGCTTCTTTTTTAATTGAGGTTAGTGAGTAGACGTGGGGTCTCCCAAGCGCCCTCGGTGAGCCGTTTCTGCGGGCTTTGGCCCATTTACCGGCTAAATAGTAGAGCGGAGTTACCGACACTTGTAATATTTTAAAATCTTGATCTGTTTTAAAATTTCCAAAAAACTGCTTCACCTAGATATTATACACCATTCCACATAAGAGTACACCAACGTCCCCACCGATTTGCAAATGATCTGGTTGACACGCGATTGGTCATAGCGCTTTCCCTGCCGGTTTCCTACCAATCAACAGCCTGCTCAGAGTCACCGTTGCGCGGAACGAGTCTACTCTTAAGTGGAATACAGTATAGATCAGCTGAAGCCTCGACTCTAGTTATCCATATCCCCGCCGAATGGCGCTGTGCAATGCAGTTCCGACCGTTCCGACTTCCAATTAATCATGCGCATTGGAGACTCAGTATTCACTGCTCTACCCGAAGACGAGGAGATCCCTAGCCTCAATCTTTAAACTCGACACCCCCCCACCCAAAGGTTCCCAAAATTTTCACGCGAGACTCTCATCAAGCACATCAAATCCCATCCTGTATCGGCTAGAGTCTATTCCGAGGATCCACGGTGAGGCTACCGTGTCGATTTCTCGTCCTCGATCAGCCGCCAGTGGGTCTCGTAGACGGTGGCTCATTGTGCACCGCGCGAAGACAATGTCCGTCCAGTGGACAAGCAGCCCAGGGCAGAGAGACAGAGAGAGAGAGAGAGAGACAGCGTGCGGCAGGTCTTGCGAGCGTTTCTCGGAAAGCCGAAAACCGAAACACGAGCTGCCCTGGCCTCCAAGGGAGCGGCGGCGTGTGTGACACCGGAGAATCACCGCCATTCCTCCTCCACCTTGGGCGATTCTCTCTTTCCCGCCCGCGCCCTCCCACCCGGCCCTCGCGAGCGTGGCCCGCGCGGCGGGCGGCTCGTCTAAATGGCCACGGGGACCGTTCCCGTGGGCCTTATCGAGTTTCAGCCGCGCAGGTAACGACTTAATTGGTGTCCACCTCTCTCACGCCGCAACATTGTCGCTCGGTGAGCAGTGTCGTGAAATTTTAATCTCATCGCCGCCTCCTCCGCGTCGCGGGGCCTCACCCCCACCCCTCTCCGCCGCGCCGTGGGCCCGTCACAAAGCGCCGATACTGTCTTTGCTTCTTCTGTCCACCAATCCTCTCGTTACTCCTTTTATTAAACGTCGGTGATTTTGGGGATTCTTTGGAGGGGTCCGCGGCAGACAAAAGGAGTTGTATGGGCCCTTGTATGGGCCCTTCTACAGGGGTGTACAAGCTGTTTGTAGTGGGGGCTTGCGAGATGTGGCAATGTTTGAAATTTTTGATAAGGTTACTTATTTTGGAGATGTGTTCCACCTAACGGGTGATGATTGTAGCTGGTTTTGTGAGTTAAGTGGGGGATGTTAGTGGTCTGGGAATTCAGATTTGAAGAAGTTTCTGCTGACTTGGAAATGGGGTTCGATAATGTTGGATCCATACTTTACGGACATAGAGGTAGTTGTATTAAGAATAGTTATAACAGATGGGAGAATGATCTACAAGAAATCATAGCAGAATATTCAGATAACAATCGTTCCAATTCAGAGTCGTACAATGCTCGTGGCACGTTACTGAATGTTCAGTTGATAAAAGCAGGTTGAAAAATGCTGGTCACTTCACTCCAATTGCTTGTATGCCCATTTAGAACGGTCTATCTTTACGAGCTGATACAAATTGTTTATACGTTGTCCGGCTTATCGTAGAATGTAAAAGAGAAGAAATATGAGTATCAGCCTTACGAATATTTACGTTGTTGGGCTATTCGCGTCTACCTGCCTTTCCTTCAAAACACTAGGTACTGGAAGTTTCTTATTGCCCATCGAAGACGACACAAGCATCAATTTCCACCGTAGTAACAAAATATGTAAGGTTTTTCCACTCGACCATGCGATAACACTTCTTCAGGACTTCTCTTCGCGTACTACATCGTTGTATCCCACGAGTGTCGGTACTGATAACAATATATCCGCGATTAGTGAGGAGGATATGCAAAGGCATACCGTGAGAAACACGATAATCGAGCCTGCTAATTACAGCGACCAGCCAAAACATTACATAACCTTAAAATAACTATCCCAGACCTTTGAGTCTCAACGCCTGAGGGTACTGTGTCCTGAGGGTACTATCGAGGTAGTCAGTATGGCCCAAACATTACAATATCCTCAAATAAAATACGTCTTGTTGTCAGTTGAAAAGTGATACAACCATGCAGGGTTTAAATTCACTCAATAGTTGAGACAAAAAGAAGAAATAGTAAGTTTGAAATTAGATTTATCAAGTTGCACAGTCCAACCACGAATATCTTCTGCGTTCAGTGGCATGATAATATATATGCATCTACTTCTCCAATGGATCTTAGATTAGGCCCCAAAAGAATGTCCCAAAGCTTCCATTTTGGGGCCCAAATAGCTGATCAATCTGAGGCCAATTTCCCCTGTAAACAATCACATGGGGTTGTAAATATAATTGGATCGTTGTACCCAAGAAGAAATCTGTTGTTCTATCAATCCATAGAACAGTTGTCCACCAGATAGAGGGTTCATCTTCAAATCAGCTTTCTTCTCGCCCTCTCGCTCAAAGGCTAGCCTAAGCTAGCTCATTAAATGGATCGGAAAAGGGTACTTTCCACGGTCGAAATACCTCGGAGCACCGAACAGGATCGGCGTGTATTCGGTTACCGCGGCTTGTCGGAAATCCTGTTTGATCCCACGGTCCGCTGGATGGCCTCCCCGATTCGTACGTGTTAAACGAAAAAACTTGCCCCAGCCTCTGCAGCACCTACGTGACACCCCGGTAAAGATTATTGAATTCCTTGCTTCCAGTTCCTCCAACCCCCCTCCCCCCCCCCCTCCTCCCCTCCCGCCCCAAATGTCGCTTGGCAAAAATGTCCACCGTTGATTTCCACGTACCGCCGTTGATGAAAAAAACCGAGCTCCTCCGGGCCGCCTTTTTGCCGACGTTTTGGGCCGTGCACGCGCGCCGTTCGCTTAACTGAGTTACTACCAACGGTGGCTACGCCCCTGCTTGACGTAATTGCTGTAAAAAGAAGTCGAGCATTGCGATCGCCGAGGATTTTAGGAGACGCAAGGTCGTCGTAGAAATGGATGGCACCCGAAATCTGCTCTCCAGGGGGCCGGGGCCTAGGAATCTCAGTTTTGGAGAGTCTCAGGGCGCAGATCTCCCTGTTTTTTGGGATCCCAGGGCCCAAGAACCTCAGTTCTCAAGGGCCTCAAGGCGCAGAAATCTCAGTGTTCTGCATCATGAGATTCTAGGGTTCTAGAGTTTGAGGTGCTGAGGAATCTTAGTTCTTAGGAATCTCGGGACCTTCAGTTCTCAAGGGTCTTAGGTCCCAGAAATCTCAGGGTTTAGAAGGGTCATTGTTAGTATCTTGGAACCCCTGTGTCCTAGAGTCTGAGGGCTTAGAAATTGCAGTTCTTAAGGTTCGTAGGGCCCAAAAACCTCTAGAGTATCAGGGCCCAAAAATCCTAGTTTCCAAGAGCTCGAAAACTCAGAAATTCCAATCTTCAAGAGCGTGAGAGCCCAGAACTTTTCAGTTTTTTAGCACCTAAAGAGTTAAAAGTCCCAGTTTTCTAGTATCATAGGACCCCCAGAAGTCCCAGATTTCTAGGATGTCGGGACCAGGAAATCCCAGTGCTCAAGGGTATCAGAGCCCACAAATCACAGCGTCCTAAAGTCTGAGAATCTATAAATCCCACTTCTCAAGTATCATAGGGCCCAGAAGTCCCAATTTCCAAGTGTCTCAAAACCTCAAAAGTCCCAGATCTCTAGAATCTCGAATCTCAGAAATCAGTTCCCATAGTTTCCAGTGCCCAGATCATTTGCTTCCGAAGGGACTTAGGGCCCAGAAGCCAATTCACTTGTTACTTCGATACCTCCATTACTTCATATACATATAATAAACTCCCAGATTTAAGAATCTCTTTTCTCGTCTTATAATCTCCACCGAGACTTAATTTCTCCAACTCTACCTGTTTCAAGTTTCATGTTGGGCCTCTTCTTTTTCTTCCCACCTCGTCTTCGCACTGACCCAACGATAATTCAACGAAACAGTTCATTTGCACGCGAAACCTCACGCATCAGGGAATAACTGACGCCTCGACATCCCATAAACGATACTTATTATTAAATCATCGCTTATTTCATGAAATTCCTGCGTTTCTTGTCATTAAGACCGACAGCGTTCCCGCAAACGAGTGGTCTTGGAAAAACTGGTCGGTTTATACGTAAATCAGGAGATTATATTGGCAATTAATTGTAGTTCATTTACGTTAACCCGTCTTAACGAACAGTCAACTACCTCTAAATCAGTTCACTGTTTCAGACTACAACAGATTACTCTCCAAGTAGGTACTTGAAATATTCGACTACCGGAATTATTACTAAATGAGAACTGATATTCAGTTATAGTAGCACTCTTTTATATTCCAAAAATAACTCCTCCTCCTATTGCTTCATTATATTAAATATTACCAGACCCTAGAATTAATTTTTTTTCAAGCCTCCTCCAATAATTAAATTACTTAGACATTCGCATGGTAGACTCCGTTCGAATCGTGCTTTTTCCCCGAGTTTAGCTTCTTCAAACTACTTGGACTGCACTCCTCGAAACGTATTTACGGACTAGGATCGCTCGACGAAGGAAGTCGCTTCCTTTTTCTCTGCGATTCGCCAGCAACGACCGGCAGGATTCCAATGCGTCCATGGCAGACAAGATTGCTCACCTCCCGCATTGCTGAGTTCCAAAGAAAACGATGGCCGAACTATCGAAAGTCCCTGTTGCATTCAGAGCACACCTCACCCTGCGCGTGTCGATCTCTGCAATTAAATTAATAGTCCTCTCGGCGACCTTGTTTCCCTTTAATCGACGCGGTGTACACGTGGTTACATAGAGCAACATTCTGACGCTGCTGGATCATAAGATCAGGGCAAAGGCACCTAACCCAGACCTAGTCGCTTAATAAATTACACACCATTATTATGTTGGAGCTTGTAAAGAAAATCGTATTTTAACCAGCCAGTATCGTGACGCAAGCGGCGATAGTCCGGCGAAAAGCGAGCAGTACGGCCGATTTAACCGAGATTCATAGCGCAAGTTCTTCTATCGATACTAATTCCCAAGGACGCGCCCATACGGTGCCGTTCTGTCACGCTTCGATTACCAAAAGAATTCAAACTGTCTTATCCCCACGCGCGACGCTCCACCGGTTAATTTTACGGTTTCGCTGATCATTTTCCCGCGTGCAATCAGCACTGGCGAAGATCGGCAAACGGCCAGCAACTGGTTTAACCAGACTGGTCGCGTGGATTTCTCGATCGATAGTTTTGGTAGCCATGTCAGATTTTTAGGCTCACTGAGTCCAGTTTCTACATTTAGATGGAATATTTCAATCGTAGCAACCGGCCTTTAAGTTCAGATTACCATTACCCTGGAACAGGTTGAACGTCGATTGAAGAAGGTTCCTTCACCTCGTGCGATGTTAATTTGAAAGCCTTCACTGCTGATCGACTCCACCTGTGGCTTCAATTCCATTCCCTCGGCTGTGATTTATTTAGCGCGCCGCGGATAGTCGTTGATGGACAACGGAAGCTCCTGTTTCTTAACGAGAATTCTTATCCATCTCGTATTTCACAGTACTATTTAAATATATTATATAGTGCACGTATCAAGTAAATTACTAAAGTATTATAAACTTAAGACTTGTTATACTATAAATAAAAGCAGCAATAACTAGCACAGTGAACTTGATATTTAGAGAGTCAATCTCTAAATTCGCAAAGCGGCAGTCCCATTAAAATTTGACAATTCCTTTCGTGTCGTGTAAGAAGTAGATTCTTCTAGATCGCATAATTAGAGATTCTTTTAAGTGCCATTATCACGACGTGTTCGTTATTTCTGCTTGCGCCGACCATAACGCTTCAAATGAATCTTTCACGTAGGAATAAATCTATGTGGGAATCTGGAATGGCCGCGCTAGGCTGCAAGGATAATCCACGTCGAGTGTCCTTGCAAAAAACTGTTGGAAAAAGTGGTATCGCTCGGACAGTGCCTATATACTCGGCTACCTCCGACGGCTACCCTGGAAATTCCATTCTGCTGCACACGTGGCTCCATAGGACGGCCTTTAAAAATAGAAGTACAACCTTTTAACGGTGCTGAATCATAAAGTCGGGGTGTTTCTCTTGGTCAGGGCTGTTGCAAAGGTTTGCACTCCTACATTCACCAGTCATACGCTCGCGTGGCAGTGTGCAGTTTACGGCGGCGAGGTCGTGACGGAAGGATGTGCCGCAGATGTTGGGAGTTGTGAAAGTATTTGGGCAAACAGGAAGCTCCGTGAAATGGGAATCACCGTTATTTGGAAACCTTTGTGCACATATGTATTGTAAAGTAGTTTGCAGAATTGAGCAATGAAACAGATGATTTTTAATGTACTAGTTTTGCCTGTCATTTGCCTTGGATTCATAAAGTTGCAAAATTTCTCAAAAATTCTATGCAACGTTCTGGTCGATCGTAGATCACGTTGAGGTTAATTCAGAATTTAATTAACAATTCTTCCTTTCAATTTTTAGCTGAATTGTTAGCAACCACCAAGCCACTTCAAATTTATTTCGACACTAATTGTCCACTTTACACCAAATCTGGTGTAGATTTTGATAAGATTGCAATACAACGTAGTCCAGGTGAAATTAGGGGGGGGGGGGGGGGTTTAAGTCATCACTTTGCTGGTTTCGAATTTGTTTAAAAAAAATACCAGCCGTCAAAGTTGACAATTTTTCCGATTTTCGTGAAGAAACTAGCATTGCATTTTGCAACTCTTACATCCTTCAGTGGTAACCACAACGATGTTCCTTGTTGGTTTATCCATCCCTGGCTTCTTTTCATCATCAATCTCTAATTGCACAGCGAAGATGTTTCCACAAATGCACGGTGCCCGAAATTGTGGTCGTGAAGCGATTATTATAAACGGAGGGACGTAATGTGGACCGATGATCACAAGACAGGCGTTATAAATAAAACATGATAGGGCGGCGCGATTGTTTCGCATGTAACACCGGATGACACGACGAAGCCACGTCTGAATCTCTGTTAGATCGTCGGCACGAGATTTCATTCGTGAATGACAGCCATCCCTATAGCACATGTCGCGGTATGCGATGGGAGTCGATAAAGACAGGGCCGTTAATCGAACAAGCGTCACTCTCCGTCCGAAGAATTCTGCTTTTGATTATGCACACCGCATCGCCCAGGATGATGCCTTTCTTTGAAAAGCGCCAACGCGTACCGTCGTTCACGCGTGCACGACCACGCGCACGGATCTCAGCCCTCGTTCCCCGTGATCCGCGACTGCCTGGCCGTGTGCTAATTGGCGGTCCACGGTGTTCCCAGGATTAATGCCTTCATCGATCGCTGCACCGGGAGCTTGATAAATAATCCCGTTGCGGATTATGCGGCTTGGGACTGAGAAAGATGTCGGGTTGTTATAATTTCACGATATTATTGTTGCTGACGCTTCGAAACGATTGGAAATATACATGTGTACTTCAAATCATTGAGGGTTACTAGGTGGGTATTATTTGGTAGAACTTGAAGTCACTTGGAATTACTTAAGAGGTCATGCTCAGTCAGGAGGCCGAAAAAAAAGGGTGGTCTTTGGAAATTTTTTACTCAAAAGCTATAACACATTTCTCAAAAAATCTTTTTTCCTTTTAAGGATTGCATCTAGTATCGTGCATCGTAATTTTTTTATTTAAAAATATTTATCAATAACTAAGTTATTGTCCATCACTCGAAGGTTCTCTCAAAAAGAAGGCTTCTGCGGTGACCACTGCTGCTCGAAAGTCAATCATCTAAAATAAAAAGTTCAAAAGAATTTACTTATTATATTATATTATATTATCTAGTATTTGAACGAAGGATTTTTTTTGTCCGATACTTAGTTTTCTTTTAATTGACGAAAATCAGGCACGATTCATGATAAAAATTGAAACTTTTACTTTAAACATCAGCCATTTTTTCCCAAATCAATATTTCGAAAAATCCTTCGTTCAAATACTAGATAATATAATATAATAAGTAAATTCTTTTGAATTTTTTATTTTAGATGATCGACTTTCGAGCAGCAGTGGTCACCGCAGAAGCCTTCTTTTTGAGAGAACCTTCGAGTGATGAACAATAACTTAGTTATTGATAAATATTTTTAAATAAAAAAATTACGATGCACGATACTAGATGCAATCCTTAAAAGGAAAAAAGATTTTTTGAGAAATGTGTTATAGCTTTTGAGTAAAAAATTTCCAAAGACCACCCTTTTTTTCGGCCTCCAGACTGAGCATGACCCCTTAAAATCCTTTCGAATTATTTCGAATTACTATTTAGGTATCACTTGAAATTATTTTGAATCATTAGAATTGAAATTACCTGCAACTAGGTATTTCGAAGTATTAGATATCACGTAGAATTATTTTGAATCATTAGAATTGAAATTACTTGAAATTATTTCGAAGTACTAGATATCATTTAATATTATTTTGAATCATTAGAATTGAAAATTCTTGAAATTATTTCGAAATACTAGATATCACTTAAAATTATTTTGTATCATTAGAATTGAAATTACGTGGAACTAAGTAGGTATTTCGAAGTAGTAGATATCACTTAGAATTATTTTGGATCATTAAAATTGAAATTACCTGGAACCAGGTATTTCGAAGTATTAGATATCACTTAGAATTATTTTGAATCATTAGAATTGAATATACTTGAAATTATTTAGAAGTACTAGATATCACTTAAAATTATTTTGGATCATTAGAATTGAAATTACTTGAAACTAGGTATTTCGAAATACTAGATATCACTTAGAATTATTTTGAATCGCTTGAATCGCTGAATAATTGAAATTATTTGGAATTATTTCGAGTTGCTAGATATCACTTAAAATTATTTTGAATCATTAGAATTGAAATTACTTGAAAATATTCCAACTTACTAAGTAGGTATGTACCACTTGGAATCATCTGTATAATTTCGAATCAACAACCACAATAAACAACAATAAGCAACATACAAATTTTAATACGACCCAGAAAGTCTACGGTCGAATATTTTTTTATAAATGGATAAATGATAAGCCGCGAATTTTCTTGGATTTGTATGTATCACTGTGCAGCATGAACGTAGGTACGAAAGTTCCAAGCCGAAGGAGACGTAGTTAATTTTTCCACCACGTTTCGGAAAGACGTGGTAACTATTCAAATACACCATTTATACGAAGCTTCACGTATCGTGACACGCGGCGTCATTCTATTTACTTTACGTTCTTCCTCGTCGAGTTGCAACGGATGCATTCTTGCAACAGGTATGCATTCTAACCTCGCTTCAACATGTCTACCATGTTGGTATCATTTCAGTAGCAATGCACGTCTCTTCCTTTCTTCCCTCCGTGAATGAACCCTTTCTAGTTACTGAAAATAGCGAAGAAAGGCCCACATACAATCCGAAACGACCCTAAAATAACCTTAAAACAGCTTCTTATATTTAAATATGAATTTGAAACAGTGATCGAATATCTATTTTTCACTTGTGGGATAAAGAAGCAAGAAGATTTCGCACACTTTTAAAAAATAAGTAGTACGGTTTTCTAATACAAATTTTATACCCTTTTTAAGGGGAAGTTTTTGTGAAAAGTGTGCAAGCAAATTATTCCCTTCAAAGGTACCGCAGAAAATATTGCATTCTGTGTGTTTCTTTTTCACAAAGATATCCCCATAAAATCAAAGACTAGGAAACTCCGGAAGGTTAAGGTTTCAAAATTCAAACTACACTAAGAACATTAAATATAATAGAAAGCAAATGTTTTGAAAAAAGAGTCAACCCTTCGTTCCATCGTGTTTTAAATTTCGCAGCACCCCAAGTACAAAAATTACACATAATATACCAAATAGATTACAATATGTTTTAAAGCAAAAAGGCCTGGTGAAAAATATTAAAATAAAATATCTACTTATAAAAGTTGGAAAAAAAGTTATATTCTAAATTATCCGAATATTTTTGTGAGCCGAAAATGCCGCATTATATCCTTTGTTATTATGTGAATTTTTCAAATAAATTATAAATCTTTATTAACATTAATAAAGGATTTATTGCCATAAAGAATAACCAAGGCGGTTGTTTTATAAACAACAAAAATATCAAGTCAATCAAACACAACGACTCGCAACTCTTATTCACGGCGGTTTCAATTTAAAAAATAAAGCTACTTTTTAAAGCCAACTTCCCCCGTATCCTCCGCATTCTTTTCACACCGCGCAGAGGTGAGGACCGTTTATAAAAATGATTGCAAAAAGAATCACGAAGCGAAGGCCTCAATCGATCCTTCCATCGCGCTCTTCACCTCGTTTCGTTACTGTCTCGACCTGCGGCATGAGTCCGTCCGATTCCCAACGTCTTCTTCTCTCACCTGACCGTCTGCCACAGCAGAAAGCCGCCTCGTGTGTGGCACACGTGATTTACATGTGAGCCCGTGGCTGCCAGTGGCGGCGCTGTCTACACAGAGCGGGCCTGTGTGCGCCCGGGACGGCATCGTCGCGGGCCCTGGTAGCTTTTGTACGTGGAGGAGGCGTCAGCCGATGCAGGATGTTTTGGCGAGGCTCGTGAAGGAATTGCAGGGAAAAGACAGAAGGCGTAAGAAAGAGAGAGTGTCCGCTCCTACCTGGTCGCCGGACGGCCTTTGGTAGTCGATGGCTGCCATGTGACCCGTGATTCACGATTCGTCTGACGAATAGTTGCGCATTAAAAACAACCTGCACCATTGGCCACGATTTAACAGTTCTTTTTCCATCTCTGCGATGCGTCCTGCAGCATTCGGGGTCAAGGATGACCCCTCCCCATCGGCCAGCCCGGCGTCGGTTTAGTGGAAGCTTGTTGATGGGATTTGAAGGTGTCCGTTTGGTATTGTAAATTTTCATGCGCAATGTACTTTCGTTTGGTAAGGATGGACGAAATAATTGTTTGCAAGGTTTATTAAAATTTCATCAATTCTGTGTAAGTTTAACTTAGCAGCAAATAAACAGCGCTTAGATTGTAATAATCGTCGTTGATCTTCGTGTAATACGCGTTACGAAGTGGGAGGAGCCAATTGCTCCGCCCATCTCCCACTCGCGCGTGCGCAGTGACGAAGTCACTACCGCTTGGCGTACCTCTGCGTCCTTAAATTCTTCTCTGCCCGCGTTACTGCTCTTCAAATCATCTAATGGCCCAAACAAACTCAGCCATAATTTCCCACACAATTTGAAAAGGCGCCTATAACCTAAGTTTCGATGTTCACCCACAAACTTTCAAGTCTGCCCCTTCAGAGCTCGTTTGCAGCCTCGTTGGACGTTCGCTTTTTGTCCGCTGGGTGGCTGGGCCTGCCCCGTAGCACAATTACGCGTGTTTTTGTGCGGTTGACATCGTACATCAGATAATTCGTCGCCGGGACGTACATTGTATTGCGGCTGGTCGACGAGAGTTCGGCGGCGCACGGAGTTTTTGAAGGCGTTCGTTAAGGAATCGCGGAGGAGAATGCGATCTCCTCCCTTTCTTTTTGTTTCGCCAGCGCGAGACAGGCCCCGGGTGGTCCTGTGTGATCACCGAGGTACCAGTTTATACCTACAACGTGGGCTGTGATACGCAAAACATGATAAACGGCCAGATGACGAATACGTAAAGTTTACATTGCATCAGATATTTTGCACTGTAACGTATCTCATTACTGGCAGCCTCGCCATGCCTGTTTCTCAGAATCGGTGGCTCTTCACTGGGAATCTCCTCCTTTCCCCCTTAACCCGCGAAACAGTGTTGCTTTGCGCAAAAAAGGACCATTTTGAATAATCTTCATATAATGCAACGTTCACCCCTACGGTTTATTTCCAACCAGTCCTTGGCACACGTGGAATTGACAATTTTCTTGGAAATGGGCGGGGGGGGGGGGGGGGGTTGTGAAGCACAGAGGAAAACGAGGGGGGATTCGATTTTTACATTTTCCACATTGCAATATAATTGTCAAAGAGTCGGGGTCTCTCAAAATTTCCCGCACTGTGACGTTTTGAATTTTAAAATCTCCCGCAGTAAGGATAAGAAAAACGAAATTAATACCTTCTTCGAAATTATCAAGCAGCAGATGATGAAAATTTTTATTATCAGACAGCTTCCCGCTTTCCGAAAAGATGAAGAAGGGGGGAATTGACGAGTTCCGATGGCAAAGAAATACGACGGCGGGCAGGGTATTTCAGAGAGCACGGCTGAGAAAGTTCCCTGTGTCTGATTGTTTCTTTTTTCCTCGTCGGACTGCGAATAGCCTTCAGGAAGTCGGCTGCAATCATTGACGTGCCAGGGTGTCCTGTACGTAGGTCGTGATGTGCAGCCGCGATGAACAATCCTGTTGCTCGCGGACACATGCAAATGCCGCGGGTCGCTGAATTCCCGGGGCATCGAAAGCGAGAACATCGCGGCAATCTTGGAGAGCTATCTTTCATTTTATTCCAACTGGGCCCTCCGCGAGACGCCACCTCGGAACGACTTCATCGTTCCGATGTAAAACACGCTTCCTCCCGTTTTATCGCGAATAATTCAGCGGCGTTAAAGTCTATGAAAAATTAAGATCACAGTATCGACGGGGTTGAACATTATTTACAACCTTCCGTCCGCAGAATCGTTGAGGTCTGAGAACAGTGCGGGCCTTGGGAATGCAGCTCTTCAGCCTGACATTTTACGAAAGAGCATTTCTGCCTTTGATGAGCCTGGGAATTGGTAGTTCGAAGGTCTGGCAGTGTTTTAGTGTGCAAGATTGTTCTCTCTTCGGTGATCGAAATATTGCCAGTTGATTTGGTGGAAGATTGCTATCTTTTCCCTTTTTGATAAGTTTCTTATATAGGTACGTTCTTCGGAAATTTTGAACTCAATTTTCTTAAATTGAATAGTACACAGGCCCGACTCGAGTCTTTTTTGGCTACCAGGCTGTAGTAGTTCGGTCTTTTTTAAAATTTTTTTTTTTAATTTTTAAAAAAAGACCAAACTAGTGCGCCGAAATCATCTCTTTTAAAATTTACGGTCGACATTCAATTTATACTATTTTCTCTTTTATTTCGTTTTTTTTTTTTGGTTTTGTTGTATGAGTTTTATTTTTCAAAGCAAAAAAGGAACTTTTCACTTTGAACACCTATAACTTGCGAACTCATTACCGTAGACACATTTTCATGAGTGTTTTGGAAAGCTAAGAAAATTTACTTTCAGAACCTTTAGTTGCAAATTTAATATATATTTTTTAATCGTATTAAATCCGTTTTAAAATGATCCAAGAAATTGACGAAAATGTTTTGAGTATAATAATTTGGCCACCCTCTGTATATATTAAGATTCATTTCAGCTTTTTGATGACCTCACACCGAATTTGTATTCGTAGCTTAAACATTTATATTACAACCTGTAATAGGTTATTTAAAACTTTATTTAAAAAAATTTCAAAAATGAAAGAGCCATTTTGGGTCCCTTCTCAACTTCACGCCCTAGGCAGCCACCTAACTTTGCTTTTATCATACACGGTATGCCCCAAACTGCACTTAAAATTTTAGCCAAATCAGAGACCCAAACTTTCCACATTTTCCTCTTCACTCATAAACAAAGGTCCCTAAAAATTAAAATTGAAAATATCCTTCGCTTACATCGCATACAAGGAAGTATAAACATCCACTAGTATCTCCCCATTACCTCAGCAGCCTTCCACAGCGACGACCCGTCCGGGGCCTCACATGGGCCAGTCCAATATTTAACAATCTCCTCGCCAGTCGGATTTAAAGCCCGAAGACTGGTTCCCGACGCGGACCCACTGCAGCCACCTGTCAGCCTATCATAAATTCGCGGTGTCCTTTCATCGGCATCGCCCTTATATATACTTATTGTGCCGCGAGCAGAGGTCGATGAGACTGTTGCTTCCCGCGCGCGTACTCCGTCGATGGTAGGGCCCCGTCTTCCAAACCTGGGGCCCCGCAAGTTGAAGGCCATCCCGCGCTCACCCGTCGACCGTTTCACGCTCACGAAGGTCCTTACGGGCCTCTCGCGTTGCTCCTTAGCCGGCCATTAGGTTGCTGGGCCCGATCCAGGGTAAGAAGTCCTCGCATACCAGACGTGTGCTCAATGAACTGACGAAGAGAGGAAGCTGCGAGACCAGACAGAGGCGGCGGAGGGAGAGGGGGCGATCGGATGGGACGGGGCCTAACGAGGGGCCCGCATCAAGTGTTGCGCATTGATTTTAACGAAACTTCGTAAGTAGGCAGAGGAGGCGAAATATTTAAAACGTGTTTACAAGATTTTTAACGATAGAGATGGTGTTTCAATTGCTACTTCGTTAAGAGCTCGTTATGCTTCTTTCGAGGGAGATGATACTATGTTATATTTTTTTAAGCTTTCTCTGAAATTCGATTTTATGAAACTTTGTAAGTAGGCAGAGGGGGCAAAATATTTCAAATGTGTTTAGAAGATTTTTAACGATAGAAATGGTGTTTCCATTGCTACTTCGTTAAGAGCTCGTTAAGCTTTTTTCGAGGGAGATGATACTATGTTATACTTTTTTGCGCTTTCTCTGAAATTCGATTTTAAGAAACATTGTAAGTAGGCAGAGAAGGCGAACTATTTCAAACGTGTTTACAAGATTTTTAGCGATAGAGATGGTGTTTCAATTGCTACTTCGTTAAGAGCTCGTTATGCTTCTTTCGAGGGAGATGATACTATGTAATATTTTTTTGCGCTTTCTCTGAAATTTGATTTTATGAAACATTGTAAGTATGCAGAAGGGACAAAATATTTCAAACGTGTTTACATGGTTTTTAAGGATAGAGGTGGTGTTCCAATTACTACTTCGTTAAGAGCTCGTTATGCTTCTTTCGAGGAAGATGATACTATGATGTTACGTAACTTTGTAAGTAGGCAGAGGGGGCGAAATATTTCAAACGTTTTTACAAGATTTTTAGCGATAGAAATAGTGTTTTCCATTGCTACTTCGTTAAGAGCTCGTTAAGCTTTTTTCGATGGAGATGATACTATGTTATATTCTTTTTGCGCTTTCTCTGAAATTCTACGGCAAATAGTATTTCGTTATTGAAAGGGATAGAGATAGCTAGACATTTTTCTCTATATTCCTTTGCTACGCCATCTCCATGGTTAAATATTTTACAAACTATTGAGCGTCAAATATTTTTGTACACTCTATATACCTGCAGAATTTTATTAAAATCGGTAAGCAATAATTGTCGCGGTTCCCCTTTAAGTTAGCGAGCGCAGGGAGGGGCAGAAAATTCGGAGTAAAAAGAATTTCTACATATTACACACCGTCTTCTGATCTTCAGCATTATATATGTATATACCTTATAATTCAAACAATTTTAATTTCAAACCCCGCCGTAGAACCTTATTACAATAAAAAAAAATTCGCTGTCCTCGGTGTAAATGTGCAAATTTCTCGAATAAAATTCTCGCGTAAGCGTAAGATATTGAAAAAAAGGTCGAAATCGAAAATGGAGGGTAGACGGTATGGCAAAAAAGCGACGTTGTCAAAGCACTTTAGGAAGCCAGATTTTGTTGCAAAGTGATGGTTCATTATCACATTCTTGCAAGGTCTTCCCTCCTACTGTTTTCTACCCCTCCCCTTCTTCTATGTCCCGAATACTTTTTATTTATACCGCCGTTTTCAAAAGAATGCTGCTCGGCCAATTTCGTGTATAAATCGGGCATGCACCTGTGTGCCAACTGAAGTTCAATAAACTTCTGCGCTCTTCGACTTCGTTCGACCGTTTTGGGCCGTTCGCCGACGCGTAATTAAGCAATCGCGAAATTAATTGAATCCACTCGCGGAGCCATCGAGACCAGTTTTAATCGGTGGGCGACGGAATTGAGGACGTCGTTCTAGAAGTTTATAATTATTACGGGGGAGCGGGCCCTTATTGTCCAGCTGCGAAGCTTTATTCAAATAATAATTCGCTATTCCCGGCGGAAAAGCAGTGAGGACCTGTCGGGCGACCGTGTCTCCTTTGGAATTAAATGCGCAACGTGTTATGCAACGGTCTTCCGCATAAACGCGAAGCTAATTAACGTAATTAGTGGCTTGCAATTTAAACCCACTGGGGTGCTATATTAATACATGCTTAATATTGAACTGCGCAATTTTATTCTCGGGGAGAGTCGTTCCAGGGTTATAAAGCAGTCAGTTCTGATCCTTGAGAAATTATTTTGTTTCTTTAAACTCCGCGTTTGGAATTAATTCTATTGCGGTGCAAAATGCTGGGTGAAATTATGAGTCGATATGGGTTTAGGAGAATTAAATTCTACTGCTGTTGGTGAACTCTGAACTCCTTCGATTTGAATTTCGTGCCTTGATGCATGTACATTGGGACTCAAAGGACCATTTAAACTTGCTCTTAGTTTTGTAAATTTGGTATTTTATATGTGCAAGTGTTAAAATGTCTTTTTAACTGTGGACACTGTTTATCACGTAGGTGAGGTATTAATTTTCTCTGTGAAAGCCTCTAGCTTTATGTAACTTAGAGTTAAATGTACCATTTCTTGACAAATGTTGATCTTTTTATTATTAATCTCTTCTTAAACCTTTTTTTAACCATCCAAGTGCTCACTAAAAACTTTATATTCTTCATTAAACTACAATTTCAACGATTTAAAGAAACCGTAGTATTAATGACATTTTCAGACGGGTTCGATTTTAAAAAATTTTCAAAATGGCAAAATGACGGACCTCTGAAGGAAATTGGGATTTCGTTCTAGAAAATTAACCTCTTTCGTTGAAAACGAAATAGAAGAAAACGACCAACAAAAAAAAATCTCCCACCGTGTCACAGCGATCCGCATATACATTCTAAAACATTTTGGTTTTTTGATTTTAGAAGAACCGTTTCGTCGGAAAACTGTCAACCATATCAGCGGAAATTTTTTGCAGCGCTAAGTTACTGGACCTGTACAGCTTATAAATCTGCTTTAAATAAATTTAAAAAAAGATATTCGCATGACTTAAATATCCAATAAAAAGTGCTGAAAGTTTCAAAAAGATTCACCAAGTAGTTCGCTTTTAATAAATTTCCAATGAGACCTTTAATTTTCGGGTAATTGCACTGTTGTCCTCCCTTAAACCCAGAAAATCGTAATTATTCATCTCATTAGCACACGTGCAATTTTAATCGAATTCCCAATTAATAAAATATGTAATCCCTCGTAATTTGCTAGTGAAACAGACGTAAGGAAATGGCGTGTTAACTTTTCTCCCCCAGCGTATCGACAGCTTGCCACCGAGTTTCTTTTTATCGGCGATTCGGCGTCGGAGTTATCTCGCTGGCGATAACTTTAAACGTATTAAAGCACCCCGCGGCAGATGCACAGCGGTTTGATGCGTTAAACGCTATTTCGATCGGATTATCCCGTGCGCGGAACATGTGACTCTGTGTTAGCACATGGGGGATAAATGGCGAGCAGGGGGAGCACCCTTTGCTCGATGGTTAATGGTTTTCATGTGTCGCGAATTAACTAACTCGCGTAATCCCTCGCCGTCGATATCGCGTTGGATCCAAGGCACAGAATTGCGGTCCCCGCAATTATCTGTAATTCCAAAACACCCTGTCGGTATGCATTCATTCCCGATTAATATACCTTTAAAGCCTCCCCCCTTCATTTCCCCCTGGATAATTCTAATTCATCGAGGTGGCGATAATTTCGCTGTTAAAAAATGCCCGTTAAAGCGACACGTTTTTAGACGGCCCAGGATAGTAAATGAAGTAGTGAGTAACGATCTCGTCTCCCTCGGTTTAAAAGCGGATTTCGCGGCGGAACGAGTAACGTCGCGTTTCTTAATCGGTTCCGCCGCGTTTGTCGTCGTTAAGATTAAATTAACACCGGCCCCCACTTATTTTTATACCGCCACCGAGCATTAATGCGAACAGAATTCCTCGTAATTGGCGATGACCACGAATCAAGGGGGTGGTCTACGAAGCCAGGCTTCATTGCGTGAGAATGTACTGCCACGGAGAACACAGGGTCCCGTGAATCAAACTCGAGTCAAGAATCACACGCGTGTTTTAACTTATAAGGTGGTAGGATAACTTTGGAGGTGGTTTTAAAGAAATTCGTAAACTTTATTAGAAATCCGACACAAGGCTCTTATGATACATATAAAGAAGACCAAAGAAATATTTTTTCCAGATTTTTTTTAACAAAAAATTGCGCCACAATAGCCACAGAGCCGAAACTTCTCACGTCCACGCCGTTGGACCTAGAACCAAAAGACAAAAAGTTTTTTAATCTACGCACTAAATACTAGAGAAGTACACACGATTTCGAAAAAATATTTCTAGCAAAAAAGGATTGCTTTCAATTGTTCGCCATTCCTTCAAAAATCAATATTTTTTTACTTTGAAAAACCGCGACGCGAGCGATAATGTGGATGAAATTTTGCAAACCCTGCGCCACTAGCAACCCCTGTTTCTTCTTTTCGACCAAGTGACGCCCTTTGACATCGTCGACCTAATACGCGCGCGGAGCACTGTTCGGAAACGTGGACACGAAGACAATAAAGATTACACGCACCGAGGCGCGAGGCATAAGTGACAATTTAACGAGCAATAAACTTTTGTGGCGCACCACATCCTGCTTTCTACAGACTGTCACACACCGCGCACACTTTGAAAGATTTCGATTTACATCGTAGCTCGGGCAGCGCCTTCTTCCCGTTTCGTTTTTATCCCGCAAGCCTATCGGGACTCGCGGATTGAGAAACGGCGCGGTGAATGTTTCGTCGACGCGTTTTCTTCACATTCTGATGTCGCCGCGGCGTTTATGAAGGAATAAGGAACTCTGCGAGGCATCTGGATGTTCGTTACGTTAGTTTCGCTCGTATCGTTCGGTGTTCTGGGCGACGGAGGGCCGAACGACATGGGACACATTCCTACTGCAAATTGGAAGTGCGCATTTAAATTTCTGGGGGGATGCATAATGCATCAGAAACGGGATTTTTACAAGGAGGAATGCTACAACTTCCTTCGCTGGCGTCATCGGCCCACAGGGGGAAGAATGGGAATGCCGAGCCTAAGATGTGCTTCTGCATGGCAAACAGATGCATTCAGAGAAATCTTCGCTTCCTCTGAGCGTTAAATGTACAGGGTGATTCTTAATTGCGCGCCAATACTTCGGGCGGCGAGAGTTCTTCGCGGAAGAAAGGAAGAAAGAAGCTGTTACTCCAATGTGCTATGGTGAAAAGGGTATACAGTGGGTAAAAGAAGAATTTGCACACATCGGTATTTTGTCATAATTGTTTGTAAAAAAGAAGTGTCTCTTCTTCAAAAAGAAGACGAAATTCTTCCTCGGAAAAAAAGAAGAATTTCTTCTTCCGACGAAAGATGACATTCATTCTGGGAAAAAAGAATTTCTTCTTTAGAAAAGAGAATGAAATGCTTCTTCAGAAAAAAAGAATTTCTTCTTTAGAAAAAAGAATGAAATGCCTCTTCGGGAAAAAGAAGAATTTCTTCTTTCGATAAAAGATGAAATTTTTCCTCAGAAAAAAGAATTTCTTCTTTAAAAAAAAAGAATGAAATGCTTAAAAAAAAAAACGAATTTCTTCTTCCGACAAAAGATAAAATTCTTCCTAAAAAAAAAAGAATTTCTTCTTTAGAAAAAAGAATGAAATGCTTCTTCAGAAAAAAACGAGTTTCTTCTTCCGACAAAAGATAAAATTCTTCCTAAAAGAAAAAGAATTTCTTCTTTAGAAAAAAGAATGAAATGCTTCTTCAGAAAAAAGAAGGATTTCTTCTTCCGACAAAAGATAAAATTCATCCTCAGAAAAAAGAAGAATTTCTTCTTCCGACAAAAGATGAAATTCATCCTCAGAAAAAAAATAATTTCTTCTACCGACAAAGGATGAAATTCATCCTCAGAAAAGAAAGAAGAATTTCTTCTTCCGACAAAAGATGAAATTCAACCTCAAAAAAGAAAGAAGAATTTCTTCTTCCGACAAAAGATGAAATTCTTCCTCAGAAAAAAAGAAGAATATCTTCTTCCGATAAAGAAGAAATTCGTCTTTTAATAAACAGTTCTGTCGAAAACCCGGGGTGTGCAAATATTTATTTTACCAACTGTGTGTAGATATATTTTCAGCTCCATTTTCTAGGAGAAGAATCGAAACGAATAATCAGTACGTGATTAAATATAGACAGGAAGGAAAAGGGTTCTTTTTATTTACCATAATATTTCGCAGCCTAAATTATTGTCAATACATAATATAAATGGCGAATAAAATAATACAAATTGTAACGAATACAAATACTATCTAGAAATACTAATTAGAAAAATTAGGTAAAAATAACAGGATTATAATAAAGTGCCATTAATCTGTAAAGCATATAAAAAAAAATATGCAGCTTTTGTGATATTAGTATAGAAAAAGCGGTTGTTGTGTAACGAAACTTTTGAACCCGTGTCCCCAAAAATGGTGAATTTTGAGTTATGTCGTTGCAGCAAATGAACGATATGTACACAGCAAGCTGTAGAACATTTAGTAATCGGACAGGGAAAATTCCAATTATGATTTAGAAATTATTCAAGATATACAACCTATGGTTAAGGGAAGCCGAGGCTGGGAAAAGAATCCGCGGTCCCTCGAGGAGCATGTGTCCCTTTATCGTGTCGGGAACAAAGGGCCCATCGAGTTTCCTACGTCAACGTATTCCTTGCCAGGGTAATCACGAAATTAGCGGTGTATCAGGTCAGGACTAAGGGGTAGGGTAACCGCAAGGTGGCAAGGAAGTGGCCGTAGATGAAATCCAAGGCGCAGGCAGTCTTGTGTGACGTTCCGTGAGTTTTGACCGACGTACATCCGTATCAGTAGATTGCTCTATGGAAAATGGCTAATCTGCTCGTAGATCGTACTTCCTCTAGAACACATTACCATTCCCCTAGGAATTTCACCGTGGCTTCCTTGATATCCCATACCAGACACTTATCAAAACTAATAAATCCTACAGAACTTCACCCTTAACGTGGAAAAATATTTACAAAACAAACCCCTTGCAAATCATTTGCAAATCTGCTCGCTTTAAAATTTTACAAAATTAATTCTACCCCTATGTGCCCACTTTCTCCCCAGTTTTGATTTCTGCTTATGACAAAAACGAGTCAGCAAGTGCCAAAAATAAAATTCTATACTATAGTATTATCTATATTCTACAGTAGAATTTTTTCTTATAATTTTTTCTTAATTTTACCGCTCACAGTGTTGTCTACAAGGGCTCTTTAATTCTCCTTTCGATTAATATAATACAGTCAAGTGATATCAAGTGCATATTTACACAAGCCCCTAGTACCCCCACCATTCATCCAGAATGAATGTCCCTCCACGCTCGAGCCCCCAAAAAATCAGCCCCCTAGTTATCTCAATTTCTCCAGGCACAAACAGACGTGTTCACAAAACGCTGCTACGGGTACGGGAGAAAACGAAAAAAGGCCCGAAGTCCCCCTCCCCCCCCCCCTCCCCGCCGCTGCATTTCCCTCGCGGACCAACGAGGACAAATTAGTCGGCATTAGGTCCAAGGAGAGGACGTGGAACGGTGGCTCGCAGCCCCCTTTAACGAGAGGCAATTCGGCCTCCCATTCGAAATTCGCGTGCGATTAATTTTCCGAAACGGGGCCCCGCAAACGAATCCGAGAATGGGAAGACAGAGCTGCCGGTGGTCGGGTGTAAAAGCGGCACCGAGACGCGCCGCGGGCCCCCTTCTACGAACCTGCTCCGTCTCTGCCAGCGACAATAGGCTTCAAGTGCAATAGCCCAGACTTCCGTAGGTAAGGAGGTAATGTAATAAATAACCTTGCCTCCCTTGGCCGTTTCCTCGGCGGAACAAAAACCGGCCCATATGGTGTTCAACTACGCGCGCACGAGGAACGATGGCTATCGAAGGAAAGGGGGAGCCCGGCTTTCTTCCATCGCGAACACGGCGTTGCACGGTGTTCCGCGCGATTCGTATGGCATTCTTAGGGAAATTACGTCAATTAGACACGTGGCGAGCGCGTGGGGTGGGGGGGGGGGGAAGGGGGCGCGCGCGCGCGCGCACAAAGCGTGCGCCCGATAGGGGAATCCTCGAAATTGTGGCTGCGATGTGGCGGAGATTGGAGTTCGATAGGAAAATCGGTTCTGAGGAGGGTGGTTCCGGTAAGGGGAAATAAGTACTTGCGTAGGTTCCGGTAAAGGAAAGTCTTCGCGTAGAAGAAATTGTACAGGGTTATCCGCTGAAGACTGGCGGCGCTCGCGCGAGTACAATGAGAACGGCAACAACGTCACACGAATGGTTACTACTGCAATCATATGTCGATACATCCGCCATCTATGGGCTGTTGCTAAAAGTACAGGTTTGCGTAGGACCTGTACAGGGACCTACAGTTTCAGCGACAGCCCATAGATGGCGGATGTATCGACATATGATTGTGGTAGTAAGTATGCGTGTGACGCTGTTGCCGTTCTCGTTTGTACTCGCGCGACCGTCGTTAGTGTTCAGTGGATAACCCTGTACTTTTGGATGCAAAAACGAGTTCGAGGCACTTGGGTAGTTTTGCATAAAACGCATAATTAGATTCCTCGTTGCTTTCTACATATGCCCTTTAAATTGAATTACTGTGTCTTTAAAATGGACAGAGTTATGGTAAATTTTGTGAATCGATGCTGGCCAACTGACCCCAACTCGTATCTAACAAGGGAAGGTACCGGACTTGCAAATTCAAAAAATTCTGAAACTTTGTGAATGTGCAGGGGATTTCCTCCTGATTACAACGCAATTTTTGTTTGATGTACACATTCAGTCTAAGGGGGTGGAATTAACCCCTGAAAATTCGGTTATTTTCCGATTTTATATTATAACTCGTAAACTGTAAAATATTTTTTTTTTTTACCAAATGATAGATCTAATTAAAAGAAATAAATTTGTCTTGAAACTTTTTTTTCTATATTTTACAGTTCGCGAGTTGTAACACAAAATCGTAAAATTGCCGAATTTTCAGGGGTAATTTCACCCCATTCGAGTGAATTTGGGCAGCAAACAAAAATTGCTTTGTAATTAGGAGGAAATCCCCTACATATTCCCAAAGATTCAGAATTTTTTGAATCTATGACTATTTTTATAACTATATTTTTTCAAATATTAATTAAATAATAAAAAAGTAATATTAAAAAGCAACATTTTTTTTTCTATATTTCTCCATTTTATGCAAGAAGGGACTGAGAGGGCTATAATTAAAATTAATTTCACCGATTAATTTATTATATAATTCCGACTGTAATGATGCAACTACAAAGGAGATATATCCAATTTTTAAACGTTATACAAAATTTTGCAACAACTTCACTATGTATAAAAAATACTTAACTTCGTAATGTTTACAGATATTTTTCTCGAAACTGATTTTTGGCTCTTCTTGCATCCAACAGTGCAATTTTTAAGTTCAAACCTCAAATCTACAGTGGCGTGCAAAAGTTTCCGGCTACATGGTTTTTTTTAATTTTTCTTCTAAAGAGTTTCAGTCTACAAACTCTACTCTTGGACGAAAAATTGAAAACGCCAACCGGCCGAAACTTTTGCACGCCACTGTAGGTATTGCGGAGTGAAGGCAGTTGATGGCTCCGCCCACTGCCTTCTGCTTGGGCATGCGCAGTGGAGGCTTCACTATTCCTGAGTGCTAGTGGAATTATGTAACATTAGATTAAAAAAATAAAGACGCATGCGAAAAGCTTCATGCTCTTTGCTATTCTTCCAGTGCTCCGAATATTGAGATTGAAATAATTATTTAAATTTCTCACAAAGTAATGCTACGTGGAAGCACCAGTATTTATGTTTCCAGTTTTATTCACCTCCCGTGTCATAAATGCTCTTCTAAAGCGCCGCAGTGTTACAAGTGTTGCACATCTTTGAAATAAATAATCTCGTAGGGGGTAGAATTTTATGACGGTAGCTACCTCCACAGTTTCGGTCCCCGTTGTTTGTACATTGTAAAAACAAACGGATCCCGAGAACTTCCCCAATTTTATGCGTCTCGCAAGGGACTCAGTCCAGATCGTGTCCAAAGTGTTGGCGCCTCCAGATTTTCGGTAGCGGACCGCGCAACATCTGCGTCGGCAGCTGTATAAAATAAAAACATTCACATCTTTTACTGCCCTCGACTAAACTGTTTTTTTAATAGTCCAACCGAATCATAGAATTCGTTTTACAACGCGCTGTAAACAACGATCTCTTTCCTCTAAATTCCACGTAGGTACAATTTACATTTCACTTCGTCGAAAAACACTATGGATAGAAAGTAGTAAAACTTGGAAAATATTAAACAGATTTTTTGCAATGAATTTTGAATTTCAGTTATTCGCGAGAAATTATTCCAGAAAATGTTGAATAACGATGAGAGCGTCGGAAAATCATGTGAGCTTTTCCAGAGCACACTTGTGCAGCATTCCAATTTCTTCATTATCACGTAATTGCCGACGCTGGTGTATTCTAACGAATCCATCTGCAACAGGATGATACGCTTCCTTCTTGTCTAATTGTGCTAATCTCGCCACCGTTCACCTTCCAAACCCTCCTTCCGTCATCGCAGTATCTTAGTCGCGTGATTACGAAACCGTATCCCGGCGAAAATGGAGAAAAAACGAAGGCCTGAGCGCACACGGAGAAAAAGAAGCCGCGAAAGAATGCGACACAGTGTTCCTAATGGAAGCACGCCCACGCGCGACAGTGCATTGACCGTGTTGCAGAAGTTTCGGGTGGCTCGCGGTACCCTAATATTCTGCCATAAATTACCGGGCAAGAATGCACGGGAAGATATTGTTTGGTTGACCCCCCAGCAGCTCGCCAATCAAGCACGAGCGTGCTCGCTTCATATCGCACTTTCTTTTCCTGTGCAAAGCGCATTACGATTATTCTAAGGAACAGTGTTTTTTGAGGTCCTCCTCTTTTTCGCAATTGTTATATTTCTGAAATAATTAGGCACTGCTTGCTTTACGTTTTTTCAATTCAGAAATGGTAAATGATGTTAAGTGAGAGAGAAAAGTATTGGGACACCATTTGAAACAGAATAACTTTTTTGAAATTGGTTTAAACGATTTGAGTTTTTTTGGGGAAGCTAGAAGGATTAGTTCAATAGTTGACGTGTTTCGGCATTTTTAAAAAAAATTGCAATTGATGGGAATAGCGAAGAAAATAGTGAAGGTCGCTTTTTCAACTTTTTTATCTGAGCCTGTAATGAAAACTTAAAAATCCCATTTCATCGAAATCGGTTAACATAAATATGAGCTATAAAAGTTAAAAGTGGTGGAAATAAGGGTTTTCGGCCTATAACTGTAATAAACCTGAAGAAAAAAAATTTCAAGAAAATTGACTAACCCATGTAGTACCTAATTCTATTTTTTTTTAAATCTTAATTATTCCCACGATTCCTGGATTAAAAGAATTCAATATTTTAAATTTAATTTTAACTTATTTAAACTATAGTGACTGATACTATGTTTCCAAGTAAAATTTACATAACTAATACAAGGAATTGCTTACATGAATATTCGTGTACCGGTATTGGTTTCCAACGACTGATCCCGAGCTATGGTTCGGCATGTTTTTTCGAGCTACTTGAACAGCACTACGAGCAAGCGAATCTTCCCTTTTAAGAAGAAGTTCTTGTGACACGATCACAAAATCCACGGCTCGAGACGCATAAAAGGCCGGAAGGAGAGAGAGTTCAATGGCTGATCGTCCCGAAGGACTCTCCCACGGTTCGCCAAGGAGTTCCTCTATCTGCCACCCCGCTGACAGTGATTTTTCTATTGCCGTCTGTGGAAGTGGGTCATGGCGGTGGGCACTCGCAGATACACCCATGTAGCAGAACCCATAGAGCTCTCATTGCCCGATGGGACCCGCTAACTTTCGACCAGGTCGAAGTCCTGCACGAAGCCGCAGAAACACGTGGGAAACGTGCTCCCCTTCGAAATTTTCGCGAAGCTTCTTTTCTCTTATTTAAAAGATTCGAGTAGATTTTGCCGCTGAAACCATGTTTTTTTTTTAAATTTTGGAATTTGAAATTTTTAGCTAATTTTAGGAGTCTCACGATTGATTGATTTTTTAGAATTTCTCTTTTGAGTTGCTGTTCACTCTTAGATAACATTTTATTTGGATATCAGAGTTTTCGGGATTGTTGCATTTTTTATTTTATATGTTTGGATATTTTGCGAAATTTGAGGGAACGGATTCTGCGATTCCTCGATATTTAATGTGCGCACGGGGTACACGATGCGCCCGCCAAAGGGTTAATACGGTTTGTATTCGGCGCAAGGTGTTTAAATGCAAATCCCAGCCACTACGTAGTTTAAATCTTTAGAATTTTTCACGCGCCGCGAACGCGATTTGCGTACAAAGGTATTCCCGCGGCACGAGCCACATGAATTATGTTCGTATCACGATCTGCATATAATGACGAAGATGATTGGACCGGATGCGCCGCTCCCACAGCTTGCGAATCATTACCTCAATATTCAATTAAAGGACCTGGGTTTTCGTTACACGGGAGACATTACTGCACCCAACTGAGCACTTCCATATAAAAATGAGAGGGGGTATAAAAAAAGCGATACCTACATAAATTCGACGCACAAAATTCTTCTTTTTCGGTACCTTTAATTTTAAGTTCCTTCAGTGTTGCAATACAAAATTAATGAGATTCTAATTTGAAATATTAATTTATACAAATGTCAATCTAATTTGAAATTAAAATTAACATAAATCAGTATAAAGTTTATTTTATTATCTATGGGACTGTAACGTTGAAATATTTTTGAAGCACCTTAATAATTAAAATAGATACACATAAACTTAACCCTTCGTTGACACTCTGGGTGTGAGCCACCCATAAGCTGATTTTGACGCTCTGTACCTTTTCCAATATATAGATTCTACGTAGAATATCGAGGATATTCGTGGAATATCTCTATTTTTTCAATCACCGAAATACCCTACCTTATATATGCAAAATAAATACCTTTTTTCCAAAGCCGACTTACAAACTATTTTTTTTCTTAAAATATTATATCTGAATAACAACTCTGTAGATTTCTAGCTTTTAATATTGAAATTTGTAAAAGTTACAATTTTTTGAAGATTTTCTTCGTTTTTTTCTCCACATATGGTAATCTAGATTTTTTCTACCAAAACTGTGGTCGAATCTCAATTAAAAAACTATTGGAATACATTCTGGAGACGTTGAAATTGATCCATGATTTTTTTCATAACGATTGGATTCTTCAGATGAAAATGGCAGTCGTTCAAAAATTGCTCTGGGTGTGAGCCACCCAGTATGTCAAAGTTGATCGAAGAAAGAGGTGTGTCAACGAAGAGATAATTTGATTACACCAACTAGTTACATAAAGTTATGTAAGTAAACAATATTTCCTGTAAAGCACGTAACACCAAATCAGAAACTTTCATTTGTAAAAATTCTTATTACACACATAATATTATAAAACTTATCTTCCCAATTCAAACTCATCCTTAACTGCAATCACACATACATCGGTAACAAAACGAAGGAACAAACATTTCGAGATAAGTCTCGTCTCGAGTTTCGTCCCCCTTACGAAATAAATTAAATCCCTATGTTAGGTTACTGTACGGGTTGGAGGAAGGGGGGGGGCCAAAATGCATCGCCCTTGAAAAGGGGTGGTAACGCCGAAGCTAAAAAAAGAAGAAAAAAAAAGGATATAAATAACGTGTTTCCACGGATTCTCAAAAAATACGAAAGCTCTCTAGCTCTTGTAGAGGGGCTATGTTTCTTTACGCGTAGGATTATAATTTAGGATTGTCGAAGGGAAAACGAGAAGAGCAGGGAGGGGTGCATCGGCCCCAGAAAAGCCTCGACTCATGGGAATCTTTTTTCCCCCCTTTGCGTGTCGGCATTTAAAAATGTCTTTCCTCGGCGAGGATGCTCGAGGCAGGGTTACCGGATCCTTGGAAAACGAGAACACTTGCTGCTCTTCCTTGAGCATCCTTCCTGCGACAAGTCGCAACCTGTCTGCACTTGTCCGCTACTTGTGCCTTCTCGAATAATATTTAGGTTTGAAAGCACCGTCGCCTTGGGACCACCTACAGATCGGGACCTCTTCCTTTTCTTTCCGAAACTCGAGTTCCTCTGGGCAGGCTTTGGGTTGAGTCTGCTTCAAGCAGATGATCTGATAAACAGGATACAAAAGTGGAAACTTTCAGTTTATTACTAAATTTGCTGGAATTTAGGGATGAGTTTTTAAGGAGAAACTGGTTGCCAATACCGTTTTACTGACACGTGAATAAAATGGGAAGGCAACGAAATGTCAGGTAAAAGAGGGGTGGAATTGATTTGGAATTCGCCATAAATGCTATTTTATTAAATGACACGTGAAAAAAGGAAAACTCTTCCCTGTGTCGTTATATCATAAAATTGATAGTTCTCTGAGGATTGTCACATTATAATTTAATATTTTGAGAATATTAGCAAAAAAACTGGCGAACAAAACAGTTTGAAATGTACAGAAATTCTTTGAAAAAAGGAAATGGTCATGAAGCCAAAATCCAATAGATCTTTTGAAATTCCCATACACCGATGCCCCAGTTTTCGATGCGCGGAACGTGGCTTCGATGCCACCTATGCACAACATTCCCATAAGACACCGTGGATACCGGGGGTGAATGGGCCCCCATGAGGAGGCATGAAATAGAAGAAGGTCTCTTCGTGGGCTTCCTGGGATCGGTGCATTGGGGTGCAATGCCAGCTTCATCGTAATTGCACATAAAGGTAGGCAGATGTGTATCGCGGCGTACCCCCATATTTTAATGGCATCAGGATGCCACGATACCGACTCTGTGGGCCCACGGTGAGAATGTCCTTTTGACTCGGTGGTAAGCGATGGCCAGATAGCATGGGAATCTAAACGATCGATTCACCCGACGCGGATGAATCGATGAGGGATTCCGAGCACCTTGTTCCTGCCGCGTCCCCACCGCCGCAATTGGGACCGCTCCGTGGGCATTTCTATATTTTTGAATATTAGTATTTGGAAGTCATCGGGTTATAGAAACGTGACTAAATAAATGCAGTCCTTTGAGTAGCCCAGAACAGCTTCGTTCCTTTGTATCGTCGAGAATATTACTTTACGTCAGAGTGGGGCCCAGATATTTGTATCTATACAAGGCCCAAAAGCTCTTAAAAAAATATTTTATCTACCAAACCAATTTTTTCCTCTATTATTTCTTCCTCGACACCGCGAAGCTAATATAGTCAAGTACAACTCGAATCTCCAGACCATTACGGGCCCAAAAATCATGTCCTCCCCTTCCTACAGTAGAACCAGGAAATCTGAAAGTTTCTTAATCGAAAATTGGCGTCTAAACGAATTAAAAAGCAGCGGCGCATGTAGCGCGTAGCTCTCAGCTCTGTTTCTCTCTGCCCCCCTCTTTATTCGTCGTCGGAGAAACGCGTGAAAGGATGAGAGGCGCGCACTCAGGCCCCGGGACTCACGTTCTCCTCGCGTTTGATGAATGCCGACCGTAACAGCTCCTCACGCACGATCTAAGTCGGGTCAAACCGGACTGACAACCGTTCTGCCTGTGAACGGAAGACGCCCTGGCATGGCCAATGAATTCGTCTGCGACCAAATGGTAATGTTACTGCGTGCGGTCCTTGTGCCGCTGACGGGAGGCGAACGCGAGCCGAGTGTGCCCGCGCACACATCGCGCGCTTACGTGCACGCACGAGGCGAGCGCTGGGCCCGAGCGGCCGCGCACATGCGCACACCGAGGACCGTTTGCAATTTATCGTCTGGCCACCAATTTGCCAAGTGAGTGGCCGTGGGCGCTACCGCCGCTTCCGACGGATATTCGGCGTCGAAAATTGCCAATTGTCTCAATGGAACTCGATTCGTATTGTGCACCAACATAGACACGCGTCTGTGTAGCCCACGAGTCCTTCGAAGGGCAACGTTCAGCTCCGTGGAACTAGTGATCGACGAGGATCTTCCTTGGCGAAACCACCCCACCTCGACGCGAGCATCGATTTTCGCTCCTTATGCAAAGGAGTTTCCCCATTTTCCCCTGTTTCGGGGAGGAAGCAGGGATTCTAGGGTCCCATCAGACATTTGTTGGGGATTTCTTGACTTGGGCAAGCTGGAGTTTTGAACATGTGTGTAATTAGGTTATGTTGTGTAATCAGGTTATGTTGTGTAATTAGGTTATGCTGCGGAATGAGGTTATGTTGTGCAATTAAGTTATGTTGCAGGGTAGTTAAGTATCGAGCAATTCAGAAAGGAATGATACTCTTCTATTGGTGCTTAAGCTTTTGTTTATCCTTGTGTATAGGTTATGTTAAGGTAGCCCAAGCGTCTATCGGTGTCTCAGCGTCGTCCAATATCCCCTGCAGCTTTCTATAGCACCCAAGCACGATATCCACCAATGTTCTTGCCACTCGAGCGGTCGAAATAGAACCACAATGCAACTCTCCCACAAACTGCAAGCTAAACCTGTTACACTGGCCGCGGCTGGAATCATCGATACTGCAATGATACATCCTACGCGAAAATAAGAGGACGCTGGTTCCATGCTTCATCCTTCCCCCGCGTTCTGGCCACTCGAACTCGAAGTTAACTAGTCATCGGCCAGATTAATGAAGAGGGCCCTCTGAAACGCTCGTTTGCCTGTCCAGGCGGATAAAAATATGTATTTCACTGAGACCGCCATTCACCAAACGATGACACTGTTCCCCATAGAAGGGCCGAGTCTTTTCCTCTCTCTCTCTCTCTCTCTCTCTCTCTCTCTCTCTCTCTCTCTCTCTCTCTCTCTCTCTCTCTCTCTCTCTCTCTCTCTCTCTCTCTCTCTCTCTTTCTCTTTCTCTCTTTATCACTCCCCCCCTCGGCTGAGGATTGACGCAGAAATTCTCCTTTTGCCCGTTCCGCGAAAGTCGTGTATCATTCAAAGAAACCCGACTCCTCCAGAGGCGAGAGGATCCTCCGAGGATTAAGCTTGCACTTTGTTGCTGCAAACAGAATATAATTCCTGGCCGATACTGCCCCCTCCCTTGGCCGGGGACGTTCGTATCCCTGGCGCTTGTTAATCTGTTGATGGTTAATTTAAGGACTCCTCGCGCGTCCGTTCCAAGGTGTGCTTAAATCAGCCGCGCGCAATAAGGGGAAAGGCATTCACCGCGACATGTAGATTAAATTGCAGAACGGGAAACGGAGGGAAGGATAATGGCGCGCCGTTTGACGTTGACCTCGCAACGCGCTGCTCCGCGGCTGCAGCTTGATAAGATGCCTGATAAGTTTGCGCGAAGATGACTGTCGCCTTGTCGATTCTCTAGCGGAAGCTGGCCGCGCATGACCTTTTTCAAAATTTTGGCGAAGCCTCCTGGGAACTCGTTTCTTAGTTTCTGTTAGACAGGGGTGCGAATTCCTTTATAAAGGCACTTCTGAATAGAATAATAAGATCCCGCATGCAGCAGCTCCTTCGTGGAGGTTCGTTTCCTGAAAAAGAGTGACGTCTCGTGGATTTCTTATTGCAATTCAAGTTGCGCGGTTTTTCTTGAAAGTTTTAGCCAAGGTTCAAGGGAACCGGCCCCTTCGGTTCTTGTTGAAAGGAAGTGGCGAGGGATCGAAAATATCTGTTTGCTCCGTTCGTGACAGCTCGGGCCCCGAAGACAACGGACAATCTAGACAAAGTAGCACGCGCAGTTCCTCACCCAGCAATCTTGGGTAACCACCAGGTTGCAGCAAACACGATTCTACAACCCGTGTATCGTGGTCTGTAATTCCACTGATTTTCCTATCACCTTGCAACCTGACGAGCCTAACAGACGTCAAATCACCTACCAAACGAACTAGCAAATCTTCACACATGCGCCGCGGCTCAAACTATGAGTGATAAAAAAAAATCCCCAAAAGCACCTTCCCCCCTCCATCTCCGCGCGCTACATCCATCAGTCCCAAACAAACAGTCCCACGATCCCGCTGAAGTCGGATGCGGCCGCGGAAACTCACGGAAAGCGGCGAACGACCCGCGCTTCCCCGGCGAAACGGCGATATTACCGCGAGAAAAGGTTAATTTGAAGCAACAGTCCATCAAGATGCTGGCCACTGTAGGAGGAGGGGGGGGGGGGGGGAGGGCCTGCAGCGGGGGACGAGGTAGCAGACGGTGGGAAGGAAGTGCCGAGGAGGATGAAGGGCAACAGAAAGAAACGAGTATTCCCGTCTGGTGGGTCTTTGTACTCCCTGGGTCTGTTGGCTCTAGAGAGGGCCCCGACTGGCGGGCAGAACAAGAAGGACCCGGCGATACGTTGGTGTGCGCGGATTGTCTTGGCCCCTGGCGCGGCCACCCCGGCTCATATGAAACGGTTAATCTGACGATAATGCCGGCTAGCGAGAAATCTGGCCGACAACTGTCAATGGAATTCCGAATGGGCCCCCGGGAACCAGCAGAGGGATATATAATGATCGCATGCGAAATTGCGGTGGATCTTGCATGGGGCCCCAGCGAGATCCTCTCCGCGCTTCCTCCGCCACCAATGGAAACAGCCTTTTCACCCGTTAGCGAGCCTGCACCCCCCACCCTCCCCTCCACCCCACCCTCCCCTCCCCACCCCTCCACTTGGGAGAAGATACGCTCGTCTCGTTTGTTTTTTCCTACACGGTATTACTTGGACGAGAGGTTTCGGGCCCTTTTCGTTTGACGGTGTTTGCCTCTTTCTGCGGTTATCAGGCTTCCCTCGCACACTCTCTCCGCACCTCCACTCTTTTTTTAATTAGCGATCTCTGGCCGTCGAAGGAGACGCACTGTTGCCCAATGCCGTACGGTCACGAGCGAATTTGGTAACAGAGATCGTTGACTGGTTCGCTCGGTTCGTGGAACCACTCGACGGGGTTTGTTTGAAATATTTTGGTGCCCGATGCTTTGGAGATGCCGAGGGTTCGTGGACGACCTCTGTTTTCGAGCTTGGGGGTGGTCTTGGGCGTGCTTGAGCGGGACTTGTGGCGGCTCGAGTAGTCGGGTGTGTATAATTTCTGGAGAAATAGACGAACTTTTTTTTGGAGACTCTTCTTCAAGTCTAACTTTAAAATAAATTCGATCTTGCAACTGTCATGGTTTTTTGGGAGGAAGATATTTCAATTTCAGGACTTAACATCTTTTGTCAATTGATGAAAAAATTATGTAAAAGATGCTGTCAAATTTTGAGCAAATTTTCAACACACTTGTTTTGTTTTCTTTCTTTTAAGGGGTCTCCCTACCTTGATGGCCCGAAGAGAATGCGATACTTGGGATTTTTATAAAGAGAAACCCTCGAATTTTATTAATTAAAAAGTTTATGCTTACATTTGTACATATTTAGACAACATTTAAAAAAAAATTAGTGAAAAAACCACTACCTAAAACTTTAAACGCGTTTTGAGAAAAACAATGTTTTTCGAATTGGTTAGCATCATATCTCAAAAACCAGTCACCTGATTTACTTCAAACTTGGTATATATCTTCAGTAGATGTCCCATTCTCGTTGGTACTAAAACTATATTACGTTCTTGCAAAAGTCTAAAATTTTGCGACTTAAAAAATCAGCGAATTTTTACAGAATTCGACGTTTGTTTTAGACGCTGCCATTTT
Source organism: Andrena bucephala (assembly GCA_947577245.1). Lineage (NCBI taxonomy): Eukaryota > Metazoa > Arthropoda > Insecta > Hymenoptera > Andrenidae > Andrena > Andrena bucephala. The sequence goes on along the minus strand of OX387718.1, from coordinate 5,176,331 downwards.
TTCTAATGTACAGTGTTTCTCATTTAATCTAGTTCAGGCGATACGCACACTCATACAGATTACACCAATTTTTAAATTTTCTATTTCAGACAACTACAACGGCCGATTATTATATTAACAATGCGCGTATGATTTTTGCAAGCCGCTCTATTTTTGCATACAATTTTTTTTTCGTATTCTCTAAAGATTAACAAATGAAGCCTCAAAGCTGAAAGTAAATATATTTAATGGTTTTGTTTTAAAAAATTCCCAAAGTTCGCAACATTTTTCGTCCGTCAAGGTAAGTAGACCCCTCAAGCTGATGCAGCAGATCTCTGGATGAACATGGAATTTTGCAGCGTAGGGGATCAATGAGCTCGATATTCATGTAAAATCTCGGCTGCTTTCATTCTTAATTCTGTGGTCTCTCATTCGGTAGGTCAGGCGCCATATGACAAGAGGCCTAGCATCAATGGAACCCCATGAAGTTGCGGTTTATCGGCGAGTTTCGTGAATCCTTGACTCCTGGCCCGCAGGTTCTTCCTTTTCGTTCCTTTTTATGTAAATACACCGGGATTTCGTGCGGCGTTTCTCACGCTCCGACAAATGTCGTAGGCACTGTGGAATGAAGTTTCGTGGAGGTTCAATGGTCGACTGTTTCGTGTCTGGGCGGTGCGTCTTTTTCTCCATTTATGAATAATAGATCTGAATATTAAGTTCTTAGATAATCGAAACCCTCGAAACTCTTACCGGTGATTGGGCTCTCCCACTGAAAAATACTTTCAGAAATTATACAATTCTCCTCTGACACAAATCAGAGAAGTGATAAGCCGTTGCTGATTCCATTATTCGCCAAAGGCACCATCTCTTTTTGCAACTTAAAACACAGAAGCTTCGATCAACATACAAATGATAGCAATAGACGCAAATTTAATTAGCATCAAACATTTATCAGTATTATACTCAATTCTTCCCAATGCTGCTATTTTGGAGAAGAGAAGAAGTTCCCATTCGGCTCGCCGTAGAAATTAATTCTAATCACTTAACGCCAATAGAAAGCTAATTCATCTTACCTTGCCCCACTTCGCCTGCACTTGCCACCCATGGGACCACAAAAATTTCTCATCGAACCAATGGGATCGCAGCTGTACTCGTGAATCGCGGCGTATCGCTGGCCGAGGGATGGGAGAGTGAAACGTGAGTCCTACGCCAGTACATAGCAGGTCGGTTTTGGCATAGCAGGCGTCTACATCCTGTGATATTTTTACGAGGACCTTCCGAGAATCGAGACACTGCGTGGGGTGAACAGCTGAGACCGAATGATAAGACGGTCGCCAGGCTATATCCCACTTATCGGTTGCCCTCGGTGGAACGATTCCGTTGCAGCGTGTCCCTGACCTTCCATTCACGTCCGCTCGTCTGCCTCCTGTTTCTGCGTGAAACGAAATCTCGGCAGATAGGCGCTGGCCTAATAACTATGACGGGGGCATTCAAAGGTGGCACTTTTAAAATTAACATTCCCCTCGTCCTCCGTTGTCTTCTGTTTTCACGTTGAAATCGGTACGGGGACGATCGAAGACGATCGAATGTTGGGCAAAGTAGGTGCAAGAGTTTTTGGATCTGAGAGTGAGATAGGGTTGTGGGAGTTGGCACTGAAGTAGTACTGGGTCGAGTGTAACTTGGAGTTTGATCCAGTAATGAATTGGGATTAGGAGAATGCGGAGGGTTTAAGGGTTCTGGAATTAGGATAGGGGTTGATAGGGTGAGGCAAGTTTGGAAGAAATTTCCAGAAGCCTAAATCAATTCCTTCAAGAATCCTTGATCACTTTAGTCGCAGAAAATACTACTGTTTATATCAGACACTTGATTCGTCAGGAAAATTGCTAGTGCTATTATCAATTTCATGAAAAACAGAAAGAAGAAAATATTTACATGGGCAACATTAAACATTTTATTCTTAAGGGAGCACTCAACACTCTGCTCTGAAAATTATTCATATCAGGGATCTCAAATTTTATACAAATTTTTATCCTTTATCCAAAGGTACGTTAAAAAGATGAGTGCTGCGAAGCTCCAGCGTATTTACTTGCCAGTTAATACGAACGCTCTGCCTGACGTAATGGCAGCCCAAAAAAGCGCTCCATAATTATACCATTCGTGTCGATATGCTGCGTGATTTGTGGTTACTCCGTGGCATAGCAAAAGGATCTTATCACGAACAGACCACCTAATCACACTTCGTGTGTGCGAACCGTGTACATGGTGACTTTTTTTTTTTAAATAAAATGACTCCATTTTCACAGACACATAGCGTCTCAACTGTCTAATACCTGTCTGATGAACTAATATTAATTTGCCACGATTCTCAATTTTTTCAAATTCCCAAGAAACTCGGCTAACTTTATATACCGAATTCTGAATATAATAAAAGTCAAAGTTTATTAATATTTAAAAAGCTCGAAACTGGAGAGAGGAGTCTCAAATCTATCCCTCGCTATCCCCACGTGAACCGCGCTGTAGTAGCCCCGCCTACTCCTCTACCTCCCACCCGATCATGCGCAGCGCGCGCCTCAGCCTCGCTCGATATCCCGCGCTCTGCTTTACCTACCGCACGAACCAATTCCGTGTGCACGTTTGCGCGACTGTTCCTTCTCATTTCGCCTGACTCCGTGCGCCCCCCAAAGATCGTTAAGACGTCCCACGGCCTAAGTCCTAACAGTAGCAGCCATTCGAGCCTCGTATAATCGCGGGACTACAAGGCAGTAACGCCTGCAATTTACTCGGGCGGTGCTGACAATGGGAAACGAGTGGCCGCTCCACGTTCAACAATTCGGCTTTTCTTCCGGGGAACAGCCGGCTTTGAACATAAGGCGGCGGTCACTCGTTTCCTAGGGCTCGGCCTATTGAAAACGGGGTGCATAAGTACATCGCTGCAAGGCGCTGGCACAAGGCGCGCGTGCTGCGCGCGTGTCACCCCCGAGCCAGATGACTTCTAATTGAATTATCGTAATCACCGGAAGAAAATTTCGCCCTACCTCCCCTGCGTTGGCTTCCTGATGGCCATCCAAACGGTCATTAACGTAACGTCGACTCGCCCCTGAACGTTCATGCCCCCCAACATGAGTCTTCCAAGTCCCTATGGAACCTGTGATCAGTTGCTTTTATTCCTACTGTTTTTATATCGCAGTTCAGCCTTCGAATACTGAATTAAAAATGCGCGCTAGGTCGACTAAGGCTGGGTGCACACGAGCGTTTTTTTTTACGGATGTTACGACAATACATTGCAGTATATTAGACTTACGCTAGTGTGCGGTGTATACGCACGTCCGCCAAAATTGACGTCCGTCGCGACGGACGTCGAAAAAAAAAAACGCTCGTGTGCCTCCAGCCTAAGGTTGCTGAAAACGCGACGTGTTCTATGATGGACTGCACGGTGCCGGCAAACGCGTTAATCATTATAAGGATCCTGCAAGAAGGTTTGCGCGCGCACCCCGTGTTTATGCTGTCACGAAGCAAGACAATGAGGGCAGGCAAGAACGTCTAATTAAAGGAGCATTTGGCACGTGCCTTTTGTGCGTTAGTAGCGCGAGGCATATGCACCTCGTGCGTATGCAATGACGGGGGTAGGTAAGGGACACCTTATGTTCAAGACGGTTGCTTTCAAGATGGTGGCCCCGGAGACCGTTCAGCGGAAAGCTGTTTGAACTGATGTTCAATAAGAGTCGTTACTTGCCATCGAGCTGATGCTAGCCTGGCGCTATGGCCATGTTGCTCGAGAAGTCTGTAACTAGGGCCTCTGATAGGTGGGATCTGGAAATTGTACCCTTTCCCATGCAATCATCTTGTATCCTAAGGAAGACACAACATGGGAACTCGTTGCGCAGAAGGGTTTGATGAATTCTGGGAGTTTGTGGATAGGAATGGTGGGTAAGCAGAGGTTGCATTCTGAATGGAAGTTAGCGGGTGGAGCATGAATTAGAGGAGTTCAAAAATTGGGAACTGTACGGGGGAGGGATGGGGGATTCGAGGGTGGAGCGAGCAACTGCAAAACGGTTGTATATTTTTAATAGAGTTGAATGAAATGGTTAGCAATAATTGTAAATGCAAATGTGAGGATTAGTGACTACAAATGATATTAGGGGGTCTTTCCACTGTGACGCCCTGATAAAGTACCTCTGTTTGGAACTTTTTTTGTCACAAAAAGAATGTGTTTACTAAATGGAAATTTTTTCTATTTAGTAATACCGTGATTTGAGAATACAAAATTCTTTTTTTAACGCTTGCTTGCGCCAAAATAAGTGGGTGTAGTATACGCTGTAACATAAAAGAGGCCTCGACTGCGTGATTGATTTTGGATAAACCGTGTATCTGAAACTAAGAAGAAACAAGAAGATTTGTCATCAGTATGACTGTCGCTTTTGCAGGAACTGAGGTTAATTAGATTGATGAAGAATTAACAAAATGGCTGACGTCCAAATTTGAACTATCGAAATCAGCTAAATTTTGTAATCTTTCTGCGATACAAAGGATGAGAAGAAAGCAACGTAAATTTGTAAATTTAGTTCGGGCCATAGCGACAGTCATACTGATCACAAACCACCCTGATACCACCGCCCCAGATACATGGTTCGTCCAAAATCGACCACGCAGTCGAGGCGTCTTTTTTTATAAAAATATCAAAATAAAAATTAAGAGAATTAATACACTTAAATAATTCAATAAATCTATAAAAATAAAATTACCTATAATCTGTATAGTTCAGGTTAAAACGTTAATCTTGTAAATTAAATATAAATAAATTTCTTACAGATAAAATTTTAAAAAAATCTATAAAAATATTATTAATACCTACCTTAAATTAACACGTTAATTTAAACTACTTTTTGAATAAATATGACAATTACACCCCCCCCCTATTTTGGGGCAAGCAAGCATTAAAAGAATATAAAAAAAAAATTGTATTTTCAAAACACATTAATTAATATTCTTTTTGTGCCGAAAAGAGTTCCAAACAGCGGTACTTTATCAGTGCGTCACAGTGCAAAGACCCCTTAACAAAAGTAGGCAGCAATCTAAACGGATTTCAAATTTATTCGGACCACAATCCGGAACCAAAAAACAGTTTTAATGGAATAGTCCTGTTTAACTCTAACTCCCCTTATTAATAACTTCCTTCTCTTACCCCTAGGGAAGCCATGCGAGTAATAGGCTATTGGTTTCCATTTGTTTTCATTAAAACCTGCAGCTCTTCAACCACGTGGGGCCATTAAAATCTGTCATCCACTTAGCTCCCTTACTTAATCAACATTACAACTTCGTTACACATTTTCATTGACAGCTTGTATATATTCAATAAGGGATGCTCCGTGCAACCATTAACTCCTTACGCTCGACTAAGATTAATTATATTTTAATTCAGCTATAACAACAACCTCTCAATAAAAGATCACTCGTTACACGTTAAATATTTTCCCCAAAAGCCAGTAAAGGAAAACTGCAGCGACTCTTCAGGAATACAAAAAGCACGACAAAAATTATTCAACCATCATCATTCAAACTCATCTGCACGGTTAGTTACCTACGAATTATATAATTAATCCCTCCCACCAATATAAATCACTGATAAGTTACAATTCATCATTCCCAATGGAATATATCCGCCTCTGAATGCCTCGGTGTACTCGGGAAGCGGGCCAGGTGCCACGGGGCCTCTCCTCGAGTGCAGTCACCACCTATGGGACCAATTTCAACGTATCGAGGTCGTCGTCAGACGGTTCTTTGCCTCGTGCCCCACACCCCCTTCGAGAAACCGTTCCGCGCGGCGATACCCTACCGTTTCCCTTTCATTTCGCTTCTCCTCCTTCACCCCCAGCCCACGAAATAGTATTACGTTAGACGATAGACGGCAGTCGATCGCCAGGTGTCCAAGTACTCCGCGCTACCCCTGAAACGCAGGTGTGCCGGCACGCGTTTTCGCCCCTTCTCCGTCCGCCCTTCGCCCCTGTCTCTCTCTCTCTCTCGAGTGAGCGGTAGGATCGTGATCTCAAGAAACGCGGTTGCAGTCGTCCCTTCGAGGGTGCAACGCACTTATTACGTCACTGGCGTCGATTGCCCGCCGGGAATTCATCGCTCAATGAACTTGAGCCTAGATCTAACATAGTATTTTTTAAATTCTTCTGTTTCTGTTTAAAAACACGACTTGCACGATTTTTTTTTTATGGGGAGGGCTTCAAATTAAGCTTCTTTCGCCGCGGGGTCACAGATCGGAGATTAGAACAGCTTAATTAACGCTAATAATTTGTGTATGAAGGACTGCTCAGGTCTGGGCAGAAGAAATATAAAGTTGGAAATTCGCGAGGATAAATGACTTCGCTGCGATTCGATTTTCGGGTGTGGCGTTTCCTCCTCGAAGTCCTTCCCCGACGTCCACGGCGCCCGTTGATCCTTTATCGATCGAAAGTCAGTCGTGCCACGGTGGCCGAGCCACGACAAAGGCCGGGCAACAACAAAAGTCTAGCGTCTAGGCCCGTGCCGTGAAGCACAAAGAGGGGCGAAGGCAGCTGCGGATTTTTATTCGGCGATCGTCTCCGCCGCGCATGGCTCAAGGAAGCGTGTATTTATCGAGTTCGAAGACCTGCGGGCGACTGCAGGACACAGGGAGTAGGGGGAGTGAAATCAAAAGGGCAAGAGGCGCGGGGCCACGGGAATTCGACGTGTGCATTGACTGCCGCGAAATTTCCACCCCTGGACCACTGCCAGCGACCGGGAATAACGGTCGGCGAGGCACTCTGGCGATGTTCATTCCGAAATTGACGCTATTTTTTTTTTTTGGTACTTTCTTTGCGGATTTTAAATCACTCACTGGAAACATGAATCGTACTGAATTATCAGAACAAAAATGGGAAAGGAGTATATGTAGCCACCGATTACATTCTCAAAATTCTAACTTCCACTATAAAAACGCATAAATGGCCAAATTCCAACTGGCACATCCAACTATTTAGGGATGTTGATATTTTCAGAAGTATCGATATAAATGAGTATTGATATTTTTAAAATATTTCTATATCCCATCTCAATATATCGAAAAAAAATATCGAAATATCAATATATCGTTTTTTTTTAAATTGTTAAGGTAGAATTTAAACAAATTATAAGTTATTTTAATTGCGTTTATTAAATAGGTAATATAAAAAATGTAAAAGTACAAAAATTAAATAGGTACCTATTGAAAAAAAATACAAAAATTAATTAAACCAGTATTTTTCAGGAATAGTTTTTAAGAAAACACTTGTGCAAAAACTAGGAACATCTTGAATGGGCATATTTTGTCACGGCAAAAATATATCAATGCCGATATTGAGATTTTAATATCGAACTATCGATATATCGTATTGAAAAATATCAATATTTCGCGAAGAAAATATCAAATACTCGATACATCGATATTTCATCAACATCCCTACATCCAACACCCTGCAACGTCGACAAGAAATATAATAAGTATTTTAAAAAAACATAAATGCGTCCAATCTCACCTGCAATAAAAAAATTGAAGCTACCAGCTTCCGAGTACACCTCGATTGACAAAATTAAAACTCCACCACCAGAACGGTTTGATGCAGGGAGGAGTAATGTGCTATGCGGAAGCAGCAAAAGGTGAGGACACGGAATCTTCTCCTCAGGATACGTTACCCTGTCCAGCCCCCTGGCTCTCCCCTTGGCCGGCGTAAAAATAATTTCAAACAAGCAGAAACCGACGGCGACAGGCTGAAAGACGTTACACGTCGCACAAGGGTGATCCCTTAGCATGACAATGAGACATCTGCTTGGCACGAGCTCTCCGGCGAAGGGTGCGAGTCGCAGCCAGACCCGGCCACCAGCCACCCTTAACGAAATCGCCCCTGCTTCGATAATCTTCGACGACGTAACAGAGCAAACCTAGACCGGGCCGAGATCCTCGATGGTACCAACACCTGGTTCGCATCCCAAGTTCGCCCATCTTGCCATTAGGCGACGTTGCCTGCGACGAAGGCCGCGGTGCGAGCGAAAACATAGGTTGGCAGAGGTTCTTCCAGTTGCAGGCGATGATGCAATGAAAAATTGGGGCGCAAGTTGGGGTGACTGTAATTCGAGAACTACCCTGCATGTTCTAAAGGGTTGTGAGGATTTCCAGTACAACTTTGAGGATTCTAGAGACGTAATTTATTTGTTGGTGAAGGAGGGAGCTTGAGAGTTACAGGTATTAAAAGATGTGATGTTTTTTATAGGTGAAAATGAGACTTGTGGTGGAAGGTTTTAAATTATTTTTTTTATAGGCTTGAACAGTGCTTGAACAGTAGCTTTCATAGTGCACCTGCAATTTTGTGTTTGAATTTTTCTTAATGGGAATTCTGAATATTTTGTGTGTGAGAATTGTGAATGTTGAGAGAATTAAAATTTTTTGAGAGACTATGTGTTGAACCTATGTTCAAAGAAAGTGAAGGATATTTTGGGGTTAGATGTGTGATGTTTTTTCATAGGTGAAAATGAGACTTGTGGTGGAAGGTTTTAAATTATTTTTTTTATAGGCTTGAACAGTGCTTGAACAGTAGCTTTCATAGTGCACCTGCAATTTTGTGTTTGAATTTTTCTTAATCGGAATTCTGAATATTTTGTGCGTGAGAATTGTGAATGTTGAGAGAATTAAAATTTTTTGAGGGACTATGTGTTGAACCTATGTTCAAAGAAAGTTAAGGATATTTTGGGGTTAGATGTGTGATGCTTTTTCATAGATGAAAATGAGACTTGTGGTGGAAGGTTTTAAATTATTTTTTTTATAGGCTTGAACAGTGCTTGAACAGTAGCTTTCATAGTGCACCTGCAATTTTGTGTTTGAATTTTTCTTAATGGGAATTCTGAATATTTTGTGTGTGAGAATTGTGAATGTTGAGAGAATTAAAATTTTTTGAGAGACTATGTGTTGAACCTATGTTCAAAGAAAGTGAAGGATATTTTGGGGTTAGATGTGTGATGTTTTTTCATAGGTGAAAATGAGACTTGTGGTGGAAGGTTTTAAATTATTTTTTTTATAGGCTTGAACAGTGCTTGAACAGTAGCTTTCATAGTGCACCTGCAATTTTGTGTTTGAATTTTTCTTAATGGGAATTCTGAATATTTTGTGCGTGAGAATTGTGAATGTTGAGAGAATTAAAAAATTTTGAGAGACTATGTGTTGAACCTATGTTCAAAGAAAGTGAAGGATATTTTGGGGACGTTTTCCTTCGTGGGAAGACTTCTAGATTTCGCATTTCTGGTGAACGCGTTAATGCTGCCGCGCAATGTTTCCCGTAACTAATTATAATAAGCGATAAGGATAAGAATTTTATGCACCCCCGGCTGAGTCCACTAGCTGTCTTTAGACAGACGTCACTCATTTCGGTTCTAGGAATACGCGATGCCCCATATGTAGACTGTGAGAAGCTCGACTCGCTGATTCTGTGGAATTTTTATTTAGTGGTATTAATTTTAAGTTTTGGCAATAAATCACGCGTAGCATGAAAAGTATTGAAACTGTGATATTTTTAGAAAATGGTCCAGATTTTGTTTCTTCCAAAATAATTATTTTTAATAAGTCAAATTAACTCTGTGCGGAGTACAAAATTGTAGGGATATTTATTTATTATTAAAGATAAGTCAAAGGATACTTTTCGAAATTGAAATGGTAGCTATTTTATCGGAACTTATTACAGTTTAATTGAATACACTCGACGGGGGATTAAGAAATTTATTTTAAGCCTCTCATTTCAGATTTCTTATCCCAGATTTCTTTTTACCAGGGAACTCGTTCTAAGTTCCCTAGCCAGGTTTCTGGTTCGAGGAAACTTGTTTTAAATTCCTTGGTTCAACTTCCTTACTCGAGGGAATCTCGAATGTTGAATAACTTACACGTTTAATTTATTCTAAGTTCCTTGGTCGAGGATCCTTATTTCAAGGAACTTATCTGGTATTCCTTGTTCCAGATTCATTATTCCAATATTCCATTTTCTAGGCTCCAGCTCAGCTTTCTCATTCCAGGCGATCCACTTTTACTTTTCCGTTTGTTTCATTTCGTGGAAATTTGTTTCGTGGCACGACAATTTTTTTTCAATTTCGCGATAATATGAAAACTTACCATTTCTTTCAGGGGGTGTTTTCACTAGAGCTGTAATTATTCGACTATTCGAATATTCGAATAATTCGAATAATTTCGAATACGAATAATTTCGTCGAATATTCGAATATTCGAACCTTCGAACATTTGAACCTTCGAACCTTCGAACATTTGAACCTTCGAATATTCGAATATTCGAACCTTCGAATTCTGATTGTACCGAATAGGAATCTCAACATGAAATATTTGTTCACAGTTTATCGTGAAATTCTTTTCATATTGACCTTTACAATTATTTGTTTTTCAAACGATAAATTTTTAACTTTATTTATCTTTGGTAAATTAATACATTTTGAAACGAAAACAACCATCAGTTACTAGTATTATTATTTTTATAATAATGAGTGGACAACCCTGACGGAATCGGCCAAGGGACCCCTCCTCTAGGCCCACCCGTGTCCCATCATAAGCGAATGACAAACAGCAGACTTTTTTTGTAGGACGCTAAAACTCCATAAACGATTTTGAGGAACTATAATATTTTTATTTTTCCCTCGTTACTATAACGTTATTTTTCTAAATTTATAGAGTATTATTCGCTTTATAGACACCATCTTACTCATTAATAGTAATTTTATTCTTTGTTTCTGTAACCTACCCCCACTATTTCATATTCAGATTCCCATTCGGTACAATCAGAACTTCGATAGATCAGAATATTTGAACGTTCGAATATTCGAATATTCGAAGAAATTATTCGAATTCTGTGGTATTCGAATATTCGAGTATTCGAATACTTAGATTATTCGAATATTCGTTGCAGCCCTAGTTTTCACCCCTAGGACCATTTAATTACCGAAACAAAAAATGGTTACGTTATTTGCGTCACTTGAACAATATTCCTGCAGAGTTTAAAATCTTTTTCAATCTTCGAGTTGCTGAACATCTCCTGTGAGACATTTTCCTCGCGTTCGAAGCACAGACGCGGCGTCGTCGTGGTTATTAAATAACATGGCTCATCTTCAGTGGCTGGCAAGACGATTCGTCTCTCGAATAATAACCTCAACGGTCCCCTGTTCTATATCCTTGCAAATGAAGGTGAAGTTCCACGCGGTGCGCGTGCAATTAATCAAATTCACGCCATATGGATGCCCCCTGAGCAGAGGCAACCCGCGCTCCTCGCGAAGCTCGTTTCTCGCGCGATACGAGCTTTCATTGTTCGGCGTGGTGTTCTCGTGTCCCCGATAATAATCGTCCTTGCGAATGTGAAATGTGAGCTATAAAATGGAGGAAAAATCGTGAGCACATTTTGCGGTGTAAAATTCGCTTTATACATTTGTTTCAACCAGAGTTGCTTCGAATATTCGAATATTCTACGTATTCAAATATTCGAATACCAGTAGAATCTGAATTTGAGATTTGAATAATTTGAATATTCGATTATTCGGTATGAATAATAAGAATAAAATTAATATTATTAATATTAATGAGCATTATAATTCAACATTTAAATACACTACGTCAATAAATTTAAATAGAATTTATACCTTTCGTTTAAAAATTTATAACCTCATCAGAGATTTATAAACTTTCAAATGTAATATTTATGAGACGAATAATTGTGAAGGCCAATTTGAAACGAACAGCGCAATGAAGTGTGAAAAAATATTTCGCGTTTAGATTCGCATTCGGTACGATCCGAAATTCGAAAACACTTTGAATTCTTCGAATACTCCGAATTATTCAAACACTTTGAACTCTTCGAATACTCCGAATTATTCGAACACTTTGAACTCTTCGAATATTCCGAATTATTCAAATACTTAAAATTATTTGAATCCTTTGAATTATTCGAACACTTTAAATTCTATGAATACATAGAATTATTTGAATACTCCGAATTATTCGAACACTTTGAATTCTTCCAATGCTCCGGATTATTCTAACCCTTTGGACTCTTCGAATACTCGGAATTCTTCGAATACTTAAAATTATTTGAATACTCTGAATTATTCGAACACTTTGAATTCTTCGAATGCTCCGGATTATTCGAACACTTTGAACTCTTCGAATACTCCGAATTATTCGAATACTTAAAATTATTTGAATCCTTTGAATTATTCGAACACTTTAAATTCTATGAATACATAGAATTATTTGAATACTCCGAATTATTCGAACACTTTGAATTCTTCCAATGCTCCGGATTATTCTAACCCTTTGGACTCTTCGAATACTCGGAATTCTTCGAATACTTAAAATTATTTGAATACTCTGAATTATTCGAACACTTTGAATTCTTCGAATGCTCCGGATTATTCGAACACTTTGAACTCTTCGAATACTCCGAATTATTCGAATACTTAAAATTATTTGAATACTCTGAATTATTCGAACACTTTGAATTCTTCGAATACATAGAATTATTTGAAAACTCGGAATTATTCGAACACTGAATTCTTTGAATACTTCGGATTATTCGAATACTCAGAATTATTCGAATATTCGAATACTCCGTACTATTCGAATATTCAATTTATTCGGATACTTCTACTATTCGAATATTTACGTCTCTAGTTTCAACGAAGGGTCTAGGTTGATCCAGGTGAATTTTATTTTGCACTGAAGGATGTGGAGGAACACAGAACTGTTCATTATTTGAAATAATACAAAAGAGTTACTGGGTTTGGTTGGGTTGAAAATATGCCCCAACAGTAAAGTGTTGCAGAGTTTTGTACAAAGTGTCCGAAAGATGCAACCAAATCCAAAGAGCTATCGTTAAAGGCATACATGCGCTGTAATTTCATCGTCACGAGCCCTTCAAGCGCGATATGAATTTTTCATGATCCATACGTAATCAGAAAGTTATTCCGTACGTACCAATTAAGATGTTCACGCTTGAATCCCTTCCAAGCAGATCCCCAGATCGCACGTACGCAAGATGGCTATAAAAAACTCTCGTTGAATTTTAATTGAACGCCGTTTAAAATTTAAATCGCCACAACCGCTGATCCGACCGATGATTGACCAGCGAGTCGCGCTAATTGCGCGGTTATTTGTCTAGTATCCGTCTGCTCTCGCGGGGATTCATTCTTCTTCGGACGCCTGAGTCGGTTTGCCCATTGTACATACCTATTACAGAAAGATTGTAACTTTTTAAGAAAATGGAGGATGCTTGAAAACTTTTTTAATATCTAATTTCTGTTGTCACTACTTCTAGCACTACTTCTGCTAGATTCGGCATGAAATATTCAAAGAAAAACTTTGGTAGTTATTTATAACTGAATTGAAAAAAAAGACACTTCACTTTATTCACGTGTAAATTTTTTTTTCTTTCCTTAGGAGAGAGGTGTGGAAAAAAATTGGTGAAGTGAAAATTCAAATAAAAGTACTCAAAAATCTAGCAAAACTTCCATAAAAATTTATTACAACAAAACTTCGCTGAACACTGGCAACAAAAAAATGAATAAAATCACCTACAAGCCCAGAAAAAATTCAAGGAAAATTCCCGGAAAACCGGTGAAAATTTCCGGAAAATCGGTGAAAATTTTATGCCCAAAAATAAGCCTACGTCGAACCAGGAACGAAGACACTCGATGCAAACGTCCCGTTTATATCAGACCTGCCCTGGTTCGGGGCGACGAGCGACGCTCCACTATTTTTCGTTTTTTCGACGACGTAGAACGGGACACTCGTTAATAAGATAAGCTAAGGACAGACAAATCATTAGAGCAGGAGAGCCGGGCCACCCTGTTTCGTTCTAGTCATTCGCTCGATCAACCGCTGATCGACGATTTATTATATCCAGAGGCGGGTGGAGACGTGGTTCGATAATTTAATCTCTCCCGGCTTAACGAGTCCCGATAAGACGTCATGAATCGTTTTCTCTCGAGCCAGCCGCGTACCATATTATCGAGCGGAAATATTGCTTTTCTCCCAGCGGCGTTGAACAACTTCTGCCGGCAGAATTCAACAAGAAACATAATCAGAATTTCAGAAATTCACAAAAATATATTCCCTCGAAAAATCCTATCCATTACAATACAGAAAAAAAAAACACAATTATTATTCCATCAAAGGTATCTAAATAATTTCCCCCAGTCCCAATTTAAAAATCCTCCTCTCGCTTATAAAAAAAGAAAAAAAAGATCCACGATGCCTAATCAAGAAAATTCAGAGCGAAACGTTCGACGTCGCCACGAGGCTCTTCCAACCGCATTCTTCTGCTCGTCGAAAGCTTCTCCAGCTCGAGTGGAAAGCAAAAAAAAAAATGAAGAAGAGGAATCTTATTTTCTTATCGCCCCTTTTCTTCCACTCTAACGAAGGACGTATTAATACGTGTCCGGTGGCCGCGATGCGTTACGAATTTAAATGCCACGGACAGAATATTATGCAACTTGGCGCGGACGTGTGTACGGGCAGCCACTTCCGCGATTTTCGTTTCGACCGGTGGATGCAAGCGCGTGCAGAAAACGAGACTGTGTCGGCACCGCCGGGGCTCATGTGACGGGCCGGTGCATCGCGTTGCACCGAGCTGCATACGACGGAGCGTATCGTCGGAGAATGTGCACCTCGTTACACATTCTTCGGCGGCCGTTTGTCTCGTCTTTCCTCGTCCACGAGCATCAATTCGCTCTTTCCGCGAAATTTTGCGCAGCTTCTACGCGGCAGTCATTGCCACCTATTGACGTCCCATTTTAACCGACTTCAGGAAGAAAGAGGTTCCACGTTCGACGTGTATGTATTATGTTTGTCCGCGAATTTCTCCATAACTACTGGACAGATTTTCGCGAAACTTATTGCATTTAGTTTAGCTTCAATCGACTTGGGTCATGGAGAAAGAATCACCAAAATCGGTTCACTAGTTTTGAAATTGCACGTAAAATAAGAAATCTGTTTCACTATTATTGGAATCTTCCGTTCCTAGCAAACGGTTTTTTTTTTTACGAGCAGCTCATTTTGTAGGCCTGCGCATATTTTTAAAAATAAATACAGTTATACAATTTAAAGAACTAAAAAAGGTAAAAAATTGAAAATTAAAAAATATTAAAACCGACTTCTAAAAAATAAAAATGCACTGAAAAGTGAGAAATAAGTTTTATTTTTATTTCATCTATGACTTTCAATTTTTTTAAGTCGGCGCCAGGTTTGCACAGTGCAAATGATGAGGCGCTGACGTAAAAAGAATTGAGAGTCATACGTAGATTAAATAAGGAATAAAATTATTTTTCACTTTTCAGTGCATTTTTATTTTTTCGAAGTCGGTTTTAATTTTCTTTTATTTGGTGATTGGTGTTGTTTGGGATGATAAATGTGGTCATTGACCACGATAGGTCAATGTTGTCACGATTCATTTATTAGAAATTTGAATTTTTCAGAAGATTCTATAAGAAAATACCTTACGAAGAAAATCTGTTTCCTTAGGGAAACTATTAAATAAATGCACGGTACTTGTATCATCCCCCTGCAGGTGCAATATCGCCATTTTTATCCACCTTCAATAGTCGCTTCTTTAAAAATCCGTTCCGGCACGAGATATCCAGAGGCTCGAGTTTCGTTTAAATCGACCGCGAAATCGATTGCTTTCCAGCTTCGTCTTCGATCATCTCGGCGTAGTAAGTCGACAATTTATTAAGGGGTGCTCTAAGGGCAGAACCGTGACGCGGTAATTGCTGGTTATCGATGGCGTGTAAAAGAAACTGGAAAGGCAGGAATATAACATGGGATTTGCGAGCGTCCATGCAGGGGGCTGGATTTTTTTACAGGATTAAAATGCAATCCCTCTCTTCTCCCTCCTCTTTTCCTATTTTCTAATACGAAGGAGATTTAACAAAATTTAGGAGTATTTGTTGGACATTATAGGTCTCGAAATACACTTTCGATTTGAGTGCCACAGTTTTATTAAATTATGCTTGATCCTCGTTAAAAAAACAGGACAATTCAAGTGCCCCAACTCTTCGCCAATTCAGAATTACTTCTACGTCACTCAGCAGAAAATTTTAGCTTGTGACTGGTATTTTGAATATACAAATTTATTCAAACCGTCCAAAAATAGGATCTGCAACCTGGCAAATTTGCATCGAGATGAGATTCATTTCTTCCATGGATTTCTTATATAATAACCCCACCAAATAAGTAGTTTTTATATAAATATATATTACATTTTTGTTTAAACACACGTCATGATTATAAGGAAAAATAGAGAAGATCATTCGTATTACCTTCGACTTTTTATTATGAAATTAAAAACTAACATCAATTTTCATTAACAAAAATTAGAAAATTAGAAATTTAATCGTCCCACTGCACGAAGCGGCAACGTCGCAGCTCCAGCTACACAGAGAACCAACACTCTCAGTTTCCTAGTTCAGTTATAAATTTGATATTTAATTTTGATGTTTTTCTACTCTGTGTCTTTTCACCTCCTGTCACAAAATGGGTCTCGCCCATTCATAAAAAAATAAATAAATAAATAAATAAAAATTCCCTCACAGGACACATTTAAAATCCCCCTTCGGACTTTTTCACAAATTCATTTATTCTTCCCTTCGCAAAAAGAACACTGGAAATAGAGCCAAGCTTTTCCATTCAAATTGAAAGGAGGCATAGAAACTCGAGGATCGGCACAGAATTTACAGGTTCACCGTCGTCCATCCACTATCTGCCCCGCAAAGACCGCGGCATTCCTCTCCCACCGTTTCGCAGTGGTGCAGCGTCCACTGTGGCCGCTGATATCTTCATTTTATCCTATCATAACTCAGGCGACAGAGCTCGAGGATGGCAAAGCCGACTTGGACAAATCGCCCGGCGCGTGTTTCACCCTGACACAGTTCCTGACAGCCTCGAGTGTCTTCCACCCGAGACTCTCATTCGATTCGCGCGTTTTTGCCGCTCGCTGGGAGGTCGTCGCGGCCGGCGCGACGCCGCGTTCCCAGGCGTGGGCGTTCCTCGAGGATTCGTCGATACGCGACGATGATTTCGACGAACCGGACCGTCCAGCATTTTATCCAGCGTTATTGGATGACCAGCTTCTCGTTTGCGCCCGTCGACGACGAGCTCTTCTAACAAAATTCTTTAGAACATGCTCCTCGTCACCACACTTGACGCTTCAACGCGGAAATTCTTAAAGAAACTTAATTATTCGTCTACAAAACATTTATCAAAAAATGTCTTGTTTCGGTATTCAATTTTTATTTATTTTTTTTTTAAACCAGTGACGTTAGTAGGTAAAGTAATGTATGTAGCTTGATGGACGGTTTGAAATGGAGGGTTAAAAGGCGCCACACGTGTTTAAAAAATTGCGAGGGGAAAAATGGAAACTGGGAGAGAAATGATCATTTTTAAATAGCAAGAGTTTCGTAAAGTGGGGAAGAGGTTACGGGTTAATAAGAGAAAAATAAAGCACGGGGGCCGTTCTCTCCGAAGGCTGATATTGTACGCACGTACGCAACCACCGCGCGAGCAGCAAATCGCGGGTTACGAGCCAAAGGAATTCCTCGGCTACCCCCATTAAGGCTGATCCTCGTGGAGCCGCAGCAGCGCTCAGAGAACGGCCAGAGGGGGCGAAATCGAAAGGTTGGGGTCAGAGCACAGGCCCGGACCACGTGTACACCCACACGAACTCGCGTGGAACACGTTCCAGGCGATTGGCACGCACACCACCCCCTTCGTTCCGAATGCCGGCCAATTCGAAGCTTTTTGTTTTTGGTCGCACCGTGGTTACAGAGGAATTAACAGATTCGGCAATTCCTTCTGTCTGATTGGGTAAAATAGGTGCTGCGGGCTTGACGAGGTACCCTGGCGCTTTGAGTCGGGCCATTCCTGTAAACACGCCGCAAAATTCGGCAAAATTTAGGGTTTCTTTATCAGTGAATACAATGATTAACAATGTCAAACTTTTTTTTTCATTTATTAAACTACTTATAATGTATACGGAATAAATAATCTATATATTAACAAGTTCGAAAGATTTATTAATAGATAATGATATTCAGAAAATAAATTTTCATTTATATATAAATCATTTATATATAGATAAGCTTCTCATTATATATTACTCTCTTGATATATAAATTATTTATATATAAATATAGATTTAATGGAATATATATTATTTTATACACGTTCAAAAATATAAACGTATTTATACAAATTATTTATAATATAATAGATGATCAAATAATCTATTATAATATAAATAATTGATATACATATAAATATCTATATATTAAATATATAAATATATATATATATATAAATAACTTATATATCTATATCTATATATATATTTATATTTACACACACATATATATAAATTATTTATATATATGTTCATTATAGAATCCCTATCTTTTATTTAATAAATTATTTATAATATAATAGATGATCAAATAATCTATTATAATATAAATAATTGATATACATATAAATATCTATATATTAAATATATAAATAATTGATATATCTATATCTATATATATTTATATTTACACACACACATATATATATATACATGTAAATATAAATTAGTTAATGTATCTGGAGTTCAAAATCGCGCCTTTGAAAATAAATACCTCCCTGGCGGGAGTAATTTCAGCTCACAGACTCATCTGAAACAAAAAAACCAAAGTGATTGTTAATCATTATGAGTACCGCTATCGCAGGTGCCAGAATTAGCCACGTAAGTCGAAATTTAACAAAATTACGCGCGTTCAAACTTCAAGTCTCAAAAGTTTCCATTTTTACTTGAAGTTTGAATGCGCGCAATTTTGTTAAATTTTGACTTACGTGGCTAATTCTGGCACCCGCAATAGCGGTACTCTTAATGATTAAGAATCAGTTTGGTTTTTTTGTTTCAGATGAGTCTGCGAGCTGAAATCACTCCCGCCGTCTTTACAAAGGCGCGATTTTTACCTCCAGATAACATTGAAAATACATAATTAAAAGTGTATTGAAAAAATTGTTCCGTATACATTGTAATTAGCTTAATAAATGAAAAACAAAGTTTGACATTGTTATTCATAGTATTCACTGAGAAAAAAGAATCTGAATGTTGCCGAATTTTGCGGCGCGATTACAGGAATGACCCCGTAAATCTTAATTCTGCAAATCCCTCGGCGGGAAAACACGTCGATGCCAGGCACAGTGGTAATTATCGACCATTCCCAATAATTATCAGACTTGATTATCTCACCTTATGTCTTCGTTGCCTCGAAGAAAAAGGAGGAAAAGAAAAGGACATGGTGTATATGAAGGATTGCTTAAATTGTTGTATAGAAAGTTTAATTAAAGGTAGTAGAAAGTTAAGAAATAAAATAGGAGTTTAATAGAAACACACATAGTTGTAATCATATATTGGCAAATAAATAGTCGAGTGAACAATTTTGGCAAATATTTTAGTGATGGAATGAGAAGGCCGACAGGAAGCCTTAATAATAACCTCACTGTCATGTATCCAATCGCAGTCATTAATTATTAGTAACGAAATTAATTGTGTCTAGTGGTGAGTTTTCTTAAGAATATATGTAAAAAGGATACAGGAATCGACCACGACTGAGTGGTTAACGATTCCGCAGCCAATCGATACAGCATTTATTCTTCTGATTTTATGATACCAGTTAACAAAGTATTGGTCGAGGAGACGCAGCGCCAAGATGCACTGCTGTAATCCGAAGTCTCGTTTAAGTAACTTTTACGAGGCCGCGAGTCGCTCTTACAGAAACCAGCGAAACGCCATCATAAATCGGGCCGTAAGCTGATTAAAATTCTGCTCGGGAAGTATTACAAGGTAATATTCCCACAAACAAGATGTAATCGGGATTTCGTTTCGATTATTCCGACGCGGTTTAACGTCCAGCCAGTCGTTTAATGTCGTATCCTGTCACCTGAAATCTAACGAGCCCACAAACTACGTCTTCCAACACATTGCAAATCAAATTCCCGATAAATTTCTCCAGTGGAAGATGTTTCACTATAATGCAGCTCTTTAGAATTTTTTCTAACCCAAAGTTACCCATTTAGAAATCCAGAAAGTTAGACTTTCACAAGCTAAAGTAGGAAAATATATGCATAAACTTTCGTTTATTTGTACCATTAATTTGTTCCTGAAATGTAGTGTAAAAGAATCATAAAAAAAAATCATAAAAAGTATGACTCTGGTCACTTGACTAGTAAATAAGTCGAAACGCAATGTGTCAAAATTTAAAATACGTCAAAGCCACTCCTCCAAATAACCCCCCAAGTGAGCCCATTGAATTGGACGATAGTTATTAATCAAAACTGCAAATGCGCCCCCAAAACCCCTTCGCCCAACAGTGGCGGAAGCAGACCTCTGCAGACGGTAGCCTGACGAAGCGCGATCTACCTAACCCAGACCTAGTTCGAAGAATACGTACACAGAATCCGTGAGGGGCCTCAGGAACGAAGGACCCGGGTGTCGCTGGTGGACCGACATGCTCCATCAGGGGCCCGAAAACGCGGCGGATTCGTGGTCGTCGCGACAAGGTCGCGGCGCGGGAAAATACCAGGCCAACGACGCGTAAGTTCGATGATGGGAGCGCGGCGGGCCGACTAGCGGGGTGAATGCAAGAGGAAGACGACGACAGCGCGACAACGGCCGCCGAAGAGCGAGCAACGCCGAAAGACACCGCACGGCAACGGGCCTACAATAACAACAACAAGCGATCACGCCGAGTGCGAAAGCACCACGGGCCCGAGCGGACCCGACAGTGCGGCAGGTACCTACCCCGCAGGCATTCCATCAAGATGCTATCGAAAGTGGCCGACCGCGAGGGGTGGCGCGAGGGGGAGGCGCGGCGGGCCCCGGACACGAACGAGCAACAAAGAGGGAGATCTCCGCGGAGGAGGAGGAGGAGGAGGTGGAGGAAGAGGAGGCCGCCAAGGGATATTAAAGGATGCTGTGCCGCCGACCAGGGGAAAAGGAGAGGCATCCCATGGCGCGGTGGGTCCCAAGAAGGATCAGGGTCGGCCGTGTTCGGGGCCCGGGCCCAGCCTCCCCTCTCCTCGCTCCCTCTCCCCTCCCCGCGCCACAGCGAACGCCCTCGAAAACGTGACTTTCCGGCCGGCGCACGCACGCTCCTCGTTCCTTCTGTTGATACCTGTGGGACCGACGGGCCCAGCTTCCGTCAGTGACGCGATTTCTCTTGACGGGGGTTGATGGCGGACGATGACGACGGCGAGGGTCGTTGGCTCGTCACGGGGATCAGTGGGCCTTGAAAGGTGATTCTGATGATCGTTTCTGAGCCGCCGGAATGTTCTTCTGCCACAGGGAATCAGGCCCAAAATCTATAGTCTCTCCCGAGCCGAGGGGAAGGAGGTCGAGGCGGGATTTCCGCGCTTTTAAAGGGCACCGTTTATTACACACAGATTGGATTAAAGGTCTGCTATGTCGAGCAGAGTGGTAGGCGGTGGTTTGCGGGAGCAACGCGAGCCGAGGAGCGGGGGGGGGCAGCGGGGGCGAAGGGGGGAGGTAGGTGGTTTAGGTTGAGACAAGAAGAAGGAGGGAAAGGTATGCGGCGGGACCGTGTGTATGTACGCATGTACGCTTTCGCGGTGTGCGTATGTAGGTGCATACCCGCGGAACCGGCGGCCCACCTTCACAAGGTGATTCACTGCGATCCAGCCGGGCTGTGCTCAACCATTACGTACTCGCGAATCGTCCCTGAAATGTTCGAGGCGCTTCGACATCGCGCATTACCGTTCCCGGGCAGTTTCGACCCCGGATCGGTAGTAGAACGTGAATGTATCCCATTCAACGAACCTCAGGTCTATTTTCAGGTCAGGCGTTCACGTGGGATGGGGGCTTTAAGTGCTCATTTCCCATTGCAGCTTCTATTCGAGTTCCTGTTGCAGTCTGTAAAATAATAGCCCCGGACGCTCGATCCCGGTCGAGGTGCGCGGGTCTACGGGGCAGTAGCGAGGTCCCCTTCGCGCATGCGCGAAGGGAGGGGAGTCCCGCAGCGCGAGTGGTGGACAAGGATGAACTAGATTCGAGGTTTATGGGCGAACTAGTATCGGGGTACATCGGTACAGTAACCTGCCACTGACTCAGTTAAATTTTCCTACAGACGTCACTATTGCTTGATACATTTGCAAATGCTGAAACTAATGAAGCTTTTAGTTAGCTCTGAATATCGTCATGTCATCTACGTTTAATAATATATTACTATAAAGGCTTGAGTACTAGCATTCTGCAAAAGCAATTCGAAATCGAAGGGAACCACTTCGGACTCTTGCTTTAGCGACAGATGAGGATTGATGGTTGATGGAGGGATTGAAAAGGGTGGAAAATGTGTGTACAAGTCTCATTACGAGTATTGTAGACTAGTGGAGAACCACGAAAGTATTTCGTCTGGAAAGATCCCAAGTTGGGTGAACTCGGGGCTTGGGGAGACTGTGTGGCTCTGGTTGCAGATATATCGCTGCTGCATGAATGGCATTCCGTCAGGTACTTTGGATTCTTGGTGTAGCATGAAAAACAGATTGGAAGCAAAGTTTGGGGGCCTTTAAACGAAATTACGATGGGGCTCTGAGGCATTTGAGACACTTTCATGAATGAAGAATAGGCAATTCTACATTTGCGTCAGTCATACAGGCACTTTTTGCGGTGATGCATCTCTCCCCACTCCTAAGAAGCAACGTAAGAGCTTTCGACTGTTATTCCAAGTTGAACAAAAAAAAAATTGCACTTCGATTTTCTTTGATATCATTTGATGAAGAGAGGGGCAAACAATTATTTTAAATGATTTAAATTTGTGTACGAAATTTTTATCTAAAATAATTTTTTGCTCATCTCTGATTGAATGCAGCAGACATTCACCCTTACTCGGGGAGAATTGTATTTGTGCTTTGTATTAAATAATCAAGTCAACTTGTATAGAATACTTAATGTTCACCAATGCCCTATCATAAATATGGCTGCCATCCGTCCGGGTTTCCCCGGATTTGTCCTCCTTTTTATGGCGTCCGGGGACGTCCGGGGGGGTTTTCTGTAGTGATCCGGATTTTTCGACGCTGCTCGCTCGCAGTTTGTAAGATTATTTTCGTGTTGACTTTTGAAGAAAAAAAGGAATTTATGTTTTCCTACGTTTAGCATAATCGATTGGGTTCATTTTTTAAAATGTTATTTTAGTTATAAATTAAATTTGCGTATTTTATGTATTCTTTTAATTATAAGTTAAGGATATAAAAAATTCATAAATAAATTCCTACTTTGTACAACTATATTTTATCAATCTTTCTTGATTACGATCACAGTCTATATTTTACAGAAATTCTTATTTTGGGATATCGTACCTAATACATACATATAAGAAATAGTTAAAAGTGTCCGGGTTTCAAGTGGAAATGTCCGGGGTTTTAATGCTCTCTGTCCGGGGTTTGTGATTTTACAGATGGCAGCCCTAATCATACACATCTTCACACACGATGAAAAAAATTGAGGTGCAGAGTGTTAACACAAACAATGGGAGCAGATTAACCTTCCTGCTTTCATTCGAAGTAACTTTCCATTTCTGTCAGCATTAACCTCCTCAGTACCAACGCTTCATCGTTTAGCATACATAGCGTGCATAAATCATTAATCACGAATCGATAATCACGGCGTGCCTCATATGCCTTCACCACCCACTTTGCGTTGATAGATCGAATATCCACAGCTCCCAAAGAGGTTAAACAAATCACGTCAGCACTTCCCATCTTCTTATAAGCGTAGCAAACTTTTCCATAACTTTTATAAATTCTTAGATCCTCGGTGCTAAATTCAAACGATCGAAACAGAGATTTTTCATCTGAAAAATGCATTCAAATCTCGAGGTACTTTCGGCTGCCCTGTGTCAGGGATCGATCGAGCAGCGCAGACGTGTTTACAGTTCGATTGCACGCGCCTCGACGGCGCAATCTTGGGCCGAGGAACGAATGTGTTGGCCTACGAAGCAACGACGCAGTGGGAACCGCCTGAGGCGTGTCGGTGCACCCTGCAAAGGCTCTCAATGGCAAGAATGTAAAGGCCAACCGGTCCTCTCGAATCTGATCAGAATTTCGGCTGTACAATCGGTCTGAGAGTATCGTTTCGCCAGCCATAAACCTCGCGATACGTGCTGCACGTGTATCACCCACGAGTCAGGTCGCTTCTAATCGAATTATCGTAATTATTTTCTCGACAAATTTTGGCCCCCTGCATCGTCTTGCATCAAAGATTTCGCGATGACCATTCAAATGGTTATTAATGTAACAGCAACTCGGATAATGAATGTTTCTTGCGTGCCCCCCAACATGTGCCTTTTAAATAGTTCTGGGACATGTTAAGGGGTTACAAGGGACCCATTTTTTGAGGTATCAATTTTTTTTTTTAAAGAGAATACAGAATTTATACACAAAAAGGTGTATGTCTTAATTTTTAAGTATAACGGCTTTTTATAGGAGAACAAATTCATAAAAGTATTTAACCCTTTAACTCCCTGCTTTAAAATTTTTCTAAAGATTGATTAATCTTTAGATCATTAGTTTCATTAACGAAAGTTTCAGTATTTTTCTTCCTCTTTTGGGCGGAGGACACATCCTCGGTGTTTCCCCTATTTATAACGTTTCCCCTATTTATAAAAGCACTAATGATTACGATATAGTTGCAACATTAAGTCACAATTCCCTTTAATTTTGTAAACTCCTGCAAATCTTCGAGGGTAACACTTTGCCTCCCCCTTCTACTACTATTGATCCGAGAAATTTCGAGCACAAATTTTTATTTAAAATAATTTTTTGCCCATCTCTGCTATTAATCTGACATCAAACTCCTTCACTTTCCAAATTTCCTCCCGTTGGGATTAACTAGAATAGTAACTATAGAAAATATGTCCGTTTTGTTTCACACTAAAAATAATTTCACTGTGATCAGACAAACTTGGAAATAAGACCTTTTGTATGAAACATATATTTTCACTTCGATTTTTCAAAAATAAATTATCTCTATTTTGTAATGTTTTGTGCCACTGGGGGATGTTATTTAACATTATTAAATTGCTTCAAGATCGAAAATGAAAATATACCGTTTTGAAAAATCACTCCTCAGTTCTACCCTCCGCGAAGCTCAGATTACTGAAATCTTCCCAAAGCACGTGTGACGTTGCGCAATGAAAAAGGACCGGGAGGAATTGGGAAAAATTCGTGGCACAGGGGGCAGCGTGGTACATGTATTAAGAGATGTGTAGCTGGAGAGGTACAGGTCGTTAGTGAATTCCTGGTAAGGATTTAATTTATTCAGACGTGGCCTCGCGAACTGATTCACATGTGCGACCCGGGTCTTTAAAAGCCTCGGCTGCCGAGTCACAAAACAAACAGTCCAGTCGGTATTAATTCTCGTTAGTGCGCCCCCCCGTTGCAGGATTACCGATTACTTTTCCGCGATGGTGAAAAAGGAGGGAGCCGCGGCCGCTGGTTTATTGAGATCCGCGGCGAAATATATCCACGACGGTTTATACACAGTCGCTTGGACCCGGGGGCAGACATTTTTCTCGTTTTTCCGTCCCCCGAAAGATATCGCCTCGCGCGCCCAGGAAATTTATGCGGATCCTTCTCCCTTCTTCCGCGTGTGCCGCGACAAACTTCGATAATTATTTCGTATCGTTCGAAGCCGGCACGGGATTAATTGCTCAATGATCCGTTGCGTAGGAGGGTAAAGTTTAAAGTAATTCAGGTCCGATGGGAGAAAAACATATTCTTCATTTTCTTGCTTTTTCTGGCTTGGTAGGTAATAATTAATCAGAAAAAGATAAGTATATCATTTCCAAGGCGATCAGCTCTGTATGAAACAGTGCCAACGATAATGAATATGAACTTTCTCAGATGTGACAAAAATAAGAAAGCAATGCTCATTTCACTGGAATAATAATTTCTGGTGATCTCAATGATAATGTTCTTATTAACAATATTCTATCCCCTTCCATCCTCCCCTTCCTTCAAACACGCATCACATGCATACACCTCCAAATAGTAGAAAATAAAAATTCCAAATTGTATAATATATCTCTTAATTTAATAAAATTATAAAATATTCGACACATTCTTTCCTGAAGACCTATTCTCCTCGCGGTTGTACCACCAAGAACGTGCCACCTACATAGCTTAGGTACACATCTACCCTACCCCACCTCTGTATTTTTATATCCTCATTCAAATAATTCCACATACAACTTTAGTGCAATAAATTCATACAACGTTATTCACACCCCCGTAAACAATGGCTCAAACATCAATCCCACAGTACAACGAAGCACAAATTCGAGTTCAAGGAGCAGGTCTCAGAATGTCTTAGGGCAGCTGGAACCCAGCAACGTCTAAGAGAACCACCACCCACCCCCGCCGTTTCCCGCGCGGAAATTTTTAATGACGCGTATTGACACAAAGGCAGACTCACTGTCTGTGGGCCTCGCAGACGGTGATAATTATTACCGTGAGAAACGTCATGTATCACCGGGGGCGACCCACCTTACGGGAGATGGTGCCGATGCGCCTGGGCAGTGGTGGTGGCTGGTTGCATTCAAAGGGGCCTCCACCTCCTACGTGGAGGAGGACAAGGCGTCAGGAGCGAGCGGGCGCGAAGGAGGGTGCCGGAGAGGGAGGGAGATGGGTCGAGTAGGATTCGGATGAGGCAGCGCTCGAAGGGATTTGATTTACGCATCGGGTCATTAAATCGGATGTATTGTGCGACAGAACGCCGCCCTGGAGTAACTTTCAGGATCCTCCGCGAGCTCTTAATTACTGCACCATGCCGACACTGTCAGTATCCTCGGTTTAATCGCGCGGACGTGGTTCGGGATCTCGGAAACGCGGCGCTGACCGTTGCTTTTGGGGTGGTGATGGTGGGAGGGGGAAAGTGTTTTATTTTTTTTATTTTTTTGAGATTGCCTGCTTTCGAGATGTGTTGGCTTTTCCGGGTGTCAAGTTAAAGGGACCCGAGGGGGTGCCATTTTGGGTATTTTTTGTTTTTAAGGGTGTGATTTGGATTTTTGAGGCATCAAGAGGGGGTGGATTTAATAGGGACGTCCACTCACAATCAGTCATAACAGTTTATGTACACTGATCTTTATCAAAATGTGACTAACTGAATTACTGAAACTACGGTATTAAGAATTTCTCCTTAATTTATACTCAAAATATTTCACACCTATCGTTCACTATCTTCTGTTTTTAAAATAAAGACACATTTAAATCCACACGGTCGATTAATTCATCCACTTTTCATTTACACTGCAAATTCCACTCGCGTCCTGTACGACAACGAGCACAACAGACACTCCGCAGTACGTTCATTGGTCGAGCATCAGACCCAAAACTTTCCCAGAGAAGCGGCCAACCACTCTACGCGTGCCACGCTCGGGAGTGTCCACCCCGATCGCGACACACATCGCCGAGAGGAAAAACCGCGCGGTCGAACCGCGCGCTATCAATCCCCCTCCCCGTCAGAAAAAGCCTCTCCCCACCAGAAATTCCCACGTGTCCGGCATTCGAATTCCAGGGGACCAGGAAGATGCCAGGAAGGGCCCACTTAAGAGTGAAAAAGAGAGGCAGAGAAGGGGGGGATGGGAGAGGATTCGCGACGAAATAAGACCGCGGCGAGAGTGGTACACGAGGACCCACGGCGGAACTCATTTTAATTAGAAGGGGTCCTTCGCTTTATCGAGTTATTCCCCGGGCCCGTGCGTCTCTCTCGCGCCCTTCCGCGGCCCGTTTCGCCCCCTCCACCGCCCCTACCGTCCCCTCCCCTCCCGGCCTGATCACAGGCCCCGTCCATGAAGCCAGCTTGGAATGCGGTTCTACGGGCCCACGGGGATCGTGGTCGTGGCTGTGTGCACCCGCGGTGTCTGGGGGGGGGGGGGGGGGTGTTGGAGTGTGCGTGCGCAACCGCGGCCACGTCAAATCGCGCGGCGACCGGCGACCTCGTATTTTTTCCAAGCTTTTGCGACCGTTCGGAAGACCGTCGGTGGACGGGGCCTGACGGGCAGGAAACGCGATGCTGCGTGACTGTGGCAATGCGCATCGCAGATATCATAGCGGTGTGAAGGCAGCTATATAGTAGCGAAATCGGTAGCGCCCTTGGGCCTGTTGGCAAAGGGCCCCGAGGACGTAATCAGCGTGCTTTTTGGGCATTAGCGTTGTAACGTTTCGGTAAATGTAA
The DNA here is from genome assembly GCA_947577245.1 of Andrena bucephala. Classification (NCBI taxonomy): domain Eukaryota; kingdom Metazoa; phylum Arthropoda; class Insecta; order Hymenoptera; family Andrenidae; genus Andrena; species Andrena bucephala. The sequence goes on along the minus strand of OX387718.1, from coordinate 5,148,030 downwards.
GGGCGGGAGGAAATAAGTATAGCCCTGTTACGAGTGGCCAGAGAACACATATGGCGGCTTGTATCCTCAAGAATATTACTTTACAAGCCACTTGAATGGGTCCGGAGTTATTTACTACGTCTCTGTAAGGCCCAATGCATACAGTTTCCGCGAGGCTCGGGGGTGGGGGACCACCTTCAACCTCCCATCGTAAATCTGACACCCAGCAAGCCTTTAAATTTCTATCAACCCTTTCGTCTCGTCACGGGGCCTGAAAAATCTGAAAAGTTTACTATCCCTTTAACTGTGCAACCACCTCCGGGGGAGGGGAGGGCCTCGACTTCTTTCAAGGAGGAGTAAAACAGAGAGCCTTGTCCTTTGCAAGCCTCCCGCTCGCTCCTCCGTGTTCCTTTTCGTCTTGATCGGGCCCCGTTCCTTTCGGGCCTCATCCTCGGCCCTCCTGGCTCCTCCGTTAGCATTCCTTTGCCTATGAGGGGCGAGAAGGGAGGAACGGGACCTCCGGAGCGGCGACCAAGTCCGGGGAGGTCCTTCCTTCCAGGCCCCGACGGTGGAAAGAACCGAGAGAGAAGAAGGAAGAAGGGAACGGCTCCTTGGGAGGATCAAAGGATACGGCTGGATCCTTTTTGCTCCGTAGGGATCGGCCAACGGGAGAGGGCCCAGAAATGCTGAGCTCGGGTTTCGGGCCCCGTTTAGAGGGAACGCTGGCAAGGTAGATTGCGAGGAACGATCGCGCTCGCGGAGCTTGTTTCGGGGCCCCTGATGGTTTTTGGAATATGGGCCCGCTTGATGGGTCCGTTTCGCCTGGCTGGAATTGAAAGCCGGGCTGTAATGGGAAGCCTCGAAAATTTGCATCCTCTTCGTGATGATGGCGATCGAACTTGGGTCAATATGACCTTTCACGTTTTAGTGTTTCAGGAATTTCCGAGCAAGTCCCATTCTTCCTAATCCTCGTGGGAATCTTGTGAATCTACTTTAGGTGGCTGTTGGAAATTTGCATACGATTGGTTCGTCAAAATCTCAAGTACAAATTGGTTGAAAGATACAATCATAAATTTGGGGCCCTACATATATAAAAAATACTAGTCTCCAGTCACAAATATGTTACTTGAGCAAAGACCTTTAATTTATTTAATTCTGTTCAGGAGTGTGTTTAACGTATAATGAATTTATATATTTTCTTCAAGAATTTCTAACTTCTGATTAGCAGTTCATTGAAAATATTAAACTTCCATTTGGAAGCCTACAATATATTTAAATCTTAACTTCACCTTCAGCAATCTTACATTTAACACATAATTCCATACAGTATGCACTAATGCACTAACTATATTCCAAATTTGAGTGGAATCGCTTACCCAGCCTTCACGCACTCCCCTAAAACTACTCCCAGCGACGTCAAACACCACCCCTTCCTTCAACGTCCACCTATATACCCCAATCAAAGCAATCTTCCATGCACTTCATTCCCGAGCCACCCAACGCGAGGCAGAGTCAACCCCCGAACACTCATGCTTCGCGTGTCCAGCGCACACACCCACAGAATTCCTTGCAGAACACGGGCACCGGCGATGTTCGTGGACACGAACGCCTTTCACAGCTTTCGGGTACCTAACCCAGCGCTTTCGTTCCGCGAAACGCTTTCGGCAGGTGGACACGAGAAAAGTCCCCAGCACGAGTTTCTCACGCACGGACATGTAGCACGCGTGAGCCAGCAAATCCGCCACGGGGAGAAGCTGCGCGCTAATTGAACCGTATTATCGAGCCAATCATATCGTTCAGAGGGGCCGCCTATTTACATACATGCGAAAGCCAGCCCTCTGAAACAGACGGAATTCGCCGCGCCGATACTTAAACGGCGGGGCCCTTTTCACGCACGCGTTTCGTTTTCGGTCTTCCCACTTTCGGCCGGCTCCTTCCTCTCCTCGCGTTAAACGCTTCCGCCACGAACAATCGCCGAAGTACTTGATTAACGTGATCGTTCTGGCGGCGTCATCCCCGTGCAGTTTGGCGAGGGAATGTGGATTTAGTGGCGTGGTATTGAGACAGCAACACTGACAGGGGAACATGCGAGAGTCTTGATGCTCAGATAATTACGAAACCACCGGGGATGCGAGGTCTGGGAAGAAAGCAATAGGACTGATGTAGAAAAAACAATTCATCATTTTTTTTATTACGTTCATCAATTTTTATCATATTTATTAAAGCATAGAGGGAGGCGTGGGCTCCTGTCCAGATGCAAAGTTTATTTGATTTATGAAAATTCTGCAGGGTTTTTGCTTTAGGGGATGAAATCAGCCCTCCACAGAGGGGAATTGATTTTTCATTATTTTCAGGTAGGATTGAAGATCTTACTCTACTCTTCAAAGAATATTTATAATTTAAACTTTACCCAACGATTTTATTAACATATTAAGAATATAATAGAGGTTCACATGTGGTAAATACAAAATAAGTAAACACATATGGATGATCAAATGACAGATACAAATGAGGGGCCCAGTGGAAAACAGGCACATGCCACCGTTTCATGATTTTTTTTATAATTTTTTTACATCAAAATTTTCGTATTTGTGGTTTTCATATATTATTAAAAATATCACAGGTTATAGTTTAATGTTCATAGATTTCTGTAAAATCAAAAGTTCTCAAAAATATGTATAATTCTTCTTGACAAAAATTATGCATCCTTAAGAAACGAAAATTCCCACTGAGCCCTTCAAATTTCAAACAGACGAAGCTAGAAATTCTTAAAGCACCATCGCCTAAAGTTTATAAATCTTCGGAGGCAATATTCCCTCAGGCCTCCACCCTCCAATTTCTCAAACTTCTTCAACCACCCCCGCGCAGGGTGTCCCAGGAAATATCGCGGAGGAAGCACGATGGCGTTCCACGTGGAAAAAGAAGGCTCAGAACCACCCCCTTGGATGCAAGAGGGGGGCGAGAGGACGCGCGGTCGGGACCCCTTTGAAACATAGTCTCATTATTTGCAAATCCGATAAATCTCCCTCCCGTTGGCCAGGGTTCCACGAAGTTCGCTGCAAGAATCGGGGCCGCAGAGATTACTGGCACGAGGATGGAACCCGAGAGGGAATCGCGTGCGCTGCGCCTCCTGGCCATCTTCGTTTTGGGCCCGGGCCCTCTACGCTTCGATCCTCCGCCCTTTCATTCGTCGGCGAGGTCCTCCCTGCTCTTCGGTTCGCGGCGGTTCCATCACGCTCGGCTCCTCCACTCCCATCTGACAGGTAACCCACCGCGCTCTCAGGTGGAGAGATAGTGGAAATATTCGAGGTCAAGGTCGTCAGCGAACGCGCTGGGCGACGGCTCGCGTTTGCATCTGGCATTTAGACGCGGTGGATGTTGATGATAGGGGGTGGAGGGTGAAAGGAGTGCTGCGGGGGTGGGATAGCTTGCGGGATGCTTCTGGAAATTCTTGGGGAATTAGTCAGGAATATAAGATTTCCCATTTCTACAGTGTTAAGGGTAGGGTGGTATTTAAGAAGAGAATTGAGGGATGAAGTTTGTTGGGTTTGGAATACTTGGGTAGGGAGACTTTCCAGATGTTTACTCGTGATTTAAAGTTTAATTAAATGCTTTAGTTTCTGTAGTGGCAAAGAAGTTACGAGTTAGAGGAACAGGGTCTGATTGCTGGGGTTGAGATTAGACAGACAGCTTGTTTGGTATTTTTGGGAACCCTTGGAAATTAATCTCCTGTAGTAGTTTTGATGATAATTTGGGGTACCAGTTTTCTGTAACTCTTGTTTCAGAAGCATAAGGTACCAATGGAAAGCTATCTCTCTGTTTCGCAAAATCCCAGTGTCCTTTGATCTCACTTTGCATAGTTCTCAAGAACTTCTCTTTACCATCTAAGAATATTCCTCAACGAGCAGTTCACAGTCCAATAGTAACCTACTTCTAATATTTCCACGCAAACTTTCCGCGGAAGAAGCTAATCAGATCACACACCCAAGGGTCTCAACGAAAATCCCCTCGCTGACCCAGCTTAAAGCTTCTCCTTGTTAAAACAATTTCCCTCAACACTACGGTCAATCTCAATAGCACTACACAGATAACCCGCATGAAGTCCCTGCCCCGACCAGGTCCTCAGGATCCGACCACGTCCATGCTCCCGTCTCTTAGCAGAGATTCCACTTAATGACAAAGGAAAACTCAGTCGTGGACGACGTCTGGGCAGCCTCCTCGTCCGCGGCGTCCAGGTCACTCGTGTAAATAGGCAAGATCCTCAGTTGGACTAACCCAGACCTGTTTGTCTCGATGCAAACGATCGTGTGAAAGTCTCGCCGCCTCGTTAACGCCACCCTCCGCCAGACTCCGCGAAGGATGACCGAGGGGGAGGGGCCTTTTTAACGAAGAAACTGCCAGCGGCCCGGAGGCCGTGGCTGGGCCGCGGGGAGCAGAGGGGGGCCGAGCGGTGCTGGGAAGAGCAAAGATTCCGTGGAAGGAAGAAAAATAAACGGACGGAGACCTCCACCAGCAAATTAGCTACTTTATCAACAGCCAGCCGCTTTGTTGCGAGGTCTGTCGGCGAGGCGAGGGCACTCCGGGTCCCAACTTCGGTGCCTATTGGTTCATCGGTCTCGCTTTTTCTGACTTTCCACCGATACTGGGCCCCCCCTTGAGCCGCTAATCCCGATCGGGTTCAGACTTTGGCGATGTTAGCTGCTTGGTTGCAAGTTTACGCTTCTGCGAAGGCAGCACTGGGCAGATGGAGCCCAAGTTAAGACTCTGGTAGCTGAGACGGTTGGGGATTGTGAGATGAAAATGGGGAAGTTTAATATGGATGGAATAGAGTGTGAGAAAAAGAAATCTCTACGTGACATTCCTGACCAACCAGACCAACGACTCTAACCTATAAAAATATAAAAAATTCCGCAAAAATCTCACACAATCAATAACCTGATAGCAACTTCATCCTGCAATCTATAACCTACAATCTATACACATTACACATCGACCCATCGAAAGCTCCAAATATAATTCAGGAAAGAAGACAACAATCAGCCTGACATCATCCAGTTCCTCAAATAAATCGCCCAGGGCCCCAAGAAGGCAGCGTTGCAAAGATCGTCATTGATGAGATCCGCGAAATCGTCGATCGAACTCTCGCCAACGTCTCGCCGTTCCCGGATGACATCCTCCGCTGGCCAAAAAGAAAACATTCAACCACGGGCAGAGGGAATGAGTCAGAGGTTAATAAAATCGACTGGACCCGAGGACTCGGCCAGAGAGAGGGAGCTGTGTGCGGCGGTGCTCGCGGGCATGGGAAAAGGCCAGCAGATTCATTGACTGCCGGGCTCTCGAGTTGCCACCGGGCCCCCTCACCCCCACCCCCATTGTTCCATTAAGCTGCGCGGAGGAGTGACACATGCCACGGTTTCACGTGCCACCCGGGCACATCGCTTTTTCCACGTTTCAGACGCCGCGATAGCAATGACCAATTAACCGTGACCCGCCATTCATAGACGCGCGAGATGCTAATTGCGTAGGGCTGGCTAATTGCCGCACGCTCCTTGGTGTATTCTCGGAGACTGGCCTGCCTTGGTCGGTCGCGCTGAATATCTGACCAGGCTTCTGTTGGCTCCGAATCATTGGATCGCTCGCCTGACAACGTCCGCTCAGCAAGTTGCTTTCCAAACGCGTTGACCGAGGTTGCTTTTTATTTTGAGGTGCACTTTTCTATTATTCGAATGCACTGTGCTCCATAAATTTTGAAGGTCGAACGTGGGTTTCAAGAATCTAATGTAAAAGGGGGTTTTGCTACTCGCGACGACGCGACTCGAGTGGCGCTAGTGTCGCCCTCGTTCTGACACGCGCGGAACGGGCTTTAGTCCGACGCGGCGCGGCGCAGCGCACTGCGCCGACCTTCGGAGCCTCCTTTCTCACGATCAGGACCTCCTGCGAGAAAACTCGATGGAACAATTTCGACTCATTTTGTCCATTTCTAGCTAAATAATTTATAATTGAAATTAAAGAATGTAGATATGTAGACCCTTCCTACTAATATCAATAAGTACACTGGCTACCACTTAAACACTACTTGAAACACGTTTTCTTTTCTTTTTAATTCACCAGTTAAGCAATTAAGAGTCTGTAATTTGTGACTAAAGATCCGTGACAAAAGCATTGGTATTCTAAATAAACGACTGCAAGGCGCACACCTGAATGAGTGCGTCGTTAGAACTTTGAGGAAGTCATGATCGAGCAGAATAAATTGCACTAATCTGGAGTCGAATATATTAAATAATTCGAATTTAATATTCTAATATCACGTCACCAGAATTCGAGGGAAAACAATTTCACTTAGCACTCCTGATTTAAATTCCCTCAAAATTTAAATCTCCTGTTGCTAAAAATTTATCAATTAATTGCATAGGCTTCCATAAAATTTACCAAAATGGTCCCTGAAACGCGTTAAAAATCTCATATGGGAAGGGGTGGGTTTCAAAATACACGCATGTAGGAAGTATAATTGGGCCTATTGTTTTTAATGAATTTTAATGAACGCTGGCTCGCGATATTGCCAACGCGAACGCGCGGTGGGGCGAATTGAATTCTTCGCGTGCCATTCGAGCGCCTGAATGCGATTGAAAAATCGCTCTCGATTTTCCCGCGTTTCTGGCACGCGATTCGTCGCGACAATTAATTGGAAGCATTCCCCACGGCGAAGATTCATGGTAATTGGGTACTATTTATCGTTAATTATTCTATTCCCTCTGTGGAAACATTTTACGCGATAAGTGATGATTATTGATTATTGCCATGTGCTGGGTGATACTTAATTTCGCGACGATATTTTATGAAGTGGATCGCGGTAACACGAAACTGCTTCGCTGTCTCAGCAAAATTCATTTTTCAAATTGTATGCAGAATTAAAGAAAATTGTCGATGTCAGTCAAACAGCCAGTTTGTCAGCTAAACCATTAAATTTAAATGAGGAGACATAAATTATCTAATTGTAAGTAGAAGGCTGAGTAATGAGTATTCTGCTGAGTATATTTATTGTGAGTAAGATTGCTATCCTAGCTCTCAAATAGATTGACTGGCTGGTGGAGAGAGGATGACGATTGACGAAAGCCCTTAGTAACCAGATTCGTGAGCTTCATTCTGTGGGAATTTGTACCTTGGAGTGGAAAGTGCGATGAGTCAGTCGTATTGAACAGGAATGCTATAAAGCCCTTATCAGGGAGTTATCTTAACAACTAACTATTATTGGCTGAAAGCTGGTCGTCCAACGCACCATGTAAAGTTAATCTTTTGACCTAACAGCGAGCAGAAGTTTATTCAAATCGCTCGCCAAGAGATAAACAGTGTGAGTTTCACACGCCACGACGGCGACGGAAAGATCTCTCTTAACGTTTGCGATGCATAATGTTCCGTAAAACACCACGCCACGGGACCATTTTGGTCCCCTCTGAAAGGTGGCAGCCCGTTTTCGATATTTCGTGGACGACGCGCCGCCCGGCGAATTTAAATAAGCCCCCTTTGTCTCTTATTCCTCTGCGTCCCACCTCTTTCGTCTCTCGTAACCGCTTTATTGTTGGCCGACTTATTTCGAGCGATTACGCAGCTCCGTGTTGGCCGAGATGGAATCGCTTCCTTGATAATGCGATCAACGACTGCTTTTTTTTACGAAGAACGCTGCGACGAATTGCAGGTTCACGGAAAGAACGGGTGCAACCGCATTCCCCGACCGCCAGGATCCATGATCCAGGAACATCTCGAGATGTAACCAGTTGGAAGCGTGTCCTTTTAATCCAGCGCGGCTGGATTATACGTGAAATTTAAATGATGATGCGAATGATTTAACTAACTACCATTACAAAAATTCATAACGCTTTGGAGATGCTGTTCTTGTAAAAATACTTTGTAGTCGTTAAGACAGTTGGTTTGATCACTGGAAAGATTTTTGTACAAGTTCACTCTGAAGCATTTATTCGAAAATGGTAGGGTAAGGCTTTGAAGTTATTTCTGACGTTAGTAACATCTAATTTTTTGCACCGCAAAATCATCTATTATCTATTTGGATGATTACAATGATACGAGAAAATTGGAGTACGCAGTGCCATTCTGACCTGTGTGAAAGAGGCTTTAGTCATGGATATAGTCTTCTACTGTAATGCACAGTATTCTATAATCAAAGTCACAGATTCTGTCCACAAATTCAGTATGAAACAGTCCATTCGCCTAATCTTGATGATACAATCATTCTGGTCTGCGTGAAACAGGCTTTAGTCAGACACAACGTACTGCACCATCTTCCGAAGTCGTTTCTTTATATACCCAGAATGAATTGCACGATTTCACAGGGTGTGATTTACAAATCTAATGAAAGAGAGCGCATTCGCCTAATTGTAATGTCAGGACTCAGCTGATCTAGCGTCACCCTCGTTCTGCCACGCGCGGAACGGGCTTTAGTCCAGCGCGGCGCGCCTCATGGATTTTCAAAGTCTCTTTTCTCGCGATGGAGACGTCCTACGTGAAAACTCGATAGAGCAATTTCGATTCATTTTTTATCGAAGAATCAGTACGTCCACGGTCGAGGCTCTACTTCCATCGCCACCCTGTATACACCGCGTCTTCCGTTTCCCTTTCCCAGGGACGGCCTCGCCGGCGTTTGTGGTCCGTTTCAAATATTAGCCGTCCACTCGTGGTATGCGTGATACCCCGGAGTGCGTTTAAAATATTGAAATAAGATGCTCGTACGCCGCTCTTGGGATTCTTGCCCGATTCCCAGTCTCTCCCTTGGCCATTCTTTCGGCACATTCTTTTTCGTGGGCGCTCGCGCTCGCCACTTTTCCCTCCTCCCGTTTTCACGAGCCTTTCGGCCTCCGATTTCTTCTCTTCCTTGCCAGAGAACCGTATTTTCTTACCGTAATTCCACGAACCATCAATCCTGCACATCGGTTTCTTGCTTTAATATTTCGTGGGCGATCCGTTTTCCTTCCCTTCTTCGAAAATAATTGTGTTTCACTTTTTGTGGGAACTCTGAGGAATATTGAGAATTGGAAATGTTCATGCTGCCCAAATTTGGAAAAAAATTGTAAGGGAAGATGAAAAACCCCAATTTTATACAGTATTTATTTTAATAGATCTTTGATTAAAATTCCTACCAACATTTTTAATTATATTTAATACATCTTTAACGAAAAAATTCTTTCCCCAGGAGATGCATAAATCCACACTTAAGAAATATTAAAAACTCTAGAGATTTTCTTAAAAATTCCTTCTTTTGCGAACTGAAAAAGCCTAATTATTTATTAATTACTACTTCACGTGAAATTGAATATTTGCATTGTTCTTTTAATGGTGAGAAGAAAAATTCAATAGGAATGATACAGAGGAGGCGAACCGGGAACATTGTCTTTTAGTCCTCCCTTTCTTTTTAACAAATTCCTCTCTTCTAAGTGCTACACTGTTGTTTTTCCCCCGTGTTGCTGAAGAGTTAAAGACAGGCGGTTAGAAGGATTCGGCTTCCTTAGCGGATGCATTGTGCCCCTTTTTTCCCTGGTTTAATCAACCCGTAGCTCATTTTTTCATCTTTTCTTCCCTACCTTCTTGGCTTCATATTTCTTTCCTCGCAGGTCAACATTCTGCGAGGAACGTGGAGTCGTGAAGCCTCGGAGTATACGCAATCCCTTATTGTCAGCTACCTCGACTCGTTTTTCGAAACGAGCCTCTACTCTCGCCTTTTTTTTACGTGTTGCATAAAACATTAATTTTACGAACCAAGGGGGTCATTTTTCCAAGTTTACAAAATAATTTTTCACAAAATTAAATCAATATTAATGAATCTTGTTGGGTGACTAGCTTTCTTTCCCATCTTTCGTTAATGTTTTTGCAACAATTCCATTTCAATTTTCAAATTCATAGACAGTTTAAATTACTCACACTATTTCTAATGGCTATTTCCTTTGATGTTTTATTGTTGTAAAAACGTCGCTATTACGATCATTATTATTAACAATTCTTCGTTAATCTATCGGCTTTCTGCTCGCAAGGAACCCACACACTCTGCCCACGCTGTGTGGCAACGTTTTTCCACGCGTTTTCATTCGACGACTTTGCGCATCGTGCAAACACGAATGCGCGCACGCTGGCCGCGCCGATGCAGATGCATTCCCCGACATCCTGTAAATAACAGACGACGATGATATACAGTGTACCGTGGTAAATTGCCACGGACCCGGGGTATCATTATCAGTTACAACACATGAACGAGAACGTGTGCGATCTTCCGTACATTGATTTTATTTCCTCGTTTTCTCCACTCGCCCCCTTTTCCCGGTTTTTCTATTCCTTTTTTTCTATCTTGAGGACGCGTAATGGAGCCACGCCCGACACTCATCAGCGTTATGCAATGATTCCCGTTTATCACGAGATTATTAGCCATTATAACTTGCTACGGTTAGCGTGCTCCGTGACACAGTTTTTTGTTACAATCTGTGGATCCACTGGGATCGAGGGCTGTTACGAATATTCGGCTATCCGAATATTCGAATACCAGGAAATTCGAATTTGAGATTCGACTAAGTACATAGGAGTATTCGAATATTCGGATATTCGAGTAAATACGAGTATTCGAATATTCGGATATTCGAGTAAATACGAGTATTCGAATATTCGGACACTCGACTGATTAGGAGTATTCCGATATTCGGATATTCGATCTATTAGGAGTATTCGGATATTCGGCTAATTAGGAGTATTCGAATATTCGCCTAATTAGGAATATTCGGATATTTGACTAATTAGAAGTATTCGAATATTCGATTAATTAGAAGTATTTGAATATTCGACTAATTATGAATATTCGGATATTCGACTAATTACGTGTATTCGAATATTCGAATATTTGACTAAGTAGGACTAGGTATTCGAATATTCGACTAATTCGGAGTAGCTATTCCAATATTCGACAAATTAGGAGTAGATATTCGAATATTCGACTAAATAGGAATATTTGGATATTCGACTAATTAGGAGTATTCGAATATTCGACTAATTAGGAATATTCGGATATTCGACTAAATACGAGTATTCGAATATTCGAATATTTGACTAATTAGGAGTAGATATTCAAATATTCGGCTAATTAGGAGTAGGTATTCGAATATTCGACTAATTAGGAGTATTCGAATATTCGAATGATTAGAAGTACTCGAATATTCGAATATTTACAGCTCTAATTGCGACCGTTTCTTGTTCATTTCCTAATTTAGCTACAGATTACTTTAATACTCATCCAGCGTTCAATTAACTTTAATTTTGAAGACACTCGCCGGGCATGTGCCTGCCCGAGAATTCTCATCATCTTTAAAACCCACTTTCTCGAAAGCAAAGCCTCGCGCGCGAATGAAGAAATTCTACGATTTCACCAACCTCCGTTGCGAAACCTCGCTCTATCAGAAAATGATACATCTTTCTCTGCAGTTCCAAAGAAACCCTCTAGCCGAGCAGAAGGGAAAGTGCGAACGAGGGGGGGAGGGTTGCAGTGCACGCGCCCCCTTTTTCCAGACGCTGGATCGTCGCTGCCACCGCGTGCCTCCCCTCTCCATCCTCGTTTTTCTTTTGCGGCGGCGCGGATGCAAGAGGAAACGCGGCCTCGCGCTACAATGCGCGCCTCGCCGCGGCGGACGCTACTTTGGCCGAATAAAAAAGGGGCCAGCAGCATTTTTGTCAGTCTAGACACGTGTTCCGCCGTGGAGGAAACGGCCTTCTCCGCGTTGGTCCCCGTTTGTCGCGCGTTTGCATCATGGCCGCGCATGTGCGCCGCGCCGGGGCCCTCGCATGTGCTCCGCTCGGTCGCGGGGTGGGGAGGGGGAGGGGCCCGCGGTTGCAGATGCTCGGCCCGTTTAAAGAGACAGCAACCCTTTTTGCCCCGATCGACCAGGGTTTCTTTTTCACCGCTGAAGCTCCTACTTTGCAACAGCGAGACGCTTCGATCGCGTTCGCTTCGGCTTGTCAAGGCATTCGCGTGGGATCGATCGATTCTTCTCTGCTCTTCCTTTTTTCTTTTTTTGCACAGATGCTGTCGTCCGTTGGTTGCTGGTTGGTAAAGATAGAACTCGGATTCCTTTTTTATGTTTCGCCGTGGGGCTGTAACGGTCATCTCTAACAAGGGGGATTCGCGATTCGCAGTTTTCTGAGAGGAGGTGCGATTGCGTTGTACAGGGTGTTACAAAAGTGGTCGATGCTTTCAAGAGTGAATTTTTAAAAAAACTTGCTACAAAATTGTTTATAACATTGAAATTTAATGGTAATATTTTTCTACGACAACTGAAAGGAGAAAAAGTTTAAAAGGAGCTATAAAAGGAAACATAAAATAGTTTCATCAAATACACGGGTCACTTCGCCAATGTCAAACATTTATTAATTTTTTTCCACACCCTGTATATACAGTTTTCGATGAGTTTAAACTTTAAACTAGCTTTTTATAGAAAATGGGTTTGAATATGTTTGTTTTCTTAAGTTTGCTAAATAGAATGGAAGTGGGAGGGTATATTACACTTCTGCTAATTTCATTTATTGTGCAACGAACAATAAATTTTGGGGATCCATTTAATTTAATATTCCCTCGCCACAGTCACGGTTCTCCGATGAATTTTTTGTCGTCCACCGTTGCTCCCGTTTCTATTATATTTGATTGGGGTTTTTTAATAGTTTTACCATGGTCCTTTTATCGTGACGCAATGTTTGCAAACGATTCTGTGCATTACCGTCATTTGGCGACGCGGTCGATTTGAAGCTAATCGATCCAAATTACTCCAATTACGTCACTCTGGCGAAAGCATCGCCTTAACGGCCGCAAAAAAAACCGACGAGATCCTGCTTGTCGCCACAATCGCCAACACTTTCGACGGCAGTGGCCATTTCTTCTGACCGCTTCTTTCGGTTTCTGCGCGTGAAAATGACGTTCTTGTGAAAGGAACGCATTATCGAGAACTCGAGGGGAGGTTGATAGCATGGTGCGTTTCGATGCATCATATTTACGTAAGATCGTCTCGACGAGGTGGCGGAACAAAAAATGGTGCATCGATGATCGAATTGTGTGGCCAAAGTTGCGAAAAGTCTGTTTTCTTTTTTTATAAATGTATCGTAATAGTTTTTTCTCCAAGCAGTGGAAAGGCTTGGCCAGGCGACACGCCTGAGTATCTGAAACGAGGGACCATAAAGAAGGTTAATGGAGGAAGAAAGTTGAAGTTAGTGGAGCACGTTCCAGCTACTTCGTCCTGAGTTTTATTTTGAAATCGAATCTACTTTCTCGTGGATTCATTCGCCAGGCTCGTTGATAGTTTCAGTGAGAGAAAATGTGATTATTTAACAACTATATTAACCCCTACCACTAGCGAAGCAAGAAGGACTTTATTTCTCTAAATGTGTCCACGCACTTAGCAGTAAAAAAAATTGTTAACATGAAAAAAATACTGTTACGATACTTTTTGATATATTATCACGTGTGCCAGTTCATTCACGATCAATTCAATCCATCCCTTATACTACCCCGTCTTGTTGACTCTGCTAATTGGGTCATTCCTCGATGAAAACCCCTTTTTACAAATTAAAACCTTTATTTAAAAATGATAGTAATAAAAGCAACTCGTTTTAACGATACGGGGTATCGTAGGGAGTTATAGGGGTTGTTTTGAGGGTAAATGGGAATTCATATCACTGAATGCCGATGTTATAATACTTTTGTTCCAGTTCAATAATTTATTACACCAATTTGGCATTTCAATATGATATTTTTACAAAATTATAATGACTCAAAGCGTCGTGACTCAAACTCGTTTTCCGGAAAATCAGGATTTTTGAGTTATATCACCGTTGTAACAAATGAGCGATATGTCTTCCACTTGTGGGAGTGCTCGTTTAATGTAAAGAAATTTTGAACCGCATCCCATCCATAGTGAAATGCTACACGCAATCCATTAGTACATTCCCTTATTTCGTACAATTAAATACGAAAATTTTCCAATGAAGTACCTCGCCTTGTCTGATCTCAAGTAATTCTCAAATTACGAATCAATTCATCTCCCCCCACTCACCACCAGCAATTTAAATTGCCACAAACCGACGGTCTAGCCCTCTCATTTGAAACTTCAAACATCCTTCGATTTGAAACTACAAAAATCCTTTTATTTGAAATTACAAAAATCCTTCCAGTTGAAATTACAAAAATCCGTCCATTTGAAATTACAAAAATCCTTCCATTTAAAACTACAGAAACTACTCAAATTCCCTTTGAAACTACAAAAATCCTCACATTTGAAACTAGAGATATCCTTCCACTTGAAACTAAAAAACTTCTTCCATTTTAAACTTAAAAAATCTTCCCATTTGAAACTAAAAAACTCCTTCCATTAAAAACTTCAAAATCCTCCCAATTGAAACTTCAAAAGTTCTCCCCTTTGAAACTACAAAAATCCTCCCATTTGAAACTAGAGAAATCCTTCCACTTGAAACTAAAAATCTCCTTCCATTTAAAACTTAAAAAATCCTCCCATTTGAAACTAAAAAACTCCTTCCATTAAAAACTCCAAAAATCCTCCCATTTGAAACTTCAAAAGTTCTCCCCTTTTGAAACTACAAAAATCCTTCCATTTGATACTTCAAAAATCCCATTTGAAACTACAAAAATCCCTCCATTTAAAATTACGAAAATCCTCCCCTTTGAAACTACAAAAATCCTCCCATTTGAAACTACAAAACCCTTCCTATTTGAAACTAGAGAAATCCTTTCATTTGAACCTAAAAAATCCTCCTACTTGAAACATAAGAAATCCTTCCATTTGAAACTTAAAAAATCCTCCCACTTGAAACCACAAAAATCCTCCCCCAAGCGGCCCAAACGGCGGCCAAGACGCGAACGCCGTCGCCCCGGACCCAGTTTCGTCGCGCGAGGTGCACTCCGCTGTCCCGCGGCGAGTGGCGGGTCGCGCGTAGCTCCGCGAGAGCGCATGTGCAGTCGACGTAAGAGCGAACCGCCAACGGCCTGGCGGGGGCGGGCGCGGGGAGGGGGGAGCTTCATTCACAAATGCCTCGCCGAAGGCGTCAATGGATGGCCCTGTGAACGAGCGAGACAGCAACCCCTTTTCCTCCCCACCACCGTCCTCGCTCTGGGATTCCTCTTCCTTTCTTTCCTCGTCGGCACCCATTTACTCCCACTCCTTCCCCCACCGCCCGGCCGCCACCTCTTGCACATCGTTGCAGCGGACTCGCGAGACGGTTCTCGCCGGCTCGTACAATGCACCGCCGCATAGGACGGCGGCCAGGAATTTCCAGGCGCAGGTGCTTTGGACCGACGTTTTTGGAAAAAGGATCCCTACCGCTCGCCACGGGGCGGCGGCGGGAGGGGCGGGGCGGGGCGGGAGGGAGGGGATTTTGTTACCGGGTTGCTCTGCCGCGGCGACGAATCCGTTGGGAGAACAGGTATCGACGGCGGCGAGGCGCTAGGTGGCAGTTTGAGGGGGGGGGGGGAAGGGGTTGATCGAAACGGATATTTGCTGGAAGTTTATCTGCGGCAGGGTTGACTTTTAGTGCTTGGCAGTTTGGATTGTTTATTCGTTTATTATTATGCGAACGCAGAGGTGGATGTGGTGGAAAAGATGAAGGTGTCGTTGGTCGTCAGTTGAATAGGGGTAGGAGGAGGATAATTTTGGATTTTTTTTTTTAAAATACAGGAGGAATCAAAAGATGTGCACTTTTAGGAAGTCTGAATGAATTTTGGAACGTCTGGAGGGTGTGTTTCTTTGAGAACATTTTTGGTTAGCAGTGTGATGCAAATATGTGCATTGAATTAATCGCACTATATTTTATTGCGCATGTATATGGTATAATTGAAGTTGTTCAATTACCAATCAACCAAACTCCCATCATGCTCAGGAGTTTTGTACGCAGAAGCATGCACTAGAGCTGTAATTATTCGGCTATTCGAATATTCGAAGATTAGTAATTATTTGACTATTCGAATACTCCTGATTATTCGAATATTCGAATACTCCTGATTATTCGAATATTCGAATCTCAAATTCGAATTCTCTGGTATTCGAATATTCGAATCTCGAATTCGAATTCTCTGCTATTCGAATATTCGAATCTCAAATTCGAATTCTCTGGTATTCGAATATTCGAATCCCAAATTCGAATTCTCTGGTATACAAATGTCAAATTTGAATTCTCTGGTATTCGAATCTCAAATTCGAATTCCCTAGTATTCGAATCCCAAATTCGAATTCTCCGGTATTCGAATCTCAAATTCGAATTCTCCGGTATTCGAATCCCAAATTCAAATTCTCTGGTATTCGAATCCCAAATTCGAATTCTCTGGTATTCGAATCTCAAATTCGAATTCTCTAGTATTCGAATCTCAAATTCCCTAGTATTCGAATCTCGAATTCTCTAGTATTCGAATCCCAAATTCAAATTCTCTGGTATTCGGATCTGAAATTTGAATTCTCTGGTATTCGAAGACTCGAATACTGATATTATTCGAATATTCGTTACAGCCTTACCATGCACATACTTTCAAACTTGAGAATAAAGGTGTTACAAATGAACCCCCAGTGTTTAAAAGAAAAAAAACACTGCCTCGAACGTGCAAGAAATCTCGATACAAATCCCGTCTCGCTTGTCTTCGCAACTAAGGTTACACAATAATATAATTAACGCATTCAAAGTGTTCCCGCGATTCTCGAGCATTATTCCCGCCATTGCTGGATGGGATTCGTCATACACTTGGTCCCATCACTACCGATAAACGATCCCATCAGAACTGCACGGGGATAATCGATGATGGCCGACGTGACGAATGCCAACGAGCGGTTCGGTCGATGAAGGATTACGACGCGTATCGTAGAGCCATAAGTTGCGCGGTGTTCGCCGTGGCCACGGCAAGGGGGTTGCACGTGAACGCTCGACGAGCTGCCATTTATCTTGATCGCGCATAACTGACCATTCTGACTGACTTTCGCCATAAGCCTGCATAGTATCCACCGCGCGCAGGCGTCTATTCACCGAGCGGGGTGATTCTATCCTGTGTTGGATCCAGGCACATCCCTCGACCTGCCACGTCCGCGGTGTCTGCACGCCTCTCGTCGTATAGGTGGCTCGATGTCTGTGCTCGTATCGGCCAGCGACATTCGAATAACCGATAAGAAACAGGAAGGAATGCGACAGGTACACAGAGGTGGGGGAGGATCACGAGGGGGGGGGGGGGGAGGGGCGACTTGGGATGGGGAGAGAATTTGTGAGGAAAAAAGCAGTAGGTGGTGATGGAATTTCTGGGATAGACGTGTCTCGGAATCATTGATTCTGATGGTGGAGAGAGGGTGGGCGAGGCGTGGATTAGTGGAAGGATACAGGTTTGGAGGACCCAAGGAACTGTGTGCAGGTGATCAGGGAAAAGGAAGTGGAATCTTGGGATACGATTTTTAATGATTTTAAGAAATTTTAGGGTACACTTAGGAGGCAAATTTCAGAGGCACAGGATATGGGGGTTTCGGGGTTGCAAAATTTTAGGGTCTCAAAGTGTAGAGATATTAAGGTGTTAGAATCTCAAGCAGTGGAACTTAATTAGGTCTGAAATTATTCGTTGGCAGCCGACAAAGGGGGTCCACCCAGAATTATAAAAGTATCACGTAACCCGAAACAGCATTATTTTTTCAGGGTTATTTATTATATTCTTAAATATAAAGAATCCTCGAAAAATGATTTTATAAATTTTTTTTATTTAAGGTAGTTTTTGAATAATCTATTAAATTCAAGAATTCTTTCAAATTTCGATCAAAACTACTCGGACATTGAATTTTTTTTTACAGTTTATAGTATTAACAAACATTACCCAAAAGTACAAAAAAAAACTTGATTTTCGAGTGATTTAACTGCCTATAATTTGGAATACAAGAAACCCTTGTGCAAAGTTTAAAATCGATTTACCATATAGTCATCGAGAAATTGTTAATTAAAGTTGATGTATTTTAAGACAGTGGCATGTGGCAAAGTCGAAAAATGAGGGTTATACTTTCAGTTTTTCTTCCGAAACAGGAAAACTATATTCAAAATTGGCACAAAAGTTATTAATTTCTACAAAACTAAGTTTCTTCACATGGTTTCTTCGTAAATGCTCATAAAATATAGGTTTACGTGCAAATTTTTTGAAACTACGTACAGCAGTCAACGTGGCAACGTCGCACTATCGCTACGTTTACACAATTGAATAGCGAACATTTTGGTCATAAAAAACCCTCCGAATGAATGCGACGTTGTCAGATCAGCTGCTCCAATTCACCAAGCTAACCAATTTAATATTCTATTTTCGTATTACAATTATTTATATTACCATAGAACTTTTTAAAATATATGTACATGATGTTAAAAATTATTATTATTTCTATAGTATCATACTACTTTATATTTGACTAACACAGTTGGTTAAGAACTACCTTAAATAATATATCGTGAATTTTAGATGCATGCAGTAATAACATTGCAGCTTCTATTATATTTTCAAGCTACTAAAAGTTCATTAACATTTTGCCATCGAGGTGAACTTTGAGACTATTCCTGATTTCCCTCAGCAAATTAACTCGAAACCTCGAAGACCTCTCTACACCTCCCTTCAAAAATCTATTCCCTCCCTATAGTGCCATCGATGATGCGCGTAACGAGGGTAGACCTGCACCCCTGCAACGTGATCCATTCGCGATTGCATTCGCCGGCGCTGCGTGGGAGTATAAAGGCGATTCCCGCTCGAAAGCCTTTCCTCGTCGTGATAAGTTTGCACCGCGAAAAACGAGACGCCGGATGTGACGTCACCGAGGCCCTGCATATTTGCGTGCACAACGTGAGCAGCGCGATTGCACTCTGGGTGAAATAATTCGGCCCCGGCGAGGAGGCTGCACCAATAGAGCCATGTTCCTCCAGTCTTTTCTTTGAAGTCTTCTTCCCTTAATGCAGTGAGCAGACACTCTGTCGCCCAAAAGATTGCAATTAATTTTGTAAATTGAGGGAAGCCAGGAATTCGTCGTTGCACAAATTTATTGATATTTATCCATGGTATTTAGAGAAAAGGTAAAACTTCTGTACACAGGAAAAATACTAGGGGCGACTGGGGTAAATTGTAACATAAGTGAAATTTTTTAAACAACAAATCTGGTAACCCTCAGCATGCGAGAACTGCTTGGCGATATTAGCACCGTTGGTTTTAGTGACACAAACTAGCGTTATGTATATTCATTTTGTGGTTATAGTCCAGAATTTTAGCATTTAGAGCACGTAAGTCAATTTTGTCTTGGCATTTTTATTTAAATTAACCGTCATTAGGAACCGTTTGAATTTTTGCTTCTTTGTCGCAAACGAATTAGAACACATTGATTTATTATAATTTGTACACATTTCAGTAATTTTCAATCTCGGAGTAAATTGTAACATGTTACTACTTACTCTGCTCTAAATGGTTATAAAGCAAACATGCTATTTGCTGACACGCCGGAATCCACAGTGTAAAAAAAAAATATGAAGGCAAAAGTAAAGAAAACGAAGAAGAAGATTTTGATACAATTATATGAATAAGCAATGTCTCAAATTTCTTAACTCATGTAAATCAAATGTTTAATAATGATCTGTGTTTTCATTTATATTTTTTAGAAATGTTTATTTGCGTTCATATTTGCATTTAAATAAGTAAAACAGTTGTGTTACAATTTACCCCGGACAGGGATACATTCTAACAAAGGTTCAGATTTGTTTAAAATAAAGCTAGATGCCAACGTGTCCAAGATTTTGTCACATACTTGATACTCAATGAGTTCACCACGTATGTAAGCAGTAAGTCACGGAAATTATTTCCTGATTGAGCAAAACACTTTCGAGAAAAAAATGTGAAAACTTTTTTTGTCACAATCTGCCCAGGTCTCCCCTGTCGTGTGCTTTAATTCAATATCGAAATTACTAAGGAATTATCACGATCGTTTCGAGCAACAAGGGTTCCGACGATCAACACGTGAGTCAGCTTCAGTGTAGATTTACAACAGGACGTGAAGTCGCGTTGCAAATAACCCGCCAAGTAGACGAAACGAGTAATCTGCAACTGCATGCTTCTCTTTGCAACCCGGTTCACGTCATCGTACGATTCGTGCGAATGAATTGAAATCGAAAAGTAGGGAAATTGGGAAATAGACAAACTCGTGTTACATTGTACCTCGTGTGTTATGATTTATTATCGTGTGATTTATTAATATTCGGTTGTCTCACCAATTTTTAACCGACTTCAAAGGAAAGAAATTCTATTTTCCATGTGTATGTCAGTATGAATTATATTTGTCCGCGAATTTCTCCGCAACTACTGGACCGATTTGCGCGAAACTTATTGCATTTAGTTTAGCTTCAATCAACTTAGATCATGGAGGAAGAATGATCAAAATCGGTTCAGTAGTTTTAAAGTTACAGCAAAAATAAGAAATCTGTTTCATTAACCGACTTCATTATTTAAATAAATGTAGTTGTCTAACTTAAATAAATAAATGTAGTTATATACCTCGAACAACTAAAAAGTAAGAAATAAAAAATATGTAAAAATTAAAATCGACTTAAAAAAAAAAAGAAATTCGCTAAAAAGTAAAAAATAATTTTGTTCCTTATTTAATCTACGACTCTCAATGTTTTAAGTCGGCGCCAGATTTACACAGTGAAAATGATGAGATGTCGACATAAAAAAATTGACATTCGTAGATTAAATAAGGAAAAAATTATTTTTTACTTTTTAGCGCATTTTTATTTTTTTATTTTTTTTGAAGTCGTTATTTAATTTCTATAAATTTTTTTCTTTGGAATGTAATTGTCACACTTGGTCCCAAGATTCGACCAAAGCCAATTTTCAGTCAGCTGCTGTTTAAAAACTATCTGGTCAATTAACTCGCAAGAATTTTGAGATAAAACTTGAACATTGTAGAATATATTATGTTCATCGTTGAAAGTTAACATTTAAAGTATCAGATATATTCGACTATTTTTTACCTCGGTGTCAAATTGTGGGTCATTTTGATCCAGAGTGACGACCGAGGGTTAAATATAACAGATTAAAAAGAATGAAAAAAAACTCGTGATGACCTGAATTTTTATAAGCAAAAGAAAGCCTTCATTCTAAAGTGCCATTTCTAATTAAAAATTCTCCATCATTTTGATAAGTATCTACTAACACCAGCATTGCAAGCTTCACACTTTGTAGTTAATTATTACTATAATTTATTCACGGGTAAGAAAAAAACCCTTTAGCAAAAATAAATTTAAAATAAACATTCAGCAGCGAATGAAGAACTGTCGTGGGTCATTCTACGACATCTCCAACTATTCTCCCTTCGAAGCGTCCCGAAACTGAAACCGTAGGTACCCGCGAAGCACGCGCACGCCCCGAGGTAGCTGGCACTCGTTTCGAAAATATGTACAGGGTGTAAAATAATTATGCGCCGCAGCTGAATGGTTAAACATTCCTCGAGAGCTTCTTAGCCCCGTCGAATTCGAGGAAATTGAGAAAGCCTGAGTGAACTACAGCGGCGGAGTGCGCCGCTCAGTCACTTCGGATATCGCAAATAAACGGTGCACGGTAATTAAGCGTACACGCACGTTGGGATGCAGAAATCCGCGCGGGGATGCCCGGTCGTCGCCAGTTTGCAACCTGTGTGCATGCACTTCTTCGTGCACACGTCTGCCTTCTACTGTGCCTGGGAAGAGTAAAGAGTACTGTGCTCTATGGGGTTCAGGGACAAGTTTGTGCAATCAGACGGGTTAAAGGCAAACATTTTTATTTTTTTGGGTGAAATATCCCTGGTGGTGCAATCGAGCTGAAGCTATGCGTTATTATGAAACTAATCTCCTACCGTCTCAACATTTTATCAGTCAAATATTAAGGTGTTTGTATATGTATAACTGTCGCAATTAGCATCCACAAAAATTTCATGGAATTATTGCACAGAGTGTTGCGTAATAAGCGGTGCAACCGAAAGGATAATGATTGTAATGGAAAAATAAGAAGGAAATGTTGAACGAAGTTTGTTCGTAGAAGGCTTCATCTTTCAGAAAGTCGAATTTGAAAATTCTTGGAACTTATGAATGAACGTGGTATAGGTGATATAAATATTGTGGAATAATTTTTTGCCCAATGGGATTTCGGCTTCGAGGAAATCGATTTGGAGATGGACTCGATATACTTGAAGTAGGTACACATTTTTTCACATAGAAACATTTCGGGTTTTTGGCTGCTAAAGGGTGATAGAGTAACGAAGACAGAAATATAAATTGTTTTAAATTTGGTATAAATCTTTTACTGCTTATCAGCATTTTTTACTGTTCAAGCATCAAATCTATGTTTGGTGCTCGCGATCCAATTTATATTCAGACCACATTGATTTTTTTTATTGATTTATTATATATAACTTTCAGGAGCAATCTGCGCAAACTTGTTATCAACTATATGAGGAGCAATTTATAATTTTTACAATTTAAAATGTCTTGTGCTTTCTTGTCCCGTAATTAATTATAACAATAATAAGGCAAATGTACCAATACCTGGATGCTTAAGGGGCTCAAGGAATAGCGGCAAAGTTTGTCTCCTAATTTAATTTGTAAAACCACCGTGAAATAAAAAAATGTTGAAATGTGGAAGATAACACAATATTATACTATCGGAAATTGAAAAAAAGAATTAGTTTATGTATTATAATAGACGTATTTATTAATGAAAATACGAAAACATGCAGATGTCCCAGTAAGCGGACAACCTAAAAATGCATGTCCAGATATCTGAATTACTTACATTCACGAAATTCTTGTACCAGTAAATAAACTTAGACTTGTTTAAAAAAATATTAATTTTCTTGCAAATTTAACCATCTTAAACTAAATTTAAATCTATTTAATATTATAATGTTGTATTATTATAATATATAAATAAGAAATGCTGTCAATATTTTCGTAGTAAATCACAGAAGTGTCTTGACAGAAGCTTAAGAAATTTCTCGAAATCTGCTATGCGTAGGAAGTGTGTTACAAAATAATTATTTCTATCTAACGATTTTTAATTTCCTATAATAATGATTTTAATTAATATTGCTAAATACTTATGCATTATGGTACTAGTTTTTGTTTGTAATTACATTAAAAATTAAGCTTAAAAATAAATAAAATTCGCATTACTGTTCAGGTACTAGGACATGGCCGGGCACTGGTACATTTTTACCTTAAATAATACAAATAGGAATTACAGGAGCCCCAGGAAGATTCACTAAAAATGCTCGTTGAACCTTTCCACCAAATTTCCCCCGCAGCTTTTCCACTCAACTCGATTTTTCGCTCCGTGAGAATCCATCCGATTCCTTAATGCGCCGGAAAAAAATAGATAGGAAAGAATTCGAAACAAGTTGAAGACCTCCTGCCTGGAGGGTACCACGCCTACGTTGCCCCTCGAGGGTCCGTTCTTCAAAAGAAGAATGTTCGGTGCGCCAAAGAACAAATATCACTAAATCATCGCGGCTGGAAAAAGTACCAAGACGATTCAGGTACGCAGAATCACGGGAAGGAAAATCTCCTTCCGCGGTTAATCCTCGCAGGGTGAGAAGCGTTAGACAGCACTTGCGGCTTCCCCAAAAAGATCCGAATAATGGAACTGCATCTCTCTGCGTCTTAGTATTTTCGCAAACCTTCTCCTTTACCCACACATTCTCGCAAACAAATTTCTGACAATGAGTCACTCCCTTCGAATTTTCTACAGAGTACAAAAGAATGTTATTTTCAAAGTAAATATCCGTGGAAAGTAGAACCTAATATCTACTTTTGACCACTAAATATTTACTTGTTATTTACTTGTTAGTGTTCACTTATTACTTAATATTTAATATTTTAATAAAATCTTATTACATTCTTATATTAAATATTTATTTATTATTTAATAATTCATATTTTTAAAAAATTTTATTATATTTTCTAAATAGTAAGTTATTATTTAATATATATATTATTTTTATAAATTTTATTTTATTTTCTTATATTAAATATTTACTTATTATTTAATACTTAATATTTTTTTTAAATTTTCTTATTCTTATATTAAATATTTACTTATTATTTAAAACTTCATATTTTTTAAAAATTTTATTATATTTTCTAAATAGTTACTTATTATTTAATATATAATATTTTTATGAAATTTTATTTTATTTTCTTATATTATATATTTACTTATTATTTAATACTTAATATTTTTTTTTAATTTTCTTATTCTTATATTAGATATTTGCTTATTATTTACCTACATTAGTTATCTACATACTTTGCTCCCCAGAAAATATCGACATGGGTGCATGCCAGAAAAGAATGTAAAGGCCTCGGCGTGGAAACACGCCGGCGCCACTCGCAGTGGTGGCATTTACAAGTGCACGCGAAGCGCAGTCCCAGCCACGGGACACTGTTCCTCCCGTTCCTCAAACAGCGCGGAAAGGAGCGTCCCTCTCGGGTCGTCCCCGTAACGAAGGAAATCGCGTCGATATACAGTTGCTCGCGGGGCGGCTTGGCCCCTGGTGGGTGTGGGAGCGAATGCAATATTGTGCACCCACGTGCAGCCGCTAGGCCTATAACTCACGGCCAGCGCGCGCGTAAACACACGCTCGCGACAAAGCGCACCTTGGATCGGATCACCGTGAACCTTGAAGCCACCACCGTGTACGCCTACATATATGTATATATATATATATATGTGTGTAACAAATGCACTCCTCTTCGGGATTGACCATCACACGTGTGCTGCACCGGTTCTCACGCGATGCACACCGTTGCAACGCTACCGCCAACTCGGCCGTTCGGGACGGCATAGCGAAGTGCTCGCAGCTCAAGTGGCACATAAAGCAATATTCTTCAGGTGGACACTCGTTGGATGTAGCTTTTGCTACTATGGAACTATGGATGCAGACTCCAATTGCCTACCCACTGTGGCTGGCCCGGGATATTATAGTTAACTGACGAGGGAACATCCCCAAATCAGGAATTCAAAAAATTCTTAAACTTTGGGGATATGTATTAATTATTACGTAATTTTTTTTCTACCAAAATTCGCTTTAAGGGGTTGAAATCGACCCATGAAAATTTGGCAATTTTTACGATTTTGTGTTATAACTCACGAACTGTACGAACTTTAAGTTGCCAAATTGCAGTGCTAATTAAGGGGTTACATAGGTGGTATTAGACAGCTAAAATCAACGATTGCTTCTGGGCTAGATTGTAGAGCCAGTACCTAATAATTTAAACCATTTGGTATTTTAACAATTTTTGCTTATGGATTTAAGACGTATTTTCAAATAAGAATGATTACAAAATATTAAAAATTAATTAATATACAAGACGTCAAAGTGAGTGCTTGCGTAATGCGCGCCTCCATGTGGTGAACACGATTTCGATTGACCGACTCATTTAAAAACAAAGTCGCTGTATATGTGTATTCTTTAACTCAAAATCTACGATGTGGACCTTGGTAGAAAAATTTTAATAAAAATTCACGGAGTTATGCAACAAATATCAACTTTCAAGGATTTTACTGAAGTAATTCTATGACGAATGTTGTCTTAAATGTTGTTAAAGTTATGCGATCTTAGTGAGCGAGTTCCACATTGAGGAGAAAAGTGTTTTGTGGGTTCAGTTAAAATTTCAACAAAAAATATCGATCCGTTCTCGAGTTACGATGTTCACCGTCTTGAGAAACACAGTTTTGAGAAAAACGGCTTTACTTTTTACGCTGGAATTTTCCAATGAAATATTTTTTAAAATACTTCTAAGACTTGTGGTTACCATAAAGAATCAATAGAAAAAAATCAATTTTTTGACCCATGACCCTCTTAAAAGAAGTAACTTTCGCCTGAAACTTTTGTTTCTATCTCTTCCAATTCACGAGTTATAACACAAAATCCATTTTTATTCTTCATATTCTTCGCATTGATACATCGCAAAAATTTCAAACTTTGACTTTGACTTTCAATTTTAAATTTTCAATCAAACGAATCGATACGCCTGCGAATTACCGCAGTGTTGCTCTTTACGACACCCGAGTAATTGAGCCAGTGGTCGTCCAATTAATTAAGCGGAACCGAATCCATTTCCCGGCGTGAATTCTGCAATGAGTAAATGTATATATTATGAAATTTCCCTGGAAGTGGAGAAACCAAGGCCGAGCTACTGTAATCAGAATAATTCGTTTGGATACTTTTCCTACGGCAACCACTTCCTATAAGACTAATTACCCTTATCAAAACAGTATCGTTTGTATTATCTGTAGAAAAACGCGCCCACGCAGTGGATACGATGAGGATAACCGCAAACCTTTCATTTTTAAGATGTTCTTCTTGGTAACGAGAAGTATGCGTTTCCTTGTCTCTTCTTTTTATAGACGAACACAGTGACACACAGTATTCTCGCGGAGGGGGAAGGAAATTTTGATGTAAATATGGTATTAAGAAGATAATATTATTTTATCTCGGTTACATCGGTATTTGGAGAGTAGAAGATTCGGGTGATATAGCTTTCGAGTAGCGGAATATTCAAATTGTAGAGGCTTCAGGTGGTAAGTACATCACTCGAGATTATTTGACTTCGAACCCTCCCGAATACAACGATATAAGTTATTAGTGCATTATGAACATTTAAATATGTTTAAACAACGAACAAAGGGAGAGGGTCACCCGAAATGCACCCATTTTTGCAGATACTTTTCAATTTATTTCCAAAACTAAGGGTCTAGGAGAAAATCTGACTACTCCACGCGATGCAGCAGACATTTTTCCTTCGGAAAGCATCAACAGAAGTGATAAGTCACATTTCGTCTTCAATACAGAGGCGAAATAGTTTGGCAAAACGTGCGGCGCCGACAGTGGTAGCCAACGGCGGCGCGCGGTCCACTGCCGCTCAGCGTAACACAATCGCTTAACGCGCGTGACTACCACTGTCGGCGCCGCACGTTTTGCCAAACTATTTCGCTTCTGTATTGAAAACGAAACGTGACTTACCACTTCTGTTGATGCTTTCCGAAGGAAAAATGTCTGCTGCGTCGCGTGGAGTAGTCAGATTTTTTCCTAGACCCTTAGTTTTGGAAATAAATTGAAAGATATCTGTAAAATGCGGTGCATTTCGGGTGTTCTTTTCCCTTTGATCGTTGTTTAAACATATTTAAATGTTCATTATGCACTAATAACTTATATCTTTGTATTCGAGAGGGTTCATAGAATAATTTGACGGAACAAGCAACCGAATAACTATTACTCTTTCGACACAAAATATGTTCAAAGTTGATAATTTGCAGCTTTTTTCAAAATTGAATTTCTCAAAAACTGAGGGTGATGGCGACAAACGGTTTGCGAATTCGTTTTTAGCGCACGAAAACCTATAAGAAACGTCTATTGAATGTTACAAGTCCAGATGGCTGTCGAACTGTGTAATTTTTTACGTCGGTTACCATTTGGAAAATTCGAGTAATAGAGAAACCTGATAACATAGCGTTAAAATAATAAATAACACATTCATCTCAACAGTCAAACACTAAACCACTCAACCATTAAAGAATTCGAAAGAATTCTGGAGAATTCCATTACCAAAGCCAGCGAAATAACAGCACTGCGGTAATGAAAGACTGAGCCGAGCGCAACACTCGAGCTCCAGCGATCACACCAGACGTACACAATAACCTATCTTGAATCAAATTGGCTGACCGATAAAGCCGCGTCGTTTACGGTCCATTCATGGAGTACGGCTGCAGCCGACCACAGGACACGTTTATCAGCGAAAGATTAAGAGAGTAGACCGACAAAAATACACGCACGCGTTGCTCATGCTCTACTTTATGCCGTCGACCGCATATGGTCGAGCATGTGAATCCCGAAAACTTTGGAAGTGGCCCAGCTACGAAACATCCAAGCAGCGAACAGATGTTCCCGAGACGTCCTTTAAATATTTTGACGCCCACTTGGGAACCCTCGAGTAACCGCCAGCCTCTCCGTGCAACCTCCAAGTGCATTCAATGCACCTGATGATCCTTCTTTAACACGTTGCTCACCACTGTGGAAATGAAGGCTCCTGATATGACTTGGGAAGCTGGTGAAAAAGTTGGACTGCAGTGTTCAGTTACAGTAAAGTTGAGGTTGAGCTAAAGCTTAATTTCTTCTCGAGGGTGATGCTTCTACCTTTAACGATAGCTTCACATGCAAGAAATATCGTGAGCCGCGTGGAACTCACTGAAATCTTTCCTTAATCCCCGTATTCGTGTGGCTAAGATCGTTATGTCACACGAAACGATGGGTACTTCTGTTTTTCTAAGCAGCTCTGGTTAAGATAAGGTCATTGGAATAGCTGTTTCCTTCTCTCACCATCGCGAAGCCCCACTGCCAAAATTAACAAACAGGCCAACTCACCACAAAATCACACGTCCCCTTTCATACACTCATCATCCAACAAAATAACAAAAAGGGTAACAAAGTACTCATCACAGCTCAAGCAAAGTTAGCTTCGTGAACACAAGCAGAGGAGCAGTTGGAAGGAAGAAGTGTCCAAGTGGCCATTATCAAACGACTGCTCGCCGGGATTACTCTTCAGCTTCTACTACGATCGAGTTGGTGATGCCACCAGAGAGGGTCATGAAAGGGGAGTGCCCAGGCGACGTGGACGTCGAAATAGAAAGGGGGAAGCTAGCACCACCGAATGTAGTGGCATTTAAAGTCATTTGTGCTGCGTGACGCAATGTCTGGCTGGTCTGCTGGTGGAGTGCGAGAAGGGGACCTCGAAGTAGAAAGGGGTCTAGGGAGATTTTTGGTGGCCCAGTCGCGGACATTCCTCGGGCAACGGACACCTTTATAGAATTTCTTTAGGGCTAGCTGATTTAAAATACGAGCCGGGAAGAGGAATTTTATCTGGACAGAGGGTACCGTTTTCTTCGCTACCAATTGAGGAAGGTCCCTTCTGCGGGGTTTGCTGGAATTCTGATACGTTAATTAGATGACCCTGCATCGTTGGAAGGCGTCTGCGGGAGACAATGGTCCGTGCTTGAGGGAAGATCTCTGGCTGGCAGGATGGAGTGGCTTCGAATTTTCTGAGATCTGAGACATGACGTTTTTAGGTACTTTGATTTGGGTGATGTTTTGCAGGAGAGCTTCCAGGATTCGAGGTTTTCGTTGAAGAGGAACGACTGGGTGTGTTATTAACTGTGTTCGAATTGGAGGGGAGGAGCAAGTTTCCTGTTTTTTTTTTTTTTCAAACGATGTATGGGAAAGTAAGATTCAGTGATGATTTGGGGGATTTGAGAATTCACGTGCTTGGGAAATTGGGCGACAATGTGAAGGAAATTTCAAATTATGTGTTAGGGGATTCGAGGATTCGAAAAGTTAGGAATGTGGGAAT
This sequence comes from Andrena bucephala, assembly GCA_947577245.1. Taxonomy (NCBI): domain Eukaryota; kingdom Metazoa; phylum Arthropoda; class Insecta; order Hymenoptera; family Andrenidae; genus Andrena; species Andrena bucephala. The sequence continues at coordinate 5,118,594 of OX387718.1, read as the reverse complement.
TCGGGTATTTGAGGCTTTGGGGGCTGGGGAATTTTTGAACTGCATAATTTTGAAACTTGGGCTTTTGGTAACTTGGTAACTTGGAAGCTTGTGAATTTGGGAACTTGCGAATTTAGGTACTTGGTAAATTGGAAGCTTGGGAATTCGAGGACTTGAGGAATTGGGAACTTCGAAATTAGGGAATTTATGAATTTGGTAACTTGGTAAATTGGAAGCTTAAGAAATTAGGTACTTGGTAGCTGGAAGCTTGAAAGTTTAGGAACTCGAGTAGAGTTTTGAGGAGTCGAGAATTTTGGAATTTGGTAACTTCGAAACTTGAGAATTTACGAATTTGGTAAATGGTAAATTGGAAGCTTAAGAAATTAGGTACTTGGTAGCTGGAAGCTTGGAAGTTTAAGAATTCAAGTAGATACTTGAGGAGTAGAGTTTTGGAATTTGGTATCTTCGAAATTTGAAAATTTACGAATTTACGATTTTGGTAAATGGTAAATTGGAAGCTTAAGAAATTAGGTACTTGATAGCTGAAAGCTTGGAAGTTTAGGAATTCAAGTAGTTACTTGAGGAATCGAGAACTTGGGAATTTGGTAATTTCAAAACTTGGGAATTCACGAATTTGGAAAATTGTAAATTAGAAGCTTAATAAATTAGGTACTTGGTAGCTGAAAGCTTGGAAGTTTATGAATTCAAGTAGCTACTTGAGGAATCGAGAACTTGGGAATTTGGTAATTTCAAAACTTGGGAATTTACGAATTTGTCAGCTTGGAAACTTGAAGATTTAGGAGCTTAAAATTTTGAGAACCGTAAGCTTGAGTAGTCTAGAATTCGGAAATTCGAGAACATTGAAACTGAAGAATCTCGAGTTTAACATAATTTTTTAATTTCCAAGTGTACCATACAAAAGTCTCCACCAATGTAACTTCCAACCAATAATTACGTCCCTTCATCTTCCACAAAAAAAAGCCTCACATCCCACAACAGTAGAAAAAATCTCTTCCCACCATTCCATCAAAACGTTTCACTTTCATTTCTCTTTCTTCATAACCACCAACGTTTGTGGCTTGGGGAAACAGGTGGTGTTTTAGGTTTCGTGGCGTGTCAGCGAAGGATTCTTGAAAGGAGGCAGGCTTTCAAGATACTCGATTGGAACTCTAGACTAAGAAGGGTCCTATTGGGGTAGGCTAGACCAATTCCTAAGCGTCTCGGCTTTAAATCTAGTCAGATTAGACCGGATAGCGCCTTTAATCTGGCCGCGTCCCAATGAAAGGCTGCTAGAGACACTGCAGGCAAAATAAAAACGTATGACTCTAAAAAGATGAGAAGGCGTCCGCTTAAGCATTCCTGGGATCACGTTGCGACTTTGGGAAATATTTTCTGGGCAATTCGCCGAACTGATACGTTCACGAGGCAGGCGAGGAACTAATGAAATCGTTAGGAAATTTGCAAGCTTTCCATTGCAAATGAAAAAAAAAAGATTTCAAAAAAATTCAATTTTTCCTCGTTCATAGCTTTCACGGTATTTTTAAAACCTTGGTAATAAAATTACCTTGCATTTTTTCTTGGAGTTACAAGTGCATTAATAAAATTAGATATATTTATGTTAATTGACGAATTTAGTTCTGGTATGAAAGAATTTATTTCTTTTTCATAAATAGTAATAGAATATTAATTTCTAAAATTATTTCCCTATTCTACTTATGAAATATTTAAAAAATTGAATCAGGGCTCAAATTCTGATTTGAAAGTAACTCTTCTCAAACCTCGCAAAAATGACTTTTTATTTGAGAGCGGAAAAATGAAGATCCCTTAATGGAAGTCGACACTCCGCGCAGCGGAGTTTCACAAAATTTAAAAAATTCTCAAATCACGCAAGACATCCGAGACCACGTATAACAAATTACGAAAGTGTCGCAGAGCTTTGCCCAGCGTTAAATTTTGCACTTTATCGAGCAGCAGGGAAGAAACTGGACGCGTTGCGAAACTCGTTACAGCATCGCCGTCGTTTCCTGAGAATCCATAAGCGGTTATTGTACAACCTGTGTTCAAAGTACTTTAGTCTACACCTCCTTCGATTTTTGCTCGATACTAAGAAGCACATTCCACAATGGCTAGTCATCCCGTGTTAGCGCGGTATAATGTGCAGCTAACTCCGGCGAGCCGTGGCTCGAGCGGACAGAAGAGGCAGCCTTTGCTATTTGCTGTGCAGCCACTTAATATTGTAACATTGTCGAGCGTCCCGGGGCTTTGAGTTTTCCCTGAAAGAAAAACCGAGGAACTGGAAGTTCACGCGGCGAACGAGAGACAGTTTCACCTAGAACGTGATTAGACTACTGAAAACTAGCTAGAAATAAGATCTATGGATAAAAGCTTTTTTCGTTGCCGTTCGACTGGCTGCACTAACCCGACTATAGAACACTTTTCTTTCAACTTTTTTACTAGGGTAAACTGTACAATGCTGGCACCCCAAGCGGAAATCCGAATTCGAATGTCTATATTTTTTTTTAAGTTTTTATATGGTCTTAATTTTCAGTTATTATCAATGATTATGGATTTATCATTAAAATATAACATCTTGCGTACCTATTAAGTATTTTATTTTAAAAATATTCAATGAAAACAAAAATAGGCATAAAAGGCATAATAATCATTGGCACCCTAATGTTTGAGGTTATGTAGAAAAACGTATGTAGTCAAAAATGAAGTTTAAAGTGTTTAAACAGACTATTTCATTCACTATTGAATACCTGTAACACTTAGTAAATCTGTATTTCAATCCATTAATTAGTTATAAAGCGACAAAATATACTTAACTACCCCTTATCAAAATTTTAAGAGATCACCTAAAATTCAGCCCTTTGTCCCACTTTGTGGTATCGCCAGATGCAAAATGTGTAGTTCAACTACTGAGCTTTGCAGTGTTGTAGTGAAAGAAAAATAAGAACTTGTAAAAAAGTACTTTCTAAGCTTGTATTTTTTAATATTTAACTTTTTACTTAGGGGTGCTAATGATTAGTGCAGTGCCCGCGTTAAGGTAGTTCACCCCAAATTCATATATTTAAATACTAGCTTTTCTACTGGGATTCTGATTTTATAAAAAAAAATTTAATTCTTTTTCATGAAAATAGTCACATTCATCTGAATTAGTCAGGCATAATAAGCTGAGGCACATTTCGTGATCCCAGAATTTCTCGTTCAAAAATTTTTAATCGACAAACAAACACAAATATAAAGAAACATTCTACTTTATATATTAAGATTTCTGGTACAGTGTGTTACATCTACTAAAGTTTCCAAACGTGCAGTGTACCTAATTTGAAAATTGATACTCCATGGGCCCAAGTTGATTTTCACTCCATCTTTTCACCACCCCTTTCAACCCCTTCACAATTCTACCCCCCAAATCCTAAGCTCACTTGCACCCTTTACAGTTTTCACACAGTGTGTTATATCTACTAAAGTTTCCAAACGTGCAGTGTACCTAATTTGAAAATTGATACTCCATGGGCCCAAGTTGATTTTCACTCCATCTTTTCACCACCCCTTTCAACCCCTTCACAATTCTACCCCCCAAATCCTAAGCTCACTTGCGCCCTTTACTGCTTTCACACCGCAACAAATCCAAAACCCGCAAGACTTATCCATCCAAACAGCCTTCCCCCACTTCTCCCTCCCGATTTTCTGATCAGCGCGGTCCCCCCCCCCCACCCCCCACCACGCTCACGGGTCCCAAGGGTCACGTCTGTCCGCGTTCGAGGAGGGTAACAACCCGTGAATAAATAAGTAAAGAGACCAAGGAAAGTCCATGAAACGGGGGTTAAGAAACGCCGGTGAAGCTTCCCCGCCATGGACCAGGACCATTAGTGCGCCTATACGCCGTCCGTGAACGGTTTCTCGGAAAGGGCCCAGGGAACGGGGCCCGGAGAAGGCGAGGAGGGAGCAACGAGGCGCGCAAGCGGGGAGATGGAGAGAGAGGGCCGCTGGCCAGTTACATTCGAATAGGTTGGACCGTTTGTTCATCGGGGCCCGGCGTAGGGGTCGGCGCTTGGAGTCTAGCCTGGGCCCAGCCTTTAATCTGCCCGCATCCGCGGGCGAGCCTCGGCCCTGCCACGTTGCACTTACAGTAGGAAGCGTCACGGCGGAAGGAGGCTGATGCGGGCACGGAACGAACTGGCAGATAGCCTTCCCCTTGGGAAGAGGGACGCTCGCGAGATGAAATTTTCCACGGGGTGAATCGGGGTGTTTCTTGACCCCTTGCTTCTTATGTGGGACTCACTGGGGGGCGCGAATTATGTGTGGTCTTGATAAAGTATTCGGGGAACAATATAATTGATTGATAGGTTGAGAAAAATTCTGTCAGGAAATTTAGGCCTATACTGATTCTTCTTTTGAACAAATTTAATATTGTAATAATATTAAAATTGTTACTTGCACGGTGACTGCTGTGGGGGTCTTCAGCGACCACCATTTCTTCTTTGAAACTGTTACAGTAAATAAACCCTTAGTTTCGTAAATGAGAAGCTTATTTCTGATTATATAAGCAATTCGTTAAGTATTTCTGTTACAATTAATTACAAAGAAATAAATTGAAGCTGAGACTTATTCTTTGGCATGAAGTTTATTAACATCATAAGCTTTAAAAAACTTGTTTGTTTAGTCGAAAATATGTATTATATATGACACTACAGATGGATCATTAAAGAGGTTTTTTAAAAAAAGTTTCTTTTGTTTTGCAATGATAACTCAAAAACGGAGGTTCCAATCGATTCAAAACAAATTCGAGCACCTTCACAAAATGCGTAGTTTCGGACCGGACCTAAATTGAAGTTACTGAAAACTCTTATTCTTTATAAAAAGAAACTACGACCTCATCTTTTAGGGTTTGGGGAAGGGTAAAACCTCATCAATGGGGTTTTAATTTCTTTTCACAAAAAATAAGAATTTTCGTTAACTTTAATTTACGTCTGGTCCGAAACTACACATTTTGTGAAGATGCTCGAATTTATTTTGAATCGATTGGAACCTCCGTTTTTAAATTGTCACTGCAAAACAAAAAAAACCTTTTTTATTCCTTCATTTTTAATGCTTTTCTGTAATAAAATAACTGAGAGTTTCTGCACATATATAAGAAAATAGTTGTAAAAAAAATATACAGTAGATATTCCACAAAAAATTCCAGAAAATCGCGTTCTTTTTTGTCAACTGACTAGGCATAACCCCTTAATTAATAATTGGTTTGTTGATGCTTTTCTTTCATATGAACTAAGTTTGACGCATGAAACCTTTGGAAGAAATCTGTGACTCGAAGATTTTAGATACTTGAGCTGCATTATGAGATAAAAAAGACTATGGGATGTTTTTCCCTTTTAAAATAATTGAAAACAAGGAAAATTCATTTTGGTCATTGAATTTTTTAAATTGCAGATACCCCTTTTATGATATTTTTATAAAATCGCTGGTAAAGTGAGGTCAAGGTTTAAAGAGCCTAGAAGATCTATAAATGCGGTGTGCACGTACTACGCAGTTCGTATCTTGGTTTTTAACTCGTATCACGTTTTTTAAAATTCACCATATTTGTGTTCTAAATCGTGACTTCGATATAGACCGCTCCCTCCTTTACTTTGAAGCACACTATTTATTTATTCTATTCGATAAATTAGATTTTTCGGAGCACACGCGACCGTGACGGTTAATACTGTCAATAGTGAAGTTTGCCTTCTAGGTGTGCAAACCAAATAAATAGCGATTTCAAATGCAAGTCGTAACGATAAATAGCAGCAAACAGTATCCTACGAGTGTTCTATGGAAAGAAAATTATAAATTATATTAGAAGAGCTAACTACTCACATATACACATAATAAATTTAAATATTTCGTTTATTATATTTCTACCATCTACAATCAAAACATAAATATTACAATTTAAATTCGTTGCACTCCCAAACAGTACTAATTTTTTTATCATTTACTTCTGGATCGTCTTAGCTAATTGAATTTCATACTAGAGGCATTAATCAGACTTACTCACAGAGATAATTTTTCTTAAATAAGTCGAGTAATATTACAATAATATTGCTTTGTTTCTGCAGCAATAATTTTTATATAAATCTATAGTTTTTATGGAGTAAAAATAATTATACTCGGGTAAAGGAAGGAAATATGTTAATTGAAGGGAAACGGAATTTTCACCACCATGATATTGAACGTGATACTCTGCAGACCATGAGAACCAGAAATCAATAGAAACCAACCACCCTACCCGCATATTAACGAATGCAATGAACCTTGAATCGATGATATGATAGATGCACTACGAGGCACACGGACGTATCTTATCGAATCTATTAATAATGTACGCTTTGTTCGTCCCAACGGTTCCTATTAAATGCCCACATTGTTAGACCACCCCACATTGTGCTCTGCCCCATGCATCGTTGAATTACTCCATTTGGTAGATTTGTGAATCATATTCCACTAAACTCTATGTGGAATCTAATCTTCCATTTACAATTGGGTCATTTAATGAACCGTTTGATTATGGCACAGGAGCTTCCTCTGAAATAAAATGTCAAAAGCTGCAAGCACATTCTGTTCCTTTTTTATTAATATTTTTATTAATATTTTTTCCAAAAGGAATATGTTCAGCGACTCATGAGAATCGAAACATGCATTCTTATTTTCATTCCCCCAACGATTATAAGCAAAACTAGATACCTACTACATTTTTTCAACGTTGGAATATGTGAAAGAGGTTCCAAAAGGCAAGGTTTAAAGACGTATTACCACGTATGACATGTGATTTTTTTTTTTTTAAATAAGTAGGTATTCGTAAAACCTCTGAAGTTTAATATATAATAATAAAAGGATGTTAGGTCAGGTAGTAGTCCCACAAATATACCTCGCTATTTACCCGTTCATACGCATCCTCGTTGCTAATCACACTCCTTATTCTCAGGAGTAAACATTACAACGCACGATCCCCTCAGAAAAATGTGAGCCAGTCAAATACTAGGCAAGATAGCAGATAAAAATAGTAGTTACCCAAGAGAGGTAAAAGTACCGAACGAAGTATCCCCCTGAAAAAAGGAACGTGTCTTTCCCACCGCCAACCAACTGCAAAATCCAAAAAGCTCTTGCAATTAGTGCTAAAACCCCAAAGTCAATACACTCTTTCCAAATCAATACATCATTTTTGGGAATTTTTTGTAAGGAAACTATACATGCAATCTTTTCAAAACTTTCAGACTACATTACTATGTATTTCAAGAAGTGAACAAATATATTTTTTATTGTAAACTAACGCGTGGTATGTAATTCCAAATGGCGCAAGTGTTTCGGGGAGGCCTCGTTGCGGAAGTTCTTCAACCGCGTGCAGTCTAGAGTAGGGCTGTAACGAATATTCGAATAATCTAAGTATTCGAATATTCGAATACCACAGAATTCGAATCATTTCTTCGAATATTCGAACATTCGAACTTCGAACCTTCGAATATTCGAACTTCGAACCTTCGAATATTCGAACATTCGAACCTTCGAATATTCAAACTTCGAACCTTCGAATATTCGAACCTTCGAATATTCGAACTTCGAACCTTCGAATATTCGAACTTCGAACCTTCGAATATTCGAACATTCGAACCTTCGAATATTCGAACATTCGAACTTCGAACCTTCGAATATTCGAACTTCGAACCTTCGAATATTCGAACTTCGATCCTTCGAATATTCGAACTTCGAACCTTCGAATATTCGAACTTCGAACCTTCGAATATTCGAACTTTGAACCTTCGAATATTCGAACCTTCGAATATTCGAACCTTCGAATATTCGAACCTTCGAATATTCGAACTTCGAACCTTCGAATATTCGGATCTATCGAATCGGAATCTAAACATGAAATATTTGTTCACAGTTAATCGTGAAATTCTTTTCATATTGGCCTTTACAATTATTTGTTTTTCAAACGATAAATTTGGAATTTTATTAATCTTTGGTTCTATGAATTTTGCAATGAAAAGTATAAATTCTATTGAAATTTAGGGACCTGGTGTATATAAAATATATAATGTTGAATCATAATGATCATTAATCGCAATAGTAGTAATTTTATTCTTTGCTTCCAGTCTTATATACACATTCGTCCATACACATACCTATATTCATTTATACATTCACTTCACTTAGCTTAGTTGTTAACTATCGGATTGTAGGGGATTTGCGGGACGAAAGGAAACGATTCAATGGAAATGAAGAATACTTTAATTGGTTATTTCGGTAGTAGCTTATTCGTCAGGACAATAATTACGCACGTCTATACTGTACGCGATCCGCGAGAAGAACATTGCTGTATGAGATATTGAAAAAAGGACAGAGTTCCGTTATGGACCCGCCACATTTCGAATCCTTAATATTTAGTTTCTGAAAACAATAATTTCTCGTTCGGAAGTCACGGCTCGACTGGCTATCGTGAAGAACTGTTCCGTCTTGCGTAATAAAGGAGAACTTGGAGCGAAGCGAAAATTCATTACCGTTTACAGCCGGCAATTTCGTATTTTTCGAAGCGAAATTCGTTTCATTCGTTTACAATCGGGCAATGCTCATTTTCGAAGCGTTCATCGGGAAACATTTGCCTGCAAGATGTCGAATAGGGGGCATCAGCATCGTCCCGTTTTTTTCTTTCAGGAATTTCGACTTTCTTCGCTTCGAGTTAATCCGTATATTGCTCTGTTGTCGAACGGTCATTTGGTAACTAGCCGTAGGTATCTGTATATACCGTTGTCTACCGCCGACTCTCGGGCAATTCCGTCATAAACGCGCGACCCTGGCGACACGTTCTGTCCGATCATCCCGGCTAGTTTTTGGGACCAGCTGGTTGTACGTTTCCTCCACCTCGTCAAGCTAGCGAAGGTAGTCCCTCCACCGACGAATTAACAAAGGGGAGGTCCCTCCTCTTCTTCAAAAGTACAAACAATTGGAATTTGTCACCTCCCAAAATTCTGGCTAAGGCGTCTACCATCCCAACGCCGGAAAAGTTAGCGAGGGCTCTTGTTAAAGTCATCGTTCAGCTTATGTTTCGGCCCATATTTTCATAAATTAATAATTTATACCAGAGACAGTAAGTATTTCATCAACTCATTCATAGAAGCCTCCAATAAAAAGACTAATGATTATGCTACCCTTGTACAGCCAATGTACCTGCAGCCATTTAAAAAATAATTCATTAGGCAGAGCAGACCTTAAATTATAAACAAAAAGATATGTTTTTGATAAACAGGTGAATATTAAATTTGGCGAGTTCCATTAATTTATTTATTAAATAAAAATAAATTTAATAAATTAACTACTAATTTTATCATTATATCTGAGAGACATTCGCACGTGTGGGAGTAGGTTACAGAAACAAAGAATAAAATTACTATTAATGAGTAAGATGGTGTCTATAAAGCGAATAATACTCTATAAATTTAGAAAAATAACGTTATAGTAACGAGGGAAAAATAAAAATATTATAGTTCCTCAAAATCGTTTATGGGGTTTTAGCTTCCTACAAAAAGTCGGCTTATACTGTTTGTCACCCGCTTATGATGGGACACGGGTAGGCCTAGAGGAGGGGGCCCTTGGCCAATTCCGTCGGGATTGTCCTCTCATTATTATAAAAATAATACTAATAACTGATGGTTGTCTTCGTTTCAAAATGTATAAATTTACCAAAGATTAATAAAGTTAGAAATTTATCGTTTGAAAAACAAATAATTGTAAAGGCCAATATGAAAAAAATTTCACGCTAAACTGTGAACAAATATTTCATGTTCTGATTCCTATTCGATACAATCAGAAATTCGATAGATCCGAATATTCGAAGGTTCGAAGTTCGAATATTCGAAGGTTCGAAGTTCGAATATTCGAAGGTTCGAAGTTCGAATATTCGAAGGTTCGAAGGTTCGAATATTCGAATATTCGAAGGTTCGAATATTCGAATATTCGAAGAAATTATTCGTATTCGAAATTATTCGAATTATTCGAACATTCGAATAGTCGAATAATTACAGCCCTAGTCTAGAGGTGCATTGCAGTGGCCTGAGACTAAAAACTCAAATAGTTTTCTGTTTCTAATAAAATTACGCTACAGATGAACCTCAATTCGCCTTCAAAAATGCAAAATTAAGATAACACTGGGTGTTTGAAAAAATAGTTGCCTTTTGCACTAAAAAATTTCACGCTACTTGTGCGATAAAAATTAATAAATTTAATAATATTATTCCGAATTGAGGCTCATTACAGTAGCCCTCCCCCCCCCCCCCTCCCCCCCCCTCTACCCTTAAGATTGAGGAGGAAAGGAAACCACATATCGGAGGGGGGAAAAGTGTTTCACGCAGGAGATTTCGTTCGACGGAAGAGACGCGTTGTGCCACTGTGGCCAGCGAGCACAGAGGGGCAGAGGAACACGCCTTGCATGAAGAACACTTGTGTCACTGGCAAGAATGTGAAATCCAGACACGGCACCGAGCATTCGACTACGCGCGGGTTCGACGGGCGTTCTGGATGTCGGTTAGTCGCTCGCTGCTGGAACAAAAAACCCTCACGTTTCATCCACGATTAGAAATTACACATTACGTCGCGACCAAGCTGAGCGCGAATGCTGAACAGCAATCCCCTGGGCTGGGGGGAGGGTCGGTTTAAACTTGGCGGCGGCTGGGAGCTGCTGTAGGTCTGAATTTTTAAGCCTGCATTTGTTGCAATTTTCTTGTAATTATTCTAAGTATTTGTGGTCGGAATTGAAGGGACCTTGTATAAAACACTGTAAGTGCCAAAAATCAAATTCTATACTATATAGTAGTACTGTTACGCACCTAATTAGTATTGGAGCTCGATTTACGGGAAATAAAGGGATGGCAAACTTCTGGCGATGATCAGGAGCGCAGATCCGTGAGGGTGTCGGCTGCATTGGTTGATAGGGGCCTCCGTCCCACGCTGAAAGTCAGCTGGTGTTTGTTGGGCCTTCCTGGTGTTTGTGTAGCCAGCTGGCCGCCACCTCCTCTGATAGCTGCTCTCCTGCTTGCTGTTGCCGTCTGTAGATTCACGGCTCGAGCTCTTCATATCGCGATCTCCGATTACAGTGCCTTATCGGCTATGTATTATATTGATAAATTACACTGTCCAACACGATTTTTGGTCTGCAAAATCCGCTGGGTGATCCTTGTACAGTTTTTCGCCCTGAACACGAATCCGCAAGCAGAATTGCTCTATCACCCTCAGTTTTTGAGAAAATCGATTTTGAAAACAACTAACTGCAAATTTTTAACTTTGAACATTTTTTGTGTCGAAACGGTAATAGTTATTCGGTTGCTCGTTGCGTCAAATTATTCTATGAATTCTCCTGAATACAACGATATAAGTTATTATTGCATTGTAATCATTTAAATATGTTTAAACAACGATCAAATGGAAAATGACACCCGAAATGCACCCATTTTTGAAGATATCTTTCAATTTATTTCCAAAACTAAGGGTCTAGGAGAAAATCTGACCATTCCACGCGATGCAGCAGACATTTTTCCTTCGGAAAGCATCAACAGAAGTGGTAAGTCACGTTTCGTTTTCAATACAGAAGCGAAATAGTTTGGCAAAACGTGCGCCGTCGACAGTGGTAGTCAACGGCGGCGCGCGATCCTCTGCCGCTCGGCGTAACACAATCGCTTAACGGTCCTGACTACCACTGTTGGCACCGCGCGTTTTGCCAAACTATTTCACTTCTGTATTGAAAACAAAAAGTGACTTACCACTTTTGTTGATGCTTTCCGAAGGAAAAATGTCAGCTGCATCGCGTGGAATGGTCAGATTTTATCCTAGACCCTTAGTTTTGGAAATAAATTGAAAGATATCTTCAAAAATGTTTAAACATATTTAAATGATTATAATGCAATAATAACTTATATCGTTGTATTCAGGAGGGTTCATAGAATAATTTGACGCGACGAGCAACTAAATAACTATTATCGTTTCGACACAAAAGATGTTAAAAGTTGAAAATTTGCAGTTTTATTCACAATCGAGTTTCTCAAAAACTGAGGGTGATGGCGACAAACGATTTGCGGATTCGTGTTCAGGGCGATATACTCTACAAGAATCACCCAGTGGATATTGCGGAACAGAAAAAAAATTTCATTTTGTTGGACTGTGTTATGTGAGGTGATTATAACACCTCTAAAGTACGAAATAGTGAATATAATTGATTCAAAGGGTTAGTTAATAGCAGACGGCACGTCGCAGGACGTGACTATTACCATTGGGACGTTGACCATTTTCTGATAAAAAAAAATTTTTTTTTTTAATTTTGACGCTTAGTGTTTTTTTACAAGCAGTCTTCAATTGTGTTCGACACCATTTGACTTTTGATTCCCGATTGCTACTCCTCAGTTCGGTCGTGATTTTCATGGTGGTAGCGGTTTTTAAATGATTTTACTTAGTTTCGATACTCTGCATGGTTGGTGTTTGGTGTTTGCTTGTTTGTTTGGTGTGTGCTTCATATCTGGCAACTCAATTTTCACCCACTTCCACCAGTCCAACTGTCTTGAAACTTTGTAGGCGTGCGTGGGTGTGATGACAATATAATTTTTTATAAAAATAAAGTAAAAAATTAAAAGAAAAAGAAAATATAAAAAAATATATATATAAAAAATCCCCAAACACTAAAAACTTGAAAATAAAAACATATATTAAAAATCCACTAAAACTAAAAGCCAGAAAATAAAAACATATATGAAAAAATGTTATGTTAAACGATTTTACTAAAACTAAAACTAAAATATAATTTTTTTCTTGTATTATAATTTCGATGTTGATATGTGTCTTTACATAAAATTATACAAACTCTGTGATTATCCTGTAGAATTGTTCAAATCATTTGTAAAGAAAAAGGATAATCACAGAGTTTGTATGATTTTATTTAAAGTCACATATCACCATCGAAAATGTAGTAAAAAAAATAATTAGTTTTTAGTTTTTAGTGGATTTTCAGTAAAATCGTTTAACATACACTTTTTTATATTATTTATAAAGATATTTATTTATCCCTCCGTTAAGATCCATCTTATCTGCCACGTCTATTGCAGCTCCTGTACCCTGCTTTAATTCATCCTCCAAGTTTAGAAACGTTCTGGGTGCATTTCCATGAACCAGTCACGAACGACAGATACAAAATCTCTCTTATCTCGTGTTTGTTACTGAACAATTCTCTATCTACAATATAGATAGAGAAACTTAGTTTTGGGACCCTCCGCACGAGACACTTTTCTAGATCTCGACTGAGGTTTTAGATAAATTCACTTGGCAAAGATAGTCTTGCCGCAGAAAAACTTAAAATATTCAAATGACTTATTTCCAGTGGCGGATTTAACGGGCGACCGATGAGCAGTTGCCGCCTGAGCCCTGCGTAGAAGGCCCCCGGGCCCAACTTAAAAAAAATTATAATTTCATCCAAACATTATATTTTTTTTCTGTATTTTTTTCTGTATTAGTTAGAAGCTATCGACTCATGTATTTTCTATTTGTATATGGAAGCGGAGACTTGGGAATGATTTTTGCAAAAGTTGTATGGTTGGGTGGTTAAGTGTTAACAATTTTTAAAGATACCAGGGCCCCATCTTCAAAATAAAAAAATATGATTTTATCCAAACACTATAATTTCTTTTTCTGTGCAACGCTTAGCTCGTTTTCCTAAACTACCTCTTCATTTTCCCCAAAAATGACCCCCGCAAAAGGTTTGCCACCTGAGTATTTTTCCTCAAATCAACCACTTTTCCCTCTTTTCCCTCGACTGTTCAACTAAAAATTTTGGATTCTCCTCTCCATTCACAATTTCTGTTCCCACTCCCGTCTTAATCCAAATTTCCATCTCGAACTGCTGATTAGAATTTTCCATAAACTAGAGGCGCAAGTTCCCCGGTCGTCCATCGATCATACGTTCATTGAAACGTTCTTGGAAACATGTCTGATCTACTTTGTTGCTGCGTATCGCGAGAAACCATGGCTTAATCGTTATCAATGGGCACGGTCGTCTGTCACGATCGATAAGCCGCGCCGTTGCGACCAGAAGAAAAAGGCAGCGGAGGGTGCGATACGATGATTTATGCACGGCGACAGTGAGAAGGGGGCAAAACCAGGCAATTATTGGCGCCGGCGCCTGGTCATTATCATTACAGCCATGATACAGCCTCGTGGCGTCAAACACACTATCATTCCGTTGCAACGATCATTGCACAAGGGCCTACCGTTTGTTGTTAATTAATGCACGCCGCTGTCGTGTCCTTCCTTTCTCGATTCTAGCGAACCGAAGGTGAAGCTTGCGCGAGCAATTCTCTGGTTGCATTCTTCGCTCGAGGATAAAGTTGCTAGGTCCAGTAGATATAAAAAATATGTGTGTTGAGTCAGCTCCGATTTTCCTCTGACAGTTGAAATGGATTTGAAGAATGGAGAACCGATGATTGTTGATATTTGCTAGAGTATTGCTTATGGTTAACTGTTTTTATGGAACACTTGTTCCCTTTTCTGTGGAGAAACAGAAAGTAGTTTCGTTGGAACCTAAGTGAGTTTTATGTATTTTAAGGGGTAATGACACTTAGAGCCCGGAAAGGCAGACTGATTTTGAGAATTTTTTTATGCGAGTATAGTGAATGGAACACAAAATCTGTTTGAAGGCATTTTTTTACATACCTTGAAGGGTGATCATAATTTTTAAAAAAAATTTTTAATACAAAATATTAGGTGAACCACAGCTGAACGTAAGAAGCTTCTTGTGAAAAACAGTATTTCGCTGCCGAACATATTTCTCTTTGAATTCTTTACCTAGAACAAAAAACTGAAAAATTTTTAGTTCTATATAAGTGTATCACGGGAAGTACACGAGGAAATTAAAAAAATACTGTTTTTTGTATTGTTCAATCACGCACCATTAATACAAAAAACAGTATTTTTTAATTTCCTCGGGTACTTCCCGGGATAATCTCTTACAGAACTCAACAATTTTCGGTTTTTTGTTCTAGGTCAAAAATTGAAGGAGAAATCTTTTTTTTGTTCAGCTGTGGCGTCGCCATTTTGTATTAGAAAAAATAAAAGAAAATTGTGATCATACTTCAAGCTGTGTACAATAAAATCCTTCAAACAGAATTTGTATTCCATTCACTATACTCGCATAAAAAAATTCTCAAAATCAGGCTGCCTTTCCCTTAAATCCTCCACGGGAACTTTATTATTTTTATTTTGCATAATTTGTAATAGTGCCACTGTTTGGTGACAATCCCTGTTTCCCCTTGCCCTTCTTATAAGG
The DNA here is from genome assembly GCA_947577245.1 of Andrena bucephala. NCBI lineage: Eukaryota > Metazoa > Arthropoda > Insecta > Hymenoptera > Andrenidae > Andrena > Andrena bucephala. Next base: position 5,103,275 of record OX387718.1, on the reverse strand, counting down.
GATGTCGAGCACCATTTAAAGCTTTCGAAGAATTACAGTGCGAATTCGATAAAACTGTGCTAGATTGTTGCTTGGCCGCAACGGTGTTCCCTAATTTTTAGAAACAACACCGTTGTGACGTCGTATCGAGCGCTCCTTTATCGAGGAGGAGCGGATGCAGTTATCACCGCGGGCCACGATAGCGCGGCAGTATTTGATAGATTTAGTTACGGTAGATCGTTAAAAGGATGTGGTTGTTTAATATCCCTTTCTCTCGCCGTATCATCAACTGCTTTTCAGAAGAGAGTCGCTCGTATTCGAAATTAAGAGCCCACAAGGGAAAATCCCGAAGGCGGAAATTCAAAGAAATCTGAAACTTCGTGAAAATGAGAGGTACGTCCTCCTGATCAGAACGCAATTTTTGTTTGCTGTCAAAATTCACTCTAAGGGGGTGAAATTAACCCCTGAAATTTCGGCTATTTTCCGACTTTATTTTGTAACTCGCAATCTGTAAGAGATAGAAAAATAGTTTCTAGACAAAAGTTACTTCTTTTAATTAGATCTATCATTTGGTGAAAAAAAAAAATTATTTTACAGTTCGTTTTACAGACAACACAAAATCGGAAAATAGCCGGAATTTAAGGGGTCAATTTCACCCCCTTAGGGTGATTTTAGGCTGCAACCAAAAATTGCTTTGCAATCAGGAGGAAATCCCCTTCATATTCACAAAGTCTCGGAATTTTTTAAATTTCCGGGTTCGGGATCTTTCCTTGACAATGGAAAAGGGGCACATGCCACATGTATACAATTTTTTTTTATCTCTGTGCCATCCCTGAATTATTTAAATTATTTCCCTAAATTATTTACCCTGAAACTTGTTTTCACTAACACTTTTACAAGTACCTGATCGTTTCCTATAATGTCCCCTTTCGCATAAAATGTGAAGGTAAACTTCCGGAAACAATAAAAACCCTTCTGTTCTTCACAAATAACGTACATTCGTGGACTGAGAGGATATATATTTTTTTTTTGAAATCTCAGAGACCTATAAATATTTCATGCCCACCCTTAAGCTGCCTATAAGCAACTCCTCGCCGAGAATATTCATCAATCAATCGCTAAGGAGCACCCCGAAATTTAACAACCCTGAGAAATGCCAAGATGTCCTTGCTAACGTGGGATCCTCTGTTCCAGGTAGAGCCAGGCGCAGCAGGACACTTCCTTCTGACGATCGCGAGGCATCAGAAGCAACTAGGAGGCAGAGAGAGGCATGACCGCGACCTGCAGTAAATTCGGCGGTAAGTCGAAGATCCGTTGGTTAAATGGTGTCCAAAAGAGGACGGAGGCCCACGAGCCTCCCATTGCACGGTTTATTGTCGGTCAGCAACCCTTGAGGCTGCTGAACCGACGGCAAAAGCAATCTTCGGTGTTCCTAGGGGTTTCGGGGGACAGGTATACAGGGTGTAGAAAAAAAATGAGACAGAAGACTAGGAGCTTTAACGAACGTAGAGTGAAAAATCATTTACTTTCGGAATTAAGAAGTACTTTTATGTTGACATATCACTAGGAATATTATTATACGATAACCTACTTGGATATTTGTAGCAATATCTTAACCTGTTAATGGGGGCAGACGTGTTAAGTCATTAGAGAATTCAAGAGAGTCACGAAAATTTCATAATTTCACTGGTATAAAAGAAGAAAAAAATATTCGGTTATGTGACCCGTTTACTGTGAGCGAAATTAATTAATTGACATGTAGAGGAATAATTATTTTACCAGTTAACAGGCGAAGGGAATATTTACTGTTAGTAGGTACTCCTTTCCACCCTAAAACTTAAGGGGTGAATCCTATTCTTTGGGATAAAAACATAGCGAAATTTTAGATTTTTTTTTTAAGAAACTAGCGATTTGAATAATCTGAAATTTGGACCATATTTTTATGCATCTTTAAAGAAGTTGTAGTTTTTTTCCATTAATTTTTAATAATAAATATAGGAGTTATGCATGATTACCATAAGGAAATTGGCGCAAAATTGTATACCAAAAGGTAAACTTTTAGACCTTTCAATTTGAAAACTCTCCACGCTCAAAAAATTTTGTATTCTTTTCTGGCTCATCAAATTATAACTACATACGTCTACAGTAAAACGCCGTTTCATTTTTCTGTTTTAGACCGATGAATTTTGCGCGGCGTGTTGTTCCATCATGTATAACTCCTACATTTGTTATTAAAATTACATAAAAAAAAAAATTATTGCTTCCTCAAAGACGCATCAAAATATGGTCCAAATTTCAAATTAATCAAATCGCTAGTTTCTTAAAAAAAAAATCCTCAATTTTGCTATGTTTTTAGCTCAAAGAATAGAATTCCCCCTCAAAATTCAAATTCCATTATGATCACTGATAATGTCCCACTTAGTCTGCGACTGATTTCTACAAAAAGTTGTTGCATAAATCCACCGAAAGGATTATTTTTTTATTAGTAGTACATGTTCCTCGAGTGTGGCACAGTCCTGTTTCCCCACCCCGTAGACGAGAGAGCAGCTTGGTCATTAACGGTTCAGGTATTCGCGCGGATCATCAGGCCAAAGCCCGTTTTCCCGTTCAGGTTGAAACCAGACCCTCGAATCCCTTTAGTCCTGCCGCCCCTGCTCTTATCCCCGCGGCGGAATTTCGTTCAACAATGCGATGTTTCCAGTTCACACGTTTCGGGGTGTCCAAACATTCCTATTACGGTAGGTATTCACCTTTGGGGGCTGTGATCGTCGATTGACCTGGTAATGCGATTGGACTTTCCGATAATTACAGTGGGAAGGGTGGCTCTGTTGAATTGGGGCAGCGGGGCAAGGCTAATGTGCAGGGTAGCTTCGAGGATTCATTGTTTCAATGGTGGTGTTTGCTCTCTTGGATGCGGTCGATGATTGGACCTGAGCACCCTTGAAATTCGTGGCCTGGTTTGGTTTTTATTAGCTTTGGTACCAAGTGGTGGCAGTTCGGTATTTATTACCCCAACAAGGGAACATTCCCAACCCCAAAATTCTGATTTTGAACTTCGAGTGAATGTAGAGCATTTTGGAGTATCCAAAGAGCAATTTTTTCTGCGGAAATTCACTCTGAAAGGGTGAAATCAGCCCTTAAGTCACGTGACAAATACACTTTTATGGATAACAATTTTTCAATGAAGATAGAGGCATCTTTGAATAATATACGCATTTTTTTTCAATGAAAAATTTTTATGAATAAAAGTGTTTTCGTCATTTAGAAATAAATTCCCAAAGATGCGATGTTTCTTGACCTGGCCAAGGTGGTCTGACCCCTTAAAATCATCGCATATTTTGTATTTAATCAGTCGCAGCTTAACTCGCAGTTGTCACCCTCTGCGATTCAAGCACGTTATCTCCTCCCTTTTAGTTTAATCTTAAGCAAGAACCAGAGCTTATTGTATGTAAGATAACGTTAGATTCGAAATAAGTAGCTTCCCCAAACTGCCACGTTAACCTAGACTTATCAAGTTTTGGAGAGTCTAATTTGTTCCGATCGAGTTCCAACAGAAAGTAAAAGATTCCAACCCTCTCTATTAATTCCATGTCTTTAAATCACCAATTATCATCCAAACACCCCAAGAAAATCCTCAAATTAGTGACTAAGTAGCAATTTATCGAAACAATTCTCATCTTCCCGTCATTACTCACACCGAGAATACCAAAAGAAACCCCCAAACTAGTTACCAGAAAGGGCCATTTTCTCCTACCTAGATCAAGCCCAACAAAACAATTTTCATCCTTCCATCATTACTCACGGCGCGAGCATCGAAAAAGCTCCCGCTTACAATCCCGAAAGCTCCGCATTCCCGTGCACGGAGCTATCAGAGCCACCAGCATCCATCGTTCATCAAGAAGCACGTCCCAAATTGGGACCTACAGATCCTCAGCTCCACCTGGCCGAATCCATCGAACCAGAGAAAAGCCTCCGCCTCCTGCAATCATCAATTATCATTCGCGCACCTAGCCCGAGGTATCCCGGACGAGAGAGAGAGGAAACGAAAGAGTGCCTACACGCTCGTCACAGCAATCATCGCGACTGTCGAAGCCTCAGAGCCGTCCGCGTCCTCCAATCATCCAAGCGCGCGGGCCAGCCGGCAAAAATCCGGCGAGGTTCGAATTAAGATACCCCCGTCCGCGCTCCAACATGGCGGCCGCCGTAAGGCCCCCCCTGGGTCATCAATTATTGCCCCCCGCGAGTCGAAGCGGCGATCGCGCGTCTCTGCGCGCCGTTTTCGCCTTGAGCATCGCGACGAGCCCAGAAGCGACTTAGCAGCGGAGAGCAAACATCTTCCAGCTTTCACGAAGTTACAGCCACGTGTTTACGTATTGCAACGGGCCCGCACAATGGCGGCTGGCCTGGCGCCACGTCGAGGCTCTCAACAGTCGCGACGCTAACCCCGCAGTCACTTATGCAATCGGAAGGCTGATCGAAGGATGCGACACATTATGCAGCGGCGTATAAATCATACGGTCAGGGCTGCAGGCATCGGACTTATCGAGCACGCCCATTTAGAGGCAGATGAGCCAAATAATGTGGGCCCAAGACGATACTGCCGCTGTTTGCTCGATAGGGGTACAGTTCAGGATGGTACAGCGAGCTGCTCGAGGTTCAAGTGATGTGGGGATAACTTTGACGACGCAAATCGTCGGATGTGATTTTTTATACTCGGCGCGGGGACCTCTGGGCCCAAATTGGTGGGCCCAAAATATCCACTGTGATGCATCCAGGCCCTTCGAGTTTATAAACTGTGGTGATGGTGCCCGCGGGATATCAAAACCCTGTAGTCTGTCAAAATGTTTTTTTGCGAGATATTTGTTGCGAAAAATGTAGTATTTTATCCGTGGGACCGTCAATGGGCATTACTGGAAATTAAGGGTTTCTTTTAGGTTTTATTGGTATCCTTTTATAGACCCTGCTAGTACTAGGGCGTAAATAAAGTTGACAAGGGGCGCAAAATAGTAATTTCTTTATGGGCCTTTTTTAAAATAATGTTGCAAATTAAATATTATAAGTTGAACTATAAATATTTTAAGCTACCAATAAGAATTCAAAATAAGGTCATCAAGAAGCTCAAATAAATGTGTTATAAATACAGGGCCCAATTTGGCAAGTTCGCCTAGGGCCCAAAAAAGGCTCAAGCTGGTCCTTTTTTTTTTTTTTTTTTTGGGTGCGAAGTATACGGATTGCTGAGATGACTCGTTTTCAGAATTCTTGGATACTTGGGGTTTTAATCGGAGGTGTTTAAATGTAAAATGAAAATTTTTAGTGTAATAACTACTTTGTTACTTCGGAATATTAGTGGAATGACGATATCCGTTTTTTAACAAAGTACTCTGCCCTTCTTAATAAAAATGGCCTATCTAGTATTTCAAAACACCCAAGAAAATTGAAGTTTTACCATTTTTTGTTGTGCCGCCCTTGTAAAAAAATAAATAAACTGAACTGTTTCTAAATCTCTACGAAGCACGCAGGATTTTCTAATTTTACATAAAAGGTAAAAAACGTGTGGAAATTCAAAGATTTCAACATTCCTTAAAAAGTGGAAAAATGCTAGGTAGGTAGGACATTTTAATTAAGGAGGGCAGTAGTATCCTCGAATGGAGTTACTGAAACTGAAGAAACCTTCGAGAATTTAAGAAAATTACGTGGCGGGAGTTTTTTGAAAATTGATAGAATAAACATTGCGTAATATGATTTAACGATACACTTTCAGTCTCAAGCGTGAATTCTGTAGTTTTTTAAGTATCAGCTACATTGATATTATTTACTCAAAATTGGCTATCGTCCTCAGATAACATAGTTGCGCACGAGTACTACAATTTATCTCCTCATTCACTGATATCTCCTGCCCCAGTTCTGACTTTTTCTCCTCCAATAATTGAAGATTTTGCAACAATTTCAGCAAACATCTATATTACTGTCGAGGGTCCGTCGCTATCAGTGAATACTATCAAGTACAAAGAGCGTGTATACTTTTTTTCTCTTGGCGCAGGCGAATGTTCGCTTGAACTCTTTAACTAAACCACTTTATCGATTTAAATTCAGAACTTATCAAATCAACCCGTGGTAGATGCTCAATCGTGAGTACAATACAGTTGCCTACGTCTTTGCAAAATTTCATTTTAAAGCTGTAACTTTCTCTAAATTTCAGTAAAAATTTGAATCTTAGTAAAATTTCAGTAAAATATATTCAAAATTCTGAGCATTATCCCCCCTCCCCGAATTCAACGTTGCGACTCCAATAATTAAACCCCAAAAGTCAAAGAAATTCATATTAACTCCAACGAAGCCAATGGAACATTTATTAGAAAAAGACAAGCATCGATTTAAATTATTCCAAAGTCGAAGCACACGCTCTCACAGGTTTTCCGGCATCTGCGCCTTGGTCCCTTCCTATCGATGATGGGTGCTGGCTCGATGCACGGCCGAGATAGCTTCTTTGGGGAGTTCTTTTCGGAATTTTTATAAAGACCTCGCCTGGATTTTGTTCCCAACTAATCGGGACAAGCCCGCGCACCAGGGACCATCAATGTTGCCCGAGGGAATGGAATGCCACTTTTACCTTAACGGATATCTCCGACGATCCTTCCAAGCGAACCGAAAGGGAACTCGCGAGCACGATGGTCCGCCGATAAACACGTTCGCGTTTCGTTCGGCACCTGTTTCCTGGTCTGCTTGTTTCGGGGAAGAACCGCCGGCAGATTCGATCGAGATCGGGGAGGTACGAGTTTGGATTTTGGAAACTTTGACCCTGGGATGACTTCAGGCGAACTTGAACTCTGTCTAGGTTTCCGCATAACTTGGTCCAATTGCAGTATCTATGAGGGAAATGGCCCTCTAGGGTTAGAAACTTCTTCCTCAACGCGTGGAGTACCACAGAGGAATTTAAATTTCTCGGTTGATATTTGAAATCAAAAAGTTAATTTGCCAAGAAAATTGAACTTACGTTGAGTAAATAATTAAATTGATAAAAGGCTTCATACTCCCGTTTTTATCTGAGTTTTCCGCGACAGATACTTGAAATTCTTCGGTTAATATTATTAATTCTATCGCCCGCAAATTTTGTTCTGCTCGCTCTGCCCCGAGTCGAAGGAATCCCCGGTAGGCGTGCTGAAGAGGAGCAGTGCTTCCTCAATAAGCCCACAGGGACGTTGCGCAGCGGCGAGGGGCGTGAACGGGCAGGAAAAAAAGATTATTTCGCTAGTTAAACACTAATTAGCCCCGAGCGGCAGTTCAGTTTATTTGGATGATCTTGCTGTCACTGAAATGGAGACGTTGATCCGTCGAAGTCACTCCTACGCTCTGACCAACTCGCAGCTACTTTCAGACCCACGCTGGCATTTTCTGTTTGCCCGCCCACGCGGAAAATCCATCCTCGTCTCCATCAATCTTGGCGCAGTTTAGCGAAACGAGGAAAGACAAAGGGAAATTAAGACGACAGGGCCCCTCGAGTGTCGTTTCGAAGTCACAGAAATTCTAGCTGAGGTCCAGATTTCATAATTCGAAGGGATGAAAGCTGACAAATCTGTTCTCGCTGAAGTTGATGCTTATTTATTAGGAGGCAAATCAATTTTTCGGACAGTGTGGCGAGCGGAACGCGTTGCTGCAAGTTCCAGAAAACAGAGCGCGTCAAAACAAACGGTCGCGAATCGTGACCTTTCCTCGCCCTAGCGACCGAGCCTTTCGAGACCGACGTGGAGGGGCTAAGCGTGGCCCAGGCAGTGTGTCTCACGAGAGCGATCGAGCGAGCCACGTCGACATTCCAATAAACAGTCATATTATTTATCACCAAACCCTACAAAAAATAATCGAATTAAAATGGTACTTTTCGAGACATCTATCTACATTGCTCATTTCTTTTGCCAAATTTGTTTCGTTTCAATGCATAATTCCTGAGATAATTCTCCCAACACTTGGCCATATTTTCCGCGTTGGAGTATTTTCGAACGAAAGTAACTTCGAAAGCGAATATCGTGGAACTGCAACGCTTGGAATCAGAGTAGGAATCTTCTTTCGCCACGGTGTATTGTTCGGTCGAAATTCATCTTTATTATTCCCCTCAGAACATTATTAATTTAGGTGGAAGCTTACTTCAATGTAATTTATTTTCCACGTGGAGTAATGATACTGATTATATTCATTCTTTATTCGAAGATCCAGAAACAAGTCGAGGGCCATTTTAATGGCAACAGTTCAGCTCAAGTCACTTATCGCTGTGCCACACAAAGAGATCGGTTCGAACACTTGCAATTATGTCTCAAGGAAACTGCGATTAATTATTTTGCAAACGTAAGAAACTACTTTGGAATAATCGGTACAAATTGAAGCTCGATTGTGTTACCAGCCGCGTGACTGATTATGTGGCTTATGGGACGTGATTGCATCGCGATGAGCGTCGTCAGACGCAACGCGGTTGCACTCGAGTAATTCTGCTGTTCCGCTTTGCGAGGCACGCAATTTAGGAAAAAGAAAAATAAAAATTCTAACCATTAGACGAATACATAAAATTGTCTAATATTTTGACAAGCAAAGGTGACTGATTAGAAAATGCTGATTAAAATTGTATGCTCCCGAAAGTTCTATCCTACTTTTCCCGCAAATTTGATATGTAAGGGAGCATGAATTACATTTCGAAAATATGATCGCACATAGGAAGTCACAAAGCCTCGCAGGATAGGAATTCCGTAAATTTGTATTGCCGTTTTTTTAAAACCCCGTCCACCCGCATCCACCGCGTAAATGTAAATGCCACGAAGGCTTATCAGACCGCATTACGCGCTGATAAACAGCCAGCGAGCGCGGTTACAGATGCCGACTCGACTAGAAATAGAAACTGAGCTCACGACTACGAATGGCTTATTTACCAGAAAGAAGTGGGACGCACATTAGTTCGAAGGGGGAGCCTTTGGAGGTCCTTCCTTCTTTAAAAGAATTTTCTACTGACCTAGGAATACTTCAAGCTGAAAAATGAAGATACAATTTCTAAAATTTAACCACCAGTTTCCATCGAAAACCTCAAATAACGTCCCCACTTAACCAGGAACGCGAGCCGCACAATTCAGCAAACTCTGGAAAAGTTGAGCAATCTGATGAGAAGAAGACTCGCAGTTTCACAAACTTGGATTTAAAAATTCAAGGTCTCGGCGTGCAGGATCCAGCCAGCCAAAGCGATGTCTGCGACCCAAGTTCGAAGGGGAAAAAGTTGGAGGGCGTATCGTAAAAGATGGGTAATCACCGGCCGGAACATTCATGCTCTAGTGGAATTAAATACTATATAACGCAGCGAGAGTGCGTATAGAGCCAGGTCGGGGCCATTTAAACCTGCCAGAGGCGAGGATAATTCGCCAGGCTTTTACCAGCGAGCATAAATCTTCGAAGACGCGACGACCACGTGATGCAACGGCTCGTCGGCCACTTTGTTGCAGCCCCGTTGGGTCGTGTTTGTGAATCCATTCTCGGATGACAATGTCCAATTTTTACAGAGTGTTCTGTAATATGTGGGCTTCAGGAGTGGATTTGGGAACAGCGTAGACCTAACCTCGTTTAGTCAAATCGCGCACCGTATTTATCGACTCCCATGTAAACCGTACCACTTACGTCAACTAATCTGTAGATCGACTGAAGGCTATGCGCAGAGCCACAGCGCGCAGCATACCTAGCTTAACCCTTGAACGACGGATGGCTTGACTGCACGTGGGATGTGGGGCCCATCTTATCCCATAAGATCATTCACACATATTTGGAGCAAAGTTTATATTAAATTCTGATAATAAGGGACCAGTGCCGTCTTAATATAGAGGCGAAAGAGGCAGGCGCCTCAGGGCCCCGGAGCTCAGGGGGGCCCTGAAAAATTGGAAAATTAAAAAAAAAATAAGGTTGTAAAAGCTAGAAAAGAATTGGAAATGTCTCCAACTGTGACGGAAAGAAAATAACGAACAGGTACACCAAAATTTAGAATTTAAAATGGGGCCCTTTTCTCGTGGAATGCACCCCACGTTTAATCTTATTTATTTAATTGTTTTAATACTTATTCACATATTTTTAATACTTATTCTGGTTTTTTTTATTTTGTTTAATTTAGAATAATTTAGGGGGCCCCATATGGACCTCGCCCCGGGGCCCCCGCAAACGATAAGACGGCACTGTAAGGGACACGTGACCCTGTAATTGTTAGGCGAGTGTTAATAAGTTTACGAGAGATGGGAATATTTTGGATATTAAAAATTTAGATAGTGTTTGGATTATGTAAGTGTACCTTCGTGTGAAATGGTCATGAGTGACGTTTTTGCATTTATTCGAGGCTTCTTTTATGTACAGAAAAGGAGCAACGCCTCGTTCATTGTTTTAAAAGCTGATTTTTTAAAGCTCCGAGTTTCTTGAGACTTACGGACGTGGAATACTACGTGCGCGCTAAAAATAACAGTAAAGCCTAATTAAGGTGAACTAATAACGAGGGAAGCCGCGAAAAGTTAATGAATGTAGCCGCGTATACCGATTTGAATTTTAAATTTCCATTGATACGATCTGCGCTGAAAGTGAAGAAAGAATTGTTAATGCTTTCGGTTAACCGGGGCTCGCTGGACTGTGTTTAATTTGACTGCAACGCACGAAACTGCAAGTACAATAAATTAACAAGGCAGCTTGGCTATACGCTTTATATAAAATCTCGATTATTTGGTTTCGTTGATTTCTTTACAATTTTCAGCAATGTCATTATATTCAATATTGTTATTTTTATTAGCACTATCATTAACAGTTTTACTATCAGCACTATCATTAACACTGTTAGTGAAGATCCCCATTTTCGTAGCTCGTGACTTTATCATCACTCGAGTCGTGACTTGGAATATGCAGTGACGGATTTAAGAAAAAAGGCCCAGGTGGCAAGCGTTCTGAGGGGCCCATTTTTCGGGAAAATGGGGAGGTAGTTTACTAAAAAGGGGTAAGTGTACACGAAACGTATAGAAAAGAAATATAGTGATTGGATAAAATCATAATTTTTTTTAAGACTGGGATTTACGGGGCCCTTCTGAGCAGGGGCCCATTTTGGGGGGAAATAAAGCGGCAGTTTACTGAAAACGAACTCAGTGTAATAATACAGAAAAAAATATAGTTTGGATAAAATCATATTTTTTTTTCAGGATGGGCCTTGGGGGGCCTTCTAGGCAGGGCCCATCGGCCGCCCTGTTTAATCCGCCACTGGTGGTATGTACCACGATTAACACTTGATCACTAATTTCTTGACGCTGTCACTGTGACTATGACCATGACTACAACCATTACAATAATAGCATTGTCGCTATTATCATTGATTCTAGTATTACCACTGCTGCTTCCATTGCTGTAATTACTGTCCTGATTATCAGTTCCCTTACTACTAGTGGTAATTACAATGTTACCTCATATATCGTTGCCAATCTTTTCCTTTTTCCTTATTATTACGTAACATTACACTTCGAAGAAAACTTCCAAGCTCATAGACGTCGATGATTACACCTAATTTCACTTCCTCAAACTCACCACCTCTGGAATTACTACCATCATCGCCGAGAACTGTACAATGCTTTTCTGTATCCTCTGAAATGAGGGATGTTTTTGGGTCTGATGTCGCGGTTGGGCCACCCTTGGTCACGCGAACGCAACGTCACTTGCTGCATCCGGCCGCCGATCTATTACCAGCCGAATAGCCAAATATCCGGTCGCCCGTTTTTCACAGAACACCTCCATCCCCGTGCTACTCGAGATCGTTCCTACTTACTCGGCCGTGGTACTCCATCGCGCACCACTTATTGTTCGGTCGTTACGGCGTCGTCTGGTACGCGCGGGCAACATCCGGTCGCGTAAGTTGCACGCGCGTACGTCGACGCCGTAGTAGAATGCTTGTAGCAATCGCAAACGAGGCGAGAAGCCGCAAGTTTCGTGCACGAAGGACATTCCCACTCCTACACGGGCCGTTTCTTTCTCCGGGGACCGTTGAAATTATCCACCGGAAGTGGCCCTTACTTTCCCTATATGTACACGCTCCGCGAGTTTCGCGGCTGAGCGGGGGAAGAAGCGTGGACGCACGATTCTGGTTTGGCACGAGGAGCATTTTGAAAATGGCAGAGATTCTTATGGGGACAAATGTCGCCGGTGTGCATGGTCTGTGTTGGGACGGAGGCAGTTTACAGTTGTACGGGGTTAAAGGACAAAGGAGGAATCGCGGAGTAGCTCGATGTCGTCCATGAACGAATGGAAACGAAAAGGTCCGTACTTCTCCGAACTCTCTCGGGCCAACGTCGGATAGTCTGGAAATGGCACCCTACGCCACGCTGTTGGACGCTCGACGTGGCAATGTGGCGACGATCCTCGAAAAGTCTTCATTCTTTGAGCATCCTGAACGTAATCGTGTATTTAGAATTCCAACACTTTATGTGTGACGAAATAGAGGCCCATGAACCTCTTTCGAGGTATCCTTCTACCAAATTGCGGTTTACATGACTCCCCAGTAACATATTCCATGGTACTCATTGAAAGTAATACACAAATAAAGTAAAGATTTCTGAATTTAGTATCCACAAACTTCATATATTAGCCCTTCAAAACTGTTATTATTATTAACCGTCTTTATCACACAAAATTATAAAAATAGTAATATAGAAAGAAAGAGAAGAAAAAAAATCGCGCAAAGCCGAGGTTCAGTCGTAAGACTGTTATGCAACCTAACCTTCCTAAAGCTCCAACTTTCCTTCAGCAAGAGAATCGTAAAGATCAATTCTTATCTTACTTCGTACCTACCTAAAGAAGGTATCATAAATCACAGGACACCCATGAATTGTGCCCCATCATTAACTAAAAGACAATTACTGACAGAACTATCTACAGCCTACAGCCACGTCTTTCCCAACTCCCTTGTAACTCAACAGCTCAGACACCACAGCGCTGTTTACGCGTACCGTGAACTGTTCACAAACGATTTGTCTGCACTTTCAAGCCCCATCTATATCGCAAAGATGTTCTATTCGACTCCACTATATATCCGTAGCGATTGGAATTTTTTTTACCGTGCATTTGGACCGTTCGATACGTCCTGTACTCTCCTGTAGTAGGCACGCAGGCTTTGGGTTTCTGTTACACGATGCGAATCCGTCACTGGCGCCCAGTCACGGTGCCGGGCGGTGGGGGCTCCGGTGGGATTCACGTGACACGCTGGCGCCCCGGTGGTAGGGATCGATCGTTGGTCACGTGACAGCGTGGCGCCGCGGCAGTGGGGACGCACCTACTACCCCTACGGGGCGAGCGAACCGGCGTGGCAGGAGGATCTGGCATTCTGACCTGGTAAGTCGCCAGTGTCGGATCGTGAGTAAGTGAGCGAGACTGTGGGCCCCGTATCCGCCAGGACATTTAAATCGACCCGTGAACGGAACCGACTCGCCCGAGAAGGGAAAACGGTTTCCTCGGCGCGTACCTCGAACAACCTACCGCAACCTCTCTACCGTGCCGCGGACGCTGGCCAACGGAACGGCACCCGGACCCGAATTTACGCTTATTTATTGTAATCCTTCGCACTCGTGTCCCACGGAGACGAGCTCCCTTCGTATTTATTCGATATAGTGTTTAGTAAACGAGGCTCGAGTGAACCGTGAGAGGGAGGGAGAGAGAGAGAGAGGGGGGAACAGGACCGAGAGGAAGGAAAGGAAACGGCACCCGACGAGGAACCGGGGAAGGAAAGTGTGTTGTTGTGTGCATCGATAGGGGGGGAGAGGAAAAAGAAAAGGACCAGACCCACCGTTGACACGTCTGCCGTTTCTTTTCTGTCTCGTGCGCGTCGTACGTTGTTTTCGCGAGCACCGACGTACATATCTATAGGTGAGTGATATTTATTCGGAGTCATCGGCCGAAACCAAGGTCCCCCGACGCGTTACACACCTATACACGTGCCCGTACGTCGCGCACACGTACAAGAGATAGGTGCACGGCCCCTGCCCCCCCCCCCCCCCCCCCTGTGTAACCCCGCGGTCATTATTTTGTGAAGTGTGCCGAGAGAAGTGTCTCCGTAAACGCGGGCGAGGCGGTCTATCCCTCTGCGGATTTCGTGCGAGCGAGTCTCGCCGGGCCCCCGTATCTTTACGATCGATTCGTGCATGCTCTGTCTGGCCGCGCCGGCGAAAAACGGTTTGGCAACGTGGCACGTGAATAAAGTGAGACCGCGACGACGGCGACGGCGGCCACGACGGCGACGACCACGGGGCGAGGAACGAGAAGGCACCAGAGCGGACGGAAAAACGGCCGCGAGGAAATCGCGAACGACCGGCTGCTACGTAGCGCTAGCCGACCGGGCTCTCCTCTCTTCCCTGGCCGTGCCGCGAGGCTGCCAGAAGCCGGACCGAGCGGAGGAGGCCGCTGAGGAGAGGTTAGAAGCAAGAGGGACGAAAAGAAGACGAACGCCAGCACGGGGAACATGGATCTGCTTTGCTGCGAGACCACCGAGACGGAATGCAGAGCCTACGCCGACCCGGCCCTCCTCGGCGACGACCGTGTGCTGCAGAATCTCCTGAAAACCGAGGAGAGATACGCGCCGAGCAGCTCCTACTTCGAGTGCGTGCAGAGGGACATCTCGCCGCTCATGCGCAAGATCGTCGCCGAGTGGATGTTGGAGGTGAGCGACCATTTCCGGCCCACGTGTCGCCCTTGAATTTCCCAAAATTCTCCCATTTCCGCTGTACTCTCGGCCCCGGGGGTCCCCCAGTCGCCTGGCCACTTCAAATCCTCCGCACGCTATTCCCTCGCTGTTCTTTTTAGCCGAACGTCGGCAACGCTCGGCGGAAGGAAACGTCGCAGTGGTCGGAGAATTTGTGTTTCAACGAGGCACCTGTAACACGCTATTACATTGCTCCTTAAATGACACCTGTGTTCTCTTTCGGAAAGATTAATCTTTTCGCTGTTCGGCGCACTCGTAGCTCGCGGTGTGAATATTTCGTGTTTGAGGAGTAATGCAGATAGTGCTCCAACGCGCAGCCATGACCTTCCACGGTTTTTGTGACGTTCTAAGCTGCTTAGCAGCCAGGCTCTAAAAGTTCGTTTCAATTCGTTCTTTCGAGTTACGCAAGTGCGCTTCGCCCTTTAAACATTCCCGTGGGGGTGGCGAGGGGGGTTGAAATCCCAGGAACAAGATGGCCAAGGTATAGGATCGTGAGTTCGAAACCATTTTTTCTTTTTAGTAGATTTCTGTCAGATGCCTCGCAAAATAAAATAGCAATGCACGTTCGTCATTCTTAGATCTCACGGAGGACGTTCGGACGTTTCGCAAAACAGTCACTTTTCATCAAGCATTCAATTTTATACCCACATGTTGCTTTTAAAAACTATACACGATTCTATTTAAAGGACAATTATAGAAAGACCTCTCTACCAACTTCTCCTCTAATTTCGCCTAGAGTAAGGCCATTGCCCGAGCCAGTTCCTAGTCTCGCCCTCTGCATTCCTAATCGCTGGCGACTTAACGCGAATTATTGGATCCATCAAGGTCGATTTAACCAGCGAGTGCGCCAAGTTGCAGTATCATCGTGTAGGAAACGATCCCCCGCCGTTTATGGTTTATAACTCAGCGTCGTGCGGTATCTTTTAAAACTGTCCCTCCCGCTTATCTGCCGTTCTCGCGGTTCTAACCCCCTCGACGGATCGCTGACGAGGCGTTGCGTCGACAGCCTCTCGAATCGTGCACAGGCGTTGATAATGCTCGATATTAAATCTCTGCCCATTGATATTTACACTGGAAGCTTACTATATTTATTTACACACGGACCCGCGGGTCCATTCTTTTCAATTTTTTTTTTTTTTTTTTTTCAAATATCCCGATAAACACAGGCGACCACAGCCGTTTACATTATGTAATCACGCGCGACAGACGATCCTAGCAATGCTCAGCGCCCACGTGCGATTGTTTACACGGGAAATATACCATTTTTCGCGTCTGCAGCCATTGTTCGATAGTCGTAAGAAACCGGCCAGTCCCTCAGGGTGAAGGCTCGATGCGCGTTGGCAAGTGTCACAGCTGCGCAGTATTTCCGGTTCAAGTGTGCGCAGGAAGTTATTTTCGCTGACTGTCGGGGATATAGGAAAATCGTTTATCCGGAAAGGTGGAAATTTTTCTGAGCTCGAATCGTTTGCGGTGCTGGATATTTGTTGTGATTTCGAGGGCATGATTGTGGCGGATTGTGTGCTAGTGTTATGTGATGACTGTTTAATTTGACGGTGATTATGTGTGTGTGATAAAGTCACATTGCAGTCTCTTACATTCAGTTTTGGTTGAAATATTATTCTTCTGGCCAGAGGAAATGGAACACGTTAGTTCTATTGTGTACCCTGTAAAACTGTTTATTTACAGTTTTTATGGTTTTTTGGTACGCGCTGTACTGTAGGTCGTAACGTATTTTTATTACGCCCATTTTATTCTGCGCTTTGCGACGCATTTATCGAGGTAAGCGAAGCGTATTTTTGGATCGGTCGTTCGGTAGATATTTCCATAAACATTGGCGACAGATATCAAGACCAGTTATCGTTTCAAGCTTGTGGTGCAGAAGCAATTGACCTGCAAGCTCTGGTTACTATCATCCTACATGTATTCGTCGCAGTATCTAGGAAATTGTTGAGAAAGAGCATGGTTTATTCACCTCTTTAAATTCCTCCTGAAACGCTAAATAACAGGTGTGTGATAAAAATATAAAATTATAAAAAAAAAAAGAAAAAACTGTCACTATCAAAATCTCTGATTCATACCAATTTCGTAAAAAAATCATGCCCAATATTATATTCCCCCTAAGTCAGCAGTATTTGCATGAACGACTCAAAATTATTCGCACGGACAGAAATGCGATAACAAACTTTGCAGCTACGTAAATATTTCTGCGCCCAAGATTTAACCATTACTAGAATAATATAGCAAAATTCTACTAAAAATAATACTTTAAAAATACCTAAAAACAATAAACAAAATGTTAGACTTGACAAAAATATTTTTATCACAGAAAATGGAATTATTAAAAAATAAACCGAATGAATTTGAAACATTCTATCAGTGCCCAATAATTTTGTCAATATCCCAAGTTTCCCTAATATCTACCGCTGTGCCAAGGTCCTCGTGTTTTCTGTTACTTTCCACCGGTCTTCATTCGGTTTTTCTCCCGGCAACTTTGTAGAACCGAAACGCCGGCTACCGCAGAGTTGGACAGGTTCGAACGAGCCAGACCAACGTTTTTTTTTTCTTCGCTCGGTTTAAACGTTGAGGATTATTTTCGGCCGTGGAAGCGTGAGTCGTCCGGCGTGACGTCGGGAAGGCGCGCTGCGTGGCTGGGTTTAGGTCCCTTTAAAATTTAAAAAACCACGCTTATTGCGTTGGCTACTCTGCCAGCGTAGCCGCGCGCACGCGCAACAGCGGCGCTGCTCGGTTTGGTGTTTCGCCGTCATTGAGAAGGCGAATCGTGTCAGCACGATAAGTCACGGGTTACGTCAGCCGCTCGTTGCCAAATGTGCCTTGATAACTCCGCCTGCTTTCGTAATTAATATGCTCAGTCCCCTTCGCGACGAACTTCTGTTCCACCCGATATATTACTTGCAAGGGAGATGCAACAGAAATGATTCAACTTGCACGGAATCTCTAATCTCTGTGTTAAATTAAATGCGCGGAGCGCGCTGTTTATCTAAAAGTTTATTTCAAAGTTTATTGAATAGGGAAACTAAGTCGCAGCGAACTCCATGCTTTTCAGATTTTTCGTATAATTTTTGTGGAAGAACGAGATCAACCAAAACGATTGTAGAAATAATTAGAAATGCGGGAAAATGGAATTATTATGAATTACAGCTGACTTGCCAATGTGACTTATATAATTAAAGTTTCATTTTTAATTTTTAATTTTCAATATCGGGGGCATAAAAAACGCAAAATTCGGAACTCGAATTTCTCGCAATTTTTTCTGAACACTCGCGGTATAGGAAAGTATAAGGAAATTTTAATCCAAAATCTGAATCTTTATCTTTTATTTTAATCGAAATTCTGGTAACTCGAGTTGTTAATTTCATTTTATTTGTATTTCCTATCGCGCAACTTAGTCCGCAATGCTGACGGCCTGCGCGGCGTCGAGTCACGCGGATTCCGCGTGGACTTTTTTCTTTCAACGTGACTGCCAGTCGCTGACAATGTAGCCCAGTCAGTTATAGAACGTTTAAATGCCCGATTTCCGTGCGCGCCGCGGCGGAAACTATGCGCGTCTCGCGCGCCGTCCAGCGACAAAGTATCGTTTTCGCCGTTGGCTAACGCCCGTAACGGGAATCCCATTTTTTTTTTCTCTAGCATCCTGGCAACCCGGCTCTGTTCTTAGATCCTCTCGCGGCCGGCAGATAAAATTGATGCCGATCTCTGTGCGCGTGTCTAGCATTTTGATATTCGAGACATCGCACGGGGATACGGTGATATCTGATTCTAAGGTTGGAAGTCGTGATCTGATTTAATATACTATGTACAAGTTGTTTCGTGATTGTTGACGCGATTTAGAATTAGAAATTTTTTGCTGGAGCGACGAGCTGGTTTTTTTCTTCCAAATTTCAGTTGGTGTTTGGGAATAATTATTATTTAGGATACAGTTTCGTGGTTGGGGTGAAGTAATTAGCATAAAACAGTAAATGGTTGAAACTTAAGAAATTGTAATATCGTATTCGGGACTTGGAGATCAGAATTTGTGATATTAGAATTTGTTGCAAGAAGTATTGAATTTCGTGGTCAAGGTATTTCATGGTCACTGAATTTACCTAATTAATTTTACAATAATAGTTTTACTTTCTACGTTTCTATTATTTTATGCATTACCGAAGAATAAAATATTCATAGAGGTTGATCTAGTGTCGACTTTACAAATTTCTGCGTCCTTTTTTATTTAGGATATCGTAATATTGATATTGAAGGCATACAAATTAATAAACCTTTATTCACCAATATTAAACGCCTATTAGTCTCGTTATAAAAAACATTAACCAAATAAAATCGACCGGATGAACATAAACCATGAGAAATTATTAATACGTAAGATCCCAATAACCCTAACTTCAATAAAGTAAATATACCTCTTAATAATAATTTTATACGAACAACTGAAGAATAAGCAACCTAAACCTTTATATCAAATAATAATTAATAAATGAACACTTAATGCTAATGAATGAACACTACTATAAAATTATGTTTGCAGCGCGATTGGTTCCACGTGCTGCAAAAATTGTTTGGATATGAAGCAAGAAATTAAAAGAAATCTCTAATTAATTAGTTGCTTATTTTAATAACTTATTGTACTCATTTTAATAAAAAATGTCCATTCACTGGTACGTGTTCATTTACTGGTACATCCAAGATACCAGTTACGTTTGAAAAAAAAAAAAACAGTATAGATTAAACACACCAATAAATGAACACTTAATGCTAATAAATGAACACTATTATAAAATTATGTTTGCAGCGCGATTGGTTCCACGTGCTACAAAAATTGTTTGTATATGAAGCAAGAAATGAAATGAAGCCTCTAATTAATTTAATAACTTATATTACCCATTTCAATAAAAAATGTCCATTCACTGGTGCGTGTTCATTTAAGGGTTAAATATCTTTTGTGTCTCCCAGCTTGGATTAGAAATCGATCGGCTGAGAGCAAGGACGCCCAAGATCCCCCGCTTTCTAATGATGTAATTCTCGCGTTCGTTAGAAATCGTGTCCAAAAATCGTCGCGTTCCATTTGCAATTAACCCTCGAATGGTCAGGTTTCGTCATGGAGCTAGCCTGAGATGTTTAAAGCCGAGGTTGCACAGGTCACTTTAATAAATACTGATAAGGCCTAGGAAACTAGAAGGATCTATCTAATCTAGCAAGATAACACCTAATATTTCTTCTACCATATTTCGACTATTTCGAACACGATCCGCCTCTGACCTCTCCAGGCTTCTATTATCTTAGAAAGTAGTTACTAGGTAACTATTAGTCAATCCTCCCTAGTTTCCTTCCACCCAGAACTCACCATCACCTTCCACCCCTAGATGCTACACCAAACCCACCAACGGGAGCGACCAATAGAAATAGAAATTCAAATTCGAAAACATTCCTGCCCCTCCAGAAAGCTACTTATCAACCTTGTGGAAGATTAACGCGTCGCGAGCAACCAGTAGAAAGGCTTCTAAATTTTATTATCAGTAGATTGACGATCCTTGTGATCGAAGATTCTCCTATCAGTGCTCGATAATAATACACTACCGGTGTGGGCCTCACGTACCGATCAATATTCATGCAATTCCCTTGAGAACCTCTTGAAAGGTGACTTGCAGCAACTGGCGGTCTCCAGTGGCCTATCGAAACACGAGCCGGCATTGTTTGGGGTACCAAGTGGCCGCGCGACACGAAGTCGATAATTAAATCCTCCGAATCGTCCATTTAGCCGGCCATAAAAGCTCGAGTCCAAAGGGTGAAGCGTCCCCGCGAATTCAGTCCCTCTGTCGAGAAGCCCTCAACTCCAGATTCCCGCGACCGTAGGTTCAAGGCCTCGACGTATTCGGCGATCGATTCGATTTTTTTTCTTTCTTTTTCTTTGATTAATTGCAACGAGGAGGTTTGTAAAGTTCACCTTGAGGCGGTGGCGACTATATATATACGTCGGGGACGTGACCACACTTGGCCGCGTGTGCACGCGCGCGACCTGAAGTCCGTCGCTTCGAATTCTTCGGCGTTAGAGGCTTCGATTGCCTCATTCTCGCATTCGTTGTGGAACGTCAGCCTTTCTGGGAAGGGAAGGGGAAGATTGTGTCTTCTTTTTGGCTGGACAGGTGTAAATTGTCCTTTGGAACTTGCTCGTTTGGGGATTTAAAATTTTACAAGGTTTATTCGACGAGCTGTTTTTTTATTTAGGAGCTCAGGAAGAGGTGAACTTTTTTTAACGTGGAAGCATCTTTTGGGGGGGTGGAAAAATGGTTTAGTTTAGGATTTTGGGTTTTGTTGGTTGGGAAGGATTTTTTTTTTGGTTTGTAGGGGAATGAGGGGGGATTTAGGAAAATTGTGATTTTCTTAATTATGAGTATTTTGGAAGATGAATCAAATTATATTTTATACCTACTTCTTGATTTGATGGGTTTAAAGTATGAAGTTTTATTATACAGTGGGTGGGCAAATTATTATATTGAAACAAAAAATATTTAAGAAACGCATTTTAACGATTGAAGTTTGTAGTTTTTTAACCAAGGACTCAATTTTTTTTTCTACATCCATTATGATATTGTTTTATCAAGATGAAGCGCAGGAAACGAAGTTTCAGAAGTTTTTGCCTAGTTTGAACGCATGCACGGGGCAATTTTTTTTTTTCTTTAAATTCAACGAAGAGCACTTATAGAGCAAACATTTCTCTTTAATTTCGTTTGTTCAGTTTTGTTGTATGATTTTTATTGACCGAGTTATTCGCGATCAATAGAAGCAAAAAAGGCGCTTTTCACTTTGAACACCTATAACTTGCGAACTCATGATCGTAGACAAATTTTCAAGAGTGTTTTAGAAAGCTGAGAAAATTTCCTTTCAGAGCCATTAGTCGCCAATTTAATTTTTTTCTTAATCGTATTAAATCAGTTTTAAAATGATCCCAAAAATTGACGAAAATGTTTTGATTATATTAATTTGGCCACCCCCTGTATCAAAGGTGTCTCCATCTCTGTTACATAACGTTTGAAAATATCTATAGAACACGTTCCTTTGTATTGTATAAAAATTTAAATTCGAATATATACCACCTCCTACGTTTGTCCCCAATAAAACTATGCCACGGTGTGAGCAACTCGTTAAAACGCGACAGAGCCGTATTTTTAAATATTTTATATTGAACATGTGCCAAAAAGGTGAATCCCAGCTGAAACACACTTGCAATTAGGAATCTAACTAGACAAAGCCAGGGGAGCTTGAAAAATTAATTACTGAAACGAGAAGAAAATAATAACAAAACCCAATCGTCTCAATACAAACAACCAAAACATTACCTTCCAGTATAATCTTACTAAAAATTTTTGCACCGTCCACCAATCAATTCTCATATTTAAAAATCAAAACCCCAACACTCAATTTCCAAATCCCCCGAGTGAGACTCGCCTCACCTAACTGGAAAATATTCTAGTCGAAGTTTGTAAACTGTTAAACGACAGTTGCACCCCCCGCAAGGTCTGTTCTCTCCCCTCCTCCCCTCCTCCCCTCCTCCCCCCTCCCCCCCCAGGGCCTTGTCCCGCAAAAGGACGAAGGATTACGGTTTATCGAGGCAGATAGGCGACGTGGAAGCCGCTATCTGCCCCCCACGAATGTCGTAGGATGGGCTAACAGTTGTCAGAGGCTGTTGTCTAAAGTTTGATACGGGAACGGAGCGTGTCCCTGAGGCTCGTGCGTGCAGTATCAATAATTTCTGTTCTACAATAGATAAAAGTAATCTGAGCCACGAAATATATACGTGGGATAATTTATGTGGCGGGGGAGGTGGTTTCTAGAACGAAGATAACATTCGTACCGTGACAAACATTCCTTTTCCGTTTCGTTCGTCACGGATTTTAATTTTCCAAACAGCTAAACCTATTTAATTTCGTTTTAGGGAAACCACCGTTTGACGCTTCAATCCAGGGTTTTTTTTTTTTTTTTTTTTTTTTTTTTAATGAGAAACAATTTTCTTCCCCCTCCTTTTCGAGCTCGAAGGACGAAGGGGTTGCACCCTTGTGACGCGGCGCTTAATCGGCGGTTGGGCACGGACAATTATTTCGTTAAGTCGCTGGTATTAATTGGCCGCGGTGTACGCGTCATGAAGCAATTACGGGGGGTGTCGGGAAAGGGTGGCGGCCGTCGGTCACGCTCGGCAAGCCTGCGCGCAACGGCGGCCGACTGAATAGCAGAGAGGCGAAAGTCAGCCGGTGGGATTTCGGCGGGGCCAGGCTGGAAAATTTTCGGTC
The DNA here is from genome assembly GCA_947577245.1 of Andrena bucephala. NCBI lineage: Eukaryota > Metazoa > Arthropoda > Insecta > Hymenoptera > Andrenidae > Andrena > Andrena bucephala. The sequence continues at coordinate 5,080,271 of OX387718.1, read as the reverse complement.
CACCCCCGGCCCGTTCCGGAAATTGGGGGAGTTCCGCAGTCGGCCGGAACGTTTCACGGTGTTTGCCTTTGGGGGCTGGATAAACTTCGTTCCGCGCTGAAGATTGCCAGTCGACTGGGAGCTAATTAACCAGCAAGGGTTGGGACATATTGTGACGCTTCGCTGCTGCGGTTTGCTTCGGGTAAATATTTGTCGTTGTTTGAAAGCGGTGCGTGGTTGGCTGAGAATGTTCTGAAGTGGTCGCTGGAATTTTGGCCCGGTGGTTATTGTATTCTAATCGATTTTTAAAGGGTATTGAATTGTCAGTTTCGGCGGAGGGTCTTTGGTGGAGTTTTTTGGGGTTCAACCCTTAACTGGTGACGTCTCAATTTGGGTCATAAACGGTGGCGTGGAGTCTCGTTGACCTCTCTTTTATAATTTGACGTTGTGAAACCTAAATTTAATTTTAATATCTGGGCAGTGCAGTTATTTTTGTGACTTTATTACATAAATTCGAAGAGTTATTAAACCTTTATAAATGTAGAAAAGAAAGACACTAAACACATATCTGTAGTATTTATTATTATAAGTGACGATTTTATTGTTTTTTTTTTAGCAATTTTGTCACGTTTTTTGTAACGCTTTAAAGTGGGGATATTTTTAAAAAATCGGTAAAAAACAAAGAAATCGTCACTTATGATTTTATGGATACAGGGTAGATTTAACCCTTCGTGGTCACATCTTCTAATAATCACAAATTGGTCACACGGGGTTTACTGTACCCCGGCGTCATTTTTTGAGTTACCATTTTCGTATTTTTTAATCTTTTCACTTTTCAGTGATAATTGTACATTCGTAATACTTATACAGTCATGGTCTAATAGTCTTTTTCTAGAAATGTAAATTTTGATATGATAAAATTTGTAGTTGAGGAGGAGCGATGTGCCAATTTTTGTGGGAAAAAACCGATTTTTTAAAAAAAAATTTATTATTTTTTTTGGAATAAACCCCCTTTGGTCGTCATTAAATTACGTAAGGCTTTTTTAGGGGGGAGGGAGTCGCGAATTTCTTATGTTTTCTTACAAGGGGTAGGGGGTGTCGGGTAACGTCTTACGTAATATTTTTTAACCTAATTTTCAATAAATACAAATTCTATCATTAATGTTCCAGAAAAGTTGTTTTAATTTGAATTTCCCGAAATCGAGTTAAATGAATTATATAAACCTTTAAAAGAATTTTAATAACTGAAAAAATTCAATGTGAAAAATATTACGTAAGAAGGGGGTTGGCAATATCAAATCTTACGAATTCTTATACTGGGGGAAGGAGGGGGGAAGAAATCGCCAAAATTACCCTTACGTAATTTAAGCACGGCCCCTAAAGGTGCAACATTTCAAATAAAAAATTGCTCTTGGGGTGCAATACACCCCTTTTGTGACCACGAAGGGTTAAAAAGGCATTTTTTAATGTTTCGTTCAAAACCACTGAAAGTTATTTTCGTACCACATAAATACCGCATAAATATTGTAAAAAAGGGTGGAATGAAAAGAAAGAAAATATAATTCTGCAGGAGATTTTCAGTCTCCACGTCACTGATTTTTTTCTACGTTAGTGGTGCATTTTCTTCTCAGTTTTTCATATGTTTTTATAAATTTTGGTTTTCTGGTAATCCCTTATTAATTAGTTAAAAATTCCAATTGGTGTTGGGCTGAAACCGGTTTTCTTCTGAAATTGAAAAGGGTCATCCAAAAATCTCTTGGGAATCGAATCTTACTTAAATTAATGCCCGACTTCCTCCGGAATAAAACATGGATGTTCTCGAAAATTGGAGCAAACGGAACCGCGAGAGTCTAGACAAGGGTCGCTCCGAGCCCCTCGAGCTGGAATTTCGTTCCACATCGAGAACTCGTTATACTCCTCCCCGACATCGGCTGTATCGATTGTATCTTCTCCTCGAGAACGCTTTGGAAACAAAAACCGAGGTCCCCGACCTGTGCCCCAGGGTGATCGATTAGCCAAAGCCACGACGTTGAATTACGAACGGAGGAAATCCGGCCTGAGATACTCCATCCCTTTCCTCCTCCGCGTTTTCTCGTGATTGTGTCGCCACTAAATCATCTCTACGATACCATACACTATACATTTAAGAAACTATCGCATCCACTTCTCAGCATTTATATAACACAAATTTAAACCCGGTCCATAAATCCCAAAGAAGTCCTCTGTGGCAAATAATTAATCAGAATGAAGCCTCCCACAAATTCGCAAAAAGGGAAACCGCAGTACTACAAGGGTGGCGAGCCTGTGACACGTGCGAAAAATTTTCTGACACGTCAATGATTTGCAGGTGCTGTCGTTAATATCTGTTTATTAATCTGAAATAATTATTATATGTTGACCCCTACAAAATGATTGACCCTCTTCCCCAAGAAGTAGGAAATGTAATATAATGCTTTTTTTTATGTGGCCCAGATATTTTTGTTCCGAATACAATTATATTTTATTATATAAAAAAAACATTATATTATATTTCCTACTTCTTGGGGAAGGGGGTCAACATCTGTATGCGTTACCCTGTGTGAATTGTCAAGTTACCTTAATAAGGACAATAATAATAATGATTTATTTAAATAATAATATTAAGTCGCATATAACTAACTTAACCATATTTATTTTTACAATGATATTCTCACGTTGCGAATCGCACCCTGTCTGAACCCGTAAAGTCGAAACATTGTAGACATGTACTTTACATAGATACTTTGCTGTTTCTTCATTCGCATTTCCAAAAATCTTCATAACGGTTTACTGATATTATCTGCTTATTCAGATTTTATTATTCCACATTGTTCTCCTGTTTTTCCTGTTAAAAATGCTTTTAACTTATGCTTCAGTGCTGAATTTTAAAAAATATAGTGTTATAAAGCTCGTCACGACACACACTTTTTCTATTTACAGTTTGTTTATCCAATCATTACTATTCGAGCTAAAAATTGTAAACTAAAAATTTTTCATCGTCCAAAATCATTATTTCTTTAGACAAAAATTGCGATAACTTGAGTAAATATTAAGGGATCGTCATGAGACTTGAAACATAACTTCAGAAAACTCTAGTGAAGCCGTAAAATGTATGCACAAAACCCTTATTGTTAAAAAATGTAATAATATTTATTTAAAAAGGAATACTGGACGTAACCCATGTTTTTCAACGTTCGCCGTTAAAATGTATCGAGGAAATTTTGAGGTACATATAACTTGCAGCGACAAAGTTTTTCCTTAATATACAAGGAAGATTTTCACAAATTTTCACACTGATTAATAAATAATTATAGAAGATATGACGTTATGTATAAATTACACGCGGCACCAACAGTTAACGCGAGTGCTAAAAGACTGCTAAATAGCAAATTATACGCGGCTACTGACTGTTGGTGTCGCGCGAGATTTATATATATATTCATATCTTCTACAATTATCAATTAATCAGTGCGAAAATTTGTGAAAATCTTCCTTGTATATTAAGGAAAAACTTTGTCGCTGCAAGTTATATGTACCTCAAAATTGCCTCGATACTTTTTAACGGCGAACGTTGAAAAACATGGGTTATATCCAGTATTACTTTTTAATTAAATATTATTACATTTATTAAAATAAGAGTTTGGTGCATATATTTTACGGCTTCGCTAGGGTTTTCTGAAGTTATGTTTCAAGTCTCATGACGATCCCTTAATATTTACTCAAGTTATCGCAATTTTTGTCTAAAGAAATAATGATTTTGGAGGATGAGAAATTTTCAGTTTATAATTTTTAGCTCGAATAGTAATGATTGGATAAACAAACTGTAAATAGAAAAAGTGTGTGTCGGGACGAGCTTTACAACACTGTATTTTTTAAAATTCAGTTTAATAAAATTTAATTTTCCACTCTTAGCGTTTGGACAATAATTTTTCCCATTTTCGAGCACTTTTCCACAAGCTTCTAAAGCAAATCGACCAAGAATCCGAACTTGCCGCGACACCTAACTGTACTCGCATTCCAATTACCTCCGACCACGGCCGCCCATCGACAGCCACCCCGATCCTCAACCCCCCGCCCGTCGCACCCCCCCCCCCCCCCGGCCGGGAGGGGAGAAATTTGTCGGAGGTTAACCCCCTTCGCCCTTTGTCCGGGCCACCCCGCAGGCCCCCCGGACGACGGCAGGGAGGAGGGGGCACGATTCTAATCTGGTTCGTGATGATCGGTGACAGGTATGCGAAGAGCAGAAGTGCCAGGACGAGGTCTTTCCCCTCTCGATGAACTACGTCGACAGGTTCCTTTCGATCTGCCCGATCAGGAAGTCGCAGCTGCAGCTGCTAGGAACCGCCTGCCTGCTCCTCGCCTCGAAACTGCGCGAACCGTCGCCTCTCACCGCGGAGGTGCTCGTTTTCTACACGGACAACTCCATCACCCTGGATGACTTATGGGTAAGTTGGATCGCGTCGCTCCGCTCGTCGGGCCTGTATTCTCTGATCGATCGACGATTATAATCGGGCCCCGCGACTCCGGCAGAGTCCTCTGCGCCCGTGCTCGAAATAGTCCATCGGGAAATAGCGGCCGATCGCTGATGGAAAAAAAAAAAAAAAAAAACAAGGCACCGTGTAGATGTTATTAAACGGGGGGATTACCGCTGGGATCTTCTAATGTGGCCGGTCCATGCGCCGTTCAGAATGCATCAGTGTCGTTTGACGGACTGGTTTTCTATATTCTTTTCTCTCTCCGCCCCTCCGCGGAGATGGTTATTTGCCGCGCGGCGGATGCGGGGTCGATTTCGACCCGTGCTGGAGTATGGCAGATTGCTTGGCTTAGCTGCTGTTAATGCTAATGCTTTGAGGGAAGTAGCTCTGGATCGCAACGAAATTAGAATCTAATGTAGATGCTTAATTGTGTTATGGGGGAATGGATTATCAAGCTGGTACGGGGGGTTGCTCCTTGGGGAACATTATTTTGTTGCGCTGTTTCTCGCTGATTCTAGCTTGGAGATTTACTTCTTGTATTCGAGGTGTGTAATTTCTTAAGTCAAGCAATTCAGGCATTGAGAGCAAAAACGGAGTAACCCAGGGTTTCTGCGAAATTTAGTTAGCAGCAATAATGTATTTCAATAGGAAAAATAGGAAAATTTTTTTTTCCAATGTGGGTTAGTCTGTTTTTGCTCTCAATGCCTCGGTTAAAGTTTGAGGAGAATGGAAGCAACGAGGAATTGGGAGGTGATGTTTGACTTGGATCTTGATCATGGAGGCTTGAGTTACTTTAGAATATTTTCAGTTTGATTTACTGAATTTGTTTTTTATTGGAAAATTTCATCTCACATTGATGTAACTCAACTAAAATTTCCTGTGGACTTATGTCTCATTCTTCTGAATTATTGGCTTGATGCTCAGGTTCTAGTGTCTGGATTAAAATTTTTAATACGGGAAGGTTTATTTAAAAATTGAAATATTGTTCTGTTAGTTTCAAAATATAAAATTGAAGAATTACCATCAAGGGCGTCGAAGACTTTTTTCTAGGGCGGGGCAACTTTGGGATGATGGTAAAGAAAAATATACACCTCTTGCTTTTTTAACCCGTTTTGTAGTGGCAATTTAAATAAAAATTTAAAACCGAAATTGAACACGGCGTCGGTCCGCGGGGACTGACAGTGAACTTTTTGTTTGGGTGACGTCGGTTCGTGGAACAGGCAGTATCAAGGTTAAAAAATAAATCTTATAGGGTAAAGAGTACAATAGTTGGCCACTTAAGTAAGAGTGTCACATAAATAGTGAATTATAAATGTGAATTTAGTAAATTTGAAATGAAAATCAATATAAATAATTACGAAAAAAACCCTAATAATCTAAAAATAAATAGAGTGTATAAAAAAAGCAAGAATTTATAGAAATATACAAAAAATGTGACGACTACGAAGAAATATAGTTATTGGCATGGTCATGACAGTAGTTGTCCGATCGGTTCGACAGTGATTGGCCGCTATTTCACACATAATATAACCTAAAAGAAAATGTTATATGATTTGATGATAGAAATGGGATTAAAATTATTGAATAAAAATAAAGATATATCTTATGTATGCTTGTATGATTTGTTCTTCTATATATTTTTTCCCATATTTATCACCTTTTTTTACTTTTGGCATTTTTTACTGTGAGGTAATTCAGTTTTACTAAAGAATTCAAAATTTCTTCAATTTATCTACTAGGTAACCACAATTTAATTTTTAACTTCAATTTAATTAAATAAATTCAGTAATCAAATTATATTTGAATAATCCAATTAATTCAATCAAATTTCATTTTTAATTCCAATTTAATTAAATAAATTTAATAATCAAATTGAATTTGAATACACCAATTAAAATTCAAATCACAAGGAACTTAAAATATAACTATACAATGTAACATACCTAATAATACTTCTTCTTTTTATTTAATTGTACTATAATTTTGTCGATGTAGAATCTTTTTTTAAAAATTACCGTTTTAATACCTCGAATGAATAGGGGGCCAATAACTGTTTTACTGTTAATTATTGCCATTCAACATTATTCATATGACAGTTGTTGGCCCCCCGTAATTTTCATAATTGTATAATTTTAACAAATAAATCATTTTTTATAAAGTTTTTTTATAAATACATTAAACTATTCGAAAACTTTCAACCGTACTCTTATGATTTTTTGCTTGAATATGTTCATTAAAAAAAGCATAACATTGGTATTTCGTTATATATTTTTATTTCTCAAAATAAGGCCAACCACTGTCCCTAAATCTTTTGCTTATATTTTATATGCATCTGCATTGGCCGCAACATTCTCATAACAGTCATAGCCCAAACGGCAGCGAAACAAAATCGTCGCCACGACGTGTGTGTTATCTACCTTCCGTTTATACTTTGTAACCGAATACCTCGGAAACTGATCGCGGCTGTGTGCCAGCTGAACGAAAAACAGAGCAAAATCATCGTGTTAAAAATATTCCCTTTTTCAGTATAAACTTGAAATAAAAATTAGTTTTGAAAAATAAGCATTTATTTCTCAAAATCCAGGAGGGGGAGGGGGGGGGGGCAACTGACCCTCTTGCACCCTCCTCCGGCTGCCGATAATTACCATGCCATATTGAGGGTCCTTAAAATTGTAAATCTTTGACAGAATTTAAAATAGTGCACTCTGCACCTTTCACATATTTATTATTATACTCCAACTGCGCGCAAAATTTTAAGGAGCTAGGTGAGCCAAAGCTCGCTAACTCCCCGCGATAATACCTTCGGCAAATCGTCTCCCGGGTGATAAGGGAAATCTTGGAGGATCGCACCCAATAGTACAGTTATTATTACACCTAAATAAATCCCGGCGGCCCTTCTCTTATTTATCGATAAGGGTAAGAAGGGGAGTCCTGTTAGTAAACACTATAACCTTTCGCCGATAAAATGGTGCGCGTTAATGAAACGCACCGGGCTTATCGGAAATTGCACCTCGCTACACGATAAGTCTCAGGTAGGGCGGCGTTGATTATCGGGAGTAGGTTTCCAGCGTAGAGTCATGTGGCCCGATACCTTTCAACTTTCCTATCTGGAGGAAAAGATTCCCCGGCGCGATAAATTAACGATAATAAGCGGGTCGGCGTTCTCTGTCGAATCGTAAAGGAAGCGGCTCTCCACTTCAAGGAACCAGCGCCCAAAGCTTCGGGGTTGGCACGAGCTCTTCGCCGCTTCTCATTCGAAACCGCACCCGTGTTCATCCATAGAAATTAGAAATACTGAATTATAAATTTTCTATAATCCTTGTAATTCACTATTTCAAAATATAAATATTTAATTCATATAAATTTGGAATTTCTTCGACTACACAAGCTCCATAAATGTATAAAACACTTTCTTGTCAGTTGTGTAAAATCACTCTTCAGGGTTTCCTTAACGAGATTTAATATTTTATCGAATATTCTCAAGGTTACGTTCTAATTAATGTGCGTCTAATTCATTAACACTCTGAGTGGCGTAAATAATTAGCGTTAAAAATAAAGTGTCCGAATGCTTTAATAATCGACCGCTCAACTCTAAAAGCCGACCGATCCGATAGCTAGTAGTCGACCACCTTTTTTAATATGAAATTCGAAATAGGTTATGTGCGCATTACAAACTAAAATTTATTTTTAAATGTGATATGCAACAACAGTAAGTAATTAATAATGACAGGAATAATGCGTAATTAAAATAAGTTCTTTTAAAATCTTTATCAAAATTTTAATAAGATAAATTATAGTTAACACGTGGTCGACTTTTAGCGTTCATTGTGAATGCAGTTAACTTCAGAAGTCGACCGCTGTGGTCGGCTATTGAAAATTGAATGGAAATGATTGTCCAGTTACCGACCTCCCATAAATAAATAAATTATCCCATTTTTTTCTAATTTTTCAAGCGCATATAAAATTGTTGACGCTTCTTCAGTGCAACAGCATCATTTTCCAGTAAAAAATGTATAGAACTGAATTACATTTGTCGTTTCTATTCAAAGCGCATTTATGCTTCTCGTATTGGAAAATAGCAATGGCACATGTAGAATCAAAATTAGTTTACAAATCACTTTAAAAGCATTTATTTTTTTCACCTACGAAGAGCACTTTTTGTCGCATTTTAAACTTAGAAATTCAAAATATAATATAAAATTGTCATTTAATAAATGCTTTATTTCAGTAGTTATTTCTTTAAGCTAAAGAATAAAAGTGCTCGACTACTAGAGGGTGGCCGACTACTAGTGTTTTCACCCTACGCATCGAGAATATTTACGCTCTTTCAAGATTTTTGTGGCAAAATTTCTAGCGCCAGAAATCTCTCTCTTTTATTTTCTTTCTGATTTTAAGTAACGCGTCAGCTGTTACGTTCACACGTGGAAACGTATCGCAGCTTGGATCGACCGTGCCCGTATGCTAATGCCATGAAAGTTTCATAGGGAAAATTTGCGGTACGCTTCCCTCTTCCCAGCGTTTGCCAAGGCGGTTGAAATGTAGCACGTTATCTGCATTCGACGCCTCTATTTTTCGGTTCTTCCTCGAGGAAACGATTAAATGCCCGTCCCCGAATCTCGAGCTGGTGATAACCTGTCCCGCGGCCAGCCTTATCGATTATCAGCCGATCCAGCGTGAAACGCGTGTCGGGCTTGTTTTTTAAAGGGGCACGAAAGAGGTTCCTTGGCTTATTTGCCATTCATGTGGCGGCAGATTACATCGGCCACGAAGACACCTCTGTTTTGTTATTGTGGCAGTTTCTAAAACCGCTGGTGGAGACGGCTTGCAAATTTCGGGGGGAAGCTTTGCCACAGATTTAGTGCAGATTCCGTGGAGAGTTATCTTTGATCTAACGTGCTGTCGAATCAGGCACAACATTTGTAGAGTAGTTTGGATTATTCTTGACCCAGTACAGTTGTAGGTAGCTTAAGATTGATTTCGACGGTGGTCGGGCCTGATAGGTTGAAATAGATATCTGTTAACCTTTCTGGTGCCTTTACGTTTTGGAGCTAACTTACGTCCACTGCCTGTATTCAATTTGATGGGGAAAAAATAATAGTCATTAAAAATAATAGTTATTAAGAAACTAGTTTTGTATTGTGAATTTGTAACTAGTGCCCCTTTGGCTTGAACATTAATAATAAAAAATAAATAGTGAACTTAGAAATCTTTCTTCTGCAAACAATAAATAATATATATAAAAAAAAAATTTGTGTTAAAAATGCACTAAAAACTAAAAATAATTCTTTTCTTGTACTGCAATTTTGATGGTGTTTTTTCACTTTAAATAAAATCGTGGAACAGGAATCAATTTAATACAGCATCAAGCGTCGAAATGAATTTGTTGTGAGATACCCTGCACCACGATTTTATTTAAAGTGAAAAACACCATCGAAATTGCAGTATAAGAAAATAATTATTTTTTAGTTTTTAGTGTATTTTTAATAAAATCTTTAACATAAATTTTTTTTTTTATATATTATTTAGTTTCTAGTTTTTTAAATTTAATTTCAAATCATTTCGTTTTCGTAAAGAACGCGAGTGGTTGATTTCAAGTCGTTTGGATTTGTGGTTATGGGTTATATTTATTGATGACTGGGTAATTTTTTTTTTTAAATATTGAATTGTCCAAACTACGCACGCCTGCAAAGTTTCAAGACAATTATATAGTTGGAAGTGGGTTAAATTTGAGTTGCCAGCTTTGAACCATACAAACAAACAAACAGAGGATTGAAACTGAATAAAATTTAAAAATAATAGTCGAACATTAAAAAAACTAGTTTCGTATTGTACTTTTGTAACTAGTGTCCCTCTGGCTTGAACATTAATAATAAAAAATAAAACTAAACTTAGAAATCTTTCTTCGGCAAACAAAAATAACAAAAAGGTGGAAATATCTGATCCGCTGCAAAACTGAAATACTATCACAAATATTACAGTTCCCAATTTTGAGATACCAGATAGATGACACATCTAACTTCATATTAGGTAGATTTATCGCAAACCTAATTAAAACCTGCACAGAACTAACTAGTACCTATCACAATCCCAATGCAAACATGTCACACACCTACTGCAAATCCGCAACAAAGTATTCCCAACTCCGCCGCAGACCTGACCCGAAGCTAAACCGTTGCCAGACACGCGCCACCTTCGCAGAATATCGAAATTTCATACTGTCCCCCTGAAACTGCAACGTGGATTCAGTGCCCGACACATTCACAAGCTCCAACAACCATTCCGCAAGTTAAGCATTCCTCAGCCCGGTCACAAGGCGACGGAGCTCGCATTCCATTCACACCAGCGATTAAAACATTCGCGAAAACAGATCCCACCGCTTTTTATTTACTATCTAATCGACCGATGTTTATCGCCTATTCATTGAAAATCGGAATGGCAGACGGACGCCGTTCGTTATCAGATAAAGTCACAATGCTGTCGAGTAGATTCTGCTGACCTCGGCAGGTATTCCTCGAGTTGCCAAAAAAAAAAAAATCCCAAGCGTCGTGGCGAGGCCTTTAAATTCACCAGGCGCGCCTTCGTCCTCCGTGCGAAGGAGAAAACGGAAACAGGCCTCGCCAGGATCACTTAGCAAACTTATAAAACTGTACCTAATGGTCGGTGAAAAATACTCGGCAGGATCCACGCCAGCCTCGATGGAACTGTTGAAGACGCGGCTTGCCGATGTCGCAAGTTGCAAAACCCCGTTACGAGAGCGATCTGATTTACCGAGGGACGGTTGTCCTCAGAATTTATACGGTGTTGACATGTCTGCTCTTCCTCAGGGTCGCGTTACGTTCAGACGTTTTTAGAGGCTGCTATTATTGTAGCCAGGAGCGGCCGGCAAGGTTCCTGGTGGGAGGAAATCTTTGTGCGCATAAGTAACTATGTATTTTGACGTGCGATTATTTTCGTAGTGGGAAAGCTGGAGTGGTAGCTTGCGCGATATTTCCGCCTTTGTAAATTACAAAGAAAATAGGTCTCGCGTGTTTATGGAACTCAGTTACAGGGGCGATAGTAGATATTCAATGTTTGAGGGGCTTTTGTAAGTGATAGTCTATGTGGAGTTAAGTGTCACCTTCGAATTTACTCACGGTGTAGAATTTTTTGTAAATTTTATCGATTTTAAAATATTTATTTAATAAGGCACATTGGTAGCTTCTTTTATATTTGTATTTCTGTGAAAAAGTTTTCTTTAGTTTCTCAATTAGATTGCGACGTCCTCAGTTGAAGCCTCTACGTTTAGGTCCTTTTTTTTTTTTAATTTTTGGTTACCTTCAACAGCCCAAAATCGGGTCCTTCTTAATTAACCCTTCGTTGACTCTCTGATTTTGACGCTCTGAACATTCTATATGCAAAATAAATACCCTTTTTTCAAAGCCGACTTACAAAATATTTTTTCTCGGAAATTATTATAATCAAACATGAACTCTGTAAATTTTTAGCTTTTGATATTGAAATTTGTAAAAGTTACAATTTTTTAAAAGTTTTTTTCGTTTTTTCTCCACGTGTGGTGATCTAGAATTATTTTGCAGAAACTGTGATGAAAGGTCAATAAAAAAATTATTGGAATATATTCTAGAGACCTTGAAATTGACCCATGATTTTTTTCATAATAATTGGATTGTTTGGATGAGAATGGCACTTGTTTAAAAATTGCTCTGGGTGTGAGCCACCCAGGTATGTCAACGAAGGGTTAAAACGCATATTCTAAAGTAATAAATGAATATAGAGATAATTCTTGTTTTAATTTTTAATCGTCATTTCGTTGACTTTAATGCACAAAAGGACAATTTTAAAAATATTTACAGGGGAGAAAGTTATAAATATAAATGCAAGAGCGTGTACGTGATGCAAAATAAAAAAGTAAAGGCATTTTATTATAATCTGTAATACAGTCTCCATCTTGTGTCGCAAACAAAATTTTGATCAACAAATTAATACAATTTTTATGTTGATGTTTCTGATTTTATTCTTTTTTATGGGAAAAAATATTTTTTGATCTTTTTTTAAGAATTTATATTGAAAATGTGCTCCCGACACATTGTGGGGAATAGTTTCCTGCACCTCCCTGTAAATTTTCATTCAAATCGTTGGAGCGGTTTTCGAGATTTTACGTTCACCGTTTTGGAAAACGTAGTTTCTGGGAAATCGCGTTTAAAATTGGACGTGCAGATTTGTCGTTATCCGATCTCATGTGCAGTTCGGGATCCGGTTGCGCTTAAAATACGTAAAAAAAAAAAAAGATGCAGCTAGCGGAATATGCAAAAATCCTAAAAAAACAATTTTCGAAAATTTTAAGGGTAACCTTCCCTTCTCAATACATCGGGAATATTTATTAATACTTACTTTGTGTGTAGCATTCACTGTGGGTAAAATTTGCCATTAGTAGTTCAGATTCACATTTTTGGATTTCTGATTCAGAAGTGACCCAGTTAACAGGCTAATTCATCTAGAACGGTGTGTAGTTTATGGTAGTTACAAACAATATTTTCGATCGCATTGCATGTCCCCAAATTCTTTAGCATACTTTTTACATCTTCCAATACTCTGCCCCATCTAAGTCCAAATAAAAAATAAAAAATAAAAATTTTTATGTTAAACGATTTTATTAAAAATGCACTAAAAAGTAAAAAAATAGGAACAACACCGCTGTCGAGTATCAAATTGCGCGTACTAAGATGTTCCATCAAAACCAGTTCATGACACTTCGCGTCGCCACCCCAGAAAACTCGACCGCAACCCGCGTGCGGGCCTCGCTCAGCCCCGCTTCTCACGCATACCCCCCGAACGCCCATCGGCGTTCTCCGCACAGGCCACGCACCGCGTACCCCCTTTACCGTGCCCGAACGGTTAAATATCACTTGCCCCCCCCTCGCGGAAGGAGCCAACGGACAGCCCGTCGCGCCACGAATTCCCGTTTCTCGAGAACACGAAATTGTTGGAGCCGGGGCTCCAACTGGCAAATAAGCGATAGCCTGAGCAAGCCTAAATAGATAACGGCTGATACGGGAGCGTTATTTAATTTCCAGCCTGGCTCTCGAGCGATCGTGCCCCGGGGCACGATGGCCGCGCTCGATCGTGTCGAAGGATCGGTGCACCGAAATCGCGGAAGTTTTCTGCGGTTCGAGAAATGGAGGAAGCTGTGAGGAGCAAGGACCACTGTAACAGCTGTTTCGTATAAGGAGCTACAGGGACGAGGAATTGCGTGATAAGAGTACGCTTGAAATAGAAACTCGCTAGCAAGTGAAAGAGATAACGTTGGGCTGCCTATGCAATGAATTCTTCGAGGCTCGGGGAGGAATTAATTTAATGGTTGCTCGAGGTGTCGCATGCTATATGTGGAGCACGCGGATGTTGGGCTCTTCAGCCTGTGCAATCTTCGTATTCAATTCGTCCCTGGAGGTAAAAATAGGTTTCTTGAACGATTTTCAAGCTGTGTTGAAAAATGTCCAAGGAACAGGATTAAATCTCCATTAGAAATTTAAGGGTTTCATTAGGGATAAACTCATGAGGCGTTTTTAAAATTTTTTTTTGGTAATACACTACCATCACTTGTTACAATGAGAAATACGTTCCACTGTCTTCTGCACCTCGGAATATACGATTCAAATTTTGCCTCCCTGCTCTCTTGTAATTTAAACCGTGCAAATTCATTTTTAACAAACGTACAAATGTTTGCCCCGCTTATCTAAATGACGGATGCTCACGGGAGTGACTGCATTCCACGTCTAGGAATGACTGTGGATCATTGGAAGCTTAGTGACCCAGATCCAGCGTTGCAATAAAATTGTTACACGATATCTCATTATCATATTGTACACAACGGATGTCGAGCGACCCGTGGGATCATTTATGCGAATCGCTGGTTCAAGTAACTCTTTAATTGCGCACTCCTTCGCAGTTGTTATCGATATTTTGCTGTGGGGGGAGAGTCTTGGGGGAAATGAAGGAGGATAATTGTAACGAACAGTTTAGTTACAAGGAAACATTTCCCAGATTGGAAAATAAGATATTGGGAGATGATTGAGCATCACTGCCCTTCCTATTTGTTTTCAATAACACACGGAGTCAATGTTACTCTGTCCCAGATTCGAGCTAGCAATGTTAGCAATAATTACAATTAAATTCTTACTATTCATTTTCGTGAAAATGAAAGGAAATTAATTTTCCAACTCGTCCAACGATGATAGCCCTCAATCTTCTCCACTTATTATAAAGCATTTGGAGAAGCATTCACCACCGCAAATTCAATAACACAGAGTTATTGACAACCAGTAGCTCTCCTCTCGTTATGCCCGAAAGGGGAAAAATCAGGCGGAGCGGTTAAACACACAGTTAAAGGCTCGAAAAAGCCCGCGGCGTGGCAGATAATAGGTGGCGCGAAATAGTGGAAACGTTGAAGGGGTAATTGCTGTTTTGGAGCCAATTTCCTCGCCCCTCTGAACGCAATAAACTGGCGCGAGCGGCGGTTGTTGCGCCCCGTGCTCGTCCGGTCGTGTAATAGAACAAAGGCAGCAACAACGACGCGAAACGGGGAGAGAGAAGGAAGGAAAGGCCGCTGACTAATCATCGGAAAATAAACAGGAAGGTGCTAGTCGTGGGCGTGGTGTGCACCTGCACCACGCTGGAATGCACATGCACCGGCGCGCGTGCAACAGGCTCGAAAAAGTTTATCGATCGAGGGACGACGGCTGAAATTACAATTAATTCAGCGTGAACCCAGGAAATATGTAACGGGGGAACGCTCCTATGGGCACACTCCTCGCGAATTTCCTCGGTGTTAATGGACAATGAGAGAAAAATTGGTCGCACATTCGAGTTGCTGAATGTGGGGCTTTGTAATTTGAATTTCAGTAACTTTATTGCGGTTATATTGTCTGTTAGTTTGAGTGGCGGTGAATGGGAATCTTCCATGCGGAAGGGAACAGTGTACAAACTCCAGCATGCTCGCATTGAATTGAAGGAAATTCATGAAAAGTGAAAGGGTATTGTTTCCGGTTTAATAAGAATATACACAAGTATATGTATAAAATATGAATGAAATTGATACTCAGCTACTTTGGGCATTAGGCCCATTTCAAGAAGATCCTAATAAAGTCTTTATAATGATTCTTGTATACTTACAAAGTATGTGTAGATTATTTAACAGTTAATGAACGATACTCAGTCACTATGGGCATAAGGCCCATTTGAACAAGATCCTAATAAAGTCTTTATAATGATTCTTGTATACTTATAAAGTATGTGTATTCTATCTAAAAGCTAATTAACGATACTCAGCCACTTTGGGCATAAGGCCCATTTGAACAACATCCTAATAAAGTCTTCATAATGATTCTTGTATACTTACAAAGTATGTGTATTCTATCTAAAAACTAATTAACGATACTCAGCCACTTTGGGCATAAGGCCCATTTGAACAACATCCTAATAAAGTCTTCATAATGATTCTTGTATACTTACAAAGTATGTGTACATTATTTAAAAGCTAATAAACGATACTCAGCCACATTGGGCATAAGGCCCATTTGATCAAGATCCTAATAAAGTCTGTATAATGATTTTTGTATACTTACAAAGTATATGTACACTATTTAAAAGCCACTGAACAATTCTCCACAAATTATTAAACAACACACATTTTTTTGGGCCTACAAAATCTGGGGCCTCCTTAAATAAAATCCTCAGTCATTCAGGACAAAGGACTCGCCCGAATGACATCGATATCCATCCACTCTGAGCATAGTATCCCAAAGGGTTAAAACGATCACCACTTCCACCGCGGTGGACAAGAATCTCAGGCCCAAGGTGCACGTGGAATCACCAGCAGCTTCCGGAAGTCCCCACCTTCACAGGGGAAAGCCGCAGGAGCTTGTTGAGGAGAAAGATCGCACGGGTCCCTCGGTGGACAGGAAATTGCAGTGCACGGCATTAGATGACGCGAAAATCCCCATAGAAGCGAATTCCGGCCGGCTGGGCCCGTGCGCCGTGTTGTGTCCGGTGCAAGAGAGCGGGACAGAGAGAGTGACGCAGAAAAAAAAAGGAGGGGAGCAGGTGAGGGCCAGGTGGTGCGTCGTAACGTCGTCGTCTACTGCCGTCGCTGACGTCGGCGTGTCCTAGGGCCCTTTTCAGAGCTGCACCGGGCCCGGCGCGCGAGGCCCGAGGGCAGCTGCATCTGTGAATACGCGGGCCACCCCTTTCTTCCTCCGCGAGTCAAGAAACCCCGCCGAACCGCGCGAGCATCTCGGCTGCATGCTGGCTGCGTGCTGCTCGTGAGAGATCCGGCCCAGAAGGGAAGCGGGCTTCCTTCTGCTCGCGGAGGGACGTGAAAGCGAGCTCCGGGCTGGATCCTCGCGATCCAGCGTTTCCACCGTGCGGATGTGGGCCAGGTGCATGGTAATTGCAGTGGACACCGTCACCTGTTGATCTGTGCACGTATCAGCTACGTGGACGGGCGATTGCACTGCTGGCTGGCGCGAAACGACGACGGACATGGCTTCTCTTGGGTGTTGTTGATTTGTTTCACGTAGTATCTGGGGGTGAATTTCTAGGGGTTGAAAGGGTGGATCATCGTGGCTGAGAGTTTTATTCTTTTGCTTCAACTTGGGTGAGTTTCTTATAAGATTTTGGAGGTGGAAGGGGTGAGATATTTTGGTGAAAGTATTTGGGTAGTTTTGGGTTCGTTGATTAGGTATTTTTTGGAGGTACATGTGGGTATCTATGCTTGGGTTTATTTGAAATTTAAGAATCATTTTAGTTTTCAGTAATCAGAGATCCAAAATTGTTGTGAATAATTTTTGAAGATTTAATGTAGAGTCGCCAAAGAGTGTCTTTGCAACACGTAGAGTATACGCGCAAATTCGTATGCACCGTGCTGTTTAGGAACCCGAAGAGTGGGAGAAAGGGAGCAGCTGCGAAGCTTTGACCCCTCTCTTCAACTTTTGTCATGGCAGGAAGACTTATTTCTCCCTTGGGCTCTTGCTGCCCGAAATCCTCCAAGGCTACTCCATTTATCGAAACCTTCCAATTGACTCTTTCAAGCCTTATCACATTTTCCATCAAAATTGTTACCGCGAGTTTCGGAAAAGTCTCTTGAAAGTCACCCGCGTAGTATTAGACAATCTCCATATTCCCAGCTACTCAAACTTACATGCAAAATTGACATGAGTTGAAGAGACTCTCCTAAAAAATACACCGTGTAGGTATTTTGTTTAAAATTCCAAAAACATGAAAATGGTGAAACCTCGGGAAACAGACACTCTCCCGCTAATTTTGCCAAAGATTTTCCACACTAGCCTCCAACCGCACCAAAGCTAACTCGAGCAATAAAAAAATCCAACCCACAAAAGTCCTCGGGAGTCCCACTCTAGCCTCGGTCGATCCGCGCCGGGATTCAATCCACCACCACCTGCCTAAACAATTATGCATGCAGATCTTGTCGCGTTTCCCGGTATTAATAAGCGCGATTAACGAGCCGAGCAGTTTCCCCTTCCCCGTACAATTACGTCGACTATTAATCAGCAATTAATTGCCCTTCTAAGTTTTGTCGATCGTTCGTTAGCCGTGTCGCGCATAATTCCCGCAAATCCCCGTTGCGCGGTGTGTGTTTGCCCCGACATAGTCTGCTGCGGACGCGGATGCTCGCCAGCCGTTGGCTAACGATCATCCTAGCCGATAAGGCAGCAGTTTGAAAACGCCAGGCTAGGCACGCGATAGTTGGGTTTAATCGCTCCTCGGCTATTTTCGCCTGATCCGCGGCGTTCATCGGCGACACCGAAGGTTACTTCCTCTCGGAACGATGCATCCGGGGGCCCACCTGCCACGGCTCGATTGGAAAACGGGACGTGTCTTTTAAGAAGGGGGTACACTTGGGCCCCAATGATCCGCTCCGAGCGGCCACATACGCACGGCGGAGAGGCTGCCCCCCACCTAAGCGCCTTCCAGCCACATGCTACAGGCGACAACCGCCTCTTTCGCTCTCCGCGCGCCCTCTCTTTCCCTCGGGCTAGAAGACGCTCGAGAAGGGGCACATTCTCCGCCGGTTGTGTGCGGCTGTACGGAACGATTCATTGGAACGGCGTGCACACGGTGCGCGCTGTCCACCGCACGTGCTGCCGCGAGCACGTGTGCCACGATCCGCATGGCAGAGCTGTGCTGAACATTCGGCAGAGCCGTGGGCGAGCTCGGATCGAATATCTGGATTAAGATGTGTAGATCACTCGAATTAAAGTGGAATTGAAACTCCACGGTATAGAGTAGCTTGGGCAGATGTGGCGTCTTTGGAATGGGGGGGGGGGGGGGGAGGAGGTGATGGTGTGGGAAAAGTAGTTGGGGATTCTGGATGAAGGTCTTGGAGAGTAGTCTGCTTGTTTGTCAGTGTGGCGCGGGGAGTATGAAGCTTGAAGTAGTCACTTGGGTTGTGGAAGCTTCGGGTACCTTGTTCTGACTCGCGAAGCAGATTTTCTTAGGTAAAGACACTTTCGCACGGGAGATTTATATGGTTAACCCTTCGCGGTCACAACTTCTTGTGATTATAAATCGGTCACATGGGGTTCATTGCATTCCCAGCGTCGTTTCTGAGTTACAATTTTCGTATTTTTGAATACCATAGAAATGTAAATTTTTGTATGGTCAAAGTAGTAGTTGAAAAAATAGTTGTGGAAAAAAGGGGTTCATTGCATTCCCAGCGTCATTTCTGAGCTACCATTTTCGTATTTTTGAATTCCATAGAAATGATGATCCCATTTTGATATGATGAAATTAGTAGTTGAAAAAATAATTGTGGAAAAGAAACGATTTTTATTGTGTTAAAATTCACCAAATCTTTAAATTTTAAAATTAAGGTCTACAATTTTACAGAAATATTGGCAAAGACATATACTTTCGGAAGAAAATTGACCACGAAAGATTAATTAAAAAATATGGATACTATGTGAGTGAAGTAGTAATTAAAGTAGTTACAGAAATATTCGATTCACTTAAACAACTGAAACCTCCTCCAACCTTTCCTCACAATTTTGAAGCTTTATTTACTTTTTAACCGACTTTAAAAAAGAGGGGGTTATAGATTCGACCCTAATGTATATTTTTTTTTATGTTTGTTCCCGCATAACTCCTCAACATATGGACCGATTTTGATGATCTTCTTTTTATTCGAAAAAATTAAAACCGACATAAAAAAAAAATTGCACTAAAAAGTGGAAAATAATTTTTTCCCTTATTTAATCTACGACTTAAAAAACACGACAGTGGTAGATTAAATAAAAGAACAAATTATTTTTCACTTTTTAGAACATTTTTATTTTTATGAAGTCGCTTTTAATTATATTTTTCAAATTTTTTGTTATTACATTCAAGTAATCTTCCTCCCCTCTCAAATGTTACTAACAGCATTTAATAAACTCTCTTCTGGTTACATTCCTCTCATTCGGCAATCACTGTATCAACTAAAAAACTTCGTCAAACATACCTACACGAAGTTTCCTTAATTAAAACACAAGATTTATCAATTAAATCTTCTAGGCCTCTTAAAAACCAGTTAGCCGTAGCTCCAATGTAAAATACAAATCGTAGAATCGTGTTGACACGCGCGAGGAATGCCGATGCAAATCGGCAGAAGTTGAACGCTGACCGCTGACGGACACAAGTGGAATTCACGCGCAGTAGATCCAGACGTGCCCCGTCAGACATCTGTCCGTCTCCAGAAATCATTAGCGCTGGCCTGGAACTTGATACCTGGCACCAGCTCCTGCTCCATCCCCCCCCCCCCCCGCCGAATATCGCGTAGCTGTTGCGACGCGAATATTAATCTCGCTTTTCCCCGGGAAATAAATCCATTCTCCCTGGTTCCGCTCGTATCAGTGCATCCGCCGGCGCATCGATGCAACTGGTCAGCGGACCATCTGCCGTTGCAATTAGAAGGAAGCACGCGAATCGTAAAAAAAAAGTTACAGCAAGGTGTGCTGCTTTCCACCTGTTTCTTCTCACCTTTTTCTCTCCCCTCCTCGTCCCACGATTCCTTTCTTCCGCTGTCCCATTTCCCGTCGTTTTCCACGGCCGGCTCTTTCGTCGCGCGCCCGAAAGTCTCGCTCTCTTCTGTTGCTTTCTGGCATTTAAATTCCCCCGAGCGTGACGCGCATCAGAAAAAAGCAGCGCGGGCATGGCGTCACTTATTAAACACGAACAAATGGGTTTCTATTCGGAGGAATGAAAATGAGAGGGAATGAACGGGCCTAGTCTCGAGCACTCGTTAAACCGGTGTCTGTTTCCAGACAATGGTTTTTATTTGCTGGGCGAGGAATTTCTGGGAGTGTAGATTTTGGAAGCTGAAAGGTGTAGGTATTTTAACCTGGTGTATAACAATGGCGTCTACGTTGAAGCTTCATGTTATGAGCTCCCTTTTCCAGGTACGAACGAAACATTGAATTGGATTCTTTTGAGAAATTTTGCGCAGCCTGTGCCACGGGCTTGATGCATTTGGTGCAGAAAGGAAACTCGTGAAATCCCCCTGTTAGTTGGCCCGATGCGCAGGGAAAATGGGGAGGCTCGATCGGAGAGGAAAGGTGCACATAAAAGCATCGCGGGGCGTTATTGGCACATGCCACGACTTGTCGCGACACTTGTAAAGCACACCTTGCGGCCCTTGGCCAATGAAACGACGCGTTCTTCCACGGCGTGGCCTACCTTAGAGTAGCCACACGACAGGTGTTCCCCGTTCCTGCCAGCAGGTTTCCGTTCTGTTGGAAACGGGACGAAAGGATCGGCTGGAAGGCGGTCAGCGGGAAGATCGGAATTAATTTGTGGGGCTAATCACGTATCGACTCGAGTGATGTCTGGTGTAGGAGGCATTTCTGGGGAAGTACTGTGATGGATTGCTCAGTGATAGGTTCATTTTTGCTGGATTAGTATGTCCAGTCGATTGTTAGTAGTGTTGGTTACTTGATGTTGGAGAAGTAGTGATAGAATTTTATGAACATGTTGACTTCGGTAGAGAGTTTGATGTTAAATTTAACCAAATTTTGTGAGTAATATTCGCCACACGTAGCTCGTTTCCTTTCACCAATTTATCGGTGGCCCTCTGGATATGGGCTGCAGTTGGCTCGGCCCACGGCAGGTGCATAATTTTCACTGCAAAGTATTCAACCATATCGCGTGAAAAGACAAAGTGAAGAGGAAGGTTTCTTCAGACTGTGGTATTCTAGGACTTTGGTACTCTCAGCGTTCAGTGTATTGAGATTTTTTGGTACTTTTGGCACTCGATTTTCTGAGAACTTGGTACTTTTAGATGTTCGTATTCTGAAGCTTTGACAGTCTCAAGTTTTTGTTTTTCAGCTCTGGAATTATTTTTCCTATTCCCGAGCTTTGGATTCTCAAGCTCCGGAATTCCCAAGCTCTGGTAGTCTCAAGCTCTCGAATTCTCAAGCTCTCGAATTATCAATCTTCCTTATTCCCAAGCTTTTAAATTTTCAAGCTCCGGAATTCTGAAGCTCTGGAATTCTCAAGCTCTGGAATTCTCAAGCTCTGGAATTCCCAAGCTTTGGAATTCTCAAGCTCTGGTATTGTTAAGCTCTGGAATTCTCAAGCTTTGGAATTCTCAAGCTTTGGAATTCTCAAGCTCTGGTATTGTCAAGCTCTGGAATTTTCAAGCTCCGGAATTCCCAAGCTCTGGTAGTCTCAAGCTCTCGAATTCTCAAGCTCTCGAATTATCAATCTTCCTTATTCCCAAGCTTTTAAATTCTCAAGCTCCGGAATTCTGAAGCTCTGGAATTCTCAAGCTCTGGAATTCTAAAGCTCTGAAATTCTCAAGCTCTGGAATTCTCAAGCTCTGGAATTCCCAAGCTCTGGAATTCTCAAGCTCTGGAATTCCAAAGCTTTGGAATTTTCAAGCTCTGGTATTGTCAAGCTCTGGAATTCCCAAGCTTTGGAATTCTCAAGCTCTAGAATTCTCAAGCTCTGGAATTTTCAAGCTCTGGAATTCTTAAGCTCTGGAATGCTCAAGCTCAGGTACTGCCAAACTCTGGTATTCTCAAAATGTTATATTCTCCGCTTTGGCACCTTCAATCCCAAAACACATTATTCCCTCAACTTCATCCCTTCCAACCACTCTCAATTCCCCGATACATATCTTCACCAATTTTGACATGATCAACCGGCCAGCCTTGCCTCCAAAAAAGGCTCTCCAATCAGCAATTACAAATCAATGGCCCTATCTCACAGAATCCCCAATTTTTTTGCCCACGAAGTAACCCATATTACAAATACCGTTCCACGCTAAGTACTCTAGTCGGTATATCCACTTCGCGACTCTCAAGCTAGAACTTTCTCTGGCCCGTTAGAACCGTCTCCAAGGCCCCCCCCAAAAAACCTCCAACACCCAGGGCCGACGATTTTTTTTTTATCGCCACGTGAAAAGGAAGGAGAAAGACCGTCTCGAGAAAGGTGGAAAGAGAAAACTCAAACACAATAGGAACGCGTGTTCCTCGAGCAGGCTATCCTCTTGGTTGTTGCTCTTGATCCAGGCCCGTTTGCCTATTGTTCGAGGCGTCACGGAGTCGATTTTGTCGGCTCGTAGCCGACTATTAGAAATAGTTTCGCCGTGAAGAGGTCGGCGGGGGCGGTGACCAGCTCGAGGCCGTGTAAACTCGCTTTTCTGCCTGGAACATGGCCGAGCAAGCGTACACTTCATCCGTTGCCTTCGACAGAAATTCAACCATGACACATACGTCGGCGATGAAGCTTATCCATTTTCCTCTTTTTCTCAAAAAGCATTTCGTCGGGTCTGCTGATTTCGCGAGTGCCTCCAGAGGAATTCGATGCAGAAACGGGCGAAAATTGAGGATGGGGGTAGAAGTAGAACGCGGAGGAAGCAGGGCTAAAAAGCTGATCTTTTATTGCCACAGTTAAAATTGTAGACCCATGAAACCAGGAAACTGATGGCCGTGCGAGGAATGTTTAAATGAAAGCTCGGAGGAAAATTTTTTCAAATGAAAAAATGCCACAACAAGAAGTTTTTGCGAACATACATGGAACTATAAAGGTTATGCAAAATGAGGAAAATTTTTTGTTGAAATTGAACAGTTATTGGTGCCAGCTTGGATCAGATTGGAATTGAAAGAATGGTTCAAGTTGGGGGGAAAATCGGCAGAATACAGTGTAGAAGTAAAGGAATACGTAGCGTGTGAATACAATGTCCAAGAAAATCGTCATGCAGTAGTCAGACAGCGTTACATAAAGATGAGGGAAACGGTAAATCGGTATACTGTCGTCTTCCATTTGAATACATTCCCTGGAACAATATACCAGGCATTTACAACGTCAACTTTGAATGTTAATAGCATATTTACGCCGCCCTATATAAGCATCTGCGTACAATTGCTTGTGTACAGTGATCGTTCATTGTCATACGGCCCACATCACCCTTCGAGCTTAAGTGCAACCAGCTACTGGAACAAGTTGGAAATCGTAAATAGCGGACGAAACAGCGTATTCGAAGATTTGAATTTAAGAGGCGTTGAACTTGGTGGGGACGGAGCTGCAAGCTCGCGCGAAGGTCGATGACATTAACGCCAAAAATCCGATGGCTTCCCCCGCGCTTCCTTAATAATCGCATTCAGTGACTGGCATTTAAACGCCTCCTCAGCTTTCTAACGTCCATTTAAACTCGTCGATCTCGACATTCCACGGGCGTGCGTATCGACAGTGAAGTGACTCGACCGAAAGCCGATCACGTACGTTTCGCTCGGAAACGAAAAAAAGCAGAGGGGCGTGACTTTTGTGGGAAGGGGGGGGGGGGGATTGGTGACCTCGCGGTGACAGGTGAGCACGGACGCCAATTAATCTGTTAGGACAGGATGACGAGTTAACTCGTCGTGTGGAAGCTCACACAAATTGAGTGCGACGAGTTAACTCGTCATGTTAAATTTTGCACAAATTGAGTTAACTCGTCATGATAACATTTTCCGCAAGTTGAGTATGACGAGTTAACTCGTCACGTGGAAGCTCCACACAAATTGAGTACGACGAGTTAACTCGTCATGTTAAAATTTGCACAAATTGAGTATGACGAGTTAACTCGTCTGAAATTTGCACAAATCGGGTGTGACGAGTTAACTCGTCGTGTTAAAATATCCGCAAGTTGAGTATGCCGAGTTAACTCGTCATGTTGAAATTTGCGTCAATTGAGTATGACGAGTTAACTCGTCACGTGGAAGCTCACACAAGTAAGTTTAGTACGAGTTAACTCGTCATGTAGAAACTCACAATAAATGAAACTGCGATATTTTAGTTACTCTGCGATGATGGAGTGCATCACCTATTTTTGAAATATGCATTCGTGGTATACTTTTGGAAAAAGATGACCCGCCGAACAATTTAATTTGCTCAATGTTCACGTGTGTTAAAATTGTCTCCCCTCTTGCGAGCGTTTCGTGAAAACCATTGAGAATGACAGCGAAAATAATCGTTTCAAGAGCGGCCGTGTTAATATTTCGTAACCCATTGTGCCTTGCAGGAAATACTTAACCTGTTTGCTTCTTCTTTTCTTTAACCCGAACATGACTATTGTCAGAGTTTAATTTCTGGGGTCACTTGAATTCTATGATGAAAGCGAGTTTCATCAGATTTGAATTAGGGAATACAAACTTGCAGCATACATAAAACACTGATGCCTATGAAAGATATTCCTGCTTATGACACGTAGCAATCAAAGTTCTCTAATATTATCAAGAATTAAATTAGACTACCTAAGTGTATCTTTAAAATGAGAAAAGCTTTCTCAATGAAACCCGACGGTTTAGCCACTGGTCACGGTTCCAAAATAGAGTCCATCAATAAAACTGCAAATCCGGCAGCGAGTAAGTTCCTCGAAATGGAGTACAAACTTCCGGTTTGCACAGGCTATCGTGCTACATCAGAATTTGTCGTAGAGACATGCTCTGTATACAAGCTCGATCGAATGCGCCTTAACCCCTTGATATTTGATCTTCATAAACCGGATGTTCGTAAATATTGATCAAGCCAAGGCCAGATAGGCCGACGGAGGAATTGTGGCTTTCTAACTCCTAAAAGCAACAGCCGGCCGATTCTTCTCGCTGGCCTCGAACGCGGATGTGACGTATCCAAGTCGAACTCCACCACGTGTTGATACTCTGCCTGTTCACAGAGACCAAAACGGGTTCACTGCTCCTAAATCCACATACGCACAGCGAACATCACAAATTTCGAAAATACATGATGCTTAACAAAGCGACACAACCGAAAGTGTATTTTAAAAAAAATCATCCACTACACCCCGGGCCCGATTAAAAATCAGCAGAATTTCTCAGCAAATACGACACAACTGCGAAAAAAATAAATAAATCCACTTGCAAAAAGAAGTCAAAATTACAAAATAATTTTCTTTCAGAGCAGGCCCTGTTTAAAAGGGTTAGAAACGAGCGCGGAAAGAACCTGAGAATCGAAATCGAGAGGAGGACGTCGTAAAGTATGCTGGAAACAGGAAACTGTCTATCCTAACGAAATACAAAATTCTCGAGTCCCAGAACCTAGGTCCCTAGCGACACACAAAGTGAATCTTAATTACGCTTTTCCTGGATTCGAGTGTCGCGCGACCCTCGAGGACGCATAGCCATGCATCGATCCTCCATTTTCAATTTCGTCGGGCGGCGTAAACGTAATTTCGGACGTTGGACATGCGGGCACCCGTAGTCAGGTCCGTTTCGCCGGTGCGTTGACATTTCTCTTGGAAGCAGCTTCCTCGAACGTTTCGCTTAATTACAAGCCACAAGCGAGCGTGTCCTGCCGGGCTGGTCAGCGATCGTCGTCTTCCACGATCATTCGTAATCCTCAGCTTCAGTCGTGAGTGTTTTAAAATCTACTCTGCATATTGTGTAGAAGCGTGGTTTATCAGCAGCTGGGTGAGATAACGGCTGGTGGAGAGTTCATGTGGAAGATCGAACAAAGAGAGCCTCGACAACAGTTGTACTAATAGAACGGCGGAGCTTTGGCCGGGTAGATCGGGCTGTTGTGTAAATCGGGGGGAAAATACGAAGGTATTACGTGGAAGAGTTACGAAGGAAAGTTCTCACGAGGCCGAGGAAAATGCTGACAAAGAGCAGACCACGTGCGGCGGCTGCCTCGTGAAATCAGTAGTCTCTGCCAGTACCGCGCCAGACACGCACGATGAGATCACCGCCGTTCTTCTCCCAAAGTGAACGTAGAAACAAGTCGGACAAGGTTGCAACGAGTTCTTTCAGAACATCCACCATTCAATACTACTCTTCCACGCGGCTGCTCTTCTAGTATGGAGAACTCGAGAATCATTACTTGAGAATCAGATTTTAATCCGAGCATCAGCGACTGAAACCTCCTCGCGCTAGATTCTGATTTTTCCATCTTCCACGGAAACACTATTTCAAAATAATCTTCACAAGTTTCTGCAGGCACTAACAATTTCTCCAACCCGCAACAATTAATTTCCATTTACGATGGAAATGATTCTATTATAATTTTTCGAATATTCCCGCTTGAATGATGCATGAATTGTGACGCGGTGGGGTGCAGAGGAAGTTGAAAGGAAAGTACGGGGATAAAGGAAGCCTGGTTTAGGAGGGAGCGTTTTTCTCAGAGAATTAGAATTGCATATATTCTATTTGAAAGAAACGAAGAGGAGGTAAGCTTCGGGGACGCCTCGAATGCTCGAGGATCGTTGGGGGACCTAATTAGCCGGTGTATAGCCGAGTCTCAATGGTAACGAATATCAGTGATATTTCTTCTGACTCGCGTGGAGAATTGGGGGGATACGTTTCACGTTTCCGTGCATAAGCACATGTACAAATAGAAGACGGCATCCGAGAAGCAGATGTCCCACACGATTCCTGGAAAGGAATCGACACAGCAGGACGATGCATCTTTCTGTGTGCATACGTCCAAGGAACTACAGTGCTTCCTTTCAGCATCCTAAGTAAATACATAAATACTTTGTATCGACGAACGAAGTTACATTTTAAATTCAAATCCTGTCGGCTGGGATACGATATCGCTGGTCTCGGAGAAGTTCAAGGTGACGAGGGGTAGTAATAAAAAATAAAATTAAACATTACTCGTGGATGTTAAAATACCTAAATCTGATTTAAAGTATCATTAAAGTTGTCTCTTAAGAAACATTTAAATTTAGACACTCCAATGGGAGCTGAGTCCCTTTCCCACGTTCCAATGCCCGTAAAAAAAAGGCCCAAGAAATCCCTGACGTCCCAAAAGAAGACTCCCATCCACATAAATTCCGCGACCAAAAACACCGATTCACCGATATTAATCGGAAGCATACCCCTATTTAATAACCCCCGAAGATCATCAAAAATCCTCCCAATGGAGAAAATCCTCCCTCGGAAAATGGTGCCCAAGAGCAGGAATGTAGCAACGTAGGAAAAAACGTCCTTCCCGAAAGCAGAAGCCCTGAAAATTTCCACCGCGTCGCGTCCATATTTCACCGAACGTTCGTGCCGATAGAGGCGGCAGTACCTCGGCGAGGGGGGGCTGGTGGTTCCGGTGCAGGAGCGGTACAAGAAAGAAAGGGGGTCCCCTGCTTGCGAGGAAGGACCCGACGTATTCTCCCTGTAATCGGAGCAGATGCGTCCTGCAGAAGAGAGAGACGGTTCCTGGAAGTGGCGTTGGCCATGGTGGCGCGCACTAGTGGCGCAGCCATAGATGGCTACTAGAAGGACCAGCAAAACGACCCCTCGAGCTTCTCGCCGCGTTTCGACTCCCGGCCACGGTCGGGCCCTCTCTGTCTCTCCTCCTCACCCGACCCCGTCGGCAAGGGCCCTCCCTTTCCCCGGGAATGCCTCGCGTCCATGGAGGGCAAGGAATGCGCTGGACGGTGATTCTGCTTTTTGTTGCCAGTTACGCGGGTAGAGGAAGAGAGAGAGAGAGACGGAGAGGGGGGTGGGGCGAAGGGGGGGGGGAAGAAGAGGGAGCTCCTCCTGGCCTTTGTACTTTATTTTTGGTCGGAATGGTAAACACCTTGCTCACAGGCGCCGCCCTTCGATCCTGCATCATTCTCTCTTCCCTCTTTCCTCGTCGAGCACGGGCCCAGGCTTCCATTCCCGTCGGCTCGTTTTCTCTCTACCTTTTCTTCTCACTTTCTCCTGCCATCTCTGGCTTCGCCCGCTTCCTCGGGGCCCGCCGTGCAACGGGTGTCCCGAGTGTCTCGGACGGGGGCCCGCTCGGGCGACGGTGCTGCCACCTGTCGAGCGCGCGGCTCCCTTCCCGCGAGGCTCTGCGCGTGCGAGGCGGGTCCAGGCGTGTTCAGGGGCACCGAAGGCGTGAGCGGACAATGTGGATGAAAGTTCTCTTTGGAGGAAGCCCCGCGCCACTGCCAGCGCAACTCGAAAGGCAGTCGTTCTGGACATTCGTCCTCGATTCTCAGATAACCAGTATAATACATTTATAATAAGCTGGGTATATAATACGGGGCACATCGTAGCACAGGAAACAGATTAGATAACGGAGTGTAGGTTATACAGGGTGTACCGCGAACCCGCGAGACTTCCAAAATACAAATCTCTGGAACAGTAAAACAATTTTATTTCTCACCGTTCATCTACCTTACATCGTAATATATTAAACACCCTTATATTTTCTATTCACAATTTATTGTACACTCGGTGTATCTGCTGTGGTATACGCAAAGGAATTGTTTTTGAAGCTTCAGCTAAGTTGGTTTTCAAATCTTTTTTAAGGAAACAGTCCCACGAGGAGTGGCTGTTTCGTGGCACACCTTGTATAGCTCGGCTTCTACCTTTCCGTTGCAGGCCACCTTCCTATCGATTCCTCATTGCGAACCAGATAAATCGGACCCCCGTTTCTCGGAACCGGCCAGGTAATGGCGGGGACTTAACCCTCCGCGTTTCTCTCCTCTCAAGGAAAGCTATTGTCCGTTAGTTCTGTTGGCCGTTTTTCGACGATGGGCTCCCCGGCTCTGTCTAGAATTCGGGGCCGTTCTCGTTGGCGAAAATTGATCGCGGCGAGCCTCGGCAGGCCGCCGCGGCGGCTCCTTCTCTCTGTCGGCTCCTCGCGTGACGTAACCCCGATTCTAATTTAATTTCGTATTCTCGCGCGGCGATAGAAGCGGCGAAATAACGAACGCCTCGAATTCCTCGACGAGCGTCAACGTGAAAAAAAAAAAAAGGAAGGAGATTTGTGAATGTGTTGGACAGCGGACGGACGCTGGCAAATAATGGAGACGTCGTTCTAAAGTTGGCGATTAATGGGAGGCGATGGGTCTTTGATTGGGAAATCGTTTAATGGCGGAGGAATTGTGGTAAATGATTGGGAAATTGGGAAAATCGTAAGCAGAAGTAATTGTAATATTAAAGCTTTGGGGGAAAAAATTGTAAACAATTAAAAGGTTAATAAACGAGGGATGTTAAGTAATTTCTAAATTATTGAAATAGTAAAAGGCAACAGAGTACACCCAGAAATTTATAAAAAAAAAATTATAAATGATCGTTTGGATAATTTAAAACGCTTCAATAATTCCAATTTCACATTTATATTATAACGTTCATTCAAGCTGAAGGGAACATCGCTCTAGCAATATCTCTCCTCATTTTCTTTCCCAGTGATTCCACTCCCCCACATGTGAGTCCAAAATCCCATCTTTTCCATGCGTGGAAATGCTGCAACATCGAGCCATATGGGTCCACCGTAATTACAACTAATAACCATAATTATTATGGGTTCCACTATCACCACATATTATCCGATTTCGCACGATGCCTTATCTTCCCGAAGCACATATGTCGGCGCAACTCACCCCGTGTTTCCGTGGATTCATGTGTCAAGAATGTGAGGTCCGACGTGAAAAATACTATTTCCCAGGGTTTAGTTCACTGTGGGTCCATGAAAAATACGCGGCTCCCAGAAAATATTCGCATAACCCTTTCGAGTCGAGAAATTCCAAGAGTTCCAATGCAGATGCAGCTTTCCAGTAAAAAAGAAAAATACTATATACGGTTTGATAATTTTACAATTAAAATTGGACTTTTCAATTCCATAGTGGGAGTTTATTTTTTTAGTGTCCAAGTAAATTTGCTACGGTGACATTTATGTTCCTCAACATTTAATTCATCCTAAGGAATTTTAATAAAGAAAAATTTGAAGATAGTAAAATTTCAGAATTTGCCTGACTAAAGATTACCATTACTACTTACCATTCGGCACGTCGGAAGTGACGGTGTAATTATAATCAGCGACGAGCCATTTACGGCGCACCATGGACTCACACTGAACTCAACTGGAAGCTGAACTTCAGTCAATAACCGGGCACGCAGAAACGGGTACCGATACTGGTAAAGCTGCTGATAAAGGGTTGCTCAATAGGTCGATATAGTAAACGGTGACCGTTATTTTCAAGGCCCGTTACCTTGGGCGGCTTTTTTTCAAGCAGCTTCGATCGCCTTGGGTATCACGTGCTCGATATTGTAACATCAATTTTAATCCTCATCGTCGTTAACAGTAACAATATTAACTGCTCGAGTAGCTACACACCTGGAGCCGAGATGCAGAGTGAAAATATCCACTAAATTTGTAATTAATTTCTCTGCTTTCTCCACTCTTTTCATTAATTTGTGTCAGCCTAGGGAAACAATTGTTGCATTATAACTAATCGTTGGAATTTGAATCATATCTTATCGATTAACTTTGTGAATTTGTTATTCCACACTCCGTTCAGTTTAAATTAAACTAGCACTAAAATTACCTTTATTAAATTTAATAACCAAATCAAACCTTCATCCATTTTTAAAATAAAGTCTTTATATACGCAATTATTATCTAAACAACTAATATTTTAAAATAAAATTTATAGATCAATCAATTCAATTGATCAATTAACTGAAATTAAATTAATTAAAAAATAACTGAAATTCAATAATTTGTTGGTCCTCCGAAGAACAAATTTCATTACAATTATCATTACATATGACCACCAAATATTGAAGGAACCAATACTACAGTTAGATCCACTAGAATTCTCCACTTGTTATTTAATCTTCCATATAAGGTGGGCTATAATAAACTATATCGAGTTTGACCATTACTGCCGAACGTTCTTATTGAACACGGCCGATGGTTATTTGTTTCGTACGATGCAGGGGCGATAAGGTTACGGAGTACGGTATCGAGTACTGCCAGACGAGACCGCAGAGGGTTAAATTGCACGTGGATCACGCATACTCACGGTTTACGTCACTCGTGCGTGGGCACACGTGTATATACGTCTCTACGCACGGTACGCCGACACACGATACGTACTACTGGCAATACCATGAATACCCAGTGCCGTATCGTGTCGCCCCCGTCGCCCGTTTTCCTTCGCGAGATACCAAAAGTATCCTGCTATTCTAAAATTTAACCACTTGCATTCCAACTTAATCGCACAAATCCTACCGCAGAACTTCGGAATAGGAAGAATTGTAACATACTGGCTTCCCACTTAACAATTCATTTAATTCTATAACTCACGAAATTTGGGTGGCGTGTTCGTCAAGGTAGCAATGGTTCCTTTAAATAAACAAAATCGTTTATCTTTATTTTACAATTTTAGTGAATACTTTGCTTCAAAAGTAATTACAATTGGGAATAAATGAGAAGCTGATAGGGTGGTAGTTTTTTTTTTCTTCTTCGGAAAGTCAAGGCGTCAGAATTTATGAAATTCCAGATTAAGCATCGTATATTCAGTTTTGAAAGATTAGTGTGTCTTCGATGGTTACTTTTCTCGAATAACCGTCGCTGCTCCATTCTCACAGTTGTGTATACCTGTGAACCATGCGGGGTGTAGTATCGCAGGGAAAACCAGCTCAGGAATAACCCCATGGTCAGTTGGTGCCCTTTGTGTCTCGATATCGCGTTACGATACGAAGTTAACCCTCTCGGTGCTAAGATTCGAACACTTGACATGCCGCGTGCGGGCACAGTGGATTGCAGACTACTAAGCACGCGAACCGAACGCCCATAGGCGGTCACCGCACGTGACCACCTGATCGAGTACTTATAAACGTCCATAGCTATCAAATGGTTAAAAACAATGAAACACGAGTTCTATAAATTCATTAATAAGTCCCTGGGTTCAAGAAATCACTTCACAAACTAATTATGCTTGGGATGCAGATCATCTTCGAAAACTTTCAGCCAACTGTGGCAGTTTTTCGCGTCCCTACCCTTATCTTCATCGCGCGGAATCCATTCATTCCGGACGCTGGCAATCAGCTTTTCTATTCTCACTTTGTCAACCGGTCCGAACCAGTCTGTGAATTTTTGAAACGGCTACGACGTCCTGGTCTTCCTGGTCCCCCTTTTTTTTTTACCATCGATCGTTCCTTGAACTCTATTACTCGTCGTGACTGGTACTCGCCTTTGGGATCAGAATGCTCGATGCATATTACATACTTCCCCCTTTGGCAGAGGCACGGGCAGGAAAATGCGTCTGCACGATAATTATCGATCGTTTAACGAACATTTTGTGGTACAGCTCAAGGGAGGACCAAATAAAATGTTAAAATAAAAGCCCTGCTTCTGAACGAAATCAGTTTTCACATTTAGTAATTCTGTGCCACGAATTCAGAGGTTCAGAAAATATTTTAATAAGTTTCTCTGGTTAATAGAAATTTAAATGTTTTTTTTTTTTTTTTTTTTTTTTTTGAACATCGTTTTGGTATTTTTGCGTTGCTTTTATATTTAAAATAAGGACGAATTGCCTTCGGCGGAAGGTGGGGGAGGTTTAATAATAAATTTTCTTTCTTTGTTCTTCAGTGCGTGGCCCTTCTGTTTGACGCGTTACGGCCCTGTTACCGCTTACACACTTATTACAACATCCATAGCTTCGCACCTGTGGACATACCCATGTGTGTAGACCTCGAATATTCCACGTCTCACGGTATGCTCCTTCTTCTTCTTTCTTTTCCGTGGCCGGTATCGACTTTCTCTTTCGATTTCACGTCCGATAACGCGTATCGGAGCCGGTAGAAAGCCAACAGGAAGTTCGATTTAATGGTAGTAAAACGATGTTGACCCTTCGGTGCGATATTTTTCCACTCCGCCGCTTTCTTTCTCCACGCCGAATAGTCGGGATTCCATTACAAAATTATGTTTGTTTATCAATTGTCAATTTCTCAATCGCTTCCTCATTTTCTTGTCGTATACAGGTATAACTAAAAGTGTGAGAAATAAACGATGGGGGACGCAATCATAAGAAGCTAATATAAAAAAGAAACAGACGAAAGCTCGTGCGAAATTTAAAAAAAAAAGTCTCGAGGAATATTAATTGGGTACTCTAGTGTAGATGGTGGAAAAAATTTTTTTTTTTGCTTTGTCTCGTAGTTCGTGGTGTGACAAATATTTCTGCAAAGCGACTTTTTCAAATTCGAAATATTAGCAGAGATGTTACACTATTGTCTGTAAAAACTTTAAACGCGTTTTACTCGAAACAGGATTTTTCAAGACGGGCGTTTTTTTTTGTTGCATATTTTGGAAACTACTGGGCCGATTCAGTAGCTCTTTTGCGTACACGTTCACAACGTAACTGGCTATGGTTGGAAGCTCGGGCGCGTTTCTATCTTGTAAAAGATTAATATTGCAGAAGGAAAACAGCCAAATTTTTAGTAAAAATTGAACGGTTTTAGTAAAAACACTGTCATTTTGCACATTTTTATTTTTAAAAGGCCTGCGTGGTTCCAACCACAGTGACAAAAATAATAAAGAAAATAAACCTTAGTTTTTCCATTTTGGATGACTAGAATTTTTTTTTAACAAGCTTGTTCCACCGTCTATATTTATGTATATATGCGATAAAAAAGTTCAAAAATATTCTGAGTATTACTTCAAACATACCTTAATATGCAGGCAAAACGCCAGATAGTATAAACTTATAATTTTTGTTAAATAAATTCCCGAAGATGGCGTTGAAAATGGACAGTTACACTAGAGTACCCCCTTAACTCTTAATTGTTATACTGTTTTTTTTTTAAATGTAACTGGTATATTGGTGTCATGGCGGAGCCCAAATAAAAAAGGACACAGAAATTTGTAAAGTCGACACTAAATCTCAACCTCTATGAATATTTTGTTCTTATGCAATGTATAAAATAATAGAAACATAGAAACTCAAACTATTCCTATAAAATTAATTATAAATTCAGTTTGCAAACTCAGACAACCAAAAAAAAAAATTTTGCAGCGAACTTTGCTTCCTAGGGGTCCTGGCCGACCCCAGGATACCAGTTAAGGGTTAAACAAATCCAAAAAAAAGTCTCCATTTAATTAAACAAAGATCTTCACACCCCCTCTCCAAAATTCAAGCACTTCACCCCCTATCACCCCCCTCAATAATCTCAAAAACCACGCATCCAAGCCACGCATCCCTCTGTTCCACCTCAAAATCCTCCCTTCGACCGCCCCCCCCCCCCCTCCTCGCCGCCCAAGGCCCCCGGATCGTTCATCCCGCCAGCTTGAAATCAAACGCCCCATCGCGGGCGATTCTCATCCCTCGCCGGGGCTCGCGCGGCGAGGCGTCGTTCCACGCGAGAAAACTCGTCCCCGTGAGAACTGGCCCCGCGACTGGTCAGCGCGCCGCTCCCCTCCCCCCTCCCCGCCCCTCCTCCCTCGCCCCGTGGGGATGCAAATACACAAGTGCAACCGCCGCGCGGCCGCGTTGCATCATTTAACACTGGCTCACGCTTGCGCCCGCGACACCAGATATTCCAAGACGAAATAATAAACAGGGGGAGGGGGGAGGGGCCGGGGGGAGCCGCGGCTTGCCTTGCTATCGTGGGGCCACCTCCTCCCCCCCCCCTCCCGTCCCTTTCTCCACCCCGTCGATCGACCCCGACAATCATGGAAACCGCGACCGCGCGAGTTCCTTTATAAATAGTGAGCGCGAGGCGCGTACACGTAGCTACGTACGGCGCGTACGCGAGTCCCCCGGGGCAGATCGTTGGCCTCCCGCGCGGGGAATCGTTACGTTTACGCTCGCGTACGCATCGTACCGTGGCGCGCGTAGCCCCCCGGTGCATCGCCGCGTCGTTGCACCGTGACGCATTCCGTGACGACCGCGGGCGAGTCTCCTACGGCCATCGACGAGATATTACGTGCCCCCCCCCCCCCCCCCCCCCCCGCCTCGCCTTCTTCCCCTCTTCGCCGACCCGACTTGTTCTTGCGATGCTAGGCTCGCGACGCCGGTGTACAGGGTGTCGCTCCAAATAGAGCTCGAACTACTGATTCCGTGGAAAGAGGCCGCGGGGGAAGGTTTCTTTTGTGTCTCGACCGCGTGGAATCTAAATGGATGGGGTGCGTGACTTTGCCCCTTGATTTTGGGGGCTGGGGGTGGTTTGGGAGGCTCTTTAGGGCAGGGGTTTAATTCTTTGCTGATTTTTTTTTTTTTTTTTTTTTTTTTGGTGATGTTGAAGGGAAGGTTGAAAGTTTATTGTGATTTTATAAGATTGCGTTTTTATGGTGGGGGAAATTGAAGGGCTTATTGGTAGCTTCCCTCGCGATAATAATAATGGATGTTTTTTTTTGTGGAGTCTTGAAGCAAATGTAAAAATGTTAATTTTTATATTTTTATATTTTTATATTTTTATATAATTTTAATAAAATTTTATATTTTATAAAATTTTATATTTTTATATTTTTATATAATGTTGCAAAAACCTGATAATGTTCTGTGAAGCTTTCGGTACTTTTAGGGCAGAGGTTTAATTCTTTGTAGATTTTTTTTTTTTGGTGATGTTGAAGGGAAGGTTGAAAGTTTATTGTGATTTTATAAGATTGCGTTTTTCTGGTGAGTGAAATTGAAGGGCTTATTGGTAGCTCCCTCGCGATAATAATAATCGATGTTTTTTTTGTGGAGTCAGAGGGTTGCACGTGACTGTTCCTTTTGGTTTGGAGAACGGTTATGGAGTTGTTCGGTTGGATTAATTCAACGGCGCTTATGCACTCGGTTTATGAGAATAGTAGTTGATGCGCCTTCGCGAAAGACGCACGATGTCCCAGGCAAGGAATCAGCATATTCGTTGTTGAGTACTTTATCGTTTTACGAGCGAAGAAAGATGGCGCCTCTAACAATCCATTGTAAACTGCTGGAAGCGTCTCTAAATAAGTGTCGTTCTAAATAACGCTTATACTACTGATTTCCGAGAACTAATAGTGCTAGGTAACGTTTCTTCATTTTACCATAAAATCGGAGCAACTGAAAGTGATATTTTTAGTCTCCTCGTTTTTGAAGTGGCTTCGAAATCAACTCGATTTTTCTAAACAAAAATCTACTCTTCTAAACAAGTTTATTTTCCAAACAAAAATCAACTTTTCTAAATAAGCTTCTTTTCTAAACAAAAATCTATTTTTCTAAACAAGTTTCTTTCTTTAACAAACATCTATTTTTCTAAACAAGTTTCTTTTCTAAACAAGAATCTACTTTTCTAAACAAAAATCTACTTTTCTGAACAAGTTTCTTTTCTAAACAAAACAATTTACTTTTCTAAACAAAACAATCTACTTTTTTTTTTAATTAAAGGGGAAGAAATCTTGATTGTGTTATTATTTTCTGAAATCAATTGTTCACGTGATGCTTCCAACGCTACTCGCCCTGGGACACCTTGTATAGCAGCAATCTTCTAAATCGCTGATGCTTTTACTCGAGTCTAACGATAATGCTCACCACTATGGAAGCAGTCTCCTTGTTTTTGTTTTTCGTGTCGCCCGTTTCTAGAACCGCGACGACGTCAGCTGAATTTTACGCCTTGGAGAGTTTAATGATCAATGTGATTTATAGTGATTTTCTTGCATGCATCATGCCTCTGCACAACTTTTTCTTCTTTTCCTTGCTACTTTTACATTGATGGCAAGTCTCCCCATTTTCTTTAGCGAGGCAACAATTTTTATTTCTTCGAAAAGAGTCTATCGATCCTTTAGATACTTCATTTCATTTTGAGTGTTTTATTTTGGAAAATTCAACTATCAAAATGTATATATTTAAAATTTTCGCTGTTATTATTTCTGTCTAAGACATTATATTATGAAAGAATTTTATATTTGAATCTTTTACAAGTTCCACCGCCAATTTTATTCATCAAACTCTCAAAAATAATATTGCAGTGTACGAGAAAATTACATGGCCAATTCCTTGGGACACTAAATAATAATAAAAGCCTTAACTACCAGCTGAATTTTAATCATATAATTTGAATCTCCCAGAGCAAAGTTCCATTTCTCTTCTAATAGGCATGCAATGTCCCACATATGGCTGATACCGATCACTAGCAACACCTGCATCACTTCTACATTAATTAATTTAGCATCCCCCTTACTTTCACAAAAGTTCAAATTTTAACCGCTTACCTTACAAAATCCCCCCTCTAAAATACTCAACATTTCCCAAATAATATCTCTTACTCGAAGAAAAAAAAAAATTAAAACTTCCCACAAAAGAAGATTTCCTTAGTTCCTTATTTTATAACCCAGGTTAAATTGTTTCCGTCGTGGCGTACGATAAATACGTTATTCATAGTGGTTTTCTACGAGCTGTCGACCGCGAGGCCACTCGAGGATCGACTCCTGGTCGGATAAAAATCGCGCCTATACCACTGCGCGGCCCCTCATCTTTGTTTCATTCACTTGGCGCTGCGTGTCGTGTTACGAGCGTGCACGCACGCACTCGACTGTGAAGCTCCACCCCCTCAAGGATGAGAGGTCGATCTAGGAGGTGAGGCAAGAAGAAAGGAGATAAGGTTTAAAAGCGGCGAAAGAGAAACACGGAGAAAGGAATCCTCGCTTCGGACACCGTCCCCAGTTTCATCTATCACTTGCTTCCCATTAGGATTCCCTTTCCAATATCGCAAAAAAATCTCGCTCCGCGTGACCACGCCGCCGGTATTGTCCCGAACCAAGTGTCAAAAGAGAAAGCGCGCACGATTTCGAAATTCGCCGATCGTTTTCGCCGAATCCAACCGATAATCGAGAAACCCTGCGGAGGAGAATCAATCACGCTGCGAGAAAGGATAACTAATTTTCACTGGTTCGCCCCACATTTTTCAAATATTCAAATACCAGAGAATTCGAAATTGAGTTTAGAATATTCTAGGTAGTCGAATACCAAGGACTTCGAATACAAAAGAATTCAAATACAAAAGAATTCGAATACCAAAGAATTTGTATACCAAAGAATTCGAATACAAAAGAATTCGAATACCAAAGAATTCGAATACCAAAGAATTCGAATACCAAAGAATTCGAATACAAAAGAATTCCAATACAAAAGAATTCCAATACCAAATAATTCGAATACAAAAGAATTCGAATACCAAAGAATTCGAATACCAAAGAATTCGAATACAAAAGAATTCGAATACAAAAGAATTCGAATACCAAAGAATTCGAATACAAAAGAATTCGAATACCAAAGAATTCCAATACCAAATAATTCGAATACAAAAGAATTCGAATACCAAAGAATTCGAATACCAAAGAACTCGAATACAAAAGAATTCGAATACAAAATAATTCGAATACCAAAGAATTCGAATACAAGAGAATTCGAATACAAAAGAATTCGAATACAAAAGAATTCCAATACCAAAGAATTCGAATACCAAAGAATTCGAATACAAAAGAATTCGTATACAAAAGAATTCGAATATTCTAAGTATTCGAATACTTACTGTATTCAAATACCAGAGAATCCGAATTTGAGATTCGAATATTCGGATTATTCGAATTTGAGATTCGAATACTCCTAAATATTCGAATACTCGAACACTTCAAAATATTCGAATAACTGCAGCGCTACCCCAGCGCGTGAATTTACTTGCTCCTTCGATTTTAATTGCCACCGATCGTTATCGAATCCGAGATCTACGCCCAAGTATCGACCGTTATTGGTAGCCGCGTCTAGAGGCGGCGATAATTCATTAAAAGCCAAGCGGATGAGCGGCGTCGCGAGGCCCGCGTTTCAGGCGCGTTTCGTAAGAGAGTTTCGCAGCCTTGAGCAGCGTACCCACCGAATTCAATGGGACTTTTAATCAAGCCGAAGGACGCGTAGTACTCCACGTAGTATAGCCGCCGTCTAATTTCATGGTCGAGAGAAAACGAGGGTACTACGACGTACTCGAGCGAGCAGCGCATCCGCCGGGCGAAAAGGAAACGGAGAGCGTACGTGCACGCTGCTACGTTTACACACGGTACACGCGGAGGAAATGAGCGTGTACAGCATGGTGAACCATGCGTAGTTAAATGGCTCCCCCCCCCCCTCCCTCTTCTTTGGATCGCGCGGGGGTACGCTCGGTGCGCGAAGTGAGCAACGTGGCGAGAGTTTTACAGAGCGTCGAGTGTTTGTGCAAATTGTAAAATGGACCCTTGATTTTCTTTTTTTTAGCAACAATGAATGGTGCACCGATGCGCAGATATCCATTGCAGTGGAAGGCTTCGTGTTCAACGCTCTGAGTGGCGTCGGTGTGTTTTCGCGTTGATATTTTCTGGGGAGCATCGGGAGTGTATGTTGCTCGAGCGTCCGAACTCTGTGGGAGTTAACCCTTATATGGAACTAGCAAAATACCTGTGCTTCGCTACAGTAGAATAATTCAAAGAAATTACTTTTATATTCAAAGGAGTTACTTTTATATTCAAAGGAATTACTGGTTTTTTTTTTAAGTAATTTTTTATGTAATTTTTGTAAAGTAACCCTTGCTTAACCAACACTTGTATCGCATATGTTGGTTTTAGGGATTTGTGTGTGTACTTAGGATATTCGAATTCTTTGGTATTCGAATTCTTTTGTATTCGAATTCTTTTGTATTCGAATTCTTTGGTATTCGAATTCTTTGGTATTCGAATTCTTTTGTATTCGAATTCTTTGGTATTAGAATTCTTTGGTATTCGAATTCTTTGGTATTCGAATTCTTTGGTATTAGAATTCTTTGGTATTCGAATTCTTTTGTATTCGAATTCTTTGGTATTCGAATTCTTTTGTATTCGAGTTCTTTGGTATTCAAATTCTTTGGTATTCGAATTATTTTGTATTCGAAGTCCTTGTAAGTGAAAACCAAGTTGATATCTAATAGATATCAACTAAGAGATATTAAGGAGTCCGAGATTTGTAAAGTTTCACGGATAAGTAAATTGGGATGAAATTGATCCAGTATCATATATTTACGGGAAACGAGCATACAAAAGTGAATCCAGTTCACTGAATTATTACGGTTTAATATTTTAAGAACTTATAAAATTTCTACAAAAATTAGAAAAAGTATTATTCATTATTGACGGTTATTAGTTATTGAAAGAATTTATTTGCTTCGAATGGAGTTTCATTCCAAGTAATACATTAGTAAAGGAGGAATGAGGATTTGTGACTCGATTTTGGGCCGAAATGATTCAGTTTCCGTACAAGGGTTAATCATTGAGGAGTTATGCCTACCTGTGAGGTCTCAAAAAATATGTGCATTCGGGAATTTTTTTGGGGAAAAACTTGGGGGTTTTTTTAATCAAACCTTTCTGTATTCGAAAGTGTACATGTTAAACTACTCGTATTAATTTTTGCGATGGCAAATATAAATAAATCAAAGAAATATCAGCCACCTCCCCGCAGCGATTTTCTTTCGCGTAATTTTGACCTGGTTCATCCGAAATAAAAAATTCACAGGAATTCAGTTATTACATTAAATTATCCAGTCCTTAGTCATTCATTATCTCGAAAAATTAATTTGCTA
This sequence comes from Andrena bucephala, assembly GCA_947577245.1. NCBI lineage: Eukaryota > Metazoa > Arthropoda > Insecta > Hymenoptera > Andrenidae > Andrena > Andrena bucephala. Next base: position 5,039,002 of record OX387718.1, on the reverse strand, counting down.
CAAAATGGCGGCTTCTCATAGTAAAAATATCGATTTTCGCCACAGAATTGCTCTCATTTTTCATCATTTCATCAAACCTTATAAGTAGCCATAACCCTTTTAAGCCACTTTTTGTAGCCTTGCGCCGATCAAAGTGTTTAAAGAAAGTTTACAACTTTTAAAATCGCATAACATTTATAAAATGGATCCAAACGAGTTGAGTTTTTTTGAGAAGCTACAAGGATTAGTTTGCTAAGTGACGTGTTTCGTCGTTTTGAAAAAAAATGCATTTGGTCGGAATAACAAACAAAATTAATAAATGTCATTTTTTAAACTTCGTTTTGTGAGGCTGTAATGAAAATTCAAAAAACCCGTTTGTGGATTGAAGTAAGTTGTATGCATGCCTAAAATTTCATAAAAATCCCATACGTCACTCATGATGCGATTGAAACGTTATCTACGTAATCTCGTGTGTGCATAATCGACCCACCCGAACCGTTCGAGTCACAGATAAATTTGAGGGTGAGCACCTCTAAACGCGTGCTATCTGGTGACTGTTGCAGAGGTGGGAACAGCTGGTCGTCTCGAAGCTGAAATGGGAATTGTCCGCGGTAACGCCCGGTGACTTCCTGATGCACATCCTGAGCAGACTGCCTGTACCGCGTACCTGGGACCCGGCGATGGTCAGGAGGCACGCGCAGACCTTCATCGCCCTCAGCGCCAGAGGTGAGAAACGATCGGGATTACCGAAATACGTATTTATGTGCACTACGGACAATTCGAGGGAGCTCACGGTAAATGGCCCCCGCCGAGAATCCTGTGGGCGAGGAGAAACCGAGGTCTCCCTGCATCCAGTTCCGATCTACTCGGCTCTTGGCTTCCCGGGATTGAAGTCGGGTGTAAACAGCGACTGGAAACAGAGAAGTTCAATTTTCGTTGGACTCAGTTTAGGTCAGTTCGATCTTTGGGTTCGATGGGTGCTTGGGAAATCAGGGGAGTGACCATTCTCAAGATGGTAATCAGTGTGGATTAGTGAATTGTTGGACAGTGGTGTGAATAGAGATTAGAGGGAGGACAATTCAGTTTTCCTGGGATTTATTTAATTAATGGAAGGTCGTTCTACAGTTGTTAATCACTGGAGAATGATTGGCAGTAGATAGATAGCGAATTCAGTTTAAATCCATGTCAGAAACAGAAACATTTTGTGTAGGAACAAAATTTTGATCAATTCAAATTAAGTCTGAAATTAGTACACGCGAATTGTAGACGTAATTTTTTAACAATATTGCCATTTTTTCCTTGCGCTATCTTGTGTTAGAACCCTGCCGCTGGCAACAGCGCCCTGTTGCCAGTTAAAGTGCGAAAATTCTGAGTCGTTCTTCAACAAAGTAATGCCGCGAATTAGCCAGTCATTCTTCATTCATAGTTGATCGTTGCCGCGCGATTATTAGCATCGAATGGTTAAATAAAACCGAGCGCAGATAATGAAACGAATGTCACGTGAATCGTCGCGACGGGTTTGTTAAAAATACCAATTATTCAAGAGCCGCTGTCATAAATACCCATCGTAAACCATTCGAATGGAAATTACAATTCGTTCTACTTTTCTCGCTTGCGAAATCGTGTGTTATGCAACCGTCGCGATAAGAATAATTAACGATGAAAGGAATTCATGCATGAAAGTTATGCAGTAGGCACGTCGCATCGATTTCGAACTGACTGAATGAAAACAAAGACAAAGAAAAGTGTTCGCTCTGTATCAACGAAATCCCCTCGGTGTTTTATTTTTAATTACTGTACCCTGTCGTGTCAAAAAAAAAAAAAAACGATAGCACTCGTCATGTTCTTTTTTAAGTAATTACACACTTCAAAGGGTTTGTTCTAATTAGATACCGCGGAAACTAATGTTAGCTCATTAAAATGGTTAATTAACGCTCGAATCATATATAAGGTACATATAATTAATTCCATTCCTCATTATACAGCATCGGAAGAACATAGCTTTTCTCTTAAAATTTAATTCGCGCTATAGTATTTTATTTCTTATGTTTGGGGGGCAGAGGGGGTGATATTATAGTTTTGGAGCTACACTTCTGTTCTCATATAGAGAAATGAATGTCTCTTTAATATCTTCTGCAACGTGCTGCTCCCCATTTTGCTAAAAAATTTTCAGCTCCCAAATCATACTGTTCCAATTCCGCTACTGAAAACTGTTAAAATCCTGCTACTAATAGCCCCAAACGAACGTAATATCCCAGCTCAATATTTATATTTTCACAACCAAGTAAATCACCTGTTCCCAAACGAAGATATCAACATCTCTATAAAATCCCATTTCAACCTGCTTCCATTTGAGGACTGTTACGAATATTCGATTATTCTAAGTATTCGAGTATTCGAATACCAGAGAATTCGAGATTCGAATATTCTAAGTATTCGAATACCAAAGAATTCGAATACAAAAGAATTCGAATACCAAAGAATTCGAATACCAAAGAATTCGAATACCAAAGAATTCGAATACCAAAGAATTCGAATACTTAAAGAATTCGAATACCAAAGAATTCGAATACAAAAGAATTCGAATACCAAAGGATTCTAATACAAAAGAATTCGAATACCAAAGAATTCGAATACCACAGAATTCGAATACCAAAGAATTCGAATACCAAAAAATTCGAATACCAAAGAATTCGAAAACCAAAGAATTCGAATATTCTAAGTATTAATTAGAATACTCAGAGTATTCGAATACCAGAGAATTCGAGATTCGAATATTCTAAGTATTCGAATACAAAAGAATTCGAATACAAAAGAATTCGCATACCAAAGAATTCGAATACCAAAGATTTCGAATATAAAAGATTTCGAATACCAAAGAATTCGAATACCAAAGAATTAGAATACAAAAGAATTCGAATACCAAAGAATTCGAATACCACAGAATTCGAATACCAAAGAATTCGAATACCAAAGAATTCGAATACCAAAAAATTCGAATACCAAAAAATTCGAATACCAAAAAATTCGAATACCAAAGAATTCGAATACCACAGAATTCGAATACCACAGAATTCGAATACCACAGAATTCGAATACCACAGAATTCGAATACCAAAGAATTCGAAAACCAAAGAATTCGAATATTCTAAGTATTAATTAGAATACTCAGAGTATTCGAATACCAGAGAATTCGAATTTGAGACTCGAATATTCTTATTACTCGAAGAAATTATTCGAATATTTGCAGCTCTATCCCATTCCTTTCAAAACCTCAAGCCACCTTCATCCGATTCCAGCTCCCACGATTCATTTGCTTTTTCCAAGTCACGTTATTCAAATTTTCTCAATATGGAGTATTATCGTCCGCCGAAGTGCGCGCATGGGAAAAGTAGTAATGCCCATTGAATGGCGCGACGCGTAAGGGGCGAGGGGCGCTTTTCGGCCCTCGTTAGAATGCGTAATGGCGCGTGTAACAAAATGCAATTCTTTCGCGCAGGCCTTCATTGTCAGCCTCGTTAGGAACCGTGCCACGGCATCGTAAACAATCGGGAGCGTGCATAACTCACGGCGTTAATGAATATATGCCGGTGGATCGTATAATGCACCCGGCGGAAACTATCACGTAACCACTTCGGATCGATTCGCCGTGCTCCCCTTTTTCTTCTCTTTTTATGCTTAATGGGTCATGCACACGTACAACTTATGCATGCATCGAGCGCAGAGACGGGCAGGGAAAGGGAGCAACGAAAGTGCGAGGACTTTTTGTTTCACATCGCTGCAGATGTCCGCCGCGTCGCTTCATGATTTAAAAATATTATCACTTGCGCCTCACTTGGAATTCGGAGAAAAAAAATTTCCGATTGCTTAGAGGCACATCCGATCGCTGTCAACGTAATCAAAATTCTGGAAAATTATTTCCACTGCTGTAGATTTTATTCTTTTCCCGCTAGGGTATATTCACTTGCTTGAGCCACAGTCCTTCGTGATGGCGAATCCACTGTGTCAATGCTATGGTTAAACTGGCAATTAGTATTGATACGTTTGCTGGCATCGGGTGGGGGTTTATTCGTGACTCATGCTGCGAAGCTCTGATACTTGTAAATTTCTCAACACCGTCGAGGTTATAATAATAACGTTAAACAGTAGACACGGTATTAAACGAACAAATAATGATGAACCTCTAAATGAATTTACTTATTTCTCACCAAAAGCCGCGAATGTTGAACACCAGCATCAAAACCGAGTTGCACAGCTGGCCATCGTAATTCCTCGCGCTGTAGCCAGATGACTGAAAAAAGAAACCGAGGCTCAGGGAATGGCAGAACTAAAAGTCACCCAACGAGGAAACTGAACAAAAAAAAAAGGCACTCCGCCATATCCGTGACAATCCCGCCGGTGGAGACGGTTCGAAGCTGCCGGCGTTCTTCGAAAAACCGCCCGGAAAGGAACCGTGGACGGAATCGGCGGCCAGAAACAATTATCAAAATCGCCGCGGCATACAATGTCCCTGCCAAAAACGGGTCCGGAGTCGTAGCGTTCGGGTCTCCTTGGAAAACCACGGCACGAAAGAAACCACCGAGGAGGGTTGGGGGCCGAAGACGGCGAAGACGAAGAGGAGGAGATCGACGAGATCGGGACACGTTTAAATCCCTTCTGCCGGCGCGGTTGTTATTACAACCGTCGATAGCAAAAAGCAAGGACCATCGTCCTTCGTCGTCTGGGCCCCGCTGCTCTGTGGTTCCGGCTGCAGGAGAGGAAGGAGGGGGGCAGGGGGCGGCGGGATGATTGTTTCTCACGAGCCAAACTAGCCAGCCCCCGGGCCCGGTTCGAGTCGATTGACCCTCTTTTTCAGCGGCGAAAAGAGAAGCACACGGCGCCACGAATTCCGACCGCTTCCTTGAATCGCGGAAGGTCTCTGAACCACTCTTTGCCTTCATTTCTCGGGCTCCGCGATGCTGGGGGGTGCCCGCTCTGGCACGCACCGGGATTCAGCGAGGGGGGCACCCTGGTGCACTGCCAAAGTGACGGCGGAAATGCGGAGCACTGGCGAAACTTTTCGTATTTCAAACGGTGGGAATTGTTGGAACAGTTGACTTTTTATTGGGGAATTGAGAATCCGCTGCTGAAGGGTGGAGGGAGTAGATGGGGTAGTTTGAGAAACATGCTGCACTGGGGATTTTTAAATATTGGTGGATATGGAGGTTTATTAATTTTCGGGGTTCCTTACGTTGTACATTAATTGTCATACTGAACAATTTGAAAACTCATAGTTGTATTACAAGTAGATTTAGATGGTTAAATTAGTCTAAAGGGTGGAGGAAAGTGGACAGGGTTTTCAATGTATGCTTGAACATTTCCATGAAGTTCCAGGATTTTTTTTTTCGATTGTTTCAAAAGTAACAAAATAGCTACACTTTGAAGCAAAAAGCTCATTTTCGCGTGTAAGAAAATGGACTTTGTTTACGCATAAGTCGGGCAAAAAAATGACCGTCGGACGATAGAGAATACATTTAAGAACATCTGTGCAAAATTGTATAAAAATTCATAGAGTTTTACTGGAATAATAGATAATATAAAAATCGAGGGCCTCCTACTGAAGATATATTAAGATTAACTGATGATTAGTTCACTTTTAATTTTACAATAAAACACTAAATCTGTAGGCGACATTCTTATGTCATAGTAGATTTCCTATTTCATGCTAAGACTTGCACTGTAGTTTAATTTGTCGCTCAAAGGTGTGATTAAAATCCAAACCGTTGCACCAGTTGCAAGTGAATATTTTTGCTATTTTTTCGTTGCTATTTTTGCCCATTGCTATTTTTTCTACTGGTATTTCGCGCGAGTCCATGGCGTAATGCCACGTCATTAGTAGGCTTCGAGATAGCAGCAAGTCCCCGCGAAAGATTTATAGCGGCGACACGGTGAGTTGGTCTGGTTTTTCAGCTCCTTCGTGCGTTTCATACTTCATAACGTGTTATCATTTTTGAATGCGAGATAAATGGTGAGCGAGATAGGAGGCAAGAGAGAGATTAAAGGGGGAGATATGTTAGGAGTGACGGAGGTCCATCGGAAGACAGAGAAAAGGCTGAGGGAAAATTAGAATTTTAATTAAAAACGGACACTGAGAGAGGAAGGGTAGATGAACGGGCACTCGAGGAAATGGGGGGTGGTAAATGAGAGGGGGGAACATCGTTGCGAATGGAAGATTTGGAAGAAAAGAAGAGTACGAGAAGAAAAGGCAAGAAGAGCGAAGGGAAAAGTGGGCCTTGAGAAGAAAGAACTTAATAAAGAACCGTCAAGGCAAAATGGCCAAAAGATCAGCGGCAAAGGGTGCCCGAGGAAAGCTGAAAAGGGGCGTCAAGCGTACGCAAATAAAGAACCAACCGCAAGAAAAGAAAATAGACTCAAAGAGCCCAAGAGAAGTTGTATGCGCACTGAAAGAACCCAAGAAACGTCCATCAACAGTAAAGAGCTAAAAGGAAAAAAGCAAATAAAAATGGAACCAAGGTCAGAGATCGAGGGCCTCCTACAAAAAGGAAAAAAAAGAACAGTTTCTTAAAAAAAAAATAAAAAAAAATCTTGATACCCAAATGAGAAACGAGGCGCAGAAATAATAGTTTCTCTAATTGCAACACGGAAGCATTTGATTTAAGAACGGAAACCCGCTTTTTGTGGCCAAAATTCCAAACACTGTCATATCTATAGTTTTTCTAACAAAAATATAGTTAATGTAATCGATATAACTAAAATACAATAAATAACAAAATATAACATATAATATAAAAAAAAATCTTTGAAGAGTCGTTCTTCCGCAGGAAATTTTTTTTCCAAAATATTAAACTTGAAAAATTGACCACGAAAGCAAGTTTCCACTATTTCCAATCCACTATGCAAAGGAACAAAAAAAGAGTACACACGTTTCTCAATTATAAGAAGAATTCTTAGCCTAGCCATTGCCACTTAATTCCCTACAGTAGCTTCCTAATTACAGAAAAATCCCGATCTGTTAAATTTTACCACTCAAAGCCTCTTCGGTACATACACTCCAAATTCATCCCCGCAAATTCCCAGAGCACTCGATCAGTTGGGGTGGTCCTGCTGGAATGTCGTTCTCAAATAATAACCCTGGTTTCACGGGTGCAGAACGGACGCACCTGCGCGAGGCAGGGCGAAGCCCGCGGCCGCTCTGCAAATTCAAGAACTGCTTCGTGGAATTCCGTTCTGAATGTCATTATTAAAGCCTCGGCATTTGTGTAGCTCGCGCGCACCGCCGCCCTCGTTGGATTTCTCAGCGCCGCCCGTCCATTGGACATTTCGGTTGCTCCCATCTTCCCGTGAATGAATAGTGGCGGAGTTGGCGAAAAATTCGGACGGAGCCGCGCGCCGAGAACCCCTCGACGTGTGCACCGATATACTGCCGGCATAAAACGATGAATACTGGCCGCGCCGATGATTGCCACGTTTATTGTCGACTGCCAGCGTTTCGCTTTACAATCCGCCCATTCTCGCCCGAGCGCCGGGGCTGCGCTTTCTGCGGTGTACGAGTGGCGACGTTGTATTCTTCGCCGATCGAGGAATAACGAACGGAATTTTTGCGCGGGGCCGCTCGCTCCAGCCGCGGATAGAGTTGTTAAATCGGCGCTGACAGCCGCCGGGGAGATTCAGGGGCTGAAATTGGAATGTAGTGCTTCGCTTTTTGTGCCCTCTGCCGCGGCTGAAAGCGCTCGATTGTGGGAGCTTATGCGAGCTTCGACGCGAGAGCTTCAATGGAGAGGGAATGGTACCGAATATGAATATAGGTGCACGGCTCTGAGAATCTGTTTATAATTTCTAAGTACTAGCTTTTATTCTTTGCGACTTCACGTGGAGATATTTTTTGGGTTTCTCAGAATTCCCAATAATATTTTAACCCCTTCCGGGGGTAGACCACCTTGGCCAGGTTAAAAAATATCGCATCTTCGGGAATTTATTTCTAAGTGACAAAAACACTTTTGTCGATAAAAATTCTTCAATCAGGATTTTTTTTTTTGATTGGTTCAAAAATATCAAAATTGATACTCTTTGAAGCAAAAAGCCCATTTTCGTGTGTAAGAAAATGAAATTTATTTATGGATGAGTCAGGTAAAAATTAAAATATTGAAAAAATTGAGGGTCGGACGATAGAGAATACATTTAAGAACAGCTGTGCAAAATTGTATAAAAATTCATAGAGTTTCACTGAAATTACAGCATACACCGTTTCGGAAAATGTGGTTTCGGGGAAACGCATTTAAAGTTTTCGGAATATTTTGATATTTGAAAAAAGAATTGTACATATTATTCAAAGATGTCTCTGTCTTCATTGAAAAATTTTCATCGGTAAAATTGTTTTTGTCACTTAGAAAAATAAATTCCCAAAGATACGATATTTCTTCACCTGGCCAGGACCCCTTAACCACACACCACAAAATGTTCCAAAATTACCTTTTTTATATTTTTATTTTACTATATAGAGAATTTTATAAACTGGGATGAAACAGTTATTTGAGAAAAGAGCCTTTATTTTTTATTCTATCGAATTCTGCAATATTGCTGGGTGGAATTTTGGTACTAAAAAATATAAAATAATAAAACTTAATATTGAAGGAGGGTCAGAGATGGCCCGCGATATTACTAACTCCTCAAAGTCATCCGAGGATTCACAAATCCCACTTCAACTAGAAATTTCAGAGTCTCTCAGACTCTGCCACGAGTCCAAATTCACCCCCAAACGAAAATCTAGGAAAACCCACTTTTTCCGGTCTCGTGACGTCATTTTTGTGGGTCCGTCTGCTAAGGCTTCAGCCAAGGAAGGGGACGTTTCGTTAACAAAGGCATTAGAAAGTCCAGGCTCGCAGTTTTCGGGCACGAGGCGAGCCGCGGGTACCGTTAAGAGATCAGCCATTGATTTCGACCTCTAAGACACTTCGCGACGGGGGCCTCTGCTTAATTGTTTGCCTCTCTCCAGTATCCGTGGACGCGTTGGGCCTTGCGCGCTGCGCTGGGCCAGGTGACAAAAGCTTTTACGCTCGAGCCGTGAGTCGTAATAAATGGCGAAGGGGAGGAGGAAAAAAGGTGAGAGGTAGCGCGGTCTGGTGTTTACTGTCGGTAACCTTTGGACTTCGGGGCCCCCGGCCCGGGCCCATCCGCAATTTTCTGCGCCGTAAATCTCGTTTCGGGCCGGGGATCCTTTCCTCGGGATCTACCTGCGCGCTTCTATTAGCGGATTTCAGTCTCGAGGTCTCGGGGCCAACGTCTTCTGGCCATTGTTCCTAGACCCCGTATTTTCATCCCTTTTCTTCTTCTTCTTCTCTCCCTTCTTCTTCTATTTAATATCGCATCAACTCCACTGCCCTGGCTATTAGCGACGCTTGGACTCTATACCAGTTCATCGAATGCGATGCCTCGATGGTGGCAGCGGTGTTGTGCCTCGCAGAGACACTGTGCCCGGTAGGACCCCGCTTCGAGAGCAGTAGAGTTTTCCTTCGGAAGCAGCGGGGCCTTGCTTCACTCCAGCGTCTCTTTCGTTGGTCACCGATGCTCCGTGTACTAATACAGCGACGAATTTCTGTTTGCAGAGTACAAATTCTCGATGTACACGCCGAGCATGATCGCGGCGGCGAGCGTCGCGGCGGCCCTCCACGGTCTCGATTGGACTGGGAAAAGCGGTTACGGGCTTGCTGGACTCCTCGACGAGCTTACCCGCATCACGGCTATCGAACAGGTTTGTCCCCTGGTTGATATTATTACGCGGCACACCGAGAAAAGCCACGGGCTCCGGCCACGTCGGCGAATAGAGATGCAGTCGCCGCTTGGCTCGTCGGAAGCGAGTTCCACGCGATACGCCTAACCTCTCGCGAGCGAAACGAAGGAATTAAGCGGAATATTTGATACGCTGGGGAACGCGAGAGTCAGTCCTCGCTTTTTAATCGACATTCCACGGTGGAACTCGGCATCCTCTAGCTCCGGTGGTCCGAGAGCAACTGGATGGTCCTACTCCGCGGTAGAGAACATTGGTTTCAAGACCAGGGAGCTTAGGCAAAAGGGAAAACGTAGATTTACTGGGTGTAACGAAGTTGCCTTTTGGGAATGAACCTAATTCCATTCTCTTGTGACATTTTCATCCCCCCAAGTTCGCACCATTCCTTTGTTCTCTTATCAGAAAATGGCCCTTAGTACCAAATCTCTTGTTGAAGTGGTAGCTAGTGATAATCTGCCTGTAAAAAGCATCGGGAACCTTGAAGAGCTAGGAGAAAGTCCTGAAAGTCCTGAAAGTGACGAATCCCTGTTTTGTCGCTGGTCGCCTCGACTATCAATGGCTGGAGATCATGAATGAGAAGGCAGGTGGCCGGATAGTTCCTTGGTTGGTCTTCCTGCTCCTAAACACATGACGGGCAACGAAAATATTGCGCTCGCAGGCCGTGGACCCCATGCCGAGCCATTCACGCCGTCCACTTTATTTGCACTGGGTGCATCACGAATGTGTAGTCTGCGCGTGTTCAGACTCCCCCTCCCGTTATGCGCGCGGGGCCTTTTTTCGCGTAAACATGTGCCCGACACCTGCTGCCGCCCCTCATCGGGCCTTTTTTGCGCGACGTCTTGGCTGGATTCGCGGGCGATCTCTCGGAATCTTTCTTGAAACCTCGCTTCCGACGCACGGCCACGTCGGGCGCTGGCATCTAGCGTTTGTCCCATTTCGATGTAATCACGTGGATATCATTCTTCTTGTGTTCTTATCGATTGATAAGTTTTGCCAATTTATTTTCTCCCATTATATGTTCATTGCCTATATTTTTCCGGACACAGTTCAATGTTTCTTATGTATTGATACTAATAATTTCTAATTATAATATATTTATTATAATAATAATGTTTTTGAATTATAATATAGTTATATTAATAAAAATAATTTCTTCCTTTTAATAATAATAATAATTTGAAATTATAATATAATTTGAATAATAATACTATTTTTTGTCTATTAAGGGGTAATGGCTCGAAAAATAATGGCATCTTTGGAAATTTATTAAAAGCAAACTACGTAATGAATCTTTTTTAAACTTTTAGGACTTTTTATTGGAGATTTAAGTTATACGAATATCATTTTTTAAATTTATTTAAAGCAGATTTATAAGCTGTACGCGACCAGTAACTTAGGGCTGCAAAAAATTTTCGCTGACATGGTTGACAGTTTTCCGACGAGACGGTTCCTCGGAAATCAAAAAACCAAAATGTTTTAGAAACAATATGTGCGTGGCTATGGCACGACGGGTTCGATTTTGAAATTTTTCAATAATGACAAAATGGCAAACCTCTCAAAATAATTGTGAAATTTGGTTCTAGTAAATTATCCTCTTTTGTTGAAAAACAAATAGAAGGACACGACCAATCAAAAAAATCTCCCGTCGTCAAGCACCGCTTCGTCAGAAAACTGTCAATCAGATTTTTTGCAGCGCAAAGTTACTAATCCTGTACAGCTTGGAAATCTCCTTTAAATAATTTAAAAAAAAGATATTCGTATAGTTTAAATATCCAATGAAAAGTTCTGAAAGTTTAAAAAAGATTCATTACGTAATTTGTTTTTAATAAAATTCCAAAAACACCTTTACTTTTCGGGCCATTACAGTGGTGTCTCCCCTTAATAATAATAATAATAATTTCTTTCTATTAGTAATAATAACTTCTTTATAATTCTTAATTCAACGCGAACCACTTTCCCCGTTAAACCAACCTCCTGTCTCCCACGAATATACCTAGATACCCGAGATGCTAGAAGCGTCTCGCGCGAGAACGTCCCTAACTAAACGAAACTGCTCGACAAAGTCCCCCGCTGACGACGAAAATTCTTGTTGCAGGACTATCTGCAGGGTTGCCTGGAGCAGATAGAGGAGATGGTCTCTCAGGCGCACATGAATGCGGACGGTGCAGACGGGAACGGCCGCCAGGTGACCGGGGGAGTCGTGACGACCGCGTCCCAGAGGCCTTTGGGGGACGAGATCACCAGCCAGGAGAAGATCCTGGAGCACGAGAAGGCGGGCACGCCGACCGACGTGAGGGACGTCCATTTTTGAGAGACGCCGCTGAGGGAAACTCTGGCCAGGGTGACTCTCTGCTGAGCCTGGAGGCCGAGGGGGAGACGATAGCCAACAGCGACGACGACGCTGAGGAACCCACGGCGGGATCATCGAATAGGAGCGAGGAGACGCTGCATCCGGACCAGGCAAGCGAGGATGCCCAAGGAAGAGATGAGCAAGCCGCTCAGCACGATCCTTGAACGTCTACCGATTGGGTTCCCTTCGTTTCTGCGAGCAATCGTCTTTGGGGAAGCGTCCTCGAGAGCGGGGAGCCATCAGGGCAGATATTCTTGAGACGGTGGCAGCCTCGAGAAGAAGACACCCGGAAATGGCACACCCAGGAGAATGGTAGCCTTTCCAGAAGAGGAGATCCTCGAGGAAGACCCCACCTCAGTCCCGCAAGCGCAATGGCGTCCCAAGGATTCGTCGTGAAGGGAGTCGTGGGCCTAGAACAGTTCCCCTGTACCACATCCCGGCGGTGTTACGTTTGTTTCTTCTTTCGTTCGCGGGATCAGGGGTTCGGCTGCCGTCGTCAGGCGCGCACCTCTCGCGGGAGGAACGATGTCAGTGCACGAGACACCGCGAGTGGTGGTTTCTTTTAGTCGAACGATAAGTTAGTCTCGCACGAGCGTGTCCGGATGGTCCTGGATGGATCATGGATCGTAGATACATGTATATTTGCGAGCCGGGCGAGAGCGTCGAAGAGAGATCCGCTGGATCTGTTGTTATTTAGTTATACGCGTTTCTTCTTTTCTTTTCTTTTCCCTCTTCTTTTTTAACGCGGGAAATCGTGTCCCCGATACTTCCTTTCTCTTCAGAGCCCGCGCCCGTCTCGAATCATGATCCGCAGCGTCCAGGGACCGTCTTCCGTTCCGTGCTTTTACGCCTCTGACCTCGACGGGGTCTGCACACTCACCCCTCGGAGACGCGGAGCCTCGAAAGGACTCGGTTTCTTCTTCGGTGGACCGACGATCGTTAACCCTTTGCTGCCTGAATTCTTCCGCGATCGGAGGAAGGTGGGAAGGATCGCGCGAGAGCGTAAGAGGAACGAATAAATAACGCGCAAATGTTGGATACAGCGCGTGGGAACGTAGCACTCGAGAAGCTCGAATTTCCCAAGCGGCTCGATTTTCGGTCCTCCCCAAAAACGCTGATTACGACGTGTTGCAGCGTTGCAATATACGATTATTAAGTGCTCCGCAACTTTCACGTTAATATCGGCCCTCGATCAGCTCGCTTTCGAACGATCTTGCGTCGCAGAACGAGCATTGATCTCCCCAGAGGGTTAATAAATCGATCGGTCGGGGACCAAAGAAGAGAAATCACGACGGGGAAGAGCGCCAACGAGCGACAGCTAGCGCTAACCTCGGTGTTAGAGCATCAAGCTTTTTACAATTTGTTTCTTGAAAAAAAAAAAAATGGTGTCGTTGAAAAAGCCTGCCATGGCCTAGCAACGCCAGAGTCCCCGAGGTCCAACGCGTCTCCGAATCGGTGGCCGGATGTCGCGGAAGACACTAACGTTCCCGACGGAAAGAAGAAGAAAAGTGAAACAGGAGGAATCGAGAGTGGCGTGCTGTTGGGGGAAGGCAATGCAATACGCTTTACGCATCTATTTCGTAATAGAATTATACACTTAATTTTTAGCCGGACGACGAAACTGCCACGCCAATCGTATCGAGTTTTTCTAGGTACGATGACGACGAACGCGATCTATTAATCCTTCTCCGTGAGACTAAAAAAAAAAAAAAGAAAAAGAATGGCGACGAGGAAGAAGGGGAAAAGGAAGGTGAGGAAGGGGGAGTAAAAAGAAAATGAGAAAAAATGCACATAGTCATGTCGAGTCACTTAGTGTTCTGTACATACATATACATATGAGGAAAATGAATATATATATCTATATATATATATATTATTATGTATGTACGTGTGCATATGCATATAATGCACGGAGGACAGAGGGTTGTGCTTGGGGGGGAGTTGCGACGGAGAAGCGCGCGAGAGAAATTGTGCATAGAATGAGAGGTAGCGTGACAGAGAGAAGCGAAGTGATAGCAGGTAGTTCCCCCATGTTGTATTTACGCTACACGATAATTGTTTAATCCAAATGAATTTCCCCCGGGCTGGGCCGCGACCCTTCGCTTATTCCAGTCGGTTCCTAAGATCGGTCGCGCCCAGTACCCGCGACGTATATGTGTGTGCACGTGTGCATGAGTGGAGAACGTTGTGTGAGAAACGGGGAAGACGAGGTTCCGTCGTAGAGGGTCGATTTCGAGATTCGAAGTCAAGCTGATTGTCACCTGTGGCGCCACTGTCGACATCCATTTTAGTTCTCAAGCTGCCAGGCTCGAGCGCATTAAGCCGCGATCCCGCGTGGCCTATGCGTCAAGCGAGGCGTGCTTGAATTCCTTCAGGAACGATCGCTTAACCTGCCAGCCGAGCGACCTTCGAGCTGCTCACTAATCGACTTCAGCCACTTCGAGTGGCGCAGTTAAGTAGTTAAAGCCGCACCGCCACGTGGCAAAACACGAGGGATACTGGGATACAGACACTCTTCGAAGACATCGTATGGAAGAGTGTCTTCTGCCTCGTGTTTTGCGCATGTGGGGAATGTAAAAGTGGAGAGCGTGCTGCGGAAGATGCAGGATATGTAGCGGACTGCTATGAATATTCTGTTATTGTTTTGATTAATTGCTTCTGGATAGCGAGGTGACGAATCACGTTTTAATTGTTTTAAGTCGCGACTGCGAAAGCGACGCTCTACGCGGCTCCGCTTCCCCACGAACCGCGGCTGTACATATGTAGGTAAGCTATACGAGGCGTACGAATAAGAGTTAACGCGTAGTCCGTGTAAGATAGAGCGAGAGGAACGTGGCGGAGCGACAGAATCGCGAGGCAAGCAAAGAGGAGCGTGACGAAGAGGTGAGTCGCGAATGGAACGGGCACGTTCCTTGGCGACTCGGTG
This sequence comes from Andrena bucephala, assembly GCA_947577245.1. NCBI lineage: Eukaryota > Metazoa > Arthropoda > Insecta > Hymenoptera > Andrenidae > Andrena > Andrena bucephala. The sequence goes on along the minus strand of OX387718.1, from coordinate 5,023,963 downwards.
ATCTAGCCCTTTCGGTGCTGCGACCGCCGACAAGCATAGACGTATTTGGAACAATTTGCCACCGAAGCATCGAGATCCGCGAGGTCTCTGAAGGTCTGATCCCATAGAACCCCCTTTTTCTCCATTGAATTTGTAATAAGTGCAAGGGAAGATCTCATTTCAGTTCCTAACCTCATCAAAGTGCAAGGTGCCAGGTTTCTATATCTTAGTTGTACGATTTCAAACGCAATTCAGACACCAAAAGCCTCAGTAGTTCGGCGACTGTCGTACCATGCAACTCTACTATGTTGCGTTAGAATAAGTTACGGTAAGATGCAAGCCTTTGGGAGAAAAGTATCCGAGCTCAAAGCCCCGGAGGAATTGATCATGCGCGGCGGTCCCGCGGAGCCCTCCTTGTGATCAGTTCAAATACGAGGAACTTAAATAGCGTTCCTCGTTGCCATCGGTTCCTTACGGTCGCCCCGAATCGCAAAGGGACCTGATGTTAAACAGAGCTCCTCCTTAGAGCCCCGTTTATAGTCAATCATTATTCCATGGTTACTTGAAACCCCAAAGGAACTGATGCTAAGCAGCGCTCCCTTTTAGAGTGCTCCTCGTAGTCATACTTCATAGAGGCCTATAGAAACACTTCAACAACCCCGACCAACGGAATTTGCATACAAATTTCGACACAGCCCCAGCGCATCAGATCTTCAGACTAAGCGCCCGCAGCGCAAAGCTTCGGAATGCTATTCCCTAGGAGCCCTTTCATTCCAAAAGACCAAGAGAAAAGCTGCGCCGAGTTGGGCAGCATTGGTCCGCAGCACCGACAGAGTCAGGCCTCAACTACTATCATCTAACCAACGCGCAGCAACCAGTTGCAGAGTTCAAGCTTGAGACTCCCCTAATGGATCTCACTATTTACACTGTTTGTAATCGTTCTGTTGCACTGTAGGTTTATAGTCAGACTATTAAACGAATATAGCCGTAGGTACACTAATGCGAGCGAGAAGATGAGAGGCGACTTCAGTCGCCGCCGGCGTCGGAAGCTTGAATGATAGTAGTTGAAGGTGCAGTGGCGGACCAACGTCCGGAGGGAGGATCGAGGATCATCCAAAAAAATGAAAAAAAAAAAATGGAATTATTAACATTGTTAGTACTTAAAGAGCGTGTCGAGATAGAATAAAGGGAAAGAAGGGGGACGGAGTTCGGGGGACGCGCGCTGCTCTTCGTCTCCTTCCGGCGCTCGACCGGAAGGGAGGGGAGCGCGCGTCCCGTCCGCGCTCGTATCCGCATTCCGACTAACAAATGGGAGTTAGCCCAGTGCCACAAAGCGAAACTAGTTAGTAACATACTCTTCAGTAACCAAATCTTAGTACAACGTAGAGATCGAGTAATATAAAAAACGAGAACGGTAATCAATCATCCCGGCTGCTGGTACGCATGGCCGACCATTTTCTTACTTGTACTACTAGTGCATGCGTACTGTACACGCGTTCTGTGCACGCACCAATTTTACATGTATATTATGTACCTTGGAGAAATGGGAGAGTCGTAGGGAGAAGAGGTAGAGGGGTGGAACAGCAAGTGGAGACGGTAAGGGGCCTCCAAATTTTGCTCGAGTTTAAGGGTGCGGAAGTTTCGTAGAGTTTCCATTGGAAGCCTGGCTTCCTGCGTTTGCAAGGAACATTCTCCGTTTGCGGGTGTAGGAAGAGGCTTAAGTCGCGTTCCCACGTGCGCAAAGTGTGTCACAAGAGTACGTGTGAAACGGTTTTTTTTATCCATTTGATGTGTGGAAGCTTCGCGTGTGGGGAATTGTGGCTTAAGGGGTGTCTTAAAATCTAGGTTAACGAATTAAATAGGAGGCCTTTCGATTTTATACCGATTTATGATTCGTTTACGTTGATCTTTATAATTTTTAAGCCTGTATTTATTTATATTAATTACTCTTAGAATCCTGTGTTCGTTTGCGTTGGTTATTCGCTGATTTGTAGAAACGTCGGGAGCTTACGTTAGTTTATATCGGTCGCAAATTTATTTATATTAATTTATCTGGGGGCCCTTCTTTTGCTCGAACAAGTTGCCTGGTTTATTTATGTTGATTCTTCGGGGCCCATATTCATTCGCATTGAATTGAATTGAGTTTATTATTTTTGTCGATTCCCAAGTCGTTTATGTTATTTTCCCAAGGCCATCTATTTATTTATATCATTCCGAAACTTGACTAGATTATTTTACCAAGCTTCTGTACTTGTACAATTTTCCATTTATTTATGCCAACCTTTTTTGGATCTCGTGTCCCTTTACTTTGCCTTAATTTAGTGGCATGGACATTGCATTTACGTGGATTTCTTTTGAACCCTCGTTTTCTTGTTTCCAATCTCTTTTCTCGATTACTGATGATAATTATTTATTGCACCTGGTGCCGTTGCGATTATTATATGTCGCGCAGACTCGTTACACGGACGCAGACAATCAAGAACGAAAGAGCATTTATCGAAAAATTTAATTTATCACGCCCCTAACGAGAGCAAGAAAAATCTGTTGGAGGTCTAAGTCTCGAAACCACGACCACGCACTTCCGCCCCTGCGTTAGCCTTGTAAGAACACGAAACGAGCTTGCGTCACCCTTTTCCTCCTTTCGCCATTGAGGAAACACCCGTAATCACCGTTACAGCGATATTCTCAGTCGTCGGGAAATCACGCGGACTCGCCACTTCGATTGAGCCCCCCCCCCCCCCCCCCCCCATTCGATGCGAGTGCAGGGCACTCGAACCCTTTCGGCGTTGTGCAACCCTCGCCGCGATACGCTCGCCCCGTGCGTGTCACCCCCTTTCCATATACGCCAGCGTGGCGGCCGAACGCCTCGCGGGCGTTGCCCGCACGCGCCGAGGGGGCTCGATTCTCGCCCGCCCGGCGCTGATTCACTGCCAGATTAGACGAGCAATGGGCGCACTCGCATCGATCTGTATGTGTTTACACACTGTATATTTGTCGTATCAGTTGTTATCCCGATTATTCGAAGCGAAGCAACGCAACGCAATAGAAATACCACTGATATACCTCAGGCACCGCATACACCGCTCGGAACAAGCATGTATAGCTTTTAATCACTCGTGTTGAACGGAGAGAACAGAACGTAAAAAGTTCCTGTAAAAGGGGATGGAAAAGAAGCGGACAAAAAAAAGGCGAGAGAAAAGCAACACAACACTTATGCGTTACTTTTTAAACATAGCACGTAAAAATAATTTTTAATCGGTAGGTGCGCGAGTTGTACCGGAGGGGAAAGGGGGGGGGGGTGTAGAGAAACGGTACGACGATCTTGTACATATCCCGTGCGTGGTGCGACGCACAGTCGATTGAAAAATAAAGTATTGGTATTTTATACAGTCACTCGATGTGTTTCACTAATTCACCCTGTTTTCATTGTATATATTTCATTATGAGTTATAACCATGTTCCAAATTTAGTATCGTTAATCTTACTATATAAAGCAGAAAGCTTCTTTATGTTGGTGTGTTTGTCTGTCGCTTAAAAACTTTTGAACGATAAGCTCTGGGATCACGAAATGTACATCAGCTTATTAATTCAGATGAATGTGACCATTTACAAAAAAACAAACTAAAAGAAATTTTTTTTATAAAATCTGAATCTAAGTTTCGGGCGAAGCCGAGTAGTAAAGCTAGTTTAAACTATAAACAAAAGGCAGCAAGGGGTTAGAGTTAGAAGCACAGTAACTGGTTCATTTATTTACTTACCAGCGAAAGTTCTAGGTCTCTTTACAGAGTGGCTTCCATTTATTTATTGCTGAAGATGCGATTTGAAGATATTAGAAGACAGACGTCGGCAGGGAAACACGAAGCGAAGGTACATTCAACCATTTTTGTATGGCCACAGACGAGGTATAGAATAGACCCATCAACCAATGTATTTTTCTGTCACCGGTTTGGGGGTCCTAGGACCCCCTTACCATTTTAGTGTCGCATGCAACGTTACCGGTTAAGTCTTGAAACAGATTGCACAGACGAGGTATATACCTCGTCTGTGCAGATTGTAACGCTAAGCGTGATAGGAATTAAAATGAAATCTTATCGAAAACATTTAAAATCTATAACGGCCTGAATGTTACGACTAATTTCAAGAAACATGTTGTATAATTCCGTTTATTAATAAATTTTGATACAAGCATAATTTGCACGTATTTCTATAAATTTCGATCAGAAATATTATATAAATACAACGCGTAATAAACATTTGTACAGTCTCTTAGTTAGGCTTATATTTTCTGTCACTTCGAGGAGCGAATTTTCGGTTAATTCGGGCGAAAGGTTAAATTGGGAAGATAATTAAATTCTTTATACGTTTTACATGAAATTATATTGTAATATTTGTCGTATTTTCTATACATAATAGACAAATCAGGTTAATGAAAATATTTTTCTTCTTCTTGCAGATAAATCTTGGGAACATTCCTCCGAGGCCAGGAACTTTAAATGAGACAAACGATGGAAAGCTGTCAGCCTCAACAATGAACATGAAGAAGATAGTGATTTTATACAGAAAGTAAAATGAAATTATACAATATTGTAACACTGTAAAAAAGGCCTTTCATGCAAATAAAGTGGAAAAAAATTGGGAAAGAACTGTATTATTATTTACACATACCTTTTACAAATTCCTATCCAAATTCCAAACCTATGATTTCCATGGTAAAAAGCCTTTAGAAGGCGCAGCTCTTGTTCGCTACTTCAAGGCAACGCCTTCAATGGTGAAATTACAAGATACCTCCTTTCGCTTCATGTTCTCCTGATACATTTGCTAAAATCTGGCCAAAATTTTCTGAACGCTCCAAAATTGAGATTGTAACAGGAGAACATGATGTGGAAAGAGGTGGCACTAAGTTAGCGTCTTCGGAAAGAGAATCTAAGGCGGAGAACTATTCGACGTAGAGGCTCAGCGTCTTCGAAAGGCTTCGACGATGAAATTCAGGGCGTACCTCCTTTCGCTTCATGTTCTCCTGATACATTTGCTAAAATCTGGCCAAAATTTTCTGAACGCTCCAAAATTCAGATTGTAACAGGAGAACATGATGTCGAAAGAGGTGGCACTAAGTTAGCGTCTTCGGAAAGAGAATCTAAGGCGGAGAACTATTCGACATAGAGGCTCAGCGTCTTCGAAAGGCTTCGACGATGAAATTCAGGGCGTACCTCCTTTCGCTTCATGTTCTCCTGATACATTTGCTAAAATCTGGCCAAAATTTTCTGAACGCTCCAAAATTCAGATTGTAACAGGAGAACATGATGTCGAAAGAGGTGGCACTAAGTTAGCGTCTTCGGAAAGAGAATCTAAGGCGGAGAACTATTCGACGTAGAGGCTCAGCGTCTTCGAAAGGCTTCGACGATGAAATTCAGGGCGTACCTCCTTTCGCTTCATGTTCTCCTGATACATTTGCTAAAATCTGGCCAAAATTTTCTGAACGCTCCAAAATTGAGATTGTAACAGGAGAACATGATGTGGAAAGAGGTGGCACTAAGTTAGCGTTTTCGGAAAGAGAATCTAAGGCGGAGAACTATTCGACATAGAGGCTCAGCGTCTTCGAAAGGCTTCGACGATGAAATTCTGGGCGTACCTCCTTTCGCTTCATGTTCTCCTGATACATTTGCTAAAATCTGGCCAAAATTTTCTGAACGCTCCAAAATTCAGATTGTAACAGGAGAACATGATGTCGAAAGAGGTGGCACTAAGTTAGCGTCTTCGGAAAGAGAATCTAAGGCGGAGAACTATTCGACGTAGAGGCTCAGCGTCTTCGAAAGGCTTCGACGATGAAATTCAGGGCGTACCTCCTTTCGCTTCATGTTCTCCTGATACATTTGCTAAAATCTGGCCAAAATTTTCTGAACGCTCCAAAATTCAGATTGTAACAGGAGAACATGATGTCGAAAGAGGTGGCACTAAGTTAGCGTCTTCGGAAAGAGAATCTAAGGCGGAGAACTATTCGACGTAGAGGCTCAGCGTCTTCGAAAGGCTTCGACGATGAAATTCAGGGCGTACCTCCTTTCGCTTCATGTTCTCCTGATACATTTGCTAAAATCTGGCCAAAATTTTCTGAACGCTCCAAAATTCAGATTGTAACAGGAGAACATGATGTCGAAAGAGGTGGCACTAAGTTAGCGTCTTCGGAAAGAGAATCTAAGGCGGAGAACTATTCGACGTAGAGGCTCAGCGTCTTCGAAAGGCTTCGACGATGAAATTCAGGGCGTACCTCCTTTCGCTTCATGTTCTCCTGATACATTTGCTAAAATCTGGCCAAAATTTTCTGAACGCTCCAATTTTGAGATTGTAACAGGAGAACATGATGTCGAAAGAGGTGGCACTAAGTTAGCGTCTTCGGAAAGAGAATCTAAGGCGGAGAACTAAAATCGGCGATCAAAGGGTACTTTCATTGTACTCTTTGGACGCGGTTTCACGTCCCGAGTACTTTTGTAAGGGGTGAAAAATTCCCTACTATACAGGGTGACAGAGAAATCGGCAACGATCGCGGAAAATCGGCGATCAAAGGGTACTTTCATTGTACTCTTTGGACGCGGTTTCACGTCCCGAGTACTTTTGTAAGGGGTGAAAAATTCCCTACTATACAGGGTGATAGAGAAATCGGCAACGATCGCGGAAAATCGGCGATCAAAGGGTACTTTCATTGGACTCTTTGGACGCGGTTTCACGTCCCGAGTACTTTCCTAAGGGGTGAAAAATACCCTACTGTACAGGGTGACCGAGAAATCGGTAACGATCGAGGAAAATCGGCGATCAAAGGGTACTTTTATTATACTATTTGGATGCGCTTTCACGTACCGAGTACTTTCCTAAGGGGTGAAAAATACCCTACTATACAGGGTGACTGAGAAATCGGTAACAATCGAGGAAAATCTGAGAGGGGCAGAGTTTTCGAAAGGCCTTCGACGATGAAATTCAGGCATACCTCCTTTCGCTTCATGTTCTCCTGATACATCGCTCCAAAATCTGGCCAAAATTTTCTGAACGCTCCAAAATTGAGATTGTAACAGGAGAACATGATGTGGAAAGAGGTGGCACTAAGTTAGCGTCTTCGGAAAGAGAATCTAAGGCGGAGAACTATTCGACGTAGAGGCTCAGCGTCTTCGAAAGGCTTCGACGATGAAATTCAGGGCGTACCTCCTTTCGCTTCATGTTCTCCTGATACATTTGCTAAAATCTGGCCAAAATTTTCTGAACGCTCCAAAATTCAGATTGTAACAGGAGAACATGATGTCGAAAGAGGTGGCACTAAGTTAGCGTCTTCGGAAAGAGAATCTAAGGCGGAGAACTATTCGACGTAGAGGCTCAGCGTCTTCGAAAGGCTTCGACGATGAAATTCAGGGCGTACCTCCTTTCGCTTCATGTTCTCCTGATACATTTGCTAAAATCTGGCCAAAATTTTCTGAACGCTCCAAAATTGAGATTGTAACAGGAGAACATGATGTGGAAAGAGGTGGCACTAAGTTAGCGTCTTCGGAAAGAGAATCTAAGGCGGAGAACTATTCGACATAGAGGCTCAGCGTCTTCGAAAGGCTTCGACGATGAAATTCTGGGCGTACCTCCTTTCGCTTCATGTTCTCCTGATACATTTGCTAAAATCTGGCCAAAATTTTCTGAACGCTCCATAATTCAGATTGTAACAGGAGAACATGATGTCGAAAGAGGTGGCACTAAGTTAGCGTCTTCGGAAAGAGAATCTAAGGCGGAGAACTATTCGACGTAGAGGCTCAGCGTCTTCGAAAGGCTTCGACGATGAAATTCAGGGCGTACCTCCTTTCGCTTCATGTTCTCCTGATACATTTGCTAAAATCTGGCCAAAATTTTCTGAACGCTCCAATTTTGAGATTGTAACAGGAGAACATGATGTCGAAAGAGGTGGCACTAAGTTAGCGTCTTCGGAAAGAGAATCTAAGGCGGAGAACTAAAATCGGCGATCAAAGGGTACTTTCATTGTACTCTTTGGACGCGGTTTCACGTCCCGAGTACTTTTGTAAGGGGTGAAAAATTCCCTACTATACAGGGTGACAGAGAAATCGGCAACGATCGCGGAAAATCGGCGATCAAAGGGTACTTTCATTGTACTCTTTGGACGCGGTTTCACGTCCCGAGTACTTTTGTAAGGGGTAAAAAATTCCCTACTATACAGGGTGATAGAGAAATCGGCAACGATCGCGGAAAATCGGCGATCAAAGGGTACTTTCATTGGACTCTTTGGACGCGGTTTCACGTCCCGAGTACTTTCCTAAGGGGTGAAAAATACCCTACTATACAGGGTGACTCAGAAATCGGCACCACTCGAGGAAAATCGGCAATCAAAGGGTACTTTCATTGTACTCTTTGGACGCGGTTTCACGTCCCGAGTACTTTTGTAAGGGGTGAAAAATTCCCTACTATACAGGGTGATAGAGAAATCGGCAACGATCGCGGAAAATCGGCGATCAAAGGGTACTTTCATTGTACTCTTTGGACGCGGTTTCACGTCCCGAGTACTTTCCTAAGGGGTGAAAAATACCCTACTATAGAGGGTGACTCAGAAATCGGCAACAATCGAGGAAAATCGGCAATCAAAGGGTACTTTCATTGTACTTTTTGCACGCGGTTTCACGTCCCGAGTACTTTCATACGGGGTGAAAAATTCCCTACTATACAGGGTGATAGAGAAATCGGCAACGATCGCGGAAAATCGGCGATCAAAGGGAACTTTCATTGTACTCTTTGGACGCGGTTTCACGTCCCGAGTACTTTCCTAAGGGGTGAAAAATACCCTACTATACAGGGTGACTCAGAAATCGGCAACAATCGAGGAAAATCGGCAATCAAAGGGTACTTTCATTGTACTTTTTGGACGCGGTTTCACGTCCCGAGTACATTCATAAGGGGTAAAAATTCCCTGCTATACAGAGTGATAGAGAAATCGGCAACGATCGCGGAAAATCGGCGATCAAAGGGTACTTTCATTGTACTCTTTGGACGCGGTTTCACGTCCCGAGTACTTTCCTAAGGGGTGAAAAATACCCTACTATACAGGGTGACTCAGAAATCGGCAACAATCGAGGAAAATCGGCAATCAAAGGGTACTTTCATTGTACTTTCTGCACGCGGTTTCACGTCCCGGGTACCTTCCTAAGGGGTGAAAAATACCCTACTGTACAGGGTGACCGAGATATCGGTAACGATCGAGGAAAATCGGCGATCAAAGGGTACTTTTATTATACTATTTGGATGCGCTTTCACGTACCGAGTACTTTCCTAAGGGGTGAAAAATACCCTACTATACAGGGTGACTGAGAAATCGGTAACAATCGAGGAAAATCTGAGAGGGGCAGAGTTTTCGAAAGGCCTTCGACGATGAAATTCAGGCATACCTCCTTTCGCTTCATGTTCTCCTGATACATCGCTCCAAAATCTGGCCAAAATTTTCTGAACGCTCCAAAATTGAGATTGTAACAGGAGAACATGATGTGGAAAGAGGTGGCACTAAGTTAGCGTCTTCGGAAAGAGAATCTAAGGCGGAGAACTATTCGACGTAGAGGCTCAGCGTCTTCGAAAGGCTTCGACGATGAAATTCAGGGCGTACCTCCTTTCGCTTCATGTTCTCCTGATACATTTGCTAAAATCTGGCCAAAATTTTCTGAACGCTCCAAAATTCAGATTGTAACAGGAGAACATGATGTCGAAAGAGGTGGCACTAAGTTAGCGTCTTCGGAAAGAGAATCTAAGGCGGAGAACTATTCGACGTAGAGGCTCAGCGTCTTCGAAAGGCTTCGACGATGAAATTCAGGGCGTACCTCCTTTCGCTTCATGTTCTCCTGATACATTTGCTAAAATCTGGCCAAAATTTTCTGAACGCTCCAAAATTGAGATTGTAACAGGAGAACATGATGTGGAAAGAGGTGGCACTAAGTTAGCGTCTTCGGAAAGAGAATCTAAGGCGGAGAACTATTCGACATAGAGGCTCAGCGTCTTCGAAAGGCTTCGACGATGAAATTCTGGGCGTACCTCCTTTCGCTTCATGTTCTCCTGATACATTTGCTAAAATCTGGCCAAAATTTTCTGAACGCTCCAAAATTCAGATTGTAACAGGAGAACATGATGTCGAAAGAGGTGGCACTAAGTTAGCGTCTTCGGAAAGAGAATCTAAGGCGGAGAACTATTCGACGTAGAGGCTCAGCGTCTTCGAAAGGCTTCGACGATGAAATTCAGGGCGTACCTCCTTTCGCTTCATGTTCTCCTGATACATTTGCTAAAATCTGGCCAAAATTTTCTGAACGCTCCAAAACTGAGACTGTAACAGGAGAACATGATGTCGAAAGAGGTGGCACTAAGTTAGCGTCTTCGGAAAGAGAATCTAAGGCGGAGAACTAAAATCGGCGATCAAAGGGTACTTTCATTGTACTCTTTGGACGCGGTTTCACGTCCCGAGTACTTTTGTAAGGGGTGAAAAATTCCCTACTATACAGGGTGATAGAGAAATCGGCAACAATCGTGGAAAATCGGCGATCAAAGGGTACCGCGGAAGATGGAAAAGTTTCGAAAAATTTTTTTTTTTCCGAAAAGCCGAAAAAAACTCGCGCATGCGCACGAGCGGCGCAGGGGGACGTGCGCGCAGGGCCCAGACCGCGGAAGATGGAAAAGTTTCGAAAAAAAAAAAAATTCTGAAAAGTCGAAAAAAACTCGCGCATGCGCACGAGCGGCGCCGGGGGACGTGCGCGCAGGGCCCAGACCGCGCAAGATGGAAAAGTTTCGAAAAAATTTTTTTTTCCGAAAAATCGAAAAAAAACTCGCGCATGCGCACGAGCGGCGCCGGGGGGACGTGCGCGCAGGGCCAAGACCGCGGAAGATGAAAAAGTTTCGAAAAATTTTTTTTTTCCGAAAAGTCGAAAAAAACTCGCGCATGCGCACGAGCGGCGCCGGGGGACGTGCGCGCAGGGCCCAGACCGCGGAAGATGGAAAAGTTTCGAAAAAAAATTTTTTTTCCTAAAATTCCAAAAAAACTCGCGCATGCGCACGAGCGGCGCCGGGGGGACGTGCGCGCAGGGCCAAGACCGCGGAAGATGAAAAAGTTTCGAAAAAAATTTTTTTTCCGAAAAGTCGAAAAAAACTCGCGCATGCGCACAAGCGGCGCCGGGGGACGTGCGCGCAGGGCCCAGACCGCGGAAGATGGAAAAGTTTCGAAAAAAATTTTTTTTTCAGAAAAGTCGAAAAAAACTCGCGCATGCGCACGAGCGGCGCCGGGGAGACGTGCGCGCAGGGCCAAGACCGCGGAAGATGAAAAAGTTTCGAAAAAATTTTTTTTTCCGAAAAGTCGAAAAAAACTCGCGCATGCGCACGAGCGGCGCCGGGGGGACGTGCGCGCAGGGCCAAGACCGCGGAAGATGAAAAAGTTTCGAAAAAATTTTTTTTTCCGAAAAGTCGAAAAAAACTCGCGCATGCGCACGAGCGGCGCCGGGGGGACGTGCGCGCAGGGCCAAGACCGCGGAAGATGAAAAAGTTTCGAAAAAATTTTTTTTCCGAAAAGTCGAAAAAAACTCGCGCATGCGCACGAGCGGCGCCGGGGGACGTGCGCGCAGGGCCCAGACCGCGCAAGATGGAAAAGTTTCGAAAAATTTTTTTTTTCCGAAAAGTCGAAGAAAACTCGCGCATGCGCACGAGCGGCGCCGGGGGACGTGCGCGCAGGGCCCAGACCGCGGAAGATGGAAAAGTTTCGAAAAAAATTTTTTTTTCCTAAAATTTGAAAAAAACTCGCGCATGCGCACGAGCGGCGCCGGGGGGACGTGCGCGCAGGGCCAAGACCGCGGAAGATGAAAAAGTTTCGAAAAAATTTTTTTTTCCGAAAAGTCGAAAAAAACTCGCGCATGCGCACAAGCGGCGCCGGGGGACGTGCGCGCAGGGCCCAGACCGCGGAAGATGGAAAAGTTTCGAAAAAATTTTTTTTTTCAGAAAAGTCGAAAAAAACTCGCGCATGCGCACGAGCGGCGCCGGGGGGACGTGCGCGCAGGGCCAAGACCGCGGAAGATGAAAAAGTTTCGAAAAAAATTTTTTTTCCGAAAAGTCGAAAAAAACTCGCGCATGCGCACGAGCGGCGCCGGGGGGACGTGCGCGCAGGGCCAAGACCGCGGAAGATGAAAAAGTTTCGAAAAAAATTTTTTTTCCGAAAAGTCGAAAAAAACTCGCGCATGCGCACGAGCGGCGCCGGGGGACGTGCGCGCAGGGCCCAGACCGCGCAAGATGGAAAAGTTTCGAAAAAAATTTTTTTTCCGAAAAATCGAAAAAAAACTCGCGCATGCGCACGAGCGGCGCCGGGGGGACGTGCGCGCAGGGCCAAGACCGCGGAAGATGAAAAAGTTTCGAAAAAATTTTTTTTTCCGAAAAGTCGAAAAAAACTCGCGCATGCGCACAAGCGGCGCCGGGGGACGTGCGCGCAGGGCCCAGACCGCGGAAGATGGAAAAGTTTCGAAAAATTTTTTTTTTTCCGAAAAGTCGAAAAAAACTCGCGCATGCGCACGAGCGGCGCCGGGGGGACGTGCGCGCAGGGCCAAGACCACGGAAGATGAAAAAGTTTCGAAAAAAATTTTTTTTCCGAAAAGTCGAAATAAACTCGCGCATGCGCACGAGCGGCGCCGGGGGACGTGCGCGCAGGGCCCAGACCGCGGAAGATGAAAAAGTTTCGAAAAAAATTTTTTTTCCGAAAAGTCGAAAAAAACTCGCGCATGCGCACAAGCGGCGCCGGGGGACGTGCGCGCAGGGCCCAGACCGCGGAAGATGGAAAAGTTTCGAAAAAAATTTTTTTTTCAGAAAAGTCGAAAAAAACTCGCGCATGCGCACGAGCGGCGCCGGGGGGACGTGCGCGCAGGGCCAAGACCGCGGAAGATGAAAAAGTTTCGAAAAAATTTTTTTTTCCGAAAAGTCGAAAAAAACTCGCGCATGCGCACGAGCGGCGCCGGGGGGACGTGCGCGCAGGGCCAAGACCGCGGAAGATGAAAAAGTTTCGAAAAAATTTTTTTTTCCGAAAAGTCGAAAAAAACTCGCGCATGCGCACGAGCGGCGCCGGGGGGACGTGCGCGCAGGGCCAAGACCGCGGAAGATGAAAAAGTTTCGAAAAAATTTTTTTTCCGAAAAGTCGAAAAAAACTCGCGCATGCGCACGAGCGGCGCCGGGGGACGTGCGCGCAGGGCCCAGACCGCGCAAGATGGAAAAGTTTCGAAAAATTTTTTTTTTCCGAAAAGTCGGAGAAAACTCGCGCATGCGCACGAGCGGCGCCGGGGGACGTGCGCGCAGGGCCCAGACCGCGGAAGATGGAAAAGTTTCGAAAAAAAATTTTTTTTCCTAAAATTTGAAAAAAACTCGCGCATGCGCACGAGCGGCGCCGGGGGGACGTGCGCGCAGGGCCAAGACCGCGGAAGATGAAAAAGTTTCGAAAAAATTTTTTTTTCCGAAAAGTCGAAAAAAACTCGCGCATGCGCACAAGCGGCGCCGGGGGACGTGCGCGTAGGGCCCAGACCGCGGAAGATGGAAAAGTTTCGAAAAAATTTTTTTTTTCAGAAAAGTCGAAAAAAACTCGCGCATGCGCACGAGCGGCGCCGGGGGGACGTGCGCGCAGGGCCAAGACCGCGGAAGATGAAAAAGTTTCGAAAAAAATTTTTTTTCCGAAAAGTCGAAAAAAACTCGCGCATGCGCACGAGCGGCGCCGGGGGGACGTGCGCGCAGGGCCAAGACCGCGGAAGATGAAAAAGTTTCGAAAAAAATTTTTTTTCCGAAAAGTCGAAAAAAACTCGCGCATGCGCACGAGCGGCGCCGGGGGACGTGCGCGCAGGGCCCAGACCGCGCAAGATGGAAAAGTTTCGAAAAAAATTTTTTTTCCGAAAAATCGAAAAAAAACTCGCGCATGCGCACGAGCGGCGCCGGGGGGACGTGCGCGCAGGGCCAAGACCGCGGAAGATGAAAAAGTTTCGAAAAAATTTATTTTTCCGAAAAGTCGAAAAAAACTCGCGCATGCGCACGAGCGGCGGCGGGGGGACGTGCGCGCAGGGCCAAGACCACGGAAGATGAAAAAGTTTCGAAAAAAATTTTTTTTCCGAAAAGTCGAAATAAACTCGCGCATGCGCACGAGCGGCGCCGGGGGACGTGCGCGCAGGGCCCAGACCGCGGAAGATGGAAAAGTTTCGAAAAATTTTTTTTTTTCAGAAAAGTCGAAAAAAACTCGCGCATGCGCACGAGCGGCGCCGGGGGGACGTGCGCGCAGGGCCAAGACCGCGGAAGATGAAAAAGTTTCGAAAAAAATTTTTTTTCCGAAAAGTCGAAAAAAACTCGCGCATGCGCACGAGCGGCGCCGGGGGGACGTGCGCGCAGGGCCAAGACCGCGGAAGATGAAAAAGTTTCGAAAAATTTTTTTTTCCGAAAAGTCGAAAAAAACTCGCGCATGCGCACAAGCGGCGCCGGGGGACGTGCGCGCAGGGCCCAGACCGCGGAAGATGGAAAAGTTTCGAAAAAAATTTTTTTTTCCGAAAAGTCGAAAAAAAGTCACGCATGCGCACGAGCGGCGCCGGGGGACGTGCGCGCAGGGCCAAGACCGCGGAAGATGAAAAAGTTTCGAAAAAATTTTTTTTTCCGAAAAGTCGAAAAAAACTCGCGCATGCGCACAAGCGGCGCCGGGGGACGTGCGCGCAGGGCCCAGACCGCGGAAGATGGAAAAGTTTCGAAAAAATTTTTTTTTTCCGAAAAGTCGAAAAAAACTCGCGCATGCGCACGAGCGGCGCCGGGGGGACGTGCGCGCCGGGCCAAGACCGCGGAAGATGAAAAAGTTTCGAAAAAATTTTTTTTTCCGAAAAGTCGAAAAAAACTCGCGCACGCGCACGAGCGGCGCCGGGGGACGTGCGCGCAGGGCCCAGACCGCGGAAATGGAAAAGTTTCGAAAAAATTTTTTTTTTCAGAAAAGTCGAAAAAAACTCGCGCATGCGCACGAGCGGCGCCGGGGGGACGTGCGCGCAGGGCCAAGACCGCGGAAGATGAAAAAGTTTCGAAAAAAATTTTTTTTCCGAAAAGTCGAAAAAAACTCGCGCATGCGCACGAGCGGCGCCGGGGGGACGTGCGCGCAGGGCCAAGACCGCGGAAGATGAAAAAGTTTCGAAAAAAATTTTTTTTCCGAAAAGTCGAAAAAAACTCGCGCATGCGCACGAGCGGCGCCGGGGGACGTGCGCGCAGGGCCCAGACCGCGCAAGATGGAAAAGTTTCGAAAAAATTTTTTTTTCCGAAAAATCGAAAAAAAACTCGCGCATGCGCACGAGCGGCGCCGGGGGGACGTGCGCGCAGGGCCAAGACCGCGGAAGATGAAAAAGTTTCGAAAAAATTTTTTTTTCCGAAAAGTCGAAAAAAACTCGCGCATGCGCACGAGCGGCGCCGGGGGGACGTGCGCGCAGGGCCAAGACCACGGAAGATGAAAAAGTTTCGAAAAAAATTTTTTTTCCGAAAAGTCGAAATAAACTCGCGCATGCGCACGAGCGGCGCCGGGGGACGTGCGCGCAGGGCCCAGACCGCGGAAGATGGAAAAGTTTCGAAAAAATTTTTTTTTTCAGAAAAGTCGAAAAAAACTCGCGCATGCGCACGAGCGGCGCCGGGGGGACGTGCGCGCAGGGCCAAGACCGCGGAAGATGAAAAAGTTTCGAAAAAAATTTTTTTTCCGAAAAGTCGAAAAAAACTCGCGCATGCGCACGAGCGGCGCCGGGGGGACGTGCGCGCAGGGCCAAGACCGCGGAAGATGAAAAAGTTTCGAAAAATTTTTTTTTCCGAAAAGTCGAAAAAAACTCGCGCATGCGCACAAGCGGCGCCGGGGGACGTGCGCGCAGGGCCCAGACCGCGGAAGATGGAAAAGTTTCGAAAAAAATTTTTTTTTCCGAAAAGTCGAAAAAAAGTCACGCATGCGCACGAGCGGCGCCGGGGGACGTGCGCGCAGGGCCAAGACTGCGGAAGATGAAAAAGTTTCGAAAAAATTTTTTTTTCCGAAAAGTCGAAAAAAACTCGCGCATGCGCACAAGCGGCGCCGGGGGACGTGCGCGCAGGGCCCAGACCGCGGAAGATGGAAAAGTTTCGAAAAAATTTTTTTTTTCCGAAAAGTCGAAAAAAACTCGCGCATGCGCACGAGCGGCGCCGGGGGGACGTGCGCGCCGGGCCAAGACCGCGGAAGATGAAAAAGTTTCGAAAAAATTTTTTTTTCCGAAAAGTCGAAAAAAACTCGCGCACGCGCACGAGCGGCGCCGGGGGACGTGCGCGCAGGCCCCAGACCGCGGAAGATGGAAAAGTTTCGAAAAAATTTTTTTTTTCCGAATAGTCGAAAAAAAGTCGCGCATGCGCACGAGCGGCGCCGGGGGACGTGCACGCAGGGCCAAGACCGCGGAAGATGGAAAAGTTTCGAAAAAAAATTTTTTTTCCGAAAAGTCGAAAAAAACTCGCGCATGCGCACGAGCGGCGCCGGGGGGACGTGCGCGCAGGGCCAAGACCGCGGAAGATGGAAAAGTTTCGAAAAAAAAAATTCATTATTATCAACATAATTTTTTTAAATGGAACTATTGTATATTTTGTTATGTTTTTCAAAACGCGCTTAACGATGTGTATGGAGCGCATGTTTGAACAATAATTTATCCGGATATTTTTATGAACATTGGTGGCAAATTTCAAGTAAACTACGTTCCATTTTTATTTGTAACTTTATTCGAACGGTTTTTCGAAGCTCGAATAATTTCGGCGAGGGCCTTTATCCGAGGCGCGGCTCGGGGGTCATAAACGCTAGACTAATAGCATAAGGACAAAGTCAGCAATAGGCCATTCAGTAATGAGTATGGCAATTTCTATTATATAAGTATCACTAATGGATTACTAGTGCTTTTCTGATGAAAATGGCACCAAACATGATATAATTCGGATTATTTTTAATGGCTGTAATGGAAAGTACTTTGAGTAATGTAATTGAGGAAATTAATGGAGAGTACTTGAATTCTACGTGAACTGACACGGAACTGATATATGTGCCCAGTAAGCGTAACGTAAGCGATACCTATGCTCGTGTACTTACATCGTAGATGGTTTTTATCATTTTTAAATCCATTCAATATTTAATAAGGACAGAGTCAATCAATTTGTAATGAAACGTAGGGATTTAGGGGCCTCGGGTCCCAAAACCTACAATATAAATTTTATAAAAACGTTTCAATTCATTATTTTCAATGATTTTTACGTGTCGTAGGATGGGCATCGTCTATTTAGACACACGCGGAGAGCAGAGATTTGCAAGAATGGCAGTAACAGCGTCAATTTTTAATATTTTTCAGCGTGCGACACGTGAAAATATTAGTTAAATGTTCGACTTCACGTAAAATACTAAAATCAATTTCATCTTGCAATATATAGCTTGTATAAGCTCTCAAGAAGCGCCATATAGGCTCCTGATCTCCAAAATAGGTTTTCAGAGAGAAATCCGCGTGGGTCGTTGACAAACCGAGCCAGAGCGTAGCTTATTGTTAGCGAAAGCCCGTCCTCTATGTTAAACTCTCGCTCTAAACAAGTCACACGTATACAAGCACGCACACATCTTTCAGTATTTCAACACACTTTCAGTAGTTCAGAGTAGTTCTTGCGTTGAAAGCTGTTCATGAACAGAGGTTGCTAAATTCAGTCCTCAAATTATGGGTCGGTAACACAGTTTAGGTGGTGACACGAAGTCCCATAAGGTGATAGGTCTATTCTATACCTCGTCTGGGTATGGCAAACTGGTGGTGTCATCTATGTCGTGCTGTGGTAAACTTTAGAACTGCTCACATGATATTTGCACATTTAAATGACAAATTTATGGAACTTTAATCATTGACGAAGTATAGGATAGACCTATCACGCAATGTAATTTTGTGTCACACGCTCGGGGGGTTCGCGAGCCTCCTTACCATTTTCGTGTCACACCCAACGTTATCGATTCAGTCTAAAATAAGATTGTAACGCTAAGCGTGGTAGGAATTAGAAATTAAAAATAGGACATTCGAAACCCGCGATTTACAAATGATTCTCATAAAGTAACAATGTAAAGATCGTTTTACAAACGTATTCCGTGCAACGACAGAGAAAAAAGTGTCACAACAAGAACACATACGCCTTTTAACCTTGCTGTCCTACTCGAGTGTATTTAACGCAAAATAAATTTATTTAACATAAAAATATATATAAACAACAACATTAGTTGTGGAAGACATGCTTTCATGATGTAACGTGGGATACCTCGCAAAGGAATTGTAACTTAGTATAATTCAATAAGATGCTGAAGCAGAGAGGACTTTAAAAATTGTCATAAAACCCATCAGTTCCAGTATCTCGCTGAATGTTTCTTTAAAAAAGTAAAAAAATTACGTCAGGTACATGAAATAAAAAAAATACAAAAAATTGAAAATAATTACAAAGTAAAAAAAGATGTGAAATCAAAATAAGCTGCAAGCACATAAAGGTGCTTTCCTGCAGCGTGCAACGGAGACACTGTGTAACAATAAAAGACAAGAAAATATGTCCGCGGCCTGGAAGTCAAATACTTGGCGTGGTCAGGCAAAGTATTCTCAGATCATCAATACCCATACCTTCCCCCCTCCGCAGGCTTTCAGATAATTAATCTATTTAAAACACAGCCAATATGAGTATATTTTCAGTATATTGCGTTTTAAAATAATTGTAAGATCATTCATCGACACCGATGCCTTTCCTCTCATAAGCTTTCACATAATTTGTAAATTTAAAACTCTGACAATATGAATACACTTTCATTATTTTGCGTTTTAAAATAATTTTAAGATCGTTCATCGACACCTCATCCTTTCCTGGCCACGTCAAGTATTTGACTTCCAGGCCGCGGACATATTTTCTTATCTTTTCTAGTAACGACGTTTGTTATGACTGAACGATGCCCCAGCTTTGGAAGTCACCTCTGTTCAGACGGTTCGGCCACGAGACGTGATATATACGTCACTCGGCGTGCAATAACCGACCGATATTCCAACACTACGGAAATACGTACGCGTGTATTCTCTCGCGAGGCCTGCTTGCCGCTTGCTCTCCCCCCACCAAAGCCCATATTCGCCGCGGTACATTGGCGGGGCGTGGGGGTCATTCGTTCTGTGGACATCGTTGAGTTAAGACGTTTCAATAGCTGCGTACATAAATGGTACGCCTACATTATCTATCGTCACCTAATTACTTCTATTCATTATTAGTCTTCTTCTTTAGAGTCTACCGTCACTTGCTGCTACTATTAATACACTTTCGTCCCGAAATTGATTAAATATCGCGAGAAAACTGTTAGACGTTCGTCGCGTATTCCCTTCGTTGCCTTCGTACCGATATTTCTGCACATTTAGTGCACACATATCGTGTCTCTGTATTCAATTACATCCCTTTTCGGGCATATTTCAAGTTTATTTCTTGTTTAATTGCCTTACGAATGTTTTAATGCTTTTGTTTCAATCTCTTGTTGCATCGTTCGGTTACAGACGTTGAGGCGGGAATCGAAACCAAAGGGCAGGCAACGCCATGAGACTTGGCGGTTAATTTGAACGGTGCTTGGATGGCGACTGGTCATTCCTTGGGAAAAGAAGGTGGCAATACGTGTGGTATACTTTTTTTTATCGTTATTTTATTGAATCATTGTTGGCTGTGAGGGTGATGGGTAACTTCGCAGTCGGTTAATATCGGGATGAAATGGGAAAAGATTGAATTATGATAAATTCAATAATTCTAGTCGGATTTGTTTAAACATTTCAAAATGGCGTCAGTAGATGTTTACGAAATATTGGAATGATCGAATTCTATTGCATTTCGGTCGCGTTTACGTAGAATTCAATAATATTTCAATGATTTTTAAGAATCTATCTCTATGAAGCTAGTGTAATTGCATTTACGTTCGGTTTTGGATGCAAGTTTTGTTCTTTATGTACAGAAACTGCGTAGTTGATCGAGGACATGCTATTCAAGCATGAATAATTAACGAATTTTGATTCTTGCAATGAATTTTGGATATTTATAAAGATCGTGATATATTTTAAAGTATTATTCGAATAACACGAACGTGGTTACAACTTTAATGACGAAAGCCACTACTACGGTTCATTTAAATGTAATAATTATTTCTGATGTAGTACATTCTGGATAATATCGTGTTACTGAAATGTTAAGCTGCTCCTATTGAGCCGAGCATTCTGTATTTTCGCATCACACCTTGTATTCTAAATAACAAGGAGTGAAAGTTCCTTGGCTGGTTCCAAGAAAAACAATATTTCCTCGTGACAAACACTCGATCAAACCACATCCACCCCACCCTCCTATCCTACTTATTTTTCAGAGATTGTGACCGCGTGCAATGCGGTCAAATAGAGTCAGTGTTTATGTCGTACGAAGTTTTTCGTTTTGAAGAGCACAGTTGCTCATAGTAGAGTGTCGTTAAAAATTTTGGGATACGCGAGGGTAGAGTCAGTGTTTTCTACGCAATTTATATTCTTTTGCGAGCATCGGGGCTCTGACTTTCGAATCGCGAGAATAGATTCAGCGATTTGTTCGACAATTATGATCTTTGGGGCGCGTTGATAGTCTATTTCTTTATTTTTTTACTTTTGAAAGCGAAACTCGTTATCGGAAATTAGAGTCAGTGCGTCAGCTGAAGAGGAGATTTGTGCGCAGAATATTATTGGAAAGATGTAAGTATCTATGTATTTCATTTAATTCCTTTAAATCAGAGTTCATTCTTCAAAATTCCAGAAACAAAAAATTAAAAAATTAAAAGAAAATTAATTTCTAGAATAGAATCACCAAGAAATTCAAAACTAACAAAACTTTTTATAATTTAGACATTTTACGAAAAAAAATTTGTTAATTTTATTTTTTAATATTTAATTTTTTAATTTTTTCTTAAAATGTCTGAATGATAAAAAATTTCGTTTTGAATTGTTTCGTGGTTCTTTATTAGAGTTCGAACAATCGTAAGTTTAGAAAGAAATTATAATCGTGTTTTGTTCTTTCGTTACAGTCTAGGGGCAGCTGAGCAACCTGATGACTTTTTCTAGCAGCTTGATGACTTCCCCTGAGCAGTTGCAGAGGTGTTGGCGCCTTCGTCACCGGGGCACAGCGAAATGTGAGTGCGCATGCATTATGGTTCCTCTGGTCACTCAGTCATGTCGTAGGACGGTTGGTCCAAATCGACACGAGTGACCGGTTGTATACTTTGGCGAGCATAATGACCGCGGGTATGGTAACCATACCCGTGAATTGTAACATTTTGTCTGTGTATGTATTTCTTAGACGAGGGCTAGGGTCTTCTTGTGCACCGCGCCTTTTCAATAGAATCAAATTATAATCATAATTTCCAAGATAAACGTTTCCTAACGCGAATGTTTATCATTGATCATACATTGATGTAGATATTTATTAAATAATGCACCTAAAGATGCATAGCAGCTCAGAAGGTATTGATATTTGATATGAATATCAATACGGCTGAATGCTAATTTTTATGTAGCGAAGAAGTCTGATACTCTCAGACTCCACAGCTACGATCATTTTTATCTAATATGTAGTCGAAAAATCGGATGCCCTCCGATTCCGTCATTGCGACGATTATAATGACTTGAATTTCTTTTATTTTTCTGATACTACTTACGTGTTCAAAAGTAACTTGATGTCTAAATGATGATAATAGACATACAAGTGTAATTCCTTTCTTATAAAGGTCACTCGTTTGCGTACACAAAGAATAATTAATTTCCATGTGCAAGAAGACAATTGAGGGTGGGCAAATTTCAGATTCAAAGTAATTAGCATGAGAACATACATTCTTATTACCTATATGAAATTTACTTTGACGATGGAATCGCCCGTTTTAAATTCTTAAATTAAATTCTTCATGTTTTAGAGTCATTTTCTTAAATAATTCAATTTTATAGTCTTTTTTCTCACTAATTGAATGTCGAGTAGAGTCCTTTTTCTTGATCTAAAGTAGAGTCCTTTGTTATTTATCAAACTTTAAACTATTGACAAGTTGAAAGTCGAGTAATTTTGCTTTATAATGTAAAATGAAAGAATACTAGCGTGCTAGACACTATACAGACTAATCATATTTTCTAGTTGAGGATTTTCAGGATATCTTTCCGTGCCCATTGCCTTTTAACTCATCCACGTGCCCATGCGTTACTTGGGTGGGTGAAGGCAATGGGGCACGATGACTTTCTTTACTAAATAATTACATGTCGGCGGCTGGCATTGCGTTAGTGTATCGTGCACGCCGCATTTTCCACCTGTGTGTGTTTGTGTGGTTAGGCGGTGGAATTTGCGTCGGTGAAAGATTTTTATCAAAGACCATGTTAACGAAACTATAACATTATATTATTATTCATTGCAATAACGATACCAATGTATCATATTCCTTGTTGCACACGATGATCATTCTAGTAAATAATCTTGGAATATGAAAGTTAATCAATCTCGTACAATCAAACGAGAAAGTAAAGTAATAACGCTTGATGTATGTACCTAATACGTACAATGCACATTATCAAGTAATCCATTCTTTGAAATTGAAAATAATTCATTGCTATGTAAATCATACTTATACGCAATGGTCACTGCCTTTGCCAGCCGATTTCAGTGAAAACTGGTACGTACTTATTAGAGTGTGATTGTGGCCAAGCTCGGGTGATGGAGTCGTCCCGGGACGGTCTCTCTAGTGTAGGCTTTGCACCCGGGCGGTGATGCTTGAGAATCGTGGAGTGGGTTGACTGATGATTGTGTTTGAGAGACTGTTTTGATATTTTTTAAATATAGGTTTTGTGTAGGATAGGTAATTTACCTTCTGGTACGAATGTGTGACTTAAATATAAGTAGGTAGGGCCGGGGCAGGTCGTCGTATTCTCTGATCGCATGTTCCCCCGCGCGATGACCTGCTTTCAGGAAATTTGTGAGAAAAGTCGACGGCCAGACTAGTGCGAGTGGGGTTTGCCCTCGCTTCTAGCCTCGCTATGTCGACTTTTTGACGCCAGTGGGACATTGCACATTGTCGCTGGTCGCGGTCGGCAGGACGGGCTTGGGCACGCTATTCATTTTCAGAAGGGCGGACCGCCCGAAGCAAGAAGTGGCCAAAGAGCCGAAGATAGCCCGGCCAGAGAAAAGGCCACATCATGTGGGCTACCAAGAATGGCCTTGCATCCTCGGGTGCAGGGTCATTCTTATGTATTATATTGCCATTATGCTCGCCGGTAGTTGTAGTACTAGTAGTAGTTTGGTTGGCCATAGGTTGACCCATCGAGACAAGGGTGGAACGAAATATAAGGGTAAAATATTTTTTTTATTATTCATGACTTCTAATAGTGGGCAAAAGTTCCCTTTTATAATGGAATTTATGCTGCCAAAGTTTGAACGTGATCATCAAATTTTTTCAGGTGTCGTAAGCCCTTCAAATATTAATATTTACTGAAATATTAATTTTTGAAAGGCTTGCGGCACTTGAAAAAATTTGTCGATCACGTTCAAAGTTTGGTAGCTTAAATACCATTATAAAAGGCAACTTTTGCCCACTATTAGAAGTCATGAATAATAAAAAAATATTTTGCCCCTATATTTCGATCCACCCTAATCGATACCCCCTCCCCTGAAATTGAGCCCACCGCGTTTTCAATTAGAGTTGCGAAGAAGATTACGGGGCCAGTTAGTGTTGCGACTAAATGTTGATCACGGTTTGAATTAGCGTTGCGAATCAAGCATTCCCCGCGTCTGGTTCTAGCATAGCGTTGCGAATAAATATCGATCGTGGTTGCTTGTAGTGTTTCGAAAAAAAATCGCGATTGTTTTTCAGATTATTCTTGTATTTTTAATTGGACTTACTAGAGTTTGATTCATTGCATTACTTTTGATTCATGGTATTCTTTTTATTAGAGTTGCGATGCGACTGATCGCGTTTTTTTAATAACTCGTCCTAGTTTGATTCTTAATATTTTTTTGAGTTAGTGTTGCGATGATGACTGATCGCGTTTGTAATTAGAGTTGCGACCCCTACCCCCCAATGCCCCAAAACTATCCTGGGACATGTCCAGAGACATGTTCCTGGGAAAAAAGAGTCCCGAGCAGCTGGATCTGCTGCACATGGGACTCTACACAGCCTTCAGGAAGGCTGCAACGAATTAAAGTTAGAGTTGCGTATTACGAGACACAGGTGCACTGAATTTTTATTAGTGTTGCGAAAAATGAAACCACCCACGTGGTGGTTCTCGGTAGCTTTTTCGTTTGCTATTCGGGATTTGTATTGAGTATAGTAGAATTTTCAGTAATGAAGCACCATCCGGGAATTTTGAATTTGTTTGAGAAATTAGTGCTGCGGGTAGTCCAAAGTCCTAGTGACTATGCTCGGGAGTTGATTTTAGTCTGTAGTGAGTTAGCGTTGCGAAAGAAAGAAATGGTCCACTCACGGTTTTTTTGCATTAACGAGTGGACAATGATCAGCTGCCCTTCTGGCTACTGATCATTTTTTCTAGCAGCCCTAAGTGGCTGCACCATCCTCCTTCTCCTACCACCACCTCCCCACCCTTGAATCGAGTGTTTGTCACTGGAAATATTGTTTTAAAAGTATATTCATATCTTGCAGATAAATGTTTTCTATTTTTTTAGAATATTTTTAAATTTGAAGTTCCAATTTTTATGGAATAGCATTCCAAAATTTTATTCTGTGACTAAAAGAATGGTGATGAAAGGTGTGATTCATTATTTGTAATAGAAATTGCAGACTTCTGACACACCTTCATTCAATTGAAGTTCTAATTAGAGTCTTTGAAAAGTAGTAGTAGCTATTCCTCATTGACGTTGCTTATTTTTGCATAGTAACTTCGTCAATCGTTGTATTTCCTATCAGATTGATAAGAAATGTAGTTTTTTATTTTTATAAATTTTCAACATTCCTTTGCATTAATCAAAATTCACCCGCGATTGTTGCTTCATTTGATGATATTAAAAGGAAATTTGCACTGAAAAAGTAGGTAAATGCAATTCATCACTTTATATTGATAGTAAATTTTCAATATTAACGCGTGCTCGTTGTTGCTACATTCTGTAAGGTAAAAGTACCAATAACTGGACACTTAAGGATATCAAAGTTGTATATCTTAAAAATGGACTAGAAATAAATGTTCTTTTTAACAAAAGTGTCAATATTCAGATAAGTGTTACTTCTTTCTATCAAATGAGCTACTAAAAACTTGTTTTCAGTGCGTTATTTTAATTAAATTGAGTAAAAACGCAAGTAGTTATGTGTACCAGTACATGGACAATAGAATTCTGATTTGTCTCAGTGTCCCATTTTTGATGTCCCAATACCTGGCCAATGGGGAAGATAACGCAATGCTTTTATTATATTTTCAAATGTTATTATATTTTGGACCTTTATATTGTGTTCTGTATTTTGCCTTTATGATGTGTCCTTAATTATCCCAAACGAAGCAGCCTCTGGGAGGTAACAGTTGTGAGCGAAGAGAAAATTCATTTATCGTTTATGGTCGGCAATTTGGTATTTTCAAAGACGGCTTCGACAACATCTGGTTGCCAGATATTCAAAGGATAATCAAAAACGTAACTTTGCCGTCTTTAAGAATTCACATATTACACAGTACAACAAATTTTGACTTTTTTTCGGACTTGTAACATTCAATAGCCGTTTCTTATAGGTTTTCGTGCCCTGAAAACGAATCCGCAACCCGTTTGTCGCCATCACCCTCAGTTTTTGAGAAAATCGATTTTGAAAAAAACTGCAAATTTTCAACTTTGAACATTTTTTGTGTCGAAACGGTAATAGTTATTCGATTGTTCGTTGTGTCAAATTATTCTATGAACCCTCACGAATACAACGATATAAGTTATTATTGCATTATGAACATTTAAATATGTTTAAACAACGATCAAAAAGAAAAGGACACCCGAAATGCACCCATTTTTCCAAATATCTTTCAATTTATTTCCAAAACTAAGGGTCTGAGACGAAATCTGACCATCCCACGCGATGCAGCAGACATTGTTACTTCGGAAAGCGTCGACAGAAGTGATAAGTATCGTTTCGTTTTCAATACAGAAGCGAAATAGTTTGGCAAAACGCGCCGTGCCGACAGTGGATCGCGCGCCGCCATTGACTACCACTGTCAACATCGCGCGTTTTGCCATACTATTTCGCTTCTGTATTGAAAACAAAACGAGACTTACCACTTCTGCCGACGCTTTCCGAAGGAACAATGTCTGCTGCATCGCGTGGGATGGTCAGATTTCGTCTCAGACCCTTAGTTTTGAAAATAAATTGAAAGATATCCGCAAAAATTTGTGCATTTCGGGTGTCCTTTTCCCTTTGATCGTTGTTTAAACATATTTAAATGTTCATACTGCAATAATAACTTATATCGCTGTATTCGGGAGGGTTCATAGAATAATTTGACGTAACGAACAATCGAATAACTATTACCGTTTCGACAAAAAAAATGTTCAAAGTTGAAAATTTGCAGTTTTTTTCAAAATCGATTTTCTCAAAAACTGAGGGTGATGGCGACAAACGGGTTGCGGATTCGTTTTCAGGGCACGAAAACCTATAAGAAACGGCTATTGAATGTTACAAGTCCAGATGGCTGTTGTACTGTGTTATTCGCTGTAAACAAAAGCGTGACTTTTTATTAATCCGCGGGTGTCCGCGGGAACAGTAAACAGCTGGATATTTCCTAACGTATTGGAGATAAAAAAAATTATTTATATGCAATTGCATAGTTCGTGGGGGCAAATTTACTAGCGAAGATGAATTTTTTTTCGATTATTATTTTAAGATATATTTCCCCAACAAGCGATTTTTGCTCTTGCGGCCGCGAGGCACCTTTGATTATGTTAAAAACCTGACATTCGCCTCGCACGCAAGGCACGTGAGAACTGGACCCTCGAGTGCCTCACCGAATTTGATGGCTCTCGACCTTCGAAAGTGTTGGAATACCATTAAACAGTCAGAAATGTCCAGGATTTCCGAATTTTTCATCAGATCTTTGCGAAAACGACGCCAATCGATTCCTTATGTTTCGCCGATGAAGGTAACACCAAGAACGACATAATTCAGACCATAATGAAGGAGATTCCATGACAAATCGAATTATATCATTTGAAGCTGACACACACACACACACACACGCGCACGCGCACGCGCACACACACACACACCACTCTGTGGAAGCATAACAGACTATGCTTCGGTATATTAACCCATCGAACTGAGATTGCAATATACGGTAAAAGGCTACTAAAATTCTTTCAAAAGACTTTACTTTAAAGTCCAAAGGGTTAACAAACACACGTGAGAGAAATAGACGAGAGGTTCTCGTCGATCTTTCTGCATACATACGATTACAATTTCTTTCGCATATTATAAAGGTACGCTTGCATTGCTTTCAAGTGCCAAACAGATTCTAAGTATCTCATTGCCGAGATGAAAAAGAATTGACAAACGGACACGGATTCACCATCGCGAGAGATCTCGAGCTGCTCGATACACTCACGCATTGCAGTTGCACAGACAAAACGCTACTACGCGACCACCGTTCACCCAGCCCCCACCATTAACGGGAGTTCCCCGCTCGGGGCCGCGCCTGAGAGGGTCAGACTCACAGCAGCCCGCCTCACAATTAAATCACATGCAGCTGCAATACGCGCTCCCACCACAAAGCCGACAATTTGCACAGGCGAGTGTATCGTGCCCGAGCATCTTGTGCTAATTCAAGATCTCTCCCGAGAGCGAATTATATTTCCGGAAAGAAAGAAAAGAGAATTGAAAGTAGGGAATAGAAAGGTCACAATGACAAGTACTTAAAAGTATGCTAAATGAGAAACGACACGGTGCACGATGAAGTTAATTGTAAGAGAAAGCAAAAGCAAAAGGTGTCACTCTCGACAAGCAGGCGTACCTCTACCCTTAACTTTAGCCTATCGCACTCTTTACAATGGGCCCTAGTGGCATAATCTATCGCAAATATCCACTTGCGTAACTTTCCAGGGATATGCGAAAGCTAAGAATCTCCCGATTGAGATTGCAAAGGAGACTAAACGACTAAAGGACCGAAAGACGCGACGTGACGCGAACATTCACCCTCGATGCACCGAATTATCGTTTCTACATGGCGTGCTCCATATTACGAATTTACACAGCCATGGCGTGTGTGGCCGAGAACGAGCCATCTGAGACCACAGAGCGGGACGAGGTGGACCGAAGCCCGGTATCGACGCGATAACTAGAAAATCAGAATGGTCATGAACTGGCGCACATCATCGTCTAACAATGGTCCTCTGTGTAAAGCCATAATAAGTTGTACCCCGCACAGCCGGCCTATGAAGGGCGAGCACACCATGCGCGAAATCGAAATCAGTGATCGAAGGCGAATTGTATTTCTAGAAGAATGCGTTTGGCACTCTTATATTTAAAAAGAACGAGACGGAGCAGAAGCTTATCGCTCGAATTACGCAAGTGCATTTTTGAATAGATGTCCAGATCGAACCAAACTCACCGAATGTAAGTTTGGTTCGATCTGGACCCTTAACCTAGATCGTAGGCTTTAGTTTTTGATTCGGTTTCGCAAGTCACAATGCTTGGGAAACGTTACCAATTATCCGAGCACACCGACATGGAGGTACCTACGAAAGTGACCCATTTCTACGAAATATTTCTGGTCCATGTTCGACCAATGCTTTGTGCATTTTGACAAATTTGGAAAAAGTCTTACGACTAAAGTTTTTAAACTAAGACTTATTGCTAGGACGCTAGGAAATTAAGCATGCGTGCAAGTTCTTCCGCGATATATAAAATTTTAGGTTTAGTAGCTTAAAATTATTTTAATGCAAGTGAGAAAGAAATTTAAGTTTATATAGCAGCCATTTTCACAGCTGTCATTTATTATTACATGGTAAATGGGGCATTCTTGATTTCTCGTGATATTGCCACTAGTGTCTCTTTATATACATATTACATATAGTAGATGGAACGGTCAAGCAAAAATAGCGAGCATAGTGAGCAGGTAGTACAAACAATGACTGTCATTGTTAGTTATTATATCAAATTAATGCTTTCTATTCGCACCTTATTAAGAGAATCTAATGACTCGAATCTAATTACTGTTACGAGAGAAGATTTGAAAGATCTCACACGGAAGAGTTCAACTTCAGAAATGTAACTCGTATTCGATACGTTAAGCATCCCGAATGATTGTGACATTAAAGAAAAGTAGTTTAGAATGTTTCAAACGCGATAGTAAAACATCAATTGCGAATTTAAAATTTATTTATTGTATGTTTCTACGCGTAATAAACATCTGGAAGCACAGGCATTAATGTTACTATTCGCGAGTACTAAGTATGTATTCGTGGTGTCTACGCTCGCTACAGCAATTAATTTGTTCGATGGCATGCAGAAAGATTGAAAGAATGAAAAAGTATCACTCACCGTTCGTTGCAAACAAACAGTCTCATTGTGCTACCCATGCAGACAAACATCATCCCCCTTCAGCAGTAGCTATTCGATCTGCAGGCCAATGTCCCGCAGCTGCATGGTCACACAGTACCGAATTGTAGTAGAATCTGGTTAAGCAACCCCTCCCACATGGTGGTCCAGAGTAATCGATGAAATTAATCTAGGAATCGAGATATCACGAAATAATATGCTCACGCGCGTTCACTGAGGTCTGATCACGATCGCGAATAAAGTTGGACTGGCAGGTACATTGTTCAGCGATGGTGCGACTTTGGAAGAGGTTGTTGACGTTCTGTCACGTTCCAACGACTCCCAGCTCTTCGAGAAATGTATTGCACGAAAAGTCTTCTAGGTATTGGGTGAATTGTAGTTGAATCTTGTTAAGTGACCCCCCACATGGTCCAGTGATCGATGAAATTAATCCAGGAATCGCGATTTCACAAAATAATAGACTCACGCGTTCACTGAGATCCAAACACTGTCGCAGGTAAAGTTCAACTGGCATATCACGAATTTGGAAGAGGTTGTTGACGTTCTGTCACGCTCCAACGACTCCCAGCTCTTCGAGAAATGTATTGCACGAAAAGTCTTCTAGGTATTGGGTGAATTGTAGTTGAATCTTGTTGAGTGACCCCCCACATGGTCCAGTGATCGATGAAATTAATCCAGGAATCGAGATTTCACAAAATAATAGACTCACGCGTTCACTGAGATCCAAACACTGTCGCAGGTAAAGTTCAACTGGTATATCTCGAATTTGGAGAGGTTGTTGACGTTCTGTCACGCTCCAACGACTCCCAGCTCTTCGAGAAATGTATTGCACGAAAAGTCTTCTAGGTATTGGGTGAATTGTAGTTGAATCTTGTTGAGTGACCCCCCACATGGTCCAGTGATCGATGAAATTAATCCAGGAATCGAGATTTCACAAAATAATAGACTCACGCGTTCACTGAGATCCAAACACTGTCGCAGGTAAAGTTCAACTGGCATATCACGAATTTGGAAGAGGTTGTTGACGTTCTGTCACGCTCCAACGACTCCCAGCTCTTCGAGAAATGTATTGCACGAAAAGTCTTCTAGGTATTGGGTGAATTGTAGTTGAATCTTGTTGAGTGACCCCCCACATGGTCCAGTGATCGATGAAATTAATCCAGGAATCGCGATTTCACAAAATAATAGACTCACGCGTTCACTGAGATCCAAACACTGTCGCAGGTAAAGTTCAACTGGTATATCTCGAATTTGGAGAGGTTGTTGACGTTCTGTCACGCTCCAACGACTCCCAGCTCTTCGAGAAATGTATTGCACGAAAAGTCTTCTAGGTATTGAGTGAATTGTAGTTGAATCTTGTTGAGTGACCCCCCACATGGTCCAGTGATCGATGAAATTAATCCAGGAATCGAGATTTCACAAAATAATAGACTCACGCGTTCACTGAGATCCAAACACTGTCGCAGGTAAAGTTCAACTGGCATATCACGAATTTGGAAGAGGTTGTTGACGTTCTGTCACGCTCCAACGACTCCCAGCTCTTCGAGAAATGTATTGCACGAAAAGTCTTCTAGGTATTGGGTGAATTGTAGTTGAATCTTGTTGAGTGACCCCCCACATGGTCCAGTGATCGATGAAATTAATCCAGGAATCGCGATTTCACAAAATAATAGACTCACGCGTTCACTGAGATCCAAACACTGTCGCAGGTAAAGTTCAACTGGTATATCTCGAATTTGGAGAGGTTGTTGACGTTCTGTCACGCTCCAACGACTCCCAGCTCTTCGAGAAATGTATTGCACGAAAAGTCTTCTAGGTATTGGGTGAATTGTAGTTGAATCTTGTTAAGTGACCCCCCACATGGTCCAGTGATCGATGAAATTAATCCAGGAATCGAGATTTCACAAAATAATAGACTCACGCGTTCACTGAGATCCAAACACTGTCGCAGGTAAAGTTCAACTGGTATATCTCGAATTTGGAGAGGTTGTTGACGTTCTGTCACGCTCCAACGACTCCCAGCTCTTCGAGAAATGTATTGCACGAAAAGTCTTCTAGGTATTGGGTGAATTGTAGTTGAATCTTGTTGACTGACCCCCCACATGGTCCAGTGATCGATGAAATTAATCCAGGAATCGCGATTTCACAAAATAATAGACTCACGCGTTCACTGAGATCCAAACACTGTCGCAGGTAAAGTTCAACTGGCATATCTCGAATTTGGAAGAGGTTGTTGACGTTTTGTCCAGCTTCAACGACTCGCAGCTAACTTGAAATTCGTCAAGGCCGGAAATAATTTTATCTAGCAACGCTGATTGAGTCACTTGCACTTTTCGCTGCTGCAGCAGCTATGCAAACACTGCACTTTCCGTGTGTCTTCTTCCAATACTGGGAACCCATGATAAAATAGGACCCGAGAAAAAAAGTCTTGTTGGTGAGATGAGAAGTATATATATCTCAGTGGAATCCTGTTAAAGGGTCTCCCACACGTAGTGCCAGAGCACTGTGACTCAATTTTAATAGCAAAAGCTTATATAATTATAATTGCAAAATAGCTTGTTTTTATTGTTTTAAATTGACCGAACTAGTGCGCCGAAATCATATATGTTTATACGTGTATGCAATTGGAAATTTTTAATTCTCAAAATATAATTTGAAAGCGGTGTCAGTCAAAAATTTTAAAAATTGAATTTATTACTTATTTTATAATATAACATAAAGTAAGTGATGAATTAAATTTTTTTTTAATTTTTGACTATCACCACTTTCATAATCACCGGCACATTTAGTCATAAGTAAGGGATACATTGAATTCAAAGTTTGAAATGCCCGCCATTAGTAATATAGTGCATATCCAACCCGTTAGAGGGTATTAATGCTGTGCTAACAAAATAATACCCGTAGTGGACCACCCCTGAGGTGTATTTAACACGACAACTTGCTAGTTGTTCAATGTTCAGTGTCAAACGGGATTTGTTCGTATACCTGCCAGCTTGTCTAACAATTATACCAGTACTAATTCTCTTGTATTAGATAAAGTTGAACTTGTATCTAACTATGAAGAGGGTAATTCTTTTCGTGAATGGAACCGATGTAAACGGCAAGGTGGCTGTAATTTTCTTTGTATTTGTAATAAATTGCATCTTGCGGCCTGCTTTATGTTCCCCCATGAATTCCTCAGTTTTATTTCTTAATTCTGTCCACGGTTTATACGAATTTTATAAGTCCTATGTACCACAACTCTTTATGTATGTGCATATTGTACAAACATTGTCCTCACTTATGCATACATTTCTCCAATGCGTACTGTAGCTCTTTAATTTTTTAAAAGAAGCTCGATTTTATAATTCCACGTAATAAATAGGTTTCACAAATTATATATGTATTTATATTTAGTAGAATTGGCTTGCAATTTTTATACAGGGTGGGATGTAATTCCTAGTACAAGTTATTGATAATATTGCCAGGCAAAAATAAATCAAAACTGCGAACAAACTGTTTCTATAGCAGACTTAATATTTTTATTACACCCCACTTTGTATTTAAACTGCTGCGTAGAAATAACGTGTTATATTTTGCAAACGACCCAGGAAGCAGATAAGTAGATTAATATTTATTGTATCTCTTGATGGATAGTAACTCCTATATAATTCACTTCGATACTACGGGAATATCGAGTGTTATTCTTAAAAAATAATATAAGAAACTTTTTTGTAAAATGTAACATGCAATGGCACCTTAGCTTAATTAGTTCCTTAAACAGTAACTTTAATATATATTATTATTTGACTGTGCCAGGTGTTTATGGTGACTCATTCACTGGGAGAGTTATTAACAGCTGCTAATTTAAAATTTGATATAACTGCCAAAAGAATATTTACTCCTCAAGGTGGAGAAATTGATGATATTAAGCTAATCCGGTAATATAACTGATTTTCTAACGACCAATGAATATTTAAGGTGCTATTACATCCGCTCTCACTGCTGTGCATTTTAAGAAAGCAGACGATACTTTTCTTTTGCTCCCGGTGCTAATGATTTTAATTAAAGATAGATACTTCGTAGGGACGACGACGTGTTGTATGTTTCAAGCGGGGAGGATTTTATTCCCAAGGACAAGAGTTCTGCCCGGGGCCAGTTCAATAGAAATTCAGAATGGATTACCCTGAATGTCGGTGGGCAGTATTTTACGACGACCAGAGACACTTTAACTAAAAACGAGCCGATGAGTATGCTGGCTAGGTGAGGAAGAGGCTCCGCTCGATTGCTGTCTTAAATGAAAGTTCTCGTGGATTTAATCGCAGTACTATACGATAAAATTGTTTACAGAATGTTCACCGAGACTACAGGCAGCGAGCAGAGAATTTTACCCAGCAGACAAGATCCGAACGGTGCGTTTTTGATCGACAGAAGCCCCACGTACTTCGAGCCACTGTTGAATTATTTGAGACACGGGGAGATCATACTCGACGCTAATGTGAATGCAGCAGGTTATTAATTTGTATTATGCTTAGCAATTCTCTAATCTGTGAGTCGTAAGTAATTTTATCCACGTGTTCTTATTTAGGTGTCTTAGCGGAAGCGCGTTTCTATGGACTAGAAGGTGCGATTAAAATGTTGACCACAATAGTCGACGAGCAGCAGAAAAATGGTTTGGTATCTTTAACGCGGAAAGACGTGCTCAAAGCGATCATGTCGACACCCATCAGCTCGGAACTCAGATTCCAAGGGGTCGATTTCGTCGGCGCCGATTTGTCGAAGCTGGACCTCAGGAATATCAATTTCAAAGTGATTGAAATAATTTTCATCGTCAGCTGGATATTCTGGGCATAATTTTACATGGTTATTATTTTGTACAGTATGCGATTATGCGTGGCTGCAGGTTGGTGGGCGCAAACCTGTCGGGCTGTTGCTTCGAGCGCGCCGATTTGTCTCACGCAAATCTCCAGGGAGCCCAGCTCGTTTGCGTAAGAATGTTGTGCGCCAATCTCGCCGCCGCCAATCTTCATTCGTGCAATTTCGAAGATCCCGGCGGTTTACCTGCCAATATGGAGGGCGTGAATTTGAAGGGCGCCAACCTCGAGGGTAGCAACATGGCCGCCGTGAATCTCAGAGTAGCGACGTTGAAGAATGCTATTTTGAAGAACTGCGATCTCAGATTGGCTGTGCTAGCCGGTGCTGACTTAGAGGTAATATGATTCTAACGTCGATCTTTGTCAGCGGATATTTCTCTGCGTTTGATAGCAAGAGGGGATTCTTTGTTTTAGTGCTGCGACTTGTCGGGATCTGATTTGCAAGAAGCAAATCTGCGCGGCGCGAATTTGAAGGACGCCACGTTCGAGCTGATGCTAACGCCGCTACATATGTCGCAAACGATACGATAACAATGAATGCATTACCCCGCGTATCCCGCGGCGGTATAGCTTCTGTGATTTAGATATTTATTTAATTTGTTGGGTGGTGAGGATTTAAATTATAGGTGCTTTCGTTCTGGTAGATTGTTTGGCACCTTGCAGACGATGAGGAAGTACGGACTGAGTTTTATTAGTGATCCTCCAGGGAGTGATCGGTACGACCGCAGTCATTCGTGGCAAAACCGGAAATAACATAACCTAAACATTCATTAAATCGTCTGCTTTCCAAGCTGATTGTTTATTTATCTCTGTCTATCCGTATTTCTGTCGATTTCTATTTTACAGTTTCTTTCTCTGTCTACTTCCGCTGTTGCAACAAATGGTGGCAACCAATCAGCGACGATACACGCTGTTCCGATCACTCCCTAGAGGATCACTAAGTTTTATAATCGTGTAACTGTACTACGGGGTGTAATATTCGTTTTTCGATGAAGGAATTATACTTTGTTTCTTATTTCCAAGGCGACGTCGAGAAGAATAATTAAGAATGAATAACTGAATTGCCTAAGATACTTTATTACGAGTCATGTAACATACATATTGAAACTATTATATCGTACTCTATTTAAAATAAGCACAGGTCTAATTTCTGCCACTGGATGCAGAAGCCAAAATATTTCATCTGCGCGAGCGACGATGTTTTACTCTAGGAGTTATCGAATATTTGGTAATAAATCGATAAAATAGCAACGCTGCAAGCAACGAAACATTTGTGTAGGATGAATTCATAGGATTGACAAATTTTTTTCAACGATTTGTCGATGTTAATCATTTATGGCGTCACTTTTTATAGCAACGAGTCAAGTAATCGTGTATGAACATGTGATGTGTATTTAGAATGGTATAGTTAAAATCTGTATCGTGCGCATATAAATTTAATGCACGATAACCGTATAAATTATTATACAGGGCTTTATCTGAATAAAATAGAAAATATTTAAGTTGGTTATTATTCAATAGATCACCGATAATTGCAGATCTTCCTTCACTTTCATGCCTATGCTCCAGGAGAGTAATTTGTTTTTCATTGGGGAATGTATAGTTGCCCAATTTTCTTTTCTTTTCTGAATAAAAATAAAAGAAGTAACGTTTGACGAGTAATATTTAACGAGTTGAATTTAATCTATTTCTAAAATTTATGTCCTAGTAATGCCACAGGCAGTGACGGATTTAAGAAAAAAGGCCCACGTGGCAAACGTTCTGAGGGGCCCATTTTTTCGGGAAAATTAGGAGGTAGTTTACTAAAAGGGGTAAGTGTACGGAAAAGTACAGAAAAAATATATAGTGTTTGGATAAAATCATAAGTTTTTTTGGAGACTGGGTCTTAGGGGGTCCTTCTGAGCAGGGGCCCATTTTTAGGGAAAATAAAGCGGTAGTTTACTGAAAACGGGCTCAGTGTAATAATACAGAAAAAAATATAGTTTGGATAAAATCATAAATTTTTTAATGATTCTACATTTACCTTATATGTGATCGTAAATATGGTGGAGGGATTAAAGGTGTGTTCGTTAATCGTTAGAGGTGGGAGGAGTGCAATAAACGGCCAATGAACAATATAAATAAATGTTATCACAACGTATCACACACCAAGGCATCATTTCGACTGTCGATTAATAAAAATAAATTGACAAGACCCTTCAGAAGCATGAGAACTGAACTAAATAGTCGAGGATAAGTTCCTTGACAGATGTCGGACTGCCACCATTGTCAGAACAACCTATGTTAACCGGTCTAACGTTTCTGCAACGCTGTAAGCGGCGTGCGTGTGACGTTGTAATCGAAACGTCGATGATTACATTCGCTATGTTGCTCACGGAACACAGTGTACTCTGTATACTGCATGTGCAGTATATATCAAGATACCAATCTTCTACAGAATTGAAAAGAAAATCGAGCACTTCGTAAACGTCTCAAGAGACCTGCAGCTGAAGTTTCAATATCTACAAGACTATTAAAAAACTTGATTTAATTAAATCTTCGGGATCAGGAAGCACATAAGAGGGAGCCCGGAAGAAGAAACTTTGGAGTATCGGTTTTGGTGGAGTTGGTTAGGCGTCTGGCTAGTACGCAGAAGATCCGCAAGATCGCGGGTTCGAGTCCCATCGCCCGAGGTCCGTTTTTTATTTCATGTTTTATTCCCAATAAAGGAATTACGAAACCTATTCTCACAAATATATGTGATGATGTCGCATTGTGCACAGTGTTGTGTTTTTCAGTACGAAATGAATTGTACAGTGTTCATTCGATAGTGTAGAAGAACAATCACCAAATTTCTCATGGTGGGGGCGTGTTGTGCGGTTGAATTATCTATGAAACCATAATCTGGCAACTAAAATTCCCGACGATCGAAGAGACTTTTCGGAGCAATTCGCCTGAGCTTTTCACGGTCGAATTATCGTAAATTTCCTGAGCCTTACCTTGGTATTTATTCAGCAAGCGAGAAACGAAGGAAAAGAGCTGACTGCCGTGTAAAATGTGTTTCCCTGGAATTGAATTTGCCCGTTACCAGGAACTGCTCGCAGTTGGACAGGGCGAGTCGATGGAGAACGGGATGTCGTACTTTGCAACTTGCTCGCGCAGATTTGCGCTAATCTCGTTTGTCGAAGTCCACGAACATTCACGCTGTTCCAGAGTTACTTGTCCCCCTAACGAAATCACTATAACGAGGGTACCGTGGACGCGAGTACGGTTCTGTTCCAACGGGAATAAGGTAAGGTTTCTCGGAATTCCACGGCGTTTGTGCTTACGTGGCCCTTTTCGCGTTGAATACCGCGCTGGGATCGCGGATCCAAGGTCTTCGAGTCCTCAGACTTGCCAGAGAAGTCCTTGCTCTAGAGCTTTGCTCCTTCTTAAAAGGGCAAACAAAGGAAGAATTAAAGCTTTATACAGAGACGCTGGAAAATTTGCGCAGGTTTTTAAAGGTCTTACTAATTGGAAGGACTTATACACGGGACGTATTTCTAAATAACGCACGTGAAAAATGTTACAAGGAGATACAGTTGCGTCTGACCATACGCGTACCTCTTCCACTTGCTGCCTTACACTTTGCTCCTCCTGCGCTTCCTAATTGCACGGAGCACCACCTTGCTGCTTACATCGTTTAATATGTATGCGTTGTACATACTGCTTCAGGAAAATGTGCTCAGCTTAACAAAGCATCTTAATTCTTAATAAATATTCTCTGCAAATTTATTAGCAATTTTCAGGCTCCCCAACACTCCTGCGTTTTTATGATGCTTCCAGATAATAATAATTCTTTGGAGCATCTAAAGCTTTTGTCAGGGCTTTATGCCTGGGCTTCACGTTCCTAAAAAATTACGATTTCATCCAAAAAATGTCATTTTTTTATTTCTCCTAATTTTCATATCACACGCGCGCAAATTTATTTGTAATTCTGTTATTTATACAGGGTGTCCCAGAACGTTCGCCACCTGGTCCTTTTTCTTTAAATCCGCCACTGGTTATTATAAATAAATATCTTAAATATATTCAAACGAATTCGGAAGTCTGGCTGCCTGCATTTGCCCCCTGTTCCTTTGACAGAGGATAAATGACGCGTGCATGGAATCACGTTGAGACTTCTTTGATGTGCAATTGCTTTGAGAAACGAGGCTGCTAACCATGTTATTCGACAATGTGAGGCGCAATTGCGCCACGGAACACTTTGTTTCGTATCTTGATAACACTGCTGGAACAGAGGCTCTCAGGACATATAAAGCGGGGCTTAGAGGAAGGGAAACTAAAACGACAATCATTTTTCATTGATGAAGGTCCCTTTGTTCACACCGAAAAGAGTATTGAATAAAATAGTGGTGGGTGAAAAAATGCGATTAGTCAAGCAGAGACTTACAAGGAGAGGTTCCCAGGTGTCCGCCTCCGATTACTTTGAATTTTGGATATGTTTTAGAGGACCGAAAAATAATATATACGTGTTTTTTTATAGCGGCCCGTTTTCATATTTGGAGGGTAAAACCAACCCCCAAAGTTATAAGATTTTCAGGTGTTCATCTCCGATTGCTTTGGATTTTGGATATGTTTTAGAGGATCGCAAAATAAGAAATACGTGTCTTTTTATTTCGGTCTGCTTCAATGTTTAGGGGTTGAAACCACCGTCCAAAATTCATAAGAATAGTTGGTGCCCGCCTCCGATTGCTTTGAATTTTGAATATGTTTTAGAGGACCAAAAAATAAGAAATGCGTGTTTTTTATAGCGGCTCGTTTTCATATTTACGGGGTGAAACCAACCCCCAAAGTTATAAGATTTTCAGCTGTTCATCTCTCCAATTGCTTTGGTTTTTGGATATGTTTTAGAGGACCGAAAAATAAGAAATACGTGTCTTTTTATTTTGGCCTGCTTGAATGTTTAGGGGTTAAAACCATCCTCGTCCCTTATAATATTCAGGGTGGTTTAATTCATTAAACAATCTTCTAGAAACCTAGAAGTAGTACTCCACCATGTATTATTTTTTCAAATATTTTCATCCTTCTTTGCAATTCGATAATTGTAGTAAAATTGAAAAAAAAGCCTCTTCGATGTACATAGCTTGTAACATCGAGGTAGCAACACGTCTGTTTCCTGTCAGCAAAGAAGAAAGAAGTTCAGGAAGCAGAAACAAAATGTACAAAGTTTATAAGACATTCAACCCCTAAGGAAGTTTTTATTGCTTCGCTGAATAACCTCGGGTGTATTGAATATTCAACCAGTAAATTTCCCTGGCTAAATAACTGCTTGGATCTCATGATTTTCTCCGTGCAAAAGGAATTTTAAGAAGCAAAATTCAAGAATGGCCTCATTTCGAAAATTCACTAACGCAATTTTTCAGCCGCTGGAATAATTTTAATTAATCACCGGGAAATCTCACGGTATCCAGGCATTTATCTCGAAACCGTTCGAAGCAGCTTTTAAAAGCAGGTAAAGTTGAGAGCCCGCAGGTGGCGACGTAACACTAAATTGCAGATTATATTCGACCGCGTGAGATTGCATAGGCACACTAAACAGTGGCATTTTAGCACGACCTTCCGCTAATAAGATCCCTCGAGTGATACTCACGACAAAGTGTTTAAAGTTGACCGTTAACTCCGATGCCTTGTTGCCGGCACGCGTTGCTTGTCCTGCGCGGGCTCCTTGCCGTAGATCGGAATCGCGCGAAAATTATATTTACCCCCATCAAGAGGGGCTGAGGGGGGGGGGGGGAGAAAAATTCTCCCAAGGCGTTTTATATTTGGCCGCCGAACGGATGCTAGTAACACGGTACCCGTGCATTACATAAACGTAAATATCGCGTGAAAAAAGTAGGTCGCGTTTAAGGAACGCCGCGGGGAGAAATGTCGAAAGTTTTGTCCATAAAACGAACTTTGCACTTTCGTCGGGAATTTAACGCACTCCAGGATATCAAATAAGCAGATGAAAAAGAAAAATCCCCTGAATTTTCCGTCAGATATTATTCGCCAAATATTGTAACAATGTTGGAACACCTTGTAACAATTACCCTGTAATAAATATCCTTCCTTCAACCCCTAGATTTTATATTATACTTCGCGGAAGTCTCAGACACAAAGCTTCGAAATTTTTTCCAAGAGAAGGATTCTCAGCGCAGCTTTAAATCCGCGGGGGTGAAAATTTTTCCGAAGCAGGGGTTCGAAGGTGAAGGTCGTATGTTGCAGAGAAGGCCATGGCGAATCTGTCCCGTAATTCACGCGGATGGGGGGCCACGGTGGATCCCAGAACGATCGGGATTGACTCGGGGCGTCCGGAAAATTCGATTCGTCGCATCGGCGTCCCTCGGCGAGGGTCGAGGTCGGAAGGTCAGGTACCGTCCCCTATTTAGAGCGGGACCTTGGCGGCGTTCTTATCTCGAGGCGTGGGAAACGAGAGTGCCGCGGGGGTGGCGCGGGGGAAAAAAATGGAAAGAGGCGGACACGCGATGTCGTGTTGGTGGCCAAAGATACAAGGGAAAGTTTCTCGAGCACAAGTGATCACGTACCAGCTTTGTCAGACGCCAGCTATCTCCTTGAAAGATCTACCCTCGAAAAATCCCACTTTCTTCGGCACGCCGCGTTTCCTTCTTTCTCTTCCTTCCTGCGACGCGCTTTTCATGCCCCTAAATGGGGGTGGCGCCACTTCGCTGGTCCAATCGATTTCCTTTCAACGTTTCCGCGATCCTCGATGAGGATTTCTGATTTGTTAGGGGAGCCCTTATTTTTTCGAGAACTAACAGTCGAGTTTTTGGAGGAATAATTGTTAAAGCATAAAGCTTAATTATGATTTACTCGGATAAGAGTATCGTAGGGTTATAACGTGGGTATTTGTGTTAAAAGAATAATGATACAGCTGGCTTGAAGTTCGATACGGTTATTGGAACTGCTCCGTGTATTTAAGGATTCTTGTTTATCTATAATTATCCACGTACCCCGGTTTCCGGTGTGTTTGATGAAATCGGGTCACCCGGTATAACTACGTAACCTAGCTCATCACGGCCTATTAGCTGTGTGGTTTGTATTATGGGCATAGCCTGTAGCAGAATTGATTGTCGCCAATTTGTTTCACCTGCTTAATTCTGCGTAGCCAAGAACTTTCCGCCGTGCTGTCGAGCCACGTTACGTAAAATGAAAAGAGAGGGAAAAGTCTAGAATGGAGAAATTAAAGCGGGTTTATTAAACTTGACGTTGTTAGGCTGTAGAATTTTGTTAAATAATTCTATGGAAGGAAAAAAATTAGTTGAATGTAGGATAGTAATGTTTACAGCATTTATATAGGGTTGGAACAGAAATTCGTAGGGTTTTTAACCGACTTCAAAAAAGGAGGAGGTTATAGATTTAACCCGTATGTATTTTTTTTGTTTGTCCCCCGCATAACTCTATATAAATATATAAAACACCAAATAAAGCAATTTAAAAAAAATTAAAAACTACTTCAAAAAAATAAAAATGCACTAAAAAGTAAATAATATTTTTTCCCTTATTTAATCTACGACTCTCAATTTTTTAAAGTCGGCGCCAGATTTACACAGTGCAACTGATGAGGCGCCGACATAAAAAAATTGAGAGTCGTAGATTAAATAAGGGAACAAATTATTTTTTACTTTCTATATAGTGCATTTTTATTTTTTCGAAGTCGGTGTGGATTTTTTTAAAAATTTTTTAAAAGATTGCTTTGGGTCATGGGTATGAAACATCACCTTTTTAAAATGAAACAAATGACACATGTACGTTTTCTGAAAGGTGGTTGAATAATTTACGATGAGGCGCAATAATTTATTGGGGTGCGGCCGTTGTCGTTGAGGGGTTAATTAACTATATTTCAGCAACCCGATCATTTTACAACTTTTATAGATAATAGTTAGATAATATAGTATTATTCCTGATTTTTTTGTGGGTGTCACTCAGAGGTTTGTTTTGTAAAAACCACCCCCAAGAATAAAATATTTTTTTCTAACCGCAATAATTGATTTACAATTCGGAGAAAAATATATGAAGAGCAACTAATATGTAGCTATTTTTCCTCTTTTGTTTAATTTATTTATCTGAAGTAGTAACCGAGAAAAAAATAATAAAGTTAAGGGATTTTACCTTTATATTATCCTTAAATGAAAGGGTAGGAATCTGAAACTTCACAGAATGGTGTTGTTTCTTATCGTTCCACCCCAATATTTAATAACGAACCCCAAATTTCAGACAAGAAAAATTTTCACATTTTCCGGTAAATAATTTGGTTTTTAATTAACAATTTTCCTTTGAAACTTTTGACGCACTTTTAGGAAATGTGAAACGGTGGAATCGTGGCCGAGCGTTTACAAGAGCGAGTAAATATTCGATAGAAATGCGGAATTCCCTTTGTTAATTAGCTTGCGCATCGGTTCATTTATTTTTCCAGAATACAAACAGGAGATAAATTAACGTTCGCTGCGCTCCATTTATGAATGGACGGCGATCACGTTTGTTTATTCGAAAGAGGAAGTAAATTACTGTCTGCGCGTATTTGCACGTGTGTTTAATTAACACAAACGTGATCGCCTCGTGTTGTGCAATTTACGTGTATGCAAAGCGGGATGCCTTTTTACATCGTATTTTGCGATCGAGCCAGTATTCCGTGGTTACGATACTCGCCGTCTTCTTCTTTAAATAATTTTCCATTACCCAAGCCGATCTGTTTAACTACCATTAAATTAAATTCCTCCTGGCAGGAATTTAAATTAAATTAAAACGAAGCCGATACACTATCGCCGATTATTTATATCGACCTATATTTCCTCCTTTGTAAATAAATCCCCATTTATTATCAATGTAGATTCTCCAATGACCCTAAACCCCGTAACCATGAAGAGGCAGCCACAAGTGGCTTTCTTTCTCATTTTGCAAGGAAATGTGAAGATACCGGAGTGAAGACTCAGGAAACCTGTTGCAAATAGTAATAAAAATTATTCAGAACATCCTTCTTGCAGGATTTAAATTTCACTTAGGTTCATTTCAAATGATTTCGATAAAAAAACTATTCATAATTATATAATTTATTCTCAGCCAGATAGGCTCTCTAACCCAATTCTGTTTTTCAGTTTTTTTATTTCTATTCTTTTTGTCAGATTTTCAGTTTTCAGTTTACCATTATCACGTGATATGTTTGTACATTCGAGTGCTGGTATTAGTATTAAATGTTGGCCTAGGTTAAGTCTCAGTTTTAAGGGGTGAGACTACTGTGAAGTATGAAAAATTGTAATTTTTGCAGGATTTATTTTTTAGTAAACGGAATGTCCAACGTAAATAATGTTTTGTCTACTTATTAATACACTTGTTGACAGTATAAAAAAATTTGGTTGAAATTTTTAACAGTTTTTTTTAAATATACATCGCACTGATGTGAGCGCCTCGAAATACGGTGAATTTTTCAATCATTTTACTTTGTAAAAAGTATGAAATGTTTAATCGAAAAAGCTTTCCGTGGTCCCGTTCATACCCACTGATGTGCTGAATAACGTGTAAAAATTTCAGACTAATTGGTCAAATAGTTTTTTTGCAATCACCTGCACCAGTTGAAAATATATTGTTTCGAGATAATCGCATTTAAAGTTTTAAAACAAATTAAAAAAATGATTTTAATTTTTTTGTGTGTAATATAAGAGTAGCTTAATAAATACCAAAAAGATTTATTGCATTATATGTTGTATCTACGAAGAAAAGAATGTTAAAAATAGCTTCATTTTTCAAACCGTCACAGTGGGCTGACCCCTTAAGTATGTGAGGTTAGGATGCAAAACAGTTTTATGACTGCCCCTCGCATTTACGTTACTTTTACCTTTCTCTTCATTCTTTTTTTTGTATCTTTATGCAATAAAGGCCCTTAATAATAATAACAATTCCTTTTTGAGCCCAACTCACTCCAAACTATCTGACTTCGTACGTGACTTACGCATCCATGCAGAGAACTGATCGGTACTTAAGTTAGGTTATGTTAGATAAAGCTGGAGCTTGGATTAAATATGGGTTGTAACTCGTACACGATTGCGTGGATTGATTTATATTATACCTCGTTAGATCCAAGCTGGATCTCAGTTGTATACGGCCTAAAGGTTATTAATTTTTGCAGGTCACGTAGAGGTGTAGGGGAAACCCTACCAACCCTAACACACTAAGTCTGTTCCCCTGTCTGCTCCGTGCAGGAAAATTAGGACACCAAATCCTGGTTACACCAAGGCTATTCCCCTGTCTGTCCCTTACAGGGGATACCAAACCTTGATCAACCCTTAACTCCCACCCCTTCCCCGCCATTAAGCCTGAATGAGGCTGAAGCAACCACAGATTACTCCCAGTCGAGCCTCCTTTATAGTCTTATCAATGG
The DNA here is from genome assembly GCA_947577245.1 of Andrena bucephala. NCBI lineage: Eukaryota > Metazoa > Arthropoda > Insecta > Hymenoptera > Andrenidae > Andrena > Andrena bucephala. The sequence goes on along the minus strand of OX387718.1, from coordinate 4,979,166 downwards.
TGAGTCAGCCCAGGTAAGCCAATGCCCCCGAGGGTAAACACCCCTTTAAGCCCCAGGGGTGCGATTTGCATACAGAGCTTCAGATATTTTTGCCACCCGGTACAATGAAGCATTTAAGAAATTTCTTTAACGACAAGGCTTCAACCCAGACTTGCGAGCGTCACTGTGACAATTTGGAGGGGGGAGGGGGGGGGGGGAGCGGGTGATAATCGCCGTGGACATTAACGCTCGCGCGCGATCGAACGGAAGGAAACGGAGTGGAAGAGTGAGAAGTGGAGGGTGCGAATGGCACACGCACACCGAGCTGCTCCTCGCGGGGGGGGGGGGGGGAGGGTGCGGGAGGCGTTGTTGTTTTTACGAGCCGGGGAACTTCCAGTCGGAATTACGCGCGCGCACCGGCACGTAATTATCCCGGCACGGAGCTACCATCACTCCTGCCGGAGATTTAAAATTCCCTCATTAGCTAACAAGTCCACTTCCACCCTCTACCTCTGCTCGCGAGAAACGCTGGAACTTTCTCAAAATTATCGGGCCACGTAGCGGCCGGAAATCTGGAATCCCCTTTCCCGCGAATACGCGATACTGTTATCCCCTGTGTGTGTGAATGTGGCAGCTTTCGTTTATGGGGTGATTAATTTAATTTCGCTGATATTTCGTCGTACGAGGGGTTGTCGCATTAAAGTAATGAAGGAATATGTGGCTCCTCGGGGGATACCGCGAGATGTTGAAGCAGAGAAGTGGCCGACTGAAGTGTACCGACGCTTATTGCTGGAAGTGCTGTATTAAATATGGAGGGGCGAAGTAGGGAGTTTGGAGAGCAAACACATTCGCAGTATGCAACTCTAACTTACGTTCAAACGGAACTGCGGAATGGAATTTGATCATTGGAAACTTACATTGACAATGTCGCGCGGGAAATATGGCGCAAGTAAATGTGGAATGCATCCCTCTGAAAAAGTAGTACATTCGGATTTTATGATTTATTAAGGGGTAATGTCACTGTAGAGCCTGGAAAGGCAAATTTTGAGAATTTTTTATGCGAGTATAGTGAATGGAATGCAAAATCTGGTTGACGGCCATTATTGTACATACCATGAGGTCTAATCACAATTTTTTAAAACTTTTTTTAATACAAAATGGCGGCGGTATAGGTTAACAAAAAAAGCTTCTTCTGAAAAACAGTGTTCCGAGGCCGGAAATATTTCTCCTTTAATTTTTTACCTAGAACAAAGATCCAAAATTTTTTTTCTATGGAAGATTATCTAGGGAAGTACACGAGGAAATTAAAAAATACTGATTTTTGTAAGAAGGGTGCTGATGGAACAAAACACAAAACTGCCACAACCTCGAAATTGTTGAAACTTTTTGGTCAATCACGCACCATTCTTACAAAAAACAGTATTTTTTAATTTTCTTATGTGCTTCCAGAGATAATCTTATGTAGAACTGAAAATTTTTTCGTTCTTTGTTCTAAGTCAAAAATCGAAGGAGAAATCTTTCCGACCGCGGAACACTGTTTTTTTCAGAAGAATCTTCTTTTGTTGAGCTGTGGAGCCGCCATTTTGTATTAAAAAATTTAAAAAAAAATTGTTATCATACTTCAAGATATGTGCAATAAAGGCCTTCAAACAGATTTTCTATTCCATTCACTATACTCGCATAAAAAATTCTCAAAATCAGTCTACTTTCCCGGGCTCTAGAGTGATATCACCTTTCCAAAACTTTTTTTGCTACACTCAATTTTAGACACGACTTAGACTTAAAACATTAGTCAAATTTTTCGTCTAAACTTCTCTCCAAATGTCCCCCATTTTCAAAAAAATCAATATTTTGACAAACCGCTACGTGCTTCTGCAAAAAAAATTCTGAAACTTACACGTCATTTTCGGGCCTCCAAGGTGGCCCAACTCCTTGACAGCCCTGCGCGTGAAAATCACCGTTGCGTTTTAATAGAGCCGTTCCGCAGTCCTCGCCGTCGCGTCCATCGTTAAGGGAAACTCTCAGCCTGGATATTCATCCCCTCGCCGCAAAGAATCCCGCGGAATATTCATCCGGAGCCCCGTGAAATTCATCATCGTCATCCGAGTCGCAGTTCATCCTGGTCCAAAGGGGATTTCGCCTCCCCTTTCGGTCCACTTCCCTCCCAGCATTCCCTCTCAACTCGGCGATCTGCTCGCCCGCCCTCGTTACACCCTGCTGTTAGATTCGTTCCTCCCCCTCCCTCCCCGACCCTCCTCCCCGCTGACGACACTGTCCACCGAGCGGAGCACTTTTGTGCCCGTTTACGGGGCCGTTGCGTTTTTCATCCCCCGCGGCTGGGTTAATGAATGCCGGTGTAAAACAGAAAGTGCTCCGCGAATTCATCGCGGTGCCGCGGTTATCTCTGCCGCAGCCGCGACTTCCTGCCGGCGCGGATCGCCTGGGCCGCGGGGATTTTGGGGCAACGATCGATCCATTAGGGCCGGGCGGAATATCAGCGGTCGGCTGCAGGCTCGGCTATTAACCAGCTGGATTTATTTTAACAAACAAGGATCCTGACGTTCATTTATTTCCGCGGGGATGCGGGAAGAAATGCGGGGGACATTTCTGTGAATTACGAGGGACGCTTTCGATGCATTCTCCTGGCAGGGAGAGTGGTTTGTAGTAGAATGTGATACAGGATGGTGGAGGTTGCGCGGATGTGTGCAAAATAGCAATGTAAAAGTAGGAATAGTGTCCTTTGAGGGGAGAACTTTAACAGTTTTGACTGTTTTAGCTACGAGATTATGTATGTGTAGAACGATTTGGATTTGTGTAGGCGAAATTAGGTGCAGGCACCACAATATTAATTTGCCCGAGTATGGACGATATTAATAAATATTTCGTGCGGAGGGTAGCGGAATGGAAGAAGCACCCTGAATTCTATTAAAAGATTTATTAAAAGCAGGCTTGGGTAAAATCTATGTTAAAATTAAAATTACTGTATACATCCCAATAGATCTTAAAACAAACGTAGCAGGTGAATCAAGGGATGAAAATTCAACCCCCCTCTGGGGGTGACTTCTCACCATCTAAAGTAGGGCTGGGACTATTCGAATAATTTAATATTCGAATATTTTACAAGTATTCGAATGCTACGAATAAACTTCGAATTTTTGAGTATTCGAATGTTATTATTCGAATATTTAAGTATTTGAATACTATTCGAATATTGAAGTAGTCGAATACTATTCGAATATTGAAGTAGTCGAATACTATTCGAATATTTCAGTATTAAAATAAACACGTGAAAATATTTTATTGTCATCGGGACTATGCATGTGTGCAAAGTTTCAAGTCGATCTGATATATTTAAATGGGTCAAAATTAACTTACAACATTTCACCCTGACAAACTAACGAACTCACAACTGAAACTAAATAAAAGCTTGTAAACAAATGAACGTGAAGATCTTGATTTATAATTTACACCATACTATTCGAATACATCAGTATTCGAATCCTTAAATATTCGAATAGTATAAGAATACTTAAATATTCGAATAGTATTTGGATACTTGGGTAGACGAATTACATTCGCCAAATAATTGAGCAACTGAAGTATTCAAACATTCGAATACCGAAAAATTCAACAAATAGTCCCAGTGCTAATCAAAAGTAAGGCTGGGACTATTCGAATAATTTAATATCCGAATATTTTACTAGTATTCGAATGCGACGAATAAACTTCGAATATTTGAGTATTCGAATGTTATTATTCGTATATTTGAGTATTCAAATGTTATTATATCGAATATTTAAGTATTCGAATGCTATTCGAATATTTCAGTATTCGAATATTATTTGAATACTGATGTATTCAAATAGTATGGTGTGGATTATAAATCAAGTTATTAGCTTACAAGATTTCACCCTGCGAAATTAACGAACTCACAGCTGGAACTAAATAAAAGCTTGTAAAAAAAATGAACCTAAAAAACTTGATTCATAATTCACGCCAAACTATTCGAATATTTAAATATTCGAATAGTATTCGAATACTTAGATATTAGAATAGTATTCGAATACTTAAATATTCGAATAGTATTCGAATACTTAAATATTCGAATAGCATTTGAATACTTGGATATTCGTATTATATTCGCCAAATAATTGAACAACTGAAGTATTCGAATATTCGAATACCGAGAAATTCGACAAATAGTCCCAGCCGTAATCTAAAGCCGACCGTCCACGCCATGTGGATCGCATTGAGGTAGGCGCGAGCGAAAAAGGGTGGCTGCATTTCGGCACTAGGGGCGACGGTGTCGCGGGGGTTGGGTGTCGGAGACCCGGGGGTTGGAAATGACGTCGGGCCGTAGTGTCTCCGTGGACAGCAACAACGCCGCCACGCAGCCTACCCAGGCCTCCGTTCGCGGTCTCCTGCGCACCCTGCTCGCGACAACCCCCAAGCTGATTTTCCCGCGCAACCCCTTCGACTCGAGTCCCTTAGTCGCGCGTGGTCGTAGCCGCGGAAACGTTGTCCGGTGCGTCGGAAAACCACAGCGAATACAATCGCGAGGGCTCCTACACACGCGCTCCACCACTCGATGGGGCTGTCGAGGCCAGCAACCCCCTGGGAAAAAATTTTCAAAACCGTCCGAGCCTCCGCGCGCTGTAGTTCCCGATGCTGGCTCGACGCTGGGAACTTTTCTAATCGCGCGTGAATGGAGGACTGTGAACTCCCTGGACGCTTAGAAGAGGGGGTGCAGAGGGGGTGGAGAGTTAATCGACTGAGCTTGGCGGCTACTCGAAGCTACGGCGCGACAGTGTGCGGCGGGAGGAGATCGAATGGACAGCTTCCTCGTGGTGGTTGATATTAATTTGTCCACCTCGGTTTCTGTGCTCCGGTTTCGTGGCACGGGATAAACTGTCCCCGGCTCGAACCACTGTGCGCGCGGAGTGATGGATCTCGTTTCGTCGGGGGAACGCCGGGCGGTGTTAGACAGAACGTTTGACGACTGAGGCTGGCGCGAGGGGGACCGAACGATCTCGTGACGGAGCGGCGATAAAGCTCCGCTGTTTCGATAGCTACTCGAGGCTTTTCCCCGCCGTCGAAACCGGGCAGCCTGCTCGCGTGTCGATCCCGCCTGTCAGATAACGGAGAACACACGTCTGGCTCGGCTCTATCGTTTTTTCTCGCGACAGCATTAACGACGATTAAGGTAAGTCGGCTGTCACGCTTTCTACTTCGGCGGGGGCGTATCATCCCTGACGTGCTTTTATGCGACGCTCCGCCGGCGTAACCGGGCATTAAAGCTAAGCGGCTGCGAGCCGTAACATTAATTGCCTGGGCGCGACACGCACGGGAAGTTGGGGCGAACGGTCGGGCTAATTGTTTTCGCAGGCGAGCGAGATGTTTTTCGGGGGCAAGGTGTGTAATTAGTAGTGCAAGGGGCGGGGGGAATAATTGCTCGTGCATGGGACAGAGGAAATAGTCACTCGAGCAACAGCTCTGGCGTATAATCGTTCGATCGAAGGGATATAGTAAACCATTAGTCGGACGGTAATGCACCCCGAGCGCATCCCAGCCGCGGAGTTGTTCCTTACACTGGTTATTTTGTTGTCTCGAGGATGAATGTTTTTTTTAGCAGTACAGTGTTACAGTAGGGTGGTCCTTATTTTTCAACTTTAAAATATATATTTTCTGACCATCTTAAAATCTTCTATTTGACAAAAAAAAATATCTCCGTGTTTTTTATTTGTATATTTTGATATGTAAAGGTCGCTCAAGGACTGTATATTTCGCATGGAGGGGAGGCCGGGGCAAAATCGGGACGTTAAGAATAAAATCTCGTAACTTTGACATTATTAAGTAAAAAACAAATTGCAATTGGGATTCGTTAGAATAAACTGTTTTTTAAATAATAGTACATATCCAATTTGTTTAATAGAAGGAAAAATACAAAAAATAATGATTTAAAATATGATCCGTTTTTACGGTTTTACACCGTGGCCTAGGTAAAACCAGGTACCATACTAGATACTGGCCTTAGCATCTATAACAATGAAACTCATTCAATTCTCCAGTCCCCCAACCAGTAAAGGAAAAAAATTTTTTTTTGAAATTTATACCAAAATAGTAATATTTCATTGCCGTTGAGCGACCTTTAATCCTTAATATATTTTAATAAAATTTTAGACGAAATTCTTTTAAACTATTTGGAAGCTTCTGAGAGGGTCGGAAGAAATTTGTATAAAATTTAATTTTTTACCGCACATATAAGGACCACCCTAGTGTTACAGAGATATAAAACGAAGAGGAGTGTGGGGAATGTTCGTTTGAATATTGCTCATTGGTGTACGTGAAATTGATTGTTATTATTATGGGATTTAGCACTGTGGCTATTGTCCATCTAAAATTATAATTATGGGTGAATCTATTACCCTGGATAACCATTTGACTGTATCCATTGGAATATTAATAGCAGATATGTTATGAATAATTCTGAAATTGGATATCTTGAAAATCTGATTGGCGTGGATACCAGATAGGAGGACTATCGCTTCGAATTACTTGGGACTGTACAATAATGAGATCTGCAGAGCTGGATCTTAATATTCTGCAGAATTTCTCTCCTGGTGTACCTTGAAATGACTTCCAGTAGTGTAATCAGTAATAGATCGGACGCCTCTTTGAAATACCTATAGGGTATTTAAATATAACAAGAAGCAGTGTTTCGTAGAGAGAATGTAATTATTTAATATTGTTGTGCCTGAAATTCCCAAGAAACTCCGCCACAATGAAATATTTTCTGGAGTCAGAATATTTTTCATAATATCAACCAATCAACATTAACCCTTCGTAATCACAGTTTTGTAAAGTTTCGTCAATGGACCCGGCCGAGTTTTAAATTATTACCGTGCGAACTGTATCAGTCCAATCGAGTCCCAAAAATTATAATACACACTTTGAACATTGTAGAATATAGAATAGTCGCGTTTTAGTAAGAAATGAAATGACAACATGTACCAAAAAAATCGGAAAGTTGTAAAATCCTGAAAACCGAGTTTTTTTACTAAAACAATAATACCTTTTTTATTTTTCAACTAATTTTTATACAGATTGTGGCTGATACAAATAAGTTACAGTCCTTTTAGAAAATATACACTTTCATACTGTGTGTTTCAAAAACGGTATTTATTTTGAGATCTGAATATGGTCAATTGTGTGGTAAAAAACACATTTAATTTAGAGAAATTTATTTATTATTATTATAATAATTCTTATTATTATTAATTGATTATTATTTATTTTTATTCATAAGAAAGTAATTTAACAATGAGAAGAATTGAATCTAGTCTTCTCACATATAACTTGAGGGGAAAAAATATTGTCACAGCTATAGAAATTACATTTTATTGAAGTAAATTTCTCGATTAGAGTAGATTTTTTTTTTCATTTTTTCGATACATCCACGCTCAAAACCGATGTTTTTTTAACGGCTGCCACTCATCAACGAACTTTCTGTTTCAAAAACTGACGGTCTCCACCGAAAGAGGAAACCTCCGTAAAATGTCAGGTCAATGCCATTTCTAAGCCAGGTACCTAACCCAGTGTGACCAGGAAGGGTTAATTGAATCAAACGCACTGCACCTACAATTTCAATTCTCGACCCCTGCGAAACAGAAACCAAAAGCCTCGAACTTCACAGTTTTCAAAGTTTCAACCCCACAAAGTTTCAACCCCTATCTCACCACCCTTCCCCATAATCTGCAGTGATACTTCCCCGTGGCACGCATCAGACACCAGAAACCTTTACGAGACTCCTTATCGGTCTCTCCACTTCACAGAACTTCACTCGAAACCTCCCCCCCCCCCCCTGCCCCTCAAACTTCACCCTCCAGCACAGCACACAACAGCAAAACACAAGCCACTAGAAATTTCCATGCACAAAAGCTCAGCAGATCGACCGGAATGCGAGTACAAGCAAATAGAAATCGTTCCCTTGTACTCCTTTCTACCCCGTCTCCTCGGCTTCGCCTCGATTCCCGCCACAGAGGTGTTCCAGCCAGTTAAAACCGAAATCTCCTCGAATTTCAAGGCTCCATTACAAAGAGCCGTGACGAGGGATCAGGATGTCCAGGGATGCAGCTCGCTTTGACAGGCCTTCCCCTTGTTACGTTGAAAAGCGTACTTTTCTGAGCGTGTGGTGTCCCTTCGAGTCACCGCGCTGTGTAATTAATCTCCCATTCAACGTCAGATTACACAGACTTCAGCCTGATGTCGCATCAAAACGCGATAGGGGTGGAACGCCATCGGCAGAGGGGGTTGCATTATCGTCTCCCGAGTCCAAGTGGTGTTTTCCACTTCGAGATTGCCGGGGGAATTTCGATCGCCTTTCGCCGGCTCTTGTTTCTCGAGCGACGCGAATTTATCGCTCCCCGTTTAATTGAAAAGCCCCCACCCCCCCCCCCCCCCCTCCCCCCCTCGCGAGGGAGCCGCCATTCTTTCGATCGGCTCTGTGCCGAATAAAATTCGTTGCTACTCCGCGGCATTTCGACGCGCGTGCATCCGGGAGTGACGGTGCAAGCTCGAGCTAAGGGAGGATACACAATCTGCCAGCAGAAGTGAAATTCTACACCAATTCCGAGGGAGATTATGTGGGCTTATTTTATAAGAAAAGGTACAGAAATGCGAATGAAATTTATGTCAAGTTTTATTCAACACGATGTTATAATTATCTTTAAACTAATAATAGGAACTTTGGTACTTCGTCTTGTGAAATTTGAGGCGTGGTTTCACCCCTTAAATATGCAAATGGGTTGTAGAAAAAAATCGGGGTGGACAGCTAGAAACTACCCCTTGTAAGAGAAATCGTATTTTGATTTTATTTTTATGCTCTGATTAGTGTCAGAAATTAATTGCTTTCCACTTTAAGTTGGTTCGATTTAAGTGGATTGCCAATGTTGAAGCTGGCTCTTTGGTGCCTCTGTGCATGATGTGTAATTAAATGTTGGTTGATTTAATGCTTAACCTTGCTGGCCCTAGTAACACTGGCCAGAGGTATTTATTGTGCGGAAGCTTCTTCAATGGTTTCGTGTGTAGATCGATACTCGAATCCGCGTTGTTGTGGTGGCGATGCAATATAAGGCATTTGAGCGACGCCCACTTGCTCTACGTCTTCGTGTAATCGATAAATTGCTAGCTTAATCGAGTTGTAATATTCATCATTTCAGAGTGATCATTACGTGAAAATTGCTTCAAGGGGTCATTTTAATTTGAACCCGCGAAAAATTAAGTTAATTTTAAAGATATTTTTCTCAGTAAATGCAACGTATAATGAAATAAATCTTTTTGGTATTTATTAAGTTACTTTTATATTGTACAAAAAAATTGAAAATAATTTTTGCAATTGGTTTTAATTGTTTTTCTTACAGTGTCAATATGCGTGTCGCTATAGACTCTAGCTCAATTAATAACTTATGTTGAAAAGTAAGAAAATGGCGTCGGTGTGAAAAAAACTTTGACGAAACACCCAAAAAGTGTTTCATGAGAAAAATCTAGCTTATTTCTCGACAAAAATTGTTAATTGAGCTAGGGTCTATAGCGACACTCATACAGATTAAGAATCTTTTGCAATTTTTTGTTTCGGATAAGTCTGAGCCGGGAAATCGCCTACGCCATGAAGAACATGCCTATTTTTTTAGGTGCCATATTGACATTGTAAAAAAACATAGAAAACCAATTACAAAAATTATTCTTAATTTTTTTTTTATAATATAAGTGTAGCTTAAAAAATACCAAAAAGATTTATTTAATTATATGTTGCATTTACTGAGAAAAATATCTTTACAAACAGCTTAATTTTACGGCCGATCAAAGTAGAATGACCCCTTAAAGTGCGCTGCTTTCGATTTTGGAAAAACTGTCTTACAGGTTGCAAGCTCGACTTTAATGACGAATAATGGAGGACATTAGTTAGAATTGTAGGGGTAGTTTGACAGTGTTAATGGTTAAGAGGAAGGAAACTTTCGATTCATTATATTACAGCAAAGACCATGAGCCTCAGTAGTAAAATCAGTACTTACTGAGTCAAGAATTCAAGATTTTCAATTTGAAAGCGAGAAGCTTGTATATTCCAGAAATATTTCCAAGTGGAATCACAGTAACAAGTTTTCACACAGCTAGATCACAATAATTTGTCATATTTTTCTCCATACTGTTCCCCAAATCAGTGACTGCCAGTAGTACAATCGATAATTAGTCAGACACTTCTGTTCCAATTCCCCTAGCGTTTCGAAATATTACGTAAATCGACGTTTCATGGAGTCACTACAATCTTTCAAACATTCACTGCAACCAAATTAATAATATCAAATTAATAAGCAAAATTTTCCATATCTAATTGGGAAACTATCAACGAAAATAATATTGCACGTCAATTTTCGAAAGGGATTTTCCTCAACGTTTGTGAATGTCGAAAAGGTAGAAATTGAAACAGTAGCGTCTGGGATTAATTATGAAGGGACAGGGTACAGGAATGTTTACCGCGAAGGAGAAATATTTCAGTCTCTTTGTCACGTTGTTGCGTTGCATTATTGCATTCCTGTATATACTTTGGACGGCCACACGTTCCTAGTCAGTGGAAGGAGATACAAAGAAAGAATAACAAATGAATGGATGCTCTGGCGGAATTATTCAACGAATATACGCACTCGACATGTCAAAGGTAGAAGCTTGAATAACAATTGCGTATCGTGAATGACATGCTTCGGAGTTGCTTCGCAGTGACAATCAAAGTACATCATAATTATGCTGCTAACGTTACACAGAGAATGCTCATTGAAGGAACAACATTCCCTCAAACGATATTTCGGTTCACATGCAACGTAGACATAATCGATTCTTGTGTTAATTGGAGCCGAGGAATTATTTAGCTTCTACGAGGTACGGAGCTCCAAGTATAATATCAAATATACTCGTTTGAAACCCGAAAACACCTTTGCAATGCAAATTAGAAATTCGAGCACAAATTATTTCGAGCAGGGAATTTGCAATATTTAACAACATTCTCCAATTCCATACGCCCACTTCTTTCACCTTTTTCTTAACTATTTACCTCTCACTATTTACTTAAACTATTCCCAAAATAGAAGCAATAAGCTTTTTACCTGAAACATTTTTTTTCTACATATTTTGTATTTTTTATTAAACAATTTCTGCTCAAGTCTGTAACAAAGTATCTCCCTCGTGTATTTCGAAGTCAGCCATCTGTCACGCATCGAATTCTCTGCTCCCCGTCGCAGAAACAAACGTGAAACTGCAAAGCAACACGCAGTGGTCAATTTTAAGGGATAATAATCAATCATTGTTCAGACACATTGCGGAAAGTACCTGCACTCGGTATCGCATCGTGTGCGATCATTCAGCTCCACTTTCCCACCACTGTTCGCCTCGGCAACGGTTCAATTCCAATTTCCCTGTGAAAACGAAACGGGATACCAGCGCCGCCGGAAACACAATCTGTCGAGGGGAAGGGCGTCGAATCGAGAGCCGAATAACGTGAAAGCATTCTGCACATCCCAAAGACGTGCCAGCCGACAGCCGATTTGCCGATTTGCCGATTCGCAAAATTGATTCGACTGCCGCCCAAAATGGCCGTCACCTTGCGCGAGAAGCGACTGTTGGGACTCATTCAGTCAACGATCGAAAAATCGAAACGCCAAGGGTGGCTCTGGAGGCGGGGAGGAGATAATGTCGCTCGGCGATCGCGAGTGTCCTTCGTTTGGATCGAATCTCCGTCGAAATATTTCCGTGCGCGGGGCGATAAACGCCGGAAGAGTGGAACGACGCTCTCGGGACCAGAGAATCGTGCTTGCAACTTCACTTTCCGCCATCCGTCGTTCGTCGAGAAGGGGATGAAGGGGGAGGCTTTTTAAAAAAGTTGCTTTTGATTTCTTAAGGGGTCTCCCTTGTTTGACGCTCTGAAAATGAGGCAAATTTGGGGGAATTTTTTAATAGTTGTTTAGATCATAATTGTTTATGTAAAGATTTAATTTGAAAATGAAGGAAGGTTTGATTTAGTTATTAAATTTAATAAAGGTAATTTTAGTGCCAGCAACAGCGGTTAGACTTAATTTGTAAATTAATTTATTTAATTTTTGAGTTAGTGTATATTATTATATAATAATGTTTAATTAAATTTATTCAAGTATGGTGAAATTTTTTTATTAATATATTAAATTTTATTGAACTAATATTTGTTAGATTTTTTAATAAACTAGGATTAGATACCCTATTATAAAAATGATTTAAATTGAATTGATTATTAAATGTAAATCTTTAAAATTAATAAATGTGGCGGCTTTATAATTTATTTAGAGGAATTTGTGTATTGATCGATGAGCCACGATAGGATAGACTATAATTTATTGACTTTGTGTATTGCTGTTTAAAGAGTTTATTTAAATTTTATTCTTAAAATATTTAAATTAGATAATAATTCAAGTCAAAATGCGAGTTATTATAGATTGTATGAATTACATTAAATTAAATTGATTGGATAAATTATTTTAATGTAATTTTGAAATTGGATTTAAAAGTAAATTTATTGAATTCAATTTATTGAAGATAACTTTATTTAGTGTACAAATTGCCCGTCATTCTCATTATAAGTGAGGAAAGACGTAACATAGTAAATGTACTGGAAAGTGTATTTTGTGGAAAATTTTAGTTTAAGTAAAACTTTTCTTTTACACTGAAATAATTAAATTAATTTTTGAAATTTTAATTCCAAACTTTGTACTTTTTAGCACATTCTTCGAATCTCATTTAATAAACGTACAAAGTTTCGATTTGGAATTATAATTCTCAATACTTTTTATTTAAAAAACTCCCCTTTGCCTTATTTTCTGAGCATCTAACTAGGGAGACCCTTAATATGACAACTATTTTTGTGCCAACTTTAGTAAATATTTTCGATAGATAAATAAGAAAGCTTATATAAAATTAAAAGATTAGCTTCTAAGTGCTACCTATTTAACAGCCGTCCCTGTTTCCTCTATTGGACAGCGTTGCACAGGTTAATAAATTTTGGAACAGGTTTATAAACTGCACAGTCTTCAGAGGGATTAGCCAGCAATCTTCTGCGTGGCAAACGAGTGGACGTTTGACGAAAATAAAATTTCATCCGTCGATCCCTGCTAAGAATGCTGACGCACGTGGCTAGTGAAGCCAGCGAGCAAAGTCGTGGAACACGCTGAAACGTGCAGCCACAGAGAGACGGGGATTATAAATAGGTAATCGTCAGTTAAAAGGAGCGAAAGACCCGCCAAGGGAGAGCTAATGAGTATTCCGTGACTTTCAGCCATCAACGCATAAATTGTTGTAAGCTGCACGTTACACGAGCTTTCAGGAAACTTCTCGAGATATCGTGCAAACAACGCGTCGATACTCTTCTACGCTGTCGGGCTTCCGCCTGGCAGAGCAAACAGGCAGGCACCCTGCACCTCTTTTCTTCTCCCATTTAAAATTACAGTTTCTTTCGAAAATCTCTTGAAATCCAACAACTAACACTTGAAATTTCGAATGACGAATAAGAGTTAAAAAAAATTATTCTCCATGTGTCGAATAAAGTTGAAGTTGAAGTCGAAGTTGAACTTGAAGTTGAAGATGAAGTTGATGTTAAAGTGAAAGTTAAAGCTGAAGCTGAAGCTGAAGCTGATGTTCATGTTGATGTGGAAATTAAGGCTGAACAAATTATTCGAAGTTAAAGTTGAAATAAAGTTGAAGTTGATGGTGAATTTCAAGTTAGAGTTAAAGTTGAAGTTAAAGTCGAAGATGATGTTAATATTGAAGTCAAAGTTAAAATAAAAATTGAACTTGAAGTCAAGGCTGAAAAATTTATTAGGAGTAAAAGTTGAAGTTGATGGTGAAGTTAACGTTAACGTTAAAGTTGAAGTTGAAGCTGAAGCTGATGTTGATGTTGAAATTAAGGGGGGAAATATTCGAAGTTAAAGTTGAAATAAAGTTGAAGTTGATGGCGAAGCACAAGTTAGAGTTAAAGTTGAAGTTGACGTCGAAGATAATGTTAATGCTGAAGTCAAAGTTAAAATTAAAGTTGAAGTAAAGGCTGAAAAATTGATTACAAGTAAAAGTTGAAATTGAAGTTGATGGTGAAGTTAACGTAAAAGTTGTAGTTAAAATTTTATTCCACGCTGAAATGAAAACGCTGACGAATAAAAAAATTAACGTTATTGGTCGAATAAAAAAATATCTTAATTCGTCAAATAATCTAAAATTAAAATAGCTTGTATTTGATCCGACATTTAAATAATTTTTTATTTAATTAATGCCCAACTTTGCCCAGAGCTAACAACCCTCAAGAGCTGTGAATAATCCCTTCGCTAACACGTTATAATAATTTCTACACTAATATTACATTTCCCTATACCGTCAAAAGCGAAATATTCGCACAAATATAACACACCGTCGATTACACGATGTTCGCCCGCCGAACAATATCCCCCGTTTTTTAATCGTTGACAACGATGATCACTTAAAACCCAGCAATATCCCTGCACCGATCGGCGGAGCGCGGAATTCCGGGTGTATTTCAAATTGCGAGTGAAAACGGTTTTGGAATACAACGAATTCGACAGGAAGTTCGATAGGAGCGTACACACTGTTGTTTAATAGAAACCAACGAGCTGCACGATTCAGCGCACAAGAATGCGCCAATCTCCACGAAGATGCGTGGACGGTGGTTAAAGCAGGGGCGCCACGATATTTATGAGGTGTTTTGTGCGTCGTGACACGTTGACTCGATATTAATCGACGCATATTCATCGATGCCCCTCGGTCATCGCGTTAATATATCACCGTGACTGCGGAGCGTCGACGGGCGAGCTAATTTCTCGCTCTGTGTGCTTCTTTCTCCGACCTACACACCCCTCGCGAAACGAGCGCGAGCCATTTCCCTCGACGCCAGCGAAATTGCTTGATAACGGTGAAGCAAGCTTTAATTGTGCCAGCTACACAGCGAGGGGTGGTTGATTTTCGAACGGCAGAGGCAGCGATAAAAAGTGGCGAGGGACGGGCGGGCAGCCGGCGAGATTTGAATTCGAGGGGCTGGTAAGCTCGGGGAGATTCCGGTGATTGATTGGATTAAGCCTTATGAGCGTGGATTCATTTCAGTCCTCGCGGTTGAATGCGATCCAATTTTTTTAGTATTCCGCGGTCGCGGGACACTGGCTTTTTGAAGAGCTTCAATTGGGGTAGAATCCACCACTGGTCAAAATAAATGATAATTAAACTGCGGATGTTTATGGAAATATACATTTTCATAGAAAAGGACTAAACAAGTGAAACTTTCATAGAAATATGTTCCTTAGGGTGGTCCTTATTTTTCAACTTTAAAATATATATTGTCTGACCCTCTTAAAATCTTCTATTTGACAAAAAAAAAATATCTCCGTGGTTTTTATTTGTATATTTTGATATATACCCCTACAGCACATTTTGTTGCAGGAACGTTGCAGAAATATATATTGCACGGAATGTCCCCGAAACGTTACAAGTAAATTGCTATGTCCGCCCTTGTGCAACATTGCGGGAGATTTTACAGCAATGGTCACGGAACGATTCGGAGATCTTACAGGAATTTTTGATGGAACGTTTCGGGAAAATTGCAGGAATTATTCGTTCATCGTTTCGACGATATTGCAGGAATTATTCCAGTTTCGGTAATATTACTAGGATCTTACGGAAACGTTAAAGAAATGTAAGGGAAATTAATTAAATTATAATAAACATCGACAATTATTTTAGTTAATTTAATTTTTTTTTTTTATTTATTCCCGAAACATTGCACAAACGGAGTCATTGCAATATTGCAGGGCAATGTGTGCGCAATATTCCCGAAACATTGCACAAACGGGGCTATTGCAATATTGCACGGCAATGTTTCCACAATGTTGCAGTAATATGGCGATACAACCTGCAACCAAACGGCAACATTGCAATGTACTGCAACGGTTATGCAACGTTTCTGCAACGAAGTGTGCTGTAGGGGTAAAGGTCGCTCAAGGACTTTATATTTCGCATGTAGGGTCTCCCCTATATAGTAATATTTCATTGCCGTTGAGCGACCTTTAATCCTTAATATATTTTAATAAAATTTTAGACGAAATTCTTTTAACCTATTTGGAAGCTTCTGAGAGGATCAGAAGAAATTTTTATAAAATTTAATTTTTTACCATACATATAAGGATCACCCTAATGTTCCTCCATAAGAGCGTTTTCAAAATATATTTTTTTATTTTAAAGAATGTTATGTTTATTTATTTCTAGCATATACAGAACTTATTTACTTAACTAGAGTATAGTAGCGGCCATGATATAGTGAATTCAATTTTCCTACAATATTATCGTAATTATCGTAATAAATATCATATTTGCAAAAACTTCCACAGTCTAATGATAATCAATTGCAGCTATTCAATTCACAGCTGCATTAGGAGAGACATAAGGGGATGGACGATCAATTAACCTTACATTCACTTGTTCTTGAGTTAGCCGGGTTAAAGAACGCGCCTACTGCCCACAGGAAAAATTAGTATCGCGGGCTGAAGCACCTGTCGACCTACTTGCCATGTTTTCGTAATTGGAGTGTTTTGGCGACGGGATTCGCCAAGGGGGGAAAAATGCTCGCAGCTCGGGGAATATTAGAGAATGTTCCAGGGGGAATCGTGTTCGTGATTTCCTCGGGAATTCAGTTACTTTGCGTCGAGACTCTTTTGAAGAGA
The DNA here is from genome assembly GCA_947577245.1 of Andrena bucephala. NCBI lineage: Eukaryota > Metazoa > Arthropoda > Insecta > Hymenoptera > Andrenidae > Andrena > Andrena bucephala. The sequence goes on along the minus strand of OX387718.1, from coordinate 4,962,400 downwards.
AACTCATCTGCCTTTTAATTCAGCCTAAGCTGCTACGGCTTTCTTCCCCAATTCGAATGTCCGTCTCCCCTTTTATGAATAATCGTTCCTTTTCCCCGGCAAACGATTACGAAACAAGCAATTATAGAATACTGTGTGGCATCTCAGACGAGAAATTCAAGGTGACGTGCGATTAAAGTGTCACGGATAAGTTCGTCGAGTGAAACTACTGTTTCACAGTGCATGGATTTTTAAATAACTTCCGGCATTAAAGTTTATGTTCGCGGAGCCTAAGGTCACGGTTTAAAAATTTATTTGAATCGATTCAGTTGCGACGTTTTTCTTAAAGGCGCTTGCCTTTAGTTGCTTTGATTGTTAATGTTTTCGAAAATTCATATAATTGGAACGACAACCTGCTTAAAATTGAAGGGTCGGATGCAATAAAGGTTCTATCGCTCGAAAATGGGAAAAATTATTGTTCAAACACTGAGAAAGATTGGAAAATTAATTTAAAAAATATATGATTTTAAAAAATATAGTGTTGTAAAGCTCGTCACGACACACATTTTTTCTATTTACAGTTTGTTTATCCAATCATTACTATTCGAACTAAAAATTATAAACGAAACATTTTTTTCTGAAAATTGGTGAAAATTGGTGAAAATCTTCCTTCTATATTAAGGAAAAACTTTGTTGCTGCAAGTTATATGTACCTCAAAATTGCCTCGATACTTTTTAACGGCGAACGTTGAAAAACATGGGTTATGTTCAGTTTTACTTTTTAATGACATATTATTACATTTGTTAACATAAGGGTTTTGTGCATACATTTTGCGGCTTCGCTAGTTTTCTGAAGTTATGTTTTAAGTCTCATAACGACCCCTTAATATTTTTACTCGTTATCGCGATTTATGTTTAAAGAAATAATGATTTTGGACGACAAAAATGTTTGTTTATAATTTTTAACTCGAATAGTAATGATTGGATAAACAAACTGTAAATAGAAAAAATATGTGACGCGACGAGCTTTACAACACTGTATTTTTTAAAATACAGTTTAACAACATTTAATTTTCCAATCTTTCTTAGCGTTTGGACAATAATTTTTCCCATTTTCGAGCGCTAGTCCCATTACTGCATCCGACCCTTGAATTAACCTTCTCGATTTCTATATACCCCGAGGGGGATGAATAAATAATGAGAGGGTGCACTTTAATTCAGTCGCCTAGTATTAGGTTCCCCAATTATTCCACAGTGCGTCATAAGATCCTCGTAATTTATACGATGCGACGTTGATATCAATTTACTGCGCTATAAACTATCCTATTATACCGAAATATGGCTCTTTAGTTACAGCAAACCTTCAAAATTTAACGTCACCGGTGACTGGATTAGAGTCTCCCGTTAATATTAATTTATTTATGCGCCCATAATTTTCCAATGTTCTGCGTTGTTATTTAGAGTAATAAAACAATTACCAAGATTAGGTAATACTTGCGCGCGGTTTGGCAGCATCACTTAAGTGACAAGGTCAATCATAAGTCAGGCGTCAAACGAAATCGCGTAATTGGAGCTGTTTCCAGTGATATAACCGCATGAGTGGTCTGGCATCAAGACTACGCTATCCGACGCTTCGAAAATGCAATTCGATATCAACAACAGTGGCACCGCGCGGCGGGGATGCCAGCTGCTATTCCACTTGCCTGTTCTATATTTAGCACTTACCACCGCAAAAACGATTCACTAAACTATTCCTCGCACACTATCGTTTCCTCTTAAAATAAACCAAGGTCGTCTACACAATTCACTGGCGCACGATTTCTGATTCGATAACTTCCTAATCCGACGTAAATCTACGTCCCCCATTTCGTTTATTACAGTTTCGGTCAATATCTTGTTGAATTTCTATTTCTTCTTCGTAGGTAGGAGTTTTAGTTTTAGTTTTAGTTCTCAGGTTATACTTGCGAACAGACGATTAACAATACCAACAGCATATATTAATTGCTGTTGCTGGAATGCTTCCTCACATGAAAATTCGTCTGGAAATTCCGGTTCGACCGTGGTCTAATTAATTTCGGATAAAATTTTTAATGAAATTTTAATTAAAACGAGGGCTGAACAGATTTTTGCGGCTCACGATGCCCCGACCTTGGTCGCGAGCCGCAGCTCGAGCGTGAAGAAAAAGAAAATCAATAAATATCTCGGACGTGCACGCATCGGCCACGTGGCCGCCGTGCAGACCTTGTGTTCCCGTAATTTTCGCCGGAATTCCAGGGCGGCTGGGTCGGGCAACAGGCATAAGAGAACAGAAAGACGGCCACGTAAAGCGGAAATCAATAAGGAGATCCTATCTGCCGCGTTTCCCCGAGAAACACGAGCGTCGAATTTTTAACGCGGCTTCATTCGAAACGAAACGGCGGGCGGCGAGTTTAAGTAGTACGAATCAACGATAACGCCACGGTGAAGCCGAGCCGTCAGCTAAATTGAGAAAGGTGATCGAGGTTAGCTCGTTCCGAGAGAAAAGAAAACAAATTCGAAATGTAGTGCAGATACACCGATTCGAAAGCGGAGTACACGAATAATAAATATTTAGAATCGCGGGGGGCTGAAGAAACGAGCATCAGAAATTGAAATGTAAAATCATCAATTCACATTTTCCCGTTTATGCTTGTGTTTTTCCAATTCCCTCGGCTCTTATTGCAGCAAACATTGCGTAAAACGGAGCCCATCCATGGTTTTCGTTACGCTTTTATAGGACCGATAAAGTACCAACGCTGATAACAACGTTCCAAAGGAAATTTGCATAGCTATTCAAATGGTGCCGCTTTCGAAAATGTTTTGGTTCGAAAGTCGTTCCATTGTCGAACAGCCTCCGCTCCTGCCACCCCCCCCCCCCCTCCCCCGCAGCCTGCCTATCGGAATTGAATCGAAACTTTCATCATTGGTTTCCATTAATCGACTCGTTTTGACTGGTAGCGCGTGCCGTTGTATGTTCTGCGGTATTGATTTTAAAATTCGTTCAATTTCATTCGCGAAATTGCGGGAATCGTTCAGCGGCGATATCGAGGCGACCACGATGTTGCCGGAGATTTGTTTGAGAAGTGTGTTGCTGATTAAGATCGTTAGAAAGAAAAATGTGCTTGTAAAATTATGTCTGATAGGGCTGACTAGGGCGACTCGACAGGTTCTGCTTGTTATTAATTATTGCGTTTTGGTGTTAAATTATTGTGCGAAGCGTGTAAATGGCGATGGTTTATGCTGTGTGTAATGTGTAGGGCGACGTGCTCTGTGGAATTGCGGGCAATTGGATTGCAATTGGGTTTGGATCTATTTCAGTAGTACGAGCGAGTGTTAGTCGGACACAGGTGGGATATAGACGATGTTCCTGACCTGCAATTTTTTTAGACCCACGTTATTCCACAGCGACAACTGCGGTATAAATATATTTTCACAGGTCAGGATTTCAGTAGTGTAAGTGCTATAGGCTCCGACTAAGCGTCATTAGGTAAAAGTTAATATATATTCACTCTAGTAAATCTTAACACTAATAAACCACTCGACTCTTCATTCTTAAGGGGTTATATGCACCTAGAGGTCCGGAAAATGTACAGAAGTTCAGGAATTTTTTTGGGGAAATGTATAAGTGAAAATCAGACACAATGCTTTTTTACTATAAGATTCATCTTTTAACTATATTATTCTAAATTCTTATGAGATATTATTATTAACCAAAGGAGATATCTAACTTATTTATTTATTTTTTGTTATTTGTTTAACGAGTAATAAAGACGAAATAATAATAATAATAATAATAATAATAATATTGGCTTGGATATGAGTCGTGTTTTTTTTTTGTTTTTACATATCTTTGGGAATTTATTAAAAGCAATCTACTTAATGAATTTTTTTGAAATATTCAGGAGTTTTTATTGGGTATTTCAGTTACATGAATATCTTTTTTGAAATTTATTTTAAGCAGACTTATAATCTCTACGGGACCAGTAACTTAGAGTTGCAAAAAAATTCCGCTGACATGGTTGACGGTTTCCGACGAAACGATTTTCCTGAAATCGAAAAATCAAAAAGTTTTAGAAACTATACGCGAATGGCTATGGCACGCCGGGTTCAATACTGACAATTTTGAGAAATGACGAAGTGGCGAAACTCTGAAAAAAATTGCGAAAATTGGTTCTAGTAAATTAAACTTTTCCGTTGAAAAAGCAATAGAAGGTAACGACCAATTGAAAAAATCTCCCTGCGTGCCACAGCCATCCTCATATATAGTTTCTAAAATATATCGATTTTCTAATTTCAAAAGCACCGTTTCGCCAGAAAACTCTTAACCACATTTTTTGCAGCGCAAAGTTACTAGTCCTGTACAGCTTGCGAATGTGCTTTAAATAAATTTAAAAAAGCAATTCGTGCAACTTAAATATCCAACAAAATGTCCTGAAACTTTCAAAAACATTCATTAAGTTTTCATTCATTAAATTAAGCTTTTAATAAATTTCCAAAGATACCTTTAATTTTCAAGCAATATCACTGTTATCCCCCCTTAAAAAATCACCCCCTCTCACCCCCCCCCCCAATTACCATACAACAACATTTTACTAAACAAAACACTTTTATTTGATCTTGACTGCATGACGAGTGTCTATTAAAAAATCATTTCGGAAAAATCACGCTGATTTTCACGGAAACCATCCCTCGGGTACAGAAGGGTGTCAGCCATCGATCATGCTTGGGGCACGTCCGATCGCGGAGCGCAATCGAGTATAAATTAATCCTAATTAAAAGGGGCTCGCTCTCTGTCTACCTTCGACCCTATATTGACACCACTCGGATATCTGGTTCTGTGTATCTGACACCTCGATTCGGCTACTGCCATTGTTTACGGTCATACGGCCAAAACATCGAGCGGACCTGGCGCGATACGCGCGTTCAAACACGTGTGTACACAATGTTGGGGGGTGGGAGGGGGGTGTTGAGACGAAGATCGATTATGTTAAGATAGGCCTGCTGTGTTTCCTTTCGCCGTTAATAGTTATGTTACAGCCGATTGTGGGTTGTATTACAAGAACGAGGCAAGTCGCTCGAGAAGCTGCTTGTGAAACAGGAGAGTCGTAGTATAAACTCCAATAAGCATCTTGTGCTGTATAAGAAGCATTCGTGCCATTTGCAAAGTGAGAGGGCAGTAAAATGAGTAGCTGAAACTCTAATCTTTTGCAGACACTGGAATATTTAAGATTCGAAGTGGAAGGAAACAGTGCATCGTGAAAGCAAGTGGTACAGCTCAACGATACCGAGGACGCCTTTGATAAACAGTTAATGCACGAATTCTAAATTAATTATTCATGTTCCTACATTTATTAAAAGAAATAGTCGACTTGATAAGAAAAATATTTTAATATCTAAATCACGAAGACGCAGGGTATTAAGTAGTACAAGTCAGTGTTAAATGGTTATGTCTAGTCAGCTTTCGAAAATGAAAGCGATTTTCGGGAATTTTTTGTGGAATATTTAATGTATATTTTTTTACAACTATTAGCTTATTTTGAAAGCATATGTATGGAGAAACTTTATGTAATTTTAGTATAGAAAACATTGAAAAATAAACGAATAACAGCCACTCTCGCGGAAGCTGTTTTGATAAAGGCTCTGTGCCGGATCATCTGATATTAAAAATTCAAAAATATTTTGTTAATGTATGGTTGAATTCAGTAGATGAACTAGTGAAAGGTTTTTTCAGAAAGTTGATTTTTTACCAATTGGCAGCCGTTTAACGTAAAACCACGCTTTTTCGATGTCTGAATTGTTCGTTTTTCGTTAATTAAAAATAGAGTTTTTGTTCAAATAAAAAATCCTTCGTTCATATACTAGTCTGTGGTATATAAAAGAAGTCTGCAAAAGTTTAGGCCAATCGATACAGCGATTTTCGAAATATATTACTCACCGATATCAAGCCAGTTTTAATGAGAATGGCTGTATTTGCTCATTTCTTAATGTTATTCTATAACAAAAATACTGAGAGTTACTGCATATATGTACTTTTAAAATAAGCGAATATTTGTAAAAAATATATAGTAGATATTCCAAAAAAAAATTCCCGAATATCGCGATCATTTTCGAAAGCTGACAAGGCATTACCCCTTAATTTTTTTTGAAAAGCAGATGCATATATTTTTACAGAAATTTTTGCACTTAAAAGTGCAACATTTAAAGAACATTTGGTAATATTTTCGTGGAAAAATAATCACGTTTATAGTAAAGTAACAACCGAGATCCAAGAAGTTTTTTTAAAAAATTGCCAGATTATAAAAAAAAAACAGATTATCTAAAATCAAAAAACAAAAAAGACTTCGTTAGTACATTAATGTATCTTCCGATTAACGAAGGAAATTTCCGAAATATTAATTTAAAATAAAATGGCGGCTACTTAAATTTGAAATCTTGATTTTTTTTATTTCACCTTTAAACAGCCGCCATTTTGTTTTAAATTAATATTTCGGAAATTTCCTCCGTTAATCTGAGGTTACATTAATATACTAACGAAATCATTTTTGTTTCTTAATTTTAGATAATCTGGTTTCGAATGGCAGTGCTCACCGCAAAACCAAATTTATAAAAAGGCTTCTTGGATGCCGATTGTTACTTTATTATCAAAACGTGAATATTTTTCTACGAAAAAATTACCAAATGTTCTTTAAATGTTGCTCTTTGAAGTGCAAAAATTTCTGTAAAAATATATGCATCTGCTTTTTCAAAAAAAAATTAAGGGCAAAACCAAATTTATAAAAAGGCTTCTTGGATGCCGGTTGTTACTTTATTATCAACGTGAATATTTTTCCACAAAAAAATTACCAAATGTTCTCTAAATATTGCTCTTTTAGTTGCAAAAAGTTTTGTTTAAATATACACATCCGCTATTTCAAAAAAAATTCACAAACATTCGCCTCTTTTCAGCCGCCTAACTAACTATAACCCCTTAAACACACAGTAGCCTTAGAATATTCTCAGAGCTTCCAGTAATACACAAATAAAAAATTCTCTTCATATCGATTCCACCCCCACCACGACTACCCCAGAAAAATACCTACTCCAATTTTCAACTATCATCTTCGCCAATTCCAGAAGAAAAAACCTACTTGCTGTTTGCCGCACGAGCTCGTAGATCAAACACACCCCCTTTCGTTGTTCCCGAAACAAGTTGGAAGCATCTATCCGCCCCAAGTATCCCCGAAGGGCACCGCGAACGCGAGTTCCTCCCTCGAAGCCTCGTGAATTCTCCACGCGGGACGCGCATCCATAATGAACGGGAAGTTTCGAGTTTCACGGAGGAATTATTTTGCTCGCTGTACCTGTTGAGTCAACGGCGCGCGCCACTTCGCCGCTACTTCATTCGTAAACGTTAACGGCAAATTTCGGGGCGAACCGTGCAGCAGAACTTCGAACCCCGCTCTTATTTTACGACGAATCGGCCGCAGTTGCGTTAACGCGTGGCGTCCCCGGCCGCCATTACGATTCACGAGTCGCGTCGAGACGCATCTGGTTTCCCTTGCTGCGCTCAGCAAACTGCATAAATCGTGCCAGCGAAGGACACGTCGGGGCAAACTTGCGCGAAACGTGTAAATTTTATTAGAGTGCACTGAATTTTGGTAAATTAATTTGGTAGATTAATTATTCTGTCGGCTGCACAGAAGGGTAGGTAGAATAATAGAAACGCATTAAATTCCATATTTTGCATGGAGCGAAGCATTTTCGATTTTGAACCTATTCAATTTTTCAGAGGGTAAAGGTGTTTTTTTAGAAAAACGAATATTAAGGGGTTTTATTAAATCCTGCTGCAAACAATTCGTCAAAAATATATTCGTGCTTTTGACATACCATTGGTATTGAATTTCATGGCATGTTCTTCTTTATTAAATAGGAAAGAAAGCTCCTCTTAATAGAATTCGTACGTGCATAAAATGAGAATTTTAAATGGGATTGCTAAATTCGGTCTCTTTCTATACTTTCGGTTAATTTCCTTAACTTTTGTTTGACACAGTTCTTAAAATAGCACAGGCTTGATTTCTCGACATACAGAAAGATGTATCTCCAGGAATATCTGTTTGCAGAGCACGTCTGACAATAGCCAGCCCATCTCCCCTGTTCCAGTAGTACAGATCAATCATATCTCCTCGTATCTCGTTATCTCGTAATTTCCTCATAACTCTAACAATTTTTCAAGCAATATTTCCACAGACGAGCAAAAGCTCCTCATGCAGGTAAAACTTTATTACCAATTCTATATAAAATTCTCAACTCCCAACCCCACAATGAATTTTAATAAAACTCATTCCGTCACGAAAATTAAATTCTAATTCCATACTTACATCTTTATATTTTTTTTACTAAAGTCACGAGCCAACTACAACCGAACATTTTCGAAATATTATCAACCGCAGTGTACCTTTGAGCAGTGGCAAGTTGCTACCACAGAGTTTCATGACTACAGCACTCAATCCCTACGGTTTCCTTTAATGTCGGGTGCAGCATAAATTCCGAGACCCTGAAAGACAAAATGTAAGAGGATGCTCGACACGCAGCGGACTACAAACCTACCACACACTTGAGTCTTCAACAAGCCATGAAAAAGCGGGAAGAACGCGACAGACACAAAGCAGAGATTACCAGAGTGCCTGTTCCAAAGTCCTCCTACCATTCCCCCTCCCCCTTCCCCCTCCCCCCTCCTCTCGAATCGTGCGTCCCGTTCGCCTTTCATCGTTCCGCGAGCGCTTTCACGGCGGGCCGCATTAACATTTAAACTTTCTGTTTCCTGCGCCGTAACTGACGTTCTGAGAGGGGTCGTTCATTAAAATCGCCGTCGTTAAAATAGGGGGCGCTGTAACATTTCAGGTGGTCCCGCCGTGTTTGAATATTCCTTGGAAATTAGCATTCGTTCACTGGGGAACTTTGTCTTCTGCGAGCTTAATGGCACGATTTCAATTAAACTTATATTGGATAACTCTCGAGCTGCACCGCGCCCAATCGTCTCTGAAAATTTCAGCCGCCGAAACGGCCTCGCGAATATCGTCTTCGCCTTCGTTTTTAGGCGTTTCGACAACTTTGCCTCGACAGAAATGGAGACAGAAATTCAAGCTTCTGGCGCGCGAAGGATGCTTCAGAAATTCTATTCTGATTGAAGGGGTGGCGTTTGGGGAGAGGCGGAAATTGGCAGAATTTGGTTGGTTATGTTCTTCTTACGAGGAGAGTATTTTAGGTGTCCGCCTCCGATCATTTTGATTTTTGGATATGTTATAGAGGACCGAAAAATAAGAAATACGTGTTTTTTTATTTTTCCCCGTTTTCATATTTGGGGGGGGGGGGGGGGGGGGGGGGGGGTGAAAACTGTGTTCAAAGTTAGGGTTGAAAAATCATTTTTGTGGAAAAAATGGACTTTTTGAAAATCTGGTGAGTCAGTCATATTTCGCATTCAAAGACACAAAATTCGTCCATTGACACTATTCCCCTATCTCTAATAGTTCTCGAGGTATTCCACAAAAATGATTTCTCAACCCTAACTTTGAACGCAGTTTTCACCCCCCAAATATGAAAACGGGGAAAAATAAAAAAACACGTATTTCTTATTTTTCGGTCCTCTATAACATATCCAAAAATCGAAATGATCGGAGGCGGACACCTTAAATACTCTCCTTGTTAGTTGGAGCTTCGTGGGTTTAATAGTGTATTATAATTTAGGTGAATGATACATGAAAGGCGTTCTAGGTAATTTAAAAGGTAATTTAGGAGATCAAGACTTTCCTTCGTACGTAGGTAATTAGGCACTTTAGCACTTTGATACTTCAGTGACACGGTGATTTAATTTACACGGTGCGTTCTTGTCAAGGTATTTTCGCAAGTTAATATATTACTATCTTTTGAGCTGCACAATTTTCTATCTTCGTAATTCGGGCATTTAGTAGTTAAATAATACAGTTGGTATTTTATCACCTCATTAATTAAATAATTTGCTCATTTACCGATGCTTGGGCAACTCTACAATAAATACTGGATAACATAAATATTAAATAAATTATTGTTAATTTCTTTGCAAATTTATAATATTCCATTATTACTTTTTTCCAGAACATTTTTTTTCTTCTATCTTTTATTACATAATAAATTAAAGAACTTATTTTAATTACGCATTATTCCTGTCATTATTAATTATTTACCAGTGTTGCACATTATATTTAAAAATAAAGCCGTCGATTATTAAACCATTCGGACACTCTATATTTACCGCTAATTATTTATTTTCCCCGAACTTTTATACAAACACAAAATTTTTACTGATACATTAAATACATTTGAATCACTTCAATACATTTGAAATATTTTACAAAATTGATTGTTTATTTTTTTTAGAACTTTCATTCGAGTTCAGCTTTAAGTGGCCGACAACTAGTGCTTTCACCCTACATATTTTTTTCCCAGAACATTTTGTTTTTTCCACATCTTTTATTACATAATAAACGAAATTCTTAATAATTTTTTATGTTTTTACTATAAACGAAATAAATTTAACATTACCGCGCGTTTCATGCGTGTACCGTTGCATTTTACATATAAAAAATATTCCTCCTTTAGCTTCCAAATAATCCGTGCTTTAGCTTCCAAACCCATTGCCAGGGGTTGCATTTTCCCGCCTCAAACGCCACGTCTTCGAACCTCAACATGTTTTAAACCTCCTTACAACATTTTCCCCACGCAAAGCTCCGTCGTCGATACGCCGCAGCCGGGTTGCGTAATGAAAATTATCGACACCGGCATCAAGGAATATTTACATTCGCCGGCGGATCGAGATTCAACGCCGTCAGGCAGCGCGCTTAGGCAGCCACATTTGATTCGTAGTTGGCGCGCTGTTTAGCCGGTTGCATTCGGCTGGCCAGCAGGGGTTGTAACGCTTAATTGAATCGGACGTTCGCAAAGCGGTGGCGGGTAAAGTCAAATTGAACGAGGTACTGCTTGTCCGCGCGTATCTAAACAAAGCTTTGTTTGCCGGGCTGCTTTATTCACCAGCAGCCTGTCCACCGTGTCGTCCGATCCTATCGGCGATGAATAGTCTTCTGCACGCCTGCTCAGCGCAAAATTGGCGGCCGAGTGGCAGGGAACGTGGGCCCAGCCGGCCGCGACTGGGATTATCGAAACTACAAAATTTCGGCAGATCTCTGACGACTGTTTCTCGAGAGAAATCGCGTCGAATCAGGTGATCAACATTCGTTATTGCATTCGGTAAAATACTTGTGACTGGGTGATGGAGCTGTGTTGGGAACTGGAGGAATTGGAGTGCAAGGGCTGCAGGGCTTGCTCCGAACAGAAGATTGATTGATATTGGTATCGGATACGTGAATAAAATAGAAGTTTAAGGGGAATGAATCCTATTTTATGGGCTAACAACATAGGAAAATTTAGGATTTTTTTTTTAAGAAATTAAAAAATTTCGATTCATCTGAAATTTGGAACATGTTTTTATGCAAACTTGAAGAAGTTGTAGTTTTTTTTATATTCATTTTTAATAATAAATATAGGAGTTACGCCGCGTAAAACTCGTCGCCCGATGGTGTGCATGATATTTACTTTCCGGGTAATTTGAAAATGAAAAACGAAACGGCGTTTTACTTTGTACATATGTAGCGTGAATTTGATGAACCAGAATACCGATGAGTTCTGAACTTCTTTTGTTATATAAGGAAATTGCTGCAAAATTGGATTACAAAAATTAAAGGTTCAGACCTTTCAGTTTGAAAACTCTCCACACTGCTCAATAATTTTTTTTGTTTTTTGCTGGTTCGTCAGGTTGAAGCTACATATGTATAAAATAAAACGCCCTTTCATTTTTCTGTTTCAGATTACCTGGTAGATAAATATCATGCATACCAGCGGCCGGCGAATTTTGCACGGCCTGATGGTCGATCGTGCATAACTACTATATTTATGGTTCGAAATTACTATTAAAAAAACTGCAGCTTCCTTAAAGATGCATCAAGACATGGTCCAAATTTCGGATGAATCGAAACGCTGGTTTCTTGAAAAAAAATCTCAAATTTTGCTATGTTTTTAGTTCAAAGAATAGATTTCCCCCTCTAAGGGGACTAGACAGTTGAAAAATCGATTTTTTTTATTGCAGTATCCGAAAGTGCTATCTTTTCCGAATAAAATGCCGCTTGGTTTATATTAAAATTCGTAAAATTGTAGATTTGGCAGCTGAAAACGTCAAGCGGCAACCTAAATCGTCGCCTTTGCTTAGAAACTTTAAACGCGTTTTTCTCGAATATTTTTTTCTCTTAATTTTTTCCTGATTGCGAACGAATGGAGGTTCAGATCGACTTGGAAAAAATTACAGGATGTGTAAAAATCTCTAATATGGTCCGTAAAAATTGGAGATTTTCATAAAAAAATTAAGAAACAGCGCACAAACAATTATGGTGCGCTGCAAAAATCCGGTGACTTCTTAATTTTTTTATTAAAATCTCTAATTTTTGCGGACCATATCAGAGGTTTGCGCCGAAGTGGCACATGTTTTACACATCCTGTATTTTTTTCCAAGTCGATCTGAACTTCCACCCTTATTCCACATATTTTATCCAAATAAAACTATGCTGCTGCTCCCTTCGATTATTAACAAAACTTTGGTCCGTTAATAGTTGAAAACGATTTACTACTATTCAGTCATAAATCTCTAAATTTAATCGGCGTAATTTAAAAAATAAATACCTCGTAATATTTTATTTCTGTACCTACTCCTTTTCCTTTTTTTACCATTTCTAATTCCAGACCCCCAAATTCCCCGCAGCAGCGACACATATCTTTCAATCGAAGATAGGAAGATGGATCCAGGTATCCACTCCGAACTTTGATTCTAAAAATACGTAGCCGATGGAAGTTCCGTGTTCCACATCGGAACACCGGATTCCCAGAAGATATACTGTCAGAAACCCCTTCGTCTTGATTGCGCTGTTGTCGTGTATTCGAACGTCTGAGAGCTTGAAAATGGTGTTCCCCCGCAAGCAGAGAAGCAGCGCCGAGCAAACAGTCGGAAATAAATAGAGGCGGTGATTTCATAAAGCGAGAGTGAATTAAAGAGCTTTTCCCAATTTTCCTTTTTTTTATTTCCTTCAACCGCGGAGAGTCGGAGCGCCTCGGCGTTAAGGGTTGCGCAAACTTCCGATTGTTTTCCCGCAGGATTCGCCGAGAAGCCGCGGGATGAAGATCAACCTCGCTTCGGGGCAATCGGATGCAATTATTCCCTCGGCTTTGGAATTCGGGGAGGAGGGTGTACCGGAGTTGCGCGATTTAAAATAGAAAAGGACGAGAACAGCCGAGTGTGGTATTTTGATAATCGGCGAAAAGACTCGCTGATAAAAGAGAAACCGTGCGTTTCGGTAATTGGGCGGGGAATGTGTGGTTCTTTTAAATGTTTGCGTTAAATAGGCCAGACTTTAAATTACACAATGGGCGCGCCGATGAATACGAAATTTAACGACCAGCTTCGTTTCCTGATTAAATCTGGTTTACGAAAATGTCGCCTCTACGAGATAATTAAAGAGCGCTGCTTGAGTGAAGAACTTGCCGGCTCTTATGGCTGGGCGAAAGTTTAATTAAATATTAAATAAACATCCTGGACGGGACAGCTTTATAGCCTACGTGTAATCAATTTATGATAAAATGTGAATGGAGCGTGGGAGAGGCTGAGGCTGGGGGTTATTTAAACTTGCGAGGAAATAAACTTTGAGATTTGAATAGAGAAACGTAGAAAATGTTTGGAGATATTTTATGCAGGTAATAGAAATAGAATAGAAATGCTGGCGAATTAAGATTTTTGGGGATAATTGTTAGGGCTGGGAAAAATTTGAAATAGTTTGAGACAAAATACTAAAAATTGAAATATTTCCGTAAGTAAATACTGTTTGAAAATACTATTTTATTTAAGACTTAAATCAAATACTGTTTGAAAATACTATTTCATTTAATGATTAAATCAAATACTGTTGGAAATACTATTTTATGTAAGGCTTAAGTCAAATACTGTTTGAAAATACTATTTCATTTAATTATTAAATCAAATACTGTTTGAAAATACTATTTTATTTAAGGCTTAAATCAAATACTGTTTGATAATACTATTTTATTTAATGATTAAATTAAATACTGTTTGAAAATACTATTTTATGTAAGGCTTAAATCAAATACTGTTTGAAAATACTATTTCATTTAATTATTAAATCAAATACTGTTTGAAAATACTATTTTATTTAAGGCTTAAATCAAATACTGTTTGATAATACTATTTTATTTAATGATTAAATTAAATACTGTTTGAAAATACTATTTTATTTAAGGCTTAAATCAAATACTGTTTGAAAATACTATTTTATTTAAGGCTTAAATAAAATACTGTTTGAAAATACTATTTTATTTAAGACTTAAATCAAATACTGTTTGAAAATACTATTTTATTTAATGATTAAATTAAATACTGTTTGAAAATACTATTTTATTTAAGGCTTAAATCAAATACTGTTTGAAAATACTATTTCATTTAATGATTAAATCAAATACTGTTTGAAAATACTATTTTATTTAAGGCTTAAATCAAATACTGTTTGAAAATACTATTTCATTTAATGATTAAATCAAATACTGTTTGCAAATACTATTTTATTTAATGATTAAATCAAGTACTTTTTGAAAATACTATTTTATTTAAGGCTTAAATCTAATACTGTTTGAAAATACAATTTCATTCAATGCTTAAATCAAATACTGTTTGAAAATACTATTTTATTTAAGGCTTAAATCAAATACTGTTTGAAAATACTATTTTATTTAATGATTAAATTAAATACTGTTTGAAAATACTATTTCATTTAATGATTAAATCAAATTCTTTTTGAAAATACTATTTCATTTTTTGAAATATTATTTTCTTACATTCCAATGAAATACTCATTTCACAATAGTATTTGTATGAGTTAGTATTAATTAAAATATATATTTAAAATACTATTTCTTTATGTAACTACTATTTCAAAGAAAAGTTTATTTATTAAATCTTGAGTTACTCGAAGAAATAATAATATTTATTTCTATTTCAAAAATCAATTTTCCCTAGCTCTGATAAACCTTGTTGTTTAAATTGAACCTAGTACTATCATATTTCGATTATCCAGCAAGAGGTCTTTCACTATTAAAATGCTGTTCCACTCCTACGACAAGGTGTAAAGGAACACAGAAAAATTGTACGAATTATTCAAATCGGAGTCAAATTCAAGTAATTTCTCTTGTACATTTCTCTACAAATTCATATGAAATGCTCAGAACTGACGGAAGGATAACGCAAATGTGATGAAGCCCGACGAAGATATGACGAAGAAATGTGAGTTCACAAACGAGGGCAACGTTGGCAGGAGGGCGGACATAAAGCGTCAAAAATCAGAGACAAGAGAGGAGGGCCTGCAGGCGTTCCTCTCCAGTGGCTAAGTCGGTTAATTACTCACGACGATTCTAGCTCATTGCTGTTCGATAAATCCGGTTTACCCCAGGGATCCTGTTAATCGCCTTTTTCCACGTACGCCTTTCAAGCGGGTCCAATGTTTCGTAACACCCGACACCGGAATAGCTCCCCATTTTTTTTTTTCAAATTGGACTTGCCAGCTCTGTATTGACAATTTGTACCGATCGATCCCACGTTTTTAGATTTCATTTGCCCCAGTGTATTTCTCTCTTTTTTTTTAACGAGATAGGGTTCTACTCTGCCACGGGGGCGGAAAATGCAAACGATACGGCGAGGATTTGGAGCGGAAATAATACGCGATAACGATAGATTTTTCTACCCCTGTATGAAGGATTTTCGAATTGTTTTGAACGTTTTCGAACGAACAAGTTTCTAATCGGACAGGCTTGGTCTCCAAGTCGTGTTGTCTTTCCGGGGGAAATATTTGGAGCGGTTGTACGACCAATGCCAGGTTCTACTACTTCTTTCTCGCCATAGAAAAGAACGATTCTTTCGGAATTTATTTAAGAAAGTAGATGCATATTTATATGCAAAGGTTTTTGTATTCAGATGAGAGACACTTTAACAGGTTATTATATTGTGTTTTGGTATAAAAGTATTTAGTTATTACAAAATTACAATTGATTTCAAGGAAGCTGCTTTTAGAAATACAGTTTGAGGTGACCAACATTATTCGCAACTGGGTTATCAGAAATAAAAAAACGAAGAAGATTTAGTTAGAATAATAGTTTATCTAGTCTTTAATCGTTCCGTTTTATAAAATATTAATCCGGGACAAAATGGCGGATGTTAAAGTGAAACGATCGATTTTCGTAGAAAAGAACACTCATTTTCCATGTATGAAATTAAAAACTATGCATTGGAAAAACAAGTGCTTCGATTAAAGACTAGATTTGAATGTTTAGAAGAAAGCTATAAAGTTTCAAAAATATTGGTGAAGCGGTTTTTGTGGAATCGTGCGCAATCGAAAAACCCATTTCGGGAAATCAGTTTTATTGGGCAATAAATAAATACTTTTACACTAAAATATAATATAATAATCTGTTAAAATGTCTCTTCTCTAAATACAAAAACCTTTGCATAAAAATAAGCATGTAAACTTTCTGAAATAACTTTCTAAAAAATCGTTCTTCTTCTACCTTCTGACTGCTGGTAATCCCTTAATCAGTGCTACACGTTTATGGGAGAGAAATAGAGATAGAAATGAATTGAAATTATCAAGCCCATTGTGTCTTAGAATTGTGGACGCGATTCTAACTGGTTAATAAGACAATTGAAGAGAAAATGAGCGAAGAACGAAGTTAATTAATTAGGGTAAAGAGTACAGTGGTTGGCCACCTGACAGTGATTGGTCTTATTTTGAGAAATAATTGAATATAAAGAAATACCAATCTTATGCCTTTTTTTAATGAACATATTCATATTCCTTGTACTTTCTTGCTTCGGATGTAATCAATATTTCTCCACTCATTATATACTGTGATTATATATATAAAAACAAATAGAATGACTCGGCATTGAAGCTTGAAAATTACAGCGATTTAATAAAAAAACCATAATAGTATAGTTGAAAGTTTGCGAATAGTTTAATGTATTTATGATATGTATATCTCTCATATTCGGTATATATCGATAAATAAAAGTTGAAACTTTATAAAAGAATTATTTAATTGTTAAAATTATACATATATTATGAAAAATACAGGGGGCCAACAACTGTCATATGAATAATGTTGAATGATAGTAATTGGCCGGGCGGCCAGTGACTGTTTTTTAACCATGTTAATGGTGAAACAGTAATTAGCCCCCGGTTAAACACAGAAACAAACACGACAAATACATACTAAATAAAATATATCCATTTTTATTGAATAATTTTAATCTTATTTCTATCACCAAATCAAGTAACATTTTCTTTTATGTTATATTATGTATCAAATAGCGACCAATCACTGTCGAACCAATTGGACAATTACTGTCTTGATAATGCCAATAACTATATTTCTTTGTAGGAAACAAATTTTTTGTATATTTTTATACATTCTTCATTTTTTTTTTATAAATTCTATTTATTTTTAGATTATTAGGGTTTTCTCGTACTTAATTTATATTTATTTCCATTTAAAATTTACTAAATTCACATTTATAATTCATTATTTATGTGACACTCTTACTTAAGTGGCCAACAATTGTACTCTTTACCCTATTCAGTTCTTTACCTCAAAATTCAGATTTCAAGAGCTTCCGATAACACGCAGAATTATGCTACACCATAATTCTAACACCCATGCCCTAAGCTCCCTTAAAAATAAAAAAAAACTCTCCCAGAGGGTGCAGAGATCCTCACCCACAATAGTTGCAGCTCGGGAAAATAATCCTCTTCCAAGTAGCACTATACGTCATTATTCTGCCATAATTTCTAAGAGTATATAACAAAGTACAAGCGGCCACAATAATCCCCAAGCCTTGGTAAGCACCTTTAATTTCCGACCTACCACAACCACCCCCTATTCGCAATCATTCACATCCTTTCCCGCCGAATATCAATTCACCCCCTGGCTGGTTCCCCGAGGGAGGATCGGCCGAGAGAACGAAGACCGTTGACCCAGAATCTTGAATCCGTAATCGATGGCCGCGCGGGCTCTTTGAAGCCGCGTGGAAAAATGGGGAAACGAGGTTAGGGCGAAAGGAGTAAAATCCTTCGGTGTATCGTTGAAGGAGAAATCGCCGCGAACGGGACCCCCGGCCCAAGGGCGACCGGAAACGGACGGCCTGCAACGAGTCGACCCAGCGGAGGAAAGGGGTGGCCGGGGGTTGCGTTGTTATCCGTTGAAATCTAGGTTATGAGTGCTAGGGCAGGCCGCGAGGGAAAATCGAACCGTGGAGGGTTGGACACGCTGCCAGTGCAAGAGTAACTCACCCCCATTTTTTTCCCACCTCCCCCCCCCCCCCCCCCCCCCGCCCCCTCGTCCCACCGCTGTTCGTCCCGTCTGGTGTCCCTGTTCATTACTGGTTCGTTACAGCGAGCTGAGTGAAAGAAATTGCATTGGCGGGGGTCGATGACGCGGGGGGGGGGGGGGGGGACACCGAGGCGGGGCGGACTGGCCGAACTCTGGTTCAATGAAATATTCGGGCCCCGAGCTTCGAAATAATGGGGTTGCATTGGGTGGGGGTGGTTTCCCTGTGCATCGTTAAAGGGCGACGCTGATGGGACGACGAATCTTGTTTGCAGGGACAGCTTGTCGCTGGATGGCTGGCTTCGTTAGGGGATGCTGCGTTGTGAACGGACAGGCTTGGCTTTCAACTGTTCAAGACAGTGAAAACATTGCTCGACGTGGGGTATTGGGGTGTGTGAATTTTATGGGTAAATTTAAAATTTTTGAAAATTTTAAAATTATTAGTGACAGAGTAATGCTGCTTTTAGTCCTGAATCTGAAACTATATTCGGAAATTGATGTGAGTGGGGTTTAGCTACTGCAAATCACAGTTGAAGGAAGTGAAAATTAAGGAAGGTCTTGGTTACATAAAACCATGAAAATGAAAATAAAAATATGTGGAAATTAATATTTATTACATTCACATGAAAATGTATGGAAATGTGTATTTATTAAGAAAAGAAAATATATGTAACTTTAGCAACAAATCTAGGTCATATGTCATCTATGTAGTAAATTTAATGTTATTTAACAAAGTCCACCAATGAAGCGATATTTTGTTTGCTTCTGTTGCAGTTCATAAGCTCAATTAAAAATTTTTTTTTAATAATTTTAGTCATTTTCGTATTTTTCTACAATTTCAAATGAAATTCCAACTAGGTAAATAATGTATTACACACAATTTAAAGGTAGTGGCTAATTTTAAACCTGAAATTATACCGTTTTTCCACTAGTCGTTTTTAAAATTGAAACATTTTAAAAATCGGCACACTCTAATGGGGTATCGAACTGTTGATGTCACTGTCTCTACTTCCACTCTCCAAGGGACTCTCTAATAAGGAGAGTATCCCAGCTGTTCGCCTCCGATTGCTTTGAATTTTGGATATGTTTTAGAGGACGGAAAAATAAGAAACGGGTGTCTTTTTATTTTGGCTTGTTTGCATCTTTAGGGGGTGAAACCACCCCTCGAAGTTATAAGATTTTCAGCTGTTCGTCTCCGATTGCTTTGGCCAAAAACCAAAGCAATCGGAGGATGGCACCACCTATTCTCATGAAATTTTAGGGGTGGTTTCACCCCTTGAACATGCAAACAAGTCAAAATAAAACGACACCTGTTTCTTATTTTTCTGTCTTCTAAAACATATCCAAAAACCAAAGCAATCGGAGTCGAACACCTGAAAATTTTGTAAATTTGAGGGGAGGTTTCACCCCCTAAAAATGCAAACAAGTCAAAATAAAACGACACTTATTTCTTATTTCTCTGTCTTCTAAAACATATCCAGAAAATAATATAACTTTGAAGGGTGGTTTCACTCCCCAAATATGAAAACGAGCCGCTATAAAAAATACGTATATCTTATTTTCCGATCCTCTAAAACATATCCAAAATTCTGGGCCACTCTTCTTGTAAGTTGCACCTAATGTTCTTTTTTTCATGTGCAAGTTGGTGAATAATCATATATTCTGTCCTGAAATTCTGGAACTCATTAAATTTTATGCACCATCCAGGAACTCCAGACAAACTTCCCTACTATATACTGAACCCCACCGCACATTAATGGGGAAGTATAACCCCATTAATTGTACATGTCAATAAATATTCCAACCGCATTAATTTATTTGCGTGTCCTTTCGACGCAATTAAGCCAGCTGTTCTCAATATCATGTATGCTAATTTGTAGGTATCTACCAGAAATAGGCAAACAATTATTTGAAATAAAAATTTGTGTACGAAATTTTTATTTCAAATAATTTTTTGCCCATCTCTGGTATCTACGTAATTTTTTCTCTAATCTTTGTCTAACATTCTTCTCTGCGTTTTTCTTTCTAAGAGACACTCACTGTAAGGTATCTGTTTGTCTCTTACTCTGTATCAAAGGGCTACCGTTAATAAATTTATTATTATTAAAAAAAAAAAGTCACCTGGCAGAAATATTCGTTTTTCGTCTCACACTTAACAATTTTGAGAATCGTTAAAAAATTTCTCTTACACCTCTAATCTGTTTCGTCCCCTTCAATATATCATTGAGTTGTACTACTTGTAGCAATATTAGTCCTCTATGTCTGACCAATATTGAGTCGAACTACTGTGACAGAAAAAATTCTAAATTTTACAAAAAAAAGCAGTTTAAAATTTTAAACAAAAAAGTATAAATACTGTGCTACGTGAAGTCCACATATTTGTGGAAAAAAAAATCAAAATTCAAGCAGCGATATTTTTCAGGCATTTATTCTTCGGTTCGCGCGACTCCCATCGACGTTCACCTGCCACTGTCAATTAGTTAAGTGAAAGTGTAGCTGTAATTCACGCGATAGCTCCCGGGTGTTGTCAAAAATGTATCACGCCCGCTGGATCAATGCTCCCTTATGCCTTTCGAGCGTTTTAGCCGATTTACAACTGCGATTCGATTTACGCAAGCCTCGTAATGAATACGTTCCATTCTGTTGCGTGCAATACCGCCGCTATTTTTACCGGCCCCCGTCAAAAGCCGCTGAACGTCGCCCTTCCTTTTTCCCCCCCCTCTCTCTCTCTCTCTCTCTCTTTTTTTTTAGAATCGGAGATCAGGCCGGATTTCATTGCGCGGTTTAATCTTCCTCTCTCCGGTTCTGCGTACGAATGAAACGTTTTCATTTGCCTCGTACCCGAAGGTATCGGCTTCTCATTCAGCGTATTTAATTACATACTAACGGGGCCAGACTGTATTCATAAAGTCCAACGGGTAAACGGAACACGGATTTTCATTATCACAGCCGATCAAAATAAGCGATTCTTAATGCAATCCTTGTTAGCTGAAACTGCACGTGTTTGCCAGGAATCTCACACTGATTGTGAGTAAATCTGATGAATTAAATTCATCTTTCCTCTTTCTCAATTCTGCTTTCTGATACCGTCACTGGTTTTTTGTAAGAAGTGGTTACAAAGTGTTGTTTATTTATTTGTAGAAGAAGGATTTCGTGGAATTCTGTTTTAAGAAGAAATTTTTTTGGTAAATAAGGGGTGCAACGAAGTGTCGACATTTTTCTGGAAATATTTTTGACACGTGTCCAATTTTTCCTTCAAAATGAAAGCAAATTTTCTTGCAATGATTTTTATTTTCCTGTGTCACACCCACTTCTTAGGGCACAGATCTTCTTTTTACGAAAATGGATTTAAAGACTCTGATATTTAAGGGGGAACACTACTGTGACGGTCGGAAAAATAAACCATTTTTAAGAATTTTTTTTTCAGGAATAATTTAGTTTTCATAGCAAATTTTTATTACCTATCTTTAGTACACTGTCTTAAGAGATTATAGAGAAAAAAAATAAATAGAAAAACATCCATAAATTTTAATATATTAATTAATCTTCTAGATTCACCCACGCGAGCTGGTCGAATGTGTAACTATGGAACAGCATGTTCGAAATCAAATTGAATTTTTTTTTTATAAACTACACGAGTGTAGTTTCCGTTGTACGTACGGGTTCTTTGATTGAAAACAAATTTTTTGAAATACGCTCGAAAAACTGTCCATCTTATTCGAGGATTTTCGAAACTTTTCTTCTAAAGCGCACTATTTTTACAAAAATAATTTGTTTAATAAATCGGTACGTACAACGGGAACTACACTCATATAGTTTATAAAAAAAAAATTAAATTTCATTTCAGACATGGTGTTCCATAGTTACAAATTCGACCAGCTCGCGTGGCTGGGTCTAGAAGATTAATTAATATATTAAAATTTATACATGTTTTCCTATTTATTTATTTTTGCATAGTCTCTTAAGACAGCATATTAAAAATAGGTAATAAAAATTTTCTATGAAAACTGTAAATTATTCCAGAAAAAAATTGTTTAAAAATGGCATACTTTTCCGGCCGTCACAGTGGTGTTCCCCCTTAAATAACACTAGGATTTTTTCAAGGAAACAAACGAAGGAACAACAAAGTACCGATTTTGAAGGGAATGTACAGAATATTTTACAAAACTCGTGGTATTGGCTTCACTTCACCAGCAACGTTAGATCTTTAATGTAATCGATGAGTCGTCTCCTTCACGCTGATTTGTATAATTAACAAGTGCTGCCTGGAAAAAAAGATATTCCAGCGGGATCTCTGGTATCAAAGCACCACTGCATGCTTCGAGGGCTAATTCGATCTCGTTTCGTGCGTGAACTTCCCACTCGACGAATCCGCTTGTGGGAATTCCGCGAGCGAGCAGCTATCGTGTAATTCGAGTCATCGTGATGAATTCGAGCTCTCCTGGCAAAGATTATAACCACGATTCACCGTGCAACGGGAGCTCTGATATTCGCTAATTATGCAACGTGCATGAAAGCGGATGTACGCAAAAAAATGGCTGGCTTCTGGGTTGAAAGTCAGGTTCTATGCTTTTCAGCTGGGAGAAAGCGTAAATAGTTTCGAGGGGGATACGAGTCTTCCACATCTTCTGGATATCTATGGTGAAAACGTTTTTTCCAAGTATCTGCAAGGGATTATTTTTTTGAAGTTTTTTAATTTGGGGTTACGTGATATTCAATTTGGAGTCTTTTTCTGGAAGTCATATTCTCTGGTTCTGTCTTCATTCGGTGACTTTTCGATCTTCTTATGAATTTTGTGTAGAGTTTTTGGTATTTGACGAGTTCAAATTTGATTTATTGGTTAATAGTTATTGCTGTGAGTGATGTATTAGTATATAAAATTATAGATGTTTAAGAAATGTAGTGAAGTATTGAGTTACTTTAATTTTGCAGCTCCCCAATCCTTTCATCCCCTAATTTTCTGTTAATTAAATTTTCCAACCGCAATTGTTTCATTTTTCCAATTCTCTAATCTCCAATTTTTCAACTTTTTAATCTCCCAATTTCATCCTCTAATTCCTAAATTTTTTAATTTTCCAATTTTGTAATCCTAAAATCTATTTTCCAATCCTCAAATTCTCCCTTAATTAAATTTCCCAACCCCAAACTTTTTCATTTTTCCAATTCTCAAAGCTCCAACTATTTAAATTCCTAGTCTACCTGAATTTCTCAATTTTGTAATTTCTGCCAAATTCTGCAATTCCAAGTTTATCAATTATTCAATCCTCCAATTTCCTAACTCGATATTTCCAGTTCTCCCGAAGCCCCACATCTCCAATTTCTAATTCCCCGGTTCTTTGAGGCACGGATTTCATTACGCACAGTAAACTGCATTAAAATTTGCAGCGAATATGCTTCGCTACACCACTGGTTTTGCGTTGGCGTGAAAGATGTGAACATTAAAAGGCGCGTGGATTATTAACCGCTCAGCTGCTAATGAATTCGATTTCCGTCTGGATTTTAATTACCGAGACGTTTATTAAGCGTTACATCGCTTCGCGCGCAGGAATATATTAAATAAATATACCGGAGTAATTGAGCAAAGTTGAACTTTTCCTCTTCGCGTTCCACGTTTATCGTACAAATGTACGTTCAATTAAATATAAAGCGTACCCCAGAGGTGAACGATCCAGTCTGCAAACAATATTTCTGCAGTGCATAATATAGACCAAAACGTATAGAATGTTCGTAGATTTAAAATAACATTGCTTTCAAATAAAATAGCTCCAGCATTTGAAATGAATGTCAACATGAAACGAATTTAATTATTTATAATGTTGCAGTACTGACAAAAAGGACCAGTTTGAAAACATCCTTCAGGGAAGCTTAAAATTTTCTGTTAAAATAAACTGCAGAAATTCATTCGTTGAAGCTTTCTTTTAATAAAAGGAACCATACAATATAAGCTCATAGATATTATTATTTAATATCTATTAAATACCACCAATCTCTGCAATTTTAGTGTCCTGTTTATTTATTGACTGGAATCTTTAAATTTAAAATGCTTAATTTTGTACAAACGTCTCTGCATTGATGTCATGGAAAATATCGTTGACTTATACTACTTAAATTCACCACAGGCATTCACAAGCATACTTTAAATCACAAAGGAATATTCACTCACTTCACAGAAGGCTATCGCTGGAAATATTAATTTTTCCGCTTGAACGACGCAGGATGTACAGGTAAATTAATTAAAGTACACTTGGTTCCAAATAGGGCGTCGTCCATTTCGTGGCAGAGGCACAGAAGGAGTAGCGTCGATATTCTCTTCTGTCGACTGGGAAAGCAACCGACGCACAGGTTTTCATCTGGAAATTGGAGATAGGACGTACATGGAGGAACGTCTTAAGAATCGATAAGAAAGGGACATAGAAATGCAAATGGGAAGCCATAGAGGGGCTGAATGGTGTACTTGCGATAAGGGAGCTCAGACCAATAATCGAATTTCGTTCGAGGCTTTTCGAGTACGCGAACCACGATGTCCGCATTCTCTACCTGTTCTTTTGAGCTCTGTTTTCTAGCTGATTTCCATCCCAGACCGAACTATTCCGTCGATGTATCTCTAATCCAAGGAAATCGGAATTTTACAATGCAAGACGTTCGCTTGTACGATTGCCTCTCTGTTCTATGCTCCTCAAACTATTACAATGCTGTCGAGTCCTACCTTCCATGTTTCAAAAAGTATCGTGCTTTATTATACAGTAAAAATGGTTCTCTATAAAGTGGTTTATAGAGAACAAAAACGGTTACATTTTTCCCTATTTTATACTTACACATTTTTATTTTCTCACCTCGTAAAATTATGTAAATTCAAAGTTTAATGTTAATATGTACAGTTAAAAATCTCTTATTTAACGAGGTGGTAATGTATGATTATGATAAAAAACTTGTGATTATTTAACATATAGAAGTTTCACCCACCAGTGGATTAAGTCGACGTGATTGTGTTAAAAATAAAGACCAGACGTGGAAACAGTTATTAAATATACAAGACTTAGAAGTACCTCTTTCTGAAGATTGCTAAACTGTGGCAGAAAGATTCTGATGATTTCTAATTCACATTCAAAGATTCTTATACACTGTTAGTTACACATACCATTTTTTAAATGATTTTATTCAGCTTCGATTCACTGTTTGTTTCTTGTATGTTCGGTTGAAATTTAGAAACTCAATTTTAATCCACTTCCAAATACTCCATTGTCCTGAAACAATACAAAAATTATGAAAAAAAATATCGAAGGGTTTAAAAAATTGCCCAGTCACCAATAAATATAACATTATAACCCATAAACATAAATCTAAATGACTCGAAATCAGCCTATAACCACAAATAAAACTTGGACACTAAAAAGTAAATAATAAAAAAAAATTGAAGTCATACGATTTTATTTAAAATGCACTGGAAACTAAAGAATAATTATTTTCTTGTACTGCAATTTCGATGGTGATATGTCACCTTAAGTAAAATCCTGGGGCACCATGCAAGTGTAGTTTATCATCAACTATAGTTTATCAATTTTCAAAATATTTTGTTTCATTAATGCCAATGAAAACTGTCTCACAACAAATTCATTTCGACGTTTGCTTCTGCATTAAAGTGACAAATATGCTGCCCCACGATTTCACTTAAAGTGAAATATCACCATCGAAATTGTAGTACAAGAAAATAAATATTTCATATTTTTTAGTGCATTTTAAATAAAATCGTTTAGCTTCAATTTTTTTTATATATTTTTTTCCTGTCATCAGCTGTATAAGTAAACCTAAAATTTATTGTCAAAGTCATGAACCACTTGTCTTCCAAAGTTATCTGATTTTCTCCGATCTGCTATGCAAACGTTACCAATTTTCCCACGTAATTTACAGATTTAAAGGGTCCAAGACAGAATCATTTCAAGGTCCATTTTCTTCTTACAACTCCGTAGAAGATACCTACCGTCAGTTGTGGCCCACGAAACGGACCAACGTCGCCCCAGAGGGATTCATAGAGGCTACCTTCGCAGCAGGGAACTGTATTTTGTATCACGATTTGGCGCGCCGTTCAGGGATCCTCCATTGCTGCTGTGGGACGCTTAAACAGAGGACGATTACCGCGGTTCACTAGTCACCCATCTAGTAAACAACGACGCGATGATTGATACTGTATCTTCTTGAAGTATTCCTTAATAGGGTGGGACGAAATATAAGAGCAGATTTTTTTTTAAATATTCATGGCTTCTAATCGTTGGCAGAAGTTGCCATTTATAATAGTATTCAAGCTGTCAAAATCTGAATTTTATCAATAAATGTCACAAGGTGCCCCAAGTCACTTAAAAATTGTTATTTTTATTGATCTCATGAATTTTATTTTATCATATGATAGCACTTATTTTTTAAAGAAACTTACTCGTTAGATTTCCCAGCCGTGTACCTTATATGACTGTTGAGGAGAGATGATATATTATATATTGAAGGGTGAAAGCACTAGTAGTCGACCACTTAAAGCTAAACTCGAATGAAAAGTTTAAAAAAAAAATAAACAATCAATGTTATAAAATATATAAAATGTATTGAAGTCATTCAAATGTATTTCATGTATTACTAAAAATTTGGTGTTTTAGGAAGATTTAGGACACTGATAGGCACTAAAGGTTGTAGACAAATTAACAGGAACATTTCACAAATTTTTACCATGAAATGGTAAAATACAGATTCGTGGTTCCTACGTTGAGACTTTTGTGAATTGACACCTCAAATATAAAATACAGATAATATTAAGGGTAAGGGGGGAAATTAGGGAATGTCACAAAACAGCTTTATCGAGAAAATGAAGTTTTAATGTTTTAGTCCACAGTAAAGGAACAAGGTTCAAGGAATTTATCTACATTCTTCATAACATGAAGCTTAAACCCAAATTAGAAATTAGAAAAAATGAGCAATAAAATAATAATTATTTTACATTATTTTAATATTTTTACAACTCTGAACAGGCATACTTACTGAAAGAAAATAAGAAATTTCCACTTCTATTATTATCAAAATATGGAAAGCCACACATTTTATTAATTTTCAGATATTTTATTTCTCACTTAGGGTAAACAAACCAGTAATTGGCCGCATATCAGTGAATAACCATTAGGCAAAAAAATGTCAATTATAAATTAAAAAATATTATATGTTTATAAATGGAGTGTAGTTGCACTTTTAATATCCCATATTTTTAGTTACGCGTATTAAACAAACATTAATAAGTACAATTCTTATTAAAAGTATGCGGTCATTTACTGGACTTCTACACATTTTGCATTTTATAATCGTTTTTTAAAAAATGACGATAAGAATAAGTCCTCCAAAGAGCAAATTTTTTGAATTTTAGAATTTTTTATATCAACGCATTTGACCACCCCCATTTTAAAGAAAACAATTAAAAAATAACTGAAATTCATAAATTTGCTCGTCCTCCAAAAAGCAAATTTTTTTAATTTTAGAATTTTATAATTTTATTAATAATTTTCGTAATATACAATAAATTAGGGGGTTTATTTAACTATATTAATAAAAAAGAAATAAATATGTATTCATATAATTTGTATATAAATAATATATTAAACTCAAGCAAGGTTTTTTTAATTGTATTAAAATTATTATTTATGTCTTTTATATATAAATTATTATAATAAATTATTTATATATATGTTTATTTATATATTAAATAGATTCATATCTGTATATAAATTATTTATATATCTGTATATAATCTATCGATCTAATTTAAACTATTATTGATAAATTTATGGAATATATTGAACTAAATTAATTATTAATTCGATGAACCCATAAATAATCTGTATATTATCAAGTTCGAAAGATTTATTAATAGATAATTATATTCAAGAAGATAAATTTTGATTTTTATGTAAATCACTTATATATAGATAAGCTTCTTATTGATTATTTTCCTGATATATAAATTATTTATATAATAAATATTTATATATAAATAACAATTCTTTTTATAGAAATCTCAAGAAAAAAAAATTAAAATGCAATTTCAACAGTTGTTTTGTTATTATACATATATATATTCAAGTATTAATCTCAAAGGTCCATAAATTCAACAATTCGGTAATTCAGTGGTTGGTTTACCCTACTTGTTATGTTTAGACAGCGTCTCATAAATTAGCCTTAGAATCGGAAAATTGAATTCCTCCGATTTAATCCTTTCGATCATCTCCGAATTTTGCAAAGTTGATGTGGCTTCATTTCTAGTGATTTACTCTGTACGCAAACGCTCGACCAAATAGAACCAGACGAAGCAGTTCGTCGAAATTGAAATGATCCCCGCACCGTTATCCCCGTGTGCTCAAATGATTTTCAGAAATCACGCCTGCCATCCAATGGGATTTACCTGGCGAAAGTGTAATCGTCAGCGGGTTGATTATTAATTCAGGCTGATTGTCGCGTTTGAATGCTGATTTGCGAGGCTTCGCTGATTACCGGCGACGCTGTGTAATCTATAAAGCGTTTTAATGATTGCCCCGGCGAGTATTGAAATATCCTCGGTGAATATTGAATAACGCAGTTTATCGGGCCCCATTGAATCGCGCAATGTTACCGTCGCCACGCGATAAGTAACGCGCGTGAAACTCGACGAGATGAAGAGCTTGAATCGTGGATTAACGGGCCGACCGAATTCAATTTCATTCGCGACGAATGAACCGCTGCAACCGAACGAGCAGCTCGGGCGTGCCATTTCAATGTTGCACGAACTTTGGCAAATGTCACACGAAGTGTTGCTACAGTGTCCGCGTTCGAATTAAATCTTTTAAGTTTCCTGCTCCAAAATGAAGTCCCCTAAAATTCCTCCATCGAGGATTGTCCAAGTTTGAAACAAACGTTTGTCGTGATTTATTTTCTGCCATTTCTACCGAACACTTTTCACTGTAAAAATTAACTTTCATTGCTTGAATGTGAACTGAAATACCCTGAAAGTTTGGAACAGATCCGAACAGCAGTTTCTTAGAAAAAAATTCCCAAGCATCACCTTATTCCTAGTGTCTTAAATAGGGCTCCCCCATTAAGTGGATGTTTTACTCAGGATCTTTCACGTTACTACTACTCCTCCCGTTTGTGTAACATCAAACGCTACGAAATGGCGGGTGGAGGCGACTCGGAAGGGGCGAAGGAAACAATCGAGGGGCATAGATCACGGCCAGTCGCCGCGTTAAGGAATGCAATTAACGTGGCGGTTGAACGAAACTTTGACTAACTTGGTACAGTGTGTGCAGTTTATTAGGTCCCAGCGAAGGCGTAAGTAGCCGTCAAGAAAGTTGCTATCGCCTGTGACTAACCAGAAGCAAGTGCTCCGCTAAGCAACGCCCTCGCCCGTGACCGGCCACCATTAGAGCGGAAGTTACTACGCTAGTCGTGGCATAATTACGAGCTGAAGTGGCGGGCATCGTGGCTGTCACGTTTACCGCGCGGTGCAAGCCCCGTTGAATCTTCAAAGACCCGCGTTTTTAATCGTGGCATTCGCGAATCATGCTTAAGGGAGGGAGGATTTGAGTGTAAAATAAAATATGTTTGCTGGTTAATCTTGGCGATTATAATACTTTCGAAATATATTTTTACCCTTTCTGTGTTGTAAGGCACATTAAAACGAGTTTCAAGATCTTTGTTAAAAAGGTCGTGAATAATTGAAAATTTAAAAATAATAATAATAATATTAATAGTAATAATAATACATTTTTATTGCACCACCAGATTGTGTTAGATTAATACATAGTTGTTCTTTTTTTGTTGTGGTGTAATTGGCCGAAATTCAGCAAAATGCTGTTTTAAAATCTTATCCTAATTTTATACTATATTACTAACTACCCCATAAACTTACCCTAAATTTAATAATGAAAGTTTGAAGGTGGAGAATCGCTTTATGTGTCATTAAAAAATGACGATTTTCTAATTATTGGTTGGGATAGAATGAATTTGATTGTGATTAGGCGTGTAAAATTTGTCGTTCTATTGAGAGTGTTGTTGTTCGTACTAAATATGGGTATTGTTTACGTGTACACCGGTGGCTTTGTGGTAGTTGCACGGATTGACTCGGCCTTCTCTGCTTGTCCACCTAAGCGTTGACTGTTCTACTTGCGTGCCCGACGCAACGTCCTATTCTACTGATCTGACCAGGCATTGTCGTATTCAAATTGTCTCACCGTGCACAGACCCATTCTACTTGCATTCAACGCAGAATAGTACTGCATAGGTGAATAATATTGTATTCCGATCGCTTAAATATGCAGAATGCTCTTAAGTTGCCATAAGTGCATTATTGTCGGACACGCAGCATCCGTTTTAAAGAAAATCAAACTGATTGGTTTTGCAATTTATATAAATCTGTCAAACCACTTCTATCCGGACGTCGTATTAACATGAACCAAAGTGAAAATTAAAGCTAAAGAATTATAATTTTCAGCAAAATTAACTATACCAATGGAACTTTTTTTTTGCAAAGTTGCGTTCGCTATTGTAAAAGAAAGTGGTGTTTTGAAACCCACAAAAATGCAAAGAACAGTCGCTAGTTACGTAGATTAACAGTAAAAAATATATTTTAGGATTTTGTGAGGGTGCTGATGTCAAATTTTTGGAAGTTGTAGCGAAATTCTAAATGGCATAAATCTCGAAATATGTATTAAGTTTACAGAAGTAAAACTCGGCTTCTGTTTTTGCAACAATCACAGCAATTTCGGAATCAGCGTCCTCAAAAATTAAAATTCCCTCTCACGTCATATTTTCATTTTATTCATTCCGGATTTTCAAATATTTTTATTCCTCACGAATTATCTCAATATTAACTATAAACATGCCCCACCTTAAATATCGAGCACAATTAACTAAAAAATTACAACAATTTCGTAATTTCATCCCTTAAAATGCACGGTGAAATAATTAGTTACCAAGTCAGAATGCAGCACGATTCCAGCAACCCTTATGAAATGAAAATACTGGTTGACGGGTTGTCAGTGGAATTATTCATTTAATCAAGACTCCGTGCCGCCTTCCATCCTTCGCTTATTTATCGAATCACCGGTTCAAGTGGAACGCCCGCGTTGTAAGTCCTGTTGGCTCAAGTTAATTTGCAATGTAACGTTGACGCGTCGTTGATAGGATCGCCCTGTAGACGATAAACGTCCACGGTGAGCGTGGTAATCGCGGGATGAACGCACGGGGAAATCCGACCCAGAAGTGAAGAGTAAACAGCGGATGGGGGACGATTTGAAAGGCTTCTCTTGGCAAAGGCTTTCAGACGTCTGCAGAAGGGGGTCAGATTGGAGTGCTAATGAGGCCTCTCGTTCTTCGACGAGGCTGCTTCTATCTCCCAGCCTTAGAATTATTTACGTTCCCATCGGCAGGTTCAATGAATTCGTAAACTATGCGCTGCGGAGGCGGTTAAGTGTTAATGACTTCGAGTCGATGACCCAATTCCTGCTCGAGCAATATGTTCGCTCGCTGATGCGTTTAGAAACAGACACTCGCAATATTTAACGTCGTCGTGTTTATGGAAATAAAAGTGCTGCGGTAAAGAAGTCAAACAAAAAAATTAAAATTCAATAATTGACTCAACATTTGGGGTTAAGTTATTGAATAAAGTATTTAAGTTTCTTTCATTTTCTGCACATTCTTGAATCACCTGCTTTTATTATTCTGTGTATTTATTTTTTATATTAAATTTTAGGCTTTAGTGGGGGTGCAAAGTTTGGGGTTAGTTATTGAATAAAGTATTTAAGCTTCTTTCATTTTCTGCACATTCTTGAATCACCTGTTTTTATTATTCTGTGTATTTATTTTTTATATTAAATTTTAGGCTTTAGTGGGATTCAAGATTTGGCGTTAGTTATTAAATAAAGTATTTAAGCTTCTTTCATTTTCTGCACATTTTTTAATTATCTGTTTTTATTACTCTGTGTATTTATTTTTTATATTAAATTTTAGGCTTTAGTGGGGGTGCAAAATTTGGGGTTAAGTTATTGAATAAAGTATTTAAGTTTCTTTCATTTTCTGCACATTCTTGAATTACCTGTTTTTATTATTCTGTGTATTTATTTTTTATATTAAATTTTAGGCTTTAGTGGGGGTGCAAAGTTTGGGGTTAGTTATTGAATAAAGTATTTAAGCTTCTTTCATTTTTTGTACATTCTTGAATCACCTGTTTTTATTATTCTGTATCTTTATTTTTATATTAAATTTTGGGCTTTAGTGGGGTTCAACATTTGGGGTTAGTTATTAAATAAAGTATTTAAGTTCCTTTCATTCTCCGTACATTCTTGAATTACCAGTTTTTATTATTCTGTGCATTTATTTTTTATATTAAATTTTGGGCTTTAGTGGAGTTCAACATTTGGGGTTAGTTATTAAATAAAGTATTTAAGCTTCTTTCATTTTCTGCACATTCTTGAATTACCTGTTTTTATTATTCTGTGTATTTATTTTTTATATTAAATTTTAGGCTTTAGTGGGGGTGCAAAGTTTGGGGTTAGTTATTGAATAAAGTATTTAAGCTTCTTTCATTTTTTGTACATTCTTGAATCACCTGTTTTTATTATTCTGTATATTTATTTTTATATTAAATTTTGGGCTTTAGTGGGGTTCAACATTTGGGGTTAGTTATTAAATAAAGTATTTAAGTTCCTTTCATTCTCCGTACATTCTTGAATTACCAGTTTTTATTATTCTGTGCATTTATTTTTTATATTAAATTTTGGGCTTTAGTGGAGTTCAACATTTGGGGTTAGTTATTAAATAAAATATTTTAGCTTCTTTCATTTTCTGTACATTCTTGAATTACCTGTTTTTATTACTCTATGTATTTATTTTTTATATTAAATTTTAGGCTTTAGTGGAGAAATACAGATCGTCTAGGTGTTTAGTGCCTCTTATCTAGCAGCACCTTAACGAAGACAAGTATTCTACTTTCGTTAACACTATCTCTAACCACAGCCTGGAAGAGGTTCGAACGAGGTGGCTAATCTTCTACAGATTACCTCATCAAAGTCTTTCCACTGGTCTCAAACGAAGCCATCAAGATCCCATTCATCCGTCGCAAAAAATTCCCTCACTGGATCGTTCCTTTTACTCCCTCGTCCTGCTTCAAAGGCTTCGTTCTAGTTCGAATATATCATTAAAGGAACTACGGAAGGGACTAATTAGTAGGGTCCATTATTCAGACTTTAACAACAATTTCGATTTATAATACTACATACAATATGCTACATTAATTATTTCTAAAAACCAATGAATATTTAAGAAATTTGAAAAAAAAGCAGCGAGCTTAAGTTTGCTCCAAAGGGTGCTGTCATTAAACTGTCAAGCTTGCCTAATAATCTTCAAAGAAGGCAATAATTCGTGTGAAGAATTGTAAAGCCACGATGAGACCATTTCTCATAAAATAAAAAATCTCAAATAAAATTTATTATTCAATCCTGCAAAAATTGAAAATTCCAAAGTTTGATAACGTCTTTATATAAACAGAAATATAATACTCCAGCGTCAGCAGCAAGACCAGAATCTAAACGAGAAATTTAGAGAAGGACAATTGGAAACTTCATGTCGACGATTAAAATAGGGAATGAGAGATCGAGGGGAATTAATTACGTTGCTTTGGAAAGCGCGCCCTGCCGCGCAGCGTAGCCTTTGTGTATGTGGTCGTGCGCCTTTATAACTAATCTGCATCCTGTCGAAACGAAAATCGTCGTTTCCAAGAGCTGCGATCGAACTTCAGCGTCGTTGAAAAAGGGAACCTTGTCTCACCTTGACGACAAGCTTTACGTAATCCCGCGCATGACAGGGTAGTTTGACGAGGGGTGGATTAAAACGAGTCCACGCTCGAGATCGAAGTAGAAGAGTTCAATTGATCAGATCGACGTAGAACGATTTCGACACGGTTCCTTTTTTTATTTTATTGCTGTCATTGCAGCTGCACTGCCAATGACTGCTACGTGTTGCTCAGTGCTTGATGGAGATCTCAAAAGAATAACGCCACTTGACTAGAAGATTACATATATTTTATAAAAATTTAGTATTCAACTAGTTTAATGTAGGAAGCACAAAGCTTTATTCTACCTAAAGCCAAGTTGAGCGTGCGAAGAGTAAAGGCTGCATGAAAGGGAACGAGCCAACTAGAAATTATGAAAATTCTTATTACCTGATTTTTTATACGCAAATTTATATTACGCACTCAAGCGTGTTTATTGGAGCTGCTTTGAGACGAATTCAACGAAAACGCGGAAAAGCGTGACGCGCTTTTCAGCTCGTCGGGGAAATTAAATCTCAACTTTTGTTACACAGAGCAAACAGTGACGAGGTTAAAGTCTTGTCACCTTTTCACCTACAATGCTTTGTGATATGTTCGCCCCCGGTTAAATTTAATTTCTCGGAATAATAAAATAATATTTCAACCATTAATCAGCTGGATTTTAATATCCACGTGGCGAGGAAAGTTTACAAATGTGAAATTGAAATATTGTGTAGCCCTCGTGAAACTTGCCAGTTTGCTGATTTTTGAGAAATGGAGAACGTTGAAGTTCTCTCGAAAAAAATTCAGAAATGGCAAACTCCGAAGCCTAGTATTTTTTAAACAAACTCGAAAGCTGGAAAATGATGACTTAAACACCCCCCAATTTCACGCGAACTACATTATATTTCGATATCGATATATTTCGATAAGACTCTTACTAAAAAATTTTCAAAAGCAAAGCATCGTAGTCCCGAATTTATTTCGCAATGCAAATGCTTGACTGGCCACGCAGCGCTTAAAAACAATCCGGCCGCCTGGTTATTATGTTACTAAATTGGAAAAGTTGTTCAGTCACGGACAGCTCGTTAGTAGCCACGTTAAAGTATAGTTCAAAAGCGCATTCTCACATCCGCTATTTCGTTGAAAGCCCATTACCGATGCTTCGGGCCACGGAACGCTTGCCGCTCGCGGTCTTCTGTTTCCACTAATTCCAACAGGTAGCGTCCGCAGCCGCAAAATGCAACTGATATATTCGCTGAACTTCTCCGCTGCCTCTAGAATCCTCATCCATCAATAGCAAGTGGTTGGACGAAAGCGTCCTTGGACAGAGTTATGTTTAGCGAAATTCACCGATAGTTATAATTACTGCACGCCGAGCCACTACGGCGAATAATAATAAGCATTGCCGTTAGAGAGACGCGTTTATCGCGTAAAAATATCCGCCGTACTCGAACTGTATGCTCTAGAGATCTAGAGCTCTTCCCTTGTGAAAGCTGCCCCGTCAATCGAATACAGTTGACGAAATTTCTTTAAGAACACTACTATTTTTAATAAAAAAATATCAAATAATGTGCTAATACATTTAATGGAAGGCTAGGAAATAGTGACGGAAGGATACAAAATGAAAAAGAGTATTAAAAATTTTAAAAAATCTTAGTTTTTGTTATAAACTATATATAATACTTTAAGGGGACCGTCCGGTCAAAACGTTCGAAAAATCGGTGAACTTTAGGATTTTTTTAAAGAAAAGTATACAACTTGCAGTAAGAAAACTTTATCGCCTTTCTTTATTCGTTTTTCAAGGATACAAAAACAATTTTTTTTTTCATTTTCCTATAATGGTTCGAATTTTACGTGGCGCTCAGTGCACTGCTGCAACAAAAGAGGTAGGATTGTCTGAAATAAAAAACCAAAGATATTCTTATAGGTTGTATCATGCATGATTCCCGAAACATTGCACAAACGGGGCCATTGAAATATTGCACAGCAATGTGTGCGCAATATTCCCGAAACATTTCACAAACGGGGCCATCGCAATATTCCACGGCAATGTGCGCGCAATATTCCCGAAACGTTGCACAAACGTAGCCATTGCAATATTGCACGGCGATGTGTGCACAATATTCCAGGAACATTGCACAAACGTGTCCATTGCAATATTCCACGGCAATGTTTCCACAATGCTGCAGTAATATTGCAATGCAACCTGTAGAGTGCAACGCCCTGTAGAGTTTCTTCAACGCCCTCGATTTTAGAAGAAAGTGGGACGAAGCACGGGCGAGAGGAGTTAAAAAGCTTTAAGTGTCGTGGGAGGTGACTGCTACTCAATTAGAACCACCGATCGGGGATTATTTTGCGGTGCCGTTTAATTAGCTCGACGTGTGGCTTAGAAATTGGCAGATTGCATTAGTAGCATTGAGGGAGGCTGCACGTACATGGACACGCTTCTATTAAGGAGAAATGGAACGACTGCTTTAGCAGCGTTCAATTCCTTAAGTGCGCTGATAATTGCATCGTCTATTTCAGCCCCGTGTCCCTAATGAACGGCCGTGAAGCTGGCAATCAGAGCCCCCGAGACGGTGGCTCTCCATTAAATTACAAATAAAAGTGGATGCAGGTGGCAGGCCCCCATGCAGTTGCAGCGCTGCAACCGTGGAAATTGGCCTTATTGGAGGAAGGATCCAGCCCCGTCGTGGACGCTCAAAGCCCGATGTGATTGGGTCTTCGAGGATATGATTGTCCAGGATTCATTGGATCGAAACTTTGCGATTACATTGTCGCTGGGTTTCCTTCCAAAGTGATGAGCTTTTCTGGTGGAGCAATTGAGAATGCTTGTTCGTTATAACGAGATTCGAGAAGGGATGCTACTCGTGCGGGGGATTCCCCATGTTACCGCGTAACGATCCCTTCGTAAATGAATGCTGCGGGGAACTGATGACACAGGCAAACTGTCCACCGGGTATTACAGACTTGTAACGAACAATCCACTCTCTACAGAGTCGAGCATTTTCCTGTTATGTGTCTTTAGATAAGTTTTGAAGTCTACTGTAACCCACTTACCCTTGTTTATTCATGACTCGCGCATAAATTAATATTGTTCAGCTCCGGTTTTCTCCGCGAACATGCGCCATACTAAATAGTCAAACTCTGCGTGAACCGTAATAATTCCGAAACCCTTAAAAACCCTTAAACTTAAGGGGGGAGTGCGCCTTGTTGGGCCGAAAAATAGGTAATTCTTTTGGAATTTTTTCTACAAAAACGGTTCGACAAATTAATTTGAGGTTTGGCAGGCTGTTTTATTGTATCTTGGACTATTGTTCTGAATTTTTGTGTGACAGTGACAGGAAAAATAGGGCAGATACAAAAAGAGCGTTGAAAAATAATCGGGTGGTCCTGAAGTTGACGGAAAGCACTGTAAGGGTTATCCGAAACATAAAAAGGAAACTAGATTTTGAATCTATATGAATGTGGCTATCGGTGGTAGTAAATTTATTGCCGTATCTGTTACCGTTCCTTTTTTATTTAAAGAAGTTTCCCAATTTTGGGGCGAAATCTGAAAAGGCTGTCATTTTAACATTTTTTAATTTTTTTTTAATTCATCTACTACCGCCAATAGCCGCATTCGTATAGATTAAGAATCTATTTTCCTTTTTATGTTTCGGATAACCCTAACAGCACTTTTCGTCAACGCCACCACCACC
This sequence comes from Andrena bucephala, assembly GCA_947577245.1. NCBI lineage: Eukaryota > Metazoa > Arthropoda > Insecta > Hymenoptera > Andrenidae > Andrena > Andrena bucephala. Next base: position 4,924,393 of record OX387718.1, on the reverse strand, counting down.
CGATTATTTTTCAACACTCCCTTTGTATCTGCCATGTTTTTTTTCACTGCCACACCAAAATTCAGAACAATACTTCAAGATACAGTGAAACAGTCTGCCGAACCGCAAATTAATTTGTCGAACCTTTTCTATACAAAAAATTCACTAAGAATAATCTATTTTTCTATTTTTCTTTTTTTATCTGTTAAACGAGAATGCCCCCTCCCCTACAGCACCCTTCGTTGCAGGAACGTTGCATAACCGTTGCAGTACATTGCAATGTTGCCGTTTGGTTGCAGGTTGCGTTGCAATATTACTGCAACATTGTGGAAACATTGCCGTGGAATATTGCAATGGACACGTTTGTGCAACGTTTCGGGAATATTGCGCACACATTGCCGTGCAATATTGCAATGGCCCCGTTTGTGCAATAACCCTTAAACCTAACCCTTAAACTTCCGATACAAACGTTACAATGTTGAATAACTCTTAATTTTGTTTACTAAATACATTGTTAAACCAGTAGTTCATTTTATCCTTGCGTCCATTACACCACTTTCGAATGATAGCAGCTTCCAATTTGCAGCGAAATTCGAGAATTTGAATCACCTAGCTCATCATGAAACAGTGAAATGCTCCTTTGAAGGCTTCCCCTATAATTTAATATACATCCACTGTGCTACCCAAGAGTGATACAGCATAGAAATATCGAGCTCTTCTGAACAGTCAAAGCTAAGAGTCTCACTGAACAGTTCTAAGAACAGGAAAGTCTGAGTGCTCAAACAAGCAAGTCTAAAGCATCGACAAAAGTGTGTGCAAATAGTAACTCAGCATTAGGGTGTGTCAATTTTATGGGCAAATTTAAAATTTTCAAAAATTTTAAAATCACTAGTGACAAAGTAATGCTGTTTTTAATCCTGAATCTGAAAAATATTAAAAAATGAAAATATATGTAACTTTAGCAACAGATCTAGCCATATGTCATCTATGTAGTAAATTTATGTTATTTAACAAAGTCGACCAATGAAGCGATATCTTGTTTGCCTCTGTTGTGGTTCATAAGCTCAATTATTAAATTTTTTAAAATAATTTTAGTAACTTTCGTATTTTTCTATAATATTCCACGGCAATGTTTCCACAATGTTGCAGTAATATTGCAATGCAACCTGCAACCAAACGGCAACATTGCAATGTACTGCAACGGTTATGCAACGTTTCTGCAACGAAGTGTGCTGTAGAGGTAGGTAAATAATATATTACACAAAGTTTAAAGGTAGTGGTTAATTTTAAACCTGAAATTATACCTTTTTTCCACTAGTCGTTTTTAAAATTGAAACATTTAAAAAATTCACACACCCTACTCAGTATTCAAATTTCACCCTTCACGTTAGAAGCTCCGATCAGCTCCATACATTGCGCCCAATCACGTCATGGCTGCAGGGTAAATACAGCCATCGTAATCGTGTATATTCGGCTCAATCGAGTCTCATTAAAGGGATGCATCTGATTTGGCGATACTGCGCCGCGTTGGTCAAGGTCGTCGCCCCTGTTACGAGTAATTATTCACTTTGACGGCTCCTGGGAGTTTCTCGTTCTAATTAACCGCGCTCCTTCCAGGATTAGTCAGCTCGGGACCAATCACGATTCCATCTCGCTGGTGGCAAAGGTAATGCCGAGACTTGAGACTTTTTTTCCCACCGACTTGGGAGGGAGAGATCAAGGCTGAGCGTATTTTTATGCCGGGGCGCCAGGGATGCTCCTTTAACGAGACGCTCTGATATCTTATATAAGATCATCCCATATTTTACATCAGCCTTATGTCGGGCATAAATCTTCCGCGGGCTTGAAAGGAGCCGTTCTCGAGGTGCCATCCGACTTTCCAGCTGTTTTTCAATAAATTCTTTTATCGCCCTGTGGCATGTCCAGGGACGTAAAAGGGGAGCGCCGAACAGGATGGTAGTAAAAAGCGGCGCATAGATTGGACACCGTAATATCCCTGGAGCTTCCTGCGATATTTTAATCTTCCTTCGACACGCTGACGTTTAATTTGATTGGTAATTTTGGTGGCCTGGAGAGTGATTCGAAGAAATTTGGACTTGTAAGGACACCTTGATTAATAAATGTACCAGTCACGATTATTTAATTAATTATAGATTATCGCGGGTTAGATGTCCAGAAATATGTTGGCGAATATTTGGAAGTTTATGCTACTTATTTTAGGGATGAAAATGTTTCTTAAGATTCCAGCGACAAGTATTCTGCGAATGTTAATCGATGCTTCCAACCCCTAAAAATCTCCACCAGTATAAATTCGAGTTTTCTTCTTAAGTCATGTTTTAGTATTTGAAATTTTTTATATTCTGTTACTTTTTGGTTTTAGTTTTGTTTTCTTCTGTTCTGTTTTGTTGTAAACTCACCCGTTAATGTGGAAATAAATAAATAAATAAATAAACATTGTGCGGAAATTACCTTTGGAATCATCGCTCGATTTTTGCTAACGATTTCGAAAATCAGCATAGAAATAAATCCCAACGACGCCGTAACGACGCGTGCGTCGTTCCCGGGGCTTCGAGGAGGATCCGAAGAGCTCGGGGCCCGTAAATTCACGCGGCACGAGTGGAAACGTATCGTGGGAGCTGTAACAAAAGAGCTGATCTCGGGAATATCGAGATCTCCAACTGGGACCGGATTTATCGCGAAAGTTACACCCGCGTCGGAAGTTCGTTTGCTGCCGTGATAATTTCTGCTCGCCTACCAACGACCACCCCCTCCCCCCCCTCCCACCGCTGTCCAACTTCCGCGGACTCGTTTCCCTTTACTCGGCACCGTGCTTTGCCGCGTTTTGCAGCGCTGTCGCGTCATGTATATCGCTCCGTTTGAAGCAAACACAGGTAATTGTGTCTTAAAAGCCGTCCTTGAATTACTTAAGGGAGGAGCCTGGTGAAACTAGCTGAAAATCGAGGCATTCTTTGGGAATTTTTTTTTAAAGGAAGTATTTAATTGATGTTTCTGAAACTTTCAGGATATTGTATTATCGGATTAAGGTAGATAATAAAAAAATTTTATTAAAAAAGAGCAGCAAATGACAGAGTTATACGGGCTTATGTCCAGTCCGTTCGCGACGCAATTGTTCCACTGCGAGCAACGTAGCGTCTATTGTATTCATCTAAAACCAAAAATCGAACAATGTTTGTTTAGTTTATGAGTGCACGCTTAAATCGTATAAATTAATAACTTAAAAGATGCAAAATTGAACAAATGGCGAGGTCTGGAAAAAAATTCACTTTTTCCAACGAAATTTTGCCTTAAATGTGTAACAAAAGTTATTTAATTAAATAATATCATTGTGCCAGTAGCTAAGTTCTGTGAAGAAAATGTTCATAAATATCCGTGCACAAGGCCAAGTCGATTGGTTGAATATTTTTGCAGTTACATTGCCCGCTAATTGAAAAACTGTCATTTCGAGAAAAATACATTTAAAGTTTTCTGGTAACCTGGTGCTCCGTAGTAATTTTTCGAATTTCGTTTTGCAGCTTTGGGAGCATATTATCGTGATGTTTAACTATTGATTTATGTAAAAAAATCGGTTTCTTCGCCTCGCTACACCAGGCTCCCCCTTAAGAGCACTTTTGGAGATATCTTACCCCCACAAGTGATGGGGTGATTTATATTCCAACCCCCTCCCCCTTCCTTACATAATATTTTCCACATTGCATTTTTGCAATTATTAAAATTCTTTTAAATATTAATATAATTCATTTAACTCGGTTTCGTGTTCGCGACGAAAATTAGGTTAAAAAATAGAAAGAAATTAGCAAGAAATTCGCGACCCTTTCCCTCAAACCTTATGTAATTTAAGGACGAACCCTTATAACGTGCACAAATAGTCTTCCTACCCACCCTCATCCACCTCTTCCTGTTTCGTGTTTCTGCCATTTACCTACTTCGGATCTTAATTGAATGCAATGCTGTGGGCACGAATAACGTTGCCACGAACCTTGCCCGTTGGATCAACCGAGTTGCTAATGCAATTGAAGATCCCACGCTCGCCGGGCACTGGGCGAATCCAAGATGGAGTCGCAAGTGGCTTGTCGCATTTGTCGTGCATTGGTCGCGAAATAGTGGCAAAGGATCTTTGGATCCGTTGGGAAATGGAACTCTGATTTTTCTGAGCTTTCCGCAGGTGGTTGTTTTCCGAAAATATTGAATTATAGTAACGGAAATGTGATACGGTTTCTGTGGAAGTATTGTTCGTTATTTTTTGACGGTGGAAAATTTTATACGTGTTTTAGTTGGGTTTGGTAAAAGAAGCTTTGTTGCTCGTATCAACTGGATTCTGTAAGAAAATCCTGCACGGTTTTTCATGGTTATTTGACACTCTTCTGAAGCCTGTCTTCATTACATTGTAAGTGTATGGTCAGGCAAAAGTGTTTTGAAAAGCTGGTGCGAGGGGTTGTAAAAAACTCAAGGGGATCTGTTTCTTCGATACACTTTGATGTGCTTCAGGTGTATAACTCTGTATTCCTTGGATCTCGCCTGCAATTACAATGGGCTTGGCAGTTCTAAAAAATATAAAATATTATTGCCTTCAGGGGGACACATAATGGCTTTTGGTTTGGGAATTTTGAGTTAAATACTAATTTAGTAATTGCTTACCTGAATTACGAATAGTCCAAGTCAGAAATTATTAAGTTTAAGAATGGGGTTAATTAGTACTTCTGTTATTAAGAGATACTCGTGTTAGGCACCGAGTAATTAAATGTTACATACTTAGGAATTATCAAATAAAGAAGTAAGTATAATTCGAAATTACGTAATTTAGGGGTGAGAAAAATTAGAAATTCCTAATTCAGCCAACACCAAGCAATCTGCTTTAAGGCACCATAATTACTTCAGGTTCCCAATTTAGCAACCGCCAAAATAAAAAATTACTCATTTCGAAGCACAATAAATTAATGAGCAGTTGCACAGTCGCAGATTTTATTTCAGAACTCGCGCAATTAGAAATTATCACGTTGAATCAGTTCCCTATTCTCGAATTAACAGAATATGCAGAATGTTAAGTACGGGAGCCGTATTTTGAATTTGAAAGTATGGCGACGCGCTACTTTTTTTTCTACACTCTACGTGCCTCTTCTCTAGAGTATCATTGTGCATGCAAATTACGCGTGAACGAATTTACATATTCCCCTTCAGCAAGGGGCGAAACTATTCGGAAAGTTTCGGACGCTTTTCCAGGCGGCTATTCTCAAAATGCGTTTACACGGCCAAGTCAACAGCGACTCGGTTCCACGCACAGTTCCATGAGTATGCATGCATATTCCCCGCATCGAACACAATAATGCAACTGCGTGGCTTTGCTTTTATGAGAGCGCTCATGAAGCTTTACTGCTACTGTGGGGATATCCCAGTCGAATGTGCCAGCAGCCGCGTCTCCTTCCTCGTTTCTTTTTAAACGAAATATACGTATAACGTGTACACTGTGCGACGCTTGTAAAATGTATTTGTGTTTGCACAGGAACGTTTGGAGAAACATTTGGAGAGTCGAATTTTAGGAACGGAGGAAGGCGAGAAGCATACTAAATTTGCGTACCTGAAGAACAAAATACTATGTGGTTGTTTCGAATTTGATAAAATAGCATTGAGAAAAAAATACAATTTGAAAAATTTTATTCCTCAAAATTGTTACGTTTTAATACACATTTTTAAAATAAATGTATTAAATTTGAAAACGGGAAACCCTAGAATTAAGTTGCATGATAAGTAATTCGTGATTTAAGTAACCAAAGTTTGAGTTAACAATGAATTTGGAATATTGTTTGAAATATGTGTGACCAGTACGGAATACTAAATAGTACACTACATACAGAGCTAGCAATCCAGCAGCCAAAGTCGATTCAGTTAGGACGGAGTTAGTAATCAAACAAAAATACTCGCGGTACGTTCTAATCTTTCACTACTTTCACAAAAAAATGTTATTTCATTCTAATATCGATATTATAGTCTCCTTCGTGTCTCAAGACATCCATCCACATTTTCTACCACCACAATCTCTCTTTTAGATTTTTTATACTACACACTTCTTGTATTAAACACAGCGTCTCATTCTTCTCACGACTGTTGCAACAGTTCACCATTAAACACTACTTAGCACTCTTTCATTCCATCGAAGCCCCTTCCTCTCGCACGTATCCCTTCGATTCCGAAGGGCGCCATTAAACGCGACTACCTTTTACCAAGTACGATCCCATTCGCGTAACAAGGCGAGATAAAGGGCGAAGGGCTTCCTTCTAAGACGAGGCCGTTATTTCGGCTCCGTTCGCCGCGAGGTGAAATAAATTCCTTAGATTAGCGACTGCCCTGTAAAATACTACCCCTAAAGGCGATTTAAAGCCTCGACCAATCTAAATTCAGCTTAAGTAGGCGTGAAGATAGCGAACCTCGCCCCGTACAAATCAAACGAATCGCTTTCCATCTCGACTACCCTCATCCCTTACGTTCCTACGCACCGTCTCGCTATATGAACGTTTCCCCAAAGCTCCTTTGCATCTTCACACTTCTGGCTTTCAATTATTAGCGATATTGTTTCGTTTAGAGAATTTTACGCTTTTGGATTCCTGCTGTTTGGAGGCAACTATAGAATTGTGGAGATGAATCTTTCTAGACCGAGTTGTTTTAGGAGTGGTGCTTTGGATTGTTTAGAAGAACGATATTTAGTAATACTATTCGCAAGGGATTGCAAGTTTTAAATGAGGTGGGGTTGTTGCGCCAGCAGAACACCCCCAATTAAGCCATTCGCACGGTCTCCGAACTGATAAGCTGGCTTGGGTACCCAGGGATCCCCAGTTCCCGTCTCGAGGATATGCTTCTGGCCAATAATCGCCCATGAAACAACCCCCAAGCCCTGGGGAAGCTGGTGATGTTGAACAAAACACCCTTTGTTCGGAGGGATAGCCACTGGGCTGGCTCGAAAACTTAGGTTAACTTTACGATTTAGGTCTGAGCTTGGTAATCCTTCTTTTTATAATAACACTGTACAACTTGTATAGTTTTTCGCTCTGGACACGAATCCGCAAGCAGAATTGCTCTATCACCCTCAGTTTTTGAGAAAATCGATTTTTAAAAACACTGCAAATTTTTAAGTTTGAACATCTTTTGTGTCGAAATGGTAATATTTATTCGGTTACTAGGTGCGTCAAATTATTCTATGAACCCTCACGAATACAACGATGTAAGTTATTATTGCATTATAATCATTTAAATATGTTTAAACAACGATTAAATGGAAAATGACACCCGAAATGCACCCATTTTTGAAGATATCTTTCAATTTATTTCCAAAACTAAGGGTCTAGGAGAAAATCTGACCATTCCACGCGATGCAACAGACATTTTTCCTTCGGAAATCATCAACAAAAGTAGTAAGTCACGTTTCGTTTTCAATACAGAAGCGAAATAGTTTGGCAAAACGTGCGCCGTTGACAGTGGTAGTCAACGGCGGCGCGCGATCCACTGCCGCTCAGCGCAACACAATCGCTTAGCGCGCCTGACTACCACTGTTGGCACCGCGCGTTTTGCCAAACTATTCCGCTTCTGTATTGAAAACAAAACGTGACATATCACTTTTGTTGATGATTTCCGGAGGAAAAATGTCTGTTGCATCGCGTGGAATGGTTAGATTTTCTCCTAGACCCATAGTTTTGGAAATAAATTGAAAGATATCTTCAAAAATGGGTGCATTTCGGGTGTCATTTTCCCTTTGAACTTTGTTTAAACATATTCAAATCTTCATAATGCAATAATAACATCGTTGTACTCGGGAGGGTTCATAGAATAATTTGACGCAACGAGCAGCCAAATAACTATTATCGTTTCGACACAAAAAATGTTCAAAGTTTGCGGAAAATGAGAATGAAAATAAGAATGATAATGAGAATAAAAATGAGAATGAAAATGAGAATGAAAGTCAGAATGAAAATGAAATAAAAACTAATGCCCTAATTTTTTTCCATTTCATTTCTTTGAGCGCAAAGTAAGAACAATTAAAAAACAGAAAATAGAAAAACACCTTTTCGTACTGGTCAACTATTAAGTCGATAAATAATAACTTCTCGCTACATTATTATTTTACAACAATTTACATGTTGTTTCACCCTCAGAAGGGTGCATTTTCAGTGCTCCAATAAATTGGACTACTTCACCAAAAAATAAACTGTAAAATCGAGCTCGCTCTTCGACTTGGCATGGCCATCCTCCTTGGACGCATGAATAACGAGGAATCTGAAACTTATTTCGCCCACTCGCCTGAGGAATATCCGCACTAGGCAAGAATTCCACATTCCCCGGAAAGCAGAGTCCGCCGTGCGATTACTAAGCACGAGTAAGCGTGCTGTGGCATTTATTTTGCGGCCGGATAACCTCGATCGTTATTCGCTCTATTTGCCCGCGGTGTGGACCGGGCGTCTGTGCGAGCTGGGAGGTCGGCGGGGGGATCTGAATGCGCCACGCAGACGGCGAAAGGAAAGTGAAGGAGCGGAACGGGGCAATTTCACGTCGAAAGCTCTACCAGCATTGTTTGGCGAGAATCCGAAGAACGTATAGAGGCTGGAGAGCTGCTCGTTGTTTGAGTCGCGGGCAGACGTTTTTTTTTAAGGGGCTGGGATTTTTGACTTATGCTGGTCAAGTGCGTGGGTAATTTGTGTGAGTAGTGAGGAATTCTAGTTTCATACTGAGATGTTTTGGGTGGGGAGAGGGTAAATAAGAGTTTTGCGTGTTGCAGTAGAGTGAGTATTGTAAACTGGGGCAACATTGGCAGTTAATTAGCATGTATTAAGGGGGGACCCCACCCTGAAGCCACTAACAAAAGTCAAAGTTAGGGATTTTTTTGTTCGTATTTATAAAAATATAGAGCTAGGATTTTTTATATAGTTTTAAAGCAATCTTTATTTTGCTAAAAATTTGTTTTTTTTTTGAAAAATTGTCTAAAATGGTTTCCCGGGGCACTGCAAAAAAAAACTGACCAACCCTCTCGGGAATTACTGGCTCATCTAAATTTAAGGAGGAAATACAAAAATGATATATAAACTGGAATATATTATCTTCCATGTGGCGTAAATTTTTTTTATATTTCGATTAATCGATACTTTTATATAAAAAATTAAAGTCAGTTCTTCAGACTGCTATAATTTCCAAAATAAATCGAATTTTGAGAAAATTCTACGCTACATGGAAGATAATACATTCCAGTTTATATATCTCTTTTGTATTTCCTTCTCAGAGGATCCAGTCATTCCCGGGAGTGTGGGCCAGTTTTTTGTACAATATTTCATAAAAAAAAATTATAGTAAAATAAAGATTGCTTTAAAAATATATAAAAAATTTAAGTTCCCAAAAATTAAGTTTTTAAAATTAAAATCCCTAACTTTGTATTTCGCTAGAGTGGCTTCAGGGTGGGGTCCCCCCTTAAAGAAGAAAAAGGACCAAAATTTTACCCATTTTCACACTTGTAGTACAATCCCAAAAAGTGCAACGTTATAATAATATAATACTCTGAAGCAAATGTAAAAATGTTAATTTTTATATTAAGTATATAACAAAAAGTCACAAAAACCTCCCCCTTTTTCGGTATGAACTTCAGTAATTGGTATGAGTGATAGGGAGGGTAGGTACAGCAGTAAAGTATGATTCAGAAAAAATAGAACAGTTGAAGTAAGCTCCGGATTTGAATAAATCTGAAAATTACGCAATGACAAGTCTCAAAATTGGAGAAAAATTCTAAAAGTATTAAGTACGTTAGTATTGTATATTAATTAAACCATAACACACAAGTACGTGACGTAAAGCGAGTACCTATTCCAGAATTTAAATCCAGTGTATAATATTTGAAGCTACAATGAAGTGGAATTTCAGTTGAAATTCCACAATGAACGTTTATTTTAAACCCAAGTTAGATTTTTTTATTCACCACTCCCTTTGCCCAGTTATGACTCGTCCCCCCTTTGTTTTCCCATAATTACGACGCGAAATTCACAGTTCAAACATCCAGCATTATTTCCAGCAATTGTGTCCCAGATTCCGCGTATCACAATAGTCCATAATTCTGGACACTCCGGTATCGCATCTGCAATTTGTATCTGTATTTTCCCGCCGCTGCGAGTTCGGGAGCATGCAGTCCGAATTCTGCAGATTAAAATATCTCATCACAACCAGCGCTGCCGCAGAGTTTCGTTTCGCTTTTCCGCTTAGCATCGCGCTCCCGAAATGTTTAACGCCGACTTAAAGCCGTTCGTAAGCCGCTTCGCCCGGGATACAAAATTAAATGGCAACGGTGTCCTTTGGCATTTCGGAAACGCCCCAGTCAAGCTGCCGCCAAATCCGCGATTTTATTCGGGGTACGTTTAAACGCGTCGCGATTTTCGCGCAGCGCAAACAACGCTCCCGTTGTTCGGAGCGGCGTATTAAATAATTCTGACCCGATTAAATTGCGCTCGAAACGAGTTCGCCCCGATTAAACCGCTCCCGAAATAGTTCTGTCGCGATTAAGTCACGTCGCTCGGCAGAAAAATAGAAATTAATGCGCTCGGCCGATTGGCAGACGACGAGGCCGCGGCTCGCGACGGGAATTAATCATTGTCAATTAACGAACGACGCCCGTTTTGATTGGCCGCGTATATTGTTGCTAAACGAACTAATAATATCACTATTAATGGTAAACGGCCGCGCGTATCGCTCCACTTTGCCCGGTCAATTAATTTATTGAATTTGCAGCGAAAAGTGGTAATAACGACGGGCTCTGCTGTCGTGAGTCGAATGACGGAGACAAAGGAAGCAGGATGATTAGTTTATGTGAATTAGGAGCTGATCAATTGGAAATCATTTATGCTGTGGAGTGATAATGCTTTTGTGGGTGAATGAAATTGGAGCCACCTAATTTTAGAATCGCTGGAAAAGGTACCTATTAATAAATAATTATTTGTAGCAGGATTTGGTTAATTATAAATTTTTGAATTTACGAGACAGTGAAGTCGAGGATTTTCTAAGTCAGGATTTGGGTAATTAGGACTTGGTTATGTTTCGTGGTGGTTCTTTATAGAAAATTGAATTTAGAAATGAATAAAATCTGTACCCACGTGGTGAAGAAGTAAATCAGTTAGGAATTAGTGGAGTTTGGAGTTAGTTAATTATGTGGCATCTATTTCACGAATCATTAATATGAGTAGCACTCAATTTACTGGGTTAAGGGGTCATTCCTGTAATCACGCAGCAAAATTCGGCAACATTCAGATTTTTTTTTCTCAGTGGATACAATGAATAACAATGTCAAACTTTTCTTTTCATTTATTAGGTTACTTATAATGTATACGGATCAATTTTTTAAATACACTTTTAATTGTGTTTTTTCAATTTTAACTGAAGGTAAATATCGCGGCTTTGAAAAAAAATACTTCCCTGGCGGGTGTGATTTCAGCTCAGTGACTCATCTGAAACAAAAAACTATTATTAGTTTTTATATTTAATTAGCCACGTAAATAAAAATTTAACAAAATCGCGCGCATTCAAACTTCAAGTCTCTAAATTTTTCATTTTTACTTGAAGTTTATATTGTAAGTAGTTTAATAAATAAAAAAAAGTTTGACATTGTTATTCATTGTATTCACCGAGAAAAAAAAAACTGAATGTGATTAGAGGAATGGCAACTTAATCAAGAATTATCCAAGGAGAAACATAACTTATATAAAAATTCAAGAATACAGTGGAATCACCACAAAAATTTCTTCAACAAAATTCCTCGAAATTCGATATAAAATCGTTTCAGTAGAACGACTGCAAAATAACTCGAACCAACTTAAATAAAAAGCACACTGATTTCACGCATGCATCCTCGGTGCAAAATAAACAACTCGCAAGTATCTTAATTAAGGGCGCTCCCCGGTCAAATCGCGCGAAAACATAGGTGACATTTATGATTTTTTCTAGAAAAAGGTATACAATGTATGGTTCTAAAACTTTTTGCACTTTATTCTGCTACAAATGTAGAGTATAAAATAATTTTTTTTATTTCATGTTTGCCCACCCCTGCCTCTGATATGCGTTGCGTTCTGCATCGTAAAAAATACTGGCCTGGACTATCGCCCACGATAACTTAAGACTGGATCATCCAAAATCCAAAACCCAAAGATATTCCTTAATTACACACGTGTGGCTATCGCGCTACCCTCAGGCAGTGTTAAAAAACAACTGGGCGACAATTGCCAAATATTTAAACGATAGGGTGAAACATGGGTTTTTTCGGACAAAAATGTGTCTTAAAAAAATATTGAGCGCATGAAAATTCGCAATAGGGGGTAGTGTGGAAGCCAGTGTAATTACGAGTAGAATCCCGTTTGAATTTTTAGATTCGGTCAAGAATTGCATTTTTTATTGTGGCGACAGTGCGCGAAAAATTGTTTCGAGAAAAACGTACTTATAGTTCGTTTAGTGGCAGCAACTTTCCCGTGAGCTCCCTATTTTCCATGCGTTTATTCGATTTAAACAAAAATTGTTTATGTTTTTAGACCAATAAATGTATTTTTAATTAAAAGAAAAATCACATTTCTATCTGTTATACCTGCGTTACACTCCGTCTTCAAAGAAACACCCATTTTAAACCTATTTTCAAAATAACTAAAAACAAAATGGCTAATCCAAAGTGAAAAAATAATCTGCGTTAAGGGTGTTTTGAGAGGTATTGGTACGGAAAGGTAAGGAATAGATAGTTTTGTGATTTGTAAAAAAATATATTTCAAATTTAAATAAAATACGAAAAAGGAATATAATATAAGAATGTATTTTTTCCTCTGTTCGAGCCACTGTGCGTCACTCTGTTGACTCCACTGAACTGCCTGTAAAATCTGCACCGTTAGGAATTTCGTTCTAAAATTTTACCTGGTCATTCTTGAGATGTTCTGGGATGAAAATATGCAAAAAAATTGTTTTGATGTTTTGACCAGGGAGTGCACTTAAAAAAACAACACCACTACTGAAGCTCACTGCAAATTCTTTGCTGGCAGTAGAACAAGACTACGACATCTCAGCCCACAGGATTGTAGGCGATCCGATCTATAATATAGACGGTTTTTTCCGGTGACTTCGGGTCTTAGGGAAAGCACAAGTTATTCGACGAGGAAAGTCGTCGGTGAGTTATGCGTTTGCCCGCCTCGGAATCCCGCGGGTCTCGAGTACACTTTTCGATTGGCTCGACCCGCTTCACCGTGGAAAATTGAATCTGCTTCCGGTCTGCGGGTACACCCACAGACGTTCCCGACGGTCGTTATCAGTCCTTACACGAGAGAACGGAAGCACTGTCGTCGGTGAAATTACCCCAGAGGAAACCGTGATAGCTCCGCGGCGTCCTCGTAACTTTTACGCCGTGGCTTCCTGCGCTGCCGGCCGCGCTCTTTTCCGCCTCTATTTCGCGCGACACGTGCTCTAAATTTCAGCCCCAGTTCCGGGCAATTCTTCGGCCCGTTTTCTTTGTCCCACCGGAAATAGGGGCGCACAAAGCGTCTAAATTCCAATGCGCCTAAACTTCAAAGCGTCTAAACTGGAAAGCGCCTACATCAACGTCAAAGTGAAAGAATCTCAAAGCACCTAAACTCCACTCTACGAGAATTCCAGAGCAGTTAAACTCCAAGGTAACAGAATTCAAAGCGGCCGGCCTCTAAACTTCAAAACCCTTCAGCACTAACGCTCTATGCCATCGAAACAATAAAACATCCAAGCTACCAAAGAGTACGAAAATATTAAATAATTAGAGTACCAAGGTACTAAAATATCCAATCTCAAAAGTTCCACTCGGGTACTATATTACACCATTATAATTAACAGTTCGACGCCGAGTACAAATTTTTAAATTCACGTTGGGTTTTTTTTCTCGAAATGATCAACGACGCCGTAGCAAAATTTCGTTCGTTATTCTGCCTGTAAAACGAATCGTGGGTGAAGTTTTCCGAACAGTCAGCAAAGTGTTGAACTTGGCGCACTTATTGCCCAGCTCCAGTTAAGAGTTTAATTTCCATGGGCAATAAGACGCGTAACAAGGTCCCGTAATTTCTACATAATAGGAGTTCGCTACGAGTTGGCGATCGTGTCGGCTTAAAAAGGAACTTCTTAATGGCGGAAACCCAGGTAATTAAAATTCGCTGGAGAAACAATTAGTCGGCCGATTGGATTTTGCCAGCAATTTATCACAGTCTTCCTCCAATTCCTTCGGGCCAACAACAGCGAGGGGGCTAAGCAATTCAAAGATACGTGGCTGCTTGTTAGTCTCGCGTTTTAATGAAGCACCCTCATTTGGTTACTAAATATTCTTTACGAACTCCTGCTTTATGAGCCTCGAATCTACGAAGTTAATGGCACCCCGGCACTTTTAACGGCCCACCCGTTGGTACTTGGTTATTCCGATGTATTAGTATTTAAGAATCTCTTTAATTTCATTATCTGATGCCTTCACAATTCGTTACATTAGGGTTTCTATGCTTTAATAGTGTGGAACGTTAGTACTTTGGTGTTTAAATACCTATTTTTACATTCTGAGGATCAGGTACCTTTGAAGGCTTCGAGTGCAAAGTCAAAGTACTTTTGGTATTTGAACAACTTGTCCGTGGGTACTTTGGTACTTTTGTATTACACTTTAACATTTTGGGGTTTAGTGCTTTTGGGGTCTGATGTCTTGAAACTTTGGCACCACAGAAGGTTTGGTAGTTTTGTACTTTGACAGTTTCGCGTGTTTTTTATTTTGATGATGTAGGTAGTAGGTTTGTCGGTTTTTAAAAACCTGGTTTAAGAATCGGGTTTTACTTATAAATTTTGTAAAATTCGAGAACCGGTTTTTAAATTAAAAAAAAAAAACGGTTTTATATACTACAATTAATATGCAGAAAAGAATTACTTATTTCATTATTAACATTTTTACTTGAAATCACCTCGGCCACAAGTATATTGTACTAGATAACAGTTTACTGTAAAACTTCTGGAGTTCATATTGTCAGAAAAAATACTAATTGGAATAAAGATTTATAATTTGATACCAACTTTTTAAGATTTATATTTTGTACGAATTTTAGTTATTTTAGTTTTTTCCCATTTAGTTTTGTATGTAGTCTATTTTATTGTGTTATATTTTTGCAGATCCATAAATATTAAATGAACTAAAAAATTGTACGTATTTGTACGGATTTTAGTTATTTTAATTTTTTTAATTTAGTTTTGTATAGATAGATACAGTATATTTTATCTTGTTATATTTTTGAAAGTCCATAATATTAAGGAAACTGATTTTTTTAAAAATAAATACATATATTTATTTACTATTTTAATTATATTTTATGTGAAAATTTGAAAATCGCTTTACCGGTTTCTGGGGAATAATGGAATTCGAAAACCGGTTTTTTCAAAAGTCGGTTTTTGTATAAACTGTAGTAGCTTTAAGACATTAGAGCCCTGATAATTTAGTACTTACGTTGCGCACGGCAATGTGTGCGCAATATTCCCGAAACATTGCACAAACGGGGCCATTGCAATATTGCACGGCAATGTGTGCGCAATATTCCACGAACATTGCACAAACGTGTCCATTGCAGTATTCCACGGCAATGTTTCCACAATGTTGCAGTAATATTGCAATGCAACCTGCAACCAAACGGCAACATTGCAATGTACTGCAACGGTTATGCAACGTTTCTGCAACAAAGTGTGCTGTAGTATTTTAAAATGTTACAGGTTGGTACATATGTGTGTACGAAATTGACATTGTTCAAATTTTAAAAGCGGGATTATTGTTGGATTTGACGTTCAATTTCTTCTTTGCAACGAAGAGGACGAAAGGATTAAATGCGACGATACCGTGCCGCGGAAATGAAAAAACTTCGGTCTGAATTGCTTCCGGAATCAACAGTAGAAAAGTCTCTTGGGACGCTCTCGACAAATATCCCCGTTACAGAAGCCATATCTTTCCCCATCAAAACTTCATGTTTCTTCCCCTATTACAGGAAGTTGCGCGGGAGAAGCTACGCGATATATCGCTTAGGTACGAAACGCTATGACGAATGTGTTAATTATATCTCCTACGATCACTAAAATTACACCACACTATCGTAATACAATTTAATCAAATTTACCATCCTACTTTGAATCCTAATTGAAAAAGTACTCCAAATTTTCCCAATTGGCACATGCCCACATGTTCGACGGGGCAAAGAAGAATATCCCAAGCAAAATTGAGTTGAGAAATAGTTGTGAGAAATTTTTATAGAATTATAAAAATTATTTTTCGGCTCCAGTTGACACTTTACTGTAAACACAGAGTTTGTACACACATTTATGAGAAATCCTGCCCCACATATTTGGCAGATATTATTTTCTAACGGCGATGTATACTGGCCAGCCCCAAGGGGATGAGGGAGCTTCATAAAATGCGGACTTTGGCCGATATCGGTGGCAGCCAGAAAACGCCACCGACGTTTTTTGCGCCCTCTTTAACGTACTTGACGAAACGGGAAAGCTTTCAGGCTGGAAGCTCCGAAAGTTTCTTAGTCGACGAGTTCCCGGAAGTTCATCCAACTGCGGGCGAAATGTTCCAACGAGTTTCCCCGTCGCAGTTCGAGTGTCGTTGCCATTTATCCCGGTAAATAAATTGCATAATTAGGCTATCGTTGACGAGTTACCCTCGCCGTTTACGTCCAGGGGATGGAGAAGTCGGACAGGCGAATTCCCTTCAACGATAAGGGAAAAAGAACGACGCGGATGGGGGGATGTTGGAAGATAAAATAAACAGCGACGCGGAGAACTAATTTATTTTGTAGCAACTAATTGGAAAGCTGCAATGTAAATCGTATTTCGTAGCACGATTCATAATTAAGTAGATTTCAGTGTGCAATAATTTCCTGAGTTGCATTCACGTTTGTTAGATAATGTAAATTTTCGAAAACGTTGAATTGTGCGAGGAGAAATCTGAATGCAGTGCTATTGTTCGCGGGAGGGCACAGAGATATGAGTATCTCTGCCAACGTCAGAGAGAAAAGTAGATTTATAAGTATATGGAATTTTCACGTTGAGGAATAACTTGTTCCAGGAGAATTTCGTTTTATTTGGAACAGGAAAATGTAAAACCTTACGGTGTCAGTGGTAGTAAATCTTTCGAAGCCTCGGCTAATCCAAATAATTCTCACGACTGGATTACAAGAGAGTGCAAGGGAAATAGAAACGTATATGGTCAGACGCACTGCGCAAACCAGCAAGTTTGAGAGTAATCACTGTGTAACTTCTTGTATGTAAGCTATTTTAAAAATTCCACCAAGTAAAGGTCGTTCATACTGCTAAGGACTTTAGGAATGTGAATAAATTTTGAAGGAATTTTATTTTCAACTCTTAATTTCCACTCCGCTTTACCCTCTTAAAGGGAGGATACAGCTTCCCGCCTTTGTAACACGAAGGGTCCCTTCATTCTACGAAGCTTAATGAAAATTTGTTATTAAAACTTCCCTAACGAGATATATTGAAACACCACTTGGTTTTTTAATTTCAGTTGTCGATAAATTAGCACAACCTGATTACTCATTATTAGTTACATGGTAGGTCTATTATTTAAAATAATTTTCGAAATGCGCATAGCAGAATATAAGAATCTATGGTTGATTATTGGAGGACACCCAAACGAGTAAGTGAAAACAGCGTTTTTAGTCAGACGCACTTCTCGGACCAAGGTGCCGGGAACTATATCTGCCCGTAATTATTCCCCCGTACGTTGTTTCAAAAAGTGTTTCAGATAAAAGTGATTCTACCTGACAAGAACTCAATGAATTCCGCAAAAAAAACCAAGTTACACTCCCGTTTAATAGTTAAAAATTTAAAACTAAATTTTTAAATTCTCAAAACTGCAAATTTAAATTTGGTATTCATTTTTTGCCTTCAAGATACTCGTCTTTTATCTTCCTAAGATTACAGTGCCCAATTTTACTTCTTCGACATCACGACACTTCATTTTATGGAAAGTGGAATTATTTTGGATTTGCAAGGGAAAAGGCGCAGGCGAACACATTTGTTTTCCAGGCCCGCGATTTAACGCCGAAAGACTTCCCACACTTGCTCGTGCCCACTTCCTGTCCTCTTCGTCGCGATTTTGAATTATCGCCGCGACAAGTCTCGGGGACGCGTGCGGTCCAGCGACGAGATTTAATTCGGCGGGTTTGTATGCAGGAAATTTGCCGGATTACGCGGAGCTCGGGTCGCTGTTTTAATTGCACTCCGTCCGCCATTAGCGTCGGAGTAATTGCTTATTTAAGTGTAATTTTGTTTGCGCTCAGTTCAGCCGAGCAAAGCGTTCGGCTGCGACGGCGTCGGGCGACGTCAGTCACAGCGATTGCATAACCGAACAGGGAAGGTGCTCTTGTATAATAATCTTAACATTTCCGAGACGTCGAGCGATCAGAGCTCGCGGAGTGTCGAAAGCACGCTGGATTGGAGTACCAATTCAACTGAATGGAAAAAGGGTTGGTAAACAAAGTTCAGAAAGTCGGTCGTAGCGAAATAAACAAAGGTTTTCTGTTTCGCTCTGTTATGTTGGAGTTTTTGTTTTAGTGAGTGCTGTGGGTCTGAAATTTTTTGGACCTCTTCTTCTAATAGCCTGTAGAGAAAACACCCTCCAAGGATTTTTTTATAAAATTTAGATTTAGGGTTTTTTTTTTAAAGACAAGTATTGTTAATATTGCATTAAACTTTTTGGGGATATAAGAAGGCATCTTTAAACTTGCAGGAACTTTTATTTATGTCCATCTTTCTTATTATTTATTAATTATTGTGGAATACTGTTGACTGCAAGAGAAATAAGAAATTCTTAAAGTTAGATAGTTTACACTGGGAATGGCCCTGATTTAAAGAAAAATAAAATAAAAAATTGGAAAATTTATTGCGTTTGATAGAAAAGGTAACTTTTTTTCCTTTGATAAATTTATTTTATATCCATGAAAATAGTATTATAAATAAAAACTAAAATTAAAGTTACTTTTACACGAGAATTCCCCATTAAATACTACGTATTTGTTTTATTATAAAATGGAGAGAATGCAGCCTGGACGTCGTATAAATGATAAGCAGCTTTTAATTACGTCGCGTGGGTTGAAAATTTCGGTAGAAATTAAATTGTTTATAGTTGTCCAGGAATGTAGGTGCAAAGCTTTGCCGTAAAGCGTTGCTAATTACATTGTCAAAAGTTGAGTTAGGATCCGGGAGTTATTCACGCGATAAGGTAAGCAAGCAGGGGTTTGTGTGTTTGTAAATGGAAGTTCCTACATAATATCAAATTTTGTCGTGCGTCCGTTCCACGAAGTATGTAAATGGTCCAGCTACACGTTTCTACGTCAATGTTTGTTTATTTGATTAAAATATCTCCTAGTCCCACGAGGGGGCTTCTGCACCGTTCGTTTGTTTGCAAATTGACATTGAAAAATTGCTCAAACATTCCTATCACTAGCTAAGGTGAATACGGTTAACTTTATTTATTTACTCTTTATAATTTCCATGCTTTGACAAAATATGACTTTACACCTTGTGGATTATAATAAATATACTTTTTATTTGCACATTGAACTTAGAATCTTTTATACATCGGTAGAACATATGTATTCTTTGGAGTTGACACTCTGGGTGTGAGCCACCCATAAACTGATTTTGACGGTTCTGTACATTCTATATGCAAAATAAATACCTTTTTTCCAAAGCTGATTTACAAACTATTTTTTCTCTGAAAGTATTATATCTGTAGAATAACTCCGTAAATTTTTAGCTTCTAATATTGAAATTTGTAAAAGTTACAATTTTTAAAATATTTTCTTCGTGTTTTCTCGACATATGGTGATCTAGATTTTTTTCGCAAAAACTGTGGTAAAATGTTAATAAAAAAATTATTGGAAGACATTCTAGAGACCTCGAAATTGCCCCATGATTTTTTTCATAACGATTGGAACCTTTAGAAGAGAATGGCAGTCGTTCAAAAATTGTTCTGCGTGCGAGCCAAACAGGTGTGTCAAAGTTGATCGAAAGAGGAGGTGTGTCAACGAAGGGTTAAAATATTTCACGAAGAAAGTACTTTTATGACTGTACATTTCATATACATTCACACAATTTCCACCTCTGTGAATCTATTTCAAATAAAAATTGCTCTGCCAAATGAACACATTTCATCCAACGAAATAATTTTTTAATTCCTCGAAAATTATTCAATTCCATTCATTCACAAACTATTCAAGCATCTTCATCCTTCAAACGACGTGAATATTGCATAAATCTCATATAAAATCAACGTGTCTCGACTTCCATCACTACTCACGTTTCAACGAAAATAAAAGAGAGCCCTAAAAAAATCCAAAAAATTACATCCCACATGGTAGACCAATTTTTATACCAGCCTGTACTGATAACAGCCAATAGAAACTGCATTACAAACAGCAACATCCGGCACGATGCGATTTATAGCTGCGATAAAAGCGCCGCAGTAACAATAACTGTGACGATAATAATCACGATTGCGACGCTAATAACATTAGCGCTGATTATGCTAACTGGAGGTTAACAGTGCTCGCAGATGCCCCACTCCTTACAACCGGGAATCCCTGCCCGTGGCAGCGGGGGTTCAGCGACATGAAAGTAAACGTTGCACGGCTGCAGCAGGGCATTCCAGCGCCCAATCTATTTAATTAACAACGTGGTTTCGGTAGCAAAGTGCCATCGAGGGTTTCAGGCTCCTGGAGAGAGCGGGCAACCCTTTGTACGTGCGTTGAACGGTCCGCTTCTCCCTAACCCCCTTTGTCCCCATCTCGGTTTTTTTATCGCAAGCGGTGGAAAAAGGGAGAACGAAAACGGATCGAGATGAAATTCCGTGGCGCAGAAGCCTGCCTGGCTCCTTTTTTCCACGGTGATTCCGATCGTCGCGAGCCCTCGGTTATCGCAGCCGGACTTGGAACTCCGCCTTTACGAGGGAGTAATTAGGAGAAAAAATCGAGACCACCAGATTCTTCGAGATAACTGAACATTTATGGACCTGGTTGTTGTAATGGATGGTCACGCTAATGGGTGGAGCGAAAGCAGTAAGGCTGATTGATCTGGCGGGTTTGTTGTGGTATCGTGAACTCGGTACTACCCACGATATTACACTTTTCATTTCGGGAAGAAGGATATGCTTCGATTCGGTGGCGAAAGAAAACCGGTGAGGAAGAAGTTGAAACTGAAAAATCTGACACAAATTCTGCACGACTTTCTGTGACGAATTGCTGCAATGCAAGTTTATTATTACATATAAGGATTACATATAAATGATATAATTAAAACTAAAGATAAAGACAGAATAAAAATAAATAGAATGTAAACAAAGTTAATCTAAAGGTGAAGATAAAATTAAAATTAAGAAGGAGTAACGTGTGACAAGGTGGAAAGGAAAAATACTTCTTTAGAGGATATGAATTACAGAATTTCTACGCAACAGGCCGCGCAGGTGATTTTTAAATCTACCTAGTGTGCCGCTGAAGAAATCAACCCGATTCATTCTGATAATCACGCCGCAAAATTCAGGTTTTTTTCTCAGTGAATGCAATGAATAACAATGTCAACTTTTTTTTTCATTTATTAGGTTACTTATAATGTATACGGAAAAATTTTTTAAACACACTTTTAATTGTGTTTTTCAATGTTTACTGGAGTTGAAAGTCACGCCTTTGAAAATACGGCAGGAGTGATTTCAGCTCACCGACTCATCTGAAACAAAAAACTATTACAAAAAATCAAAACTGATTCTTAATCATTATGAGTACCGCTATCACAGGTGCCAGAATTAGCCACGTAAGTCAAAATTTAACAAAATTGCGCGCATTCAAACTGGAAGTAAAAGTGGAAAATTTCGATACTTGAATTTTGTTAAATTTAAAAAAAAATTGAAAATAGTTTTAAAAAAATAAACCTGTCGGAAAAACTATATTTTCAAAAAAAAATTAACGCAAGTTTACAGCGCTTATTGCACCATTAAACTTTTGTTTGATACATTTTTTTCTGTCTCTCGTACTTTGAGAGTCATACGCGAAAAAAGTGGGAGTGCCAATTTGACTTTGAGGTTAGTTTTCAACCCCTTTAAAGTGTGATAGGGCCCAAATGAAACACACTTTTGTTCTTGTTTTGAGTCACTCTAAAAACCCACAAAGTTGCATTCCTATCGGTGAGTCCGGGTTCCCGGTGTTGCTTCCCTTACAGCACATTTTGTTGCAGGAACGTTCCACGTGGGTTGTATCGCAATATATGCGCAATATTGCACGGCAATGTGTGCGCAATATTCCCGAAACATTGCACAAACGTGTTCATTGCAATATTCCACGGCAATGTTTCCACAATGTTTCAGTAATATTGCAATGCAACCTGCAACCAAACGGCAACATTGCAATGCACTGCAACGGTTATGCAACGTTTCTGCAACGAAGTGTGCTGTAGGGGTTTGTGAGTGTGGCACGTGGGAATTCAAAAGTGCCAGAAGAACCGGAGAGTCAGTGTATCCATTTAGTAGGTTAAAAAAGATTGGAAGGTCAGACAATGATCTTCGATCCTCCAACGTAAGAAGCCCACAGGCCTTTAGAATTTCGGGGATAGTCGTGAGAAAACCTCGCCATAGCCACGCCGATTTTGGGTGCAAATTTATGTTGTACAGATTCAGAGGACGTCGAGTATTTCTTGTGGAACGGATTCCAAATTGGGGACCACCAGCGCATTATATAACGTAGTTAATGTGATAGGATTAACAAAATCGGATGATATCCGCATTCTGGATGCTACGTTTTTCACAGAGTGATAGTGTTCGTGAGAAGATGAAGAGGGGTTAAAAATGACTTCCAGGTCACGGATAGTAATGGGAGAGCTTAGCGCGTTATTGTTTAAATTAACTTTCTGGTAAGATAAATGTTTGAAGCCCGAGAACCTTAAGGATGTATCGGACCTATCTTCAAAATGGTACCAAGTTGATGAAAATTTGTGAGATTGTTCTTTTTCATCTTCTTGATGTGCTCCAAAAATTGTAAACGAATTCACTAAACGGTTGCTGAGTTATAACGATTTTAATTTTCACTGATTTTACACGTACTCTTATGGAAAGTGACGATCTTGACAGATAAAACTGTTGAAAAAATGTTGAAGAAATAGTACCAATGTGTTCAATTTTTTTGTACATGTAGTATATGGATAGATGAAAATATCTGCCGAGTTTCAATTATTTTCACCGCACCATTTTAAAGAAATAAATTGTAACGAGACTCCAACTGTTGTTCAAGTTCCTTACATCTATATTTACTATGCGTAAGACGTAGATATTCAAGTATTTCAAATTTCATATACTTTTGTCTAATATTGTACGTCCGATACATCCTTAAATTTCTGTGGGATCCGGAATCCCCACCATAAGAGAGGGCATGGAAGAAACAAGACTGGGAGTGTCGGCGTAGCCGAGGTGGCTAAGGCGGCTGGCCAGAGCGCATCGAATCTGAAGATCGCGGGTTCGAGTCCCGTTGCCCAAGGCTCCCTTTTTTTCCGTGATCCCACATTTAATTGTGCCATTTAACATGTTCAAGCCTTTATAAGAGCACGCGAATATACGCGCCCAGCTATTTCTCAAAAACATTCATGAAATTTCGTGAAATAAATTCGCAAATTGATCGCGATTGCTGCCTAATTGAACGTCCAAAGCAATACTCGTTTTTCAATATTCATTTATAAGCCATGCTGTGTGTGGGCAGTTATTGAATTAACCCAGGGATTTCAGGCTCGTGCGGTTTAAATAATGAAAGGGACACGGGATGATATATGGTATCTCTCGGTGAAAAAGGTGTCTTTGAAAAGCGATTTTAATAAGGGTCCATGGAAACGCCGATATAATGCGTCATTCAGATGGGAGAATTTCCCGGAAAGTTTTCACCAAACGATACGCTATATTGAAATCGGCTCAATCAGCTAATTAATTAATTAATTACCGTAAATGAAGCAAGTGCGGTAAATTAATCTGAATAGAAATTAATTATCTGATGCGCGACCGATGGATCGGAACTCTTGCGCGGCATTTGCAATGATTTCGCGGGGTGAAGCTCGAGTGGACTTTAATAAGCCCCGGCTTCGTCGAGATTATAAATTGCCTTTTATTTAATTAAACCTTGGGCCATCTAATCAGCAACGCGTCTAACACATCAAAGAAGTCTCTGCTCCTGTTCTTTCAACCTTCTTTGTTCTTAGTCCCACGTTAGTTTCCAATCAGTGCCTTTGTTGCTGCCAGAACGGGAGGCGACCATTTGGAAGCACCCTTGTCGACCCTTAATTTACTATTTTAACCTACCTATGCTCTCAAATTTGGCCGAACAACGCGTATGTACATTCTGAGTACGTTTTTAATAATGAATTACTGGACACTTGTGGACACTCCGGGAAACTTCCGGAAACTTCGGGGCATCCGGGACACGTAGGGAGTCGGCGTTGGGGGAATTGGTAACGCGACTGGCCAGTACGCAGATCTCCGGGTTCGAGTCTCGTCGCCCGAGGCTCTCTTCTCCGCTTACACATACCTACTCTGCCCTCTTTAGTTAAAATGTCCTATCTGGCTTTTCGAAACAACCGGGAAAACTGAAGTTTTATTATTTACTTTGTACCATCCTTATTTTCCTTCATTCAAATTAAAACATGTTGTCATTATTTCGTGTCTAATATAATTTTTTGTAATGGGTGTACCGGTAGGTAATGTATTATTAACGTACCAATTAATTAATTGTTTTAGATAAGATTTTAACCATTTTCAGAGAAGTTAGGTTAAATACATTAGACTGTTTATAAATCTTTACGAAGTTTTCTAACTTTACTTAAAAGGTAAAAGACGTGTGGAACTTCAAATGTTTCAACGTATCTCAAAAAATTAACTTCAGCACAAAATTTACAAGAAACGACTAGTAACTTCTGCAAATCTGTATTACCCGCAAAACTCGTTTGCTCTTTGAAATGTATCTTATACAGGAGGTGGTGGAAGGTGCTCTAGAAACACATCCACGCACACCTGTGGCTGCTTACACGTCGCGCAGTGGTCCCTAATCGCCAGAAACTGGCCAAAATTCAATTTGCGAAGTATACAACAGCTTTTTGTTATTTTAGCAAATTAGTTGCATATATATCAGTGCATCAAATGCCGCTTGAATTTCTCAAATATATTGTTTGGTTATTGAGATACCTATAGGCCGTTAAAGTTGACGAAATTTCATGTTCCTTAATGTCTTGATAAACAAATTTTAAAAAAATTAAAACCGCCTTAAAAAAATAAAATTGCGCTAAAAAGTAAAAAATAATTTTTTCCCTTATTTAATCTACGACTCTCATATTTTTTAATCGACTTTTTTAATCGATTTTAATCGACTTTAATCGAATTCTGGCGATTCGGGGCCACTGTGCGCCGCTGCAATGTTTCCAAAGTCTGTTAATTCCGCCGCACAAGATGGATTAATTAGGGTCACGTTGCCACTCATCCGCGCCGTGTGCCCGGCAACCGCGTGGCACGACTTGCACGCCATAGAATTTACAATACAAATGCTGCCACGGAAGCACAAAGCACAATCCTACACTGCAACAGTAGCCATGGAGGCATCGACATCTGATCGCAAGCCGGGCTCGCTCGATAGCCCTGCATCGACACGAGATCGCCAGCCTACTCTCCTCATCGTCGGCGAAATGTTAATTTCCCCGGGGCAAAGTGGAATTTATCGCGTCTTCCTGGGACGCGCGTCGGCTCGCTGCACCTACACACCGCGGCGACGAGCAAGATAACGAGGTCCCCCTTGAAAAAAAAATAAATAAAAAATGGAAGATAGAAGGAAGGAAAAACGAGACCGCAATTCCGCGTGAATAACGAGGAGAGCCGCGATACAGATGTTCCTCAGACGGGGTTTATCGGAATCCAGTGGATTCAAACGAGCTTCCAAGCGACCCCGTCACTCCTCCCTTTCTACCTTTGTTCTTCTTTTGTCTGCCTACCCTGCCAATGGCTTTACTCCGAGCGATCGATTGTATTTTCACCTTGGAAGTACGAGCGTGGGCTCGGGCACCGGCTCACTGCGTGGGAGGGCTCGTTATTCGAGTGTCATCCGGGGGTTGTGGCAACTGATACAAAAATTTCTGTCACTTTGCTGATGATACTCGAACATGGGGAGCGGTGGTGATAAGCTATCTCCAGAAGCACTGTGGATGGAAGCTCAACTGCCGGGACCTCGGTAATTTCTATGTGCTAGTGGCGAGAAGTTTGAACTAAAAATTCACAGTAATTCACAAGTTTGCTTTCAACTAGAAATTTTAACCTAATGAATTAAAGTAGAAATTAATTTCAACAAAATTTACGAAAAGTTTGGCTCCTCCAACTAGAAATTTTAACCTAATGAATTAAAATAGAATTTAATTTCAACAAAATTTACGAAAAGTTTGGCTCCTCCAACTAGAAATTTTAACCTAATGAATTAAAATAGAATTTAATTTCAACAAAATTTGCGAAAATTTGCTCTTCCAAATAGAAATTTTAACCAGTGTATTAAAATAGAATTTAATATCAACACAATTTTCGAAAAAGTTTGAAGTTAGTTTGTACACTTAATTTAAATGACGAAATAATTTAATCTACTTTAATTTAAATTAAAATAGAATTTAATTTCAACAAAATTTGCGAAAATTTGCTCGTCCAAATAGAAATTTTAACCAATGTATTAAAATGGAATTTAATATCAACACAATTTACGAGAAAGTTTGAAGTTAGTTTGTACACTTAATTTAAATGACGAAATAATTTAATCTACTTTAATTTAAATTAAAATAGAATTTAATTTCAACAAAATTTGCGAAAATTTGCTCTTCCAAATAGAAATTTTAACCAATGTATTAAAATGGAATTTAATATCAACACAATTTACGAGAAAGTTTGAAGTTAGTTTGTACATTTAATTTAAATGACGAAATAATTTAATCTACTTTAATTTAAATTAAAATAGAATTTAATTTCAACAAAATTTGCGAAAATTTGCTCTTCCAAATAGAAATTTTAACCAGTGTATTAAAATAGAATTTAATATCAACACAATTTACGAAAAAGTTTGAAGTTAGTTTGTACACTTAATTTAAATGACGAAATAATTTAATCTATTTTAATTTAAATTAAAATAGAATTTAATTTCAACAAAATTTGCGAAAATTTGCTCTTCCAAATAGAAATTTTAACCAATGTATTAAAATGGAATTTAATATCAACACAATTTACGAGAAAGTTTGAAGTTAGTTTGTACATTTAATTTAAATGACGAAATATCTTGAGAACTGCTGCGTTGCTTATCTGATGTTTCTATATGTGACTGTTGACTAAGTAGTTGTTGTTTTCCTTCTATTCATTTTTTAGAAGCTCTGTTTTACGAAGCTTAATGAGATCCAGACGAGCAAAATCGTAGATCAGTTTCTCTTTGAATCAACGTTTCCCTGGATAAATCGACCGATCGTTTCCGCAGTGGAATGTTTGTCAGTGAAAGCCCTCAGAACGCTTATCAATTTCGACAAACGAACGTAACAAAGGTATTTTCGTTATTCGCCAAGTTGCTTACGCGATTTCCAGCAATCAGTGGCGGGCAGCAAGGACGAATGGATTTTGGATTAAGGACGTAGAACAAGGCACCCTTCCCGAGTTAACTGTTTTCATGTTGCGTAACCAGAACAACCTATTAAAAATATTTTTGTCCAGGTAGAAGCCCTCGATCCCAATTTATATTATATTTCGCCGTCGAAGTTGGAGAGCCAAAGTGAAAGAGGAGGCTTCGGCGCACGGACAAACGTCCGCGAGGATGAAGAACGGTGAAAGATGTTCCCATTGTGTTACCAGTGCGTAGGACACTCTTTACACGGCTTGAAAACTCTTTGTCTGACTGCCGTCTGCGGGACAATGACGCAGCGGAACCGTGAAAACGGGCGATAAGCTTTGTTTGGACTTCATTCGCGAAACAATAATGGTAGGCAACCGTGAAAACAGTCGCACCAGCGGCGCACGGTGTGCTCAGCGACGATTACACCGCCTCTGTGTTTCGAGAAAACATCCACCGTGCGTTCGCAACGGGCCAGGCATTGATCAGATCAGATTTAATGCCACCCAAACGTGTCTCAAATCGTGGATGTTGGAAAATGGTGCTGTTGAGGGAAGCTGGGCGATCGAAGTGGTTGCCATCTTGCGGTGGAACAAGTTCCTTTAGTCATTTGGAGGTTAGGTGGATGATTTCAGTTGGTTTAGAAAAAAACCATTGATGATCTTGAAATTTCGGGAAATATAAGCTTGAGAAAAAAAATCGTCTCCGTCAGAATAATTGCCTCCCTGAAGCAAGCATTTTTTTCCTTAGACATTTTCTCGTATCATTAAAAGCAACGGAAATATTTTAGGTTTAAATATTTTAGGTTAAGCAACGTTGCGCAACATTGCAGGATCATTGCAGCAACATTACAGGAAAGTTGCGGCAACACTGCAGGAACGTTGCCGCAATACTGGTGCAACGTTGCATCAACATTGTGGAAACGTTGCCAAATGTTGCCGTAACGTTGCAGAAATATTGCAGGAATGTTGCCGTGCAATATTGCAACGCAACATTGATGAAACTATGCAGCAATAATTCTATGTCCGCCCCGTGCAATGTTGCACGGCAACGTCGCAGCAACGTTACATCGACATTGCGCTGCAACCATGCAACACTGCAAGGTTACTGCAACGATTCTGCAACGTTGCCGCCACGAAGTGTGCTGTATGGGTTAGCTTCTCTGAAATTTACAATTGTTCAACCATTTACACGACTACAATTCCTGAACAATTCACTTTTAGTCTACAGAACTATAACAATTTAAAGAAGACAAGATTTAGCTCGCTCAAAATTTGTATTGCAGGAAATAAATTTAAATTTTAAGCTTAAGCACACCACGAGATGTGTAAAATTCGAAATTTCACACTGCGAATATAGTTCCCGACGGTATATATTTTCCTACGACATTCCCAGCTAAATTTAAAAAAAAATCCCGTATCATTTACACCGAGCAGACTCTTAAAACCACCCCGTCGCGGACGATTCGTATTCAGAGGCATTCGCTGCGCTGTAACATTATATGTCGCGGTTTCAAGGATCCGTGTTACGTCGTATTTCCATCAACGCAGAGTTATCTTCCCCGTTGCACGACGTGTGTTCGTAAATACGGGCTTAAAGTTCGTCACAAGCATAATATTCACTCGACTTGGGAGAGGAGCGAAGCGGAAAATTGCGGATGAATTAATGGAAAAGCGCCGCAACGAGAGAAAACCTGCCAACAAGCTAGTATTTATTCGATTGGCGCTATTCACCCCAAGGGATCCCGGCCATCGATTCGAAATTAATCAAATATGGGCAGATACAAGCCTCCCCCATTAAAAAAAAAACATTCAACGACGTATACCTTTCCACGCACCAGTGGTGCATTTTAAACACAGTTCGATATTAAAATACCACAATTCCCATATAACAATTGGTACATCACCCAACTGTTATTCTCCGATTTTTATGAGATTTGCGAAGTTTGTTTACGATAAAAGACGATTAGAAGATTAAAAGATTAAAAGACAGGATCATAGTTCTCGATAAAATATTTGCCACGTATTTTTTTTTATCCACAAAAGTCACTGTCTGGGTAGTGAAATCAGCCCTCAAATTTGGGGGTGGAAAACTAGTTTGCCCCAATATCTCGGAAACTATGCACTATAGAGAAAAATCTTTCAAACGAAAATAATGTATTTTTTTATAATAAATTCAACCACGTAATCAGATTCAGTGTTAGATGATTACTTTTTAGTATATTGTTTAAACAAATTGACGTATTACGAATCTGATTGGGCGGTTGAAATTATTATTAAAGAATATATCATTGTCGCCTAAAAGATTTTTCTCTATAGTGCATAGTGCCCGAGATATTGGGGCAAACCAGTTTTCCATCTGCAAATTTGAGGGCTGATTTCACCCCCTAGACATAGACATTCGCCGATAGAAAAATGTCTGTGTTAAATATTTTTTCGAGAAATATAATCTATGTAAACCTCATAAAAAACGGAGTGCAACAGTTGGGTGATGTCCCTTGTAAGAAACAATATTAAAAACGAAAGAAATTCAAAGTATCCTTACAACGGGATAAATAATACTTAATTAAGGGGGAACAACACCTTGAAGCCCGGAAAAAAGTGCAAATTTTTTAAATTTTATGTTACATATCCATACTTCGTAGAAAAGTCATTGATATAATGAAAATAAATTATTTTCACTATTTTTTCCATCCCAAAATATATTAATTTTTTCCTTAAACTGACTTGAAATTATAGAACTTTCCCCTTACCTCTATGACTTGCTTAAAACTGTATATTTGGCACACAAAAATTCTATAATACTGTCCACCACATGCACATTTAAACCCCACATCAAAAACTTTCCTACGAAGTATAGCTGTGCAAAATAAAATTAAAAAAATTGCACTTTTCTCCGGGCTTCAAGGTGTTCCCCCCCCCCCCCCCCCAGAAAATTCTTACCCGTTGTCCATCTTTACTTCCGATCAAGTACACACAAAACAGCTTTCTACTATAATCAAATTAAATCGGCTTGCTTCCTCAATTAATATAACCACAAAAATCCACTCCACTCTTATCCTCGCAGCAGACTCCCCCTCGTATATTTCAAACACCAATTGCAGTATAACAGAAGCAGTAACCAAAATGGAAAGACGGCTCCGCTATACAACCCCCCCCACCCCCCACCCCCTCAGCAATTATCCACCTTCAAATACTTTCAGCTGGAAAATGTCAGTGCTATACGCGATTGCACAGTAAACTTCCAGCTGAAAGAGTAAAACGGCGCCCGCGCTGCCTGCCCCCATGAAACACAGGCAATTAACCCGCAGCGAGCAGAGAAACGATACTCGAGTTTACCCACGTTCGCGAGACGCTTTGCTCTTAAGACCGCCCCGTCGCGAGAGAGCAGCTCCGTTCCCGAAAATACTTTAACCGAGCCGGCGAATCGTCACGTTTCAGCCTTAACAAACTCGCAACTCTGCTCGACAAACGTCAGACCGCCCCCCCCCCCCCCCCCGCCGCTACCCTCCCCCAGTTAGGCGAGGAACAGTCTTCGCGGCAACTTCCACCCCTGGGCCTTTCGCGGCGCGCTGCGTCGCTGGGAATTTCGCTGCTGGAGCCTGGTAGTTGCTTAAAGTTTCGGGGCCGGAGCGGATATGGTGTCGGAGCTGCTTCCACCGATAGTTTATTGGCCGCCGCGGCGGCGATAGCCCCGTAAAAATCACCGTCAGCGTCGGCCTGGCCAGGGAGGCAATAAAGTCTTTCGCCCGCGGCGGGGGTCAATCGTGGTCGCGACTTTTCACGGTGGAATTCACGGTTCCTTTCGTTTTGCCGGTGAAAATTTCATCAAATGTCATGTAAATTGGATAAAATTGTGTAAATCATTTTTTATAATGTAATTTGTTCATTATGGTCTGAATTAGGGTTTACACAAAAATGGACTTTTGAAAAAACCGGTTTTCGAATTCCACTATTGCAAAGAACGGTTTTCGAATTTTCAAAAAAAATATAATTAAAATTTTTCAGTTTTTTCTTTAATATTTATGGAATTACAGAAATATTAGAAAATAAAATATACTCTGTCTGTACAAAACCAAATAAATAAAAACGAAGTAAAATAACTAAAATCCGAACAAATCTGTATAATAATATAATTTGAATTTCGACCGTAAAAATTGTTCCAATTAGAAGAAATGATTTCGGCGCACTGGTTCGGTCTATTAAGTAATTAAATAAAAGCTGGTGTGCAATTTTGAAAATTATCAAATTCCAACGTTTCGGTCAGTGGTTGTGACCATTTTCAAGGAAAGCTAGATAATGAAGGTCATAACTACTGACCGAAACGTTGGAATTTGATAATTATCAAAATTGCACAATAGCTTTTATTTAATTACTTAATAGACCGAACCAGTGCGCCGAAATCATTTCTTCTAACTGGAAAAATCTGTATAATGTTTGAGTTCGTTTAATATTTATAGATCTACAAAAATATAGCAGAATAAAATACACGGCATACAAGACCAAATGAAAAAAAAACTAAAATCCGTAAAAAATATATATTATAAATCTTTATTTTATTTAGTATTTTTCTTCCGAAAATATGAACTCATGAAGATTAGTTTTACAGTAAACTGTTACCTGCTACAATATACTTGTGCGGGCCGATTTCAAGTTTAATTAAGTAATTAATTCATTTTTACATATTAATTCGAGTATATAAAACCATTTGTTTTAAATTTAAAAACCGGTTTCCGAATTTTACAAATTTATAAAAAAACACTGTTTTTAAAAACCGACAAACCCTAGTGTGAATTGCGTCGTTCATGGTGTTATTTTCATCGGGGAAACATAAGGAATGGATTGGCGCCGTTTTCGCAAAACTCTGACGACACTTTTCAGTGGGTATTCCACCCCTTCGAGGGTCCACACTTCCACAGCCGTGACACTCGGTGAGGCATCGCGGGTTGTCCTTTTCGCCACTGGGTGCCAGTCCAAGAAGCAAGTCAGCTGGACGTGCTGGGGTGGTCTCGAGTTTTTTCGCGAAAACAAAAAATAGCCCCCAAACCGCAGAATTCCAGCTTCCTCGGTATTTCCTTCGTCTTCTTTCGGCGTTCCTTGCACTTGGACCATTATTTATCGCAGGAAACGTTACCAGGCCCGTGCACCGCCGTCGTTTCAGCGCTCCTGCCTCCCCCAGCCCCTTCAACTTCTAAGGTCCGCCACTCGCCCGGGCCCCGAGCAGTATTAATCTTCTCTGGAACCGCAACTAGGACTCCTTTAACATGCAAATACAGTCTGCACGTCGGCCACGAATATAATTTACGTCTGTCCTCAGCGAACAAACGGGTGAAATCAATGAAAGCGCCCGTTCCTTGCCCCCGGCCCGACAGACACCCCTTCACCCTCCCCCCCTCCCCCTCCCACCGCCCACCCTTCCGTCCACGGTTACCTTGTCGAATTAGCATTTTCAGCGGTGAATTGTTCACGGGGCTGGTACGATGGCCAAGACGATAGTGGGAAGATTTACAGGTTCCTTCCAGTCCCTCTTTCTCCCTGGCGCGCGCGCACACAAAGGATCTAGTACTCTTTCAACAGCTCTGGGCCTTTGTTAAACAGTCGCGTGGAAGCTAGCTTGAGAATTTCATGAGGCTTTTGGTTCGTGTTACTCTCACTTCGGTGGCGACATCTACGTGTTGTTAATTATGGTCGGGTTTCGATCACTGGTACTGTAGTATTAGGGTGTGCCAATTTTTCAAATGTTTCAATTTTAAAAGCGACTGCTGGAAAAACGGCACGATTTCAGGTTTAAAATTAACCACTACCCTTAAACTTTGTGTAATACATTATTTACCTGGTTGGAATTTTTTTGTTGAAATTAAAGAAAAATATGAAAATGACTCAAATTGTTAAAAAAAATTTAATAATTGAGCTTATGAACCGCAACAGATGCAAACAAGATATCGGTTCTTTGGTGGACTTTGTTAAATAACATTCAATTTACTACACAGATGACATATGGCTAGATCCGTTGCTAAAGTTACATATACTTTCATTTTTTAATAAATAAACATTTCTATACATTTTCACGTGAATGTGATAAATACTAATTTCCACATATTTTATTTTCATTTTCATGCTTTTGATTGTATTGCTATTGCAACGCCTGGGATGCAATTTTATTTATAGGGGAAGATTCCCAACCTGCAAATTGAAAAAATTACATATGTAAGAATTATAAGTTAAGAAATAATAGCCCTCGTTACAAGAAGTAACCTTTGTCTGAAAACTTTTGTTCTATCTCTTACAATTCGCGAGTTATAACACAGTACAAAATTTTTAAAAAAATTGAAACCGACTTAAAAAAAAATAAAATTGAGCTGCAAAGTAAAAAATGATTTTGTTCCTTATTTAATTTACGACTCTCAATTTTTTTAACGTTTGTGTAAATCTGGCGCCGACTTAAAAAATGGAGAGTCGTAGATTAAATGAGGAACAAAATTATTTTTTACTTTTTAGCACATTTTAATTTTTTTTTAAGTCAGTTTTAATTTGGTATTTTTTAGTTATTTAATTTATATTACTACATTTATTTGTATTGCTTATATAACTACATTTATTTCAATAATGAAGTCGGTTAATGAAACAGATTTCTTATTTTTGACGTAACTTCAAAACTGCTGAACCGATTTTGATAATTCTTTCGCCACGACCTAAGTTGATTAAATCTAAACTAAATGCAATAAGTTTCACGAAAATCGGTCCAGTAGTTGCAGAGAAATTCGCGGACAACATAATACATACATTCCTTTTAAAATCGATTAAAAATAGGAAAATAAATGGATTTTCAGTGGTCAATTTCGCCCCCTTAGATTGAATTTGGGCAGCAAAAAAAAATTGCGTAATACATACCTATATATCCTCTACATATCCCCAAGGTTTCATAATTTTTTCAATTTTCTGTTTGGAGATCTTCCTTTCTAAAGTTGAAAAGCCCCACAAAATCCACGACTGAGATTCTCTGACTGAGAAACCCTTTAAGAAATATCAATATAACCGCCCAGTCACATTGGTTCTGATCTACAAAGCCTACCTCGCAGAATTATATTATAACAACTCCACATTCGCTTCAACAATATCACACAAACCTTTACAAGCGGCAAATAATCCCGATTTTGCAAAAATTGAAATGGGGTAATGGTACCCCAATTATGTTCACTCGCCTGTATGCTCGTCTGCTCGTGTTAAGCCAGTTTCACTCAGTTCCAACCCCTATCAGTACTTCCCTCTCCCCCTCCCCCCCTTTCGTTTGGTCTATTAATTTCCGACTGGTATGGTCCTCTGTTGGCTGTTTGGGTTTTCATTCGACCAGCACTGGTGATCGTGATTCATCAGTCACTTGGTAATCGTTCATAGCAGCGACTATATAGGATGATCCGGCACCCCCAGATATCGCAGGGCGGTTAAATACGATTGGGATGTCGCATCACGCCTGAATCTGTACTCTATTGATCGACGGAGATAGGGATCCTGTTACGTTTACGCTCCAACGTTTCATGTGTACAGAGAATGGGGGATGGAAGTGTTTCATTACGAATCTGCTTCCTGGTTGAATAGACACAGGGTTCGTGATTTTGTCGTTTCTGTCTGGAACGGAAGAGGATCGACAGGGTACATTTGAATCTCACCCAAACATGGCTTATCGTTTCCAACGCACACTGTCCTAGTGTAGCATATTTGTGCTTGGTAAGTACGGTGATGGTGAAATTTAAGTTCTTTGGTATTATTTCAGGATGTTAGATTCAATTCCAAATCGTGTCACTGGTCGCTTTCTTCTCCTTTTTTAAATAATAGAATTTCTTTTCTTGACTAATATAAAATGACACAGTGTTAACGTAGTGTAGGATCACGGAAAAAAGAAGTCAGGTCGTCGGGGATCGAACCCGAGCCGCCCGCGTGGTGATCAGTCGCGTTAGCCACCACGGCTACGCCGACTCTCCGGTTCCTTGTCTTCCGTTCTCTCTCTTATGGTGGGGGTTCCTGATCCCACAGTAGCGTAGATTGAGTTGGATATTTCTTGTCACTCAAAAAGGTGGTTTCAGAAAATTTGCATGGTCACATAAAGGAACTAATTATAATAAATATATGCTTCACTATTCTGAGCTGTATTTTTGTTCCAAGCAACATAAGCCACTTGACACAATTTTTCCTCTCGAATCATGGCACTTTTATCACTCTTTACACATCAAGCTTCCCTCCAACCTGTCCTAAGGCTGACCCAACAGTGAAGATGTTTTGCCTCGGATACCTTCGAAATTCTGAGCAAGAAACTTCCTCAACTCCCTGAAATCTGAAATCTCTGGAAGAATGCTCGGTGCTTCGCAGACCGTAACGGAAGCTTCATCATTCTTACACAGAGATCAGAGATACCGGGCGAAACTGAATCTCTGCTCGTCCAACTTTCGAAGAGCCACCGGCAGGGTCCCTAGCTGCCTCGGAATCAAGTGGATCTCGTTCCATCCACTGGGGACAGCGATTGTTATCCGACCACGGTGATCGACTGCTGAAATTCGACGATGCCCGAAGATGCTGACCTGCCTTGGTCAGGTTCCCGGGGATCGCTGCAGCTCGTAAAGCGGGCAAACGATAAAACGAAGAGGGTGGAAACGAGCAGCGAGCCGGAATCACGATGCAAGGGCCAGGGCGCGGTCTTGTCAGCTGAATTTTTGCGGGACAAAAGGGCTCGTGATTTGTGCAGGGGCGCATCCTGCGTTCCTCGTTCGTCGCGGGACGGTTCGGTAACTAGAAAAGGATTGCAACTGAAAATCATGCTGTCCTACAAAAGAAGAAAGATAATAACGTGAAGTTCGGTGGGTTTGTTTCTGTAATGGAGGCTGTAATTTTCAACGGAGTTGGGACACAAAGGACGAAGTTTGTGCGAGGAGTGTTTAAAAAAAGAAAACAGCGGAGTCGACGAGAAAACTCGGTAAATAGGGGTCAACAAGTTGAACTTTTCAAAGAAATCTACAATTCCAAATCATTTTATTCACTTCAAGTATTTTTTTTTTTTTTTAATTCAAAGCGTCGAAGGTGAATTAGAGGACCTTGAAAAGGAATTTTCAATGCTTCCAAGGAATTAAATACATTTCCCCAGATTCAAAAGTTCAGAATAGGATAATGTCTGAATCAGTTGAAAAATTAGCAAAGCTTGGGATTGGATCTCAATCACTGGGAGAGAATCTGTTAGAAAATGAAGAATTTTCTAATTATGGGGCAGGAGGTTCTCTCGTGCTATCTTTACCAGAAACTTCCTACTGTAGGGACGATCTGTCGACGACAAATAGAATACCCTAAGCTCCAATGGCAAGCACCTTGGCCAACCATGCATACCTCGATTTCCTCGAGAGGTCCGTGCGGAATTGGCTCTCATACTCGGTGACGGGGGGACCAGATTGCTCCTGATATTGTAGATAGAGGACACGTACCTCGACCATTGCCCTTTATCCAGTCTCCTGTGTGCATGAAGACGTCCCTTGCATTGGAGCTCATTTGCAGAATTAAGAAGTTGGTTCCACGTGACACGATGGCAGGAAAATAAGTCTTTCAAAATGGATAGTAGGAATATGAGGCAGCTGCGAGTAAAATATAAGAAGGTAGGGTAATGTATTATAGTATGTGATGAGTTCTTGTGTAATGAATGATTATGTTTGTAACTATATATTCGTGATTAGGCGGTCCAAATTT
The DNA here is from genome assembly GCA_947577245.1 of Andrena bucephala. Lineage (NCBI taxonomy): Eukaryota > Metazoa > Arthropoda > Insecta > Hymenoptera > Andrenidae > Andrena > Andrena bucephala. Next base: position 4,886,994 of record OX387718.1, on the reverse strand, counting down.
TTCTCTGAACCTTCTGCTTCACACACAACTTAACTTCACTCAACTTCTGTAGTAGAGGACAAAAAAGTTACAATTTCTTCGAATGAAGAATTATTTTTGTTATTTTTTAGCACCCATCTTTGAACTGTGGTATGGGTTTAATATACATATTCTGATGGAGAATTTAAATCTGTATAAAACCCAGTTAAAGTTGAATTTATTTAACCAGCAAACAAAAGTTTTATATGGCATTGAACGGGACAACGCATTTTTGGGGGCCAGAAACGATGTTACAATTTTTAGTAAGTTTTTAGGCCGTCCGAAAAGCAAAAAGTGTCTCTGTAAAAAATTAGATTTTTTATCAGTATTCAAAAATGGTAACATTTCGTCGGTTTTAGAAGTGTATTGCCTTGATATTGGAACATAAGTGGCGCTCCGTTAGTTTGGGTATGTGTAGAGTTCGGAAGACAGTAACCTCGGAGAGCCTGCGTTGGGGGAATTGGTAACGCGGCTGCCCAGTAAACAGAGAGGACCCGCAAGTTCGTGGGTTCGAATCCCATCGCCCGAGATCCATTTTTTTCCATAGCTTTCGAACCCACAGACATTACAAAACCAATTCCTACACTAATACTAAATACAAAACCTATTCCTACAGTAATACTAAATACAAAACCTATTCCTACACTAATACTAAATACACAAAATCTATTCCTACACTAATACTAAATACAAAACCTATTCCTACACTAATAATAAATATGAAAAAACCTATTCCTACACTAATACTAAATACAAAACCTATTCCTACACCAATACTAAATACAAAACCTACTCCTACACTAATACTAAAATACAAAACCTATTCCTACACTAATACTAAATACAAAACCTATTCCTCTACGCTGATACTAAATACGAAACCTATTCCTACACTAATACTAAATATGAAACCTATTCCTACACTAATACTAAATACAAAACCTATTCCTCTATGCTGATACTAAATACAAAACCTATTCCTACACTAATACTAAATATGAAACCTATTCCTACACTAAAACTAAATACATAACCTATTCCTCTACGCTGATACTAAATACATAACCTATTTCTACACTAATACTAAATACAAAACCTATTCCTACACTAATAATAAATACAAAACCTATTCCTACACTAATACTAAATATTTGAAACTTATCCTACATACTGTGACGTCCCAGCCCCGCCATGGGTCGCGCCGATTAGTCTTCGCCAGCGCCGCTAGATGTCTACTCTTCTCACAAGTCCTAACTTCCAATCTCGTTCGTATATATACAAGTTCCGCGTTATTTCCTCTCAGTTCCCGTGTGTCTAGGGCAGGGTCCGCCAATTATAGCCCTACTGATGATGAGTCAGGCTGACAACGGTGCCAAGGCGAAGAAGAAAAACCGCACATCATCTTCTTTTCCTCCTCAATCTTTAAAAATTCCAACCCACCTGCACCGCACAGTACTCCAAAAAGCGTGACCGGCCCGAGGGATTACGATTACGCCGGCGGCGGACGGGTCAAGATCCCTTTACGTTCCAGAATCATCATCACCATATCGGTTTCGGACCGTAACATCATACATCACAAACTCCAACACCGACCCTGCCTAAATCATGACTGAGAAACCTATCACAAATTTGCAAGCCAAGTATCCCAAACTTCTCTCCGGACCTTCTGCTTCACACCCAACCCACCGTGGGGCAACTGAACCCACGGAGCCCATCACTAAACGACGCCCAAGTCGCCCAATAATTCCCCAGTTGCAAGGGAGCTCACAGTGAAGGAGGGAGGTGTTCAGGAGGGGGTCTAAGAGCCAGGATGGAAAGGGGGGTTCCCAGGAGGAGAACCTCGGGTAAAGCAGAGGAAGAAACGAGGCTGCAGACAAAAGGAAGCGACGGGAAGACAGACGGGTAGACGGACAAAAAGCGCCGATTAAACAAAAACGGTTTAATTGAAGGGCCCGGCCAGTAGTAATTGGAATGGCCACCGAGCGATTTCTCTTTCAGGGCACGGCCATAAAACCGTGTCGCCTGTGGCCCATCCAGCCTCTATTACTGCTCGTATCGAGGAATAGATTGGCCTATTGGAAAAGAATTACAGCGGGAGGATTCCGCGCGAGGCTGCCCGATACGGGGAATCGGAATCGGGCGGAAAGGTTTGGGAGGACGGTGCAGTCACGTTTCAGTGGGCTATTGGGAGCGTCTCGTGGAATTCTTTGCGGCCCGCTTTGGGTTCCCCGCACAATTATAACTTGAGGATCCATAGGGGGACACCGATCGAAAGCAATTTTCTTCGCAACTATCCTTGGACCAGGGAACGTGTCCACTGGGCACTGGAATGGTAAATATCTCAGAGTGTATGATGGCTAAAATATACTTGAGGAACCTCGTAGCTGCGGAGCAACGTGGACGCCCGATCCTTCAAAGCGAATGGAACGTGAATAATGAAGGGAGTGTAGTGAAGGGTCCCTTGTAAGAATGTAGTTTCGTCTGTCGAACGATATCGACGAAATCCTTCTGATGCGATTTAGATTCACAAATGGAAAACTGTATTGGAAGAATTTAGCAGGAGCTCGCTTCCAAGAGGCAGGATTTATTTATTATCATCTCTGACTGGATCCACAGGAATTCCATCGTTAAAGATGCTGTTTAGGGGCTGGACCAACCCAGCAAGTGGTAGGAAGCTGAAGAGTACATAAAGTGGAGGAAAGGAGGAAGGCAACAGAATACATGTAAGAGCTTGAAAGCACGTGGGGAGCCATAATTTATCCTTTCCCCAAAGGAAGACAGTAAGTGGGTCATCGGGGACCCAGAAGCAGGCGCGAAATCCTTGTCGACTTGAAATATAACCATAATAGAATCTAAGTCGTCACTGTCATTCCCCGCAGAATATTGCTGACGATTATATGCACGATGATAGCTGATAAATCTTTGCTGACTCAGGGGGGACGTTCTTCGTTGAGCTGCAGTTTAATTTCCCGCTGCGGAATCTCCCGTCTCAAGTCCGTGAGGAAGTCTTGAGGGAGAGCGGAATTCCCAGTATGAAATTTCAGTTGTGAAGATTTCCCACGAGCTGCTTCCGACCGACAGTGACATTTTTCGCAGTTTACGTGTTTCGAGGGGAACGTCGCCAGCGGATTATGGACGCCGGAGGAATCTGCTCGGCAAGTGTCGATGATTAATTCCCGGATGGAGACGCGTTCAATGTAGCTAGACGTTCTTTCCGAGCAAAGAGCTTTGGGAAAAGATGCGGTGTACAAAGTGTCCCAGAAATCTAGGTGCGAATTTAGCAAGTTGAGGAAATTCAATTCTGCTTCATTTCTATATTTATTTAGAATGAATCGCACTGACTGAAAATGTCATTCCTGGCATATTAGAATTGTAACGCACGATTATACGTTTTGGGAAAGGTACATTATTGAAGCAAAGAATAAAGCAGATTGTTTTTTCTCGACTCTTATTACTGACAATGAGTATTTTATTAACTTCTGAAACACTAAAATCATATTTTTATTTAAGGGGTTATACCTTAACATTTAAAGAACATTTGGTAATTTTTTGTAGAAAAATATTCACGTTTATAATAAAAATGCAACGACATCCAAGAAGCCTTTTTAAAAACGGTGAGCAAGATATCTAAAAAACTACTGTACCAATCTTTCTCAAATTTTGTGGGCTTATTTTTTATACAAAAATCTACTGAATGACGGAGGAATTTTTTTCCATTGTATAGTTTCGATTTTATCAACGAAAAACGGCCATTACTGATAACCATTTCTCCTTGATCTAATAGAAACTATACATTGAAAAAAAATCCTTCCGTTATTCAGTAGATTTTTATATAAAAAATAAGCCCACAAAATTTCAGAAAGATTGATACAGTAGTTTTTTGTTGTATTTTTATTATAAAAGTGAATATTTTTCTACAAAAAAATTACCAAATGTTCTTTAAACGATGCTCTTTTGAATGCAAAAAGTTCTGTCAAAATATATGCTTCCAATTTTTCAAAAAAAATTCACAAACATTCGCCTGTTTTCGGCCTCCTGACTCCTTAACGCACAAGTTGCGGGGAAAATTCATGAATTCTTCAGTTCCACAAAATTCATCAACTTCCTGCCTTCCTACAATATTCCACTCGACCCGAGTGTCCAGCCCAATTAATGACCTCCGATTTCCCTAAAACCCTGCGTCAAATTTTTTCGGTAACACATAATATCCGGCTTCAAATCGAAATTCAAGTTCGAACGACGAAATTGATTTTTTCAGTCGACCGAATTGTGTTTGTTAATGGAACAGTGGAACTAGAAAAACTGACGCTGTCAAAGTGGGCTGGGGCTGGGGCGGGGGGGGGGGGGGGCGGATAGTTGAGCAGTGTGCAGCAGGTGCGCCGAAAACGTCTGTTCCGTGTTCGATGGAGCGTGTCACGTTAGCCAGTTGCGAACATTGGCCTCAATAAGCGTTCATTCGCATACATGCATTAGATTGCACTGTGTAACGTGAAATTGGATCCTGATAATCCACTTTCCAGCCTGATCAAATGAATTGTGGTCTGCTTGGCGTTCCTCCCGCATTGACTATTCTCATTAACTTTCCCGCGGCGTGTACAACCATTTCCTTCCAACGCCTTCATAAACGGCTAACTCTGCCGCGGGAATTAGGTTGCCCGTAATTTTTACTGCTTGATCCGCTGACACGCGAGAAACAGAGCGACGCCGGGTTCGGAGCTCGGAAATAACGTTAGACAAACAATTTAACAGATTTTGGAAATGTATCATCTCGAAATAAATTGGTCCACTGAAAAAAAAAATTGTTGGACCTATAGCAAACTGCAGCAATTAGGATACAATTTTTTTTCTCCTTTTGCGCTCCGCAACATCGAATTGAGAATTATATTTTCCGTGAATTTTGGAAAATGGATATTATTGATGCAAATTCGATGCGAGCCTGCAAATTTCCACCGAGCGAAATATCTTTTACGACCGTGACATTACGGATGTCTATTTTCATTTTTGAAAATGTTCGTTGCTTGTCTTGCAGCATTTCGAAAAGAGCTTGTTCCTCGCGAGAAGGGACACGTGGGCGAAATGGAGAGGATGTCGACCAGCGGTCTTATTGCTATTGGGAACAGTGGCGTGTACTGTTCCGTTCCTTGTCAGCCATAAATATTAATGCACCCTTTGAATTATGCTGTTGCTTTCGCGCTTTCCGACTGACAGCCAATCGTGGCCCGCGCGACCATGCATTTCGTGCATTCTGTTTACTGGTTTGTTCCCTTTTGTTCATACGTTTACAATGCACTCGCAAATCCATAGTTAATTCAGACGGCTCGGCGACTTGATAGACTGGATGAAAACGGGGCTTTGAATATTAAACTGGAAATATTTGTGGCTCGTGTTTATATTGTCGAAAATATTGTAAAATATGTACAGTAATGTATGGAAAAGCAATAAATTCTTTAATATAAAAGAGCAAGTAATAATTCATATTAGTAGTGAATTATTATTTTAGAAATACCTATATTTATTATGAAATATATTGCTGTATTATTGTTAGTGACCCTTATTATTATTTACTCGATTATGTTGCAGAGTTCACCATGTAATTATGACAGTATTTTGGGGTGCGTGTATTTGTTAACTAGTGGATAACGATTTTCGTGGAATTATATTTTGTTTTTGTGTATAAACTCGGGTTTAATATAACATGGTCCTTTGAGAAGCATAATAAATAATTGTTAATGGTATATATTCGCTTTTTTTTTAAATGAATTTTTAAAGAAAAATAGGATGTTGCCTCTGCTAAATGAAACAGATATTATTTGATGATATTCTGAATGTGTACTACGTAAAATTTATAATAGCTGATTGTATTTACTATTCACGTAGGAGGAAATTGAGAGGTATTCCGACATATTGTACAATCCGTGAATTTTGATAAAATTTCCATTATTTACAGCTGAAAATATTTTTAATAAAATTGCAAACCATGGAATTCATTTTATATTACATTTTGCAATATACAAGTTCAACAATTTTTTCCCGTTTGAATAATATTTGACAGCACAGGTTTTTTTTTTAATATATTTTCAAAGATATTTTACTGAAAGGTCACAGGTTGCGTGTTGAATAAATGTTTCGCGTGGATTTTACGGAAGCGCTACGACGAATCGAAATGTTTCGAAATTTTACGATAACATTGGCACATATCGCAGGAATTGATTTTCGTATCGATAGTTTTTTATTGCGAGAAAATAAACACCATATTTAAATACGGTATCAAATAAACTGATAAATTGAAATCCCGTTCCCTGCGTGCTTTTGGTCACTTTCCGCCGCGAGTAGTTTTCCCCGAGGTTTTTGATTTCCGTTCTCCAGATCGACCGATCCAAAATAATCAAAATATTCCAATTATATTAATTATCTCAATTTCACGAAAATTCCACCATATTTTTTCACCTCTGGCACAGATTAAGAAATATTATCAATATTTCCAAGAAATATTTAAATTCTTTCAAAGTGTTGAGGACTTCAAAGAATCTTCTTTTACTTGAGTTTTCCAAGGGTCTGCGCTGCGATGCAATATTTTTAAGTGTCATAAACTCTCAAAGTTTTTATATATCTTAGCGACAGGTTCGTAAAGCATAATACCGCGAAGAGGTGAAGGATATAAAATCTAACGATACAAAATCCCCAACCCTCTAGAATTTAATGAAAAAATTATTCAAGTAGAATGTCCACACACAAGTCAGACCAGACTTGATAATTTATTCTGTTTATGTACTTACTGCAGCATATTATATGCTATCTTATTTATAATTTCTTTCAGCAGTAATCTCCTTCGCTGGCATCCTCGTTTTAGAATGCTGAAAGCGGAATTTCGACGACGACGGATGTCTGATCGATTCGCATGCTTCAGTAACCCCCTCCCTCCCCCCTCCCCCTATCCCGCCGCCTGCCAACCCCTTCGTGCTGAATTCGCTTCTGGAAATTCGTTTTTCGTTACATTGTGGACCCCGCGTTCGTTTCCACGTGACGGGGCAGCTGCATAGAAAATGAAACCCTTTTCAAAAGTAAACTGACACTCCGGTTACACGAATAAGCCGCCATTGTTTGACTACGCACCAGGAGCTGTGCGTCTGAATCTCAATGATAAAATGGATCCCCTGCATTTGCATCTATTTAGTGGAATGTTGCCTTCCTTCTATTCAGAAGCTGCCATTTCATTTAATTGCACTGCCTGGCATTTTCATCCCAGTTTTGTGGAAGAAAAGCTTTGTTAATCAATAATAACTGTGTCACCGTAAGGCCAAAGTGAAAATTTAAATGAATATAAAGGAGGAACTTTTTAAATAAATTGTACCATGGCTTATGTAGCTTTCTGGAAGCTCGTTTTTATGATATTGAAAAAGATTTATTTTGTCCTAAATATTTTTCTTAAGGGGTTACGCTTAATCAGGAGGCTGAAAAAGCTGTGATTTTTGAAAAATTTTTCTCAGAGATTATGGAACTTTATTCAAAAAACTTTTTTTTTGTTTGGAAGGTAGTATATTTAGCTATGTCTCAGAATTTTGGCGTTTAAAAATATTTATTAATAACAAAATTATTTACAATCTCCTAGATGTCCAGTTTGAAAGATGGGTTTGCGGAGACCACGGTTACTCGGAAGTGGATTATCTAAAATCGGAAATTAAAACAAAATTGGTTAATATATTAAATTTTCTAGCCCTTGGACGAAGGGTTTTTCGAAATATCGATTTAGGACAAAATGGCAAATGTTCAAACGTAAAATGTCGATTTTTGGCCACAATCCCACTTAATTTCCATTGATTTAAAAAAATAAATAAATAAAGAACAAAAACAAGAATCCTTCGTCCAAGGACTAGATAATTTAATATATTAACTAAATTTTTCTGAATTTTTTATTTTAGATAATCCACTTCCGAGTAATCATGGTCACCACAAACCCCTCTATCGAACAGGACATCTAGAAGATTATAAATAACTTTGTTATTAATAAATATTTTTTAACGCCAAAATTCAGGGACATAGCTAAATGTACTGCCTTTCAAACAAAAAAAGTTTTTCGAATAAAGTTCCATAGTCTCCGAGAAATAAATTCTCAAAATCACACCTTTTTCTGCCTCCAGACTGAACGGAACTCCTTAATAAAGATTGAGCCTAAAAATATTTTTTTCTCAAAATATCCACGCATTCCAAAATTTAGAGATATGAGCCTGTGAAGGCCAACGTGTGCAATGGAGTAATTTTAATTTTCCTGTATACTGTAGGGTTAAGCATGCCTACTAATAAATAATAATATATCAGTACCGAAATGAACTCCAAGTATTAAATCTGTCTACCCGAAGTGGCGCTCCTTTATCGCAAGCGGCGAAAAACCAATCCAGCCAGTTCCAGACGGAAAAGGACGATTTCTTCGACACTATTTCCTGCACTCCGTGCGATTCTACCATGCACGCTCTCCCCATGCAAATATTTCCCGATCAATCATTCCGTACAAAGACAACGCACCGCCATCCCCCGTTCCCGAGCTACCAGTTTATTCTGGATACATTTCTCCTCGAATTCCATTGGAACGAGGTCCTTTGAAGTCCTCATTTTGCGTCCTCGGCCAGTGCGCGCGGGCAAAGAGCATTCTGCCTCGAGTGCAGCAGAAAGAGTGGAGGAGGCGAGGCAATGTGCAGCTGCATTTGCCAATGAACTTCGAAATTTTGAATGCGCCGCCGCCCACGTGGAAAAGGGACTGAACTTTTCATTGCATCAAGTGCCATGTGACTGCGCAGAAATATTCAGGGTACTCTGAAGGAACATGTTACGTTACTGAAACCGATGAAACAGTGGCAAATAAATTTTCTTGCTTCAAAAAAATATGTAAAAAAATGTTTAAGTTAAACGAGTTTAAAATGCACTAAAAACCAAAAAATAATGCTTTTCTTTTACTACAATTACGATGGTGATATGCCACTTTAAAGAAAATCGTGGGGCGGGGTATTTCAAAGCTGTTCATTCGTCGCTCATTTCGAGGCCCATACAGCACACTCCGTTGCAGAAAGGTTGCAGAAAGGTTGCAGTTACGTTGCGGTGCAATGTTGCACAGGGGCGGACATAGGAAGATTCCTGCAACATTTCAGCAATGTTGCAGTGCAATATTACTCCTGCAACGTTTCGGCAATGGCCACGCAACGTTTCGGAGATTTTACAGCAACGGCTTGATTCTGTATTAAATTGAATCGTATCCTGTTATGAAATATTTGGTCCCACGATTTTCTTTAAAGTGACATATCACCATCATAATTGTAGTGCAAGGAAATTATTTTTATATATTTAATTTTACTTAATTTTTTTATTATATATTTTTTTTATTTTCTAGTTTTTAGTGTTTATGGATTTTTTATATATTTTTTACTTTTTTTCATAATTTTGTATTGTCATCCAAACTATATGAGATGATAATTCAAGTCCATTGGGTAGTTGGAAGTGGGTTAAAATTGAGTTTCCAGATTTGAACCAAACGTCACACAAACAAACAAACAAAAAACAATTTTGCAACGTTAACAAGCAGCAGAGGCACAATTGCACCCTCACACATTTTATGTGAATATTCTCACTATCGGTATAATTTATACGACAAATGGATAACATTTAGTCTCAATAAAAATCAATAAAAAAAATTCTTACATTTTCTTTTAATATTAAAATAACATTATCGTTAAAAAAAATCGTATTCTTTTTTCCTGCATCTTCATACAAAATATATGAGAGTGCAATAGTGTCTATGCCGTTGTTATGGATGCAACCCTCGACTCAACCCCCTATCTCACAAGGGGGTAGAGATATTTTTCTGAAATTCGGTCTATATAATCTACACCAAAAATTCAGAGATGTCACAAAACTTCAGCCCTCCACAGCTTCTCGGAGAAAAGTTATCGCAATTTAAAAACGCAAAAATGTGCGACCACCCGGGATTTACGAACTGATCTGAACACAGTTCTAAACAAGAAACAACGCGTCGCAGCACGACATGCAGCGTGCTTGACCACCGAGGGGTAATAGGCCTTCCCGACGCATTGCTGGCAACGTTCAATCGCATCAGCCGATATTTCACGGCGGTGGAAACAATTCCTGGAGTTCTGCTCGCTGACGGGGATCAATCGTCCCTGGCGAGATCCCGTCGGCGATGACGGTTCCCGTGGATCCATCATCGCGCAAACAAAGCCGCGGGACTCGGAAGGGTTCGAGGCTAGCACGAGCCGCTCGATCAAATTCGATTAATTAGCACCGGCCCGGGGGGTCACGTAATCAGGATGGCCACGTAACAAGGCGAAACTAGGCTTCGGAATGCCTACCAGCCGGTCGTGCCGGCGCTTTTATTCCGGGAGCGAGAAGTTGCCGGATCACGCGTGTCACGTAACCATCCACCGTAACAGATCAACCCTCTTCGTGAACGAAAGTTGCTCCCCCCCCCACCCCCCCCCCCCACCCCCCCGCACCGCCGAAAGTTTCCCATTTATCGAGGCCCGGGGAAAATCTATTTGGCTCGCTATCTGTTTACTAACTTTTAATTGCACTGCTCGGATTATTTGTGGCCACGCGGATTGGGACGCGGTGGATCGGCGGTGTCGATGTAATTGCATTCCTTGGTATCGATAAAAGTGCTGCGGCTCCTCTCATGTGGAGTCACGGCTGGCCGTTGCTTGATTGCGGATCTCTGGTTGCAAAGGGGTGGGCTTTAGCTGGTCGTGAAGTTGGAAATAAATTTGGGCGGGGGTGGTTTTGTCGGGTGCAGAGGGTGTGGAATGTTCGGGGTAATTTTTCGAGGGATTTGGGCTTCGGAAAGGGAGGGAATTTTAAGGGGGCCGGGTTTAGGGGTTGAAATTGCTTGAGGTGTTTTGGTGATTCTGGTGAGGGTGACTGATATTAGGATGATGTAGTGATAAATGAATATTGAATGTTACGGAAGGTTATAGGTTGGAAGCTTAAGGGGTCTCCCTACCTTGGCGAAAGAAAAATTATGCGAAATTTGGGAATTTTTTCAAACAAAACCATTTAATATATTTACTTCCAACTTTGTGGCTTTATTTGTCAATCTTTAGAGAATGTGGGAAAAAAATTGTATGCAGAAATAGTGGTTATATCCGGAGTTATAGTTCTTCAAATAGAGCGCCTTACAAAAATCATATGCGCATGGTTAGCATAAAATCAGCTGTTGTAGTTGTCTGAAATAGAAAATTTAAAAATTTGTGTAATCTGTATGAGCGTAGCTATCGTCTCAACTATATTAAATGAGAAATACTGAAAAGAAGAACAAATGGCAGCGTCTAAAATAGACATCGATTTCTGCAAAAAATTCGTTGGTTTTTTATGTCGTCAAAATTCTAATTTTGCAAAAAGCGACTTAGTTATAGTAACAACGAGAATGGGACATATACTGAAGATATATACCAAGTTTGAAGTAAACCAATTCGAAAAACATCATTTTGAGAAAAACGCGTTTAAAGTTTTATGTACGACTTTTTTTAATAATTTTTTTTTTAAATGTTGCCTGAATACGTGCAAATATTGGCATAAAGTTTTCAATTAATATAATTTGAAGATTTCTCCTAAAAGAAATTCCCAAATATCCCGATCCTTGTCAGGCCGTCAAAGTAGGGAGACCTCTTAAATAAATTTGGGGGTAATTTGTACGTAATTAGGAAGCTTTGGTTAATTTGAGGGAATTATAAACGAAGAAACGTTTGAGGTAATGGATAGCTGATCTTGTGACATTGATATGTAATACAGGATTGATACAGGAAGATAATAGATTCGATAGAACAGATTGCGTGAGGGGAGTGAAGTGTATGGGAGCAAGGAGAAGAGGTCAATATATGGTCAGCCTTATGATACTAATACGATTGGGGGTAATCTCTCCGTAATTGAAGTCCTTGTAGAAAATATTATAAGTGCCAAAAATCAAATTCTAAATTATAGTACTACCATTGGCACGTAGAACATTTGCCAATAATTTTTTTTAATTTTCGCACATAGTGTTTTTTATAAGGACTCTTTAATTCTTCATACGAGTATTATATAAAAAAATGAGTCGAGTAAAGATTATTCAAATTGATGGAAACTTTAAGAAAATTCACAAGAATTTTACAGTAATTTCAACTACGATTTTTAATTTTGCATCTTTGTGTTTGTTTTTAAGGGTAGTATAAGTTTTTCTTTTCTAGATACTAAGAAAAGCTTAAGAAAATTATGCTGATGCCATCAACATATACTAAATGAACTTTTCTCACTCGAAATAGTGAAACAACTATTATAATTATTTAAAAAACCTTTGATTTTCGAAACGACGAGCATTTAAATACCCATGCTACTCTTTTCATCTCACTCTCATATTTCTAGAGAATTAAACTGTCATTTCGTATACAAAATAAGGTTTTGTTTGTTTCCTAAGTTATATTTCTGAAGCTTTGACCGGTAAGGACTTTAACTTCAACGTCCCAATTTGTAATTCAAATTTTCTGAGACGCTCGTAGGACAAGGACTTCATCAAGTTGAAAGCAACCAATCCCAAAATCCCAATTCCGTGCTAGAGATAATAAAATTGAACACTACTCACGTATAATAAAGTAGCTCTGCTCCCGGAAACGTTTCCAACTCGACTTGCGTTACGATTCACAATGGCGGCTGTATCTTAGAATCTTCCCTTTCCGGTTAAACGATGCAATGCTCGTCGTCTCGATTTATTCCACAGACGATGCACAAGTTTCGCAGAACTGTATAGACTATAAACAAACTATCTACGTACGCTTGAAAAGCTGAGTGTGCTTTAGCTATTAAATGTATGAAGGTGGCTGACAGTGAGTGCTAACAAGGAAACAAGGGGTACCACAAGTCTAAACAATACATTAAAAAAAGGGATTTTTTTGGAATCTATTTTCACAGCTACATTCCTTATTAGAAAATTCATAATTTTTCCTGTTTCTCACCCTCAATTTTGAGGGCTGTTTTCACCCATTCAACACGAATGTTAGTTGATAAGAAAAGTACGTGTCAAATATTTTTGTTAGAACTACTTTCTATCAAAGTCGCATCAAAATCGGCTTATTTATACATGTCGTTTTTTTTTTGCATTTCTGCATTCACACCCCCAAGAAAGGTGCCATTTGATAAGAAAATAATCCCTGAAAAAGTTTATTGTAATCGGACAACAGGAAAAGGTGCCGACCAGGCCTTGAAGTTTAGAATTCAGCAATTTTTTTAATATAAAGAATTACTCAAAAATGGTAAGCCCTATCGAAATTTTGTTCAGATAATTTTAAAAGAGCATTTAATTTTCTACAATTACTGTATATATAATTTTTTTGTACTTGCAACCATTTTTTAGATAATAGCGTTTGAATATAGAGGTTTGCGCTTCACGCGTCCTACCTGTATCGCCGACCTCTCTATATTCAAACGCTATTATCTAAAAAATGGTTGGAAGCATGAAAAACTTACATATACAGTAATTGTAGAAAATTGAAAGCTCTTTTAATGTTATTTGAAGAAAATTTCGATAGGGCTTACCATTTTTGAGAAATTCTTCGAATTCAAACCATTGATGAATTCTAAACTTTAAGGCATCCTTTCCAGTTGTCCGATGGCAATAATCTTTTTCAGAGACTATTTCTTTATGAAATGGAACCATATTAGGGGGTGAGAGCAAAAGAAATCTACCCTATTGTACGCGTATACAGCTGAAGGCTTGTCGATATGTACTGAAGATTCAGATCATCTTGTCCCATTCCTGTTCGAGGGTAACCACGCTGGTTGGTCGTTCAGCAATAACTTTCAGCTAGGAGAGGGTAATTCTCAGGTATACACCCTTCGCGTGAGGTGTTTGCAAATTCCCTTGTTTACATTCGTAATCCCCCTGCAGCCCGAAAAGGCCACACAGTCACCATGAAGCTATTACACAATATCATATAATAACTGTCACTCCCAGATCTCCCTCTATCCATCTATTTCGTAGAACACTTTTTGCATCCTCTTTTCCATCAGCCGAACGTTAATTTTATAACAAAAATTTTATTCCGAGCTAAAGAATACTTCATCCGTGGAATAGTAACACTAATATAATAGTCTACTATATTATTATTATAATAATAATTAACTTCAACCCCTACGTCAGTCTGGACCAAATTTCCCACCCTGTTCCACGTGGTTCGAGCGTCTTTGGCCTCCAGCAGGCAACGGAGGCAAGGGTGGCGAGATTTTCCCATCCAGGTTCGAGGAAACAGAGTGAAAAAAGGTGCACTCCGTGGGAATTGGAGCATGACATTCGAGAACGAATGTGCTTTCTCACGGGAATACTCGTCGCAATGGCTGCGCTGTGGTCTTTACCTAAAGTGCAACCGTGGCATACATCAGCGCCGGTGCACCATAGCGCGCAGGATACCTGCAAGGATTGTCCTGTGAGCTCCTCGACGCTGGCCGGGGGCAATAGACCCGTCGTCACGTCTTTGTTTATCCCTGGGAATTGGCCTGCCTTCGAGGGGTGCACCGAGGGTTTGAGAGCCAAGTTTCCGCAAATTGTGGGTGAAACTGTGCATCGAAATTTTTAGTATTTGACTGCTCTCTAGTCCCCGGACGTTCTGCTAACCAAATACCACTCGCGCATTATAGTCACTGGTGAGTGGATATTGGACGCGGTCCCACGGCTGGCTGAAATGTAATCGTTTCCCTTTGTCTGGCGGCGCGGAAGGTTGGCAGTGGACAGCTGTATCGCGAGGATCGATGGAGGAAGAAGTTGTCTTGTAAGATTTATGGGCGCGCAGGATGCTGGTGTTGTTGGTAGTCAGCGTTTTTCTTGCGAGTGCCATCTTGGAAGAAGTGGGACAGGAACTACAGGAAGATGTTTCGACGGTTTGGTAGCTGCAGAATTGGAATGCTCGAGTGAATTTTTCACTATAATAAGGTAGTTGACCCAATCCTCGATAACTTAGCGGATTCTTTTCGGTAAATTACGCTCAAAACTGAAAGAAAAGAAAACAAAATTGTTTCTAATAGTCGATTTATGTATTCATTTAATAATTAAAATTTGTAATAACATGTGTAGAGCTTTGTTTATCCTTAAAAATTGAATTTGTAAAAAAATATCGAAGGACTTAATGACCGATAACTCCATTTTGACGTCGATACTTAATATCTTACCTTTTTCTTGTTATTCGTTCTCTTCCTAAGCTCTAAGAATCTTTTTCCCACTCAAACTAATTTATTTTTCGTCACGCGTGCCTTAAACGATACGTAGTTTGTAGACAATATGGCTAACGATATTCGAGATATACCGAGAATCTGAATGAGCTACTTTTCATCATTTTTTTTGTTTATTAATGTGATTTATAAATCTTTTTAAAATTCATGATATATGTAGATAAAGACTCAAATATTAATTTGCAATTTGATTTTTTACACAATATTGTTCAAAAACCTTATAAAATCTCAATATTAATTCAAATCATCGACGACTAGGTACCTATCAGTGACTGGGCCAACTACCTTAGTGGTGCTGAAATCTCCCTTAACAATAAAAATAAATGTGTTATTAAAATATAACTCTCATTAATCTTAATCTTTTTGTAAAGCTTGAATTCTTTATTTTAGAAATCAATTTGGGGAAGACTAGGGTTTGTCGGTTTTTATAAACCGGGTTTAAAAACCGGTTTTTATTTATGAATTTGTAAAATTCGAAAACCGGTTTTAAAATTTAATAAACCGGTTTTATATATTAGAATTAATATGCAGAAATGAATGAATTATTTAATTAATAACTTTAACATTTTTACTTGAAATCGCCTCGGACACAAGCATATTGTAGTAGGTAGGTAACAGTTTAGTCATTACTGTAAAACTAATCTTCAGGAGTTCATATTTTCTGAAGAAAAATACTAAATGGAATAAAGATTTATAATTTGGTACCACTGCAAAAGATTAATATTTTGTGCGGATTTTAGTTTAGTTTTTTTTTCATTTGGTTTTGAATGCAGTCTATTTGACTGTGTTATAGTTTTGTGCATCCATAAATATTAAATGAACTCAAAATTTGTATGGATATGTACGGATTTTAGTTAATTTAATTTTTATTTATTTATTTGGTTTTGTATACATAGATAGAGTATATTTTATTTTGTTATATTTTTGTAATTCCATAAATATTAAGGAAACTGAATATTTTTAAAGTAACTACGAATATTTATTAACTATTTTAATTATATATTTTTTGTGAAAATTCGAAAACCGGTTTAACCGGTTTTTTAGGAATAGTGGAATTCAAAAACCGGTTTTTTCAAAAGTCAATTTTTGTATAAACCCTAGGGAAAACTGAGACGAAAACTGTCGCTCTGATTCTTTAATTAAATAACATTGTTATTTCTACTCTAAATTCGTTTTTTATAAACACACTGAAGCATCTCAATGCCATATATTATATTCCATAAGATGCCTAATAAAATAAATTCTACGAAAGTAACCAGGAGAGTGGAATATCACCGGAAAAGCCACCTTGTGACCTGTGAATTAACTCCTAATAATTTACTTTTTCCATTTACTGACCGGCCAACACTCGGGACACCGTGTCAACTGGCTCGATCGGAATCGTATATCAATTCCACTCGCAGTGGCGGTCTTCTGTTTCACCGTCATTCACTGCGCATCGTGAAAGGACATCGAGCATAGAGCAGGATAAAGCCTCGTCGATCCTCGAGCCATTCAGACCTCGAAACAAAGATCGAAAAGTGATACCGCGGGGAGCCAGTTATGCCCTGACTTTTTCCAATCTCTGCACCCCTCTGGTGCTCGCCCGAACATGACGAGAAAAAAGGAGAAGAAAATCGGGGGTTGGTCTCTGTTTTCGTTATAGATGAATGTCTGCAACGAGGATCGAAGCACCGCGCAGATTTCCAGATGGGTCATAGGAAAATAGGGTTGGCCGGGGATTTGTTTCGCCTTCTGAGGATTTTCAACCTATATTTCTTTGCCTGGCGGCATCCGTTATTCCTTACTTTATCCAGCAAGCTCCCGATGCTTAGAAAGCTCGGAAAAAATTCACGAACCTTCAATCCAGTTTTTAAATCCACTTCTGAAAAATAATTGCATTCCATGGAAAGATTTTAGCATGGAAAACTCGGAAAATACTTGGAAAATACTTAGAATTCGTAGACAAAGATTTTCTTCCACTTGACTTTTTATTTTCAAAGATTTAGTTTCCATAGTTTGGATTCTAGGGAACGTAATTTGATAATTTTTCTAAAGTTTGTTTTAATAATACATCCAGCAAATTTTCTTCGCCTAACTCCGTAGCCAGTGAATTAATTACTGGCAGCGATTTAAGTTTCCCAGTTTATGGGATGCGTTCCTGAGTACACCAGCGGAAGATGATGCGCAAGATAATCAAAGTTTCATGCAAATTACCAGCACGGTGGTATCGATACATCGGCGCGAGCAGCGTAGGTGCCTCGTCGGGATTCGAAGGTAACTGGATAAATAGCGATTATGGGTAATTAGGTGGATTTCAGATAAGGCTCGTTATTCGCACGGAAACTGCGAAAATTGTATAAAATCGCGATCGCTCCGAGCTGATATTACCGTTTTACCAATCGATATCTAAGCTAGAACGAACCTACTTTGAATCGAACTAAAAAATAACCTACACTGTGGAGCATAAAGGAATTGCTAATTAGTAGAAATAAGGGATTTCTAGGTGAGATTTTACGAATACATACAATGCTCCCAATTGGGGATTAGTAGAAATAATATAGCAAAAAGTAATTTGTTTAGAAAAGTGGGGTGGTTGATTTGGGGATAAAACTAAAAGTAGTTAACAGATTAAACGTTTTAAATTCAAGTGTAATCTCATTAATCGAATTTTCTAAAATTTAAAGCAATTTGTTTATGGAGATCAGGATTATTTAACGAGGAAGAGTGTGTTGCTTTCGAATTGGCTTGTAGTTAAAAATAAAATCATTTGAATTTATATTCGAATTTATAATATAAATAGAATACTAATAATCGATAATCAATTTAATAAAAAACGCACGACACACACTTTAAGCATACAATAATTCCACTGAAATCATGTAAATATGAATGTGCAATTAATAAAGCGGGTGATATGGAGCAAGTAAATTATTCGTCGAGTAGAACTCGATTAAATATCGTACAATCAATCATCGATTACGTGCCAACTAATTATTAGTACAATGGAATTCAAATATTAGTCAATTACATGCTACGCTTGGATTTTAATAGTAAATTAATTACACGAGTATCAAAATAATCCCAATGGTATTACGGTGCAGGTAACTGAGCAATTCTCCCCTAAAATTCTACGTGTAATCGAAGTATAACGTAGAAAATAAGTTCTCTTAGTTAATACACAATTTGGTGGCAATTTTAATTTGATGGAAATTAGTGTTTCTCAATATTTTATTCGAGGGGATAATTTATTTTCAATGTGCTAGCAGTTGCTCAAGATCTCACCGTGCATTGAAATAAACATAGAAGAGACAGACTTTTGAATACAGAAAAGACTGAGGAAAGCCTAGGTGAACGTTTGTACGTGTTGAAGATAAATGGATCCTCCACTATAAATGGTTTATTTCGTGCGAGGGGTGAAACCACCATTATTTATTTCAGCATCTCCGACGCGGCATATGCGCGAGAACTCCATCGCTTTTCCGAATCTTTTTCCTGCCACAGGCTGTATCACTCATATTATTCGTAAGATCTTATTTATCGAATTTCTGGTTGTACAATTTTACTGTATTTTTCATTGGGAAGTGTTGTATAAACTCGGTGATGGGTGTGCGGATAATAATACAGAGGTTATTCACTCGAACAATATTTATTGAAGAGGATTTTCAAAATAACAGCCACCGAGAGTTAAAATAATATAGAGCTGTGCATGTCTGACTATAGGCGAACCTTTTCCACTTGAATTTCCCTTAAGCCATCGTATAAAAATACATTTTCGAGATTATAATAGGGACTTTAAAAACACATATTACTAGCAATTTTACTTAGCAATACTCAAACACTTTTTTGTTAAACATTTCTGGAGCAGATTAACGTTTATTTCTATGTAATTTGAAATTAATACCTATCGAGAAGCAATATAAGTATTATCACAGTAATAGTTGTTTGTGGCCTGAGATTAATTAAAAGGTTACCCATTATTTTAAAAAAAGTGAATTTTAATTCCCCTGAATATGAACAATAAATAATAAAAAAAATTGTTCTGTGATTCTTGGGAAGAATATTCTCCCATCTATTTTTGAATTATATAATAAATGGAAAATGGAAAATGGTTAACTCTCATGGAATGCTAAGCAGGGCACTTCATCGAGATTTTCAAGTGAAATTATTGGTAACTTTGTGAATACATTGAAAGTTCGTATTAATCTCGGCAATTTTTGCGTGATATAATTCTCAAGATGTAATAAGCCAGTGGTCGACCACGCTGTTGGAGCGGGTCGGAATGGTAAAAGGGCAGCGCGAGTGAAACTAGTCCGTCCATAGTCAGACACACTTTCTGCCCCATATTTTCCAACTTTGTCATAATATCCTCGTGTATTTTCCATTTCCCACGAAATAAGAATAAGCGAAACTTTAAATCTTCTAAAAATTTAGTATATTCGCAGTAAATTTTACGCCAAAGTAGTTCGCAACATTATATAACATCCCCAATGCATATACTACTTTCAAACTTGCTTCGAGCAATAATTATCGATTACGAACAATTCTATTCTCAAAACTCTCTATAAAGGGGCCCGGATGCAAGAAATATTTTTGGGCCCCAAACAATTTCTCAACGGTCAAAAAGCATAAGAACTTTTCACATAACGAAATCACGAAGAAAAGGATAATAATAAAAATAATAAAGAGAATAACATATAAAAATAAAAGAAATTAAAAACTAGCCATTAACATATTTAAATATACGACTTTTTTATTGCCATATCATTAATAATATTAAATTATTATATTATTATATTAGAAATTATGTTCTAATTGCTTCTTCTCTTAATTTGAACCAAATAAAAAAAATTCGTTACTATTCTCTTTCTTTTTTATTTACATTAAGCTCTTCAAAAAGACTTCAAAAGTCTATTTTCTGATTTAAAGTACAACAGCTGCCCAATAATTTAAACCCATGATTCCAGAATATTCCCCTCGCAAACTTCCACAGACTACCACAGAATGTTAACTATCAAAGATGAAAGGTGATCACTCTGACAATATCCTCACCTATTAATCATTACTTTTAAGTACATTCCCTCCCGAATAAATCTTTATTTACGAACCTCCCTGCGTGATTCCACCTCGCGACTTTTAGACGTTCCAGTATTTATCACGAATTGGAAGTATGTTGTTTCAGCATTTCTCATTTAAAATTACCTCTGGAACCCCCTGAAGATGTATTGGCAATTTCCTTCTGGTACACTATGCATAATATTGGTGTTTGCGGGATGCAAGAGGCAACAGTGTGCCCGTCGCGCTCTCATTTTATTCATATCACTTTAAGGGATCGCGACCCCGAACATCCCTCTGTATTATTCACGCGGCGCAGGTGTCGGTGGGGTTCTGCGAGCAACTCAGCCCGAATAAACGTTTCGTCAACTTGACCCAACTGCGCCTCGTAGCTTGTAATTGATAAACGAGCCGGTCGTGCGAATATATTCGCCACGTCCTGGATATTTCGCAGGCAGTTGCCACGAATGTCGAAGATCGTCGCCCCTTCGCCTTCACTTTTTGTTGGCCGACAGGAAGTCAGTGGTCAAACCTGGGTCTATTTTATTTAGGGCTGAGTTTCTGTGGATTAATATTTTTGCAACAGAATTGGTCTCCGTTTCAATTTCAACTCCGTGTTTTGGATTTCTCAAAATGGTAGAGATGTATTATTAAGTTTCAGGGTTGTTAGATTTTTTAGGGTTTTAATTGTATTTGGGGGATTTTGAGAAGAGAATTGACAAGTTAGAAACGGGAAGTTTGTTGCAAAATTTCTGGTAACCTATTATTAATTTCTCAAGTCTTTAAAAGTATTAAGTTTTTCAAAATCATACAAATTTCTCTAATAATAATAAAGGGACTTTGTTAAAGTGTGAAATGAAGAGTGAAACTCAGACAAGGTTAAATTATTTATTATAAATAGATAGGGATTCTATAATGAACTTATTATATCATAAATAATTTATATAAATATGTTTATATTTTTGAATATGTGTATGAAATAATATATATTCCATTAACTATATAAACTAAATCTATATTGATATATAAATAATTTATATATCAAGAGAATAATATTCAATAAGAAGCTTATGTATATATAAATTATTTATTTAATAAATCAAAATTTATCTTTTTGAATATCATAATCTATTAATAAATCTTTCGAACTTGATAATATATAGATTATTTATGGGTTCGTCGAATTAATAATTAATTTAGTTCAATATGTCCCATAAATCTATCAATAATAATTTAAATTGGATCAATAAATATATGTAGGTATATAAATTATTTATATATATATATATTTATGTATTTATTATATAGATATTAGTCTATATATTAATAGTAGTAATAAGGTAGTAATAAGGAATTAAATAATTTTTATTATTTAACAGTGTCCACGTATCAGCCACAATTGGACTTACCAAATAATTATTTTCTGGAGGAGGTAAGTTTTAAAAATTCAGCACTTGGTTACTCGGATATCCGAGGGGAAGCAATTAATAATTTTTGCAAATATCGGCGCGCCTGATTATGCAGCGGTTTAATCCGTTTTAATATCGAGTCGCTAAAACTCGTCTCAGCAGGATCCGAGGAAGCGGATTAACGCAGCGCGTCATTTTCTGGATTAAACCAGAAACACTGTGCCTCCACTTCCTCCTCGCCCTTCGCATTTTTCTCCCATTACCAAGGAATTCCAGTCCTCACCATCACTAGCAGAGGCCGTTCAATTAATTCTCCGTGACAATTAAAAGCTGAAGAGTGGGGTAACAGCGGATTTGCAAACGTTTCATTCTTGCTCGACGAAAAGTATTAAAATGAAGCGAATCATTGGGGATTCGAGATGTACTATTATTTCCACTTGTTTTTCTCTTATACAAATTGTGGTATTTGTGAAAACTACTAACCCTACAGCACACTTCGTTGCAGGAACGTTGCATAACCGTTGCAGTACATTGCAATGTTGCCGTTTGGTTGCAGGTTGCATTACAATATTACTGCAACATTGTGGAAACATTGCCGTGGAATATTGCAATGGACACGTTTGTGCAATGTTCCTGGAATATTGTGCACACATTGCCGTGCAATATTGCAATGACTACGTTTGTGCAACGGTTCGGGGACATTCTGTGCAATGTTTCTGCAACGTTCCTGCCACAAAATGTGCTGTGGGGGTAAATGAAGTTGATGGGTTATAAAATGTAATTAATTTTGAAGAGTTGAATAACGAATATTGAAAGAAATTTAAAAATTCTTATAGTAGAAATATTTTTACTTTAGTGTACAATGATAAGAATTCAAAAAGAAGGATTACATATAGAATTAAGACTAAAAGTTAAACTGAAACAACAATTAAAACTAAGGATAGAAAAAAAATTAAAATAAATAAAATAAAAACAAAGCTGAATAAAAGCTGAAGCTAAAATTAAAATTAACAAGGAGAAAAGTATGACCAGGTGGAACGGAGAAATGCTTCTTTAGAGGCCATACATAACAGAAATGGGAATATTATATTATTTAATCCAAAGGATATAAAAATTGAGTTACGAATTGTTTGCTGATTTTAATATTTAAAGATCTACTCTGTTTTGAAGGGTCCCACTACTTTGAAGCTCTAAAAATAGGGCACATTTTCGAGAATTTTTTAAAAGAAAAGTATTGAGTATTGTTATTCCAAACTTTGTTTGTTTATTAATTGTTTATTAACCCCCTCTTATTACTACCACTATAACTTTGACCAAAATTATTATTATTGCATAAAAAAAATTGAACACATTCTTCGAATGTCAATTAACAAGCATACAAAGTTTCAAACTCCAATACTCAATACATTCCTTTTAAAAAATTCCCTAAAACGTGCCTTATTTTCAGACTTCTGGTCAAACTAGGGACACGCCACAAAGAAAATGCGCGAGTTCGTAGCCTGGCCCTATTGGGAAATTAGAACGTGGAACGAAGGTGACCGTTAGACTCGTAACTTCTAGTTTCTAAATGTAATGAACGCCCCCTTAGTTCACGGTGCCATTTAAAGCCAGAGTCAGTTGGAATCTTGTTTCAGACGATAATCCTGCCACATCTCCTGCATCCTAGCCTGAAAATTAGAGTCCCAGTTCGTTCGTTTTCCGTGGTAATTGCAGTCGACCCACCCCCATTGCGTGTCTTCAACAGACACCCCCTTTCCCCCCACAGTGTCTAAGATTAATTTACCATTCGTCAGAGCACGCACGCAGCTCTCGCGTTGTTGGCACGCCTCGCCATTTTACCCTGCTGAAACCCCCACGAATTTATCGAATCCAACCCCTCGCTGCCAGCTTCCAGTCTCCAACGTGCCTCGAATTTTTCCATCCCCCCCCCCCCCCCTCGTCTTCAAGGGCAGAAGGGATCTTGCGTTATTCAGCTCCCCTTTTCTCAACCCCCCCCCCCCCAACGCCGCTACTGTGTTTGCTCTCGAGACGGTGGGTTTGAACTAAGAGTTAGACACCACTTGATCTTGTTTCGTTGCTGACTTAAAGTATCAGGAGACGAAGTTCGGCGAAGAATACGCTAGCTGCCGCTGGGACAAGCTGACAAATGGCGGATTACAGGGAATTAGGATTGCAAATGGCGGCGGAGCGGCACGTCCAGGGGGAGGATTCGGGATCCCATCGAAATTTCAAGCGGGGAAATTAACAGCTATCAGAAATGGGAATATATATAATTTATTAATAAATATATTAAAGGTATTTAGAGCTGTGGATTTTCTAATAGATATTATATATATATGTAATATGTACATTGGACAGTTTAGCTGTGTACGTGTCAAGAATGTTGACCAAATTTGAATTCGAAATTAGGGTGATATATAAATAAGCTTCTTGTTGTCTATTATATATTATAATTTATATATTAATACAGATTTAGTATATTTATTTAATGGAGTATATGTTATTTCATACACATATTCATAAATATAAACGTATATATATAAATTATTTATTATATAATAAGTGCATTATTGAATACCTATTTTTTATATAGATATTATTTATAAATATATACATGCTTAAATAATCTATTATTATATAAATAATTTATAGTAGAATGTCCCCTTAATATAATTATATATATGTATATTTTTTAATATAATTATATATATAATTATATATATGTATGTAATTATATTAAGGGATCATTCTACTATAAATTATTTATATAATAATAGATTATTTAAGCATGTATATATTTATAAATAATTTCTATATAGAAGATAGGGATTCAATAATGTACTTATTATATAATAAATAATTTATATATATATATATATATATATATATATATATATACGTTTATATTTATGAATATGTGTATGAAATAATATATATTCTATTAAATAAATATACTAAATCTGTATTAATATATAAATTATTTATGTATTGAATGTCCCCTTAATATAATTATATACATATATATAATTATATTAAGGGGTCATTCTACTTTGATCGGTCGAAAAATTAGGTTATTTTTGAAGATTCTTTTCTCAGTGAATACAACATATAATGAAATAAATCTTTTGGGTATTTATTAAGCTACCATTATATTATACAAAAAAAATTTAAAACATTTTTTAATTTGTTTTAATTGTTTTTTACAGCATCAATATGGCACCTAAAAAAAAAGTATATTCGTGGCGCAGGTGATTTCCCGGCACAGGCTTATCTGAAACCAAAAATTCGAGAAGATTCTTAATCTGTATGAGTGTCGCTATCGCCCCTAGCAAAATTAACATTTTTTGTTGAAAAGTAACAAAATGGCGACGATTTGAAAAATAAGTTTGACAAAACACATCCAAAGGTATGTTTTCTCGGGCATTCCTTGAGAAAAATCTTGGTTATTTTTCGACAAAAATTATTAATTGAGCTGCGGGCGATAGCGACACTCACACAGATTAAGAATCTTTTTGGATTTTTGGTTTCAGATAAGCCTGAGCCGGGAAATCACCTGCGCCACGAACACATCTCTTTTTTTAGATGCCATATTGAAGCTATAAAAAAACATTTAAAACAAATTAAAAAAAACTTTTTTATTTTGTGTTTCTTATAGTATAAGAGTAGCTGAACAAATTCCGAACAGATTTATTTCATTACACGTTGTATTTATTCGGGAAATTTTTTTTAAAAGTCTTAAGTCACTACTTCGCTGAGTTAGAAGTTGTTTAAAAAATACAGTAACCTTTGCCTGATTTCCAACAACTTCGACATCCCATATTTTTTAAACAGTTACAAAACCAGTAAAATGGTAAGGGCCCAAGGTTGATCGATGGAATGATCGAAAATGAAGCTCTCAAATTAACTACCCCATTGGGAAGAATGGCTATATAATTATTTGGAGCAGTATAACACCGACGAAATTCCTGGATGGCGTGAAATATGAAAATAGGAAAATCCCAGAGAGAAGATTGAAGGTTTTGAAAGCGCTGCCCGACATTTATAACGCCTCTGATAAACAGCGAGATATCCACGATATCCGATGGACGTTTATTAAACTTCGCGTCGCGGACAAGCGTAACAGCCGTCTAACGGAAATTGATAAATTCTTGCCAGTAATTGCCGCTCTTAATCGCCGCGTATTTACTCAATTAAAGTCGATATCCAACGGCGATGTTAAATTAACGCTTAACTGATCGTAAATCACTGGAACTCGGCTTGAATAATTCCATCCCCTGACTCAAGATCTTCTCTCCGCTTGAAGCGCAAAAACAATGCCCCTTTCTTTTATTTGTCTTTAAATCAGAATTAGTATAGGCACTTTATAAGTAACAGAAAATAGTTTGACGAATGATTTACACAGTTTCGGTGATTCCCCGGCGAAGAAATTCCCAAAGACACATTTCACGCCGCGTTGGCTACGCTTTCTTGGCAAATTCAACAAATATCCTTAATTACACCGCCCCGGGAACTTGAAGACACAAAGTTCCCGTGGAATGCGCTCCGAAGCTATGGAGAATCCCAATTCTCAGGTAGACACAATGGTAACGCTCGTGGTATTAATTATATGAGCGAAGTTTCGCAATTTAACGTAAGAGATCGCGGAAAATGCGATCGTATCGCGCGAGGTGCTACCCCCCAGACGCTCGAAACTTCGTATCGCTTTAAAGACCGATTTGCTTAAATAATCACGCGCGTTTGCTTTAACTAAAGACTTCAATTTTCACCCCTCTGCTGTTGGATGAAAAATTCATGAACGCTTCGTTCACTTATTTAAGCGAAACACTACTTAGGAATTAAGATGTGGAACGAGATTTCGCCACGAGAAAAGGGAAAAGTCTGACTAGTATTTATTGTATGATTAGGTTTAATGTAGCAGACTCAGAAGAGAATTAATTGGAATCACACTCGCACCTTGCATTTGGCATATATTTATGCTATATAAGGGTTGACCAGGAAGAAAGCTGAAGGTGAACCCACACCTAATGAAACGTAGACCATACTTGACTCACAAGGAGAGGTTCCCAGGTGTCCGCCTTCGATTGTTTTGAATTTTGGATATGTTTTAGAGGAACAAAAAATAAGAAATACGTGTTTTTTTATTTTGGCCCGTTTGCATGTTTAGGGGGTAAAACCACCCCTCAAAGTTCATAAAAATAGTTGGTGCCCGCCTCCGATTGCTTTGAATTTTGGATATGTTTTAGAGGGCCGAAAAATAAAATATACGTGTTTTTTCATAGCGGTCCATTTTCATATTTAGGGGGTGAAACAAACCCCTAAAGTTATAAGATTTTCAGGTGTTCATCTCCGATTGCTTTGAAGTTTGGATATGTTTTAGAGGACCAAAAAATAAGAAATACGTGTTTTTTTATTTTGGCCCGTTTGCATGTTTAGGGGGTAAAACCACCCCTCAAAGTTCATAAAAATAGTTGGTGCCTGCCTCCGTTTGCTTTGAATTTTGGATATGTTTTAGAGGAACAAAAAATAAGAAATACGTGTTTTTTTATAACGGCCCGTTTTCATATTTAGGGGGTGAAACGAACCCCTAAAGTTATAAGATTTTCAGGTGTTCATCTCCGATTGCTTTGAATTTTGGATATGTTTTAGAGGATCAAAAAATAAGAAATACGTGTCTTTTTATTTTGGCCCGTTTGCATGTTTAGGGGGTGAAAACACCCCTCAAATTTCATAAGAATAGTTGGTGCCCGCCTCCGATTGCTTTGAATTTTGGATATGTTTTAGAGGACCGAAAAATAAGAAACACGTGTTTTTTATAGCGGCTAGTTTTCATATTTAGGGGGTGAAACCACCCCCCAAAGTTCATACGGGGTACAAAATTGTGTTGAGTAAAACTTGATATAAATTTAATTTGCGGCATATCTTGCTGTATGGACGATGTTCTTGTCGTCAGTAACCGTTATTAGGGGGTAACTATGAGGGGTGGTTTCACCCCTTAAACATGCAAATGGGCCAAAATAAAAAGACACGCATTTCTTATTTAAATAAAACATTTGTATTTAAATAAAAGTTTCGACTAACGAATGAAGGTTAAAAAAATGGTTCGTCGAATAAAGTTAAAGATGAAAAATTTAATCGACGCTGAAGTTGAAACTCGACAAATAAAAAAATTAACTTTATTCGTCAAATCATCTAAACTTAAAGTAACTTTTATTTTATCCGTTATTTAAATAATTTTTTATTCAGTTAATGCCCAACTTCGATTGAACCCAGCCGAGAGCTTAACCAAAATAGTAATTCCCCAGCCAACGTACCGACTATTTCAAATTCGATATAGTAGAATATAGGTACACCTAACACACTCAACATGACTAATCACTCTAGCAATTATTAATAATTATTACTGAATTCCAATGCATGGTAAATGTGCCAGGGATTCGTGGACACCCTCGAAAATGAATGAAAGAGCTTTCAGGCGTGCGTAACTAGGTCACACACGCAAATAGTGAACGAAAAACGGAAGCACGTACTCACGGTGCGTAAAGAAATGCTAACTTCAGTGTCTACCGATTATTTCTACTTCGCTGAGGATACGCCCCGAGCGTGAACATTCCACTAAAGAGAGATGTGCCCAGGACGTCCCTAAAGGGTAGCTACCCTTCTATACCGCGACCTGCTGTTCCACTTTGGCCATAGCCGTGCGGAAATCAACTCTCGCTATACCGCCGCTGTGCTTTCCCAACGCCTATGAGCGTTCAACGCACGTGACGAGCCGATTGAAGAACACTTGACACGGGGATGCACCTTTGGGGTTGCAATCGTGAGGGTGAATGAATTGTTCGAGGAAGAGCGAGTCGAAAAGGGAAAATAAAGTGTTCGCGAACGAGGCATATTTAGTTTTATCAAAAAATTGATTATATTGTTATATGAAAATTTTCACGATTTCTTGGTCGTTTCGAGAGTGATTAAGTGTCTAATTAATTCGGAAAAAGTCACGGGGCCTAGCGGTCGTGCCAGTATTGGTAATAAATTAGCCAGAGACTGTGAATACGAAATGAACGAGATCAGCCTAGTTGGGTGAAATATGGAGACACGTTTCGGTGGTCATCGAAATTCACGGCGTGCAAGCGATTTCATGCAAATTTCGATTCGTACAGAGAAACAATATTTAGCTTAACGATAGCCGTG
The DNA here is from genome assembly GCA_947577245.1 of Andrena bucephala. NCBI lineage: Eukaryota > Metazoa > Arthropoda > Insecta > Hymenoptera > Andrenidae > Andrena > Andrena bucephala. The sequence continues at coordinate 4,858,096 of OX387718.1, read as the reverse complement.
CGCCTGCACGTTTTGCAGTTATTATTCCTGCGTGCTGCGATTTGATTCTTCACGTGGCATTGATAGGAATCGACCGTAAAAAAAACATGCACCGTCTCGCTTCGCTGCGGATTTGAATTAATTAACGGTATCATATCCAAGAAATTCCGTTTCTACGATCTTGGAAATGTGGAGTCGTACATTATTTGTGTAGGTAATTTACACGTTTGGGAAATATGCTTCTTTTGTTTAATTTCTATATTTCTGAGGAGAAACATAAATTTTTATTAGCAAGGCTCTAAGCAAGGCTGACTAATTTTGTAGAAAAATGAAAATTGAATTGTCGGAAATCGAAGGCAGTGTAATTATTTAATTTTCTTTTTCAGATCCAAGGATGGAGAATCATGAGTTTCTATGAGGGAGAATATTTAACATTTTGACGACTGCATTGAGGCGAGTCCAAACTCCAATCTCGTATTTTTCAGCAATTTTTGGTGTTATAAATTTCCATAGAATCCTGTAGACTAATGTATAAATTTTAATAGAGAGATCGGTGTCGAGTGCACGGAACAAATGGCAGAAAATTCATTAAAGCATATAACCTCCAGCTTTGTACTGAAACGTCCCGAACATTCCCCAACTGTGAAACAAAATGGAGCAGCACAAACGATTATACAAAATTAACTTGGAATTTTCAGGGTGTTAAATTAAATTTTCCAACGGTGTCAGAGTTAGTTCTATCAGCAAAGCTATCCAATACTGGAAACTATAAAATCAAATCAGCCTCTTAGCCCCTACACATTTCACACGACACAGAATTTTCTCAAAATTTTTTTTTCAACAAATTACAGTTTATTCTCAAATACAAATTATATTCTTCTGTTCCTTATTTCGCCGAAAGTAGCAAATTCTTGCCTAGGAAATTCGGAAACGTAGGAAGAAATCGCAATTAGTTAAGCGATCAGATAGAAAAGAAAAAAACATTTCGACACGAGAAAGTGGATTATTGAAAGCGACCACGTGACAGATGATCGATCGGTTATTCTGGGGAAGGTTAGTGAGATTTTAGAGCGCCGAGAATATTTTTAACGTTGTCATCATGAGCAGGGAGGCAAATATAAACGTGGTCCTTAATGAATTCGTTTTCCGACTCGGCCGATCGCGTCCGTTGTGTTATTTTTGTCAAAAGGTTGGACGAGGCGGCCGTTGCATCTGTTGGCGATATATCAGGCCGGCAACAAAATACGTCTGCGAATCTTGGCGTTTTTTGGCCACAGGCCAGTGAATGCACGCGTTGCATTCGATACTGACCATGAGTGTTCTCGTTAACCCATTGAAACCGTGGCAACGAGGCTGAATCCCCGAATTCGAGAAAGATTTAAAATTTCAGCAGATATTATCGAGAGTGGTTAGTGCATGTTTCTAATCTGTATATAAATTCTTTGATCGGTGGTTCATTATTGCGTATATTATCAAAATCACATTCTTACTAATATGTAAAATGAAAACGTTGAAATTTTTAATATACATTACATACGTCCTAGATTAGATTATAAGCTGTTTATAAATAAATAAATAAGAATTATTATTTATTTTTAACATAAATAATTCCCGGGTGAAACCGAGTAACGGGTCAGCTAATAAATTTGGATGAACCTGTGAAAATGCTGTTTTACTCGAGAGAAATTACGATATTTATTAGGGTGGCCCTTATTTTCAACCTGCGATTTCTTTTGCTCTCACCCCCTAATACGGTTCCATTTCATAAAAAAATAGTCCCTGAAAAATAGTATTGCAATCGGACAACAGGAAAGGGTGCCGACCAGGCTTTAAAATTTAGAATTCATCAATGGTTTGAATTTTAAGAATTTCTCAAAAATGGTAAGCCCTATCGAAATTTTGTTCAAACAATATTAAAAGAGTATTTAATTTCCTACAATTGTTGTATATATAAGTTTTTCGTACGTCCAACCATTTTTTAGATAATTGCGTTTGAATATAGAGCACCTGTACGGCGTGACGTATTGATATACGCGCGTATCGCCCACCTCTCTGAATTCAAACGCTATTATCTTAAAAATGGTTGGCAGCACGAAAAAATTATATAAACAAGAATTGTAGAGAATTGAATGCTCTTTTAATATTATTTGAACAAAATTTCGATAGGGCTTACTATTTTTGAGAAATTCTTTAAATTCAAACTACGCTTTCGTGTTGTACGATTGCAATAAACTTTTTCAGGGACTATTTTTTTTATCGAATGTGGTGTTCTAGGGAGTGAGTGGAAAGAAATCCAAAAGAAAAATTTCGACACGCTTAAATAAGGGCCACACTAATATTCATACACAAGGTACTTATTTAATAAAATACTTAAATTCGTGGTCAAAGGAAAGTTTAATACCGACATGAACTAAAAATTAATAGTCTTTCTGGACCACTCCACCTAATATAAATAATGTGACATTACGATTATTCGAAAAATCACGCTACTTTAGTTACCCTTTACATTTTAAGCTTTCCTTCGACCAGCGCTGGACTTCTTTGGCTCTGAGGGATGGTAATTTTAATAGTTGCAGGTTTTAAACGTTGGTACTCCCATAACCCCCGCTGTCAAGTTTTTCTTGAACATATTACTACGACGGTTCACTACTTTCATCGTGACAATGACAATTGCAGTTATCGTTACGTTTTAAATTCGACGTCGTTTCGTTGGAAAACCGGTGAATGTGGATTGGTAAGGTTGAAGCGTAGCGTATCGAGGTTCGATAGGATGGAGAGGTTCGACGATACCGCTGGTTGGAATTCAAGGTAAACAAACAAATATTTGCTTGGAAGGTTTACGATTCGATGGTGGTTTAAACATAGATACGCAGTTCTGTCAATTCAGCGGTTTACGGATCGCCGTGAAGCTAGGAAAATTACGAAAAAATTCATTTACACCGCCATGCCTGGACGCCCTTCACACTATCCCTACCAATTTTCCTAATTGTCCCTTTCCGCGAGTGCCTGGGATTTTTCTAGACACTTCATCCCCAATAATATATTTAAAAAGGAGAAAATAAAATTAAACTTCGAGCTTAAATAAGTCACTGAATCATTTACACATCTTGCACAATTTGAAAATCCAGATCGATTAAAAATAAGATGAATAAGGATGCTGGCAGTCTACTCAACCACACCAGGGACACTTGACCACCAGCCTATTTCTTCCACCGTTCAATAAGGTACATACTGAAAGTATGGTACAAACACACTCTGGAGCTAAGGTAGCACAGACCAAACACCCTCTGAGGAAAGGCTAATAATCCTTGGAATCAGCAGGTAGTCGTCATGTGTCCTCGATGCCCCTGTTCGACTCAATGTGGAAGTCCTCCTGGACCTGGACCAGGCTCTTCCCGCTGATATCCCTAGTCAGGACGACGCAGAACAGGGCTGTGAGCCAGCATATGCCTGCGGAGACCCACATGGCCTTCGTCGCTCCCAGAGTGATGAACATTTCCTCGAACATGAAGGTGCCTAGCATTGAAACCAGCCAACCGAAGGCCACCGTGCTCGCTGCAGCGGGGAGCTTCACTTCAGTGGGCAACGCGTCGCCCAAAAGGGACCAGGAGATCGGGCCCAGGCCCAGGTTGAAGGCGGCGAACAAGAGGATGAGCCAGGCTGGCGGCATCCAGAAGTAGATGTCGTCGTACTCTGGGTCCAGGTCTCGTAAGCTGAAGAACCAGCCTGGATGAAACGCAATAGGAAGTTGGGCTTTGGAGGTCTCTGTGGTGACTTGTTGGAAGAATGCATGGGCCATTTGTGTCAGACGTAGTGTGAACAATGTTATATTTCTGGAGAAAATTGGGTTCAAAGTGTAGTCTTTGTTGGGTTCTGTTGAGAGTGAGTGAACCCGTGAGAGATATAAGAGGCCTCGGGTCTGGAGCAGAGTTGGGCAAAAGTTTATCTAAATAAAAATCTCAAATAACGAACAAAAGATAAATAATTTTTATTCGTTATTCGAGGCTCGAATAATCGAAGTTATCTTTATTCGAAGAGCAACGAATAAATAATTTTATTCGATGAGAATTTATTCGATGAATAAAGATAACTTTTTTATTCGATGAGAATTTATTCGACGAATAAAGATAACTTTTTTATTCGATGAGAATTTATTCGACGAATAACGATCATTTTTTTATTCGAAGGTTTTATTCGAATAAATGCGTCGAATAAATTTTTCGACTGTAGCATTTATGTTTTCGAAGCCTACGAATAAAGCCACAAATAACTTTCGTCAGCGTCGAGCGTGTTTATTCGAGCCTCCGAAGGTCGAGCCCGGCCGAGTGGCGAGTGCCGAACACAAAGGACCGGCAGCGGTGACCTGGGGTCTTGGTGACTCACTAAGTTTCGACGCTGACGAAAGTTATTCGTGGCTTCGAAAAGATAAATGCTACGGATGAAAAATTTATTTGACGCATAAAGTCGACGAACAAAGTCGAGACTAGCGGAATGGGCACTTTACCTAACAGCATCAGAAACAGACCCATGAGCAGGGTGGATACGGTTAGCAGAATTCGACGTCCGAGTAGGTCGACGAGGAACGCAGCCAAGAGGGACGCCAATATTTGAACGGCCCCGACAACCAGCGTCTGCTCGTTTCCGGTCAGCTCACCGGAACCAATGGTGTTGAAGAGCGTCAGAGCATAGAAGATCATTATATTGACGCCGGACAATTGCTGGCCGAGCATCACTCCGAAACATGTGGCGAAGGAGCGCAAAACACGTGGATTTCGTATCACCTTTAAGTTGAACTGCAAACGGGAAAATAAAAAGACAAGTCGAGAAAACTTTGGGACGATCAATTGCTACAAAGTTGATAGGTCCGAGTTAAACAGTTAAATGCATCGAGACACTTTGAATTCTTTTCTGTTACAATTGTTCTGATTTTCCCTTTTTCGGTTTCAAAGCTTTAGCACGCTGTTTTATTTTGGTATTATGATTGATAAGTCACTTCTATCGGATTTCATTGATTCGCAACAACATTCTGTGGTTGAAAAAGTATTTACTTTATTTTTATCGAATTTGATGCGTGTTAAACATTTATTCTGATTCTTCTCGTTTCCCTTTGTTTCCCTTATTTTCATCCACGTAACTCTGACTGAGCTATTTTTAAATACCACCCCCCCCCCCCCCACGTCGTTTCAGTAACAATATTCCGTGGCACTTTGTTCCACAAGCCTCAGTATGGACGATATAAAATTGAAAATTTATGGAAATTTAGTTGCACGGACGAATCTCGCCAGTTTCATTCCCAACAACGAGCCCACACGAAAGCAAACAATTACGCTTACCTTTTCCGAGCTGGTCATACGAATCAGCCGTTTGATTTCGTTCATTTCGTGCTGGATATCGTACGTGTCGCCGCGATACCATCTCAAGGATCGTTCTGCATTGACTTCGTCGTTTCTCGACAAATAGTAGAACGGAGTTTCTGGTAAGAATCTCGTGGGCGCGATCGAGAGGCACGCGATCCCGCAAATTGAACTATACCTGCGCCAGAAATTGATTTACATAGTCCTCGGACATGTTCCGAGGAAATATCAACGTTTCTTAGAAAAATAAAGCGTCGAAGGAAACCGAGAGCTCTCAATCCTTCTTAAAAGGGAAGAAAGAAGAGAGGCGTCATTTATCTTACTCTGGCAATTGTAATCGTACAGTGAAGGGTGTTAAAATATTGTGTGAAAAATTGTAAATTGTGTTTAAAATCCTTGACTGTGATATTATTACGTCGAGCGCCATGGTGGAATTAAAAGTTCCGTGTGCGTTTTTAAAAGCGGATCAAAAAATTTGACAGGGACATTCTGTTATAGGAAAATCGACGATGCGTTAAATTCTTTCTACTTCCAGTCCCTTTTTCCCCGGTTTTCGCATCGAAGAGTAGATATCAAGGGCCACCAGTGAAGTGTGTTGATTATTAAAAATCCTTAATAAAAAAATTCATAAAACATCACGGTATAAAAAATTTCTGCTGATAATTATTTTTTCTTTTATATTAAAGAAATTTTATGTTAAATAAATAAACATCAGTATTCTCGTGTATTGTACCGTACCTCCATACTGTCTCGTATTCGTCGATTAAATAAGCGATGACGAACGCGTACATGATGCCAATGTTGATGAAAAGCTGGAAAAACGCGAGTAAGCGTCCACGTATTTCTTTGTCAGCTATTTCAGCCACGTAGATCGGCGTCAGTACACAGAACACACCGCCACAGACGCCGCAGACAAAACGGCCAATCATGAGAAACACAACCTAAAATTGGTAGAGAAAATTCTGGAACAGCCTTCACATTTGTTGAAGGATTTTTCTCAACGCGCAGAGAGCAACATTTCACCCTTTGCACTCTTACTCGCTCGCCAATCAACCAGAGATCTTTAGTTCCGAGGAAACACAGTGCAATAACTTCAAAATCAAAAATACATTTCACTCCAATCACGAATTCTTCCAATTCTACAAAATTTAATGACGTGGGATCAGGAATCCCCTTAAAAGGGAGTTCGGAATAAGAGGTCTAGGCGGTTCAACTTTGGCGGAGTTGGTTAGGTGCCTGCCCAGTACCCAGAGGGTCGCGGGTTCAAGTCCCATCACCCGAGGTTCGTTTTTTTTCGAGGTTCCCGAACACATAGGTATTAAAAAACCTATTTCTACAATAATATATTTATTTGAGGTGCAAAAAAAATTAAAATTGAGCAAAAAATATATTAACTACCCTGCGGAACTTTGAAAAAATATCTACTTAAGGTCGGGTTCCCAGATATATTGGTCGGTGAGTCGCCGCGGGACCACACAACTCCAAAGTTGACAAGAAATAAATCCTACGATTGTCGTTAGATGGCGGTGGCGGTAGCTGATATTTCTCCTCGATCGCTGTTCGCGAAGACGCACTGTGCCCGGCCAATATATCTGATCCCGAATATATCTGATCTCCGTGGAGCTTGCTCTGTTCGGACATGCGCACTGGCGACCTCACCACTCATATCACCATCTTATACCAAGGATATCAACCCATACTTTCTGGCCACCGAGACAGATGAAGGCCCATCCGACAGCGAGGACTGGCATCGTAATGAACATCGCCCTCGTCCGATCGACTCTCCCGACCAGGAACGGTAGCAGGATCACGCCGAAGGACGCGCCAGCGTTCAGGACACATCCGACCAGCCCGATTTCGAGGGCACTGGCGTCCAGGAGGTGGTTCCTCAAGACCTCGCCGGCGCTGGAATTCCAGCCGAGCGAGACGCCCAGCGCGAAGCCGCCGAGTGACGCTGGAATTTCACGAAGAAAGGCGACCGTCAGCCATCTCTCTCCCGTGTCCACCCACCTGGATCCTTTCTTCTTTGATCCCCGACGTTGTCATCCGTGCCCGCTCGCTAATTGCACCGGCCAGCTAGCTAATTTACCTCGGGTGCCTATGGACGACGCGTCCCCTCGTTCAGCGAACAGGAGAAAGGACTTTCTTCCTGTGCGAATGGGAGAAGAGGAATCCAAAGGACAAAGGGCGCAGGTGGGTTCCGGTGTCTTTCGAGGGCATGTGGGTGGATTTTTAATTCAAAGGGAAACAAGCAAAGGGAGATTCGCAACGATTTGACACGGTCTCTGTACTCCTTTCAGCATTTGCGGATCAAATGTACAAAGTGTTTTATTCTTTTCTTTCCTGTTTGCCAACGTCGAGGCTTTATTTTTCATCCGCGATGAGTTAAGGAGAGATGCGGGTTGAGTGCATAGTTTAATTTAACTTCTGCTGGTATTATAGCCCTGCGGCTGGTGCATGTGGTAGAGTATTGATTAACTTTTTTCATTTAGAGGCGCATTGGTGGAGAATTCAAGGAGAAGTCTAAATAAAGATATAATAGGCATAGAAACGAAGTAGTGAGAAGTAGACAAACCAGGTATATCAGAATATACACTAACACGTATTTGGGCATTATATTAATTTGTTTAAAATTCGGGACCGAGTTATGCTGAAGGAAGTCGTTTAATAAATAAATCCTGTAGTAATCCAGAAATACCTCTCCAGTAGAGGAATTTTGACTCAAATTAATGACGTCATCGGAAACGATGTAAGTTTCATGGAGATTCATAGATAGCAGAGTTTATTACAATTTAAACGTCGATATTTTACGGAAAATATGCGTCGAAGAAGGTATGCAATAAAGAGCGTTCAGGTCAAAATGGAGAAGGGGGTTAGCTCACCCACGAATGCCCCAAAGTATTGGTTGAATTTTCGTATCTCGACGATGTTGTCGTTGATCGATGTCGAGGTCATCGTTTCACCGTCGGCGAGGATGAAACTCCCTAAAATAATTTTGCGCCCGCGATGATGAAAAATAAAGCTGACGCGATGGAAACCAATTGCAACTGAGCCAGGACCCGATATCGATACTGTAACATCGACTTCGGGTCTCGTAAAGTCGATCGTAGTTGCCGTTTGTTTTCCAAAACAAAACGCCGTTACGGCTTTTGATCGGGGGTTTTATCAACAGTACACTCCGCGCCAAAATTCCTCCAAAATTACAGCAAACAATCGTTTGCTTTTAAATAAAATCACCTGCGGCGTTTAATATTATTCTATCTTCCTTGTAACGCAGTTTACAAGGATTTGTGATTTAATTTGTTTTCCAGCAAATGGTAAACACGGTGAAAAGCTTGTGCAAACTCGTGTGTCGATTCATTTTTGTGAAAATTCACTAGAATATGAGGCTGAAGAATTGCAAAATAGAAATCTAATTCTAACTAGTCAGTGAATTAGTACATTAACCCTTAGGCTGCCGCTATAGCCACTATATTGGCACGGTTCTACCCCCTCGACTCTATGGGACCTATTGACTACTCATACATAAAAATTTTTGGAAAAAAAGGACCCCTATTTTTACGAAAAAATAGCGGCAGCCTAAAGGTTAAAATGTCCAGCTTTGGAGCGGAAAATTTCAATGACCTTTTCCGCATATTATTATTATTTTTTGACAATCCCACACACGCCGTTTCCGATGTGACATTTTATCCTTAAAAATAAGTCTCGTATATTCTGTATTTATGTCCAACAAATTCCCCGTTGAAATCATTTTGGAGCCGCCTATTTTCCAAACAATGGTCCCGTCGGCCGAAAAATTTCATTTGTAGATGTGGCATTATTTCGAAGTCAGCCGCAGTTACCTCTGCTCGCAGTATTCGTCATAAAATTGTATTAAAATCAAGCACGCTTACACGTGCTGGCGAAATTAATTAAAATTCATTTTGAAATTGATCGCGGTTACGTGCGTGCCCCAAGTTCATTAAAATTATTTCGACGTCAAGCGGCGCTCGAATGTGAATAAATATTACACTTTGTTACGTGGAAACGTTGCGCTTTTTACACCAGCGGAGTATACGCCATGCGTGTCATCGAATTTTCCAACTTCTTCCAACTTTTAATCATCAACGCTGCGAACGCCCGTAATTAACTTCGAAAATAGCACACAAGAAGGCTCTAATTAACGAACAGGAACGCTTTACGTGCTGTTCCTGTGGCGCATGTAGCACTGATTGTAGTAACTACGATCTCTCAATTAAATCCCCCGAGCTGTATGGGTTCGCAATTTTCGAAATTGTGTGTAAAAAATAATCACCAATTCGTGACAGATTGCTGATCATGAAACTTATCCAACTTCCCAATAATTTCCATTAAAAACAGAGTAAAATATTCAAAGAAAATTTGTCCAACTCTGTATGGTAATCATTTCGAATTGAAAGAAGATTTATCTAATCCCAGCTGAAAATTGCATTCGCCTTGAAAAAAAAAAATTGAGAATAAAATATTCATAGGAAGTTTCAAGCTTCTTTGTCCGCGTGGAAATCTTCGTGCAACAGGAAACACCAAGTTGCTGAGCAGTTGCGTTACAAGTGCATTCTGCATGCAGTTCCCATGAACAGCCTACAGTTTACACGCAATTAACCAGGCCAAGCGACGCAAGCCACCGATTATACTCCATTCATCAACGTTTTCATCTTAACCAGAACCCATCAAGCGCTAGGTGTCCCGCCAATTGGATTCAGGATGGCCAATTATACTGGTAGGCCACCATCAGCCTCTTAATGTATCACTTTTGATTGCAGCAGAGGAAGATCACTTTCCTTGCTTTCGTCATGACAGCTTGATATCTCTGAATGTCCAACTCTGAAACGTGATCCCCGATACGTGTTGTGTAACGCGAGTTTAGTTAAGGATTTGATGATCATCAGTGGCACAAATAGGCGAGCAAATAAGAGAATTTCAGGGAGCTCCAAATACTTGACAGAGGGATTTTGACGATGTCAATAATTAGTGGCGTTCTTGAATTTCTTTTTTTATTAAACTGATGAGATGGAGAGTTGATTATGGGAGATTATATGGAGAAGGGAGTTGTGGGAAATAGAGTATATTTTGAATTTGGTATATGCATCTGTGAGTGGCTTTTAAAATTATTGGGATTCAAATAATGCTTGAAATAATTTGGAAACGACTTGTATTTCATGAATCTGCAATATGTCCATTTCAATTCATTACAAACTTCGGCTTTCACTCACAATCAAACGAGATGAAAATTATATTAGCAACTCCTTTGATTACAGCAAATTCTTTAATTACATCTCCAAATTGAAATCAAATTAACAGACCTTTTTTGTATCTAACTTTTCACCCAATTCAATATTCAGTTTACGCTAATGCAAATTCATTTAGGACCCTTTAGTTTTTAGTGTGAATTTAAATTTGCCAATTGCTGACTTTTAAAATTTTGTGGATGGAGTTTGTATCTCCAAAGCAACGGGTTTGAAACAAATCTAATACCAGTTGGATTCGAATTCCTTTTTGTTCATGGGATTGGATGCTTAACTGTTTCGTCGTGCTCCACGGCGCTGAGCCTGTCGACGAGACCAATTTTCGCATCAATGCCACTTCAAGTTTCTCGGTGCAAGGAGGCAATCTTACACCGGATGTCGGTCAATCGCCGCATGCATCGTTGCTGCTATCAAATCAGACAACACCTGTTCAAAGATAGCTGCTCAAATATGAATTACTTTCGAGTACGTTTTTCGAGAAAAAAAAGCAGACAGAAACTGTCTTTTCATGTGTCCACATTCAAAGTGATTTTTATTATTTTATAGATACGAAAAAAAAATTCTAGACGCCCTCTAATTATATCTTCAGAAGTTGTTATTTTCCATTGTAATTTTTTTCTGAATATTTCTTATTCCTGTATTTACAGTATTTTCTTTGTAATTTTTTTCTGAATATTTCTTATTCCTGTATTTACAGTATTTATAGGTACTGTTATTTTTTTAACATGTTTCAAACATTTCCACCGTAAATGCGGAGCCCGAAACAAGAATCGTGACCGCTTCGAACGTGTGTTCAAAGGTGCCACTTTGTTTTAATTTACGGAGGTCTTGTTTCCAAAACTTCAACGAAATATTGAAAGTGCAGTAACAAAGAAAGCACTTCGTCTGCGTATAAAAAATATTACACTATATTGATATATGTTGAAAACTAACAAAAGTGGGGCAATACAGAGACTTTTGTATGTCGAAATATAGAAAACAGGGGAACGTCAGCAAAGCAATAACAAAACGAATTGAAACGTGCACGAAAAAGAAGAAATTGACCATTTCTGCCGTGCGAGCTGCTATTTCAAAGTTTATACTCCTATACATATGTATATGGGCAGTGAAGTAATAAAAGTGTCAGTTTAAAAATCCATTAAAAATGTGCGTCGAAAAGCTGCTACCTGTGTTGTGCGGCGTGTTTGCTCCGAACGGTTTTATTGCGAAACGCGGTGAATGAAATAACGTATTTATTTGTCAGACATAACATCGACGATCGCGCGACGCTCGAAATTAATATTCACCACGAACATTCCCGAAATTGCTCCTAGGAGTAGAATTTATTGATAGTGCGCGGGTTTGGGCGCTTTATTGGCGTTCCATGGCGTCCTCAGCTTCTCATGATAGCTTCAGCTGTAACGTACCATCGTTACAACACCTCCTCCTCCTCCCTCCCTCCCCCCCCCCCCCCCCCGCTGCCCCGTGGCTGCACTTTGATACAAACGAAATAATTATAGGTTGCTCGAGCCAAAGAGGAAAATTATCTCCACCGATGAGAAAGCAGAAAGAATCGAGTATAGTAATTAGTTCAGAGGAAACCAGTATTATTGACATTACGGTGTTGTCGCTCCATGTTTTCAAATATTGGCATTGCTCGTATTATTGTTGGAACACCAAATGATGCTCGAGCGAAAGTCTGTAATTTTTTAACGTATTAAACTAAAAATCGTAATAAAAGAGGAAGGATTAGTTGAATCGTAAAGTTTCAAATTTGCATATTAAGTAATTTCTTTCGAAAGTGGCACAAGTCTTAATATTTTACATTTTATTCTGTTTAAAAATGTGGTCAAACGGTAATTAACTTGTTTTATATTTATAGCATCCTGGACCTGTGCAGTTTAATTATGTGAACCACTTTTGTAAGCACTGCGTAAGTAAAATAATGTTTTCGTTTACTGGAAATTGGACTTGTACCAATTTGAAAGGAACATTTATGCAATTTTGTTTAACAGTTATATTTCTGTTTGCTGATTCATAAGGATACTGTAATATATTGATTTTAATAGTACACGTAATAAAAAGAAGGTACCTTTTCTTAGAAGGTATTTTCTCAAAATTTGATTTACACCATTTTTAAAAATTAATGAGTCTTGACTTTGATCTGAAGAGATATTCAGATACCCCCTCCATTTTCTGATCCACAAAAATAATCTTTCTCCTTGGGGGATCCAATATTTAACCCTTAAATGATGGCTACACTGATAATCAAATTTATTTAAACCCACAGCACAATAATAATATTTCTGATTTTGTAACTGGCTAGAATTTTTATTTGTAATTTTATACCTACAAGAAATACAAGTGAATTGCTGGGAATGTTGTGGGAAGCTTGCACACGCGGGTTGAATAAAATAAAACACCGAACAATTGCCACACCACCGTCAACTATAATCGTGTCTAAGACAAGTGTGCTACCATCTGGAGTGTTTATTCGCGAGGTGTACTGTTCAACATCTGAACGTGTTTTCTCTGGTGACCCGCGACGTTGACATCCCGTATTTACCTATTGCTCGATTCGGCTTGAGGAAGTGGCCGTAGCTAAACCTCTTTGGTTGATCTGAGCATATCGACTCCGCGTATATTCGGGGGAATGACAGAGAGGGAAGAAACGTTTAAGAAGTTTCTCTCTAAGCTACCTCCACATATAATATTGTATGTCCACTTTTTGTGAGATTTGAGTTTTTATATGCAACAAATAGTTCTTGATCTGTTTCTTTATGTCGTGTAAAAATCACACCTAGGTATATCTACTTCAGAAATTTGTTAAAAATAATATTCTTGTTTATTGTATGTCCCTGGGTCTTATGTACCACTAGCTTAAGGAGTTAGACCACCTTGGCTAGGTCAAGAAATGTCGTATTTTTGAGAATTTATTTTTAAGTGACAAAAACACTTGAATCGATAAAATTTTTTCAGTGAAAATAGAGACATCTTTGAGTAATATATACAATTTTTTTGTTCAAATATCAAAACATTCCGGAAACTTTAAATGCGTGTTTTTCGAAACCACGTTTTCCGGAACGGTGTACGCTGTAATTTGAAAAACGAATCCCTCCGCCATTCACTAGATTTTTATATAAAAAATGAGCGCGCAAAATTTCAGAAAGATTGGTGCAATACTTTTTGAAATATCTAGCTCACCGTTTTTAAAAAGGCTTCTTGGATGTCTTTGTATTTTTATTATAAACATTAATATTTTTCTACAAAAAAAAATACCAAATGTTCTCTAAGTGTTGCTCTTTTAAGTGAAAAAAGTTTTGCAAAAATATATGCTTCCTCTTTTTCAAAAAAAAAATCACAAAAATTCGCTTCTATTCGGCTTTCTGACTAGGTATAACCCCTTAACAGAAGTTCACTTCCGAAACGGTATACCCTATAATTTGAAAAAAGAATTCTTCCACCATTCACTAGTTTTTTATATACAAAATAAGCCCGCAAAATTTCGGAAAGATTGGTGCAATACTTTTTTAAATATCTTGCTCATCGTTTTTAAAAAAGCTTCTTGGATGTCTTTGTATTTTTATTATAAACATTAATATTTCTCTACAAAAAAATTACCAAATGTCCTCTAAATGTTGCTCTTTTAAGTGCAAAAAAATTTGTAAAAATATATACTTCCCCTTTCTCAAAAAAAATTTCCCAAACATTCGCCTCTTTTCGACCTCCTGACTAGGTATAACCCCTTAACAGAAGTTCACTGTATCCCAAGAATTCCCCTCCACTTCATTCCCCCCATCGCTCCATTATTCATCCCCAATAAAATTCTACCACCGGGACACCCCCGACCCATTCGCAACGTGCAGCCGCAGTCGCACCCCGGCGTTACCGAATAATTCAGAAATTCGTAAGGCACCCCAGCAACAAGCCTAAGAGTTCGCTGCAGAACGCTTTTCAGGGCGTCGACTTCGAGTTTCGCGTTTTGCCACGGGTGCCTAAAAAATTTTCTGCGCCGGCCGCCCGTTCACGTCGCGGCCTCGTTGCTAAAGCGGAAAACAGCGGTGTCGGCGATGGATCACCGGCGGGAGCAGCAGTCGTCGAGTTCATAATCGTCCCAAAAATACTCGGCACGCAACGGGGGACAGGCGCAATAAACGAGCGTAACGCGGATGCCCGTTTCGAGGTTTGTCCAGGGAATGGTTTCGCGGACGAGTGCACGCCGATGACAGGTGTCCGTCGCAAAACGCATCGTTACATCGGCGAATCGCGTGACAAGCACCGTCCGTCGACAGACATCCTCTATCGGCGCCGATGATGTTCGTTATGCTGACAAATGACGTCGGGGATGAACGCGGCTCGTTGGCCACCATTGTCTACATTCGTTTTCCAGCGAACGGAGGGGTTGGAGGAGCTGGAGGGGCGCAGTGAAAGGCTTTAAACGAGTGCGTGGCGTGGCAGATGGCTTCTAAAAAATCGTTTGATCGCTGGGTTCATTTAGAATCCTGAAAATGTGTTAATTCCATTTTTGCTCGTTTTTTATGCATGGGGGATGTTTTTGCTGGAGAAGGGTGGTGCAAAGTAATTGCACCATCTCTGCTGGATGCTGGACACTGGACAGAAATTCGTGGAGCTTTTAAAATTGTGCGCTTCCACGCAGAGTTTGAGGTTTATATTCTTTGTATTATTAAAATGAAAATGAAAATTCTTTGGGTGAATATATTTCGTGCTTCACATTTTATGGCAGGTGTGGAATTATTGTGACGTTCTGAGGGTAGATAAAACGGGCTCTTAAGGGGATTAGGCAGTCCGAAACTCGATTTTTTGGTTTTACTTTTCGAAAGTACCACCCCCATTTGGTTTATGTTAAAATTCGCAAAATCCGGGATTTTACAGCCGAAAGGGTGGAGCGCGCCATAAACTATTTCTGCCCGCACGCAGGTAGACTAGATCCCCCTTTCGAAACTTTAAATGCGTTTTTATCATATTTCCTCTTCGTTTTGCAATGATTGCGAAAAAAAAGGAGACACAAATCGATTAAAAAAAAAATCAGTACATGTGAAACATGCCTAGTTACGACCTCAACCTACGGATAAGTCAGTGGAAACTCCTATTTTGGCAAAGAAAAAAAAAAATAAAATGGCTCTTTTCCCTGGCGAAAAATCACGTCTCTTTAAAATTTGCCGTTTTACAGCCGCCATTTTTATAAGTTTGATTTTTTTCTTCAATAGGTTCAGGGCAGAATGGGGACCAGGGCAAAGTGTCAAATTTTTTAAACTGTTTATAGTATTAATAAACATTACCCAAATGACTAGCCACAATTTGTATTCATCTCCTTGTAATTAATTCCCAAAAAAAAATACTTCATTTTCGAGGGATTTGACTGCCTAGGTTCTGACTCCGATATAGGTTCGTTTCCACGTTCCAACTCTCAATCAGAGAAATATCGTGTTATAGGGCGAGTACCGAAAGGAGATTCATAAAAATTCATTAAAACCCGAATTGAGTAATCCGCGAGAGGGATAGTTTTTTCGTCAACCGCTGTTCAGCAGATGCCTCTACTGATGATGAAGGCAGTTATTACGGTCACGTAGATTGCAAACGGCGGAAGGCTTTTATCTTATAACGCCGATTAATCGGGCATATCGTTGGCAGCAGGTACAGATTCTAAAAATGAATGTCTCACTCGTCGTTTGGCGGTACGTGTCGATATTCTGTCTTGATCGAACTGGCATCTAATAGACTTCATTGTGCTTCCACAGAATGGAGCTTCTCGAATTTATACCTGAGTATTCTATTCAAAAGTCTATTGAAATAAGTTATGCACGTTGGATGAAGAAACTTATAAAAGAAATCGAGTGCGGGTTTCACGAGTACCTATAAGTTTAGGGGAGTTTGTTTAATAGCAATTTAAACTGACAATTTTGGAACTGAATTTTATGCCAAACGATATATTATGATAAGATATCAATTACAATAAATTTTCAAGTTGAGGTGATAATTAATTTCTGAGATATGGGTGGTCAAAGAAGTGAAAACGTCTTTTCAAGAAAATTAACTTTTATGTCAGTCCGATAATTTAAACAATTACTCCCAGGGGTTTTTAAATTTGCAAAATACGACGATATATTAAAAGAAGCACCCACTACAAAGACATTTTTTTCTTGATTTTGATTTTTTTTGTTATGAATTTTGAAAATCTAAGTTCAAATTCGCTGTTAGCAGTCAGCAAAACTCCTGGGAATAATTGTTTCAAATCTTTGTTAAAATTTTTGTGGGAAAAAGGCTTTATTTTTTGGATTATTCTGTGACTCACACTTGACTTATCCCGAATTCAAATTGAACCTGCGCCTGGTACCTCAAAGAATTACAGCAGTTTCAAACCGCATCCCGAATGCCTATAAAAAGTAATCCTCAATTCGAAACCATGCCCACTGCATCCTCTACTTTCCTCAATTTTTGATCACGAAGACCCCCCTTCTGTCCAGCCGCACGAGCGACAACGGACAGTCTCCCTCCTCCTCGCGTGCATATTTACATTCCACGTGGAAATTTATGAGGGTGGCCGTCTTAAAGTACGGGAACGTCTGACGTAAAGTTCGGCTAAACGCGTTCGGGAACAGCTGCGCTCCCGAAGAAATTTACGTCGCTGTGGTAAATGTCGCGGAACGGAAGGGAAGTTGTGTTCGAGGACTCGAAATAAATGAGGAAAAGGGGTTCGTATCGCACGCCTGTTCCGCCTACGCGAACCGAGAAGCTCCACAGACGTCCCCGAGGCTAATAACTCCCCTTTTTGTCCTTACACGTAATTCCTATATTCTTACTACCTTCCCCTCACCCCCATTTCCAGCAGTAAATACCCTTCACAGTGAACGTTCTCTGTGCCCTCATAACTATTTGCACACTCATTTCATTATTCCGCAACGAGCGCTCCATTATTCACGGTGCCAGGCGAACGTTCGGTATCACTCACCGAGTTTCATTAAATTTTTCTGCTGACCGAATGTTAATACCTACTCTTAGAAACGAATGCTCTCCATTCCAATAAGTTCGAGCATCTTACTCCGCAACAAATTCATGTACACTCGTCCCTCGTTTCGTGCAGCCATACCGAACTTTCCGTTTCGGAATGCGGATTACCGAATGCGGTAAGGGAACGTCGCAGAAAATTGCTGCGAATTATAACGTTTCATCCTGCGAGGGGCAATGACCGCCGGGAGGTGTTTGACACCATTAAACCTAATCTCTTAATACCAAACTTGCTGGCCATTTCGATAAAGGCTCTCCAGGCCGGCTCGCGTTCGCTCTGAAAGCCCTCGATTTCGTTGAATCGAAGCTCAGCCGCGAATATCGACACGAACGGACAAGAAACCGATGCTGTATAATTACGCGCAGACGTGTCAATAAATTCCTGTCATATTCGTGACGCACACGACGTACCAGGTTTTTGCTGCGCCCCGTTTTTCTTCGCAATACTGTGATCAACCTGTCGCCGCCGATATGGTATCGCCTATTCGCGCGAGCATTGCAAAACACAGGCACGATCATTGTCGCTGTTCCACCGTAATCAGCAGACGCAAGGAATCACGTTCCCAGACTCTGAACGTCTTGATCGGGCAGATTTAAATAAACAGATCGCGACGACAGGTGTTCTCAATCGTTTAGCATGTGGTGGGACAGATTTTTAGATCTGCCTGGGCCACGGATTGTTTCAAGAAATTATGTAGCCTGGTAATAACCAAGCTCCGCAGGGAAGTTTTTTCCACGATGCCAGGTAATTTTCTTGTTTTGCGAAATTATGCAAATGGGCTATAGATAGAGGAGGCAACTGCTTCGTCATAGGTGGGGATAGAGTCCCACGGGTAATATGCTTCATGAACACTCGTTGGTATTCGTATTTTATTTGCGCGGTATTTTTTTGGAACGGAGAACAATGGATTGTGGACATTTATGGTTTCATAAAGCGTAATTTGAGAAGGAGAATCGACAATTTGGGTGGCTCCAGAGTTGGGCGAAATGTAATCTAATTACAAATTACAAATTATGATTAAAATGTAATTGTGTAATTGATTACACATTATTTTCTGTAATCGTTAATTTGGGTAGTTCGCCACAATTTTGTAATGTACCTAAATTAACGATTACGGAAAATAACGTGTAATCAATTACACAATTACAATTTAATCGTAATTTGTAATCTGTAATTAGATTACATTTTGCCCAACTCTGGGTGAGTCTACATAGTTTTTGTGGGGAGTTTTTTTGGTGCTGGGAATGAGACTTTAAAGTGACGAAGGGAATGGGAGGTGAGTGTTGTGTGTCGCTGGTACTGTATTAAAATTCTATAGTTATCGGTGGCAGTGGTATTGAAAGATTGAACTTTGTTCCAGCTCGAGTGCTATCTGAGAATGCTTAATCATCTGCAGGCTGTGTAAAAAGTAGAATCTCCACGGTGGGATTCAAGGATCTAATATTCCTAGCAATTGTCATCGGCTTTGGAATTTTCTCTAGTCAACGGTATTAATAGCAGTGTTGAAAAGCAAACGTTCGTTGTAGATTTGCATTATTTCTTCTGACAGAGGATGTCGGACCGGTGGTTTTTGTTGTTTATTAACCATTGAAAACCGGGCAGCGTTTATATACGTTCTGTATATTTTCATTGAGTCCTAAAATTACTTAAATTACCTAATAAATATCGATGCGAAAAAATTGTTTTAAAAAATTATTATTTAAATTGGTAAGTGAGATTTCCTTGGTCGAAGATTATCAGGATTTTTTCTTAGATTTTTAATACTCTCCAGAAGGTATGAACGTGAAGACACTGATTGTTAGAAATCATGCAGCAGGTGGGAATTACTCACAGTGTTTTTATGTGAACGACCCTGCCAGTGACTGTGCATCAGCTTGAAAATTACATGCATCGTCATTCTATAATAATTTTACTTTTCTAACGAGTTCTGAACTTGCCCACTCCCCACAGATTGCATCACGATTTTTCTTAAGGGTTAATGCCACTCTAGAAAAAGCAGTCTGATTTTGAGAAGTTTTTATGCGAGTATAGTGAATGGAATACAGAATCTGTTTGAAGGCCTTTATTGTACATATCTTAAAGTGTGATCACAATTTTTTTAAAAAATTTTTAATGCAAAATACAGTTCAACAAAAGAAGGTTTTTCTGAAAAGCCGGCTTTTTCCGCGGCCGGAAAGATTTCTCCTTCAATCTTTGACCTAGAACAGAAAACCAAAAAATGTTGAGTTCTATATAAGATATTTCTATATAAGAAATTTTTTTTTTTTAAAAATTGTAATCATACTTCAAAGTATGTACAATAGAGGCCCCCAAGCAGATTTTGTATTCCATTCACTATACTCGCATAAAAAATTACTCAAAATCAGTGGCACTACCCCAAAGGCAATTTTGACGAATGTTCGGTATTCAATTCAAGACGACAGCCCTGAAATTGGACCATGCAATTACACAACTGCTCACCTTCGACAATGAACGGTTTTGGTGAACGACCCCTGCGTATTATTAGACGCCAGAGAAGCGCGTCGCGCGGATGTGTGTCAACGTCGCCAAATAGATGGCGTATCTGCAGGTTGTAATTAAGTTTCGCATAATTACGGTGGCACGTGCGAGGTGAATCGCGTCGCGGGCGTCGATATCGGCACAATTCCCGGTTCCGCCGATTCCCATTGAGCCGGGGCTCCTAAATTAACGAGGACCCGATCACTTTTTCCGCTCGATTAACGACCATTCCCAACTATCGCATCGGCGCCGACGAATCGATTGCAGCATCTCCCGCCAGCAATTCTATCGCAAGATGAACGACGGAGAGACGAAAGTGAGATTTATTCACGTGTCGTTTAGTAATAATAATAATAATAATAATAATAATAACGGGCCATTTTTTTGAACGAATGCAACGAAAGTATCGAGTATCCAGTTTTAGCTCTTTGGATGCTGATTATAACTTACGCCGTGCGGGACTCCTCTAGTCGTATCTCTTAACCACAGTCCCTGAACGCCCTTGAGCGTTATCCGCACACGGCGCATGTCTATGATGCGCTCATAGCAGTCAAAGGGTTAATAAAGGTACAGAGATCGAAATCATTTCACCGATGCTTCTGGGATCGTTAGTATAGCTTTTTGTTGCAGAGAGTATCGAGGAATAGTGACACCTCTCACGCGGATTGCCAGAGAAAAGATCGAGAAGAGGGTGCAGTCACAGATTTCAAAATTAACAAAGCATTTAATATCGATTTCTGTCGTCACAGATGCCGCGAGACTATTTCTAGCCGTGTATTTTTTGTTTGTTTTGTTGGTTTGTGTTAAGGGGGTAGGTTACCCTTGATAGGCCTAAAACAAGCCTTTTTTCAAACGCAAATTTTAAAGTGATAGATAATAGTAGAGAGAACGATTTTTCTAGTTTTAATCGTTATTCTATTAACTTTAACACAAAAAAGAGAAAAGTCTAAATATCTCTATGCACATACAAATTTAATGAGAGATGCAGAAAACCATTCCGTACGATGTGTCGGGAGCAGATTTTCGAAAAAAAAAATAATACAATTTTTATGTTGAAAAATAGGATTTTATCGATTTCTTGAATGATAAATATTTTTTTTTTTTTTTTAAGAATTTATCTCGAAAATGTGCTACAAAAGTTTTATGTCCATACAGATATTTAGACTTTTCTTTTTTTTTGTGTTAAAGCTCATAGAATAACGATTAAAACTATA
Source organism: Andrena bucephala (assembly GCA_947577245.1). Taxonomy (NCBI): domain Eukaryota; kingdom Metazoa; phylum Arthropoda; class Insecta; order Hymenoptera; family Andrenidae; genus Andrena; species Andrena bucephala. The sequence continues at coordinate 4,836,780 of OX387718.1, read as the reverse complement.
AAAAAAAACATTCTCTCTACATTTATCACTTTACAATTTGCGTTTGAAAAAACCCTGTTTCAGGGCTATCGAGGGTAATTTACCCCCTTAGGGGGAAGACCACTGTAACGGTCTGAAATGTAAGGCTGTTTTCAGGAATTTATTTCATAGTTATAGTTATATTTCATAGGTATAGTTTTTTCTGTAGACTCTCAATGCGGTTGAAAAATGTCATTCTGATAAAAACCGCGTTTAAAGTTCCACTCGGCTTATTCGCGCGCTTGACACCGCTTCACGGAAAATACTATATCTCCGACAAGTTTACGAATTTCTTCATAAAATTTCAGATGACGTGAAGAAGAAAAAATCGATTTTTATGGGCGTTGCCATATTTGTGCTGCTCGAGCGGTCTCGCCAGGATTCGGGCCTCCGCGGTAGAGCTGGAGGGGGGGCGAGCGCGACGCGAGCGCAAGGCGAGCGTGATGCGAGCTCGACGGCTATTATTACTTTGTCACAGTCGAAGTCGCCGCGACACGTGGCATAACTATATTCAACCGAATTAAACTAAACTATATTTGAACATCTAAAACTTGCCTATCAATCAATCGCACAAAATTAATTTGGCGTTCGATCGCGTGTCTACTACGCGACAACCGGCTTCCCCTCCCCCCCCCCCCCCCCCACCACTCCCCCAATCCTCCCCACACAGTACACTTGGACTTCCTATTGCCTCCCAAGTTAAACGCAAACCTGGAAGATTGAACCGCTTCTGTTCCCAAAGTTTACGAGACGCGGGACAAATTATAGAGCCTCATCGACGTGCAAACATTGCTCCGCCTTCTCCCGAACCTCTGCCCGGAATCTCTCCCCGAATAAACCGCGAAACAAACGGCCGCGAAGCTCGCTAATAATTTCAGGCTTCCTTAAGTCGCCTGAAATCCCTGGGAGTAACGGGGCCAGCTGACCATCTCCCTGGCAATATCCGAAGCGGAGCATCCGGTCGATATATCGCCGCGAAGCTCGAACGTATCGGCGACTCGGCTTTTGGCACGGCGGAGCGGACGATTGCCAACATTCAAAAGTTGCACGTCGCTGTCGTTATCGGGGTTCGACAGCCGCGTAAACGAGGTACCCGCGGCCTGGGTGCAATGAACACGTTTCCCGACTGCTGATCGACGTCGCTGATAAATGAACTCGTCGGTACAAGCACGCCTCGGATTGCGAGCTCGGCATTAGGATCTGAAATTCGCTAAAATTTCATCAGAATAATAATGGCAGCCCGTCTGCTTCCGAGCTGTCTTTAAGTTCCTCTGTAATTTCACGCGGCTTTTTAACAGAGGGATTGCTGAAAAAAATGGACGCGTTTATTTCTGAGAAAGTGGGTCACTTGTGGCGCTGGAAGATTACGCGAAGGGAATACCAAGGGAAATTGCAGACGATCAATATTGGAAAGAGATAGTTGGGAAATGGGTAATGGAGGTGAAGAGTGCTGAAAATTGATAGTACTTTTTTGTCTCGTAACGCTGGAGGCTGATCCACAGGAGGATTACAAGTTACTCGAGCTCAAAGACCGGGGAAAAACAAGCTTTTGGATCCCTGGGGGTAGGGATAAAATTCGCTTTCATAGTTTAGGGAACACTGAATCCTCTTTTTAAGGCGGCTGGCCCAACCCTAGGTAGTGGAAGCATTCTGGGAACACCACTTTGACGGCCGGAAAAGTAAGTCATTTTTAAGAATTTTTTTCAGGAATCATTTACAGTTTTCATAGAAAATTTTTATCACCTACCTTTAGTACGCTGTCTTAAGAGACTATACCCAAAAAATAAAAAATAAAAAAACATCCATAAATTTTTATATATTAATTAATCTTCTAGACCCTCTCGCGCGAGCTGGTCGAATGTGTAACTATGGAACAGCTGGTCCGAAATCAAATTTCATTTTTTTTTTTTATAAACTATATGAGTGTAGTTTCCGTTGTACGTACGGATTTTTTTATTGAAGATAAACTTTTTGAAATGCCCTCGAAAAACTGTCCATCTTAGTCGCGGATTTTCGAAACTTTTCTTCTAAAGCGCAGCATTTTTACAAAAATAATTTGTTTAAGAAATCGGTACGTACAACGGAAACTACACGCATATAGTTTATAAAAAAAAAATGAAATTTGATTTCGGACCTGCTGTCCCATAGTTACACATTCGACCAGCTCGCGTGAGGGGGTCTAGAAGATTAATTAATATATAAAAATTTATGAATGTTTTTTTATTTTTTATTTTTTGGGTATAGTCTCTTAAGACAGCGTACTAAAGGTAGGTAATAAAAATTTTCTATGAAAACTGTAAATTATTTCCAAAAAAAATTCTTAAAAATGGCTTACTTTTCCGGCCGTCACAGTGGTGTTCCCCCTTAAATGGAACAGTTGCTCTTCAGCGAGGGGGAACGTAATTGAAATCCAAGAAGGGGTGGGAAACTTATTTCAATTCTAGGCAGATCTAACTCGCATGCAACAAGACAATAAAAAAATGTTCAACTGTCGTCACCTTCGACACTTTATTCGAGGGAGCAATTTGAAATCTCTTCGCTCCGAAATCAATACCTGCAGAAAGTTATATGGAAAAGAAGAGGGTGAGAGTAGAAAAGGGGATGGAGCACCCATTGTAACCAGCTGAAGGCTGGCAGACCGTCGTAAAAGCACGAAAACAGAAGGCGATGTGTAATTCTCCCCGAGTGCATCGTAATAGGCAAGACACTTCAAAAAGTTATGCGCTGGAATGGTTTACTCGATGCGGGGGTATCGTTGCGCTACGGGCTTCCACGAGAGCTCGATAGAGCAGTGCATAATGCACGGCGTCGCGGAGGGAGATTCAGTGTCGTTACAAGTATAACATCTATTATGGGAATCTCGATAATCGAACGTTTTCCTGGGGTAAGCAGCTCCTAAAGTTCCTGTCGCACGTTCGCTCGCGTGTTCGAATGCCACTGAATCGTTTAGAGCCATTCAGACCCCGCCATTATTCACGGGCGAAATTTCCTTCGGATCGTTTAAGGGGAATTTACAGATCATTTGGGGACGCTTCTGCTGCAGATGGTTTCTTAATGAACTTCAACAGCGTTCCTCGTTACATATCATTCGCAGTAACTGCTTTCTTATATTTGTTTTAAAACGTTTTATATTCCTGCGTTGGCTGTTATTGTGTTTGCTTTTGTGTTCTTCATCTTAGATTTTTTCAGAAAAATGGTATTTTTATGCATGCGGATAATTTTATTAGGCTTTGATCAAAGAGGGACACCACTGTAAGGGCTCGAAATTTTTGGAAATTTATTAAAAGCAAAGTACGTAATGAATCTTTTTTAAACTTTTAGGTATTTTTTTTGGATATTTAAGTTGCACGAATATATTTTTTTTAAATTTATTTAAAGCAGATTTACAAGGTGTACAGGAGTAGTAACTTTGCGCTGCAAAAAAATCGGTTGACAGTTTTCTGACGAAACGGTGCTTCTAAAATCAATAAAACAAAATGTTTTAGAAACTATATGCGGATAGCTATGACACGCCGGGAGATTTTTCTGATTGGTCGTTTGCTTCTATTTCTTTTTCATCGAAAGAGTAAAACCAATTTACTAAAACCAAATCTCACATTTTTTTTCAGAGGTTCGCCATTTTGTCATTTTTCAAAATTTTCAAAACCGAATCCGTCGTGCCATAGCCACGCGCATATAGTTTCTAAAACTTTTTGGTTTTTTGATTTCCAAAGAACCGTTCCGTCGGAAAACTGTCAACCATGTCAACGGAAATTTTTTGCAGCCCTAAGTTACTGGTCCTGTACAGCTTATAAATCTGCGTTAAATAAATTTAAAAAAATATATTCGCATAACTTAAATATCCAGTAAAAAGTTCTGGAAGTTTAAAAAAGATTCATTACGTAGTTTACTTTTAATAAATTTCCAAAGATACCTTTACTTTTCAGGCCATTACAGTGGTGACCCCGCTTAATATGTTGGCTGGGGAAAATTTGAAATTGTTTGAGAGAAAATACTAAAAATTGAAATATTTTCATAAGCATATAATGTTTTTTTTTGGAAAGACTATTTCATTTAATGGTTAAATAAACTACTACTTGAAAATACTATTTTATTAAATGCTTAAATCATAAGCAAATAATATTTACACTTGGATTCGAATATAGGAAAAAAGAAATCGAAAATAGCAAATACGAATTTCAAAACTAAACAGATCTTCCAAACGGCGCTTGTTACCTTCTGAGATTATCGGGTAAATATTTGTTGCAAGTATTTCTGAACGCAGGTATGTATGTTTACACACATTATTTGTATTGTCAGTCAGTGAGTCATTATATGGAACAATATTATTTGAAATACAAGGTACTGTTTGAAATGTTATTATTTGAAATACTATTTTCTTATTTTTCAATGAAATACTCATTTCACAGAAGCATTTGTATGAATTAAAATATATATTTGAAATACTATTTCGTTATATAACTAGTATTTCAAGGAAATGTTTATTTGTCAAATCCTGCATCACTCGAAGAAATAAAGATATTTATTTCTATTTATCTATTTCCAAAATCTATTTCCCCAGCCCTGCAAGCACAAACAGAAGCAGAGAACAAAAAAAGGGGGGGGGGGGGAAAGGTACTTATAAAACATGGCTTTTAGACTTTATGTCATAAAAGGAAAAAGTTTAAAACAAAAAAATAATATACAATTTTCAAACTGGAATTTGAAATTTTATTAGACTGTCAAAGGGTTAATGCTTTTGAATGATATATGTGAGGTTATAATTCCTAATAAATTCTGGTATTTAATTGTCATTCACTTTTTAAATATCCTTTTGACCATGGCTGTTTTTTTATTACATTTCTGTAGAATCTTCATTAATATTAAATCCTTTTCAATTTCCTGGCTAAACTTTCTCTTTGATTTATTACTTTTCCTATTCTTTCCTTTTCTCCGTTTATAGACTTTTCCTCGTTTTAAATTCCTATACATTTCATTTGTACATTCTTTTTCTTCGTCTGTAAGAACCATTCCCCTTGTTCGTCCCTTTTTATTTACCAGAGTTGTGTTTTTCCTTTATAAATTCTTCTGCCTTTCGTTTTCTCTAAGCTCCTCTGTACCTTATTATATATCCTCTTCATTCTTGATATTAATACCCCTCTCTTCCTCATTTTACAAAAATTCTTTATCCAATGTTTAAAATGTCAACAAATCTTCCTTAATAAGATCCTTACCCCATCTTCAAACCCAGCCTCTGCTTTCTATTTTTACCATTACACTCCCTTTCTTCTTTTTAAACACGCAATCCTCACTTTTCCTCTTCTCTTTGTGCCCAAGCACTGCTACTTTATTTATCCCCTTGCAATCTGCGTTTCCAGTTCTTTCTAGCATTATTTTTCACATATTTCTTTCGTTCCAATCAATCAAATTGAAAGCTTCTTGTCTTCGATCCCATCATCCATTCTCCATCTTCCTGTCCCAATTGTCTTTGACATTACTTCCCTTGCTAGTGCCACCCCCGCCCCTTCCGCCCTCCCCAAGCTATCTCGATAATCCCTCCCCCATCCTCTTTCAACATCAAAGTTTCATCTTTCATTTTTTAATCCCCTCCTTCCCACTCCTTCATTGTCATCCCCATTGCCCCAGTCTTCATATCAGTCCACGCTACACTCGTATTCCCTCACCCCCCCCCCCCCTTTCCCCTCCACCAACCCCATTATCTTCTAAATCCCCATGTTCCATTTCCAATTATTTAATCCTCCACTCCCACCCCTTCACCTAATCCTCACCCTCCCTGTACCTGCAAAAAAAAAAACCTCAAGCAACAATCCCACCTCTTTCCCTCACTTTCAACATTACAATCCTCTCTCCCCCTCCTTGTCTCTCCTCGTCTTCAATCCTCCCTCTCCCTCTCTCCCTCTCTCCCCCTCCCTCGCTATCATCCTCGCTCCTGCCCCCCTAACCTACTCACCGCCCTCCACCCTCCGTCTCCCCAAACCCCCACCCCCACCCCCCACCCCGCCCGCCGCAACGCTCTATCACCGCGCCCCCACTTCCTCCCTCCTCGTCGCGCAGCCACTTTCATTCAAACCAGCCGCGGGCCGAGCCGACTTGGCTCGATTCAGTAGCGGCCGACTCGCCACGTTGCGAGCTTTGCCGACCAGCCGAGCGCTCGCGGTTCCGCTCGACGCGTCCTCTCCCCCCCGCCTCCTCTAACCGCCCCTCCTCTAACGATCTTCGAGCCCCCTGGAATCGACGGTGAACCGGAGGGGAACGTGGATCCGACGTGAGTGTCGCGCTCGCAGTGCGTTTCCGTGGCTCCTCCCCCCCCCCCCCACCGCCCCCCCCCCCGCCGCGAGACTCCTAGCTCCCGGAGAATTGTCCTGCAGGATACACGTGGGTCACAGCGATCCGGCGACGCAGGAACAGGTGCTACCGTCGGTGGCTGGCCAGAGGGAGGAAGGGACCTGGTTCCCTTGGATCTTTCAAGAGGCTGTGAGTTAGACAGGTGTGTTTCGGCGCCGGTTAGTGCGGTGAGATGGGACGTCCAGTGTCCTCGGCGACGGGTGTCGATACGGGATACGCGGCTCCTCCTCGCGACGCCCTCGCGACGGGTTCGTGAACGGTGCTTGTGCCCTCGCGCGAGGGAACGGTGCTTGTGCAGGGAACAGTGCGGTCGCGGAAAGTGCGTGTCTTCGGGGGCCTGTTTTGGGATCGAGGGGAGGCCTCCAAGTAAGTGGATATGGAATTATTATGGTACTCGTGGTTTTTCGCTGCTTGGTCTTCAAGCTGCTCGACGCTGGCGTTTGGTAATCAAGTGTTTGTTGCTGTGGGGCTGCTGGTGTTTGGTTTTTGGCGAGGCCTGCCAGTTGGGCACCGCGGGTCTTGTGTTGACGGTTCCGGCAAGGACACTTTGGTACACGTGTTTACTTATTGTTAGGATTGTTTGTTGGAATGTGCGCCGGTTGATTAGCATGGATTTTAGAGGGACATTTGGGGCCTAGGAGTGTACGCGAATTAGTGCGAAGTGCTTTTCTTACTATTGATTGTTGTGTTCAAAGTTTGAGAGTAGGGCTGGAAATATCTGTCGAATTTTTCGGTATTCGAATTTTCGAATACTTGAGTTGCTCGATTATTTGGCGAATATAATTCGAATATCCAAGTATCAAAATACTATTCGAATACATCAGTATTGTATTGTCATCCGAATGACGTATGTGTGCAAAGTTTCAAGCCGATCGGATATGTTGATGTGGGTCAAAATCAGGTTACAAAATTTCTCCCTGACAAACTAACGAACTCACAACTGAAACTAAATAATAGATTGTAAAGAAATGAACCTAAAGAACAGGATTTATAATTTACACCATACTATTCGAATATTATTCTGTATTCGAATAATACTGATGTATTCGAATACTTAAATATTCCAATAATAACATTCGAATACTCAAATATTCGAAGCTTATTCGTAGCATTCGAATACTCAAATATTCCAAGTTTATTCGTAGCATTTGAACACTCAAATATTCCAAGTTTATTCGTAGCATTCGAATACTCAAATATTCGAAGTTTATTCGCAGCATTCGAATACTCAAATATTCGTCGCATTTGAATACTCAAATATTCGAAGTTTATTCGTAGCATTCGAATATTCAAATATTCGTAGCATTCGAATACTCAAATATTCGATGTTTATTCGTAGCATTCGAATACTCAAATATTCGAAGTTTATTCGTAGCATTCGAATATTCAAATATTCGTAGCATTCGAATACTCAAATATTCGATGTTTATTCGTAGCATTCGAATACTCAAATATTCGAAGTTTATTCGCAGCATTCGAATACTCAAATATTCGTAGCATTCGAATACTCAAATATTCGTAGCATTTGAATACTCAAATATTCGTAGCATTTGAATACTCAAATATTCGTAGCATTTGAATACTCAAATATTCGAAGTTTATTCGTAGCATTCGAATATTCAAATATTCGTAGCATTCGAATACTCAAATATTCGAAGTTAATTCGTAGCATTCGAATACTCAAATATTCGTAGCATTCGAATACTCAAATATTCGTAGCAATCAAATACTTGTAAAATATTCGAATATTAAATTATTCGATTAGTCCCAGCCCTATTTGAGAGTAGGTTTCGAATTTTTAGTTTCTGTGCTTGGGATTACAGAATGGTTGCTTTCTGATGTTTAGGATTATTCTGAAGGTTTTACTCCTTTGATTACTATATTATAAATTCTATGCGAAGTCGAAATTCCCTTCGATTTAATTGTTAATCCAGCTAGTTTAGTATAGTGAACACTTTACTGTAATATTTCAGGCTGTAATATCCAGGCTGGAATTCTTTTAATTCAAGTGCTACGTCGGAGGTTCAATAATCTCACGTTGAGAATTGTGACCAAGCCAAACGTAACTCCCTTGTGACTTAATAGTGTTCAAAGTTCGCGAAGCAAGGTGACTATGAAAAAACAAGACGGTTCTGCTTCGCAGACATTGAAAATAACACTTCGTGTTGTCACTTGCTATGAATATTTATTCGAATTTGCGCGGTACTCGTCTGCAATATCGATGATTAATTGTCTTGGTTGGAGTACGAGAGACGCGTCCCGGGAGTTGTGCTTGGAATGTCCAGGTTCTGGAACTGTTTACTGTTACTTAACGTGTGCTCAGTATTCGAGGAGTGAGTATTGAATGTGATCAGGACATCCGGATTGTGCTGATTCGAAATACGATTCTTGGAATAAAATATCCGTCAGGTGTGAATCCAGCAGGCGTGTTGTTGTATTATATTTTCACATGGGTATTCACTCAAGTGCCATTTAAATTTCCGCAGCGTGGTAACATTGAACACGTGTGGGAATTTTTTGAGTTTTGAGATATCTTCAGTGTTGTATTATTTTTATGAATATTTGTTAGAATCCTTATTGTCCAATTAGGTTGAACTTCTCTGACATGGGGTAGTTGTAACAAAGGTATTGAAGTGTCACGAATCGTGATTAATATTCAGTTTTCCTCTAATTCAATTTTAAACTTTACACTTGACAACTCCGACTTTATTATAATAGTTATTTCAAATTATTTGCTGACAGTAGTAAAGAAGAATTGAAGTTGAAGAGGTGTACTATATTCCTTGGTTGTATTAGTAATTAGTGCAATTATAAGAGGAAGGTTTTAGTGACATTGACATTGCATTATTGATTTCTAATCAGAACATTGACTCTGTTAGTTGAAACGAAAAATAGTGCCATTTATTATTTCTGCTTCTACTATTTTGGTAACCGAGGCTCGTGAATAACAAGAGTTTGGACAGTTAAATCAGTTCGCGAAAGTGGAAGATTTAATCCGGTTTAGGGAAGAATTTTGCTCGTATTATTAGAAATCGAGTAAATCATATTGGGCAATCACTTCTGAGAAGCTGAAGGATGAATCTAATAAGAACAGCCGTGCTCTAATTTCCACGGCTAAAGCTCACTTAATTGACACATAGTTGATTGACAGATGTCAGGATGATGGTCCCAAGAATTTTAACCATAAGACAAACTTTTGTTTCGTCACGTCACTTTCCCGGTTTTAAGAAGGTTCCTTTTTCATTAATTCATTATCTGATAAAAGAACACGATAAACAAAAAATCGACTTTTGAAGCAGAAATCTTTTTCGGATTCCGATCATTCTCGAATTTGACTCTGAAGACTCTTAAACTCACAACGAAGTTTCTTGAAAATTAAATTATTTTGAGGGGGCCATTTTTCGGGAAACTGAAGATGTAATTTACTAAAAACAGGCTCAGTTTAGTAGAGAAAAAAAAATGCTGTGTGGATAAAATCATAGATTTTTCTTTGAAGATGGGGTCTTCTTAAATCCATTAACCGCAAGCAATCCTGATCCAAATTATCTCCGAGCAATTAATACCCACACAAATAAATCCACACAAAATTTTTCAGCGCCCTGCTTCATATCGCAAAACTGTCTCACAGAAAAATCAAATTTTCCTTGAGAAACATTGCGTTCCATGAAATATCGCGGCTCCAAATAGAAGCAGGAACCACGACGCGACAATAAACGTCAACGTCATTGTCGCGAGTTGTGCAGCCCCGATTTGGAAACACCGGCGGTCGGTCGATTTCAATTTAGCACGTGGAAAGCGGTGACATTGGTCCACGTCGATCTCGCGTCATAACGAATTTGTTTACCAGCCCCGAGCCCTCGTCCAGGAAAATTCTGTTTAACGAGTAAGATGGTGCCGAGTGATAACGTTCCGCATGACAGCTGGGATATGAACCCTCCCCGGTTATTTGTCCGTGAGCACCTGCTCTCTAACGCTTCTAACGAGGCAGTCAGCTGATCGGCGCGAAAGAGCGCGCGCCGTGCGAGCTCGAAGGATTTCGAGGCACGGAAGCCTGTATATTAATAATCAGCGCTCGACGCATGGCGCTGCAGAATTTCAGAATTTCAAAATTTCAGAATTTCAAAATTCCACAATTCCGGAATTTTGGAATTTCGGAATTTCAGAATTTCAAATTTTCAGAATTTCTGAATTTCAAAATTCCACAATTCCGGAATTTTGGAATTTCTGAATTTCAGAATTTCAAATTTCAGAATTTCAGAATTCCGGAATCTCAAAATTCCAGAATTTCGGAATTTCAGAATTCAGAATTTCAAATTTCAGAATTTCAGAATTCTAGAATCTCAAAATTTCAGAATTTCAGAATTCCAGAATCTCAAAATTGTAGAATTCCAGAATTTCGGAATTTCAGAATTCAGAATTTCAAATTTCAGAATTTCAGAATTCTAGAATCTCAAAATTTCAAAATTTCAGAATTTCGGAATTTGAGAATTTCAGAATTCAGAATTTGAGAATGTGAGAATTTGAGAATTCCAGAATTCCAGAATCTCAAAATTTCAGAATTTCAAAATTTCAGAATTTCGGAATTTTGGAATTCCGGAATTTCGGAATTTCAGAATCTCAGAATTTCGTAATTTCAGAATTCAGAATTTCAGAATTTCAAATTTCAAAATTTCAGAATTCCAGAATCTCAGACTTTCACCCCTTAGAGTGAATTTGAACAGCAAACAAAAATTGCGTTGTAACCAGGAGGAACTCTACATATTCGCAGTTTCAGACTTTTTTGAATTTCTCTTTCCCTTCTAAGAACAATGTCCGACAAATAAAATAGGTTAATCGTAAGCAAAATTTCCGTGATTAATTAAAAGTTCATCGCGTCTCTGTCGAGCGACAAAGGATGTATGTCGACAACGAGCTATTGTGAGGAATTCTATTTGAAAATCTTTATCCTCCTTTCTGAACCACTGCCACGCCTCTCGAGGATTGGGAAAGGGATAGTTTACGTTGTATTCGGTTGGAAAAGAATAAGGTTGCCCTTGTAATCCATAGAATACCCTCGAAGAAGTAATCTTCATCCCCGCACTTCGCTGAATGAAAGTACCGCGGTCCCCGAAGCGTGCTTTATTTATGTCTTTGAGCGCGGAAAGCGCGAAACGAGCCAGCAAAGGGGGAGCAGGGCTGTATCGGCGAGCTTTTAAATGAGCTTACTGCAAGCAACCTCGGCGATCTTCATTTAAATCCGACGTCGGGGGTAAGTTCGTGTTACGCCCTGTGGACGATCCTCGTGGATGGCTTCCTTATAAATCCGCCACTCGAACGAGTCTCTCTTCTTCAGGTGGCATTAAGCGATCTCAAGGCCCGGCGTATAGTATTGACTTTTACGTCGACTAAATTTTTTAGTCAAATCGAGCCAGTGTCAAATGAATTTAGTCTAAGTAGTAGCAACGGCGATACGTTCGACACAGAAAGACTCTCACTTTTGCGCTAATTTATTTAGACAACAAGAAGGGGGAAGGAAAGAGACATTAGTCTGTTTAATTTGTAGCACTGTGAATTGATAAATTATTTTTATTTAGTGTCGATCTGGTTGCAATCTAAAAATAACAGCTATCTTTTAAGTTATTTTCTTTTTGAGGAAATGATAAAGAAAATGAAAAATCTTTTAAAATTTACTTTGTGTCGATCTGGTTGCATTCTAGAAATGGCAGCTATCTTTTAAATTATTTTCTTTTCGAGGAAATGATAAAGAAAATGAAATATCTATAAATAACAATAAGTAAGCATTTATTATACAACTATTGAAGTACACGAAAAGATTTTTTATTTCATGAAAAATTGTTTCTTGTACATCAAAAGTTGGGGGAATATGATAAAAAAAAGAAAAAATTAACACTAATTGTAAGAATTTATTATACAACTATTGAAGTACACTAAAAGATTTTTCATTTGATGAATGAAAGGAACAAAAATTGTTTCGTGCACTTCAATAGTTGTATAATAAATGCTTAAAATTAGTGTTAAATTTGTAATTTTCTTTATCATATTTCCCCCCAAAAATTTTAAACTTAGCTGCAATTTTTAGAATCTAAAGTGTCATAGCCCCTTAACTTCTACCCTTCTGCATCAAAAAGTATCGTTGCGAACCTCGTCTTCGCTGTCGTATTACATATACCCGTTGACACAACTTCTCCACAAAAACGTTCGCACACGTTGAAACAGTCCGCTGAACGCGAAGCACATTAATAACAATTAAATAGTTTAATTAGTCGCGGTAAACGCATCCTCAGCGTGATTTCCACCTATTCTTTCGACGCTCTCACGGCATTTGATTAAAAGAAACAGAAGAAGGCGGAGGGAAATAAGTAAATGATCGAAGCTCTGTGAATGAAACCGCTGGGAACACCTTGGAAATGGAACGTGGGAAACCCAATATAAATCTTTTGTCCGTTATCGGGGCGCAGGCGCAAAAATTCGCCACATCCTTAACGACCAAGATACGAACGGGATTTACTGCTCCGAGACGGGAGTCGATCGTTCGGAATCGTTCTGCGAAAACCGAACAGTGTTGATAAATCGTTAACATTACAGTCCATTCTTTCGTTATTCTTTTGTACATTATTTTCTTTCTCGTGGTGTAACACAGACATTTTATTATTATTATTATTATTATTATTGCGCGATGCTTGAAAACGTTTTGTCGGAAGGAGGAAGGGAAAATAAATACGGTCTGTGTTTCTGACCCCGTCAGCTTGGTTTAGACAAGATTTGCGCGAGGCACTCGAAGAGAAAAAGGCGGCTGAGTTCACTGAATTTGGCGACGAACAGTGAATCAAAGGTTAATAAAAAAAAAAAAACGAGAGGATTGAATTATATTTTGCATTGATTTTTCCTTATTTTTTAATAAGAACCACCTGTGCGTTTAGAAATTGAGATTTTAGCTTAGGAAATATTTGATAATGGGAGTTGTAAGTGATTTGTGGGTGTGGGAAATTTTGTGGGTTAATTTTTGGGTATTAAAAACTCTGTTAGATTGATTTTCGATTGTCAATGATCTGCGAGAGAAAATATTCTTTCCTAATTCTAGTAGACTAAACATTTCTTTTTTGCCAATATAATTTTCTGATGTTTTTACATTCCCCGCAAATTATCTGAAATTAATTCAAAGTCATTAACGCATTCGCGTAGTATTCGCGATTAAGGTAACTGAAGCTTACGTGTTCAACGATTATGATGTTGATCTAAAGACCTCAGGAAACAAAAACGATTGTGATATAATTAAGAATGGTCGTAACGTAATTATAGCAGTCAAACGTTTGTTTATTTGTTCCCTCTTCTTTTTCCTCGCGTTAGTGTCGACGTTTTCCCGGAAAAAGAAGCGCGGCTCGCATTCTAAGAGACAGCTAAGATTGATGCACCGCCCAAGGTTAATGTAATTTCGATTATGCAACGCGCCGCGCGCGTGAAATCCGAAATGCGGCTGCAAATCTACTCGGGCGTCAGGTGCAGCGTTACAAGAACGACATTTTTTCCTAACAAATCCATGCAAATTTACGCATAAACACGGCTTGCGAAGGCAATCATTCTTATTTCCAAATGGCACATAGTTGCCATTTTTGCATGCTTTTACATGTTTCTCCATTTTCCTCTAACCGAAAGTTTCACTCCCAACGAATATCGTGGGACACCCGCGCGACACTTTTCGCCCATTCAACCCCACTGCCACGCGCAGAGCATCACTGCCCAATTAATCGAAGCGTGTAAATTAAAAGTTTATTAATCCCCGCCGATGGTTAGTAGCGGGGAGCTGGAGCGCCGATTAGGCGGCGAACGAGGCGCCGAGGTTTTCGCGGAGGAAACGAAGCAACGAACCCGCCGCGCGCTTATCTGGCAATTAGAGAGCGTGGAAACCGATAATATGTGACTCATGCTTTCCGTGCGCCGTTACGGAACAGCGACTGTCGGCGAAATGGCGGGTTATCGCCGATTGTTAGTCCGCTTGGGCGAAACACGTGTCGAGGAGCATGATTCTGTCGCGTGCTTTGGCGACGGAACCATCGAAGTGCTGGAGCCTCGTTTAAGAGGGGCGTATTTAGAAGCATTTCCCGTTTTCGTGGGTGAAATAGAAGCTGTGGATCCGGCAGGGCGACGGAGGTGGAAAATGGTCGTGGAAAAGCGGTAACTTCGCGTGTATTAGGGTGGCTCTTATTTATTTATACATGTCGAATTTTGTTTGATTTCTTTCCTCTTACACCCTAGAACCGTGGCGTTTGATAAAAAAAAGTTTAGAATTCATCAATAATTTGGATTTAAAGAATTTCTCGAAAATGGTAAGCCCTATCGAAATTTTGTTCAAATAACATTAAAAGAGCATTCAATTCTCTACAATTTTTGTTTATATAATTTTTTCGTGCTGCCAGCCATTTTTTAGATAATAGCGTTTGAATTCAGAGAGGTGGGCGGTACGCGCGTATATCAATACGCCACGCCGTACAGGTGATCTGTATTCAAACGCAATTATCTAAAAAATGGTTGGACTTACGAAAAACTTGTATATACAGTAATTGTAGAAAATTGAATGCTCTTTTAATCTTGTTTGAACAAAATTTCGATAGGGCTTACCATTTTTGAGAAATTCTTCAAATTCCAACCACTGATGAATTCTAAACTTTAAGGCCTGGTCGGCACTATTTTTTTTATATATTAGGGGGTGAGAGCAAAAGAAATCGCAGGTTGAAAATAAGAGCCACCCTAGTAGAACATGGAACGACGTGATTCTAAGGTGTAGGATAATGTTTCTGGATTCTGGGCAACCAGATAAATGAATAAAAATGTTAGAATCATTAGGTGTTGATTTAGCAGGCTTCATGGGGGATTTGTTTATTCCTCATGTATGACAGTGTCAACTGCAAGTCGGTCGATCCGGACAGCCTTCGACACAGCTCGAAATAACGGCAACACTATGTCCCTCGTGGGACCTCGTCGAGGCGCCTGCCAAAACAAAAACAGCTGAGTGCTATCAATAAACATTCGCCATGCGAACTTAATCCGGGAGCCGCGATCGCGAGCTCCAACTCCTGGCCTGGACTAACTAGGCGGCTGAATTATGGTTAGCAGCGTAGTTTCCAGGCGGAGGTTCGTTATTCGCGAGGGAGGCAGCTGCTCGGGGGACACTTTGGGAAACGTCGAAGAGCCAAAGCCCTCGGAACGCGTGGGTTTTCATTTTTTCTTTTCTTCATCCACTTCTAAAATTAATAAATAATACAAAAATATTTCTTACAAATCACTTACAAAGAAAATATTACTTACACCTCTATTGAAATGATCGTGAAATCGTCGCGGCTGAATGTTATGAAAGTGACATTTTTATGTCATTGCTTACTTGAAGGCTATTTGCCAACAACTTTTTCATAATAATGAAATATAAATTAATGTAACATAAAATAAGAGAAATCTCAAATTTTGGGATTCTTTTCAAATTAAATGTAGTGCCTGTCACTCGTAAGTTATGGGTGGTAGGTTTTATTGTTAGCAAAACAGAAGCTTCAACTTATTTCCCGCCCCCACCTTTTTTTATGCTTTGACAGCATCAAAGATATTAAGAAGATGGGAGGAAGGAGGAAGATAGAAATTTTTATTTTAATTAAAATTTTAGTCTAAGTCGAGTAGCTTTCCAAAGTTTACCTAATTTGAATGCATGATCCCATAATTATTCAGAGTGTAGTAAGCTTCTCTTAGTAGTATGTACTTTAGTTTTCGTTCTTCGTGAAGTGATCCACCCAGATATTACGTAACAATTTTACTGTACAAAGTCAACTATATAGCTGCCCAAGGCAATGAAAGGCTGTCTGCGAAGGCATTGAAAATAGCATTAAAGACTTATTTCATAAAGTATGTACGAAAGTTCGACCTATAAGTTACTCAGACACGGAAAAAACGCCGAAAAAATCGGTTTTTAATTTTTTTTAACCGCGATGCACCAAATAGAAAAATCAGAAAAAAATTCAGGACAATAGTAACAATGATACGTACTTACAGGAAAAATATAATTATACTTCTGCCACTGTTTCGACACACAACCGACATTTTTCATAATTTTTTGACGTTTTCAATTTTTCACAGCTTCGTTTTTTAATTTAAAAATCTGAATCGATTCTGTAATATGTGCCCTGATAACAGAAATGCCTATGATTTTTTTCAAAATTTTTCATCCGCAAGCATAGGAGAAATTGGGCAAAAACTTAATTTTCTATTTTTGCCCTTTACGACCCCCAGGGTCGAGATACAAAGTTGAAACTTTCCACAAATGGTTCTTTTTTTACAAGCTTTCGAACGACTCATCGGGAGTTGAATTCGGTTCAAGGGCACATTTGACCGTCTACCCGTTGTTAGTTCATTGAAATAAGTGCTCGCGAGGAGGACAGGAAATTCTAAGTTTCACGAAGGGCCGTCGCAAATGGTATTTAATTAACGGCTCGCTGGTATTCGAGTCTTATCAAACAATAGACGCGTCTGATCTGAAATGAACCGGGCGATTATCTCTCCACGGGCGTATGCAGATAAAACGACCTAGAAATGAATAATTCGCGACAGCGGAAGCTGCCAACTGACTGGGCGGCTCGATATCAATTGCTACAAGATGTGGCTGCTGATTGCGAACGTTTTGTGAAAGATGGCAAACCGAGATTTTGGGCATCTCGATTTTCCACGCAGCTAAGTTTGTTGCTCCTGCTTTTACAAATATATATTACGTTAAACAACCCTGCAGGTCTCGGGAATTTCCCAGCTCACCGATTCGCGTTTTCCACCTTTTTCCACTGTAATCTCTCGCTTCGATCTTGTATTTTCTCGCCTCGATTCTCTATTTCTATTCCACTGTTTCCACGGAATATTCTCCATACAATTTCTATCTTCTGCCAGAAGTTTGCTACTCTACCCTGGGAACTTTCTGCTTCGATTGATTCTACCTTTTCGCTGCAATTCCTCCTTTAACATTTTCCTTCTTCTTCGACCGATTCAACGCTACGTTTTAGATTTCGATTTTTCCAGTTAAAGTTAGTAACTCTCGGGGAAATTGAATTCTGCCGCACAAAATTATCGTTTCCCTTCAATAATTTGCTTTTCCAAGTACTTTGATTTGCCGTTGGAATTTTCCGCTCGAAATCCTCGTGACGATTGCTGGAATTTGCAACTTGCTTTTGTATTCTTAACTTTCCAGCGATATTACCTTACCTCATTTTCAAACCTTCCACAGGAATTTCAGACGTGCTTCATCCAGATCTTCCACTTTCATTTCCCACTGCTTGGTTGCGATTTCGAGCCTCTTTTCATTCGAATTTCCTGCTCTCTTCCCTTTCAACCCTGCACCAGAACTTTCCTTTTTAATTTACAGCATCTCTATCCCAATTTCCCAAGTCCTGTGGCAAAGTTTTCCACTTCCATTTTCCATGCTCCTACAAGAAATTCCAATTTTCATTTTCCACTCCTTCGCCGTAACTTTTCCACCGCCCTGCGTTCAGTCCATCGCAAATTCTGATACTGTATCTAAGAATTAATCGTTGTTTAATTAACACCGATGGAAGTAAAGCACCAATTTATCATCGAGAATGGCGAATGTCAACGAAAACGCTTCATAAAAAGTAATCCGACTGTTTAAAAATATTAAAACAAAAATCTCGGATCAACGACGTGTTATTACTTAACATAGTGTTCAGAGTAAAATATATTAATTAGCTTCAAAGATGACGGTGATTTTTAAAGTAAAATTACAGCTCCATAGTAATAGTACGAAAATTAATACACTTTGAAATTAAAATTCCCTCTCACTGGTATCTGCAATTATTCTTACTCGCTGCGTGGGAAATGATAGAAATGTCGAAATTTCCCCAAATGGAAGTGGAACGCGGAGACCAGATAATTACGGGAACGTCTCTAGAGGGCTATTCTCTTACCCCGATACGGGAATGATAAATTATTTCTTTTGACAAGATTTATTGGTTGTCCGTCATAATAATTCTTACGCAATCGATTCACCAGCGACATTTAACTCGTGTCCATCGTGAAACGTGTTTCCAAGGAAATAAATTTCGATTGACGTGCAATTCCGAGGTATTTCCTACACTTTTGAAGAATCGATTTTAAATACTGGTATATTATTGAGAGATGCTTGTTTCGCGAAAATACACAGAATGTATAATAATCCTGAATTAAAACAACGAAAGTAGGACGAATAATGTTGAAACTGATTCCTGTTAGAATTCATTGGGCACATTGTTATTATCGAAACAATGAACCATTCGTATTTAAGTGGCTTGTATTCAGAGTATCGGTGATATTTATTTAATGCCTACGAGAACTGTAGTTCAATCAATCAGAAATAAGAAATTTATACTTATTGCCATCCGTGGTTCTCGTGTCGAACATTTATACTTTATTGATTTGATGGTGTTATTTTATCCGTTTATACTTCATTGCCCCAGAGAGATTTCTCGCAATTTTCTCAGAAGCAAAACGCAAGGTATAAGTTATAAATATAGAACGAAGTTGCTCTTTCGTAAAGACCTTATCAATTTTAATAACTGTTACTCGAAACACTTTTCAAAGTAATGTGTGAGTAAGAAGTTACAGAGGGATGTTATCTCTAGTCATATTGGTTCGAAAAGTGCGTCTGACCATAGACAGTCCTTCTCCCCTTGCTTTCTTATATTTCCCTTACAGTATGATTACACTAATTAGTTAGATTATAGATATAGTAAAAAGATTCAGAGAGACACAAAGTTAATGAAACACTTTATCTACTTCACTATTTATATAAATAATTTAGTCTCTTCTTAATCAACATGAATATACAAGTAGGTACACTACGTCATAACTAAACAAATTCTTTCCAAATCTAACAAAATTTACAGCACCACTCGACACTAGCAAATATTAAAAAAATTAAAACCGACTTCAAAAAAATAAAATTGCACTGAAAAGTAAAAAACAATTTTTTTCCTTATTTAATCTACGACTCTCAATTTTTTTATGTCGGCGCCTTATCATTTGCACTGTGTAAATCTGGCGTCGACTTAAACAAAAAATGGGAGTAGTAGATTAAATAAGGCAAAAAATTATTTTTTACTTTTTAGTGAATTTTATTTTTTTGACGTCGGTTTTAATTTTTAAATTTTTTTCTTTTTTAACTTCATTCATTTAAAAAAATATGGATCGGCCTACAGAAAGACCTGCTCGTTAAAAAAAAACGGAAGATTCCAAAAATAAGCGACTTGAAAAAGTGAGAATAAGGATGTCTCAAATTCGTTATATGGAGTCTACAACTCAACGCGCTGAAATACTCTAATTTGCGAGAATACAGTGGCGTGCGAAACTTTTCGGCCACCCTTTAAAACAGTAGAACTTGTTTAAAATATTGTAAAATTGGTCCAAACGATTTGAGTTTTTGTTTTAGAACCTAGAAGCGTGATTCGTCGTTTTGAAAAAAAAATTACAATTGGTCGGAATAGCGAAAAAAATAGTAAATGTCGTGTTTTTCAACTTTTTTGTCTGTGTTCGTAAAGAAAATTTAAAAAATGCCTTATTTTCGGCGGAAAACTGCCGAATTATGTGATTTTTATCATATTTAACTGTATGTAGCTCACAGCTGCGTTAACCGATTTTGATAAAATTTTCAGCACATATACAACCTACTTAAATCTACAAAAGACAATTTTTAAATTTTCATTACGAGCACAAACAAAAAAGTTGAAAAACACGACATTTACTATTTTTTTTTCGCTATTCCTGCCAACTGCAATTTTTTCAAAACGACGAATCACGTCACTTAGCAGGCTAATCCTTCTAACTTCTCAAAAAAAACTCAAGTCATTTAGACCAATTTTAATCAAGTTATTCTGTTTTAAAATGTGACCGAATACATTCGCACGCCACTGTACATGAAATAAAAATTACGAAGTTTGAATTAACCAGTCCTGGCAAAGTATTGGTCCAATATTGATGCACTGTAGGTTGGGACCACCGGTGCATCGTCCTCTTTCGAATAAAAAGATCGTCAAAATCGGTCCATTTTATGAGAGTTATGCGGAGACAAACATAAAAAAAAATCTATAACTCCCTCCTTTTTGAAGTCGGTTAAAAATAGACAACTCACCCCAAATCTACCCCTGAATCACCTTAAAAAATTCCACCACGCAGCACTATCAACCAATCCTTAAACTCCATACCCAATATCCCATTAAAAAAAGCCATCAAACAGAACTGTTAATCCCAGCAGCATACGATCGACGTTAACCCACGCGCAACACGTCCATCGTCCATCAATCACTCAAGCTTCATTAAAACAAACAACCTGTCCCTCTGTAACCGCCGTTCGATAATTAGAATCTGATAGCCACCGAGTATTAAACGTCAATTAGTATTTACAATAAACTGCCTATTAAAAACTCAATTCTAATCGCTGGATAATAACGAACGAGCCAGCCCGGTCCCAACCGTCTCCTCAGCAACCAGCCACGCTGTCCCATTACAGGGGTGCCATTTTCACCCGTCTGGCGCAGCAGTTTTTCCCGCGACAGCTGGGGAGCTCGCTCCCCAAAGACATCGATGACTTTCCACCAGCGCGGCACTGCGGAGTCCCGTCGTTTTCCAGCGGCATGAAATTCAATTCCGTCCGATTCCCAGCGACTCTGCGACCGCGTTATTACCGTCGCCTTCGTGCGGCGGATTAGGGGTTGGATTAAGCTTGTCGGTTTTCGGGGTAGGAGTTGTCCTGCTTAACCGTAGACGTCGCTTCGTCACGCGAAGTCCTGGAAACCCGAGGAAGCTCGACGCGAAACTGCCAGAAAATGGACCCTCTGAATTCCTCACCCTATCATCCCCTATCGCTATCCACTCTCGCTGGAGGTATTTGCTCCGGTGTCCTTTATTTTTCACCCGATCGCTGGATATTTTCCAGTGCATTTGAAAATCTTCACACAGGAATCTAAATTATTCTGCTCAGAGGAAATGAGCTAATACGTTATTTAAATACACCTGACGGATCAGTGGAGTTGTCTTAGTCAACGCGATGGAATTTCTGTTTTATTCAATGAGCAGGTGCTTTTATTATAAATCACGTGGCGGGTAGATTTATTGAGGTAAGGCATGGTCCTTGATTATTTTCACTGAAGTGGATGGTAAGAGTTGTTTTAATTAGTGTTTGATATTTTTTTCTTCTTTTTTTTTAGAGGTTCTTGGTTTTTGAGTTTGTGGTTCGCAGCGTGAAAGGACGGGCCCCCGTTTCGTTTGCTAATTAACCAGGGGAAATTCACGCCAGCGGGGAAGCATATTTTGAGACGTTGCCTGAAGCCAACGGGTTTTTGGACCCGAGCCATGCGTCATTTTCATGACACGAGTGTCTCTGAACGCTCTAGCCCGATTTTAATGCGATTTTGGCAGCCGCCGCGCGCGAAAATCGCGGGTTGTCAAGATTTGAAAATAAATTCGTGCGCGCCTCCGAGCCCCGAGCATGTATAATTGTTGGCTTTGATGTTTGGTTCCGGCGTCTCCTCGGTGACTACAATTTTCATGATTTTGGAACGAGCTTGCAATTTCAAAATTTCCATCTTAATATAGACACTCTGAATTTTCCTTCTAGAAAAATATTAAATATCCCTGCCCGACCTTTCCACTTGGAATTTTCTTTCACAAAAGTTTACTTCTAAATTTCGAATTCGACGCTTGCCCTTCGAAGCATTAATCTACTACCCTTCCAAGATTTAAATATGGAGTTTCCTTGGCGAAGTTTTCTATTAGAAATATTCCCTTATAAATTTCGAGATTGAGACGCTGCCTTCGGCGCATCAAATTCCAAATTTCATCTACCGCGGAAATTACATCTCGACTTTTCCATTGCAAATTTCACCAGGATTTTGCTAATTTTTTCAATAAACTCGTGCAACGGGGAAGTAGCCGAAGATGGCCGGGTACACTTCGCGGGGAAGTTGGCGGAATGATTAAAAACAGGAACGTCCTTATTTGAATACGTTGCGGCGCGGGGCTGGCGGGAAAGTAGATGGCGAGGAATGCAAATCCGAATATCTCGGGAGAACGTACTGAATCGTAAATTTAAATAGCGACGAGCCGACGGAATAGTCGTGATCATCGTTGTGCTGTTTGAATTTCCCGCTGCGTCTATTCGGGGCGCGATATGCATTGTAAATGGGGCTGTGAAATCTATTTTCGCCAACTATTTTTAGCGCAGCTGTTGCACGGGCGAGCTGAACGCTTCTTGTTTAAAATAATTGCTTTATTATCGCTTCGTTTTCAAAACAAACAACGGCTACTGACGAGAGATCTAATTAATTATTCTTTGCCACGCGTAACGGGGAAGGGCAAAAAATGGGCAACAGACGTTTTACAGGTTCGTCTCCTGAAAGGAATCAACTGCAGGGAGAATGCATATTATTTATATCAGAAATATTATGTATTTTAATATTATTGGTGGACTAAAACCGTTTGGTGTAAGTAAAATGGTGTGGATACAATTAGAATTGTAATATATACTTGAATTTATAAATAAATGATTTGTAACATATTTTCACTTTAATTGATTGGTGTGCATTATTTAAAGGTGTCGATTTTTTTTTTTGTATTTCTTTCCTCTCACTCCCTAGAACCGTGCCAGTTGATAAAAAAATTGTCCCTGAAAAAGTTTATTGCAATCGGACAATAGGAAAGGGTGGAATTTGAAGAATTTCTCAAAAATGGTAAGCCCTATCGAAATTTTGTTCAAACAATATTAAAAGAGCATTTAATTTTCTACAATTACTGTAGATATAAGTTTTTCGTGCTGTCAACCAGTTTTTAGATAATAGCGTTTGAATATGGAGCACCTGTGCGGCGTGACGTATTGTCTATACGCGCGTATCGCCCACCTCTCTGAATTCAAACGTAATTATCTAAAAAATGGTTGGCAGCACGAAACAATTATATAAACAGGAATTGTAGAGAATTGAATGCTCTTTTCACATTGTTTGAACAAAATTTCGATAGGGCTTACCGTTTTTGAGAAATTCTTCAAATTCAAACCATCGATGAATTTTAAACTTCCTGTTGTTCGATTGCTATAATCTTTTTCAAGGACTATTTTTTCATGAAATGGAACCATATTAGAGGGTGAGAGCAAAAGAAATCGCAGGTTGAAAATAAGGGCCTAGTGTGCATTGTAAAAAATAAATATGAATGAATTCTCGAAATTCTCCTAAAGGGAGTAGAATGGAAATAGGATTTCCATAAATAAAACTCTAAATTGAAGCTCAAAACTAGTCGAAGCTGACAAAGGTTTACAAGATTCAGTGGGCAAACAACGCACAAAGCCCCAAGCAATCCCTGTAGTATAAAAACTAAAATGACGTGCGAAACTTCCGCGGCAATTCCTCCCCCCCCCCCGCGACGTGCCCTATGTGCAGAAAAAATAACAGACAGCTGGGAAGTGAGAAATTCCGTCCAGGACACGGGTAAAGTATCTAATCCCCGTGGTGGAGGGTTATTTCTATCGAATCTCTCAGCATTCGAAAGTTTCCTCAAACTCGTCGCCATTCCCAAGTCCAAGAACAAGTTGATCGGGGCGGAGAATCGATTTTCAGCCAATGTACACACCCTGAACTAACCTTTGACGCAGTTTCCGAATTATACCGTGGAACAGGGGACGTTAACACTTTGAGATCGCACGATTTCGCTTTCCGCGCTTCGTTCGAACGGGAAAACTCGCCGAAGCCATGCAGCAGGTGGAAAGCCCTCGGCGCGAAAGCACGCCGGCGCCGTGCAAAGTGTTAATCACGATAGGGCAACGTTCATTCCTCGGTTAGGTGTTGGTCCCCGTGTGTCTCATCGTCAGTGGCAACAGTCAAAGCGTGCCAATGACAAAAGGTGTATCCTGATTGACGAACGCGTGCTCGCGTAATCGATTCTGGTAATTAATCCCGTGCGTCGAGAACGGAGAATGGCGGATGGGGAATCAGCTATATACATCGGCCATGATTGAAAAGTGATTTCTATTGTGGGACATTGTGTGCAGGAATTTAATGTTGTGCTCCGATCGAGGAGGATGTTAAAATTTGCCAGAGATTTTTGGAGGGAGATGGTTCCAATTCCCGATAGAGGAGGGTGGAGAATATTTTTGGTAGGCTTTTGTGGGAGGAAGCTTTAGAAAATATTGAAAGAAGGTTTGGAGGGGTCGTAGACGGAATTTTTTAGAGAATTTCGTAAGAGACGTTTTTGAAAGGAGGCAAAAAAGGTTTTGGGAGATCGGCGGAGGACGGCGTTGTGGGTTGAAAGAGGATTGGCAGAGAGATTTTTAAAAAGGGAGAAGTGGGAAAGATTAGGGTAGGAGCTTTTTGAGGAAGTTTGTCGATTGGAGGATCGTGGAAATTTTAAGGGTGTGAATGAAATTTAATTAGAAATAGGTATTATTGTAAAGGTTTTGGGTAAATTCGAAATATTTTGCATCCTGGAATTATTAAATTAATCAGAATACTAGCCGTTGTCGTAGTTTGGTAAATATTCCGAACAAGCACTGGAAGCGTAGAGAATTGATAACAAACAACGCCCGTATAATTCAGAGTGTGTACGCTATTATTATATATTTCATGAAATATCGTTACAAACAGCGGGTCGTTTAATGGAAAAGTTAACCAACAATGCTGCATAGATCGTTAAAGATATGTTTTCTTTAGGAGGATACGGGGAACTGATATTTCGTAATGCGGTATTATGAGGGGAGGATTATTTAAATGCTGCAGAGCAACGTTCATACTAGCACCCATACCAATGAAATTGTTGAAATACGGCGTTTTGTAATTTAATTCTGGCGAATTAATAAACCTCTGGTGTTTCAGATTTTGCGGGGTCACGTATTTTGGTACATGGCAATCTGAGCATTTGGAAATTTGGGAAATTGGAAACTTGGATGCTTCAGAAATTAGGAAATGGGAAACTTGGTGACTCAGGAACGTGGGGAATTGGAAATTTGGGAATCTGGTAGCTCAAAAATTGAGAACTTGAATTCTTCGGAACTCAGGAATTCAGGAAATTGTAATTTTGAGAATTTTATAGTTAAAAAATTCAGAACTTGAAATCTTGGCGTCTCAGGAACGTAGGAAATTGTAAATTTGAGAATTTTATAGCTCCAAAATGGAGAACTTGAAATCTTGGGAACTCAGGAATTCAAGAAATTGGAAGTTTGAGAATTTTATAGCTAAAAAATTGAGAACGTAAAATCTTGGAAACTCGGGAATTTAGGAAATTGGAAATATGTGAATTGGGTAGCTCAAAAATAGAGACCTTGAAATCTTGGGGACTCTGGAACTTTGGAAATTGGAAAATTGAGAATTTTATAGCTAAAAATTGAGAACTTTAAATCTTGAGAACTCAGGAACATAGGAAATTGGAAGTTTAAGATTTGTACACCTGAAAAATTGAGAACTTGAAATCTCGGCGTTTCAGAAACTGAGGAAATTTCAAATTTGATAATTTTATAACTCAAATATTAAAAACTTGCAATCTTCAGAACTCAGGAACTTAGTGGAAATGGGAAAACTAGGAAACCTGAGAAATTGGGAATTTAAAAACTTCCAAAACTTAGAAACTACCCATTTTTGAAACTTGAAAACTTTCCGTTTCGTAGCATCTGTAGCACGATTACTCTCCAACTCCATTTCACAATGACATCTCTCTACCCCCAAATTTCCCCAAAGCGTTCCTCCTCAGAGCCTTTGGATCTCCAAAATATTCATACTTTAAGGTTCGCCATCACTCAAAGTTTCCCATTTCCCGTGTCCCCTCACAGAGCATCGCCATATCCGTTGCAGAACGGTCGATCGCCGAAGGAAATTCTGCCGCCTTCCATCCACCATAATGTAACGTCGTCTCGTACGAAGATTCACGGGGTCCGCGTGCATACTACATAGTAGAGAGTGGGTATTCCCCTCAAGTGAATAATAGCCAATCGAATAGTCATAGGTCATAATAAAACGAGCAGTTGCTGGTGGAAGTGTTAGCGCCTCTTCAACGTTCGCGTTCCTGCGGTCTTTAAAGTTGCTGTTAACCAGCCATTTCGCGGTCGACGGTTGCATTCGTCGGGACTCGCGGCTGATCGCTGTTTATTTGAAAGGATAATAACGAACGGCAGCGAAGACTAAGTGGTCGGACCGAAAATAGCGAATAATCCAATTACGAACCAGAATCTACGAAAATAAATCCTGCAGACACCATTCCACAAGTTAAATTATGCGTGTAACATTGTTTCAGGGTGGAATAGTTTTCTGCCCTTCCATCGATAGAGATACCCCCGCCTAAAAGTCTTGCTGTACCCGCTGTTCTGAACGGAACCAGTATTTGGCATACATAATTAACTTTGAATTGCATTTACTTACTTATAAATAACGTAATAAAAATAATGGCCCTTGTAATAATAATTTTTTTTCTTAATCATAATTTCCCAAAGATTTTGGCAGATTTTTTAAATCGAGCACGATGCATCCCGTGGAGAAACTTTCAATTACTTAATGAAGTGAAAATATGTTTTTCCTAATTCTAACTCCACCGCCACTAACTTTTCTCACTTCCCTCGACCGCTGAAACTTAAAACACCTGAGTACCAGGGAAACTGGTATCCTTGCTTCAGAATATTTACTAAATATTTAATACTAAATATTCAATAAATATTCAAATCATTTCTTGCTTCAAAATATTTATCCCATACAGCACACTTCGTTGCGGCAACGTTGCAGGATGGTTGCAGTAACCTTGCACTCGCTTGCAGTGTTGCATAGTTGCAGCGCAATGTCGATATAACGTTGCTGCGACGTTGCCGTGCAACATTGCACGTGGCGGGCATAGAATTATTGCTGCACAGCAATATTGCTGCAACGTTGCGGCAACGTTGCAGCGCAACATTTCAATCTTGCACTGCAACGATCCTGCAACTGTGCTGCAACGAGAGTGTGCTGTATGGGTACACATAGAATTATGAAGACACTTCCGCAAGCAACGATTAAGAATTCTATAAACGAGTCCGAGTCGAGGTTAGTTCAGATCTGCAATTATAGGAAACTTTTGCCACCGGTTCGGTTTCCTTGTCCCCGAGTTCCCCTTTGATGGCTCCACGGGCATTAGATCCGTTTTGGAAACGAAGTGGTAATCGCTGCTGAAATTAAGCAAGTCAAGTTCACAATGGACTGCTCGAGACTGAGCAAATACGGTTATCGGACAAAGGGGCAGGACAAGGGACGTAATCGTTTCACGGGAGGTCCAAAGTTTCGTACGTTTCATTCGTTCCCGGGCAACGTTACAGCTCTGGCACGGGAGTCGAAGTCCTCCTGGCTGCTGAAAGGTGCAAAGTCTCCAGTTTCTTGCAATCAGGCACAGTTACGACGCTAGTAATTTCCTGTTGACCCGCGGTGCTTCCCAGCAGCTTGCAATTTCTAGGGAGTGCCATGGACTCGGGGGATTTTTGAATGCCGAACTGCGAGCTTCGCTGGGAAGTTTCTGGGGTAGCTACTGTTGGAAGATTACAGGGGAAATGACTTGAAGTAGTAATTGAAATTGATTTATAAGAATGAACTGCTGGAACACTGTGTGCTTAAATATTCTCTTTGATACACAAAGAATGCAGCACGTGGGGGAGAAATAGGGTAGGGTGGGGCTAAAAATCCGGCGGATAAAAAGTTCCGAATTCAAAATCTATATTTCTAAACAATAGGGTGTGTCAATTTTTTTAAAATGTTTCAATTTTAAAAAGGACTTGTGGAAAAACGGTACAATTTATGGTTTAAAATTAACCGCTACCTTTAAGCTTTGTGTAATACATTATTTACCTAGTTGGAATTTTTTTGTTGAAATCAAAGAAAAATACGAAAATTACTAAAATTAATTTTCACTTTTTTCAACTGTGATTTGAAGTAGCTAAATTTGACTCAAATTAATTTCTGAAGATACTTTCAGATTGAAGATTGAAAACAGCATTACTTTGCCACCAGTAATTTAAAAATTTTCAAAAGTTTAAAATTTACCCATAAAATTGACACACCCTACTAAACAATGTATTGAGTTTCGGAGTTTACTAACAAGGGAACATCCCGAACCCGGAAATTCGAAAAATTCTGAAACTTTGTGAGTATGCAGGGAATTTCCTCCTGATTACAACGCAATTTTTGTTTGCTGCCCAAATTCACTCTAAGGGGGTGTAATTGACTGCTGAAAATCCGTTTATTTTCCGATTTTGTGTTATAACTCGTGAACTGTAAAAAAAACTTTTCACCAAATGATAGATTTAATTAAAAGAAGTAACTTTTGTCTTGAAACTTTTTTTCTATCTTTTACAGTTCGCGAGTTATAATACAAAATTGAAAAATAGCCGAATTTTCAGGGGTTAATTTCACCCCCTTCGAGTGAATTTCGGCAGCAAATAAAAATTGCGTTGTAATCAGGAGGAAATCCGCTACATATCCACGAAGTTTGAGAATTTTTTGAATTTTTGAATTTCAGACTGAAAATATATATTTTATTATTTGTTTTCATAATAAGATGGCCAAACTATAAAAAAAATTATGGTAAAGTCTTTAAATAGTGTTTTTGTTTTAGTTGAGCGATTTTTTTTTAATTCTTAGTTCAAAGTGAGCCTCTGACATAGATTTTTATTTTTTGGAATAAAAGTCCCGCTTTTCTTTCAATATTATATACCAAAAAGAATTGGTTTAATAAAAATTTGTTGATTTGAATAGAGTTTTGTACTTTAAACTCGTGAATAATAACAGAAAATAGCAAAATCCTCGATTTTCAAATAAGTCGAAAATGTCCCTTTCACGACTAGATTAGTCTTAAATGTGACATTAGGCGTCGTGAAAGGGACACGTTAATGAAAATAAACAAAATGGGAACAAAAATAAGATCAATTGTTAAAATATCATTATGGGGTTGTGCCTAGTCAGCTGACGAAAAAGAACGCAATTTTCGGTATTTTTTTTTTTTTTTTTGAATATTTACTGTATATTTTTTGTAAAAGTATTTGTTTATTTTAAAAGGCATGCCACGGGACCGACATGTCAGAGTGTCGGACACGGTACCGAGAGCACGCGAAGTCGCAACTGCGATCACTCCAATCGAACGTAATCCAAGTTCCAGATGACAAACACCCTACCTCTGGAATGTAATAACGAGATAGTTGGCGGGGGAAGCGGAGAGGACTTTATGCGAGGTGGAAAGCATTTCGCGAAGCGTGTAATCCGGATGAAGCATTAGTGACGTTTCGCGCGTACTCGTATTTCTGCGTTAACTGATAACAGCAGGCAGGGTGGGC
The DNA here is from genome assembly GCA_947577245.1 of Andrena bucephala. NCBI lineage: Eukaryota > Metazoa > Arthropoda > Insecta > Hymenoptera > Andrenidae > Andrena > Andrena bucephala. The sequence goes on along the minus strand of OX387718.1, from coordinate 4,807,088 downwards.
ACGGGCGAACTAAAAACCTCGATGCTGATAGAAGTGGGGATATTTTCGAATTTCCGCGAGTAGCGAGCCTCTTGAGCGCGCGTTTAACAGGACGCTGCCGAATCGCCATAAAGCTGGATTGACGATCGTTCGGGAGTTAATGTTTCCACGAGGCGCCAATGTTCCCTCGTTAATCGGCCGATTACCGTTTGGATCAGCGCTGATGAGCACTTCGGAAATGCTGGGAGTGAGAAGACACCCTGTCGCTTCTGTTCTCCGTTTGATGCCAGGAAAAGATTTCTTTTGGGGATTCCTGTGATTCGTTGGGCGGAGAATAGAAAGTGATTAGGGGTTTCGAAAGATTCTGGAAGAGGGTTCTGAGGCAATGATGATTGTGGGGGCGGGAATTTTTTAGAATTAGGGGTTGGGAGCTTTGGGGGACAGGGGCGCGTTGGAATAACGGGGAGGGGTAGGGAAGCGTGGAGTATTGGAGGGTGGATGAGGTTGAGATATGAAGCATTCTGGGAAACAGGTAAGCAGAAAGGGAAAGGTTCAGGGATGGAGTGCTTTGAAGGTTGGAATATTGTGGGAAATGGGAATGCTTGAAGGAGGGAATACTTTAGGAAATGGGAAATTCTGAGAAATGGGAACACTTTGGGGAATCAGAAATGTTGAAGAATAGAATATTGAGGAAAATCGGAAACCTTGGTGAATTAAATATTGTGGGAAATGGGAAATAGTGGCGAATGGAATATTGTGGGAAATGGGAAATCCTGTGAAATGGGAGCACTTTGGGAAATCAGAAATGTTGAAGAATAGAATACTGAGGAAAATGGGAAACCTTGGTGAATGAAACATTCTGGGAAATGGGAAATAGTGACGAATGGAATATTGAGGGAAATGGGAAATCCTGTGAAATGGGAGCACTTTGGGAAATCAGAAATGTTGAAGAATAGAATACTGTGGAAAAACGGGAAACCTTGGTGAATAGAACACTGTGGGAAATGGGAACACATTCGGAAATAGGAAATTTTGAGAAATGGGAACACTTTGGGAAATCATAAATGTTGAAAATAGAATATTGAGGAAAATCGAAAACCTTGGTGAATGAAATATTGTGGGAAATGGGAAATAGTGGCGAATGGAATATTCTGGGAAACGGAAAATCCTGAGAAATGGGAAACACTTTGGGAAATCAGAAATGTTGAAGAATAGAATACTATGGAAAATGGGAAACCATTGTGAATGGAACACTGTGGGAAATGGGAAATAGTGATGAATGGAACACCCTGAGAAATGGGAAATCCTGAAGAATGGAATTCTTCAGAAATGGGAATTCATAAAGAGTGGAATATTTTGAGAAATGGGAAATCCCCAGAAATTTAACACTCTGGGAAATGGGAATTCTTGAAGAGTGGAATCTTTTGGGAAATGGGAAATCCTGAGAAATATTACACTCTTGAAAATTATTTACCTTGACGAATAGAATTCTATGAAAAATGGGAAACCTTGAGAAATAGAGATCTGTGAAAGCTTGAGCCCGACGAAGAGTAGAAAGCCCAACACCACGATACAATACCAAAAGTGGCAATTTAGAAAAAAAATACTGAAAATTCAGAATTCATATCCTAAGTATCTTTTCGTGAACACAGAGGAACCTGAAATTTAATTATAACACTTGTTCATACACATTACTCTTCTATTAATCACAAAAAAATCTAGCCCACAGACCAATAATACATAAAATCCTCTCACACAGACCCCTAAATTACCCCTCCATGTCCCACGCGATAAATAATCCCACGATTCAAAATCCACCCCGCGCAAGATCAGGAAGAATTAATTCCCAAAACGCAGTTCTTCCGAAAGCAAGAAAAAAAGTGACTGCGAACCCGATGGAATCATAACAGGTGTTCAGAAGCTGGACTGGTCGCTGGCATAATACCTTTCAAATCAAGCCGGAAGCAGGGATTTTCCTTCCGTTCGCATGCAAATGCATCCTTCCGATGGACGTATCGCGTGTAAACACGCCGCGAGCGGATTACTCGCGTGTTACGGGCCTGTCATCGCCGTTAATCGATTTTTCCCCGTGCAGCCAAGTCACATCCTCCGAGTTATCGACTCCTACGCTGTCAGTCAACGTGTCACGTGATCGCCGTCGAAACGCCTCTTTCCTGTCAATCGCAGCAACGCTGCCACGACCGTCGTCTTAAAACGCTGATCGACGCGAAATTAGACACCGGTGTCCCTGCGTCCTGGGTCTTGACCAATCGCGACCAATCAACAAACGGGAAGGGCCATTTAATTTATCGAAATCGATCGACTCGAATGAAATCCTCGCTCGATTCAAGGGGACCAGTTGAAAGCTCCTCAGAAGCCTGTCCATCTGGCTGGTACCTCGAAACTATCTCTTCCCTGGCAAATATAGCGTCCCACTTTGATGTTGCTGTAGCTCGAAGTAACCGACCCAATTAATAACGCAGGCAGAGGGGTACTGAAAATCATCAAGCAGATTTGAATACCGATAGCCGTGGTGCATCAAATCTGTGACGACGTGGACGATGTGCTGGATAGTTGGGCGTTCATGAGGGATCATGGGATTTGGTCCCGTGTACGCGCAGTCTCTGGCTCCTAGATACCCTTGTCCGTTTGGCGGGTGAAGATGAGATACGCAAGGTAGCTGGGATTGAGACTATTAGACACTTTTTCGTGTAAATTCTACTGCTTCGAGGTGTTTCACAGTGATGAAGTATCAGTCACATCCTCCGAGTCCTCGGGTTGCAGGTCTGGCGAAGCGCACAGTGTTTGAAAGGAAAGTGACTTTCGGCTTGGAAGTTCGGAAAAGTGCCGCCTGGAGTGTGGAAAACTGAGGATTGTGTGAAGGAAGAGGCGTTTAATTTTAGAAGTGCTGATAGGCTCTTCATTAAATCTACCTTGCTGACCTACTCTCAGCCTGAGGGGCTATCGGTGTTGGGACGAAGGATCTGTCTGAAGGAATTGATGGCTGGACGCGGGTCTGTGGTATCAGTAATTGATAGGGAACTTGTTCAGCCAATTGATGCAATCGAATAAATACATGTGCCGTGGAGAAGGGAAGAACGGGAAATATTCTTGGAGATAGGGTAAAGGATCTAATTACTGTCACCCTCAGCTGTTTTACGTAAAATAACGGATAAATCTTGTGGAATGATGCATAAAATAAATTTAGCATACAATTGAAACTGCTATTTATACGATACAAAAAACAGCACTTATTTTTTCTTTGATAATTTGGATGAAATGGTAAAAATAATTAAGCGGATATTAGGAGAGTGAAAACGATGATTTCCTTACTAGCGAAAGAGAAAACAAGGCGTTAAAGAAAATGATGTACCTAATTGTAATATTTAAGCTATTAATATAACAAAATATAATGTTTTAAATAATATTAGCAAAATAGAAAGTAATAAAGATCCGAAGATTCAACGATTCATTAAGTCTTTTTACATATGGTATTACTGTCATAGTAGTAGTTGCTCATGTACATGAGACGATATAAAATGAGATAAACAGTAGTAGGTTAGCTGGCAGTAATTAGGATATCAGTAATTCAGTCAAATAAATTTGAAGGGTGTCAGTATAATAGATCCCGAAATATATTTTTCAAATTGATGAATTTGTACATAAAAATAGAAGTTTTAAGATTCACCAAATTGTGTTCATCAAGTAAACATATTAAACAATAATAAATAACAAGTATAACATTATACTTTTAGTCTATAAATACGAAACTATAAGATAATGTCAGCGTCAACGCTTAAAGTGTCTGTAATTGGGTCTTTACCCTAGTAGAACTTTGTAGTTGGAGTTATTCTTTGTATTCAGGTGGAAAAACGACATTTCTGTTATCAACCACGGTGGTCACTCGCTTCACTTGTGTTCCGTCCGTAGACGGAATATTTTGTCTGACATTCTAGATAAGTATGTTTACTTATATTTCAAGGCGCCAGTTTTCCTGGCGCCGCGCCGTCAGCCTGATTTTGAAGGCCTTATTGTGCTTGGGTGACGAGAACCAGCTGGCCCCGATGATGGGTCAGAGGTTCCCGGTTTCCCACGACGGCTTTTCCCTTTCCCTAATTATTGGGGAAGGTGTGGGTTCGACGCCCTAGATGCGGGTTAGGCTGGATTGCACTAAAGATAGCACAGATTTTATTTAGCAAGCTGTGTACTAGGGTAGCCGTTATTTTCAACCTGCGATTTCTTTTGCTCTCATCCCTTAATATGGTTCCATTTCATAAAAAAATAGTCCTTGAAAAAGTTTATTGCAAACAGGCCTTAAAGTTTAGAATTCATCAATGATTTGAATTTGGCGAATTTCTCAAAAATGGTAAGCCCTATCGAAAATTTGTTCAAATAACATTAAAAGAGCATTCAATTTTCTACAATTACTGTAGATATAAGTTTTTTGTGGTTCCAACCATTTGTTAGATAATAGCGTTTGAATATAGAGCACCTATACGGCGTGACGTATTATTTATACGCGCGTACCGCCGACCTCTCTGTATTCAAACGGTATTATCTAAAACACGGTTGGCAGCACGAAAAAATTATATAAAGAGAAATTGTAGAGAATTTAATGCTCTTTTAATATTATTTGAACAAAATTTCGATAGGGCTTACCATTTTTGAGAAATTCTTAAAATTCAAACCATTCATGAATTCTGAACTGTAAGGCCTGGTTGGCATCCTTTCCTGTTGTCCGATTGCAATAAACTTTTTCAACGACTATTTTTTTATCAACTGGTACGGTTCTAGGGGGTGTGAAAAGGTAATAAAAAAAAAATTCGACACGTATAAATATCAGTAAACCTCAAATTATTACCACATCCATTGTATATATCCGCGTCTTAAGTTATTGTTTTTTGTATTTGTTATTATTAAATTACTGCTAGTAGATACTGTTGTTACATTTCTTTCAAATTCTCCCAGCCAGTCAAAGTTCAAGTCGCCATTAGTTTGCCGCCGGGAAACGTTGTTCTGATACGCACAACGTGTCAGGCGCCCACTTACGTTCGCTAATAGTTATGTGACGTACGGTCGAAACGACTTGGTTTATGTTTACAATAATTTTAGAGCGGTTGTCAAATTGCAAATGTCACAAATTCTATTCAAAGATTTTCCCGTTGTTCCCATTCTAATCCTCGCCAACCAGCAGACACCTCCTACCAGAAACTTCCTCTTTCTCACCCGAAAACTTTCACCCGGTCAAAAATAGTTGGCAGGAAGTTTACACCCACTCATATTTCACGAACTTCGGTAAGAACTTCGGTAAGATTCGGTGCAGCAGCAGTTACAGGAAAGAACTCGCATGGAAAACACTCTCGAAGAAGGATCCAGGGATTATGTAGTATCGGTTTCCTGCACTCATACGCAAACATCGACAGACCTCTACACGCCGATTAGGTTCAAATAACAAAAGTCTATATTCAAGAAAGTGACAGCAGCGAGTGGAGCACCTTTGATATTTCTCTGCAGCTTCCCCGAATAATTACGTGATTTGTACGCAGTAACACTCCGCATTAAAGTGTAATTCTACTTTGATCGGCCGAAAAATGAAGCTATTTTTAAAGATTATTTTCTCAATAAATACAACATATAACCAAATAAATCTTTTTGGAATTTATTAAGCTACTCTTATATTATACAAAAAAAAATTAAAGTGATTTTTTTAATTTGTTTCAAATGATTTGTTATACCGTCAATGTGACACCTACGAAAAACGATCATTAGTGATAACCATGAAGCCATTTCTCGTTGACATAATCGAATATATACACTGAAAAAAATCCTTCCGTCATTCGGTAGATTTTTATATAAAAAATAGGCCCACAAAATTTTAGAAAGATTGGCGCAGTAGTTTTTCAGATATCTTGCTCACCGTTTTTAAAAAGGCTTCTTGGGTGTCGTCGTATTTTTACAATAAACGTAAATATTTTTCTACAAAAAAAAATACCAAAAGTTCTCTAAATGTTGCTCTTTTAAGTGCAAAAAATTCTGCAAAAATCTATGCTTCCGTTTTTTCAAAAAAAAATTCACAATCATTCGCCTCTTTTCCCCCGAGTTTTTAGGGCCACCGTTTATCCGTCTAAAATCGGGAGACTTTCAGATAGATATCCATAACTTCCGAAAAACAATAGTTTCTTAACTGAAACTTTTTTTTTAAGTAGTTCATAATACTATGTAAAGATAGTAAAAAAAAACGGGAAATCTTCATCAAGCCGTTGATTTGTAAAAAAATCCCCAAAATACCCCGTTAATACACTAACAATCCTCGATGCCTAAGCAAATTTCCTTGAATGCAATCGAGATAACACACCACTCGCCACAAATCCCTCGAACTCTACCAGCTTCAAGTTCGTCCCTAGCCCGCTCTGTTCACATAAATCCAGACCATTCCACCCAATACGCATTACCCCGAACAGTGCATCACATTATTGTAAATATCAGCAACACATGGAATCTGATCTGCATAACGGCAGATATCCGGGTCGGTATTATTCGCGAACAATCGCTCCCCATCTTTTGTCGAGGCAAAAAGTGCCCACCCCTCTTTTAATCTGCACGCCCCCCGCCCACGTTCGCAAACGAGGAATAACGAACGTCAATCAATGGACCCACTCGCCCGTAATAAAGCAAGTACGCGAAATACGCGTCCTCCGAAGGGGGTAAAGTATTGAATACCCCGGGAATTTCATTGGCCAGCGAAAGGAAGGGACAAAGGACGGCGGGATGGGGGGGGGGGTGGGGGGAGGTGGCTGAGCGCCGAGGTCCTGGCTGTTCCGCTCAGCGTGAACAATGATCGAGGTGGTGTGCAATAGCGACTCAATTCTTTCACTTATTGCCGGTCAGCGAGTCATTACTGATCGCACGGCGGCGCACTAATTCCGTGTTCTTGAGAAAATGCCTGCATAAGCGGTCGTAATAATCGAATATCGCCGGGGAAGCTGAAGGTCGCGTTCCTTCGCTCGTAATGCCAGGGCTGGAGCACTGTGGTAGCGTATCGCGAGGCTAACTACTCGAGCTGTGCTGTTGTTTTGCACTTGGGGTCGAATTTTTAATTTTCGGCTTTCCAAGGGATTTTGGGAAATTTTGGGAAATTTTGTCGCTGGGTGGATCGGGTTTTAAATTGTAAGTTTGTTTATTAGGTAGTGCTGGGGGTTGTGAGCGTTCGCAGGGGGGTGGAAAGGGGGAGCATTCGCCCTTGGCTTATTTTGAAAAATTAATCTTTAGTAAGTTTATGCTAAAAAGGTGAATATTTTTTAATTTTTTATTAAAGTGGCGCTACGAAATGGGTTCAAATGAACAACCAATTGTTGCCCGTCAACTTGAGTGTTTCTCAAAGTTGTCCCTAACACTCTGGAAAAATATCTGCGGGCGCCCTTGATAGGGGTAATGAAATTTATTTTAAGGGGGTACACGGGTATTTCGGGGTCAAAAAAATGATTTTTTTTTATATGGCTGCAAGTCTTAGAAGTATTTTAAAAAAAAAGTTTATTGGAAAATTCGCAAAATTGCGAGAGTTACAGCGTAAAAAGTAACGCGCAGGTAAGCGCGCCGCGGCAGGCTTTAAAGCCGCTTTTCTCAAAACTGTGTTTCTCAAGACGGTAAACATCGTAACTCGAGAACGGATCGATATTTTTTGTTGAATTTTTAACTGAACGTACAAAACACTGTTCTCCACAATCTGGAACTCGCTCAATAAGATCGCATAACTTTAACAACATTCAAGACAACATTTATCAAAAGATTACTTTAGTAAAATTCTTCAAAGTTGATATTTGTTGAATAACTCCGAGAATTTTTATTAAAATTTCCGACCGAGTTCCACATTTTGGAGAAGAGTGTTTTATAGTTTCAGTTAAAATTTCAACTAAAAATATTAATCCGTTCTCGATTTATAATTTTCACCGTTTCAACACTTGCATTGCGCAGCGCCCACTTTGACGCTTTGTAATTCCTTTAATTTTCAATATTTTTCAGGTTTCCCGGTCTTAAAATGCGTGTTTTATCCACAATAAAGTATTGTAAAACGTGCAAATGGTATGAATTATTAGTTATCCTCCAATCCAACCCAAAAGGAACTTAAATTCGATAGTTTTATGTAGAACAGTTCTAGTAGCAGTGAATTGAATTTGAAATTTTGGGTCCGAGGACAAGTTGCAGGGGTTCTAAATCTAGAATTCTAAATCCTCTGCTTTTGAATGGGGGTGTGCTGGCACCTTGGAAGTAATAGCAAAGGGAATTGAAACTCAGTAGTCACTCTAATACGAAATCTTTAAATTCTTCGAGAAGCTCTAGTAATGGAAACTGGGATTCTAAAGAAATCTTTGCAGCAGTGACGTAGATTCTAAATCTCATATTCCTGAAGAAATTCTAGGTCTGGAAAATCAAGTTTAAAATTCTTAATCTCCAAATCAACAGTAGTTACGTTCTCCACTTTTTATTCTCCTATATGTATTTTCAGATACCAGAAAAAAATTCAGGTATCCTGCTTCCGGCGATTAGGTACTTCCACAATTTTAAGGGCGATTACTGGTTGATGTTTCGAGGTCATTTCTATCTTTCTATAATCAGCATTGCTTATACTACGATATAAAGTTCAAGGTGGTACTTTCTATAATCCTCGTCAGTGCTGCCCAATGTCGTCTATAGTCCAAGAATGCATTCAAGCAGCCAAATAGCCATTCACGAGGTACTACAATCGCTGGCGATAAATAATTAATAACTTTTCTAACATTAGAAAACTGTCAACGGAGTGCACACGTTTAAGGGGTCTTTCCACTGTGACGCCCGATAAAGTACCGCTGTTAGGAACATTTTTTTGTCACAAAAAGAATGTGTTTACCAAATTGAAGTTTTTTCTATTTATTAACACGTGTTTTGAGAATACAAAAATATTTTTTTCATATTTTTTTAATGCTTGCTTGCCCCAAAATAAATCGGTGTAATGTGCGCTGTAGAATAAAAGATTCCTCGACTGCGTGGTCGATTTTTGGAGGAACCGTGTGTCTGAAGCAAAGAAAACAAAAAGATTTCTACTCAGTTTGAATGCCGCTATGGCAGGGGCTAAGATTAATTAGATTGATGAAGAATTAACAAAATGGCGGACGTCCAAAGTTGAACTATTGAAATTAGCTAAATTTTTTTATCATTCTGCGACGCAAAAGATGAGAGAAAACAACGAAAATGTGTGATTCTAGCTCGGGTCATAGCGACAGTGATACCATCGCCTCAGATACATGGTTCCTCCAACAAATATGAAAAAAAAAAATTTTTAGATTCTCAAAACAGATTAATAAATAAAAGAAACTTAAATTTAGTTAACACACTGTTTTTGTTTAAAAAAAAAAGTTCCAAACAGCGGTACATTACCAGACCTTCACAGTGGAAAGACCCCTTAAACCAAGTACACTGTATACGGATTAATAATCAAACGATTCATGCAAGAACCTTCAAAGAACAGGGCGGGAGCTTAGAAAGAATTAGAAATAATTTTCACGACTTCAACCACCAGCAATATTGACCCACTAAATTTTATCGAAACCATTAACGCTGACCTGTTACTTCCTCCCACTTCGATCCACCTTGCAAATTTAATATCTGACGCCTCCGCACAGAGCAAACAGAAACCACCCTGCACCCCGTATTTCGATCGCCGAAAAGCTTCAGAAATAGACGCCTTAAAATCTCTAACCGACGAATTTCTCCCTCTTCTCCAACGCGACGGTTTCGGTGCACCGTTTGCTCCTCGGAGCGACACCACGAAATTACACTTACAAATGCAGGCTCCAGCAGCCTTCGCGTGCAGCGGCGGCACGAGGTCAATTCACCGAGCAATCGATATTCAGAGCGATTCACAGGGAACAGCGATTGTTTCGTTCGCGGATTGATTCTCCCCGATTAACTGCATCCCCAATGAATCGTACGATCATTCCACTGTCGGGCTCCTGTCTTTGTGCAGCGAATCCTTTCCGCCAGAATGTTGACCCTCGCGGAGCCAAACGAGGGGTGCAAACTGTTCTAACGTACGCCGGACCGTAAATGAAAAATGAGCCCGAGCAGCAAAGTGGTCGTGTGTGCAGGAATCATTAAAGCTGTGTGCTCGTTCGCTGGCGAAGTATGTGGAACGGATAAGAAAAGTGATATTCGAAGATATTAAAGCTTTCGAGGCTTCCTTTTTAGAATGCATTTTTCTGCGCACCAGGTGAAAGAAGCTGAAGCTGGTTTCATGATTGAAATAAACCAGGATATCCAGCTAATAAGTTAATAATGATTCATAGTACGGTTACAGTTGTGAAACGTGGAGGGAAAATATAGGGATGCTTTTTACTGCATCGCTCGAATAAACACGTTGTCAATTGCACCTCTGTTATTATTAGTACAGGGAAAATATTATTGCAGAAATGCGTAGCTCATTATTCTTGGCAAAAGTGTGTTGGATGCGGATCATTTTATCAATCGTGATGCTATGAAAATTGGGCTGCGTGAATTTGAGAGTAATAAAATAAATATTTTCGGTAATGTATAATTTGTAAAAATGGTAAAGGAATGTAGATTAAAAGGCGACGTTTTGCAAGTTATGAATAATTACTGTTCCCTCTTTTGCCCGAAGGGGCAGCATAATAATGCAGTAAAAACCGATGGAGTTGCCTTTAGAACCCTCGTAAAGGGCAATAATAATAAAATATTATGCTGCCGAGGAAGACAATTCTATTAAGACTGGCGTTCACGTCGGCTGAGTTTCGCAAGGGAACTGTAACAAATCGCGATTTATGAGCGCAAGTTTGAAAACGTATTTCTCGAGTTTTTTGCAAGCTCGAGCATACTTTGAAATAGGGTGCTCCTCGAGCTAAGATGGAAGTGGTGTTTTCAAAGAAGGCGGAACCACTTTTGATCAGACTCGTAGCAGCCAGTCACTGTTAATTGAGGAGTTGAAATGGTAAACGATGTAAATGCCAGAAATGAAAATTTTCAGTATTTTCTTCTCAACCAGAGCCACGTTGGTACTTTCCATCTCAGCTTTAGAAGCTAAAATAAATTATTCTAGCACTTACAGCTTTCACCATCGTATTTAGCATGGAATATACCTATAGCTACACCCTTTTCCACTAAAAAAATAATTTTTAATTTCTTTGGCAATGCATCTATTCAACTCCTCAATTATTGTGAATTTCTGTACGAGTGATGCTTTTGCTAAAGAAGAATCAGAAAAGCTTTTGTAATCTACAAGCCTCAAGTTAACAATTTTGCAAATCCTCAGCTAGAATCTAGTATCAATTTTCACATGTCATTTAAATAATATTTTACTTCCATTGTCTTACAGTCATAGTTTTAAATATAATTCTCCTTTCACAGGCAATTCGAGGATTCCAAAAAGGACTTTAAGTGCTTCGACGTTTCCAGTTAGAACACAACAAAGTGAGTACCTGTCACAGACATCCCAAAATAGGAATAAAATGGTTGCACGAATGATAGTAAAATAAACTTTTAAGAAACACAACCACCACTAAAGCTAAGCAAAAAAAAACACTTCATCATTTAAAAATGGCAATTCCACTGCAAGCTTCATTAACAGAAAACCCCAACTCCACTTTTGCAACATTTCTACATTCACTTTCTTATCTACAGACTCCACCTTCAAACTCTCTAACGAATCTTCCACGGATTCCCAGACTTCGTAGCAGACGCTAGCAAAAACTATTACGCCCCTGAAACAGATTGGTGTTCACACTTAGAGCCAAGTGAAACGTCCAGCTCAGTAATCCAATCTAGCCGTTACTCCATCAAGGTGTTTGAAGGTGACAGGGAGCTTCGTGGCTCCTTGTCGCGGGCGTTGTCTTGGAACGCTGTGCAACAGAAAATTAGACGCAATGTCTCTCCATCGGCTGCTTGACCCATTAAGACCAATCGAGGGATGGGAGGCACTATTCGATTTCTTGGCATGGCTCGAATCGAATGAAATCCTCGATTGATTCAAGGGAAATACCACTCATGGTCCATCTGGCAGAGTTGGGCAGTAACAAAAAATTATTTAAATAATGGATCAAATAAAAGTTTAGATTATTTGACGAAAAAAGTTCATTTATTTAATTGACGAGAATTAATTTGACGTCGAATAAAGTTGAAGTTAACGTTAAAGTTTAATTTAAAATTGAGGCTGAAAGATGTATTCGAAGTTAAAGATGAAATTGAAGTAAAAGTTTAAGTAAAAGTTGAAGTTAAAGTTGAAGTTGAAGATGAAGTTAAAGATGATGTTCAAGTTGATGTTAAAGATGAAGTTAAAGTTGATGTTAAAGTTGAGGCTGAAGAATTTATTCGAAGTTGAAGTTGATGTGGAAGTTAATGTTCAGGCTGAAGAATGTATTAGATGTTAAAATTAAAGTTGAAGTTGAATTTAAAGTTAATGCTGAAAATGTATTCGAAATTAACGTTGAAGTTGAATTTAAAGTTGAGGCTGAAGAATTTATTCGAAGTTAAAGTTCATATTAAACTTGAAGTTGATGTGGAAGTTCATGTTCAGGCTGAAGAATGTATTAGATGTTAAAATTAAAGTTGAAGTTGAATTTAAAGTTAATGCTGAAAATATATTCGAAATTAAATTTAAAGTAGAATTTAAAGTTGAGACTGGAGAATTTATTCGAAATTAAAGTTGATATTAAACTCGAAGTTGATGTTGAAGTTAAAGTTGAGGCTGAAGAATTTATTCGAAGTTAAAGTTCATATTAAACTTGAAGTTGATGTGGAAGTTAATGTTCAGGCTGAAGAATGTATTAGATGTTAAAATTAAAGTTGAAGTTGAATTTAAAGTTAATGCTGAAAATGTATTCGAAATTAAATTTAAAGTAGAATTTAAAGTTGAGGCTGGAGAACTTATTCGAAATTAAAATTGATATTAAAGTTGAAGATGGCGTTGAAGTTAAAGTTGAGGCTGAAGAATGTATTCGAAGTTAAAGTTGAGGCTGAAGAATTTATTGGATGTTAAAGTTACGGTCGAAGATCAATTTAAAGTTAAGGCTTGAAAATGTATTCAAAGTTGAAGTTGATGTTGAAGTTAAAGTTGAATTTAAAGTTGAGGTTGAAGAATTTATTCGATAATAAAGTTGATATTGAAGTCGACGTTGGTGTTGAAGTTGAAGTTGAAGTTGGCTTTAAAGTTAAGGCTGAAAAATTTTATCCAACGCTGAAGTTAAAACATTCGACGAATAAAAGAATCAACTTTATCCGACACATGACAAATAATTGTTTCTTAATTTTTATTCATCATTCCAAATTTTATTTAAATCAAAATTTTGCCCCTCTCTGCCACCTGGCCAGTACCTAAAAAATATCTCCCCCTGGCAAATACAGCGTCCCACTTTGATATTGCTCTACCTCGAAGTAGCCGACCCAATTAATAACGCAGACCGAGCAATACGGAAAATCTTCGAGCACATTTGAATACCGATAGCGATGGTGCATCAAATCTGAGACCACGTGGAACGACGTCCTTGATAGCGGTCTGTTCATGAGGGATCATGGGATTTGGTCCCGTGTACGAGCAGTCTGTGGCCCCTGGATACCCTTGTTCATTTGGCGGATAGATGGTGTCGGGAAAATCAGATCCTCAAGGCATTCGTAGCTGAGGTTGATGCTATTAGACACTTGTAGGTGTAAATTCTACTGCTTTGAGGGAGGACTGTGGTGTTTGACAGTGATTAGGTATCAGTGACGAAGATAGCAAACATTACAGGTAGCCCTTTTGTTTTGTCCTACAGGTGCCTTTTCCATAACTCTGCTACTCCACTTCCTGGTGGATTTGCGTCGTATTTCAGTCTGCTAGATTCGCGAGAAAATTATGCCGAGGCGCGTTAGACGCTGCTGCTAAAGTTACCGCGGTCTCAATGGGGATCTGCTGCTTCTTTGTCACAAAAGTTTAAAATCAAAGAAAGGAAACTATGCGGAACTTTCTGTGCCAACTGTAATCATTTATGATTCTCCTCGAATTTGCCAATTGCATTAACGAATTCCGCGGGTTTCTTTGATAGAATTATTCGGCAGAAGTTCGTTGAACACCCTGCAAGGGGAAAGTTAAATGAAACACGAAGCCCGTTGCTACTATGGAAACTGAGGAATTGTCGGAACTAATAATTTCGTGCATCGTTCGACCCGCGCCTTCAACGTTTCGATCGATACAATTATGCACGTTGGAGAACTTGGAAAGTTGGGAACGTTATTAAAGCCTCAGCAATAGTTGAGCATAGCCGGATCGATCCTTGGAACTTTTATTGCCTGGCTTCTTCGTTTAACCGTCGTGAAATCTCGACTCGTAAGTTTCCATCAAGCGTAAAAGCCTGTAGTCAATTCTGCAGTAAATAACTTACTTCTATATAAAACAACGGCTATTACAATCGAGGAATTAAATAAGAAATTTACCAATTAATTTCCGAATCAGACAAAACATCGTCTGGATTAAATACGAAAAATATATGTTAAGAAACTGTCCACCCAAAAATCCAAAGATTTTAGCCATATGAAAAGGTGTAAAAAGTAACTTCAGGCCTCATTTTCACTACCCTTCACACACACGTGCTGTTCTATTCTGTTAGGAAGGATTGGTCGAAGAAAAATCAGAGCCCTCTATTCGGCACTGAAACTTTGATACTTCGTTCCCTTACGGCACGAGTATTCGATTTTCCTCCCCTATAGGCTTGTTAGCTGCGAATCGAATAAAGATCCGAGACGTTCGGCGTTCAGAGGCAACAAACTGCGCGGCTGATTTACGATGGGCAGGCCGCTGGGGCAGGGCGCAATAAACGGCAGGGAAATGTCTGAATAACGGAACGAATGTCAGTCAGCCAACGGAAATGTCGCGTATTTTAATTTAATAAAGGATGGGAAAGAACGAGGCATTTGATTTCGCGGCGGCTGGTCGAATTAATTACACCCCACCGCACGGAATTTTAATAATAATCCGTCAGCGGTATATCCGTTCGTTATAGAAAAAACAGGAACCACGTTTGAAAAGTTTAATTTATCGCTGGACTCCGAAATACCAATAATTCTGTAACCTTCAAATTTCAATATTTATACATTCAGGGGCTTCCAAAAATTCCAATATTACACACTTCAGATTTACCAAATCCTTCGTTTTGCTAGCCAATCTTATTACTTCTCCATCATCCCGCTTTCCAATTCGAGAACCATCGAACTCTTGAAACAAAAATTTCCAAATATCCCATCTCGAAAATAAACAAGCTAAAGCAAACTGTTTTCAACTGACGTGAATACATGCACTCCGTGGAAGCAAGAAATCCACGGAAGTAGAGTGAGCATTTTTGGATATTCCCGTTTGGCCAGCGAGAAAGAATAAAAATTCGTTAGCGATTCCGTATCTCGGTCGGAATTAATCAGGCTGCCAAGGGTAAAGAAAAATTTCCCGCGGAACGACGGTTTCCGGTTTTACGATCCTTCCGGTGGCTTCTTGCATAACCGACGACGGCGTCACTCGGCTGCAGTGTCTCAAGGTTTCCGCGTTCAATCCATTTCCTGGCCATCGGCGAGAATATTACGCTCCCGGCAGTCATTAAATCGACCGAGGACACGTTTTCATGATATGGAAAAAGGGGAACGGCGACGGGGCTGGGTCCTCGAACGTGATCTTTAATAATCTGTCCCGTTGCATCTCATTGGGAACTGTTTGTTTTCCAGAGTTTCCTCCTTTCCGACAATCTCCCACAGCTTCGGCTTGTTCCGCCAACTTCGTGTCTGTGGAAGCTTCCCTTCATTATAGATTTCTTTTTATATTTGCAACGATAGTTTCTCTGGTTTTATAATATTGCTCCTGAAATTTGTTAGGAGCTTCAAAGTGATTGCATTGTTACAGTAGGGTGGCCCTTATTTATATGTGTCGACATTTTTTTTGTATTTCTTTCCTCTCACCCCCTGGAAGGGTGCCATTTGATAAAAAAAATAGTCCCTCAAAAAGTTTATTGCAATCGGACAACAGGAAAGGGTGCCGTCCAAGCCTTAAAGATTAGAATTTATCAAGAGTCTTGGATTTAAAGAATTTCTCGAAAATGGTAAGCCCTATCGAAATTTTGTTCAAATAACTTTGAAAGAGCCTTCAATTTTCTACAATTACTGTATATATAAGTTTTTCGTGCCACCAACCATTATTTAGATAATAGCGTTTGAGTATAGAACACCTGTACGGCGTGACGTATTGTCTATACGCCCACCTATCTATATTCAAATGCTATTATCTAAAAAATGGTAGGAAGCACGAAAAAATTATGTATACAATAATTGTAGAAAATTTAATGATCTTTTAATGTTATTTGAACAAAATTTCGATAGGGCTTACCATTTTCGAGAAATTCTTTAAATCCAAACTATTGATGAATTCTAAACTTTAAGGCCTGGTCGACACACTTTCCTGTTATCCGTTGCAATAAACTTTTTCAGGGACTATTTTTTTTATCAAATGGCACGGTTTTGGAGGATGAGAAGAAAGAAATACAAAAAAAAAATCGACACGTATAAATAAAGGCCACCCTATTGGTACAGTATTATTAGTATTGTTTTTGGATATTTTTGGAGGATCGAAAAATAACCAATACCTACGTGTATTTTTATTTTGCCCTGTTTGCATATTTGGGGGGTGAAACCTCACCCCTCACAGTTCATTTGCTACGTTTCAAATGAAAACGTACCAAATAGAATTGTTTGAAGATCAATTTTATTCCAACGTGCCTCGATTTTTGAACACTTTTGAGAGAAGCTAATCGCCGGTATATTTGAGGTGTTCATTACTGAGCTGGGATTCTTTAATGTTTCACTTTGTACTTTCAAACTCTCGTTTATAAATCCAAAAGCTTTTAAATCCGCAAATTTTCAGATTTCTAAATCTCCATGCTCCCAAGCTCCCAAAGAATTAAGTTTCCAAACATCCAAGCTTCGAAATCGATAAATGTCCATATCATAAAATTTTCAAATATTCGAATTTCTACATCGGCGAGCTTCCGCATCCCCCATTTCCGGAGCTCTCAAATCTCTAAATCTACAAATCGTCAAACGTTCATATCATCCACAAACCTCGAAGCTGCCAGAGCTCTGGAAAATGCTCGAACCAGCAAACCTTAAATTTTTCAAACTTCCATTTGCCCCAATCATCATCCACCATCCCCTCAGCAAATCAAAAATTCTCAAGTCCCCAAATGAAAAAACCATACCAATTACTCGATCTTCGTCGTTCCATCTTGTCAAAACTACGCGACGTTTTTCCTAATTTCTCTCAATAAACACCACCACCCCCCCCCCCCCCCCGCGAACACCCTCGAGCCCCGAATTTCGAGTCTCCATTTATTCGAGTGTCCTGCCCATTTCGAGCGCTCGCGGGAAATTCCTTTCGCAACGGAAGCAAAGAGCCACTAGTCCAGAATTTTCAATTAAACGATGACCATTCGAGCTGACTGCGCCCCTCCCCTCCGCCGCCGCCCCCCCCCCCCCTCCCCCCGCGGAAAAGTCCAACGCTACCGAAAATCAGTCGCTGTACAGGGCTGCTGATGCACCGAAACGGGGTGCACGGCCTTATGCACCGCGCGCATTAGATCGATCGCAGCCCTACAGAGGAAACTGCAATGCAGCAGCCGAACACACGGGCGAATTTGAAATTTCCAATTTCGCTCTGTCTCGGTCGCGCGATTCCCAAAAGTCTCTGCTTTATTGTCGGTTAAATGGCCCGGTATTGTTAAAACGGAGTCGCGGCTTATTGTTACAACAGCGTGTATGACATTCTCTGGCTATTAATGGAATTTAATTATTACTCCCATCTCGTAGCTGCATGTTCGCGACGCATGGTTTATCCGTTCTAATTTTATTCCACCCGCGTGACTGCTCCGTGAAATGACGATATCTGTGTCGAATCGCAATTACTTTTTGGTGGGATTTTGCGCCACGGAGATGGGGAACGAAGCTTCTTGGCGATGTAGCTCGTGCTTTCGTACAGATAGAATCGTGTTTATTGCAAATTGTAAGCACAATTTGCCTTGTTATTCTTGAGATATTTATCAGACAGTGTAGTTGTAAATGTTAGAAATTCTGAGGGTAGATTTAATTATGGGTGCGCCGTGCTTTAGCCTGTTGATGAGGGGCCAAATTATTTCTCCGTTACCTTTTATTTGTGTATTTTATTCATGTATGGTCCTTGATTTAAATTTGACAGGGCGATGGAATTTTATGAAAAATATACCAGGACCGCAAACGTGGGACTAATTTAAAAAACAACAGGGAGGTAACAAGATTCCAAAAATATTCATACTTTCCTGGCAATCGAACTAATGAAACTTCTCCCAATTCAAATAAATACATTTCGCCAGTCTGGAGTTGCAATGTAATTAAAAGAAGGGTAAGGAAAGTAAAATGTCTGTCTGAGTAAAAACTTCTTGCTCGTAAAAGATAGACGTTCCTTCGAGGAAAATCAGCCTTTTTGATGGAACGTCTGGTGAAATTCGACCCGAAACTTTTTCAATCCTGACGCGATGGACTTCGTTAGAAGTCGACCTCGTTAACCAGCCACTGTGCAAAAACGCGAAAAAGCTTATTCGAAGAAACAACACGAGGCTGCTTTGATCGAGGAACCGTGATATTAAAATGACACTGCTGAGGAAGTGATCAGCAACGCAATCAACTGTCGCGCAAACGCAGCTTGCTTTAATGTTTGCTTCATTAGAAACTGGAGTGTAGCTGTTTGGCGTCCTTCGATTTGCTTTTCGGTAACCTCGTGAAATATTGAACGCTTAATTGGAAAATGTTTCATCTATCATACGTGTTGAATTCTCAAATTTTCGTGATTCTTACGTGGCACTACAATCTTCCACTGTTTTATATAGAATCATTTATATAGATTTTTTTTAGAAACGTGGGTCAAATATTGGCAGTGTTTTTAGACAGAAGTTTAAAGGGTAATGCCACTGTAGAGCCCGGAAAGGCAGCCTGATTTTGAGAATTTTTTATGCGAGTATCGTGAATGGAATATAAAATCTGATTAAAGGCCTTTATTGCACATACTTTGAAGTATAATTACAATTTTTTTCAAAAAAATTTAATACAAAATGACGGGTCTACAGCTCAACAAGAGAAGCTTCTTCTGAAAACCAGTGTTCCGTGGCTGAAAAGATTTCTCCTTCAATTTTTGACCCAGAACAAAAACACAAAAAATTATAAGTTCTATATTTTATTATCTCGGGAAGTACACGAAGAAATGAAAAAATATTGTTGTTTGTAATAATAGTGCGTGAGTGAAGAAAACCTTTCAACAATTTTTCACGTCACTTTTTTACCTCAAAATGCATTACCCATTAAAAAAAGCTCCGTGTGTCACACTTCCCTACATAAGGATTCGATTGAAAATCAGGAACCAAGTTCCGCACTACCTTCTACATCCCTCCGTCGCGTTACTTTAATTCTCGTGCTCGAACTGCCACGCTGGAGACTGCGAGCTGGCAACGATTAAGTTGGAATCTATCAATTTTCTTTCCATCGCAAGTTGCCACGGAAGGGGTGTCGTCAGCCAGCACGTCTGGCTGATAGGAAAACTTATGAACTCCGAACCGCGAAACTTTTTCGCTTCCCCTCCGCCGTTAAGACCCGGGCGTCGTTAGAAGAATCTCCGTGATAAACAATCGCGAAAGTTTCTTCCTCTGCTGCATGAGGTCCCGGGCAATCAAATGGTCCCGACAAACAAGCACGTTTTACCGTGCAATTCAATCGATTGGCAGCGTTGCAGTGGACGTAGATTCTTCGCTAGTTTTCTAATTTTTAATTCCTGTGTTAGGTTATTTTCTAGGTGTTCGCGAATAATTATTGCACCCGACAGTGGTGCACTCAGGATTTAATCTTAGGGTGTGCCGATTTGAAGGGATGAAAATATTATTAAGGGGTTATGCCTACCTGTGAGGTCTAAAAGAATATGTATATTCGGGAATTTTTGGGGGAAAAACTTGAAGGCTTTTTTAATCAAACCTTTATGTATTCGGAAGTGTACGTGTTAAACTACTTGTGGTAATTTTTGCGATGGGGAATATAAATAAATAAAAGAAATATCAGCGAGCTCCCGGCTGCGATTTTTTTTTTTTTTTAGTAGTTTGCGGTCACCACTCTAATTTTGACCTGGTTCATCTGAAATGAAAAATTCGCAGGAATTTAGTTAGTATATTAAATTATCTAGTAATCTAGTTCTTAATCGTTCATTATCTCGAAAAATTAATTTGCTACAAAATAGCGGCTTTTCGAAGTATCGGTTTTTGCCACAGAATTCGCTCTCATTTTTCATAATTTTTCATCTGTCAAATAAAAAATACGCAACGGAAAAAAAAATCGATTAAGGACTTGATAATCTAATACACTAACTAAAGGTCGAATTTTTTATTTCTGGTGAACCAGGTCAAAGCTACAATGGTCACCGTTAAGTGTTTAAATAAAAAAACGCTGCCGGGAGATCGCCTGTACAATACACACTCGTTATAAGCTCGCCGAACGCGGCTGGCGGCGAGCGTATAGCGCGTTGTGGGCACTATTCCGCGCGGCCAATGGCGAGAGGAAACCAAACGAGCCTCTCTCACTCGTTCTCGGGTTCCCCCACTCTCGTCCGAAGGATTCCAAGAAATGGTGGGGAAAGTCTCCGGGCGTACAACGCGTAATAGAAACGGGCTTATAACGAGTGCCTACTGTGATTCCATTATTTATTTAGATATCGCGTTGCAAAAAAAACTACAAGAACTTTAAAACATATACTTTCGAATACACAACCGTTAATTTAAAAAAGTTTTCAAGATTTTTAAAAAAAAAATCCCGAATGCAAAAATATATATAATACTTAAAAATTTATCTAAAGAATAAAATCCAGTTTTCTTATTTTTACAAAACTCCTGAATCTCTTTAGTCGTGGTTACATTAATCTCCTTTTTCATTTTTCTTTGGTGGGTGCCAGGGAATCTTTTACAGAGCAGTTTTAAAATGGGGAACCGACTTGCCCATTCTATATTTCGGAATTTACCGTTTCGCAAATGTATAATGGTGCTCCTCTGACATTGTTTCCCACGCAGTAATTCGGTCCATCGATGTGTGAAGCAGTTTGGGGCACGCAAACGTGCGACCAGCACGCCTGCCAGCGAAATCGGGGACATCGTGGAAGATGAAGCGCGACGAAGAGTCGCGTAACGGCGAATCGGAAGTTTAACTTTTGGCATCGATCGGCGTTTACCGTCAGCGTGCAGTAAATTGTCTTATCGTGAGCATGCCACAGGCGAAGGTCGCATTATGGTTGCAGTTTTACGACTGCGTTTACGTGCGTTCCCGCGATAGGTCGCATCTGTCAACAGTTTTCGATGCAAATCTAGCGGAAGTGGGAGTACACCGCGTTTAATTCTTAAATGGGGCACACAGGTCGGTTATAAAAGAATATTGCTTGCGCTTCTTTCTCCGTTTCTCTCTGATTTTCTCTATTTTTCATTGCTTCCTTTTTTTTTCCTCCAATTATACTCTATTGGATTAGTTCTCTGCATTCTCCTCATTCCTGTACTTCCCCATATTTAAAATTCAGCCGGTTAATTGCTTTGCCCGTTGCCGTTTTCTTGCTTAAATAAATTGTAGTCAAAATATTATTCAGCGCGTAATTCAAATAATTCATCATTTTAAATATTACCTTCTATTCGATCTTTATTGTTGCAAATAATTGGCGCCCAAGTCCGATTGCAGGACTGAGGAATGTCTCGTGGGAAAAGGCCTTAACGCGTCTTGTGAATTGGCCGAAAAATTGGCGTGGCGTTCAAGAGCTTTCTCAAGCCCGAGTCCACGATGCGGTGATCGAAGGTCAGTGTCGCAATACCGCGTTGCCGCAAGCTGCATTATTTACGGAAGCTCTCGGACATTCTAAAACCGAGTGCCCGTGGTTCAATTACGAAATTCCCGGTTGCAATCCGCGGAGGAAATAGAAAACCCTCGAGAACTTGCCTGACGAATTTTCATTTTTGCAAGTGGACACCAATTAGATCCGAACTCTGACATCAAATTGAGCTCTCATCAATTTGGCGTTGGCTTGCTCCCTTTTTCTCTCCACGACGAATAATTCGTTTGAAAAAAAAAAGGAAGTATTCATTGATCTTTCACGACCTGTTAATACTTGAAGTTGTCGCGAGCTTATCAGAGTGATCGACTGGATTATATTTAATTTTATAGGTGAAAGGTCGTTCTATTTAAATTCTTTTTACTTCGAACTATCCACCGTGTTAGTAATTATATACAGTGGGTGTCGAAATTATTATACTCAAACAAAAAGGTTCGAGATTTTGTAAGTTTAAGCGATGGAATTTAAGCAGCTGTATCTTTGCGAAAAATGGTCGCAAATAATATTTAAAAAACGCATTTTAACGCTTGAAGTTTCTAGTTTTTTAATCGAGGACTCAATTTTTTTTTCAATCCATTATGATACTGTTTTATCAAGATGAACCGCAGGAAACGAGGTTTCAGAAATTTGTTCCTAGTTTGAACGTATGCACGGGCCAAAAAAAATTTTTTCTCGGTAAATCCAACGAAGAGCTCTTATAGAGCAAACATTTCTCTTTAATTTCGTTCTTTTTGGTTTTTATCGTATGATTTCTATTGACCGAGTTATTCGCGATCAAAGCAAAAAGGTACTTTTCACTTTGAACACCTATAACTTGCGAACTCATGATCGTAAATAAATTTTCAAGAGTGTTTTGGAAAGCTAAGAAAGTTTCCTTTCACAGCCTTTAGTTGCCAATTCAAACTGATCGCAAAAATTGCCGGAAATATTTGAGTATAATAATTTGGCCACCCTCTGTTCATCGATAATCTTAATTCGAAACTTTCAGACCTGCGAATATCTGAATCGACTCATCGAAGTTCCAAGTAGCCAAATTTCCTAAATCGCCGAAGTTCCCCCCATGTGCCAGACAACCTAAATCTATCCTCACCCTTTCCTGCCCCGCTAGCCTCACCGGAAGCTGCGCAGCGCCCCAACGCGTTTGAAACTTTCATGAATATCGAGAAGATTAGTTAAGAAATAAACTGCGCATACACTTCTGCCCAATGTATATAAATATTACGCTCATCGCATCGCTAAATAACGTCGTCTGATAGCTCCGCGTTATCCAGTGGATGAATAATTGCTCAGAGTTTAATTAACCTTCTATTTCCGGCCCATTTAACTCGAAACTTTAGCTCCTAGGAAAAAAGCCGCCAGCGTTCCTATAACCAGAGGCAAATGATCAGGTCCGCGAGACTTTCTGTCGCGCGATCGTTAATTTCAAACTCTAAAGGACTTAATTACTAGCCGGGGAAGTTACAGCCCGCGCCCCCGAAAGAACGACAGATTGTCTTTCCGATAAATTGAGAGAAACAATTTCTCAAAAAATTAAAGCAACTCAGCTGAACCCCCAAACACTAACGCAAACTTTGTCGCAGCAGAAGAATTGAGAAATTGAAATGATAATCGAGATGTAAGTGCCAAAGAAATAAAAGATTATTATTTATTATATAATAAAAGATTTTATTCAAATATGGTGTTCTAAATTCTTCAACCCTTTAATAATTTATTTAAGTTTCTAGGGCTCTCGAATACTGATAATATTCAATTCTGGAGCTTACATTATTTAACATTTCAACTCCTCAATTTATAATTCCTATGTTTATTCATTCACCTTTTATTATTTCCTCTTCCAATTTTTTTCTTTTTTCTTTTATATAACAATGCAACGCGGGAGGTGGAAAAATTTCAAGGCAGTGATACCGTTCAGGTTTCTTAAGACTTCCTGCGTACATTCAATGAAAAGTGATTCGGGTAATTTGCATAGCGTCGAGCAAAGTATTTTGCATATCAATTTCTTGAGTATCACAGCAAACATCGCCGCCATTGTTCCTGGCCGCTCGGTCGCCAACTTAATTCGACGTCACCTTGGCTCCGTTGATTCGATAAAAATGTCAAACGGCTGCAACTTTTTTTTTTCTCTCGCCGCGCTGAAACAGTCCGCGGCTGGCCTCGGGAATAACGCGCGGGATCGCTGATCCGCGTACAGATAAATAACGGCACGAGGCGCAGCAGCAATTAACCATCACTTAACGAACGTGCTGTGTCACTGCCAAGAGGGCAGATGCTCGGTTCATTGTCATAGTTCAAGGTGCTGATCGTTGCATCAACTATTAAGCGCGAATCACACGCCGTGTCAGCGGCTTGTCTATTTTCGGCGGGTCGATACCTGAAACGCCGTTTCCTATTGTTCTCTTCCATTCTGCAGCGCGACGATCGGCTCGAGGGGGGTCTCCTTTGCACCGCCAAGCGTGCAAATTTCGAGCATTGTTGCGGTTTGTTGCACGCGATCAATCGCGTGCACTCGGAATTTAGAATCAAACGCGGATTTAATTCACTTGATTCCATGTGATTTGGACAACTAAGCTTCCATATTTACCAAATTTATTAATTTCGAATTTGGGATTGAATAGGCAATATCATTTTCTCGGCTTCGATTTGTTGATTCACATAGTGGATGAATTTCTGATGCCTGAAATTTCTCGATTCCCAAAAGTGTAATATCCTTGAAGCTCGAAACTCTATCACTAACTAAGTGAGGAGTTTAAATGGTAAACGATGTGCCACAGAACCTCGAAATCATTTATTTAGAAGCAAAGAATGGAAATTCGATGCTGGGTACTTTACTTAAATAATTTATTTCAATTTCTAAAGCTGTCGCGAAGAATATAGGTACTGAAAAATTTAACTTCTGGAAACTCGCATCATTTACCATTTGAGGCTTTGAGAGCAGAAACGGATTAAACCACATTTTGTTTTGCGAAATTGAGTTAGTAGCAATAAAGTATTTCATTAGGCTGTACTAGGGTTTATTAAAAAACCGACAATTTTCGAATTTCATTATTACCTCAAAACCGGTTAAACAGGTTTTCGAATTTTCACAAATAAATATAATTAAAATAGGAAATAAATATTTGTACATATTTTAAGAATTTTCAGTTTTTTTATAATATTTATGGAATTACAAAAATATAACAAAATAAAATATACTCTGTCAATACAAAACCGAAGAAATAAAAAAAAAACAGTAAAATAACTAAAATCCGTACAATTTTCGAGTTCATTTAATGTTTATGGATTTACAAAAGAGAGCAGAATAAAATAGACTGTATTGAAAAAACCGTATGAAAAAAAAACTGAAATAACTAAAATCCTTTCAGAATATAAATTATAAATCTTAAATGTTAAGTCAAAATGTTAACGTTTTTAATTAAAGAATTAATTCATTTTTACATATTAATTCTAGTATACAAAAACTTTTTTTTTCAAATTGAACAACCGGTTTTCGAATTTTACAAATTTGTAAAAAAAAAAGGTTTTTAAAAACCGAGAAACCCTAACTGTACTAATCATATAAAATCGGAAAAATGAATTTTTTCAATGTGAGTTAGTCCGCTTTTCCTCTCAATGCCTCGTTTCAACTCCCCCAATTGTATCACCATTCACCAGTATTTTAATCCAAAATTCGAGTTCATTTAATAGTTATGGATCTACAAAAATATAACAGAATAAAATACACTGCCTACAAAACCCAATGAAAAAAAAAACTGAAATAACTAAAATCCTTTCAGAATAAAAATGATAAATCTTGAATGTTAAGTCAAAATGTTAACGTTTTTAATTAAAGAATTAATTCATTTTTACATATTAATTCTAGTATATAAAATTGTTTCTTTTTAAATTTAACAACCGGTTTTCGAATTTTACAAATTTGTAACAAAAAAAGGTTTTTAAAAACCGACAAACCCTAACTGTACTAATCATATAAAATCGGAAAATTGAATTTTTTCAATGTGAGTTAGTCCGCTTTTCCTCTCAATGCCTCGTTTCAACTCCCCCAACTGTATCACCGGTATTTTAATCAAAAATTCCCACAGCGCACAAAAACTTACCCATCGCCTGAATGAGCCCCAGTTACCCACTAAATCTCTGCAATTCCCGTCATACTAACGACATTTATTCCAGCAATTTCTGCCTCGCCCCGCGACCAAGTTCCCGGATAAAGCCTGTCCCTGTTTCGCGACGTGTCCGCTCCCAGCCGCGGCCACCGTCGTTGGAAATATCGCGCACCCTTCGAACGGAACGGCCGAAGAATGATATCGGGCCCGAGTGTCCATGACAAACTTCATATCTGCCGGTTGCGGCGCGCCCTACGCTACAGCCAGCCGCGCGTAAGTTGGACGCGAGGTCGAGGGGGCGCAAGGGAAAACGCTCGAAATATTGGCTGGCCGGGGCGATCGGATAGTTGGAGGAACTCGATCCCCAGTTTGATACGGGCAAATATTTTCTGCGACAATAAACTTTCGATTTATCGGATCCTCGCTGGATGGGATTGGTGGGCGCAGCTCCTCTGGAGGGTTTTCGCGGCTCGTAGCAGCCGATGCGGAAACGGGGGGAGGGGGGGGGGGGGGGGACACACGATATTGGAAACCGGAGTCGTGTGTGATGTGGGATACGTTAATCGCTGGTTTATTGGATAATTCGAGGGGAATCATTCGATGATGTCATGGCGGGGGTGTTCAGCGGTGGGCCGTTGGATGCAGCGGCGAGAAACGCGATATTGGAAACGGGAATCGTGTGTGGTGTGGGATACGTTAATCGCTGGTTTATTGGATAATTCGTGGGGAATTATTTGGTGATGTCATTGTGGGGGTGTTTAGCGGCGGGGGCTCGGGATGCTGTGCTGCGAGTGTTTTGAATAAATCGTGGGTGTACTGGTGAAGCGTACTAAAATATGCATGCTTTTTTTGAAGCTCAATTTAAAGTTTTGATTTAACGCAGTTTGTGTGATATTGATCGAGAATAGTAAACGGATCCTTTAGTTTTAGTGGTGTATTAGGTACCAGTGTTTAAGGTAGTTCCTAAGCAACTAGGTTAGTCAAATTAGAGTAGGGTAAAAAACGATAAATATAAAGTAGTATGATACTATAGAAATAATAATAATTTTTAACATCATGTATATATATTTTAAAAAGTTCAATGTTAATAAAAATAATTGTAATAAACATAGAATATTAAATTGGTTCGCGTAGTGAATTGCAGCATCAGATGTGACAACGTGGCATTCATTCGGGGCGTCTTTTATAAACAAAATGTCAGAAAGAAATGTTCATATGAATTTGAATCGTCGTTCGCTATTTTTTGACTGCTCTACATAATTTCTAAAAAATTTGCATGTAAACCTTTTTTTATGGGCATTTACGAAGAAACCACGTGGTCAGTTTCGCAGAAATTAATGAATTCATTTCGTGACATTTCGATGTACTTTTCTGGAAATTTTGGTACACATTTTGAATATAGTTTTCCTGTTTCAGAAGAAAAATTGAAAATATAACCCTGTTTTTTCGACACGTGCCATATGCCACTGTGTTAAAATACATAAACTTTAATTAACAACTTCTCGATAACTATGTGGTAAATCGATTTTAAACTTCGTACAAGGGTTTCTTGTATTCGAAATTAGTTTTGAACGAAATTTGAAAGAATTCTTGAATTTAGTAGATTATTCAGGAACTACCTTAATTAAAGAGCACTTTTTATAATATGTTTCTTCACCATAAAGTAACTATGGGAATTTTTTACTTAATGTATTTTTACCAATACATCCAAAAAATATTCAATATCGATGTTTGGAACTATCGAAAGCCTTGGAAATATTTTTATAAGGGAAGGTCTCGAACCTGGAAATTCAAAAAATTCTGAAACTTCGTGAATATGTAAGGAATTTCCTCCTCTTTACAACGCAATTTTTCTTTCCAGCCCAAATTCACTCTAAGGTGGTGTAATTGACCCCTGAATATCCGTCTATTTTCCGATTTTGTGTTATAACGCGTGAACTGTAAAATAATTTTTTTACCACATGATAGATCTAATTTAAAAAAGTTTTCTCTTGAAACATTTTTCCATTTCTCACAGTTCGCGAGTTATAACACAAAATCGGAAAATATCCGAATTTTCAACCCCTTGGAGTGAATTTAGGCAGCAAACAAAAATTGCGTTGTAATCAAGAGGAAATCCCCTACAAATTCACAAACTTTCAAAATTTTTTGAATTTCCCTTATTAGTGTCTATATATAGTCAGACAAAACAATACGAATAAAAAACCAAAGGAAATTGGCAAACGTTGAAGACTGCAAAATTTAAAGACTGTCAAAGCCATTAGGACTTAATAAAATTTTCAAGATTACACCCACTTACTAATCGTGCTTCACAGTCCCTTTAACCCTTTGTAGTCCAAGCACACCCTTAAAGCACATCACATTTCGAACCAATTTTCCATATTAATATCATTAAAGCCTGCAATGATCAAAGAATTCGTGATTCACGGAATTAAATGTATTATCGAGTTGGTAATTATTCTACCATGCTTTTTCCTATTCCGAGGGTCTGCATTTAATGAATTATCGGGCGAAATATCTCTGGCCGATTGAAGAGCAAGTAATTCGGACTGCACGAAATTAATTAGTAGAGGGAAGTGGAAAAGGCAGACACATGGTCCACGAAGCGTATGAAGAATGTGGCAATAGCCGTGTGCGTCGAATTCTCATCCTTACCATGCGGAGGATTTTCCAGCAAGTATGTGTTCGGTTTTATGGGATTGAGGGAGGATGAAGTTCAACACGGCCGTTAATATACTCCTCTTACTTTACTGATACCAAGCCCATGAATTATTACGTAATTATTAAATGGCTACGGGCAGAAACTAATATTGGAGTTGCGTTACAGTTTCGATGTTGCAACAGAGTTTGATGTTATGCACAATTGATGGCTTGCCAATATGGACACGCTCGAAACTTTTAAATGATACCGTTGATAAACATAGGAGATCAACTTCCGCCCATATTTTGTGGCTGGGGATGTATTCGAAACTGGCTCTGTATTACCGGAATTCCAGTGCTCGGTATGAAGTGCTGTGTACGAGAATTAAGCACATTACGAAGTGGTTATATGCGTTTGGTTGTTATACGAAGGGTGGCCGAATTATTGTACTCAATAAATTTTCTATAAAATCTGTGACACTCGTGGCTGTGATTAAATCCATGAATGTTATTCTTTCTTCATTTATGAAATATATCTAAATTAAAATTATCTTTAAATTTGTAATTTAATGTTTTTCTTTAAACTGTAGAAATATTAGTGATAGAAAATTCAACTTTAATTAAAAAATTTAGAATTTACTGCTTTTATTAGGCATGGAACTCCAAAATTTTAAATTAAAAAATCTCTTAATATTCAAAATTAATAATATATTAACATAATATAAATTTTAATATATTATGAAACATGATTATATTCAACTAATCATAAAAACATTGGAATATTACCTATACTTCATTTTCGCTATATGAGCAGGAATAATTGGAGCATCCTTAAGATTTATTATCCGCATAGAATTGAGAAATCCGGGTGATTCTATAATTCTATAAGAAATCTATAATTCAATTGTAACTTCCCAGGCATTTATTATAATTTTCTTTATAGTAATACCATTCATAATCGGAGGTTTCGGAAACTGACTCACACCGTTAATATTAGGAGCGCCCGACATAGTTTTCCCACGAATAAACAATATAAGATTCTGATTATTACCCCATAATAAGCTGCAACATCTGGCAACAATGTGAGTAGTTTTTTTAACATATAAATCTCATTTGTTTCTGAAAGGGCGGGGATAAAATTATTACAAAAAAGACAGAAATAATAGAGAATATCGTCAGAGTAGCTAAAATCATAAAAATCATAAAAGCTAAAGGTGCAGTCACCAAATATTGAATACCTAATTGCATTTCTCGTACAATATAGAATTAAATCTATATAAATATATTTAATTTGCATTAGTAAATACGTATATTAGAATTAAAAAATAATATTATAACATTAAAAACGAGACATCTATTTTATTCCATCGCTTAAAGTTACAAAATATAAACCTTCTTGTTTGAGTATAATAATTTGACCATCCACTGTAGATATGGTTATAGTGGTTATATGTATTTTAAAAAAGATGTACGTGGGTGGCTTCGAATAGTACTGAATTGTACTGAGAATGAGTATTAAATACCTATAGCAATAAATAATAATTTAGAAACAAGAAATGAAAGAACCTACTGATCTATTCGTATATAAACTTCATGATATTATAGAAAGGAGTACGAACTGATGAAATTATTGAGCCACCAGGAGGAATGATATCCTGAGAAATTAAACTTCAATGTCAAGCATAGTTGAACAAAATTTTTATTCAAATAAAAATTTCGAATAACAAATAAAAGTAAAAGAAATGATTCTTGGAATAAGAAAATTAACTTCACTCGTCAAATAATCTAAAATTAAAGCACCTTTTATTTGATCCGTTATTTAAATTAATTTTCCATTTAATCAAAAAAAAATTACCCAAATCTGATTTCAAAAGTTCCGACAGCCCAATCCACTAAAGTACTGGGCACACTAAGGTATCGAATTCTGACTACAATAATATCACATTACGAAGTTCTTCAAAGTCGAAACTCCCGAAGTACCAAATTACAAAACCACCCATGTATCCCACTGACCTACAAAATATAGAACCGCCGATCTACCGACCAGAGATCAAAACCACAGGTCTACTGAAGCACCGATGTGAGATCCAAAGCCATTATACTCTAGCAAGCCAGCCAACACAAACACGGACCTCCTCAACAGAAGCCCAGCTCCTTCTACAAAATATCTTCCCCCCAACGTCAAACGATGGGGGGGGGGGGGGGTAAGCGGCGAAAAAGCGGCAAAGTGAAATAATTTGGCCTTATCGCGGGCTATTAACCGCGCCAGTCGGCGTTTTTTTTTGGGGACAATGCCGTAATGGCGGCGCGGCTCGCTCATTAGAGCCGTTATTGTTCGGCGTGCCCGCTCATTATGGAGTCGTTTCGCTCGGGATTTCACAGCTACGTCTGGCCCCGCTGTCAGAGGAACGGCCAGAGGAATTCTGGCAGGGCCGCGCGTGCAGTGTCGTTAATTTGAATCCAGTTCCCTCGGTGCGATTAACAGTGGTCGGGCACGGTGGTCAGAGCAATTAAATCGTTCGCCGAGTCGGGGGAGGGGGGGGGGGGCGCGGGACGTTGCTTGGGCAACTTTGGAGAGATCCAACCCTTCGGAATTATGGTAGTGGCTGGTGAAAGTGGTTCTGAGATCTGGGAACTGTTTGGGAACGTGAGTGTGACAGGCCTGACGTCTGTTTAACGGTTCGGGGTAATCCTGTCGAAGCAGGAGTAGCGGGGGGGTGGGGGGTGGTTAGAGGAGATTAGATGTTCTAGGGGGTGCTTGGAATGCTGCGGGGAGAGGGGTAAAAATGATGGAAGGACAGAGGAAGCTTAAATAGTTGTTGAGTTTGGGTGTGTCGTGTACTTAGATACGCGATCGCATGCCAAATTAATTTTGTGGATTGATTGATACGCAAAGTTTTGCCGTTCAAATGTAGTTTATTGTAGTATTAAGAATACAGTTAGGCCACGTGTCGCGGCGACTTCGGTAAATATAATTTTGCCATGTGTCGTGGCGGCTTCGACTGTAACAAAAGTAACAAGGCTTCTCGAGCTCGCATCACGCTCCCATCACGCTCGCCTTGCGCTCGCATCGCGCTCGCCCCCCCTCCAACTCTACCGTCGACGGCCGAATCCTGGCGAGACCGCCCGAGGTCCCCAACTAAGGCAAAGCCCATGTAAGGCACGTTCAAGATTCGCGTCAACTGAGACACACTTAACGCAAACCAAAACAAACAAAAAATACATGGCTGGAAATAGCCTCGCGGCAGGTGTACATCGGAGGAAACGAGGAATTGAGGAAAAAATTATGGAGGGATTGTGGAAGTTGAATTAGGAAACTTGGATGTTCCTGGAAATGCATGATAGCTAGGGTTGCCATAATTGCCAAGCATTGATACGGAACGTTTGAGTGCTAAATAAATAAAACATGAAAAAAGTGGGTAGGTAATGGTTTATTTTTTAGGGTTGCCGTAATTGCCAAGCATGGATACGGGAACGATTAAGTGCTAAATAAATAAAACATGAAAAAAGTGGGTAGGTAATGGTTTATTTTACTCTGTGAGTAGTAGGGTGGCCCTTATTTATACGTATCGATTTCTGTTTTGTATTTCTTTCCTCTCACACCCTAGAACCGTGCCAGTTGATAAAAAAATTGTCCCTGAAAAAGTTTATTCCAGTCGGACAACAGGAGAGGGTGCCGACCAGGCCTTAAAGTTTAGAATTCATCAATGGTTTGAATTTGAAAAATTTCTCAAAAATGGTAAGCCCTATCGAATTTTTGTTCAAATAATATTAAAAGAGCACTCAATTTTCTACAATTTCTGTATATATAATTTTTTTGTGCTTCCAACCATTTGTAAGATAATAGCGTTTTAATATAGAGAAGTCGGCACTACCCACGTTGTACAGGTGGGACGCGCGAAGTGCCGATTTCTCTATATTCAAACGCTATTATCTGAAAAATGGTTGGAAGCACGAAAAAATTATATACACAGTAATTGTAGAAAATTTAATGCTCTTTTAATATTATTTGAAGAAAATTTCGATAGGACTTACCATTTTTGAGGAATTCTTCAAATTCAAATTATCGATGAATTCCAAACTTTCCTGTTGTTCGACTGCAATAATCTTTTTCAGGGACTATTTTTTTATGAAATGGAACCATCTTAGGAGGTGAGAGAAAAAGAAATCACAGGTTGAAAATAAGGGACAGTACCGTATATACGGGACATATGGCAACCTTAACGATAGCTAGCGTAAAGTTGGTTAAAAATGGTGGAGGAAGTCTAGTGACGGAAGCTACTCTTCTGAAGCTGTACATTGATGGAAACTAGCCAAGGTATAGTGGAAGCTGAATTCAGAATTTAAAGTTAGTCCAAAATCTGCATCCACTCGTCTCCCAAGCAGGAGACTTTCCCGTCCCGATTCGCCCGTTTGGAAATATTTCTGAAGGATGCAGAAGATGATGCACATCCGACGGAAAGTTACCTGCCACAAAGATACCTCGAGGCATGCCTCAACCTCGCACGACAATCGCGACTTTGCACGCGAGGGAGGTACATTCCGCGAAGAAATTTTTATAAAATACTTCCTTCAAGACATACCTTGAAATTTCGTGGTAACATTCTGCACTTGGCGGGCAAAAGAATCGAACGTTAATCCATTAACACGGAGTGAACAATTACCCTAATTTCGTGAAGGCCAATCGAGAAATTAAGGGAAAAATCCTCCTCGCAGGCGAGGAGCTCTCAAGGTTCCGCGCGCCATCATCGAAAATTACGCGAAGAAACCGAAGGAGGACTGCGTGGATCGAGTTTCGACTTAACACTCGCGCACCGGGCTCAGTTAAGTCATCAATTACGGTACTCGCCGCTGCCACAGCGCTCTATAATTCCGGGCAAAGTGAATATTAATTAGCTACGGCGGAAGATCGAGGCTGATTCCCGCCTCGAGTTAATATCGACTGCGGCTTGCCTCCACCCGATTACGGGCACACGTTCCTGAATAAGTGATCGAAACACCGCTGCCTCCTCGAGGGGGTAAAAATATCGCGTGGACGTTGATCCGTGTTTACTGCGCCGAGGCTGCGCGTTAGTTACGATAAAATGCCGGATTTCGGCTGAACGAATAAAATGTTGCCGCACCCGGGTGCCGGAGAACCAGCTGAGAATAGTGTTGCGATGTTCCAGGGTGGAATTGGTCGCAGCCACTAAACTGAATCATTCATTTGATAGCACAAAAAATTCCAATTTTATAGGTTCCATCGCGGGAGGAGCCATTCCAGGCTCCTATATTACCCGAGCAATGCGGGATAGTCATTAGAACCCAACTACCAGTCGGAACGAAGGGAGCTACCTAAATCAGCCAAAAGCTAATTGCGCCACGAGCAACGTTCAAGTGAACTTCCTCCACGACCACGCGAATAAACCACAAAGTAGCATTACAGGCCCGAGTGCCAGGGTCCCGCGAGGGGCTGTAATTCTTGCACAAGCATCAATAAAACATAAGTGGACATTTAATGCTGCATAAATGAAGCGGAGTGCGCCATAAAGCTCTGACATCTACCTAACCGCGTCGCGCAAGCGCCTCTGAGCCCGGCAGACGTCGGACGATTTGCCATGGGAGTTGTTGGCAGCCAGCGGAATCGGGACGTCTGCCAGACCTCAGAATCCTGTTTAAGGGATGCTCCCTTCCCCCAAGCTCTGTTCCCTCCTACCACTGTGATCCTCAGCTACAGCGTCTTAGGACTTGTCAGGACCTGGTAACTGGATGTCCTTGACTCTTATCCAGCAGCCAAGAACAGGGAAAGCGTCTCGGGGGTCTATCGGGTATCCTTTAGTCCTCGCGATGTGGCTGTGATAACGAAAGGGGATGATGCTCCGGGTAGACCCTCGGGCTACCTTCTTAACAGAATTTACAGCTTGTTCGATAAAAAATCCTCGTCGGGCTCATATCGAAAACGTGCTCGGTTGCCTTAACAACCGTTCCACTCTATTTCGACTTGAGAGGCTTACGGTGGCAGTACCTCATAGGGGACGATGGTTATTATTACCATTATTATAATGTCTTTATTATGCAATGGGGAGGAATATAATACAAAGGAGGTACACAAAGGACGAAGACGTCGGGTTGTTATAAAACCTAATCCTAGCTGGTTTATAGCTTATTGGAAGTTATTATGGAAAAATTCGTATTCAATAGATTGAGGATTAAGCAGAAGCAGGGTTCGAAACTACGAGGATAATAAATAATTGTTAGAGTTAAAGTGATACTCTGAATGTGTTATTTACTTTTAATATTTTCCTAAGTAGATAATTTCTACGCAGATATTATAGAATTTTTTAGTATTTTGGTTCGTGTAAGTTATACAAAAATGTTATTTAGGTAATAATAACATTTTTTTTCTTGACAAGTCTCTTTTCTGTGAAATACTTCTTATGAAACTATTAATATTAATTACGTTGTGATTTTCATACCTTTTATGAAATAAACATATGAAGAATATTATATTATATTGTTAAATAAAACTTCCTAGTACCTAATAGTTTAGTGCTTTTCTTTATCTTGTGGAACCTATTTCAATAAATGTTTTAATATAACTGTTTCCATGGAATTTTTATTGTATAGGTTCTAGAATATCTGTTCCATGAGAACACTTTCTAAAGAATAGTTCCTAAGGGTAACATTTGTTTCAATAAAAATTCCACAGCAACAGATATTTTTTTAAACGAAACATATACGTTCTAACAGAATTTTTGTAATATTTTCCTACGTAGATAATTTCTACGCAAATATTATAGAATTTTGTGTATTTTGGTTCGTGTACGTTATAAAAAAATGTTATTTTGGAATTATTCTTGACAAGTTCTCTTTTCTGTGAAATACTTCTTATGAAACTATTAATATTACTTATGTTGTGATTTTCATACCTTTTATGAAATAAACATATGAAGAATATTATATTATATTGTTAAATAAAACTAATAGTTTAGTGTTTTTCTTTATCTTATGGAACCAATTTCAATAAATATTCTAATATAACTGTTTCCATGGAATTTTTATTATATAGGTTCTAGAATATCTGTTCCATGAGAACACTTTCTAAAGAAGAGTTCCTAAGGGTAGCATTTCTTTCAATAAAAATTCCACAGCAACAGATATTTTTTTAAACGAAACATATAAGTTCCAACAATTTTTTTTTAAAAATAAGAGATCCAGAACTTTTTCGATCCCTGAGTCATTATACAATTTTTTGCCCATTCAAATTGCTGGTGATTGAGATCATTAGAAAACTCTGTGCACACATGTGGAATTGCAGAATATTGATCGAAAGCCAAAGATGGTTTAAATTAGAAATTAAATAGCTTTTTAACCGAAACGATTTTTGTGTATTTTAGGAAACACCCTATATATTTCCCAGCTGAAAAGCACCATCACTCACCACTAATTCTTTCCTCGCAGCCTGACCTTGACACCAACTCCTTCGCAGCTGAATAAAACGATAAAAAGCCACGGAGCCATGCAAATTAGATTACATCACAATGGTAATGATTTCCCAAAGAGCTGCCGAGCATTGCACATTAATCCATATAAAAATTGAATAACCGAGGGTGGCTCATTAAACCTTCCCTTTTTACACCATGTCCAATTTAATCACGAAGAATTTTCCTGGAATTTTCAAAATGACTACTCTGGGAACTAGGAACCCTGTCGTGATAAACGATAAGAAATAAAAGCTTATTCGTTTCCGCTGGACGCAATGTGCGATTTCTCTGTCCACGCGTTCGGCTATATTTCACTCTCGACTACGATCCCGTTTCCGGTGGTAGCTCCAGAATGAAAAATCGCGCCGCGGAGGGGGCGGAAAAGCGCACGGCCTGCCGCGAAAATATTTGTATCGCCCTGCCCAAGAGAACCCGATATCTGAATTTCAAATAACCCTTGAATCCACTTGGCGATCGTTTGAAATATGAACGCGCCTTACTCCGTGGTTCGCGAAAATACGCCACGTATCGATCAGTCAGAAATCCGTGTTAGCAGCAAGCCTCTGTGGTAGGCTGTTGGGAACTGTGTCGATGGTTCTCGAAAATCGATACGAAACTACACGACGCACGGAGGGGGATTTGAAAAAGTGTGGACGAAGCAGCGGGGTTGGGAAAATTAATTGGGGGTGGTTGAAGGATGAAGTTAGAAATGGGCGCAAGGTATTTCAAAGGGAAGTTTGAAACTTGAAGGGCTAATTTTTTTGCTTCGATTCGAGTAGAGAATTATTGAGAATTTTAATTAGTGAGTTAGATTGCAAATTAAGATTTCCTTTTATACTTTAGTGCATTGACAATTTTCTGTTTGAGATAATTCGTGTGATTGAGCGTCTGTCAGTTTATTGTAAATAATTATTTTATCCTTCTGGAATATTTCAGTCGATCTTCATATACATTTATCAATATTATTCACAATTGAGTAAACAGTGGTGTTATTTTCGACGTGTCAATGAAAGTTTTAGGTACAATGGCCTTTCATTCTGTTTTGTGTTCTGTTTTATTTGCCTGGAAGTCTTTAATTAAGAGGAGTGCAAGTGTACGCTCCATTCACTCGTGACGTCGTTTGATTTATGGTGGCGTTCTCAATGAACGCCAGCGATCTTCTACCCTGCAAACGTTCTGTGTTATGGATCATTGACCGTGAAGGAGCAATTACTCGAAATCACTTGGGATTAGGAGAAAATCCAAACTGTGGCCCACATAATTGGACATTTCCACTGGCTCCGGCTTAGGAACAGTAGTTTCTTTCGTAGCACTCGATGAAGTTTGCAAAAACCTAACACTAGGCATCAGTAGTTTGTGAAGCAGTCAACATACTTCGTGGTTTCTAATTTTCAGTAATTGGCAGTCGATCATTTATAATATTTTAATCCCTCGAGTAACGATTCACAGTGTTTTCATTCATTAAGTGATCATCATTAGTATTCCTATTAATTACTCAAGTAATTATCCTGGATAATTAATTCAATTAAGGATTATTACTGCGTTGGCAGCTACTACATTGTCTTCCGTATCCGAGTGCTCAGTATTTATTGATTCGTCTACCGTTTAGTGATTGAGACTTTCACAATTAAAAATAGCAATTCTCTATAAAGAAGGGGGTTCGTTTCTTTCATATTATCCCTGTGCATTCGAACTTATTTGCTTGCCAATCTTCCAAAGAACTTTTGCCAATGCTGTGCTAATTAAATATAGAAATTTAAAGCAGGAGAAAATATAATATATTCGATTGTAAAGTAAATCTTTTAAGTTTATGGATCTCGAATTGTCCCATTATCGAAATTAAAGGAACTGGGCAATAGTTGGGTTAGGAAACTTAAAATAACGCAGATAAGAGCACAAAAGCCTCGCAGCAATTTTAACCCTTCGTTGACACTCTGGGTTTGAGCCACCCATAAGCTGATTTTGACGCTCTGTCCCTTTTATATTCAATATAAATAGCTTTTTTCCAAAGCCGAGTTACAAACTATTTTTTTTCTCAAAGTATTATATGTGAACAACAACTCCGTAGATTTTTAGCTTCTAATATTGAAATTTGTAAAAGTTACAATTTTTTAAACATTTTCTTCGTTTTTTCTCGACATATGATAATCCAGAATTTTTCTACAAAAACTGTGATAAAATTTAAATAAAAACACTGAAGTAGAATACATTCTAGAGGCCCCTAAATTGTTTCATAATTTTTTTCATAACGATTGGTTTTTTCATAACGATTTTTTTCATAACGATTAATTTTTTTCATAAAGATTGGAGTCTTTAAAACTTATTCTAGGTGTGAGCCACCCAGGTACGTCAAAGTTGATCGAGAAAAAAGTTGTATCAACGAAGGGTTAACCATGAATTATTATTAATTTTTACTACAATGCATTTCTTCCTGAAAGTATCTGGAGTTTCAAAAGAAGTAACACGAATCGAAAGTCTGAGACAGGAGGAAAGGCGTGAACCACGAAATGCCATCGCAATAAATATATGTATCTGGTCCTTCGCAATACTCCCACACCCTTACCCTTCGGTTCTCGCCCCTTTCACGGCTCAGACGGCGAGTAAACCCTCCTGGTGAAATAAGATTTCCAAAAGCGACAGCTGAAGCTCCCAAAAATCCTTAAGGATGGCCCACGTATACCATTGGCGTGGAACAACTTCGCGCTGCGACGTGCGTCGCATACCAAACTCCAGATTTGCGTATGAATACCCCCGGCTGAAAAATTATACGCGATTTCTCCCTCGCCGGAGAATATCGTGAAACCTTTTTTCGGGCGAGCAGCGCAATACGCTCGGACGTTTCTCGCTTGGCTGTCTCGTTATCGCGATAATGCGGAAAAATGGGAACGAATGTGTAAAAAAGGACGAAAATGTGGAGGCAGCTCGCGGTTTGGACTCTGTTGAACGTGCCACGAGTTTTGGAACAAGTGTATGTTTATTTCTGGAGGAATTAATGTGGGAAACGAGTGGGTACATAGTGGGGTTTGACAAAGGATAGAAGTACGAAGAATTTCTCCAATTTTCTGGTCCCTGAGTTTGGAGAAAGTTTGATAGAAAACCGAAATATAAACATTCGACAGGGAAAAGAAATAAGGTTAGGTAAATGGCCCAGTCATTAATTATCAGTGACCCAATTATTGAATATATATTTAATTTAACTGTTTCTATCAGTTAATGAAAAGAATATGGTGTCAATATGGTAATATTTTGGGGTAATAAAAACATTTTATTTATAATAAATTTGTGTTAAATCTTCGTCATGAAAAAATGATTAAAAGGTTATTATACAATTTTAGGTTATGTTAATATTATGACGAGTTTAAGATTAATTGAGGCAGTCAGAGCAACAACGGACCAACCCACATTAAAAAAAAATTTTTTTTTTCCTATTTTATATGATTAGTTGAGCCTATTGGAATACGTTATTGCTACTAATTCAATTTCGAAAAAAATGTGGGTTAGTCCGTTGTTGCTCTGACTGCCTCAATTGTCCTAATAATTCTTAAACAGTAGTATATTTTTGTCTAATTATTATTAACATAAATATATAGGATACAAAAAAATACTTATTTTGGTACAATAAATGTTAGTAATTTTAAAACTTCACTGAATACCGGCGTCTGTACCAGTGTTTAAATAACCATTAAACATGCATTTAATAACTGGTCCGTGTCATGTTATCGTGAACTAAGTTGTCGATAAACGCAACAATTTCAATATTAAAAACAAAAAATTATTAAGAGATCCAATTAATTTTCAAATCATTTATTATTATTATTATTATTAAACGTCTTTATTACTCCAGTAAAAGGCGAGGCGCAGCTAGTAAGATGTTACTATGCCTAACCGTAATATATAATAAATATATAATATATAATGAATTAATATATAATATATATATAATAAATATATAATAAATTCAATATATTATAAATTAATATATAATAAATCTAAAACAATTGTACTATTTAAAAATTTATAAAATAATAATTAGTTACAACCTTAACAAAAATATTCTCTCGCTTGCTTGAGCCCATTAGGTAAGAAGCGAGATTGAAACTATTGAAGCTTTACTGTACAATAATATTTTTCCACGATACAACCATTCAGTTATGTAAGCTTATAATTGTACCTATACAAAGCTAATACATTTTGCAATTATATTTCGAACAGTTTAAACGTTGAAAATTAGCAAAACTGTTATTAATAAAATTTCTTCTCAAGTTTTAATTATTGGGCCTTGTTTAAATACTGGGCCATTTACCTTACCCCCATGTTGTCTAAATTAGTCTTTATAACCCCCAATTCCATTTGCTTCAAGCAGAAGCTTTTGTATTAATCACAAACACAACCGAAACGAACAATAATGTGTACCCAAAGATTCTTCGATATTATTTAAGTTCGCTCGCAGATCCCTGCAATTTGAATTAAATGCAATTCATCCCCCTTCGAAGAAACTACAAAGGGTAAGTGACAATGGGAATTAGAAGAGGCTGGCGCGGAAGAAAGCCAAAGGACCGGAAATGAACCGGTGGAGCAGCGGCCGAGGCGAAATTCCGTTTCGGGAGCGGCTGGGAATTCTTTGTCTTCGTTCGGCAGCCGGCGAAAAGGATTCACG
Source organism: Andrena bucephala (assembly GCA_947577245.1). Classification (NCBI taxonomy): domain Eukaryota; kingdom Metazoa; phylum Arthropoda; class Insecta; order Hymenoptera; family Andrenidae; genus Andrena; species Andrena bucephala. The sequence goes on along the minus strand of OX387718.1, from coordinate 4,766,327 downwards.
CAGCGCGGGACCGAAGTTAGCGGCGACACAACAGCCTCGTGCTCGCGGACGATCGGAAATGCGAGAAATTTTCATTAAAACGACGACGCCATTGATCTCGCGAATTCCCCGTGGCTGCTGTCCTTGGGTCGGCCCAGTCGTCGAGAATTCTACTTATACGCGAGCTTCGGGCGCGATTTACATCGCGACTGGGCTTTCGGGTGATGATTCTTCTAAGGGGATCTTCCGGAGCTGGAATTATATACCGTGAGGTTGGGAAATACGCACTTGCTTCGGTATGAGGAGGAGAAAATGGAGAAGAATTCTCGCGAGCGAGGGGAGGCTTGGCGCCCCTAGGCTGCCGTCTTTTTCGTAAACTATCGTCAAATATTTTAAGGGGTTATATCTAGTAGGGTGTGTCAATTTTGAGTAAATTTTTAATTTTTTTAAATTTTAAAATTACTAGTGACAAAGTACCTAATGCTGTTTTTAATCCTGATTCTAAAACTATCTCCAGAAATTGATTTGTGTCAGGTTTAGCTAGTGGAAATCACAGTTGAAAAAAGTGAAAATTAAGTAACATTTAACTACAAACTACATGTTGCTTACATAAAACCATGAAAATGAAAATAAAAATATGTGGAAATTAGTATTTATTATTACATTCATTAATTACATTTAGTATTACATTCACATGAGAATGTATGGAAATGTGTGTTTATTAAAAAATGAAAATATATGTAACTTTAGCAACAGATCTAGCCATATGTCATCTATGTAGTGAATTTAATGTTATTTAACAAAATCCACTAATGAATGGGTATCTTGTTTGCTTCTGTTGCGGTTCATAAGCTCAAATTAAATATATTTTTTTTAATAAGTTTAGTAATTTTTGTATTTTTCTGTAATTTCAAATGAAATTCCAACTGGGTAAATAATATATTACACAAAATTTAAAGGTAGTGGTTAATTTTAAACCTGAAATTATACCTTTTTTCCATTAGTCGTTTTTAAAATTTAAACATTTAAAAAATTGGCACACCGTAATATCTATTTAGGCGGTCGAAAAGAGGCGAATGTTTGTGATTTTTTTTTGAGAAAGCGGAAGCATATATTTTTACAGAAATTTTTCACTCATAAGAGCAACATTTAAGGAACATTTGGTAAATTTTTGTAGAAAAATATTTACGTTTATAATAAAGTTACAACCGACATTCAAGAAGCCTTTTTAAAAAGTTGCTTTTGCGGTGAGCACTGCCGATTCGGAACGAGATTGTCTAAAATCAAAAAATTAAAAAGATTTCGTTAGTATATTAATGTATCCTTAGATTGACGGAGGGAATTTCCAAAATATTAATTTAAAATAAAATGGCAGCTCCTTAAATTTGAAATAGCGATTTATCACAATTAAAAATCAGGACTTCGACTTTAAATAATTTTATATTTCGTAAATTCCCTCCGCCAATCTGAGGATACATTAATATACTAACGAAATATTTTTCCCTTCTCGATTTTAGGTAATCTTTTTCCGAATGGCAGTGCGCACCCCAAAAGCAACGTTTTAAAAAGGCTTCTTGGATGTCGGTTGTAACTTTATTATAAACGTAAATATTTTTCTACAAAAAAATTACCAAATGTTCATTAAATGTTGCTCTATAAAGTGCAAAAATTCTGTAAAAATATATCCTCCCACTTTTTAAAAAAAAATTCACAAACATTCGCCTCTTTTCAACCGCCTAACTAAAAAGTTGAGACAATTATAAAATGAATCCAAAATGAATAATTGCTAATTTGCTCCACGAACAAAAGTGAACTGTTTTTAAAATTCTGTCTTCAAAATAAAAATACTTTCCCACCTTTTTCAATTTCTCTCGCCGAAAATTTCCAGCCTATTTAGCCCACATACAAATCCGTCCGTGATTGTCATATATTTAAGTAATTTTTTTATCAATAAACCATTAATAATTACAATAACGTATTATTTTCTGTTCAAAATTTCGTTGGCTTCATTGAGCCAAAGTGACGCTTAAAAGTAAAATTATATTCCACATTTTTGTTCCTCAATAACTAAATAGCTCCACTGCATCGACTGAAACTACTCCGACTGTGCTCTAAATATACGTCGGTCACTAACTAGCTCAACTAACGCCCTCTGCAGCCAGCGAATCAGTTACCTCGATAGTTGTACGAAGTAAAGTATTGATCAATCCCCCCTGAATCTGCAACATCCTACAGAAACGATCCCCGAATTGCAACATTCGTTCGGCCTGTACAAAGGCCAGCGTACAAAGCTCCTTTGGGCAAACGGGACCAGCTAATCGACCGTCACGAGTTAGAGCAGCGGGACTCGAGGCTAGCTCGCGGGACGATTGCGAAACGCGATCAATCACGACAACAACCGTGGAGGGCAATTCGCCCACCTAATTGTTAACTGAAATTGCTGACGGCCGTCGCCGGGTTAACTCTCCAATAATCCGTGGCGATCAATTTGTTTCGCGACGTTGATTAATTAATAAACAGCCTTGCCGGCGCAAAGGCCGGGTGCTCTGTGCTGCGCGAGCGTAAAACGACCCGCGAGTGTTTTTTAAGCGACTGCCGCTCTACCGGAATCCCATAATTCCCCGGCGGCGAACGTGATTGGCCGGTCCGCGGGCCGGCAAGGTAAATGCTCGCGGGGAGACAGCTTTTGCCCGTATCGATTACCTCGGACGGTCAAATGGAAACGCAATTAATTCACGAGGCCAAGAAACACGGAGCTGTTCGATCTCTATCGCCAAGACTCTCAATGGGGCTACCGCCCGCCCTTCCTCGGTGTGATTAAATACTTTTTACCCACCACCACCCCCCCCCCCCCCCGCGAGCCACCCCCGTTTCGAAGTACCCCCATTGTTTTCGAAGTCATGTTGCCGCGCCGTGGCTGTTCATTGTCGGCTACGGTTTTGCTTTTCTATTGTTGGGGCTGGGGAAGTTAGTGAGTCGGTCCGACGTTTCTATTATCCTTTAGTGAGATAATAACGGCGGCAAGTTTCGGAACAAATTACGCGATACTTGCTCACTGTGACAGCCTGCGTGATTTTATTTTCACGCGAGATTGGATTGGACAATAAGATTTTGCAAAATTGACCTTTTGCGGGCTGAATGGTTTTCAGAAGTGGGGATTTTTTTTTTTTTTTTGAAGAACCAGGGGATTGGAGTGGACCAATTTTTTATTTGCTCCGCTCCTGCTGCTTCTTTTTTTTAAATAAAAATTCTTTTAATACTTCTAAACAGTGATCTTTCATTTGCAACAAACTAGGGTTTGTCGGTTTTTAAAAACCGGGTTTAAAAACCGCTTTTTTGTATAAATTTGTAAAATTCGAAAACCGGTTTTTAAATTTAAAAAGCTGGGGTTATTTACTAGAATGAATATGCGGAAATTAATTAATTATTTTATTAAAAAACGTTAACATTTTTACTTGAAATCGACTTGGAAACAAGCATATTGTAGTTAGTAGTAGGTAACAGTTTAATGTAAAACTAATCTTCACGAGTTCATATTTTCAGAAGGAAATACTAAAATGGAATAAAGATTTATAATTTGGAACCACGTTTCAAAAGATTTATAATTTGTACGGATTTTAGTTATTTTAGATTTTTTCATTGTTTTGTATGCAGTCTACTTTATTGTGTTATATTTTTGTAGATCCATAAATATTAAATGATCTAAAAAATTGTACGTATTGTTACGGATTCTGGTTATTTTAAATTATTTTTTTATTTGGTTTTGTATAGATAGAGTATATTTTATTTTGTTACATTTTTGTAATTCCATAATCTTAAGGAAACTGAACATTTTTAAAATAAGTACAAACATTTATTTACTATTTTAATTATATTTTTTTCTTGAAAATTCGAAAACCAGGTTTAACCGGTTTTTTGGGAATAGTGGAATTCGAAAACCGGCTTTATCAAAAGTCGGGTTTTGTATAAACCCTACAACAAACCCCATCTTCTAGCTTTTCATTTTCATATTGAAAAAAATTCATAAAGAATGCTTCATTTTCGGGCAAAGAAAGTAGTACTATGCCTCCTTAACACCTTAATTAAAAATTGGGAATTGGCATTTATTCAGAACAATTCATTCAGCTGCTGTTATAAAATGAAGAAAAATTCAAATACTAAAAAAAAATGGAGCAGTGGTGCAGTAAAAATTTTGTTGTTGGGGGAAAGCGTTAAGGCTGTCGTCAATAAGAAGTTTTAAATTTCACTGGAAATGTGGAAAATGGTGTTTTGGGGTTTCTTGAGCGACTATTTTTAATTTGTGAAAGTGGAGGGAAATTCACACGATGGAGGTGTAAGTATATTCTTGTCAAAGAGATTTGTAATACTAACTAATTTGTTTTGCAAATTGGCTGCGTTATTGCACCACGCGAAGCAAGAGGACTGAACTACTTTATGGCTGACATATGTAATTCTGAATCTACTTGAGGACAGCCGTGAGAGGTATGAGAACTGAGTTTGTAGTGCCCAGAAGGTTTTTTTTAATATTTGAGATTCGGAAAATTCATACGCACTTTACATACTACTCACTTCAAAATGCAAACAGTGAGAAAAATTTATTTAAGTGGAAAGAATTTTTACATGCTACTAACTACAAAATGTAAACAGTAAGAAAAATTGATTTAACTGGAAAGAATTTTTACATACTACTCACTTCAAAATGGATATAGTAAGAAAAATTAATTCAAGTTGAAAGAATTATATCACCACTGACTTTATTATATACAAAGTTGGGCAGTAACTAAATAAAAAAAATATTGAAATAACGGATCAAATAAGACTTACTTTAAGATTAGATTATTTGACGAATAAAGTTAATGTTTTTATTCGACGAATAGAGTTAATTTTTTTTAACTTTTTTTTAACTTTTACTCGTTATTCGTAATTGTATTTAAATAAAAATTTTGCCCATCTCTGATTATATACATCTACTGCGAGAGCACCACAAAATAGAATAATACCAACATGAAGCATACTGTCTATTATCAAATTTAGTTAAACACATACAATTAGTCACAAAACTCTACACACTATATTTTATTATAATAAAATTGCATGTTCATGGGAATGTAAAAATACTCATTTCCATAAATTTTAATTAGAATTCGAAGAAGCTGGAACCATTTTCTGCCCAGCTGCATCGTAAACCCCTGACAATACTAGAATCCTACTCGCCAAGCTTCTACCGTACGTAAAGTCGATAAAATCAGAGTTTATATTTTTCGAGTGGAGAGTTTGCACGTCGGCCCACAAACGTAAGAGGGGCAAAATTTATGTACTCTAAACGGGACGCTGTCGTATACAACCGAGGCAGCATTATACACATCTAAATTGAGTTTCACAGTGCGCTGTAAACTTTGATAAAGGTGGACGAAACTCGCGCATGAAACTCGAAAGTGTTTAAAATTCAAATGGCAGTTCACCATAATGGGTCCAGCGAATTTTGGCGCGATAAAAGTTCGTTAAAAATATTCTTTAGGCAAATTCTTCGACCAACTTTCTTCTGACAAAGGAGAAACTCTTGGATCCTCGTGTTCTCCCTTGAAACCAATGCAGAAACTTAAATTACCCCACTGAAAATGTGAAACTACTCCATTTTAGTTTAATTCATAGCTCTAAATAAACGAGTATTCGTATGTAGAAAAATTTTGAGTGAAGGTCTTTGAGCTTGAAGAGTTTTGTGATGGTGGATTTTAGAACTCAAAGAATTATGTAAATTTTTAATTTGTAAATGTTGAAATACTTCGTGTGATGCAATATTGAGGTATCAGAACATTGCCAAATTTTAAAAGCTTCTCGCTTCAATACGAACATTAATCAAAGTTCACTCTCACATTTCACGGTAAAGATCACACTACTAAAGCGTAGCCATTTCCAAACTAATACGCACGAACTAACCACACCATCTGTTCATGGCGTTAATGACGTATTGTTTGTGGATCGTTGATTACACTAATAATTAAACTTAAACACTCTGCGCTGCTCCGTGGTCACTTAATTGTGGTTTGCGCCCAAATTCGCGTCGAATTTCCATTCTGCTGTATGACTGTATATTTTAATCGACAACACTAATAAACAATACAAATAACGTCCCTCGAGACAAAACATGAAAATAGAATAAATATAAATAAGTGAAACAATACCTACCACGCATTAAAATTCCAAGCAATTTGCTCCAATAATTTATTCCTAACAACTAGAATGGTCGAGCAAATTCTAATTAAAAAATAAAATTATAAACGTTATAAAATAAACAAAGCACGTAGAATTTGGCATTCTTTCTGTCGTTGTCCGGTGTGGTTCAACGACGAAAATCGTGTCAAGGGAAGAACGCCAATTGTTCAGCACCTTCGTTTAGCAGAAAGTGAATCAGATTTCGCGTTATCGAGCCGCGAAGATGCGACTGGGCGCGTTTCCAGAAAATCGAGTTCCCGTACCGTGAAACAGAGCAAATGGATGATAGCGTGTCGCTGGTGCAGCGTGCAATTGCAGGAATGCATCGCGTTTCAACCGGAAGGTAAATTGGGATTGATCACCGTTTTTCCTCTCGAGGCGAAGTTATCAGATTTCATCCCACCTCGAAGGGTCGATCCACTTGGCTCCTGTTTAGCTTGCCATTTGATTCATATTGGCGGTCCATCGAACTAATAATGAAAATATTACAGGAAATACTTTTTACACTTTCCCCGTGAAACACTTTCGGACCACAGTAGTTGATAAAAAAGATGGTTCCATATCTATTTTATACGTGGCCATTTTGTACAATTTTTCAAAAAAAAAAAAATTTTGTAGCAAAATAAAGATTGCTTTAAAACTATATTTAAAAAATCCAAGCTCTATATTTTTATTTATTCTAACAAAAAAATCCCTAACTTTGTCTTTGTTGGACCACAGTCGTTGATAGAAAAGATGGTTCCATATCTATTTTGTTCGTGGCCATTTTGTACAATTTGAAAAAAAAAAAATTTATAGCAAAATAAAGGTTGCGTTAAAACTATATAAAAAAATCCAAGCTCTGTATTTTTATTTATTCGAACAAAAAAATCCCTAAATTTGTCTTTGATGAAGCACAGTCGTTGATAGAAAAGATGGTTCCATATCTATTTTGTTCGTGGCCATTTTGTACAATTTAAAAAAAAAATATTTATAGCAAGATTGCTTTAAAACTATATAAAAAAATCCAAGCTGAATATTTTCATTTATTTGAACAAAAAAATCCCTAACTTTGTCTTTGGTGGACCACAGTCGTTGATAGAAAAGATGGTTCCATATCTATTTTATTCGTAGCCATTTTGTACAATTTTTCAAAAAAAAAACAATTTTATATCAAATTAAAGATTGCTTTAAAACTATATAAAAAAATCCAAGCTCCATATTTTTATTTATCCGAACAAAAAAATCCCTAACTTTGTCTTTTTGTTAGTGGCTTCAGGGTGGAGTCCCCCCTTAAAACTCTCCCACATTACTATCTTACTTCGCCATTAATCTCCAACTGAATGGGGGTCGTTTCAAACCTAACCATTCCAAGCGACTAATCTCCCCAAAATTCTGGCCTAAACTCCCCAAGAGCCTCCCCAAAGACCTGCCCAAGCCTTTATCTAAATCTGCACAGAATGTTGGTCAGTTTAACCGCCAATCCTCGCAGGAAATAATATGGAAGCTTAGAAACTCCGCTCGATCTTTACACACAGTGTAAATAAATTTAATCGATTCCAGTCGCCAGGGAGGTGGCAAGGTTGCCCGAAATTCTGATTCACGGGTACGCGTTCTTCTATGAAAAGCGAGCCAGGCTTAACCTAGACCCAGTGCGCGATCTCACCCAGACCTAATCTTAGCGGTGCCCCCTTTTAATCTCCCTGAACGAGGGTTATCTCCGTCCTCGACCGCCACACAGCAGCCTATCGAAGAAAGACGCGGCGCATCCTCGAGCATCGTACTCGACGCCACGCCAAGGTCCCGTTCCTCAATGTCAGCTGGTTAATATCGTGGTCAGCGGGTTTCTTGCCTGCCAGAGGCTGTCAGGGTTGCTCGCCCGCTCGTTACTTCTTGGCCACCGAGTCGCGACACGAGGCTGCGCGACGTTCTTCCTCGTGGAAGCTCGCTGGAGGGGAGGATTTCACAGGGTGGGTGATAATGCTTGTCCAGGCGAAGATTAATGATACTTTCCCGCGGACAGTATCGGGGCCGAGTTTGGTAGCGAGTTTTTCTCCACCTTTGTTTTTAGGGAACCTGACGTACGTCACGGGAGGGCAGAATGGGCAAACCGTTATTCGAAGAATAGGTGATGAATGGAGGTTTGTCTGTAATTGGGGAACACCCTTTTTGTTCGATTGCTTTGATTGCTGGGGTGTCTGAGCGATCGTTCGAATAGTACACTAGTGATTTGATGAATGATGATTGTGTTGTGGCCACGCATCGGTGTGTTGGATCGAGCTTTGTATCTTTTTTAAGCCAGCTGTGGCTCTGCCAAGTGAATGTATTCGAGGTAATTCTTAGTGGTGAGATGTTGAAGTGTATTGTGTGACAAGGAGATTTTATTCTGGTTTAATGTCATTCTAACGAGTCGTTTGAGAAGATTCATGTCATAATTCTATTTCTGAAGAATTTCTGGTCATATCGGAGAAGGTGACCTACAAAGAACTTAGAAAGAACTCTCGTACATCATGGAAATTAAATTTGCTGTCTATAAAGAAAGCAGACGACTGAAATCCACAAGCTTCCATAGGAGATTCTTAAGGGGTCATTCTACTTTGATCGGCCGAGAAATTAAGATATTTGTAAAAAAAATTCTCAGTAAATACAGCATATAATGAAATAAATCTTTTTAGTATTTATGAGCTATTCTTATATCATAGAGAAAAAATTAAACATATTTTTTTTAATTTGTTTTAATGTTTTTTTACAGCTTCAATATGGCATCTTAAAAAGACCTCCTTACTTTAGGCAATGCTAATATAGGCTGATTTTTTGGTCTTTTTGTGGAGAAATTATGAAGCAAATCATTTTGAACTTTTTTTGGTATTTTATTTAACTTTCAAAGATACGAAAAAAAAATTTTAGTTAAAAATATGTAATGTAGATGTCGCTGTGGACGCATCGACAGCGTCGCCGCCGAAGTTGCAAAACGGTGGGGGCAATTTAGAGAAAACTATTCAACCAATCGACTTGCCCTTACACATACATCTAGATAATCCCAAACTATTGTCGATGGACCTCAAAACCCCCCCAAAAGTCGAAAATTGACAAAATTGTAGAGCTTAGAAGAGAAGTACGATTTTGCAGGAAATTTTTTAATCTATTTATGCAACATTGAGGTATTAAAATTAATTTTTTTTATAATACCAGTGGTCCATCGGCAATAGTTTGGAATTATCTAGTTGTATGTGTAAGGGCAAGTCGATTGGTTGAATAGTTTTCTCTAAATTATCCCCACCGTTTTGCAACTTTGGCGGCGACGCTGTCGATGCGTCGATAGCGACGTCTACAATGCATATTTTTAACATAAATTTTTTTTTCGTATCTACAAAAGTTAAATATAAAGCGATAATAAAGTTAAAAATGATTTGCTTGATAATCACTCCACAAAAAATTCCCCAAAATCGGCCTGTTTAAGTGTTGCCTAAAGTATTAGGGTGTGTCATTTTTATGGGTAAATTTAAAATATTTTAAAATTTTAAAATTACTAGTGACTAAATAATGCTGTTTTTAATTCTGAATCTGAAACTATTTTCAGAAATTGATCCGAGTGAAGTTTGGCTACTGCAAATCACAGTTGAAAAAAGTGAAAATTAAGTAACATTTAACTACAAACTACATGTTCGTATTCTGCTTAAAGCCAATCTTGCTTACATAAATCCATAACAATGAAAATAAAAATATGTAGAAATTAATATTTATTATTTTCACATGAAAATGTATGGAAATGTGTATTTATTAAAAGATGAAAATATACGGAACTTTAGCAACAGATCTAGCCATATGTCATCTATGTAGTAAATTTAATGTTATTCTGTTTTTTTTACTAATTTTAGTAATTTTCGCATTCTTCTACAATTTCAAATGAAATTCCAACTAGGTAAATAATGTATTACACAAAATTGAAAGGTAGTGGTTAATTTCAAACCTGAAATTATACCGTTTTTCCACTATTTTTTTTTTAAATTGAAACATTTAAAAAATTGACACAGCCTACTAAAGTATAATCCCCCTTAAATCCCACCTAACGAAATTTGTAGTAACCCCACCCAAAGCATCTTACAACTTCCCAATACAAATTGCCCATCCTATTACTAAGAGCGATGGTCACCCTCTCCCCATCAAACAGCCAATCCATCCACCACCCAGAACCCTGCACATCAGCAAAATTTTACAAAGAACATATCCAAAGAGCACCTCTATACATCTATTCCATTCCTGTCGAGTACTCAGTCTAGTGCTGCATTTGCACTTCAGTAGCTCACATCAGTTCAGGTCGATTTCGCCTAGCATTAACACATCAAGCGACGCAAGCTTTTCTCCCTTCAAATCGATCAGGCCTTTCGTTTCGCTCAACTCGTCTAAGCGAATATTCGGGGACACCCGGAGAATACTTTCGTCGCACAGGATTCATATCCCTCGGCGTGTCTTCGCGCCGACGCCACCCGCAGTGGTAGCTAGCGACAGATGCTTCTTACAGAAACCACGCCGCAATATATTACGTCATCAAAGTATAATCAGCCGGTGGCGTTCCGCAGCCGAGATTCCAACACCGTTTCATAACCTCCACCCTTCCGCGGCCAGCGTGTGCCATCGATCAAGCGAACGCGCGCCTCTGGAATCCTCCGCGGCGAAGACGGCGGGACAGAAGGCCAGGAGATAAAACCTCGAAGGACAAAGCGAAGGCAGGCTGGCGAAGTAATGAGAGTCTGGCTGGAGTCGCGAGTCCCGTGGGCGACGCCGTCGTTTCGCCGCGTTGGAATAAAGGCCGCGGTGCCGGGGAACGGTGCCATTTTCGTGTGCACCAGCTACAGGGCGGGCAGCGGGCCTCCCGCCGCGCCGTCGGTATAATTGACCCAAATGTACCGCAAAAATAGCGGATCATAAATTACACGCGGACGGAACGGGAGTGCACTTGACACAGCCCTGTCGCGACACGGTCAACGGGGGCTGGAGAGGCAGACGACGCGGCAGAAAAAGAGGGTTCCGTTCAAGGTTAGCTCATTCTTCCGGCGCGTCCTCGTTTCGAGTGATGACAATCGGGAAACTCGCGTCGCCAGCAACTCGCTGCACTCGAAAGGGTTGAGGGACGTTTGGTAGCGCCCCGAGTGGGGGGGAGTTAAGGGGCCGTGAAAACGGTTCTCGTTGGGACGCAATTACTTTGGGTGGTGCGTCTTCTGGGACCATTTAAGAATTCTTCGGCGGTGATTGAATCATTTCTCTCGTGGCACCGGTGGCTCGTGGGGGAAGAGATTTTGGGGCAAGTAGATGACTGGGCACGTTTTTTCTTTAATATTTTAATACTGTGTTTGGTTGGTGTTGGTGGATAGAGCATAATGTACATATTTAGAAAATTTGTGAATACTGTGAATCATGTGTTCACTGGGTCCTCATTAGGATGGCCCTTATTTATACGTGTCGATTTTTATTTTTATTTCTTTCCTCTCACCCCCCTGGAAGGGTGCCATTTGATAAAAAAATAGTCCCTGAAAAACTTTATTGCGATCGGACAACAGGAAAGGGTGCGGAGCAGGCCTTAAAGTTTAGAATTCATCAATAGTTTGAATTTAAAGAATTTCTCAAAAAATGTAAGTCCTATCGAAATTTGGTTCAAATAACATTAAAAGAGCGTTCAATTTTCTACAATTCCTGTTTATATAATTTTTTCGTACTGCCAACCATTTTTTAGACAATAGCGTTTGAATATAGAGAGGTGGGCGATACGCGCGTATAGACAATACGTCACGCCGCAGAGATGCTCTATATTCAAACGCTATTATGTAAAAAATGGTTGGAAGCACGAAAAACTTATATACACAGTAATTGTAGAAAATTGAATGCTCTTTTAATATTGTTTGAACAAAATTTCGATAGGGCTTACCATTTTTGAGAAATTATTCAAATTCAAACCATTAATGAATTCTAAACTTTAAGGCCTGGTCGGCACCCTTTCCTGTTGTCCGATTGCAATCATCTTTCTCATGGACTATTTTTTTATGAAATGGAACCATATTAGGGGGTGGGAGAAAAAGAAATCGCAGATTGAAAATAAGGGCTACCCTATTTCACATAGAATTTTATTTCTATTACGTAATGATGGCTTGAATATATATTATAAAATTCTATAATAGTAGGTAAAATAGACTTTTAATGAGAAGAGTATTGATAAAGGGAAACAGAAGGAAACTAATTAATTTTTGCAAGTTCCAATTACAGAAGCAAAAATTATATGGAGAGATACAGAGGCAGCCAGTGAGCTTTATCAAACGTCTGCATCGCTTAGAAAAGAGGGGATCATAGAGGAAATAAATCAGCTGGCACAGTATAATGGCCGTGCAGACCAAATAAATTGAATAGTCCGCATGATTGTAATGGATTGAGTAGATTAAACAAGTAGTACACACAAATCGAATAAAGTGGGTCGTCTAGTGTGCTTGATATCCCTCTGGTGTCGAATACCTCAATCGAGAAGATAGGAACTTCGTATCACTTTACAACAGCGTCAAGCTATCTCACTAAACCCGCTGCTTGCTCTGGGATCATTAAATCTACAACCTAAATAGGTCTCGCATAGAACTAGGTAATGTTTCGCGCACTCAATGGAACGTAAACTACTGTATTTAAAAGAATGATTCTAAATCAGTGCAAGTCTTGCCAACAGACACCAAGTCACTCATACAGTATTCCAGCAGGACTGTCAATAAAAATGATAAACTTTTTACGACACTAATCTGAGTAGAATGGAGCATCAATAACCGAGTCTCCCTTAGCCAAGCTTTGCTTAAGCAGAAGGCCGAAAAAGGTGTGATTTTTGGGAATTTTTTTCTCAAAAACTATAAAACTTTATTCAAAAAACTTTTTTTATTTGAGAGGTAGTACATTTAGCTACGTCTCTGAATTTTGGCGTTAAGAAATATTTATTAATAGCAAAGTTAGGATTTTTCAAAATATTGATTTAGGACAACATGGCAAATGTTCAAACGTAAAATGTCGATTTTCGGCCACAATCCCACTTAATTTTCGTTAATTAAAAAAATATAAGCAACAGAAACCAAAATCATTCGTTCAAAGACTAGATAATTTAATATATTAATTACATTTTTTTTATTTTTGGATTTTAGATTATCCACTTCCGAGTAATCGTGGTCACCGCAAAACCCTCTTTGCAACAGAACATTTAGGAGATTGTAAATAACTTCGTTATTAATAAATATTTTTCAACGCAAAAATTCAGAGACATAGCTAAATGTACTACCTTCCAAACCAAAAAAGTTTTTTGAATAAACTTTTATAGTTTCGGAGAAAAAAAATCCCAAATATCACACCTTTTTCGGCCCCCTGACTGAGAAATTCAAACTCCAAATCTAAGGAAATTGGCGTTAGTCTCGTTCCTTTCGCACACCGATCCTTTCAACATATTTCCTCAAGTACATGTGTATTTACATATTTCATTTAACCCCACATTCCAATAATTCGATCAATTCTGCCCAAGAAGCCTTCTGCCTCACAAAAACGCATTCCTACTTATCTAGAACTCAGTTCTTGAATTACTCAAACCCAGTACTAACGATCCGAAATCTCACTGTTCCCAGGTAATACGCGAAAGAGCCTTGCCGAACATGTAGAAGGGGCCAGCCCAGCACCCTCTTCCTCCGTGGACGCAGCGAGCCACCTTTCAGGCAGCTCGAGGAAGCCCAGAGAGCCGTCCAGCGATCCCCGATTACGCTGGCAATTGTCCCAGGGTACGAGGAACTTGGCAAGAGGCAACAGCTTTCCCCGGACCAAGATGAAGGCCAACCTGGTACGTCGGCTGGTAGGCACGTCCGTGACCTAAGGCCGCCAGTGCCGGGTCCATTCCCGCCGAAGAGGAGGAGCAAGGCCAAGGGGACAGCGGTGTGAAACGCGGGCCGAGCATGACGACGATCGCGGGCACCTCCGAGCCGACGGAGGTATCCCCGGTGGACGTGACGAGCCTGCTGAACGTCATCTCCACGGAGGACGGCCAGTTCGTCAACAGCACCTACCCAAGCGAGCAGAAGTGGTCAGTCCCGGCGACCATCGCCAAGGGCTGCCTGCTAGGCTCCATCATCGTCACCGCTGTGTTCGGTAACCTGCTGGTGATGGTGTCCGTGATACGTCACAGGAAGCTGCGCATCATCACCAACTACTTCGTCGTCTCTCTGGCCCTGGCTGACATGCTGGTCGCGATGTTCGCGATGACCTTCAACGCCAGCGTCCAGATAACCGGCAAGTGGCTGTTCGGCTATTTCATGTGCGACGTGTGGAACTCGCTGGACGTTTACTTCAGCACCAGCTCGATCCTGCACCTCTGCTGCATCTCGGTGGATCGCTACTGGGCGATCGTCAAGCCCCTCAAGTACCCCATCATCATGACCAGGAAGGTGGCCGCCTACATGCTGCTAGCCTGCTGGGTCATGCCAGCGTTCATCTCGTTCATGCCTATATTCATGGGCTGGTACACAACCACCGAGAACAGCGTGCACAGGCGCAAGCATCCAGACCTGTGCGAGTTCAAGGTGAACAAGGTGTACGCGATATTCTCGTCGAGCATCTCCTTCTGGATACCGTGCACGATCATGACGCTGACCTACTTCGCGGTCTTCAAGGAGGCGAACAGGCAGGAGAAGCAGATGCACAGCCGGATGGGGAACGTGATGCTGCTCAGCCACAGGCCCAGCAAGGACCTGAACAATCTGAACGGCGAGCTGAACAGCGCCGGCTCATCCAAGACCCTCACCCTCAACGAGATCAGCACCGATCACCTGCACACACCCACCAAGGACAAGAACATCATGAAGATGAAGAGGGAGCACAAGGCGGCGAGGACGCTGGGCATCATCATGGGTACCTTCATAATCTGCTGGTTGCCGTTCTTCCTGTGGTGCGTCTGAGAGTTCAGACTTCCAGCCCCCGCCCCCCCCCCCTCCCCTCGCGTAGGATATCGCTGATAACGTTCGGCCCCCTCCGCGTATTTTCACAGAGCTCTCAAAGCAGGCACTCCGCCTCGCGCGGATCGTAGATTTTAGTTCAGCCGCTCGCTCGTCCGGTGTCACGTGGAAATTGCGAAATAGTGTGACACACATGTGCATCGCCGCTTTAATGGATTCAATTGTTCGAGTTAGTCTAAAACCCGATTAAGTAAATACGCCAGCCTAACTGGCTGTGCGAAACAGTGCTCGTCCTCGTTAAGGTGTTTATGGGAGGTTTCGAAGAATTCCAGTGTTCATCCGTCCAGTTTTCTTGGGAATTAATCATTATCGTGCTGAATTTCCTTTCGGTAAACTGGGATGTGAGAATTTACAAGGAGAATCTCATCTCTCATCGCAGCGATAGTTTTCGAGGTCGAAACCTGCCTTCTATTTTACTTTTGAAGTAAAATACCAAGGCTTTCGAAATACTTATATTAAATTAATTATTGGTAAATCTCATCTTTTTGGTAGGATCTTCAAAAATGAGATCTTCATCGAGATCATTCAGTATGAAGTGTCTAGAGATCAGATTCTTGTTCCCATCTTCCTAATCGAATTTTGTAACATTTTATTCTCAGTGGTTCTTAAAAATCTGATTGTTCTGGGAATGGGTGGTTAACTGAAAATTCTTCAAATGAGAAACGTATCAAAACACCCACTTTCACGGTTTCTTGTTTGGAGGAACAGAAAAGGATGAAGGGATTTGGGTATCCACCAGTTAATTTTGTCCAAGTCCTTAATTAATGTTAGCTCCCTTAGACAATACGTCTTCCAGTTTGTTTCTTACTCCATCCGTACGGCCCAAGTGAAACTTCGAAGCAATAAATTAGTTTATTAGACTAACTGACAGTCTGATATCCAGTTCACGAAGATCCTTTTGCATCAGACACTTCCTCATGATATACCATCCAGGATGAAGATGTGTGTTCCAAATCAACGTGAGCTTGCCAAAATTACACCTTATCTCATTCACTGAATTCAAATAAGACTTTCAAATAGTAAACTCCTTCATGGAATTTGCTGCCATCCTTACACCCTGTTCCCAAAAACCTGCATTCCTTAACCTGCCAAGAGGATATATACTATATTTCCTTCCTCAATGTAATAAATTATAATACAGTTTCTCTCGTTCATTCAGTCCAAATAAATTTATGTAACTAATGGACAGCCTTGCATCCCAATTTGTAACACTATATGAAGCCCCTCCTTCCAATCCAGCTGGCAAATATCGTTTCTCCCAATGCAAGACCAAATTAAAATCGCAATCACTTAAGGAGTTACATACGTTCTCGGCGCCTAATAATTGATCAATTTTGGGATTTTTTTTCTCTGGAGGTGTGAAATATATCGAAAATTTTATAATTGTATCTCGTTCTTGGGACCTTTATTCATATAAAAAAAATTATTTGACACACTTTTGTTCTGCGGTTGCAGCGACCTCCGCACCAAGCAGGGGGCCTCATAATCAGCATCATAACTTCGACAATTTACAACCTTTTTTGATAAGCTTTGCGTTAATCTATGCAGGATGACATTCTCTAAGGGCCATCAGGACATTTTTTAAAATTTTTAATTTTTAATATGTTTTTTCACCATTTAAAGCTCGAAACTGTAGACGAAAAATCGACTTTCTTCAAAATAGCATAAATTTCTTATTTCCTAAAAATTCAATATATGACAAAAGTGTTTGAAATAATTTTTTTTATATAAATTAAGGTCCCATGAACAAGATACAATTTTAAAAAAATCAGTTTATTTCACAACTCTCAAGGAAAAAAATCCCAAAAGTGATCAATTAATAGGCGCCGAGAACGTTTGTAACTCCTTAATCCAAGTAACACTTTCAAATACAAAATCCTTTCACCTAACTACAGAACATCCTTCATCCCAACGTTTCAAGATTTGCCGCCATCCAGGCAGATATCTCTTCGAATTGCAACAAGTCGAAACGACACCCTGTCTCCTTAACTAAATTCCTTGTCTCTTCAACTCGTCCCTTCCTCGACGTACCATTGGATCCACTTAAAAATCCACCCCTCCCCTGAAACCACCCCTCCCCCCCCCCCCCGCGATTCACGTTCACGTCTAACGAAAATTACCAACACCTAAACGAACCCCCCGAGCTAGACATTCTTCTGTCGAACCACCCCGTCGAAGCATCCAAGCTTCGCCCTGCCAGCCGGCCCCAGCCAAGTGGGAACTTAAATCGAACTTTCTCCCCCAGGTACGTCACCACGACCCTCTGCGGCGATTCATGCCCGTGCCCCGACATCGTGATCGCGCTCCTATTCTGGATTGGGTACACGAACTCGGCGCTGAACCCGCTGATCTACGCGTACTTCAATCGCGACTTCCGAGAAGCCTTCAAGAACACGCTGCAGTGCGCCTTCTGCTCGCTCTGCAGACGAGAGCCGTCCGACCTCGAGGCGCTCGATTTCCGTCGGCCGTCCCTAAGGTACGATCTGGTCTGACACGTCGAGGTACGCACTACATTCTATCGCTTTCCCCTCGTCTCACCCTTCTTCGCCACCCCCCACCCCCCACCCCTCCCCCCCCCCCGAAAAATACGCCCCCGCGAAACTACACTCCCGTGGGGCGTCCCTTGCCTTTCCCGCCGAACGCAGACCCGCTTTCGGATTCTTCGTTTCCTGGCGCAAGGCGAATTCGGCGACGCGGCGACTGTGAATACTTGTGCAAAATCGATGCGACGTGTGGGGTGCAGTCTTGCAGGAGTTCAAGGAAATAAGAGTTCGGGTAATTTATGTATTTTAATCGGTGGATATTCACTCTGCAGTGCTCGTGTAAATTAAAATTACACTGTTGCACACGGTGGGCCTCACGGGCCCATTTCTCCAAATTCAGAAACGCATGGATATTTTGAGAAAATTTTTTTTGGACTGCGCGTAATCTATTGCACTCAATTTTTGTTAAGAAAGATGTTTAATAGAGAAATAAAATATGGGACAAGTATCTTTTTAAGGAGACCGTCTGAGAAAAAGCCTTGAAAAATAGGTGATCTTTAGGATTTTTTTTCTTCAAAAATGTATACAATTTGCTGTAAAAAAAACTTTATGGCCTTTCTTTATTCGTTCTTCGAGGATATAAAAACTTCTTTTTTTTTCATTTTTCTATAATGGTTCGAATTTTACAAGGGGCGGAATTTTAAAAGGGGCGGAAACGGTAGACAGTAGAACTCGGGGTAGAATTGTCTGAAATGAAAAAATCAAAGATATTCTTATAGGTTGTATCAATCACTATCGCATCAGCCTTTAAGAAGGCAAATAAAGCAAAATGGCGATGTTTGGTACACGTTTGAACACAAACATGCGAAAAAGGGGGTAATTCTGCGGCTAAAAATGTTAATAACGAAGAACTATGACATCTAAAATTGATGGTCAACCGGTGACGCGATAGTGAATTCATTTACAAAGAAAATGCCACCAAGTTTTATGGAATCGGTTAATAATTTATTTTATTATGCTGTCTACCGTTCGGAAAAATCATGATCCGACAAAAACGCGTTTAAAGTTTTACGGGAGTGCCAAGTGGCCGGGTTTTACCTACGCATTTGCCGCTACTCAAATGCCTATAACTTCGGGAATTTTACAAATTTCAAAAAATCCTTTCAAACACGTATTCTTTTTGTTGAACATGAAAAATGAAATAAAAGAAAAATCGATTTTTAAACCGGACGTTCCCGTCAACACTACGAGCCATCGTTATCTAAATCTTTTTCAATATCATGAAAATTGCACTGTGGAATAAAATTCGTAAAATTCGTGTTCATCTTGGAAATGAAATTCGAATACTTTATTTCTACGAGTTTCAAGTGGCGGAATGGCAGTGACTGGAAATACCGTGAAGGAACGAAGTTGTTGAGGCAGTAATTTTTTATTTGATATTAATTATACTATACTTAATATTTTCTTTTGGTTGATAGCTTATATTCGAAATCGTTTGACGACGAACGGAACTGTTGATTTAGTAGCATTTACGAATTTATGTACGTGTCTGCACAAGTATTCAGAGTTGAAGAAGCGCTCAGCGAAACTCCCTTCGCACAGGTTGCACTCCGTCTCGACTTTATTTAGAGTGCAGTCCATGTTTGACTGAAAGATTTATAGAAGGCACTTAGAGTCATTTCGCTAGCACTCCAGTTCCTGTTCTATGCCTGTTGCTTTGCAGTATGTATTATTTGCATTAGCGTGCAGTTTGTCTTTCTGAATGAGCGAAGGAAGAATTAGAACGCAACTTTCTGTCCAAGTAGTGATAAAATGGAAGTAGTGATAAAAACGCGAACAATTGCGCAGGTAGCATATTTTAAAAAGACCTACAAAGTAGATCAGTGGCACAATCGTGCTACGTAATATATCTTCCATTTCTTTATACAGGCGTAATATTATTTAAATAATTATTTCCACGTATACACGAGTAGGCGATTTAATTTCAAGGTTACGTGGGTACACACTCCTGTGAAATTTAAATTAAGTGGGGTTTAACTCACCATTTTTCTGTTTTCAAATTTGTATAAAAAATAAGGGACGTCGAAAAGGGGCAAAGTTGCAAAATTCGGTGCCCTGCAAATTTAAAAAAAATTCAAATCCAGCAATTTGATGACTCACACACTCTTTAATTTCACGTGAACTAATTCACATTCCAATTCCATCAAAATCCCTGTAATAGTACTGTCAGAATTATCTCATTTCTTCCTGAATAAACAAATACTCTTTCAAGTTCTACCATAAAAAAAAAATGACTCCATCATTACAGTGTCACATCAATTAAAATTAAACCTCCCATTTATATAATTTTAATTATATTACCAAACTACTCTGCTTTCCAGCATAAAAAAGTTGACACTGTCACTACCATCGTCACCCACTAAGAATTTTTGGAAAGCCTACCACCAAAACTGTTCTCATAACTACACCCCTTTTAATCACCAAATAATACAATTATAGCTTCACGCTGAAGGACCCCGAATTCATTTTTAAAAATTCACCTGCCCAGACGCGACAGCGCGCCGAAAGTTATCGATAGCGGAGATTTTTATTCGTCCACCAGTAGCTTCAATAAAATTCTCAGCACGCTGCGCGACTTGGAGCTCTCGCCAGCGAAAAGTAATATTGGGAAACGACTGCCGCGCCACGCGCGATTAAATTAACGAGTTCCGATACAGGCGTCGCCTTCCTCTTTGATAACGGTCACATCTCGCGTGTGATTTTATTCCTCGCCGTGATATTGCGTGTTACACATTCCACGCGACACGTACGAAGGGCAATTAACGGGGAGCAGTGATTAAAGACGTCGTGGAACGAAAGAGCAAACGTTACGACACGATATATGTAGTTTGGTTTATTAAAAAGTTTGGGAGCGATGAAGGATCTTTTAGAATTGATTAAACGAGTGATAACAAAAAAGAAAAGGATTCTTTCTAAAGTTTCCAAGTTGTAAATCTGGGTCTACCCTTTTGAAACACTCTGTACACTATCTATCCTGCGATAGCAATAGTCAAAATAAATAAAAGTATCATCGTAAATACTTTTTTAACGACCGATCGAAATCACGCGCATCCCAGAACACACGGTCAGAAACTTTCAACCCCGGTTGAATCCACGGCGCAAGGAAACGCCATAAAACGGGCGATTAGAAGCGGGGCGAGGGGCAGGAAGGGAGGGTCATTACTTTTAATTCCGCTGGAAAAACTGGGACGAGTGGAGAACAATACAAGCATAATTCAGGAAACGCGTAAACATTTCCTGTTCTCGTTGCTCTCTCCCATTGGAGTAGCAGAGGACATTCCAATTTCAGCCTGGGAAGTTGTCGAAAGATTCAGTCAAATAGCTTAGAATATTATTTAAAATCTGAAAAAATCTGGGAACCTGGAAAGCTTATTTTTTAAACTTTTTAAAATACCCAAGAGAAACTGCAAAGATTACACAGTCCAACAAAATGAAACTTTTTTCTGTTCCGCAATATCCACTGGGTGACTCTTGTAGAGTTTATCGCCCTGAACACGAATCCGCAAACCGTTTGGCGCTATCATCCTCAGTTTTTGAGAAACTCGATTTTGAAAAAAACTGCAAATTTTCAACTTTGAACATTTTTTGTGTCGAAACGACAATACTTATTTGGTTGCTCCTTGCGTCAAATTGTTCTTTGAACCCTCCCGAATACAACGATATAAGTTATTATTGCATTATGAAGATTTGAATATGTTTAAACAACGTTCAGAGGGAAAAGGATACCCAAAATGCACCCATTTTTCAAGATATCTTTCAATTTATTTCCAAAACTAAGGGTCTAGGATAAAATCTGACCATCCCACGCGATGCAGCTGACGTTTTTCCGTCGGAAAGCATCAACAAAAGTGGTAAGTCACGTTTTGTTTTCAATACAGAAGCGAAATAGTTTGGCAAAACGCGCGGCGTCAGGCGCGTTAAGCGATTGTGTTGCGCTGAGCGGCAGTGGATCGCGCGCCGCCTTTGACTACCACTGTCGACGGCGCGCGTTTTGCCAAACTATTTCGCTTCTGTATTGAAAACAAGACGTGATATACCACTTTTGTTGATGATTTCCGACGGGAAAATGTCTGTTGCATCGCGTGGAATGGTCAGATTTTCCCCTAGACCCTTAGTTTTGGAAATAAATTGAAAGATATCTTCAAAAATGGGTGCATTTCGGGTGTCATTTTCCATTTGATCGTTGTTTAAACATATTTAAATGATCATAATGCAATAATAACTTATATCGGTGTATTCGGGAGGGTTCATAGAATAATTTGACGCGACGAGCAACCGAACAACTATTACCGTTTCGACACAAAAGATGTTCAAATTTGAAAATTTGCAGTTTTTTTCAAAATCGATTTTCTCAAAAACTCAGGGTGACAGAGCAATTCTGCTTGCGGAATCGTGTTCAGGGCGAAAAACTATACAAGAATCACACAGCGGATATTGCGGACCAAAAATCGTGTTGGACAGTGGTATTAAAATATTCTTTCCTGAGTTTTAACAACTTTTTTTGGACTAAAGTAATAAAATGTCCTGCCTACACAGGAAAAGAAGGGAAGTTTTCGAAAATCCTGAAAGATTCCTTTCAACTTTGGTATTTCAATGATTTTTAAATGAAACCAGGTGTACTCACACTAATTTCCCGGCTTTCCTCGAGAATCTTTGCTGAAGTTTGCAATAATACTTTCTTTCGAAACTTACTTCACCTGTGTTAATCTCGTCCACTTACTTTCCCTTCGATCGTGGCTTCTTGTAACGCGAGCAACTTGCCAGCCTTCGTAACTTCGATTATTAGGCACCTACACGTGGAGGCGTTTCTCGTGAAACTTCGCGACCACCTATTTTCCCGCGGAAATCGTGCCCTCTGAAAGCCGCCTCCAAAGCTCAATGTTTAATTCCCAGTTTCCTCTAATGAAAACGTTTTTACCGATAGTAAAAAGGATAGAAAAATATTCAGGTATCATCGCGTCATGTACACGTGCATGCATGGAGGGAAGGATATTGCAATAACCCGGTTATTAATCTCGATCTCCCAGAAATTGAGATATGAGTTTCAGCGAGTGAAACAAGGGACAAAAGGTTGATAATGGGAAAATACGTGGTGCTTCCCTTTCTGGCTTTTTCTTTTTTGTAAAAGAGTGTTCAACTTTGGTCGTAAAGCAGCCACGGTGGGAATGAATTGCCTCGGTGCCGCCACGAGGAAATTCGTAACCTGAACGTATTACTGCGGGAATTTGCATGTGAGAAAATTGTGAGGCAACCCCCTGTGTTATAATTTCGTCTGATTTCCAAATTCCCACGGATCTGTAACATTTTCAGTGCTCGGCATCACGTTCTGCCTCCACGACAATCGTGTGGTTACAAGTGTCTGTGGATAATTGCTTTGCTGATGGCAGATTCAACGAGAACAGCAAATATAATAAAGTCTTTATTATATCGCCAATTATATTATGAGTAATTAAATGATTAATAGGCGAGGTGGTTGTTATAATTTACTGGAGGTTTGGGAAATCGAGAATTTGATCTAGCGGAGCAGTAAATATTTCTAGGGTTTCGGCATGCAGCTTGTGTTTCAGAAACAATTTGATTAGTTGCGTTATTGTTTCGATTAGAAAATTACTAAATAGTAAATGAGTGAAAATTTGTATCATTACACTTGACCCATTAGGCGCTAAAGTTCCTCTGAAATGTTTTTTTTTCAGTGGAACTTAACTTCCCTTTGCTCCAAATAATAAAATATATTCCAATTAATATAATTAGCACACTACATGATTATTTATTTTATTGTAGAGTACTATTACTGGCATAGAATACTCGAAATTCGTTGAACAGTAGGGGAAAGGTGTCTAAAATGATTCCCTTAAGGCGTAATTCAAATAAAAAATACAATGCACATTATTTAAATAAAAGTAAAGTAGTTTTTGTAAGTTAGATTATCTACCTTATTATTGGCTTAGATCAAATTTAGCTACCTGGCCAATTACAAACAAAAGTTTCAAACAAAAGTTTAATGGTGCAATAAGCGCTACAAACTTGCGTTAACAAAATTTTGAAAACAATTTTAAAAAAAATACCTGATCGAAAAAAACTTTTTTTCAAAATTTTGTTAACGCAAGTTTGCAACGCTTATTGCCCCATTAAACTTTTGTTTGAAACATTTTTGTCTGTCTATTGTACTTTGTTGCCAATTTGACTTTGAGGTTAGGTAGAGCCCAAATGAAACACACCGTTGTTCTTGTTTTGATTCACTCTAAAAACCCACAAAGTTGCGGTCCAATCGGTGAGTACTGGTTCCCGGTGTTCCTTTGTAAAAGACCTTACCATTGAAAAAGACCTAACCTTAGATAAAAGGCAGTAATTTTACAAAAAGGCTGATATTTACATGACACTACGTGCGATACTTGACGACATGTGGGCTGAACTTTTGTACATGAACACTACGAAATAGCACTACTAATATCCGCAGAACAGCCACGAATCATTTTACTCCGAGGGATCGTTTTAGACACCTTTCCCCTACTTCTCCTACCACATTGTTTATTTATATCAAACATATTATTATTTACGAATATATTTAAAATGGAGAAATGGAAGCAACGAGGAAGACAGAATTGTGCTCATTCGAAATACTTCCGGCACCGAATAGACTGATAAATTAAATGAACAAGGCGATTCGAGCGTCCCTCGAACCCATCACTACTTCCAGATTATCCGCGTTACGGAGCATGCAATGACCAGTTTCACCCCTGGGCCCATAACCTCGACCCAGCCGGGTGGGTATATCGTAACTTGTGCCATTCTCCGTTTTTTTTTCTCTGTTTGCAGGTACGACGACCGCACTAAGAGTATATACTCGGAGACGTACGTCAAGCACGTCGACCGACGAAGATCGAGCGAGTTCGGTAGCAGTCTCTGAGACAACAGCAACTTTATACGTTAAACAGCATCCTCAAAAAGACAAGCATAACACGAACCACCCACCAATACAACCCGTAACCGTCGTCATCCACGCACACACACGCGCATGAAGAAAGGCGCGCGTACAACTTCGCGTCGAGAGGCTCACAGTCGTAATTACCAAAAAAAAAAAAGAAAAGAAACAAACGAAACTCATCAGCGTTTTTAACATTTCAAACGGCCCCGCGCAGTCTCGACTCCCGACCCAGGCATCGTCCAACACTCGAGGACCGAAACGCGAAGACTCGAACAGTCTCGTTTCGGGCCCCATCGGTAACCCCAATGGCCGGCGAAATATCGATAGGTACATTTTCATAGGTGACGTCCAAGTTGCGCGTCATCGACAGGGACCATTGAATATATATCGTCCAATGTTTCGTCGGTCGGCAAGGCAAAATTGTGAACCCAGGTTCAAACTCGATGGCTGAGGATACTCTGGCTTCTGCGGGCTGGTAACAGGGATGTGGAAGTGGATTTCTCAGCGCGAGGTTCTAAAACTTTCTACCAGGAGGAATTGAAGTTTTATTCATCGGTAAGACTGCTAGGTAGCCTGGAACACAATAGGCAGAAGCTTGCAACGATAGAGACGCCTGGGTACCACGCAGAGATCCACTTCCAGCCCTCAGAATGTCCCTTCCGAGTTTCTAACCAGCCAGAAGCCTTCAGTATTCTCACACCACCGAGCAGAGCACCGCACTGTCCCCTCAGACCTACAGATCTCCTCAGAGGAGCTGGAGAAGTCGAGACTGCAGGTGGCCAGGGCACACAAGGGGCACACATGGGACCGTGTGGCGTCGCTTAACGATCACGAAGCTGCACAATCAGACAGTTACACGCGCAAACAACGCATTATAGGTCACCGTCGCATTGCCAAAGATAGTATTTTTAAGCGAGGCTTCGCGCTGAGTTCGATCGATCGACTGGCCCAAACCGGGCCCACCCGTCGACCAGGACGAGCGGGGAAGAATGGGAACGCCAGCGAAGGAAGACAACAGGTGTCTTCTCGTATCGACCATTTCGTTAAGGTACCTCCGCGTCTGTCCAGTGGCTCCGACGATTCTTAGAGTGGATCCTTGTCCGGCTGGGTGGCCAAGTGCGTTAGCTCAGGACCCTCGAGTCCCCACTCGACGTCGTTTCAGCCTTCCTTTCCTCCGGAGAGCAAACAGAACGGAAGAGGGTAGCTGGCCAGAGTTGATCGAGGATCAAGCGTGAACTCTTTTGCCCTCGACTGGCAGCCCCGAGGATCGGAGCGGTGGTGATGAAGTGGACCACCAAGTGGCTATCAGCTCTGATCCTCCCCGCTTTGATTCCCCGGGGTAAGCCAGTCGCGATCAAAGTCTGAACGCTCTCCTCCTCGCGGCCGCGCGCGGCGGGTCGCGGCGCTCAAGGGCCGCGCGCGGCGGGTCGCGGTCGCTAAGGGGCCGCGCAGAGGGCGCAGTCGTCGTCGGTACAGGTTATGTTCATACTGATATTATTTATCGTTCGACAGGATATTTCTAAGACACGCGACACGAATTCGACTTTTATTTCGCTAACGCTTCATCGAACTGAATGTCCTTTATCTTTTAACGAAGCTCAACTGTCGTTTAAGCCGCGATACGATACTTGGAGATATCTAGCCGCGTAGAACTCGTCGTCGTTATTGTTATCGTTATTATTTAAGTAGCGCTATTTATTGTCGAGGGAGTATTTATTTTACAGTTAAGGTTTCGAAGATCTGCTGCGAATAGTAGATTGCTTGCCGTAGGGAATCGATGTTTTCGTTAAGACTCCAAGTGAGAAACCCGCTCACAGATCTCTTCCATTCGTTGCGTTCGCAGGTAAACAGAGTCTTCCCCATCGAGAATGGCGAAACTAATTGTTATTAACACTGTCGGAATGGAGGTGGTTCTAATATGGTAAAAAGTTGCTCTCTGGTCGTTCATTCGATTCGTTTTTAAGATTCTCACGTTTCTATTTCATCACTCCCGGCTGGGACCGGGTGGAACAGCTTCTATTTCGAAGGAACGTCGTCGTCCTGCAGACTCGCCAATTGATCCGGAATTTAATATCGAATGAAAAATTAAGTAATATTTTTCATATGTTTTTCTAACAACTGAAACATACTCCTCGAGTCCCTCGATACTCTACTCGACTTCTATCCTGATCGTTAGAGGACCAGAGTACCCACATCGAGATGGCCAATGAAAATCGGTCGACGGACACCTCACAGAACAAAAGAATACCCGATGCACGTCCTAATTCCCAGAGAACGCGATTTTCTGTGCCGCGTTCTTCCCGCGGGAGTATTGATTCGCAGGTCCCCGAAGTTCCGGGCTCTCTGTTTAAATTCCACTCCCGCAGAAAAATCAATCGCGGCGAGAAGCCCATTTATCAGACTCTGATTTCTACCTGCCTTCGACTATCCAATCACCCTTTCACATTTTACAAGTCCGGCCGAGGCAAGCCCTCGACGTCAGAATTCGAGTCACCGGAAGGGCCCTCGAAATCAAATTTCGCCGAGGGGCGCGCAACAGTTGTCAGTCGAGGTGCAATCCTTCAGTTTGGATAATGAGAGCTGGAAAATTGGTAGCGACGGCGTCGGTTCGTTAGGGATCCTTCGGATCAGCCAGTCGGCCTTCCTCCTTCGTTGTAATCCGTTAACGTGCGAGCAGCTAATTAACATCGATCCACGGTTCTCTCCTTTAATTTACTGTTCATGGTTAAACGCGCTCATTTGTTCGGCGAGTCCCCGAAGAATTAAAGAAGCCTGAGAGCTTTGCCGGTAACCCCCATCCCCGCCCTTTGTTTCGATTTTGAAACGCGGTTCACCGTTTCTCTGTGATAAAAGTCGTGTGTTGAAAGTTTACCGTATACGTGTAAATAGTGTGTAAATATGTCCGTTCCTCGAGGCAGTCGCATGTGCAATAATCGAACGTTTAAAAAAAAAACAAAAAAAAAACATGGCGTTAGCTCGTACACAATTTGTAGCCTGCGTATTAACAATCAGATTGTAACTAAACGTAGAATAAATAAGCGGTAGGCGGCAGTGTGTGGGACGAGAATTGTGAATGGAGATTGTGATGATGTTTTATTGTCGAGACATATCTGTTTTCGGTTTTATTTGTTCATTTTTATTTGTTCGTACACTTACTGTCGACGGAACGTGAACGATTTTCAAATGTAAAAACTGGATGAGCCTTTTATTTGCATGAGAATGTTGGAAGGTTGTAAATCTTTTTTTATATACACCTGGGCTTACAATTTGAGGGATTCATAATTGTTTTCTTGCAAATTCTCAGGCAACTGCTGGGAAGCATTAAAGAGGAATAAGAGGTGTTGAGAATTTGAAGAATTTTGGGGAATTAAAGAAAGTGATGGAAATGAAAGGGGTGATTTCTTGCCTTGAAGGAATTTTCAACTGGACAGATTTGACAAATATCGTTTCACAAATGTTTATTGCTCTCTTTTTCATTTGCTGTTTTCTTCGTTCTTATACTACTTATTCTTTTCATCGGTTTCGTTTTCCCTTGAACGTTGATTAAGCCTCGCTGAAAAGCTTCTCAGAGTAGAACTCGGAGGGAGATTTGAATACCACATTGCCATGAAAACTGTAATCACTGTGCATACACACGTGTACGCGTGACGTCGCGCTTTCATTTCACTTTCACTGAGAAAAGAATCTATTGTTATGAATACATATTACGGAGACCTTTTAATTACTTTATATTCACCTTAGTTTTTGTATTGATTCGCAGTAAATAAAATTTAAATACGTTTTAATAAAGGAAACCCGGCGACATTCTTCTTCATCTGATTAATATTTCGGGGAATTCTAACTGCAGGCACTCAAAACCTCCAAATCAACAATGTCCCTTTCTGAATTCGACATGGATTCCCCCTTCAATTTTAAATCTTCTCATTCGTTAAATTAAAAACAAACAGCCCCTGGTCCATTTTTTAACAGTCTTGCGAAGCTCACGAATTAATCAATAATTCCCTAAAAATCCTCAGAAGAACCTTTGCCGACCTTCGCATATCATTTAATTTCCAAGGTATTAAACTCCAAAAGCAATAATTTCCCCCACAGAAAGCAAGAACTCTTAAGACCACATCCCACTGGGCTTGCCTTTTTGCAACAGAAACGAGAAAGCAGCGACGTCGTTGGTTTCCCCGCATCGGCGAGCCAAACACTGGGAAACAGGGAGCTGAAGAATTCGGTCAGCGGAAATAAAATACTTTATGGAAGCCGAATCGGTGGTTCGCGGTTTACACAGACACGTGCTGGCAGGTCGTGCGAGCAAGTTCACCAGCCGGGCTCGTAAACGTACCGATGCCGAAGTCCTTTTACGAGCTCTTTGCAACTGCACATCCATGCCAGTTATTCCCGCAGCGCACGCCGCAACGACACTGCACCCTTCGTGATCGTTAATCGATCAGCGAGTGAGAGTCGAATCCAAAGCGGACACCGCGAACAGTCCAATTAAGGACGTATCGGACGTATCTTCAAAATGGTGCCAAGTTGATGAAAATTTGTGAGATTGTTCTTTTTAATCTTCCTAATGTGCTACAATTTTTTTAAAAGAATTCACTGATCGGTAACCGAGTTATAACGATTTTAATTTTCACTGATTTTACACGTACTCTTGTGGAAAGAGATAATCTTGGCGTATAAAACAGGTAAAAAAAATTTGAATAAATGGTACCAATGTTTTCAATTTTTTTGTGTATGTAGTATATGGATAGATGAAAACATCTGCCGAGTTTCAATTGTTTTTACTGCACCGTTTTAAAGAAATAAATTATACAGTGGCGGACGGAAGAAAGTTTACAACATTTGAAATCGCATAACTTTTTTAGAATTGGTTGAAGCGACATGAGTTTTTTTTTGTGAAGCTAGAGGCATTAGTTTGCTAAGTGGCGTGTTTCGTCGTTTTGAAAAAAATGCAGTTGGCCGGAATAGCAAAAAAAATGCGAAATTCTCGAATTCGGAATTTTCGAGTTTATTCTGCGATTTTTAAGCGTTTATAGGCAACTTTAACCGATTTTGATGAAATTTTAGACACGTATACAACTTACTTCAATCTACAAACGGGTTTTTTGAATTTTTATTACAGGCTCACAAAAAAAAATTTAAAAAACGATCTTTACCTACTTTTTTTTTTGTGCTATTCCGACCAACTGCATTTTTTTTGAAAACGACGAAACATGTCACTTAGCAAACTAATCCTTCTAGCTTCTCAAAAAACCTCTTGTCGTTTGGACCAATTGTAAAAAAGTTGTGTGATTTTAAAAGTAAACTTTCTTTCGTCCGCCACTGTAACTCGAGGAAATTGTGAATTCGGGGCATTTTCACTGCCAAAAGTTTAGCAAATAATGCTTGAAAAAAAATTTGTAAAGTAAAAAATACCTGCTAGTAGTAAAAATAAGACTTACCATGCGTATTTCATATACTTTTGTCTAATATTGTACGTCCGATACATCCTTAAGCGGGGAATCCTATTCTTTGGACTAAAGCCATAGCAAAATTTCGGATTTTTTTTCTCAAGAAACCAGCGTTTCGATTCATCCGAAATTTGGACCATGTTTTGATGCATCTTTGAGGAACTTGCAGTTTTTTTTTTATTAATTTTTAACCGTAAATATAATAGTTATGCAAGATCAACCATCACGCCGCGCAAAATTCGCCGGTCGTTGATGTGCATGATATTTATCTACCATCAGGTAATCTGAAGCAAGAAAATGAAACGGCGTTTTATTTTATACACATTCAGCTTGAAATTGATGAACCAGCAAAAAACAAAAATAATTATTTAACAGTGTGGAGAGTTTTCAAACTGAAAGGTCTGAACCTTTACCTTTTGCAATGCGATTTTCCGCCAATTTTCTTATGTAACAAATGAATCATAGAACTTAGGGGTATTCTGGTTCATCAAACTGAAGCTACATATGTCCAAAGTAAAACGCCGTTTCATTTTCCTGTTTCAGATTACCTGGAAGGTAAATATCACGCACACCAGCGGACGACGAGTTTTGCGCTGCGTGATGCATAACTCCTATATTTATCATTACAAATAAATAATAAAAAAACCGCAACTTCTTCAAGGATGCATAATAACATGGTCCAAATTTCAGATGAGTCAAAATGCTAGTTTCTTAAAAAAAAATTCTAAATTTTGCAATGTTTCTAACCCATAAAATAGGATTCCCCCAGCAGTCTGTCGCGGGGCAGGATAAATAAACGGGTCCAAAAAAGGTACCTTGGTACAGACTCGAACGTCACAGAAATTCGTGCAGGAAAGTCCAGCCCAGGTTCATCGAAAAAAAGAGGAAAAAAAAAAGCGAAATGAAGAAAAGCGATTGGAGAGGGGATAACGTGATTCAACTGCCCGAGTCACTACGGATAATTCCCTTGGCTAATTAGAACCGTCGGACCAACCTAAACTGGTGTAATGAACGAAGGGGGCAAAAAGTGTGTGCCTCGATTCGAACGGTATCGCGTGAATTAATGTCTTGATAGAGCAGATTGATGGGGGCGTGGATTAATTCTATCCCGATTTTCTAGATGTATGTATCGAGGGTGTATATTAAAGACGCGAGGGTGTATATTAAAGTGGCTAGAAGCTGCCTCAGTGCAGCAGCATTAATCGAATTTTAAAGTTCAATCTGGGCACTGCTAAACAACTCAGTTACCCATTTCAATAGCTACGTCGCTATTGACGCTGATGAGTGTAGTCATTGAGTGCACCACCGTGTGTGGAACGCCTATGGGCGTCCGAAGAGCATAGTTATCAAACGCGACTGAGAGATATCCGCACTGTAATTAAATAAACCTGAATTAAATTCTGGTAAATTCATACTTGTCCTAATTCTTTCCGAACCGAGTCTCCGAGAAATAATTTCAGTCGCTTAGATTCCGCACACGAATGTTGCGAGAAATTGGTAAAAGGGAACGGGGGGGGGGGGGGGGTGGGATTAAATTTTCCGGAATAGAGTTGCCTTCTTCCTCTGCGAGGTCATCGATTCTCGAACATTTTTCCCGCTCGCGGCGGGGCAAGCAATAATACGATAATTCTGTGTGATAAATAAATAAGATGTCTCGAGTCATCGGGAGGTTGTTGTTCGTAATCGTTTCTTTGTAACGCTAAGATGGAAGGAGGATCACAGACCACTACTGCCCGCCACGGGAGCGGCCTCGCCGCAAATGATCCCGCTCTCGTGGCGGCGGGAATCTCGAAGACTAATATACTTTTTAGCGTAGGTATTTTAAATGTGTCGCAATAATACGAAAGGGGATGCGTCCGGGGGAGCGACGGCGTTCGGAAGTCTGCGGTCCTAGGGGAGCGTCTGAGTGAATGTGCCGCGGGCCAAGTTGAATGAATTTTATCGGGACGAATCGGGGTCCGCTGGCGTGTTTGCGTTTGTATAAAAGTGCAGGGATTTAAAGGAGCGAGACCTGGAGAATTTTCCGGTGTCTGGAGCCAGATGAATAAACTAATTAACGGCTCGAGCTAGAAATAGGGGATGATTTTGTGAAGCTGTTTGTGGAAGGATGATTTTGTGATATTTGCGACTGCAATTGTTCATGCTAGAGGAACCTTGTATTCTGTTTGTAAAATGGAGGTCTCCTTGACTTTTGTTAATAAAACCATAACGTTGCGTTTAGAAGTACCTAGGTATACCCAACGAACATTTTTTACGATGCTCAATTTGTGAATCAAGTTTGTCCAGACGGCAAGGTTGATCCGTCTTCAACTATTCTTCGCGCCTTATTTAGTACTCAGAAGCTGTTTCCTTCGATTTGCGACGTCAGCAGCATTCATTCGGAAAGGCTGCAAACACAGGGGATCGCAGTGCGTGAGACTCACGATACGGATGAGCTTCCCGCAGTCCAGAAACTGGACGACTTATTTACGATTATGGGAAGTCCACGGAAAATGAAATGAAGCGTAAAGATTCTTTCTGAAAGGCGATATGGATATTTATATTATCACAAGAAATATAAGACGTCGAAGTGAAAATAAAAAAAAAATCGCACACTTCGACGTCCTGTGTTTTTAAAACAAATTCGAAGCCAGAAAAATGATGACTTAAACCCCCCCTAATTTCACATGGACTACATAATTTCCCAGTTTCGTCAAAATCCCTCGCATCACCAGCAAGTAGTGATGGGTTTAACCGGAAAATTGCCCATAGTTACAGCGATCAAGAGTGATATCCAAACGAATTCGTTGAAGTAAAGAAACTACTGTCCAAGAGGGTACAATACCCTTTTGTTCGCGATGCTCCTCGTTAAATCCGACGTGGACGATTCTCTATAGAGAGAAGAAGAAGTTCGTGGGACGGAAGGAACGGTCCTCGAATAATGGGCCGCGCCAGCCTTTCAATTAAATACACTTGATTCTCTTACTTCGTCGTCGAGCCAATGGATAATTTCGAGTGTGTCGATCCAGCTCTCCAATCGCACATTAATTCCAGTGGACGGCATTGGGTGATGTACGCGTATGGAGATTGCGAGTAAGAGTGATCTATGAAACAGAGCATGAAGAGTGACCCGTGAAACAGAGCATGCGAAGCAGCGAATTAATAGTGAGCGAGTGATCACGTTGTGCCACTTCTTCTTCAACTCAGCAGACCACAAAAGGCGAGAGAACAGAGTGGAGAAAAAAAATTGTTAGGGATTGAGTCTCGCGTCGGAATTTATGCGAGACGTTTTTTTAAATGAATTAACGGTTCATTCTTTGTTTGGGAGATTTTTAGTATGGTGACGATTTTGAAAAACGCGACCTCTGTGTTTTGCAGCTCCTCGAGGTGTGAATGCCTTCGTGCATCCTGCGTTGTGTGCCAGCGAGAGGGGAGTTAGGCGAATCGTACGTAATACATACTATAGACAATCAAAAACGCGTAACAAGATTAAATATAAAATGGAGAATCGCGGCGAAGGGAGGGCAAGTTATCGCGGGATCTCGCCCCCGTCGTCGTTTCGATTTCGTGGGCTTGGCACCTGCCACGATAATAATGGTAACCGTAACGATAACGATGCAACAATAAATAATCGTAACGAACGGCGCATATTACGCAATAAAAATCGAGGACTATTGTACGTGGTAAGGCGAGGTAAGAAATGAATGTCTTGTAAATAGTAAGTGTATAAATCGTCATTGTATAGCGATGTTGTAGCTGGATATACGGTTGTATTTAAATGTCCACCGTTTCGTTTTGTTACGACTTATTTAACGAGGATCAGTCGAAATAAAGATTGTTTTTTGAGGAACGTGTGCGGCTTCTTTCTCCCCATTGGTCGACCTCGATCACTGGTATGATCCTTAATTATCTTTAGAAAGATATTCAAATTATGTGGGATCGAAATTCGAGAAACTGAAAGCAGGGATGGGCAGAATTTTTATTTAAATAAAATTTTCAATAACGAATGACAGTTAAAAAATTACTCGCCATGTGTCGAAAGGAGCTAACTCAGGTTAACAAATGAATCACGAATAATCTTTGTAGCTTTTATTGTTTATCCGAAATTTTATTTAAATTAAAAATTTGCCCATCTCTGATTGAAAGAGAGGTGATTCCAAAATTTATAATTAATTCTCATTGGCTGAATGTGGTTGCATAAAATGTTGCAAGAATGAAATGTTAACATTGCATAGTGTTGCAATTTTTAATGGGAGTTTGAATATAGTCAATTCGAAAAATAGAAAGAAGGAAGAGAGGTCATTCCAAAATTGATAATTAATTCACATTGGCTGAATGTGGTTGCATAAAATGTTGCAAGAATGAAATGTTAACATTGCTCAGTGTTGCAATTTTTAATGGGATTTTAAATATAGTCAATTCGAAAAATAGAAAGAAAAAAAAGAGGTCATTCCAAAATTGATAATTAATTCACATTGGCTGAATGTGGTTGCATAAAATGTTGCAAGAATGAAATGTTAATATTGCTTAGTGTTGCAAATTTTAATGGGAGTTTGAATATAATCAATTCGAAAAATGGAAAGAAAAAAAAGAGGTCATTCCAAAATTGATAATTAATTCACATTGGCTGAATGTGGTTGCATAAAATGTTGCAAGAATGAAATGTTAATATTGCTTAGTGTTGCAAATTTTAATGGGAGTTTGAATATAATCAATTCGAAAAATGGAAAGAAGGAAGAGAGGTGATTCCAAAATTGATAATTAATTCACATTGGCTGAATGTGGTTGCATAAAATGTTGCAAGAATGAAATGTTAACATTGCTTAGTGTTGCAATTTTTAATGGGAGTTTGAATACAGTAAATTCGAAAAATGCACAAGGTAATATTTAATTTAAATTGTGATTGTAAATTTCTATTAATATTCTCATTGGTATTAGACAAACTCTAATTTTTTAATAAATTCCTTTGAACAGTCAATCTTCTTAGTGTTTATATTTCTCCCCTGATTCACAAATAGTTATTCTCCTACCAATTTCTTTCCACTACTATTACACAAAATATAATTCTGCCTATCCTTTGCCAATTTCCAACCTCCATCCTTCTATTAACATTCACAGAGACCCACCCTCTACATCATTCCACCACAAAAGGAAGCTCCACTCTTTTAACTTCCCCACGACCTTCCACACAAAAGAAGCCTCGACCCTTCATCCATAAATAGTTACCGAGACTGGCTCCAAGTTACAAACTACCCCCTATCGCCATTAGACAAAACCTAATTCACCTACCACCCTTATGAATTTAAAAACCTTCACGAATCCAACCACTCCGCGAATTATTTTCACATCATTCTACAAAACAAAAGAGCCTCGGCTTTTCATTTCCCAAGATTTCCCAAGCATCCCCCGGCCAATAAATTCAACCAAACCCGAATTAAGCAACGTCTCCTGTTTGTTTCGTACGCAATGCGAGTCGTCTTAATAATCTTCTACCTCGCTGCTCCTCGACGGAGTAATTCGTTATAGGAAACGTTTAATGAAATTCCTAAATACAGACGGCAAAACGGCGTGGTCCTGGCGTAGCCGTTGCGCATTGCAGCAACCCCACTACGAGCACAGCTCCGAGCTGCATGTATCTAATGCAGCAGCTGGCGTGCAGTGCAGTTGCAATTCCGCGAAGCCTCGATATCACCGTGCACCGACGACATTCAACTGCGAAGGGAATTCGTTTCCAGGGATATTTCGAGGATGGCCTTTCTAGTTTCCATCCCTTAAGCACCGATTTCATACCCCTTGTAGACCAACACTTCGTGGACGAATAAAAATTCAACCCCTCAAGCACGAAAATCTCATTCTTCCTTTTATATCTGTGTGTGATTTATACTTCCTTTCTGCTGCTAGTAATTATTTTTCTTGTGTCAACTGGTTAGCAGAAAATGGTGTTTCCAGTTTACATTTTTTGCTCTGGGAAGTAGAATTGTGGCTCTCTTCTGGGGTGGTAGACTTTATTGGCTGCTTTCGGGGGCGGGGTTTATAGAGGAGGGTTAATTTCTGCGAGTTCTGTAGTTAGTAGTTCCTGGCAGGGATTGAAATATTCGCCGAGGGAATAAATTCGCGATTTCGAGCGTCAGGGGTTCGCGATAGTGTAGTGGCTAATAAAAGGTCCTTCGAGGTAGATGGAAGGGAAATTGAATGTTTCGCGAGCAATCTGAGGTGGAGGGAATGATGTAAAGCCTGAGGACTTCGATAAGGTGCAATTTAGTGTGTCCTGTTCCTTTAATTTTGCAGCTTTGTTCGGTGTTATCGTTTCCGAGAACTCAGACAGAGAAAAGTATCGAAGGACACGAGACTCTGGACAGTGTAATATCTGGCATTTGAGGGAATTGCACGTTGCCGAAGTTTTCTTAATTTTCCAAAAACATTACATGTAGGTACAGTGGCGGACGAAAGAAAGTTTACAACCTTTAAAGTCGCATAACTTTTTTAGATTTGGTCCAAACGACTTGAGTTTTTTTGAGAAGCTAGAAGCATTAGTTTGCTAAATGACGTGTCTCGTCGTTTTGAAAAAATTGCAATTGGTCGGAATAGCGAAAAAAAAATAGTAAAGATCGTTTTTTCAATTTTTTTTCTGAGCAATGTGTGCACGGCAATGTGTGCGCAATATTCACGAAACATTGCACAAACGGGGCCATTGCAATATTCCACGGCAATGTTTCCACAATGTTGCAGTGATATTGCAATGCAACCTGTAACCAAACGGCAACATTGCAATGTACTGCAACGGTTATGCAACGTTCCTGCAACGAAGTGTGCTGTAGGAGAGCCTGTGATGAAAATTCAAAAATCACGTTTGTAGATTTAAGTATGTTGTATACATGCTGAAAATTTCATCAAAATCGTTTAAATCTACAAACGGGATTACTGAATTTTCATTACAGGCTCAGAAGAAAAAAGTTGAAAAAACGGCCTTTACTATTTTTTTCGATATTCCGACCAATTGCAATATTTTTCAAAACGACGCCACTTAGCAAATTAATCCTTCTAGCTTCTCAAAAAAAAAAAACTCAAGTGGTTTGGACCAATTTTAAAAATATTATGCGATTTTGAAGGAAGTAAACTTTCTTTCGTCCGCCATTGCACATAAATCCCTCACAAATGCTCAGAAATTTGAAATGAGCACAAATTCTTCTGCTAAAAATCATTAATAATTATGATTATCATTATCAAGAATATTGAAAAGAATCGTCCAACCTGCTCGTCACTCCCAGATCAATCATTGCCCCCATCATCTGAAACCTCAGCTCATTCCGAACCTAAACACCAAGCTCCCCCGTCAATTAAGTAGCAAATTTGGGTCACCAATAAACTCCACTCCGGGGGATCAATGTTCTAAGAGACATCGAGCACGTCGAAGCAGTAATTCCTCTCCACCCACCTCAGACGCTGGAGCGTTCCAGAAAGTATCAGAAACCGTTGCCTCGAATTTATATTCGCGGAAAAATTCATCCCCCATCGCGGGGAAAAAGAAATTAGCCCCTCACAGGAGCCTCGTTCGCGCACAAAGGGAATTAGGTTGACCCGCGGTAACAAACAAGCCAGCTGACTGTTTCTCATCAGACCACTCGAAACTTAATCACATTCACGGTTACGGGCTAATAGGATTGCCATCGCGAAAACTGCATACATCGCAGGTCCCCGTAATTACGCAAGCATTGTCAGCGAGCTGGTGCAACTTTACAAGAGATGCCAAAGAGGCTCTCCCTCGGCTTAAGGACCCCCCGTTGCCCCGTAATACATTCGCCCGCCAAAGCCATCGCCGTGTAATTTAATGTTTATTCAGAGAGGCAATCGTGCTCAGACTAGTAATAACTTCCACCCGATTCTCACTGGATTCTCGTCACAGTTAAGCGCGTTTTGTTGCTGGATTGTTTATTAGGCGATCGTTGGTTCGTCGATTCGCAATTAGAAAGCTCGTCGTTGTGACGTTTCCTTCGAAGTACTTTCCATTGGAAGTTCGAGGGAATTGTTTGGAGGAACTTGAAGTGGTTAGGGGTGTGAACTACCCTGAGTTGTGCAACCTTGAAGACACTACAGGCTCGTATACCTAATATAATCAGTGCTGAGGGTTGCCAGGTGTCTGACAGTCGAAAAACATCTTAACGAGTTCTGTTTGAAAAATAGGTAATTCTTTGTGAATTTTTTGTACGAAAACGGTTCGACAAATTAATTTGAGGTTCGGCAGGCTGTTTCATTGTACCTTGAACTATTGTTTTGAATTTTTGGGTGACAGTGAGGAAAAAACATGGAAGATAGAAAAAGAGCGTTGAAAAATAATCATG
The DNA here is from genome assembly GCA_947577245.1 of Andrena bucephala. Taxonomy (NCBI): domain Eukaryota; kingdom Metazoa; phylum Arthropoda; class Insecta; order Hymenoptera; family Andrenidae; genus Andrena; species Andrena bucephala. Next base: position 4,727,912 of record OX387718.1, on the reverse strand, counting down.
AGGTCCTGGCGTTGACAAAAGTACTGTAAGGCTTTTCCGAAACAAAAAAAGGAAAAGAGATTCTTAATCTATATGAATGTGTCTAACGGGGGTTCTGCTTAAAAAAAAATTTTCAGTTAAAAAACTATTCTTTTTCGGAAGTTATGGATACATATCCGAAATTCTCTCGATTTTAGACGGCTACACGGTGTCCCAAAAAAAAAGCTGAATGTCGCCTTTGAATTCAACAATAGTAACATTTTTTTACAAAATATATTAATAGCTATCGACCTACGACGCCTTTTTTTATTCCCATTACCCGTTTATTATTAATAAAGAAAAAAAGTGGACTTTTCTCTTAGAAAAATCTAACTTTATCTTTAATATCACCATTTCTTTATTTTTCTACATTTTCAAAATCGGCGCCGTGAGTCGATAGCTATTAACATATTTTATAAAAAAAAATGTACTGTTTTATATTTCACACACGGCATGAAGCGTTTCTTTCAGGGCCACCGTGTAGCCCCGTCTAAAATCGAGAGACTTTCGGATACGTATCCATAACTTCCGAAAAACAATAGCTTTTTAACTGAAACTTTTTTTTTCAGCAATTCACAATACTATCTAATCATAATATAAAAACTGAAAATCTTCATCAAACCGTTGACTTGTAAAAAAATACCCCCTTAATCCCTTCACGAAGAACCACAATAGAGTACCTACTGGAAATATTTATTGCATACTCTTATTATTAATACTAAGTCGGAAAATATTATTAAAAAAATGTAGATAGTGTTGGTTAGTGTTGGTTAGTGTTGGTTAGTGTTGGTTAGTGTTGGTTAGTGTTGGTTAGAAAGCTGACTCCCTTAGCCAAAATAAGTTGCATACGAATCATTTTATGAATCAGATTGCTATGAAAATTTTGGGTGCTATGCAAACTCGAGAGTAAATGTCAGACTTCGTTTCGTGTTGCGTCCACCTGCACCATAGCTACTGTTTTTCGTGCCAGCTATCAATTCTACATCGTACCCTGCCTCTCCAAACTACAGACTCGATCGAACGGCATTGAAGTTAAGAGAGGTAAGTCGGGCGGCTCGATATCGACCATCGAAAACTTGCAACGTTTAAGGAAGGAGCCCATTCACAGAGCCCACGGTGGCTGAATTGTGTGACCTTGGCGAAAAGGGAGAGGGCTGATTTCACCCACTGATTAAGCGCATGCAAAACCACTCCTTCTACGAAGACCTTGCGCTGTAGACGCTACGACGTGCGATGTTTAAAGCGTGTGCCTCGAACGCTGCACAAAAATGTCGGCTTACGACTATTTTTAGCAGCCTGCCACCGCAGCCTTTTGTTCTACCTGGTCTGGCTTTTTCGATGGATAGTTTGTCGCAGAGAAATCAATCCAGAGTTATCCCCCAGCAAGTGTTTTCACACCGTTTAAAAATTAGTTTTCTTAAATTCGAGACTGCTGCGTCGCAGAATTCTTCATTTTCTTATTACAAGCCTCCTGAACACACTTTTTTTTTTTTAGGCAATTAAAAAAGGGCAGAATAATTTGAATTGGGAAGATATGTAGACTAATGTGAGACAGATTTCTACAGATTTGTTCGTTGCCTCGGGTCTGCGGTTGATTGAATTAAAAATTTGCTTATCAGATTGTGAGTTGTGTGAAAGCTGAGCATCTGTGAGAAGAAGAGGACAGACACTGGTGGATGATGAAACGCTGTCGCGGGGATAAACCATCGAGCGGTCGTTTAGTTCTTAGAAAATTTTTATCCCGGCAATATTCCCGGGACCGTTGCTGAAAATGTTCTTGGAAAGCAATTTAGCTACTGGGTTCCGAGGATTTCTAAAATTCTGTGGCATGGATTGAAGCGAATTGGAAATTATCGAAGTTCCTGAACCGAGGGAAAATGGAAGGCATTTCAAGCGGGAGAACAGTTGTCTGGTGCTTATTCCCAGCAATAAAGGAGCTCCCGTTTCCTTTAACAGAGAAACTTTTTCGAGCCCCTTCCCGCGGGCACAGCTCCACTAGAGACTTCTAAAAGCTGCCACAAAAGCAGTCAAATTCTCCGAAACCTGTAAGCCCTGTCAGTTACGAAAATTGGAAACGTTCCCAAGGGTGGCAGAGAAAAGCATTCGACGCACATTTTTCACCCTTTAACCAGCTAAAAATTCCACCCCCCCATCCCCGCCAACACCGCGCTTCTGCGAAATAGAACTTCGTGGTTTTCGAATGTTTGAAGCCAATTTTAAATTGCGTACCTTCCAGCGAAAGGGGTGCAACCCCACTGCTGGCTTATTGCGAATATTGAATGCCGCAGATTCGAAAAATTCGCAAAAATTGAAATAGAAACTTATCAGCTCAATGACCACTACTTACTGCCTGAAAATATATATTTTTCAATTAGTGTTCCATTTTCAATGTTAAGTCAAAGAATTAATTTTATAAACCCTTTTTTCTAATTTACTTCAAGTTTGTGAAGATGGAGCTGCACCCCTCTGGCTGCAAGGTCCTCAATTATTCCTTCTTTCACCGATCTAAAGCGCAATCGAACTTGAAACTCTCCCTCCACAGCCTCAGTGTTCTACCATCCACGATTCTACTTGCGTGACTTTGCGGAAAGTTTCGCCGCAATTTTCCTCTGCAACTACCCAATTTTTCTGCCCATTCGCCGCGGTCCCTGTTCCCCGCCGAAGAAGTGGAATTTCCCGTGAAGCACTCCTAAGATTCGCGCGATGAGCGATAAGTAACTGCGGGGGTTATGCTGGAACGAGTTCAGGTATGAAGAAAAACGAAAGGATAGGGTTTACGGTGATACGGAATCACCGCGAACGAATCCGAGTCTCCACTGATTTAGACGAGCGTCCCCTTTCCTCCGGTTCTGTCCCACGGTTTACAGTTGGTCGTTAAGGGTAAGGACGCGGGGTGGAAAAGGGAGGAAAGGCGATATTGCAGCGAATGCATCGGATACGCTGTGCAGGGGTGAGAGTTTTATATCCGCCTCTTGCGAGGCTATCGAATCCTCAATCTTCCACCTACTCCATCAGTTTTCCATCCCCCCCATCCGCCCCTCAGCCTGGAACGATTCATTGCTTTAAGGTAGCACTTCCCTTCCATTATTTTCCCCGTCCTTCATTTTCCTCGAACCCTGCTGCCTTGCATACTCGCGTTTTTTTTTTTTCATCAGGAGAACAGTTTGGAACAGTTTCCATCAGGAAACTTTAACGGTCTTCAAGTACCCATACAGCACAGTTCGTGGCGGCAACGTTGCAGGATCGTTGCAGTGACCTTGCAGTGTTGCGTGGTTGCAGCGCAATGTCGATGCAACGTTGCGGCGAGTTTGCCGCGCAACATTGCACGGGGCGGATATAGAATTATTGCTGCATAGTTGCATGAATGTTGCGCTGCACTATTGCACGGCAACGTTCCTGCAATATTTCTGCAACGTTCCGGCAACGTTTCTGCAATGTTGATGCAACGTTGCGCCAGTGTTGCCGCAACGTTCCTGCAACGTTGCCGCAACTTTTCTGTAATCTTGCTGCAATGATCCTGCAACGTTGCCCAACGTTGCTTAACCTAAAATATTTCAACCTAAAATATTTCCGTTGTTTTTAATGATACGAGAAAATGTCTTAGGAAAAAAATGTTGAAGACTCCAAGAAGCTGAGCTCTGTATTCAAAACTAAAAGCAGCTAATCGCTGGACCAATTAAAATCCATAGGAACCCAAATCACTCGAATTTAAATTCAGACGAAGTTTGTCCCTCAACCAACTGAAGAGTGAGGGGAGTTAGCCACCCTCCTCCAGCTTGAAACAAGAATTTTTGTATAATCAATGCGACTAGAAGCTCCTCGAAGCTGATTTTAGGCAGCAAGTCCTCGTATTCATTTAGTTTACTATTTAGCTTCACTTAGGCAGTCCCTCGAGATGAGTTACAGTTCATTAGGATTCCTGTAACAATTTCCAGAGTATATCTCGCCCGGCGAATGCCCAGGGTTATGTGATATCCCACCCCTCTTCCTTCCAGTTTTCCACGCTTTTCCACGATCCGTAGTTTCCTTTCGCATGCACAGCCAGACGCTCGCATCGCCGGGAGGACCAGGATCCGAGGGCAGGGGGATGATAAATCGAGTTTGTTTATGCTGCTGAAAGCCTCGCGTCGTAATTCAATTTCCCTGCCGCCTCTTATTTGCCAGGAGGAGCAATGGTACGTATCAGAGCAGATGAAATGCCGTGATCGGGGAAAGAAATCCGATTTTCGACAGGCGGCAGGCTACTCGCGTGAATATGTAATCAACAATGAGACGAGAGGCCCTATTGTGCGAGCGCAGAATAGGGAGAACCGTATGACGAGAGGCGGTTGCCCATGGTGATCAGTGATTGCTACTACGATTTTTTATTCTAACGAAGAGGTGAGCAAGCCGAAGGTGATGAGCGATTGTTGATCCCATGGTGATTTGTTGATACCAGGAAGGAAGAAATCGGAGGTGATCAACGATTGTTGCTTTCACGAAGGTTCGTTAATATGAGGAAGTCTGGGGTGATCAGAAATTGGATGTTCTGTGAAAGTTTAGTAATATAAGGAAGGGAGACGTCGAAGGTGATTTTTCCTTCTATGAAGATTCGTATTTCGTTGATACAGGGAAAGGAGAAGTTGAAGATGATCAGCGATTGGTACTTGTATGGTGATTCGTTAATAGAAGGAAGGGGCGAGTAACAGTAATTCCCATGAAAGTTTGCTGATTCGAGGGAGAAGTCCAGAGTGATCAGCGATTGGCATTTCTGGACACATTCGTTTTCTCTTTCCATTATTTTTGGTGAATTTATGGGAACAATTAAGGACCGACAGCATAGTCTTGCTTAGCTTGCAGTGGATATGACTTTTTTGGATTCTGGTTAATAGAATTTAAGAGAATGTACTGGGAGGATAACTGGCAAGACGAGAAGAGGAATATGGGGAAGTTTCGGAGGCTGCTGAATAGAATCAGCTGTGTTTTTTACACGATATGAATGACACAAACTAATAAAAAAAAAAAATTTTAATTAAAAACCTGGATTGCTTAAAAAGCGAAAAAAAAATTAAAAAACAATACTTAATTTATTTACACCTTAGGATTTAATTTATTTATACATAGTATATTATTTATCATAAGTAGGAAAATAATAAGATGACAATAATATAAATAAAACATAGCCCCAGATCATCACTGTAACTTCAAGAATGTGGAGAATGTTATTAAAGTTTGAAAATCTATGAAAAGTTTTTATGTTACTAAAATAACATTTTCTAGAATTTCTATGCCCTCAATTAAGCAGAGAAAAAGATTTTATATCAAATATATTTTTTTCTACCTAAATATTTATTTCGCCCTGAATTGGAGCTTCTTTAAATGTATAGGTTTTTCCGAGGTACCGAATATTTAAAAATTAAGCGATCAATATCTGCCATGATTAAATGAAAAACATACAGTGAGGTTGAAATAAATGTTTAAAGGATTAACGATTGCACAAATGCAGTATTTCGATAAGAATTAAGCTTTTTGCAGAATTCCACGAAATATTTATCTGTTGTCAATTGTAACAGATGGCCAATAAACGAGGATGTATATGCAAATGTCGATGGTACTTGAAAAATATTATACCTACATATATTCACATAAAACTATCATAAAAATGTCATGAAACTAAATGTTGTAAGCTACTATAAAAATTATGTTTTATACATTAAACAGAAACAAATAATGGTTCAACCATTGTTATTACTTCACTAGAATGATTAAACAGTGCATTAGAAACTTGCGGGAATGTCAGTAAAAGTGTGAATTTTTAATACTTTTCGGCGTACGATACGTGAAAGGGTTCTACTACACGCAAAGTACTAATAAACAATGTCATCTTGCAATTTATAGCTTACACGGGCTTTGAAGAAATACCATTTTTGAGCGCTATAGTGTCTTGATCCCCGAAATGGATTTTCGGAGAGAAATCCGCGTGAGTCGTTGACAAGCCGAGCCAAAGCCTAGCGTAGCAAAAGCCTGCCTTCAAACAAGTCACGCGTATACACGCACGCACACACCTTTCAGCATTTCAACACATTTCAGAGTAGTTGCCGAGTTGAACGCTGTTCATGAACAGATGGCACTACATTCAGCCCTCAAATTATGGGTCGGTAACACAGTTTCGGTGACGACACGAACATCCATAAGGTGATAGGTTTATCCTATACCTCGTCTGGGGTTCAACTTTCGAGGGTTGATTTTACCCTATTAGTCTGAATTTGAGGAACAATAAAGAAATACACAATTCCTCGCGATAGTGTCAGTACATTACAAAAGTTATATAATTGTCTGAATTTTAATCAATTTAATCAACCCCGACGAAAATTATGACTAATCCAGAATAAAATGAATAAATTCGAGCACGAGGAATTTAACCTGTTAATTACAGAAGGCAATTTAACTGAACCTTTGAAAATACAGAGATATTGGACAATAATTACATAGAAGTAAACATAACATTAAAAGGAACAAAGCAAACGAAGTATATTTAAATAAAACGATAAATAAACTAACATTTGTAAACTCCCGAACAACATTAATATCATTCGAAATAACAAGAAATAATAACCACGTTATTTATCACCGAAATGTTAATATATGTTCAGCAATCTAGATTTGAATAAACAGAAGAGCAACCAAAAAGCGCGCCAAACCATCATGTCGAAAAGCGCGCCAAACCGTCAGCGTGTCGATTCGTCACTGACCAGCTTTACATGCCCTAAATTCGACAGCCAGACATATCCGCCACCAGATATTCATAAACAATATATTTACAGTCGAGTATATAAAAAAAAATCACACTAAACGTTGACTCTAAACGAACGAAGGACTCCAGGTTTTCATTACGGAAGCTTTGCAAGCTTCGCAGAGTCATACAGAAGAATGTTCAAAAGAAACTTACCACCTCGTCGCGTCGGATAACAATAACAGCTCGTGGCATCGGCCCCAGATTGCTTACCATTTATTATGCACCGTGCTTCGCGAAGGTGTCACTTTTCTCCTCACTTTTCACTTAATTGTTTAACGACTTCACTGCACTTAAAACGTGCGGGGACAAAACTGGGCAAAACGTTCCCCAGCACGAACAACGTCACGTTAGATTCGAAACTCGATTGAAATACGGCGGGTTCACAAACGCGCCTCATGCGCCACCTGGTGGCCTACCGCGCGAACTTGGTGCGCTCGGGAGACGCTACTGGAAACCGCGTTCCGCAAGTGCTATTCTAATTCTTCAATCCTTTTGCATAAAATAGAGTCGTTCAAGTGTTGATTCGTGCGGGATTCTATTTCTAGGGTTCGGGCAGCGTTGTGGGGATAGTTTCGCCATGAGATTCGCGAGGGTTAAGTGTGACTGACCATGAAAAGAGAATGAATATTGGGAAACCAAGAATTTCGATACACCAACTAGTCAGAGAAAATTGAACTACTGAGAGTCGAAATCCATATGATTATTAGTGTTTAAATAGACATATTGTGAAAAACGAGTGTTTTTTAATTTTTACTTATTCGATTAATAAATACTTTTTCGAAATGTTGGGTGGGATCCGGACCTATTTTCAATAATAGTTTGCCAACTTACCACCACAGCGCTGAAATTTAAGCCACGCCTCCACTAAGTTTCCCAATTGTGTTCTGGTATACAACGCTTTGAGGGACGACTTCGCAGCTGAATTTGGTGAGATAATGTTTCCATTCTACATCTTTTTTTCATGTATCATTGTTCTTAACTAACAGTATTATTTGCTGATAAAGAGACGAGTTGAATTGTATGTTTTGTTATATTTTGAATTAAATACACACGTCGCTGACTGCGCTACGAGTGCACGTGCGTAGGTGACTCTTTCCCCGCGAAATTCAAACGTGTGAATTGAGTTTGGGTATTGTTTAAGCAGTCTTTACGATTTCTTAGCAGTGGAGAATATATCACGAGTCAACTTTAGACGATTTTTACAGCGAAATGGTTAATTCGTTGCGATGATAATATAAAAGGATTGTAGAAAATTGTGGTTAATTACGTATGTTGCAATTAATGTTCAAGGTAAACTCTCTTTTACAGAATTTTAGCATACGCTGCCTGTGTGCTACTTCTCATTATTAATAATCGTCAGAATGCAATTAATATCGTGCAAAATGCAGGCAATTATTGTTAGAATTTTTTTTATTGTTTTCACCACACTGAATTATTTTTAAGAACTATCTTATTTTATCTTTACATAGAATATTTTTATACATTTTAAAAGGGTTGCATTTATAATTTCAGAATTGAATTTGTTCTCCTCGCCTAGTTCAGTAGAAGTATTCATCAAAGTTAAATGTTTAATTCATTAATTTGTCCCATACAGAATTTTGTTTATAACTACACGTGAACAGGGAATTCTTTCGAAATATTTTTCTGATTACCAAGACCAGTATTTCGTTTCCCAGCGCGTAAACAAGCTCCTTCAATATTTCGTTAGTTGCTGGGTGACTGCTATTGCCAGAAGAAATTGGACGCGGGACACTTACGAGTAATTGCTCCGTGGAACTCTTGAAGGGACGAACATTCCTTTAAAATTCGTTTTATAAAGGATCACTTTCGTGCTTTGAATCTTTCATTTCAAACGTAACATTCCAGCTAAAGTTGGTGTACATTTTAAACCATTTTCTTTCGTCTTTAATGTAATTTCTGAAGCGTCATTTTCTTTTGAAAATTCCTATATTATACTTTGTGCACGATCTTCCTAGATACCTCATTAACCCTCTTTTCATTTCACTTGGAAGTAGAAAGGCTCGGGAATTATTTATAATGATTATTCAATTGATATATATATTTTTTTTTTTGTTTTTTTTGTGTAAAGTAAACCATGTAACCCTGAGGGGAATTCGTTAAAGCAATACATACATACATTTTTTTTTTACTAGAATTTCCTTTCAAATACTCGTATGTTATTTTATTTGAACAGACATATAATAGGGGCGTTATTGTATTCATTGCAGAACAAAATTCATTCAGAAACAAATTTCATAAAAATTGTTTGGCAGATGAATATTCGTCAAATAACGAGAGCTGTACGATTTTCAATTCTTCGTTTTTTATTTATTTCTCCATGTTATCGTGGGGTAAAAAATAGGAAGTTTCTGCCTCTGAGTTTTTTACGGTGGTCAAGTATTTTCTAGCTTCGTGATGCTTGAATTCGATGAAGTTTCGGCTGAAGGGAACGCTGTAAAGAGTGGCTTTCGAATTGTTGATGGTCCGAAATGTGACTTCTCACTAAGTTGAAAAGGAAACCTGGAAATTTAAATATAAAGTCAAGTATTGATGCACAAAGATTTAATGTTTAAGTTAACCACATTTAAAATTATACACAAACTTTTATCTGTTGGAATAAAATTTTCCCTTTATGAAGCATTACTTTATCCTTGAAAAGGGATTTTCATTTTCAAATAGGGAAAGCTCTAATTTTCACAGAGAAGAAATTTCGCCTTTCTGTACCAAATTCCACCCATTTTGCAATTCAATGGACTTTTGTGGTAACGCCTCAAAGAATTTTATTCAGTTCAATTTGCGATACGAAAAATTGTATAAAGGAAAGTCCACTAACACCCCCTCTAAATTTATAGGGGTGGGATTTTATTTTTGATTATTTCTATGGGTTGAAAAATCAATACTATTATATTATATTCGTCAAATAAAATAAGTCGAACAATGTATTCAGGAACAATGTAGATTATATCGACTGATTGAAGTCGTCCTTCTTATCTGTTACATTCTTCAAACACTGAATTTTTGTAAAAAAAATTAAAAAACTAATTTATATCCTTTTCTGCCTCGAATGTTAGATATACTGTGAAGTAATATTTCCAAAGTAGTTTATAATTATATTAACATTACTACTGGTAACTGTAATAGTTGCTATAATTACGAAGATCTACTGAAGTTTGCAAAGATTAATTATTTAATAAAACAGATTATTTTCTTAAGAAGAAACAAATGGAAAGAGGATGAAATACTTCAGGCATTATATTCTCCGAAAATCAATTAAGAATTTCAAACATGTCATTCTTACTAATCCGTAGCTGATAAATAAATAATATCTCCGGATGAAAAATTCAGCCAGAATGCTGCGATCGATGAGCACAAGCACAGACGAGGTATAGAATAGACCTATCAACCAATGTATTTTTCTGTCACCGGTTTGGGGGGTCCTAGGACCCCCTTACCATTTTAGTGTCGCATGCAACGTTACCGGTTAAGTCTTGAAACAGATTGCACAGACGAGGTATATACCTATGATTTTCATGGTAAAAGGCCTTTAGAAGGCGCAGCTCTTGTTCGCTACTTCAAGGCAACGCCTTCAATGGTGAAATTACAAGATACCTCCTTTCGCTTCATGTTCTCCTGATACATCGCTCCAAAATCTGGCCAAAATTTTCTGAACGCTCCAAAATTGAGATTGTAACAGGAGAACATGATGTGGAAAGAGGTGGCACTAAGTTAGCGTCTTCGGAAAGAGAATCTAAGGCGGAGAACTATTCGACATAGAGGCGCAGCGTCTTCGAAAGGCTTCGACAATGAAATTCAGGGCGTACCTCCTTTCGCTTCATGTTCTCCTGATACATTTGCTAAAATCTGGCCAAAATTTTCTAAACGCTCCAAAATTGAGATTGTAATAGGAGAACATGATGTCGAAAGAGGTGGCACTAAGTTAGCGTCTTCGGAAAGAGAATCTAAGGCGGAGAACTAAAATCGGCAATCAAAGGGTACTTTCATTGTACTCTTTGCACGCGGTTTCACGTCCCAAGTACTTTCCTAAGGGGTGAAAAATTCGCTACTATACAGGGTGATAGAGAAATCGGCAACGATCGCGGAAAATCGGCGATCAAAGGGTACTTTCATTGTACTCTTTGGACGCGGTTTCACGTCCCGAGTACATTCCTAAGGGGTGAAAAATACCCTACCATACAGGGTGACCCAGAAATCGGCAACAATCGAGGAAAATCGGCGATCAAAGGGTACTTTCATTGTACTCTTTGGACGCGGTTTCACGTCCCGAGTACTTTCATAAGGGGTGAAAAATACCCTACTATACAGGGTGACTCAGAAATCGGCAACAATTGAGGAAAATCGGCAATCAAAGGGTACTTTCATTGTACTCTTTGGACGCGGTTTCACGCCCCGAGTACTTTCATAAGGAGTGAAAAATACCCTACTATACAGGGTGACTCAGAAATCGGCAACAATCGAGGAAAATCGGCAATCAAAGGGTACTTTCATTGTACTCTTTGGACGCGGTTCAACGTCCCGAGTACTTTTATAAGGGGTAAAAAATACCCTACTATACAGGGTGACTCAGAAATCGGCAACAATCGAGGAAAATCGGCAATCAAAGGGTACTTTCATTGTACTCTTTGGACGCGGTTTCACGCCCCGAGTACTTTCATAAGGGGTGAAAAATACCCTACTATACAGGGTGACTCAGAAATCGGCAACAATCGAGGAAAATCGGCAATCAAAGGGTACTTTCATTGTACTCTTTGGACGCGGTTTCACGCCCCGAGTACTTTCATAAGGGGTGAAAAATACCCTACTATACAGGGTGACTCAGAAATCGGCAACAATCGAGGAAAATCGGCAATCAAAGGGTACTTTCATTGTACTCTTTGGACGCGGTTTCAGGTTCCGAGTACTTTCATAAGGAGTGAAAAATACCCTACTATACAGGGTGATAGAGAAATCGGTAACAATCGAGGAAAATCGGAGAGGGGCAGATTTTCGAAACGCCTTCGACGATGAAATTCAGGCGATACCTCCTTTCGCTTCATGTTCTCCTGATACATTGCTCCAAAATCTGGCCAAAATTTTCTGAACGCTCCAAAATTGAGATTGTAACAGGAGAACATGATGTCGAAAGAGGTGGCACTATGTTAGCGTCTTCGGAGAGAGAATCCAAGGCGGAGAACTATTCGACGTAGAGGCGCAGCGTCTTCGAAAGGCTTCGACGATGAAATTCAGGGCGTACCTCCTTTCGCTTCATATTCTCCTGATACATTTGCTAAAATCTGGCCAAAATTTTCTAAACGCTCCAAAATTGAGATTGTAACAGGAGAACATGATTGTCGAAAGAGGTGGCACTAAGTTAGCGTCTTCGGAAAGAGAATCTAAGGCGGAGAACTATTCGACGTAGAGGCGCAGCGTCTTCGAAAGGCTTCGACGATGAAATTCAGGGCGTACCTCCTTTCGCTTCATGTTCTCCTGATACATTTGCTAAAATCTGGCCAAAATTTTCTAAACGCCCCAAAATTGAGATTGTAATAGGAGAACATGATGTCGAAAGAGGTGGCACTAAGTTAGCGTCTTCGGAAAGAGAATCTAAGGCGGAGAACTATTCGACGTAGAGGCGCAGCGTCTTCGAAAGGCTTTGACGATGCAATTCAGGGCGTACCTCCTTTCGCTTCATGTTCTCCTGATACATTTGCTAAAATCTGGCCAAAATTTTCTAAACGCTCCAAAATTGAGATTGTAACAGGAGAACATGATGTCGAAAGAGGTGGCACTAAGATAGTGTCTTCGGAAAGAGAATCTAAGGCGGAGAACTATTCGACGTAGAGGCGCAGCGTCTTCGAAAGGCTTTGACGATGCAATTCAGGGCGTACCTCCTTTCGCTTCATGTTCTCCTGATACATTTGCTAAAATCTGGCCAAAATTTTCTAAACGCTCCAAAATTGAGATTGTAACAGGAGAACATGATGTCGAAAGAGGTGGCACTAAGATAGTGTCTTCGGAAAGAGAATCTAAGGCGGAGAACTATTCGACGTAGAGGCGCAGCGTCTTCGAAAGGCTTCGACGATGAAATTCAGGGCGTACCTCCTTTCGCTTCATGTTCTCCGGATACATTTGCTAAAATCTGGCCAAAATTTTCTAAACGCCCCAAAATTGAGATTGTAATAGGAGAACATGATGTCGAAAGAGGTGGCACTAAGTTAGCGTCTTCGGAAAGAGAATCTAAGGCGGAGAACTATTCGACGTAGAGGCGCAGCGTCTTCGAAAGGCTTTGACGATGCAATTCAGGGCGTACCTCCTTTCGCTTCATGTTCTCCTGATACATTTGCTAAAATCTGGCCAAAATTTTCTAAACGCTCCAAAATTGAGATTGTAACAGGAGAACATGATGTCGAAAGAGGTGGCACTAAGATAGTGTCTTCGGAAAGAGAATCTAAGGCGGAGAACTATTCGACGTAGAGGCTCAGCGTCTTCGAAAGGCTTCGACGATGAAATTCAGGGCGTATCTCCTTTCGCTTCATGTTCTCCTGATACATTTGCTAAAATCTGGCCAAAATTTTCTGAACGCTCCAAAATTGATCTTCTAACAGGAGAACATGATGTCGAAAGAGGTGGCACAAAGTTAGCGTCTTCGTAGAGAGAATCTAAGGCGGAGAACTAATCAACGCAGAGGCAGACTTTACTTGTGATTGTCAAATTTGGGATTTAATTAGGAAATGGAAGTTATAGGTTGCTATTCTAAATTGAAAGATGCGGTTTTTCTCTAAATGTGGTTTATTAAAATACTTTGAATAATGTACAGTGATACTTCGTACAGGAGTGCTTATAATAATTCCATTGTCTAATTACTTAAGTTTAAGTTCCACTTAAAAACCATATAGGTATTGTAAATGCTGTACTCGTCCAGTGCGTTTTCGTTAGACCAGTTGACACGAACCGACGCTTCCAAAGGAAAGAATTGCTTACCTATGACAGACGAAAGCTCCGAATTAATTAACCAGTCCTCAATATAATTGCTAATTGAACACTAAATACACTCGATAGTTCTTACTACTTTAAAGCAAACTTATTCAATATTATATTTATTTGCAAATACACAGCATTTTATTCTTATCCCGGGTACTGTTCCGTTTCACGCATAAGAGATAAATAAATATCGGTACGAAATATCGTTACAATTAGTGATCCTCTATTTAGAGAGTGATCGGAACAACGTATATCCTCGCTGATTGGTTGCTGCGATTTGGAGCAAAAGCGGAAGTAGACAGAGAAAGAAACTGTAAAAAAGAAAGAGACAGAAATACTGATAGAAAGAGGCAGAAAAACTGATAAAAAGATACAGAAAAACTGATAGAAAGAGACTGAAATACTGATAGAAAGAGATAGAGTGAACGGTTAGGTTATGTTTATTTCCGGTTTTGCTCCAAATCTTGAAAAATGGCTCCGTTTATACCGATCACTCCCTGGAGGATCACTAGATACAATTGACATGTAGCGCCATTCCTATTCTCGTGCGAATGGAAATTTTGATTTCCTAACCACGCATAATTACATTTCTCGATTTCATAAAAATACCGTTACGGCGTAACAATAATATTTTGAAAGGATGTTAAGTCATAAAAAGTTCTCAAATGTAACGTAAAAGAACGAAGTAGCTAATAAACATTTATTGTCATGTAGATTGTTCGAAGTGACAGAAAATATAACCTAACTAAGAGACTGTACAATATTTTTTACGCGGTTGTATTTATATAATATTTCTGACCGAAATCTATGGAAATAAGTGCAAATTATGCTTCTCAAAATGTATTAGTAAACGGAATTATGCAACATGTTTCTTGAAATTATTCGTAACGTTCAGGCCATTTTAGATTTTAAATGTTTCCGATAAGATTTAATTTAAATTCCTACCACTCGTAGCACAGACCAGGTATAGAATAGACCTATCAACCAATGTATTTTTCCGCGTGGGTCGTTGACAAACCGAGCCAAAGCGTAGCTTATCGCCCTCTATGTTAAACTCTCGCTCTAAACAAGTCACACGTATACAAGCACGCACACATCTTTCAGTATTTCAACACACTTTCAGTAGTTCAGAGTAGTTCTTGCGTTGAACGCTGTTCATGAACAGAGGTCGCTAAATTCAGTCCTCAAATTATGGGTCGGTAACACAGTTTAGGTGGTGACACGAAGTCCCATAAGGTGATAGGTCTATTCTATACCTCGTCTGTGGCACAAGTTATGTACAGTTTCCTGTTTTATCTCCGTAAGATTACTGCCAGTCGAAATTTTCATAGATAACTCACAATTAGTTTCGTGTCCAATAAATATCCATTTATCCTCACATTTTGCAAAATCTCGCATATAATCTTGCATAAATTCCAGACTAGTTTAAATCTCGAATACCGTACGATCGAAATGAATTTACCATCTGTTTACATATTTATGTAAAATATCCTCTGTAGATATATCTAATTATTATCGGTTGGTCCAACTTCTGTGAATATTAAATACAAATTTAAATACCAGTACCTATTCGACGGCTCATTCTCACAGGAAAGTACCTAAAATAAATTCTGCATCAGTGATCTCATTTTATAATACAATATCATCTCACCACTATTTTATACAGCAAAATTATCCAAAAAAACATGGGACTTAGGAACCCTCGAGGCTCTTTACAACTTCCATGTACTAAATTATGGGGTTTTCTTTAGCCTTAGGGCTTGAAATTACTTAAGAAAATTTCTTAGCTCTATTATTAAAGGAGTTGGAAGAGGAAAGTTGAAGGAGAGAAGAATTCTTTTCCTTACGTATAAAAATCACATTAGAATCTTCATTCATTTATCACCCTTTCTTCAACGAAAAATCCCGTAAGTTCCTTCGGAATAAAAATGTAGAAAACCGTATCAAGAACAACGGCAAGTCGCTATTTATTCCGTTTTTTTTTTTTTTTGATGGGACCCACCAGAATCCGCAGTATCGATCGTTGCAGGACAATGAATCAATCGTCCCTCTCGGATAACAGGATTTATGTCCCCGGCACTGAGGGACGTTCCCTTCATTTCTGCCCTGAAACACGCTCGACGCATTATCCGTTAATTAAAAAACAGCAAAATGAACAGCACGGCCGGGTAAATTGAAAAATTTATTTCCCTGGGCGCGTCGCTGTGTCCTCCGCCCATTATACTTTCGTTACGTGCAATCCCAGCGCGATAATAGGGGACCCTCGAGGTGCATTATAAACAACGTGCTTTCAGTTGCAAGAAATCAGTGCAGCATTGTAATTAATTTTTTAAACGGAGTTGCTTTAAGGAAGCAGGAAAGGCAGAAAAGAAAACGAAAAAGGAAACGTTTGCAATTCCCTTGCGAGTCTTCTAGTTTGTAGAGCAATGTCCCTTCGAGCTTTCGACGGGTTCAGGGTTCTTGGGAACTCGGCTTTGCTGCGTTAAGACTATGATATATAATAATTTTGTATTATGTTAGATTATCGAGGGTTAAGGTGGCTTAGATTTTGAAATTTATGGATGACGAAGAATATCTGTTTATTGATAAATAAACGAGGCGATTAATAATTATTATTTTATGCTAGACTTCGAGTTTTCAAGTGGTGCTTTCGATGTACTTGTCATCTCCAAATTGAGAATTGTAATTGCCAGTGTTACAGTGCCGTATGCGATGTCAGAACGTGAATATCATCGTCACTCGGTCACAGATCGATCCGTTATGACGACAATTGCTCCGATTACCGATATGATCTGATTTACTGCGATCTCATGTTTCATTAATGTCCGCCAATATTGGCCAGAGGGTGGAATAATAGTACCATTTAATAAATAATTGAAGAGTCCCTGTAGAAACCACTGTAAATGCCAAAAATCAAATTCTACGTATATAATATTAGGGTGGCCCTTATTTTCAACCTGCGATTTCTTTCGCTCTCACCCCTTAATATGGTTTCATTTTATAAAAAAATAGTCCCCGAAAATGATTATTGCAATTTCTCAAAAATGGTAAGCCCTATCGAAATTTTGACCAAATAATATTAAAAGAGCGTTCAATTTTCTACAATTACTGTATATATAAGTTTTTTGTGCTCCCAACCGTTTTTTAGATAATAGCGTTTGAATATAGAGAGGTCGGCACTTCGCGCGTGCCACCTGTACGGTGTGACGTATTGTCTTAACGCGCGTAGCGCCGACCTCTCTATATTCAAACGCTATTATCTAAAAAATGGTTGGCAGCACGAAAAAATGATATAAATAGGAATTGTAGAAAATTGAATGCTCTTTAAATCTTATTTGAACAAAATTTCGATAGGGCTTACCATTTTTGAGAAATTCTTTACGGTTGTAGGCACGGTTCTAGGGGGTGAGCGGAAAGAAATACAAAACAAAATTTCGACACGTATAAATAAGGGCCACCCCAATATAGTATTACCATTGGCACGTAGAACATTTTCAGATAAATAAATTTTTTAATTTTGGCACCTACAGTGTTTTGCACAAGGACTCTTCAATTATTGATGAAAGTGAGGATCAGTTCCCTGATGAGAGGATTGCTTACGATGGACTGCTCGAAAGTTTCAACAAGTTGGAGCTAATTTATCGCAGAAGTGTATTTGAATATTATGGTTGTGTCTCCACAGTTTGTTTTCTATCGAGAGCTCAAACCTCTTTCGTTCTCCAATTCCGGTTTAGAATTTTTTTACCAGTTGTCACAGTTTCTTAGAATCTCAGGTGAAGGCCTGTGCTTTAATAATTACTGTGCGATATACAAAATTCACAATTCTGCGTGCTCTAATTTTCACTTGGAATATCATCTTACGTAGTTATGAGTTATGTTTCATGAAGGATTACGTTACGATGCACCTCGGTAATTTACGCCACGAAGTATTACGTATCCTCTGTCCCTTTCATATTCTTGAATCTTCTTCGCAGAAATTTCTTCATTAACTCTCAGAAATTTATTCTATGAAATATCGCACTCTCCTCCCCCATATTCTTCTAACTTCCACGGACAATTTCCCCTTTCATCATTATGAAACCTTGCACGCCTTCCCTTTCCATATACCCCAGTAATTCGAAACTTTGACAAGTTTTAAGAGTCCTATCCTTTTGTTTCCAAAATCTTCTATAATTTCTACGAGTCATTCCATGACAAATCACTCACTGTTTGCAGAGAACGTGAACGATTTCAATGAAATTTGAATATACTGTAGTCCACCCTAAATAAGGGGGGGTTTAAGTCATCATTTTGAAACTCACAAGCTCCTTTTAAAAATACACGACGTTGAATTTATCGCGCAAACAGAAAGAACTTGCACAATTCGACATCCCCTATTTCCTAAACAAATTCAAAACCAGGAATGTGATGACTTAAACCCCCCCTAAAATCGCGTCAACTACATAATATACCAGCCTCATCAAAATCTCTGGTCGATTTCATAAAAAATCCCTGACACCAAATGCAAAGAGCGGTCGATTTTGTATAACCGTGGTGTATTCAACAAATCGGTATATTTCCGAGGTAACTTCCACCCAATAGCCTCGATTCTTTCCTCCAATGTCCTTCCAGCAGCTCGTTCACGGGAAATTTTTATTCCTGCACCGGAAGCCCTCGACATCCTCGAGATTTTAAAGCTCGTGGCAGATGCGCCGCAGCGGCCGTAAGGTCGCTTAAGTGGCGCTCAGTCGATTGTCCCAATTCCCGCCGTGAATCGATACCGACGTCGGAAGATTTATTTGCAAATGCGGGCCAGACACGCTGGTAAAATTGACGACCCGTTTCGGCGCGCTGAAATTGTCGATTCTCGGCTCGTTGCGCGCGATCGCCGCTGCGACGAAAAAGGATTTTTAAACGCGGAAATCTTTAAAAGGAAAATTAAACGCGGGGGAAAAAAAAGGTGGAGAATGGAAAATGGAAAATGGAACGGTGCCGAACAGTTTCGTGGCGCGGGCTCCCTTTGCGTCCTCCGAGCCGATTACGTTTTCGCGGGAAAAAATTGTCCTTTGTACTTAATTGATGCGCTGGAGAAAATTACGGCGAGAGCTGTTTTCATTGCAGTTTCCCTACGAGCGCGTGTCGCTCGAATGTGAATTCAGAACGATAAAATATTCGTTTCTAGGGCTGGTTTTTTTTGTGGAAAAATATAATTAGAATGGTACGATAAGATTGTTTTGGTTCAGTCGTTTGGAAACTTCCACTTCCCGTGGTTTATTACAAACTAATATTCTTGGGAAAATAATGAAGCTGTTTAAAAAATTTTATTACGCTTTTCATTCATTTTGCACGAAGAGTTAAATCTTCGAAATTACCCCTCCTATTACCGACCACCTTGCGCAATTAATTTAATTTTTTTGGGGGGTTGCGAATCGCCTACAAATCGCCTTCATATTCCTGAATACAATAATTTATAAGCCACACATTTTCCGAGCTATTGCTTAGTCAAGTTCGTTCATAATATGTATAGTGTAATATATCTCCGAAATGATTTGCCTCATTTTTCTTGCGCTGGGAGCCATCGTTTCCAGCACGCCTCGTTGCCCCGTCTGTTATTAAAACGAATATTAATTGACACTAACGGCAATTTGATGGGAAATCAATAGCGAAGCCGAAATACAGCAGAGTTTTAACACCTTTGGTGGTGGTGCATGAAGCTGTTAATGACTTCTTCATGGCGAATGACTTCGACGAAATGCATCACGGTGGAGCACGATTGGAACCGGAGATGAAAAATAGTAAACGGAAACAGAAATTGGAAACTGGAGAACGAAGGAAACGGATCGTTTCAGACGTGCAGTGGAATTGAATTCAGATTGCTGTGCGTATCACCGACGCCACTGATTTGATGCAACGTTCGCGAACATATTCCGCGGGGGATGGTATTTGAGCGAAAGCAGACGAATAAAAAACTTTCGCAGTTTTCTTCAAAATAGCTGAAGAAATTTAATTGTACAGAGTGCTGCGAGTAATTATTCAAACTACAATGGATTTAAATTTTGCTTAGTTTTTTTAAGAGTTAATAAGAATTATCTTTATAGGTCTTTTAAGAAAAAGACCTTTCATTTTCTTCTGGTATTTTTGTATACCAGAAATATAAAATGGATGAAAATGTGGATTAAATTGGAACATCATTTTGTGAGTCAAAAAATTTCCTGAATAAAAAGCTTCGTTTTTATAAATGAATTTGCGATATTGTTTTTTTTTTTAAATTCACTGGTTAGTTAGGAAGCAAGTGATAGGAAATATTCTTTAGAATTCTGATTTAAATAGTGTTCCTGTGAATAAGTTTAATTTTAGTAAAAAGATTCTGAACAATTTCGTGAAAATATATCATTTCTTTATGGGCTTAAAAAATACCGAAAGTAAATGTTTTATCTACTCTGGTGGTTCCTGATTCACAGTATAGTTTCAAAATTTAACGTTCTAATTTTTAAACACGAAAGAACTAACTAGAAACTCCCCAGCACGAAATCTTTAGAAGCAAAGCTTGGAGCCATTTTTTAAGGTATAATAGCCAAAGTTCTCTGAAAAATTGTTATGGATACATTCGATGTTCCATCTGAATGGGGGCACAGGAACTGCCCTCAGCAAGATCCACAGAAAGGTCCCAACCTTTTTCATGGTATTCAATTATAACTGTGAGGAACTTGGAAAGAAATATGGTCGAGTTTCTGGACGAAGGTTTCTTACATTGGCGTTCGAAATATAGTCTGCTGCCTTTCGTGGTAACTTGGCACAGTGCAACAACGAAAATTAAATAGTCTTCGTCTAAATAACTTTCAACTTTTCAAAGCCTATTAACGACACTGCAATACTTCGTTCTGAATGACGTAAGAGAATTATCATAATTTAAATTCATTGCTGAGGTACCAGCTGGGAAACTTGTATAATCCTTTTCATTCTTAAAGAAAGTCAATAAAAGCGATGCTGTTATAGATAACTGTAATTTTACTTCTTCAAGTTTTATATAAAGGATTTGAAGCCAATTTAACGTGAGAATTTCTAGTAATTTTTACAGATTTTTTCGAAATAGATATTAAGGTGTGCTTTTTAGAAGGTGAGAAAATTTATCGTGTGCCTTTCGCAAAGTGACCTTTCACGGGTCTATTGACATTTTTATTGGAGTAGAGAAACCGATGGTTTGAAAATTAAAATTTCGACTACCGGTTGACTGAGAGCAAAGTCGAGCTTAATTACTTTCAGTCACCCCCACGAACTCTATGATCTGTAAGTCCGTTCGCGTTGGAAAGCACGGTAAATTAAAATCGCCGAAACTCCGGCGTATAAATAGAAAGCGGAATGACGGAAATATCGCGGAGATAGGGGCACGATTTTACATTGAGCCCGACGATAGTTTCCAAGAGCACGCGACGACCTCGCTTTCTCCAACTCGGGCACGGTGCCAGCTGCGATCTACCAAGAAACAATCCCCTCGTTTTCCAAAAAAGGGAAACGGAAAAGGGAAAAGAAAGAGTGTAAACCCCAATCATCCCCATCTGTTACCACCCCGGGCCGAAATGGCCAGTGAAGACTGCATTCCTCTGTCGAAAGAAACGCGTTATATGATTCAACCAGATTTCCATCGCTGCCCATATTAATAGCGAAGTATCAGCTTTATCTAATAACAGCTTCAAATCACTGTAAAAAATTCAAATATAATATAAATATAATATAATATATCAAATATAATATAATATATCAAGTATAATATAATATAAATTATAATATAATCACGGCAGAAAATGGGAAAGCTGCCGCAAAGCTCAGCGCAGAGGGCGCCACCAGCGCACGCACTTTTGCTGACTATTGTTTTCCGAATTAAAATAACAACAAAACAAGAAAAATATAAAATATTATCAAATCTTTGAAAATTTTTTATGCCACAGTTGACTTCTAATGTCTTTTTTCTTTTATCAGGTTTGACGTCTTTATAACCTAAAAGTTGCATTTTTATTTTTCATATCTACATAATTAACAATAGCTAATAATAATAACAATAATTCTTATAATATTATAGAAATAGGAATTTCGAAGTAAAATAAGGTAATTTAAATAACCTAAAACACCGATGACAAGAGGCAGATGCGCTGGTGGCGCCACCAGTGGGAAAAAGTTGCAGTCACCTTCCGCATTGAGTGTCTGATAGATCACAGAAGTGTTGTTGATTTATCGAATTTTTATTATACATTCCAACCATACAGAATAAAGATTTCTTTACGTTATAAATACATCGAGCAGTAGCGAGGCCTCCAAAGCTAATTCCCAAGCAGAATATGAGCATAGGGGGCAGCAATGAACTAGTTTCGGGGTCTGCTGTGCGATCAAGTATCGAAGCACCAGTTTTTTATTTCCCTTACCTATCCCGCAATCTTTGTGAACCACTGACGGAGATCTGAAGCCACTATGCATCTCGTAGCAGATCTTTTCATTAATGGCACGGCTCCGTTACAGCCGAATACTCAGCATTTCACTGGAAAGATCGAAGCTCCGGCGCATGCAGTATATCAAACGACCTCTACTTTGCTCCGCGAGATAAAGCGTCCCGGCTAGAAAAATCGCCACTCTGATAGTGGGAAAAGTGAAAGGCCGTGGAAGAATAACGAGCGCAAGAAATCGAGAAAATATGGTCGGAGGGAGGGGAAAATATTCTTCTGTGCGCGTAAGCGGCTCACGGAGCGTTAAGGAAGATGCAAACGACGTCCCGTTTCTCTTTCCCAGCCCCGCGACGGCGAAAGAAATTCCTGCCCAACGATTCGCAGCGAATCTCGCGCTACTGGGTTTATACATTACGGACGTCGTGTTCAGTAGTTCCCGTAATATCCTTCGAGCACTAGTTCGAGCTTGGATTCGCGAGACAACGTCTTTGGACACCCAGGGGAAATTTCTCTGAGAAAAATTCATATCTTATTGACCCGTTGTTTTCCTTTTCTCGAAGCAAAGATATCTATTCCGACGGCTTGAGTCACTGCAGCTCAGCAGTTCGACTAACTTCTTCGTTTCTGGTGTTAGAAGAGAGTATTAATTTCTACAAATATTTAACTGCCTTGCATCGATAGGATTATGCGATAAGGAATATTGAAAGCTGCGAGGTGTATGGAAATTTCATTTCAAGTGTACGTCATCTCACATTTACTTGTAATATGAATGATTGAGGATTCATGCGATGCGCCAGGGTGCTGTGACTCACTTCGTACAGAGAGCTTTATTGCTCCATAGAAAATAGGATTGGAAACATCTGAATGCAAGCTGGCCAAAGCTTGGGAAAAATTCAGAGGGGCAGAACTTCTCGATGCGACGGCGAAATCTCGTTTATTTATCGAATATAATCAGGATTCACAGTCGCAATCAGGCGTTCGGTGGCTCTGCCTTCCATCAAAAATCGATTACTTGGGGTGCAGCTGGGCTTGAGGGTTCCATTCAGCAGTCATTCAGTTAACAATTGTCAGGGGGATCAGTCGAGTGTTCCCCAAGGGATCAAACTGTCAGTTAATAACCCAGGCAATTCAGCTGCAGTAGCCTGTACTTAATTAACAGGTACTTAGTCTGCATCTACTTAACTAATTAGGCTTCTCCTGGCAAATTTCAGAGAGAAGGTGACCTTATTAGTCGTCGGTTAGAAGCCAAATCAGACTCTGCATCAAAGTTACTCAGCTATCCCCTTAAGAGAACTGAACGAATACACAGAATGTCATGAAACTGATTGTAAAATCTCGAGGGAATTTAATTCTGAATTGTAAGAAATCTGGAATAAAGTTACCGCATGCAAATAACTTTTCGACGATGAAAATAATTCTCAGTCAAGCGCAGATGTATTCAAAGGTTTCTTAAACCATTTTTACAGTAACTAATGCCCCGCTTGAAAAAAAAAATTCACAATTGGAAAGAGATGTATTAGTTGCTTCGAAAAAAATTTCTGTTAATTTCATGAATTTCCCAATCCTGTCCAGTTTATTGTAAAAAAATTGTAAGTGAAGATCGACGTCGAAAGCCATTCGATTCACGGCACGCTTCGCTATAAATCACAGAGCCTGGGCCATTTTTCCTCCTTTCTTTGAACTTCCACGATCGATAGAGCTCGAATGCTGCCACGAAATCACGTATACGTTGCTGCCACTGTTCCCCCCCCCCCCCAGAATCGAAGAAACTCTGAAAAGCATCTGAGCTTCGTTCCTTTTTCATTCGGGGATTTCTGGCTGGATGGCCACGTCGATTCAGATGGCCACTCTTGCGCCACAACTGACATGCACACGGAATTTCCTCGATATCTCGATAATACCTCTCGATGCCAGGATACCTGCAGGCTGGAGGTTGTATCCTGTTGTAGGACGATTTACTGGTCACATATGTACTTCTGAATAGGGCAAATGGCGATTGAACTTGAGCTTGTAATTCAAACAAATTTTACTGCAGGCAATGTTCAATAACAATAATGGTACATTTTTCTACTGTGCTAAATCTATATACTAATAAATTCTAGTGGAATCAGTGTTTAAACTAATGCAAATGTTGGATGTGACACGTGTAGCGGGATGGGGGCAGATATGGTTGACCTGAACTACTAGCACGTGCGTAGGAGCAAGGAGAACTGATCGTCGATGGTCAGCCAGGGTTTTATATCCTTGTAACTACTCGCACGTGTGTTATTTTAAAAATTGTTTCGAATGAAAGTGACTCGAATCGATGAGTGTTTTAAACTTAAGGTAACCCTTCGATCAAAACGCTTGAAAAATACGTGATTTTTATGAATTAAACAAAAAGAAACTGAACGATATACAGTAAAAATGATTTTTGGGCTTTATTATTTCTAGTCGTACAATGAATGCTGCTTATCTAAGGCAAAAATTGATAAAATTCAAACAATAATTTTATTCTTTATTCTACAAATATGAAGCAATAATGTCCAAAAATTATTTTACTGTGTGTCGTTCAGTTTTTTTTTTTTTAATTCATGAAAATTACATATTCTTCAAGCATTTTGACCGAAGGGTACCTTAATTAAATTTCCAATTTAATTGAAAATTCTTGATAACCACCGACTCGACCCTTCGAAAGGTGCATGCACCCTTCCTTTCAAATTCCCTCGCACGTTTCGTTACCTGATCACCATCTCTTTAAAAAAAAAACTCCTTCCTTTAAGCCACTTTTCGAATACAAATAATAATTTACAATTACCACTAACCAGCATTAACAAAAACTTAATATTAATTTCCCCCCAATCCAACTAGCTTAAAAACACAAATTCCATTTAATGAAATAAAAATATCCACGCGTGACAACATTTTTTGAAATCGTATTTTATAAAATTGTATTTTTTTTCTACGAGATAACGAGAAAGGAAAACCTTGAATTACATTACTGCCTGGTGAAAACGTTGCCCGGCGAGCGTTGCCGCGAAAAAGCGTTACTTTTATATGCAATTAACGTGTTTAAAAATTATTGTCACCGAGGAGCCGCTGCTTTTAGCTCCGGGCACGGCCACAAGTGAAACAGGGCTTTACGCCGTCGGGATTGTAATGTAATTTTCCTGCATTAATAGAGTTACGAGGATAGCAACGCTTACAGGTGGTGGAAGGTCGCTCTGATTACTCCCCCGACTATGTTGTCCGCGGAGCAGGGAGTTCGAAAAGAAGCGCTCGGACCTTAATTGCAAAACCCCTGCGCCACGTTACCCAACGCGGAGCGGCTTTTATAAACATTTATTTCGAAAATTCGTTTGGTCTCCCGCGCCGTTACTCGATGGCTTGCTTCGACTCCCCATTTAACGCCTGTAATGCAGCGCGCGAAACGGCGGCGATAACGCAGCCATGAATTTTTATAACGCTGAGGGTACCTTCGTGAATAAATGGGGCGAATTCGCTGCTGCAATCCGGGCAGCGGAAATTAAATTGCTATTGCATGGGGGTCACTGAAACTCGATCAATTTTGCACCATTAAGTAAATGGATTAAGTATTTTGGGGGAATTATTTACATGGAGGTGAATAGAAATTGTGATTAGTACTTTGACTAGTGTTTATTAATACTATAAAGTGTAAAAAAAATCTTTGGTAATATATACTCCTCTACAGCACATTTTGTTGCAGGAACGTTGCAGAAATATTGCACGGAACGTCCCTGAAACGTTACAAGTAAATTGCTATGTCCGCCCTTGTGGAACGTTGCGGGAGATATTTCTGAAACATTGTTTCGGAACATTGCACAAACGTGTCCATTGCAATATTCTACGCCAATGTTTCCACAATGTTGCAGTAATATTGCAATGCAACCTGCAACCAAACGGCAACATTGCAATGTACTGCAACAGTTATGCAATTTTTCTGCAACGAAGTGTGCTGTAGGGGCTATGTATAAAAGGAAAAGTAAAAAATATATAAAACAAATTTTAAGTTAAACGATTTTAAAATAGGTACACTAAAAACTAAAAAAATAAATATTTTCTTGTACTATAATTACGATGGTGATATGACATTTTAAATAAAATCGTGGGGCAGGATATTTCATCGTCTTTCATTCATAACTCATTTCGAGGCTTGATTCTGTATTAAATTGAATCGTCTCCTGTTATGAAATATCCGGTTCCAGGATTTTCTTTAAAGTGACATATCACCATCGTAATTGTAGTAGAAGAAAAGTATTTTTTTAATTTTTAGTCCATTTTAAAATCGTTTAATTTAAATTTTTTTATAATTTTTTTAATTTCTAGTTTTTAGTGTTTGTGGATTTTTACACATTTTTTATTTCTGACTTTTTTCATCATTTCAATTCTATTGGATAGTTGCAAGTGGGTTAAAATTGAGTTTCTAAATTTGAACCAAACACGATAGAAGCAAACAAACAAACAGAGGATCGAAGCTAAGTAAAATTGTTTAAAAATTCTTGATTTTCGAAAAATTTGACAGCCTACTCCCCTGAATGGAGAACTATGTTAGGGGAGTGCTGGTTTCTTTTATTCGCACAGAATACAGCGATAAAGATCATCAGCAGGATTACTTTTGCATAGTCGTTACTCGTTAGTGACTAGTTTAAATCTCACAGACAGTTTCAAAGCTCCGTGCATAAAAGGGAGGCACTTTATCGATACATCGAAGTTTCTGCCCCTGTCTGGTGTTCCACTTTCATCCGCCTTTAACGGTACACTACGTCTCGACACTGAGACAAATCCATTGAGTCGCTTTATTCGAAATATTTTTCTTGCACATCGCTGATCCGACGAGAATACATTTTAGAAGTCGGATCCGGGACCGAAACTCGGATAAAAGCAGGGAAAATGGAGCTTTCCCTCGCTGAGCACGTCTGTCGATGCCTAATGGTCTCCGTTCTGCAACCTGTCTACGTGTTCTTTAAATGTAAAGCTTAATAACTGAATATATCTGGTAGAATATCAGGTGGAATTTTTTTTCACAATTTTAATTATTGTGTCGTAATCAATAATATCAAATTTCTGGAAGCTTAACAAACTAGAAAATGGGACTAAGTACAGTGTTATTTAATTTCTCCGCGAATTAGGTCGCGCAACTTCGTGTGCTCGGTATTCCCGTTCACCCCAAATCCATCATCAGCAGAGAAGTGGAAAGGGTGGCGAACCTGCCCTTCAAAATCCAGGGCAAAGTCCTCAGAGAAATGAGGGGGGGGTCAGGGTCGACCAGCCATCGATCAATCACTTTCTTTTTTATCTTCCCGTCGTGTTCAATCCCGCCAAACATGCTCCCTTTGGAGAGTTGAAAAATTGAAGGGTTGGAAAATGTAAAAGTGTAAGAATTAACCAGCAATTATAATTCCCGGGCAGTTTTCTAGCGCGTCGTAGAATTTTCCAGGTTTTTCATTGGAATAGTATGAATTCTGAAGAAAATTTCTTCATTTGCAAAAAGCTAAAATATAGCAGTTCCCATAATTAATAATCAACTTTTTTACTTACCTTCCTTTCACGCCCACGCATTCGAGATGAACTGCAATACTTCATTACTTTTTATAACAGCAGTCACAGTACGAAAGTACAGAAACAGGAAGGAATTGTCGAACTTTATGAATATACACGCAGTCGAGTAAACATCGTGCACGGGAAGAACATAAAGTTTACTGATACGCGTAGACGCTCTCGCGCCATTTCAGCAACGAAATCTGGCATTTTACGAGCTCGCTGTTCCAGTCTAGGCGTAGCATGGAGATAATTCATGAACGTGCTGCGTGCATAAGCGCGAGCAATGTACGATCGCGTTTCCTTATGCTATCAGGCGAAACAAACCCACGCAGAATTCTCTTGGGAATGGTGGATAAACTTTAAAGTATTCTGTAACCGTCCAGAATGCAACGCACGTTGAACTATAAACTTAAATTGACTTCCGTGGCTCCTCGTAGACGTAGAGCATGCAAAGATGCTGACCTTTGCGTTTGCTACTGTCTCCTAGACCGCCGTATTGAACCGAGGATTTTTTATTTTATTTATTTTCTCGGATGTCACACTTGCAATTTTTCGTAATTCGTAATTTTAGAGAAAAATGTTTTTAGAGAAAAGTATATGTGAAAATCATACACAATTTTTTTATACTGAAAGATACATCCTTTAACTATAGTATTCTAAATTTTCATGAGATATTATTATTAACTAAAGGAGATATCGGCTTGGATGTGAGTCTTGTTTTTTTTTATGCATTAGCTGGTGCATCTGAAAGCAAAAATTCAAATAGATTTTCAAAATATATAACTTCCAGAAGTACCTGACTTTCTCGTATTTTTAAATTTTACTTTCAATTTTGCAATAATGGAAATACTTGCAAAACCTTCTTGAAAAAGAAGAATTTTCCTCCGAAATACCATATTTCAACTTCAAACGGTCGCCCTTTTTTACCAAAATACAATATTAGAATTCGAAGACCGTCTTATACTTCTGAAAGTTATTACTTTTTAAAATCTATTTGAATTTTTCTGTCAGATGCATTGTTTGGCCCACCAGTTAATGTTTAACAAAAAAACACGACTCATATCCAAGCCTGTATATCTCCTTCAGTTAATAACAATATCTCATGAAAATTTAGAATAATATAGTTAAAATCTTTTATTAGAAAAACATTCTGTATCATTTTTACCTATACTTTTCCCAAAAAAAAATTCTGAACTTGTACGCTTTTTCCGGACCTCTAGGTGGATGTAAGCCCCTTAAGTCTCAAAATCCAAGTACTCAAACGTTGCAACGGGGACAATGAATCGTGACCGAATATACAAAAATGTTCCATGAAACGCAACACAGTCAGCTTTCATAAACCTCGCTTCCCCAGTTGCAACCGCAAAGCCAGGTAATTAAAGGACGCGGAGAAACCGCTTGGATTAGCGATATGAGAAGAGGAGAAACGGGGGGGATATATAGGCATGGTTGTTGGGAATAATCCCCGCGTTCTTTCCTCTCATGAATTTTCC
The DNA here is from genome assembly GCA_947577245.1 of Andrena bucephala. Taxonomy (NCBI): domain Eukaryota; kingdom Metazoa; phylum Arthropoda; class Insecta; order Hymenoptera; family Andrenidae; genus Andrena; species Andrena bucephala. Next base: position 4,698,693 of record OX387718.1, on the reverse strand, counting down.
TCGGTTCTCCCCTATTTTTCCTCGAGTCAGTTCCGTCTGTAAATATCGAGAGACCACAGCAGAATTGCCTATCAACGATCTGATCTGGGAAGTCCCGCGTCTCCTCGCTCCCGAGTGTCAAACGGAGACGGCGCGCGTATCGATTCACTAGGGACGTTAAAGCCACGCTCCCACTTGAGAGAAATCTCACCCCACACCCTCGTAGCCTCGCTATTTATCTCCAAACCGTGGAATAGAGAGAGACTTAATCCAACTTGTTCTTCATTAATGCTAAGATAATAATATATCGAATAATATAATATATCGAAGTTGAATAATTTTTACACGACTGACCCAAGCAATATTCATCTTGGAACACCCGTGTGGGTGAGTCTTAAATAATATTCTCATTAGAATTTGTAATCGGCGGAAAAAAACGAACCTCAGGTATTGGGATTCGAACCCGCGATCTTCAGATTCGTTGCGCAATGATCAGCCGCCTTAGTGACCACGACCAACGCCGACTCTCCGAGGTCCCTTCTACTCCGTCGCTACATAACTCACAACACTGTCGGGGCGCCACCTATGTGCCATAGGCCGATCCTTAATGCCACAACAACTCTTACAAATCTCGTCAAAATTTATGAGAACCTCGAGAGCTTCTGACTGAATCGACGCCTTTGGATGTTGTTTCATTGAACGTGTCGAATGGAAGGAGAGCTGAAAAGACGGGAATGTAGGTCATTACCCACTTATTTTACGAGCGGGCGAAGGTTATAGCCGGATGTATGAGCGGGGAGAAAAAAAAAAGAAGAGAAGTCCTTCGATGCGTACGCCGCACAGTAGCGCAGCTTCCTTTTATTTTCTTCAATACTTTCTTGGGATAATAGATTCTCGCTATTCACGAAAGTCTGGTGCCTCGTTTTCAACGAGGAAGTGTTACGCGATAGTTAACATTCTCGTAATGTTGCTCGTCCAACGAGGAGCGACAAGTAAAAAGTGTGATAATTAACCCTCCAGTGCATGCTGATGCAAATTCCTGCCTTTTTATTTTCCTCCTCGTTTAACCCGTGGCAGAGCTGGCGCCATATTTCAAAACACTACTGGTCGCCGTTGGTCTCTGATACACCTTTTTTTACAAAAGCTTCAGAAATATACATTGTACGTGTTGCAAAAGATATTCACGGCTGTGGGGATATTAATGAGATACTTTATATTCTCTGCTGCAAAATTACTTGTGGAGCATACTTGACAACGTTGATCCAAGTTCATTAATAAACTGAGCTGCTGCAAAGGCGCCGGAAATCTGGTGCCAGCTGTGCAGGGTTAAACTGAGTTAACACTGGTTTCATTTATTTTCGAAGACAATTCTGTTTGGATAATTATTTAGAAGGTAACAAACCATTCGGGTAGAGTACAGTATTTTTCGTTGCTGAAAATAATAATAAAAGATAGGAAAGGTCAAGGGTTTCCTCTTGATGAGGAACCACGAAATTCTTTTATTATTTAACAATGTTTCTTGGTATTTTCTTTCATACAAAATTCAGGCTGAATTTATGATTAATTTATTCGTTGAAAGGAAATCTTCCTGCACTGCAGAGCCAGAGAAAAAGAAACGAACAATTTCCATTTGTGAACGATCCAGCAGAGTTTGCTCGGCGATAATGCACCTTTCCATCCATGGTTCACGCAGAAGCTACGGTTGCAATGTAACACGTACTCTTTGGTATAATTACAGAGAGGCGGGAAAGATTCTATTTACCATCTCTAAACCGTGATACTAGAACGGAAGCCCAATAGAAGATACCTAGAACGCGTCGACGAATTAATCGGTGTCTGTGTTTGTACATACAAAGATAAGGATTGCATCGATGCGTCGAAAGGAACGCTTGCGTTAGAAAAATAAACGTTTGTCACGGTTCCTGGCTACCAGTAATTGAATCATCGATTTCGCCGCTCGAATCGCCTCTGAAATCCGACTGCTTCGTGAATTTATTAGTTCCTGGTTCCTGAAAGGGGCCTCGTTTTGGGATCGATTAACCGTGTCGATGTGAATCAATTCTTTGTGAAATTATGATAATTTTGTACAGTGAAGTTTGTGGTGGGAATTTTTTAAGGAGCTTGGAATTCTGTTTGTAATTTGAGAACTTCACCGGAGTTGAAGAGAGAATCCACTGGGAAGTTTAAGACTAAAAAAAATCCACTGTCTGCTTTCCAGCTTTCTCTAATTTCCAGCTTAATTGTATCAATTAAGCACCAGCAGAAAAACGAGTTCCCTAAGGACCCAATTTCTCGTAACATTCTTCTCTCTCGTTTTGCAATTTAGGTTTGGCCATTTATTTACACAGAATTAAGAGCCACCCTGTGCTCGATCCAATCCTATGAGAGATAAAAGGACAACTTGTATACAGATACAATCGGTTTGGTTACCACGAATATAATTCCCTTTCGAAACGTCGCGGCTTCCATTTTATATCGACATCGAATCGGCTATCGATATGTCCCAGTGTTATCGTCGCGGACAATTCGGATGCAACGGACAGGATTAATCGGAAATTCGAGCGGGGTAACCGATGACGTTTTGCTAGATCAGTGACACCGTCCGGTCGAATGAAAGGCCAGCAAGTTGTTCCTCTTTCATCCGTCATAATCGAGGGGATGATTTATTAACTCACCTACACCAAAAAAAGAAACAAACAAGTATCAGAATTCAACGCTCAAGGTTTCAGATTTCTGGTTTGGAATCTGAAAACGATGAAACATTGAACCACAGAAATTCGTAATAAGCTTTAAGAAGGGAATGCTATTTTATGGGATGAAAACATAGCAAAATTTAGGATTTTTTTTCTCAAGAAACTAGCATTTCGATGAATCTGAAATTTGGACTATGCTTTTATGCATTCTTGATGAAGTTGTAGTTTTTTTTATATTCATTTTTAATAATAAATGTAGGAGTTATGTATTACGCAGCGCAAAACTCGTCGTCCGCTGGTGTGCATGATATTTACCTCCCATGTAATCTGAAACAGAAAAATGAAACGGCGTTTTACGTTGCACATATGTAGCTTCAATTTGATGAACCAGAATACCGCCATACTTCTTTTGTTACATAAGAAAATTGGCGCAAAATTGGATTGCAAAAATTAAACGTTCCGACCTTTCAGTTTGAAAACTCTCCACACTGCTGAATAATTTTTTTTGTTTTTCGCTGGTTCATCAATTTCAAGCTACATATGTATAAAATAAAACGCCGTTTCATTTTTCTGTTTCAGATTACCTGGTAGATAAATATCATGCACACCAACGGCCGGCGAATTTCGCACGGCGTGATGGTCTATCATGCATAACTGCAATATTCATGGTTAAAAATTGATAAAAAAAAAACTGCAACTTCCTCAAGGATGCATCAAAACATGTTCCAAATTTCAGATGAATCGAAACGCTGGTTTCTTTTTAAAAAAATCCCAAATTTTGCTATGTTTTTACTCCAAAGTATACCGGTTTGAACCCTCGGAAAATGTGTACATTTGTGGATTTTTTTACAAGTCAACGGTTTGATGCAGATTTCCCGTTTTTTTACTATCTTCACATAGTATTATGAACTACTTAAAAAAAAAGTTTCGGTTAAAAAACTATAGTTTTTCGGAAGTTATAGATACATATTCGGAAGTCTCCCGATTTTAGACGGCTAAACGGTGGGCCTGAAATAAGCTGTATGTCGTATCTGAAATCAAAAACAATAAAATCTTCTTGTAAAGTATGTTAATAGCTATCGTCCAACGGGGCCGATTTTTAAAATTTGGAAAAATAAAGAAATGGTGGGAGATCAAAAGTAAAGTTACATTTTTCTAAGAAAAACGTCCATCATTTTTCTTTATAAATAATAAACGGGAAATCGGAATAAAAAAATCCCTCGTAGGATGATGTGTAATCTTATTACGATTCTGCATGCAAAATTGGAAGTGAATTGGTTGAACGTACCCCGAGTTTTTAGGCCCACCGTTTATCCGTCTAAAATCGGGAGACTTCCGGATATGTATCCATAACTTCCGAAAAACAATAGTTTTTTAACTGAAACTTTTTTTTTAAGTAGTTCATAATAATATGTGAAGATAGTAAAAAAACGGGAAATCTCCATCGAACCGTTGACTTGTAAAAAAATCCACAAAATGTACACATTTTCCGAGGGTTCAAACCGGTATTCCCTTATCATCCCCTATTCTCCTGTAATTCAACGCGTCAAGCTATACTTACTTCTCAAGTAGAAAGAGTCAAGGATTCCCCCAAATAGAAAAAAGTCTCTCCCAACATTATATTCTTTACGTGCTTGCACTATCAATTTAAAAGAAAAGCCCGTCGTTAATCGATCAACGACACTGGCCGTCGTCGATCCGTCGCTCATTTGTCATATAAATCGGACAAGGGGTAGGAAAAATTGCGGCCACTTCCATTCGAGCGAGCCGAGCCTGCCACTGACACTCGAAAATTACCTGTCCTCTCGATGATTTTTTTTTTCTCTCCACTGTCGAAAAAAAAAAGAGACAACAGAAACGGTCGCTACTTTTGGAATATTCACATTGGAGCCTATCGACCAGCTAAACTATCTGTGGCGGCAATTACGTCGCATTGGGGGTTGTGTACACCACATTTGTTTCTCTCTTGTTCGTTAAGCAACACGTAACACGCACCCTGGCCACCCTCCACATCGCGTCACTTACAAAAACGACGGTCAACACGCACGTACACGCACACACTCGATCTCTCACGCTGTCTCGCCGTTGTTCGCCGACGAATGTTATGTACAGTCCTTGATAATTATTGCTATGGTACATTTATACAGTCTAGACGCGTACAATAGGCCGTACGAATGAAAAGTAAAGCGTTCGCGAGTCATCTAAAAAAAAAAAAATCGACTCTCTAACGACAGGGAGATGGGTGCTGGTTGCTGCCACCCCGGCGTGGAAAGCGAAGTGAAAGCTTCCCTTTCCACTGCGATCCGACCTCCTGCACGGGGCGCAGTTTTCCACCTTTCGCCACGCAGCTCGTTCTTGCTTCGGGGAAATGGCTTTTCTGGCAAGCTTGTCTGTCCAACACCGAAACTCAGTTTATTTACCATTTCTGTGGACTGATTGAAAGGTCTCGCTAATCCTTCGAGGATTTTTTTAATCGCGATAAAATAGAAGTTTTAACGATCTCCTTTTTCATGGAGCAGTGTGATGGGGGGAGCAGTGTGCAGGTATCAGTGTTAGGGTGCTCAAACTGTACACGTGACTCAAAGGACAATGGAAAAATGACGTCCCTGCTTTGGTAAAGGTTGATCAAAGCAAACGTGAAAGCAGCTCCGTGGCTCGAGGGGTAACTTTGCCTCGGTATTTCTCGGTTCGTACGAACGCAGCACGACACTCTTCTCTCGTAACAATTTCATTGTTAATAAGTATTGTATTACAGATAGTACAGCTTTGTTGTTGTCTAATTACACCTAGGTAGCACTGCTTGCCTTTATCCTACGTTTATGGTTGACAACGTATTTACAAAGTCAACGCGCATCTCGAGGACACTGAGCGTTCGTTCGTCGCGCTGCCACTTTTCTATCTCATTTGCAATCTCACACACTTTATCGAACGTTGGAATTTTCTAATTGGCTCCCATCAACGCTCGATGGGAAAACTGCAGTAACAGAGGTGCAACTCCATTTTTTAGAGTTTCTCAACGTTGTCGCAACGTTGCAGCAATATTCCTATGTCCGCCTCCTGCAACGATTCGGGCAGTGGGTCCGAAAATATAAATAATATTTTAGGTTAAGCAACGGTGCGCAACATTGCAGGGTCATTGCAGCAACATTGCAGAAAGTTGCCGCAACATTGTGGTAACGTTGCCGTAACGTTGCAGCAAAGTTGCAGGATCGTTGCAGTGCAATATTGCAACGCAACATTGATGCAACTATGCAGCAATAATTCTATGTCCGCCCCGTGCAATGTTGCACGGCAACGTCGCAGCAACGTTACATCGACATTGCGCTGCAACCAGGTTACTGCAACCATCCTGCAACGTTGCCGCAACGAAGTGTGCTGTATGGGTTGGTGAAAATGGAACTGCACCCCTCCTGCTGCAAGGTCTTCAATTCCACGATTCTTCCACAAAAATTCAATTGTTAAAAAATTTTCTTACACTTCTAGCAGGTAAACAATTTCTTTGGCAATCGACACTTCGAGTTTGCTCTCGATCTGAAATATTCAAGTTTCCCTTGATGGCGACTACCCCCCCCCCTGTTCATTTTCAAACATCACCACAGACAAAATGAAATAAAACGAAAGGCACTGAAGTGCGTTACTTTTGTGGCAAGGTAGCTATTTAGCAACTGATCGTTGCCTTCGAAAATAGAGCAAACAATGGCAGCCAGAAGCGCGGGTGGCGGACGAACAACGCCCAATGTCTTCCTCTAACCTCCTTTCTCGCGGTGCGAGTGGTTTAAGGAGGCACGCGTGATTTCTGGCACGTGATTCTTTGTCGAAATTCGCAATTTCGCTGCGCACCGGCGAAAGACACAGAAAGAATACTTGTCATCCCACCCCCGTTCCCGTCTGTCGACGGCCGTCACCGTCAGTCGTCACGCCGAGAGGCGAAATTTCATTATCAATTCATTTCGTCAGCGAGTTCGTTCGCCAGCTCGCTAGCTTCCGCTCGCACACAGAATTCTTCGAATCGCTGCCGACTCGCGGAACACATTGGGTGAAATTTCCTTTCTGCCGGTCATTATGAATATTTAAATCCCGGATCACGTGGATATTTCTTGAGGCTATATTCCGTTCACTCTACTGCGACACGACACATTGATTCAAACAGCGGTGGAATGGGACGATGAATATTCAATCTAGATTGCAACTTTGCAAAAACGATCGAGAAAATTCTGTACTTTAGGGATGTTAGTTTTGTGAGATTCTGTCAGGCGAGAATGTCTAATAATAAAATTACAAATGCCTTTCACTTTTACAGAATTATCCACAGAAGCGAACCTTCAGTTAAGGGGAGGTTCCGGTCGAAACACCGATTTTTTTATATTTCATTTTTCGAATGTTCAAGCTTTTAGGAATAAGTGTTTAAAAGGAATTTTTTGAATTTGTAAAATTCCCGAAGTTATAGGCATTGAAACTTTAAACACGTTTTTCTCTAAATCGGTGGAACTTGTATCTCCAAAAGTTATTATCCGATTCGACTGAAACTTTTTTATTTTGAAGAATATACTTCTGGCTCGTGGACAGACCAGTAAAATTGGAAAATAAAAATAAAAATTGTCATTTTTAAAGGCATTGAAAGGGCGAAAAATATAGAGAAAAAATTATTTCAAACTTAACGTGTCGTTATTTTCTAAAAAAAAATGTAATTTTTTAAATTTTTTCTGATCAGTCCGCAAACGGATTTCGTGCCCTTTAATAATCTGGCATTATTTTTTACTTCTGATCAATGGTTTACGTACTACAGGTTCCACCGATTTGGATGAATTTTTTGACGCCTCGAATTTAACTCCCCACTGCCTACAATGATTATTTATGAAACAAAAAATATATTTCTATAGTTTAAGACGTCCTTAATTCAATGCAAAAAATCCCATTAAATTATATGTAGTAGTTTTCCTTTAATTAATTCCTAAAGATCACCTATTTTTATAGTCTCTGAACCGGAACAGCCATTTAAAGAGACACTGACCCCTTTAAATCTTCAATAAAAATTCAAATTCCCTGATGAATTAACACCCATTGATATTTTAATTCAAACTCCCCTCCCCTAATCGAATACCGGAAAATTAATTTACAACAGAATTCCCTTCCGGAAAAGCAATTTTCACTCCACCGGCTGACATGTCACTCCTCAAAGTCCTGCTTCCACTTCCCGAACGATTTTTTTCTCTCCGTGAAGTCCCCTGAGGTCACAGAAGTTCGCCGCTTTTGCACTTTAATTAAAAACCAAAGGTATTCCATCCAATGTTCCCGGCATTGATTCGAGCAATTAGTGGGATGGACGCTCGGCAGGATTTTTGTGCACTGGTCTCCGTTTGGCCGACTCGGCGATTCGGAATTCCGCTGTTCGAGCCGGAGCTGGCTGGTCGAGGAAGTCGACCGTGGCGAGGAAGTCGATCCACGGGCAGGATGTTGCCGTAAATGGTTCAACTCGATTCGAGAAATGCATAAAATCAATCTCAAACACCCGCTCCGTGACATTCTGTGTCAAACGGCAATGCTCGTGGGGCACGGCCTCCACTTCCGTTCGGATTAATTAACGCGCCTTTAATAAATCATCGAAGCGGAACGCCTGCTTCGACGTAATCGATTCCATCGGGTTAGGATAACGCGGAAGCCTGTGGTTCGTTGAATGCGCGGCTTAGAACGGTAGCAAGTGTACACGTGCATGTGAAACGAAACTTTTTACACGGATGTCCGTGAAGGGGCGCGTGAAGCAGTTGGAACAGAATTGCAGCTAATATGCGCCATGGTAATTTAGTCCACTGGGAGGCAAGTGGAAGTAGAATGGTGGGGGAGTAGGTAAAAGATTTTATGTTTTGGAAATATTAGGTTGGTGCATGTGAAATTGCCGATCGCAGATAGCGTAAAAGTTTATTTGTTTATAGAGGGAATTTTTTTGAATTTTTAAAAAAATGCAAAAAATTGTTAAGAGGGAAAAAATATTTCAACCTAATAGTAAGGGGGATTTTTTAATATTTGAGTTTAACGTTTTTTATTTCACGATAGTGGAAAGGGGACAAGAAGTGAATTATTTTGAAAGAAAAATGTTTTGGAGGTTAATCAGTGTAAATTATGAAGAAATTGTGAGGCTCGTTGACTGTAAAGTATTGATGAATTGATTTGTTAAAATGGAAAAGAAAAATCACATCGATCATCGTGATGAGATATATGAAATTATTTGGAAATAAAAGAGGTCGAAGAAGGAAGTGTTAGGTCTGAATCTTTCAATTTTACTGGGAGAACAGTTTCTCAGCTTGGGTTTATAAAACTTCCGCACTTAGATATCGCCACAAGTATTTAAGTACCTATATCGTGGCACATGTTCCCAAAGCTGATTGAAAGCATAACGTGAAATTTGTACAGATTTTTCTTTAAAGCACGTTTTCAATCTCCATTCATCGTTCTCGGGTAAAGCAAAGATTAATCCCACTTCTGTGTCATTTTTTAAAATGTCCCGTGATGCAAAATCAGCTCCATTTATTCGGGCCACCCACGTCTTCTGCTCATCTGAAAGCATATTGCCATAGAATTCTGTTACAACATACACAAGGTTCTTAATTTTGGATCAGCTGTTTTATCTGGGTCGACAGATTTGAAAGCTTTCAAGAGCTCCACTCAGTCGGCCATTTTGCTGATTGTCCCGTGACAAAATGGCGAATAGAACTCATAACCTCAAAAATTCCCATTTACACGTATTTCTTAATTTCATTACATTTTTGGTGTCCATTCAGATGGATAAATAAAGCAAGTTACTCGAATTATGTTGTTAACACGTAAATTCAATACCAACAGTCCCTAGCAAAAATTACGTTCCTCCACTCGTCGAATTAACTCGGCTGCGAAGGGATTCAGATTTCAGGAAAAACGTGATTTTGGTCAAAGTTTTCGCCTCTCTGCTGCTCGGCGCTTAATTAAACGGTGGATCGAATTTCCCCCTCGGGGGCGAGCCAATTAAAGAAATCAACGAGCCGATTATTAATTTTCCTCGAGTGAAAGGGTTAATCTCCGGGCGAGCCGTGTAACTTTGGGTTAATCGAGGGCGCCTCTAATTTTCGAATAAAGGGCTCGGTAATTTTGCGAATGAAAAGAAAAGAGAAAAATGATTTCCCGCGGATTATTCTTCACCCCTTCGCTGTAAAAATTTCACGGTACCAGCAACTCTGTAATCCCTTTCAGATTCTGAAACTCGCGAGGCGCTGGATCCGTTTTAACGAATCATTTCCCATGATTCTCCACGGAGGGCCTCTTAATCGATGCACACGTGCACAAGCAACTCTGAAACTTCTTTTTTCAACATGCTCCTCAACTTCCACGTTATCTCTCTCCCCACGTCGTTCCGCAGTAGTTGCAGAAGACTTTCCCGGCAAAATGCAAACTTATACAGTCAGCTGTTGCGTTCCATCAACGACACGAGCATCGTTGGTCTATCAATCCGCTTCATCCGCAGCCCGAAATTGCTCAGCTAGTTCGTCCGCCTGCTTCGGCGAGCGAAGAGGGGGGAGTCGGCACACAATTTTCCGTGCGTCGTTCTCTGACCGGAAAGGGGACCGAAGTCTCATTGACTATCTGCGACGCAGCAGATTGCTTCACTCCCGTCTTTTTCGCCAGAGTTTCGTTATAAGCGCGGCGACCGAGCTAGCCAATGAGCAATTAAGCGGGGAAGCAAGAGGAAACGTATCTTTCCGCCGCGAGCAATTGCACAATCGTTTGGCCGATGGATCGATACCAATTCCTTCCGCGTGGACCTCGCGTGACAGCGCACGGTGCGGCTGTTCACGGGGGTTTCTCTCGCTAGACGAACTGCGACGGTGTCTTCCAGCAGCTGGCGCAGCAGGGCAGAGCGCTCTTCAATGTGTCCTTGAAGGCCTCGCGGAAATCGCGGTTGAAGTACGCGTAGATCAAAGGGTTTAGGGCGCTGTTGAAGTAGCCTATCCAGAAGAGAACGGACACCACAGTGTCTGGACAGTAGCAGGCCTCGCCGCAGAGGGACGTCGTTAGATACCTGGAAAAGAAAGGCAAACGAGACGGTTCAGCAGGAATTCTTGGCTTGGTTCGGCTGGCGAGGTTTTGTTAAATTACACTGGGCTTTGGTTTGGTTTTTAATATTCTAACGTCGTCAACTGTCGCGAGGCTATTTCTAGCCCCGTATTTTTTGTTTGTTTTGGTTTGCGGTAAGCGTGGCTCGGTTGGCGCAGCCTTGAACGCGCCTTACATGGGCTTTGCCACATTGGGGCAACTCGGGCGGGCTCGCCAGGATTCGGCCGTCTACGGTGGAACTGAGGAGGGGAGGGGAGAGCGCTGGGCGAGCGTGAGGCAAGCTCCAGAAGCATTATTACTTTGTTACAGTCAAAGTCTCCACGACACATGGCAGAATTGTATTTAACGAAGTCGCCACGACGCGTGGCATAACTGTATTCAATCGTATTAAAATAAACTGTATTTGAACGGATAAAATTTGCCTATCAATCAATCGCACAAAATTAATTTGCCGTGCGATCGCGTATCTAACACGCGACATCAACTATCAGCATTTATCGACATTTACGACCGCATGCTTTAGCCTACAGAGTTTGATTTTGTTTGAGGTAACTTCACCTCTGAGTACACTTTTCCCTGGTAGGCGGGCAAACGAGTATAAGATAAAATTTACCTCAAGCTTAAACAGTTCCTTTTTTGTTCTTTTTTTGTGAATTGAAGTTAGGGTTTATACAAAAACCGACTTTTGAAAAAAAAGTTTCGAATTCCACTATTCCGAAAAAGAACGGTTAAAGCGGTTTTCGAATTTTCACAAAAAAATTATAATTAAAATAGTAAATAAATATTTGTACTTATTTTTAAAAAATTCAGTTTTCTTTATATTATGAAATTACAAAAATATACTCTATCTATACAAAACCAAATAAATAAATAAAAAACTAAAATGACTAAAATCCGTACAAAATATAAATCTTCTAAAAGGTGGTGCCAAATTATAAATCTTTGTTCCATTTAGTATTTTTTTTTTCTGAAAATGGGAACTCATGAAGATTAGTTTTATAGTAAACTGTTACCTACAGTTTTTAATTAAATAATTAATTCCTTTCTGGCATATTAATTCTAGTATATGAAACCGGTTTTTTAAATTGAAAAACCGGTTTTCGAATTTTATAGATTTATAAATAAAAACCGGTTTTTAAAAACCGACTAACCCTAATTGATGTTAAAAATAAATGTTTCTTTTAACCCTTCATGGCCACACTTCTGTAAAATTCCACGGTGGTCACACTGGGTCCAATGAACCCGGCCGATTTTTAAACAGTTCCCGTACGAACTGTATCAGTCCAATTGAGTCCCAAAAATTATAATACACACTTTGAACATTGCAGAATATGGAATAGTGGCGTTTTAGGAAGAAATGAAATGCCAACATGTACCAAAAATCGGAAAGGGAAGCCAAGAACTTACCGGTATCAAGCTCAAAAGTTAAAAAGCGGGTCTATTGGACCCAGTGTGACCATGAAGGGTTAGCATATATCAGGTCCAAAATTTAAAACCTGATCTTACATGGCACTTTAAATATTCTAAGTGTCTTCCTGTAAAACTAATAATTCTCACTTACACTCGTTTGTCCGCCCACCGGAGATTTATTTGTAGGGAAATGAGAGTATGTGTGTTGCGAGGACTAAATGGTCGAGTGTATAGTATGGGATCAGGAAGCCCATAAGAAGGAGCACGGAATAAGAGACTTCAGATGGTCGGTTTTGGTGGAGTTGGTTAGGTGGCTGACTAGTACGCCGAGGATCCGCAAGATCGCGTGTTCGAGTCCCGTCGCCCGAGGTCGGTTTTTTCCGCGGCTCCCGCACAGGAATTACATAACCTATTCCTACAATACAAATTTGGAAATCAGCGTTTCAGAGTCAGAAAAGAAAAGCACTTCCTTTATTCTTCGAATTGCTGAGTACAGTACTTAATATAGTGACTGTGTGTAGTCAAATGAATTGTAAGTATGAAGAAATAATAGCACTGGAAAATATTTATTGCATCACGTAGAGTTGGTATTCGACTTATTTTAACCAAGATATTAAACCCGATTAGGTGAACGATTCTTCTGAACCGTGGCGCAGCTACAATTCCTCTCTAGCCTCTAGCCACTGACATTAAACATAAACGAGACTTCGAATGATTTGCAAGCCCACTGTGACGAGCATTATCGCACAGTCGCGGACATACGCGAGCGCAACCAACGTCTGTCACAAATAACTGGTGCATGGCTCGATTAGCTTTCGCCAGAACTGTTTCGAAACGTCGCGACCGTAATAAACAACGTGCAACGGTGGAAAACGTGAATATTAGTCGACGTAAATATTCGCTAATGCATCGCCTGGAAATATTAATATTGCATTACTCGAAATGAGGAGTCGAGCGCAAGGAATATTTAAGCGAAGCTCTGTGCAACATCTTTTGTATAACAATAATGCCAAGTTGATTATTTTTGGCATTTGATGTTGGATTTTGATGAAATTGGGATATAATATAGTCCACGTGAAATTAAGGGTGGTTTAAGTCATCATCTTGCTTGGTTCGAATTTGTTTAAAAAGTACAGGCCGTCGAATTTTGTGACTTCTGGATCTTCTCGAGAAGTCTTTAACGCCTTGTATTTTATAAACAAATTCAGAACCAGCAAAACGATGACTTAAACCCTCCTTGCATTCATCTGGATTATATTATACTGCAAGTTCATCAAAATGCTGAACATGAGGTGCAAAGAGTGATCGCTTTGACTCGAAACGGCCCATAAACCTTTCCTTCATAAAACCCGCCTCCGATATTTAATGGCTGACTGGGGCAGCTTTATTTCTTTATAAAATTCCCCTTCAATGTCGAATGACTCGCTGAGGCAGCTGTTAAACTGCAAAGTATCCATAAATAAAATTTGCGAAATCAACACTTTATTTCTCCATAAATCCAAATAAATGGTCCAACTTCTTCTGAGGCTCGTTAAAGCATACAATCGAGTCCCAGTTGACGATTTATTTGCTAGGCCCAGACGATTCCCTTCGCGGAGAATTAAGGGCAGAAGACCTTATAAATCGAATGAAAAATAGAAACAAAATTTTTTCCATAAACCGCTTCTATAACGTTGCAAAAATATATTCTAAAAATTATAAGCCGAAATTCTATGCTTTTCCCGAAACCACGTTTTCAAAATTGGCGCCGGGGATAACTCAAAAACTATTTGACCAATCAACTTCAAATTTTACACACATTTAGTTTATAATATTCCTCAGAATATAAACCTCAAGATTTAACCAAATTATTAATTTTAACCACTGTTTTTAAACAAATAACCCGCGAATTTTTGGCGACAATCACACCTAATTGTTTGAATTTCCGCCATTTTTAAAATATCCAATTTTTTACACCATTTGTATTTCACATTCTTACAATTGGCACATAAATTGAAGAAAAAAAAAATTATTGGTCTGTTTCACATAACTACCAGAGGCGCTACAACCGGCGCCGTTTTGCATCCCGAAAAAAAACCTATTTCAGACACTGCTCTATTTCTTTTGCATTTAATATAATTTCACTGTTATAAAAATTCTTTTTACTTCTTATAATGTTGAATAAACTACCCTTAAAGTTCCAAAAATATTAGCGCATTGGTATCTTTGCAAAAAATTCCTAAAAATTGATACAAAAATGAATCTCATCAACGAACCAAGAACCCGCCAAGCCCTTGGAATGTGTCATTCCTACATCGACGTACATACATACACATAATATCTCCGGCTCCCAAACTGGCAGGATTCACCCCGTCACCCTCTCCCGTGGGCATCACCATTAAACGCCAGGAAATGTGCCCCAAATTGTCATCGATCAAAGTCCAAAACGTCAGCCAGCCAGGAATCGTTCCACCCGCGCAAAACACACCAGACGACAAACTTTTTAACTCGAGGTCATCCAACCCCTAACTTCGCGAGCACCATACGAGAAATTCGCGGGAGTCAACGGCCGATGTCCCTCAATAACAGACCTCCTCATTCAACCAACAGGAAATCATCTATTCCAACTCCAGCCAACTATCGATTTCCTCCCTCGCCACTAATTTGCCACCGAAGACGCGTTTCTCCACGGCGAAAAGTTAACCGAAATTCTAGTCCAACTCCGCTGAACATCACACGAGGTATTAAACATAGCGGGTCGAAGTAGAAACCAGCGAACTTTGAGACGCAAATTCGTTGTCGGTACAGTTAGGTATCCAAGATGACGAAGCGGATGGAAACGCGAACGAGCGCCGGGGAACTTCGATATTAAGCATATTGGGTCGGTTTCTATCCAGCCGCGGCTCGGGTCCTTGTTAGAAGTTGATACTCGCCGACTTCTGCCCTTATTATTCCAACAATAAGGAGGGAAAGCCGTTACTCGGGTATCGTGTCGCTTAATCAAGCAAATAGTCAGACCGCTGCGCTGAACTCGTGGCAAACTCTGCTCGGGGACCCCTCAGCTTTGCATTAATAAAACATGTGGCTGGCTCAGCTTTCGCGAGTGTTCGCCGACTCTGTAAACTTGGCGTCGATGCCACGAAAGCCCCTCTAAACAGCTCGCCGCGCGTGCACGCGCAATAATCGAGGGTCTGGTTTTCCCGGCAACTTGATGCCACCCAGGTTCTAAGCGGGAAGCCCCGTGCAACGCGAGAGAGAAAATTGTCAGATATAAAGGGGATGATTGTGAGAGAAATGGTGGAAATTTCGTGCCATTTTATTTCACGTATTTCCCTTGTAGATTGGTGTTTGTGAAATTAAACTACTAGGGTGGGAGATACTTTCGTGAATATTAAAAGCAGAGGACATATTTCAGATGGCGAAATTAAATGGGAGCTCCAGCGTGTGTACTAGCGTCTATATCTTCGATATTTTTGCGAATTTCGGTCCCAAATATTCAGGAAAAATTCATGACATATCGAACCCTGAAAATATGGGAAAAAATATTTTTCATCTTTTTGGTATATCTCGGTATATGCCGCCCCTTACATGTTTAAAAAATAGTCCTCGAAAATGAAAATTGCAATTTTTTCGCCTTCATAAATAAAAAGTGTTCGAGAAGGACTTGAACTTTTAAAATTTGAAAAATAAAGATGTTTTCTTCCCCAGTTTTCCTGACTTTTTTCGGAAACTGTTCGTCGCACGAGCAAAAGTAATAGGACATAAAAGATGCTCCTTGTCTGGATCTACAACATTTGTTCGACATCTTTTTTTATGTAATCAATAACTTGCAGGATAATTTATAAAATCGACTTTGTGAGCTGTTAATATTCCCAGGGACACCTTTTCCCATTATCTGATCGAGCTCAAATTTTGCACAATTTTTATTTTTATTTGAAACTATTCTGGGGGGTGCCGCGAAGAAAATTCAAAAATAGAAAATAAGAGCCACCCTAGTGTGTACAGTAAAACGTGAATTTTTAATTTTCTTTTAAAATTGTGTGGAAAATGGTTTTGCAATCATTGTTCCATATGAGGACTGGTACTGCGGCTCACTTTATATCCACAACATTATCACAGCATAAATCAATGATTTTTTAAATGCACCTATGTATAGTTCTAATAGATCAGAAATTAAATTTAGGAAACAGTGATGCAGGAGAATGAACCGAAGAGTGTGAATGCTACACGACGGTGCTTTTAGTGGTTTTAGAAATTAAAATTCTGGAAAGGTATGACAATTTTTGCTTACCAGAGGAAAAATGGCAGCCAACAGAGAAGGAATGCGCCCATTATTATTCCGAGCGTCCTCGCGGCTTTATGCTCTGCCCTCCAACTTTTTGTCTGCTGTCGTATCGAAGTACCTGAAAATTGTAAATGAACGTAAACTCTTACAACTGAATCATTCGTAAGGACATTTATAAGAAAAATGTAAATAACGAGCTTAGAAAAATCGTGTGTCAAACAATATTATAATGCTTATTGGTTTTTAAAAAAAACACAGAGTTTGGAAAAAATGTGGGGGTGTCATTAACACTCTACTTTAATGTGTGTAGCAGTCAGGAAATTACCAGTATCATTTTTCTTAAATTAAAGGTGAGGACTCCCATATTCTCAAATTTTTAGAAAATAATAGACACGATAGTAATATTAAAAAAAATCAAGGTATGAAATATTGATAATTCTACGAGAACAACTTTACTTTATCAATATCCTTGCAATAACCATTCCAAAAATCCTGTATTTTGCCCCGATCATTTCCTCCCTTCATTAAATTTAATTACGTGAAACTTCACCGTTCTCCATTATCATTTTCCATTAAACCGAAACAGTTCTTTTTCATTTGGTAATTGTTTGAAGAGTCCAGTTCACCCATAGACAGTTTTTTATCATTGTTATGTTCGATTCTTTTAACGTTTGCGAGTTTATTAATATCGTAAAGTAACGCGATGTGTGCGATTGTGTGCCGAACGTTGACGGACCGCATTAATAATTAATTTCAATTTCAATGCGACGCCCGTGACGCTCGAAGAATAAATAAATTCCTGTTCGTTACGATTCCAGCGTTCTGCATTTTTAAACGTTGTTAATTCACACAGCAAACGTTTCTCGTTTCTTTCACTCGTGATGGAAACCACGGGAATTTTAATAAACCCTCCCGAGTGGGTAATCCAGAAGTACATTCGTAGTCGGTCGCACAATTTTTTCCATCCCCAAATTAGGATTCTTCCCTGAGCCACACAAACTCACCCCCCAGATATAAACAAAATAATAATAAAGTCTCCTAACATAAGTGAGTAGACATACAATCCCTTCACAAAATTATTTCCTGAATTATTTCGAAGTTTGAATTTCGATTTTTAACTTACCCCTTTAAAAATAATGGGATCAAGTTTAAACGATTTTATTCAGCTTCGATGCTCCGTCTGTTTGTTTGTTTGTATTTTTGATTGTATCATTCAAATCTGGCAACTCAAATTTAACAACGCCATCGAAATTGCATTACAGGAAAAGAATTATTTTTAGTTTTTAGTGCATTTTTAATAAAATCGTTTAACATCAAATTTTATTTTATATATTTTTTTATCGTTCAGTCCCGCCAAAAGGTAAACAAAATTCAGGTAAAGTAAATAGTGTATCATTTGATACACAGATGTCATTTTATTAAATCATCAGTCATTAGTTAAAAGAAGCTGACGTATAGTCCCAAATTTAAGAATGAGTAAACAACTGACAAAAACTTTATCGTCAAAAAAATCTGTCGCAATAAATTCGCCCCGGTTACTTTCCAAGATAAATAATTTTCTCCGTCTCATTTACTTCTCACCCGATTTTTAAGATCACATATGCCCTATCTCGGTCATTTATTTTTCAATTAACCTCTGCATAATTACATACCCGACAGAAAATAGTGTCAAGCAGTATGCCCTGCACGTTCCATTTCTTTCACTTATATTGATCGTAAAACCTGGTTCCTCCGCGTCGATGAACGAATCACCGCGAGCAATTTTCCCACGTCCCAGAAGCGCTGAAAGCGGGCCCCGTAATTTTGGCGGCAAATTAACGCAGCGAATAAATAACACTCGTGTCACCCAAAGGCTGCCGCCCAAAGTGATTCCGTAAATAAAGGCGATTTCAATATTCCCCGATCGGCTCTCAATTGCCCAGCTGATCTGAACCGGTCCGGAGTGATCGCCGGGCCGGTTAATCGAGTTCCCCCCCCCCCCCCGAATCTTCGACCAGGACGACGGGGATCGCGCTATGGGGGGGGGGGGCGAGTATCGATTCCCGCCGGCCAAGGAGCCGCTGACCAGCCACGAGAAGGTGGGAAATTCATTTGGACGGGACGATATCCAAGGGTTGTTTAGATAATTCCCGGTGCCAGAGGGAGGGGGGGGGGGAGGGGGGCGGCAGTCGTTGGGGGAACGCTGAAGGGTTCGCGTGCTCGGGGGCAGTCAGGCGGATTCAGGTTGATTGGTCGATGCTCACCGGCTTCTTCGCTTTCGTGCAATCGATGCACTCGTCTATCAAGATGCAAGGAGCGTACGCTATATGCCTGACTCCAGTGTGTACATACGCGAGCAAACGTCCTCCTCGAGATATGGGAGACGGGGACAAATTTCGTGGCGCTGCAGCGAGGCTTCATAATGGCGCTCCGCTTTCCGGGGCTTGGTGGATGCGGGCGGGGGTGGCTCTGAAGTAGCTGGGGGCTAATTACGTTGTTCGTTTAAATGTCTTGTGGCCGCTGCCTGGCAAAATCTTGCTGCACTGTTTAATTGAAAGGGGGGGGGGGGGGGCGAATTGGGCAGGTTAGTATAACAACGCTGCTCGCACCCAAATTGCACAGGTGAATCAGGGGCAGGGATACTTGGAGGTGAATAAAAGATGGTGTTTGAATATAGTGAATTAGGTGAATTTGTTTGGTAGGTAGTTCGTACTGTTTTGAGAATAATTTTGAAAAAGCAGATGAAGTGGATAATAGATGATTTTGCAACATTTTGATGAAAGACTGTAGAGTTAGATATTATTCGCGAGATTATTTCAGGAGACACTTATCCAAATAATGCAGGGTTAGGAAGAGTTCTGGAAACGTGGACCGTGGAACTTTTTTTAAAAATGTTCTCATGAGAACTGATTAAGTAAATGTTCTTGAAAATAAATGTTCTAGTTGGAATGGAACTTCACGATCAAAGGGAAAATGACATCCAAAATGCACCCATTTTTGAAGATATATTTGAATTTATTTTCAAAACTAAGGGTATAGGAGAAAATCTGATCATTCCACGCGATGCAGCAGACATTTTTCCTTCGGAAATCATCAACAAAAGTGGTAAGTCACGTTTTGTTTTCAATACAGAAGCGAAATAGTTTGGCAAAACGCGCGGCGTCGACAATGGTAGTCAGGCGCGTCAAGCGATTGTGTTACGCTGAGCGGCAGTGGATCGCGCGCCGCCGTTGACTACCACTGTCGACGGCGCACGTTTTGCCAAACTATTTCGCTTCTGTATTGAAAACGAAACGTGACTTACCAATTTTGTTGATGCTTTCCGAAGGAAAAACGTCAGCTGCATCGCGTGGAATGTTCAGATTTTCTCCTAGACCCTTAGTTTTGGAAATAAATTGAATAAATACCTTAAAAAATGGGTGCATTTTAGGTATCCTTTTCCTTTTGATCGTTGTTTAAACATATTTAAATGATTATAATGCAATAATAAATTACCGTTTCGACACAAAAGATGTTCAAAGTTAAAAATTTGCAGTTTTTTATCAAAATCAAGTTTCTCAAAAACCGAGGGTGATGGCGACAAACGGTTTGCGGATTCGTGTCCAGTGCGATCAACTCTACAAGATTCACCCAGTGGATATTGCGGAACAGAAAAAAAGTTTCATTTTGTTGGTCTGTGATATCAGTAGTCCCTCCAAAATTATCTTCTGTAAACTCACGCGAAATCCTTTCTCTCAATCACTGAAAATTTACATTACATTTCCAAGTTACCCTCGTAAGCATCCCTCCAAATTAAACCCAGAACAATAGCAGATTCGCCAGCTACTCCAGCCCCAACTCCTCAACTAAAATCGAAAGAAAAATCCCAGCCCACCTTGTCACATTCCCCCCGGGCAGTTAACTATCACCACCTTAAACTCCACCATCCCCAAGTATCAGCAGTCCCTCTAGGACCATTCCCCACGCCATTATCCTCCCGCCGCTCAGTCCAGATGAAAAAGGCTCTCAGTGGTCAGATTTTCAGGCTGCCCCGCTAAACAACCTCTTCGGTGGTGCTGAAAAATTCACTGGCTACGGGGAAACCGGGGCTCGCGTGCCAGTGGAAAAAGGAACGCCCGTCCGTCTTCCAGAACTTGCCAACGGGAAACTTTATGCCACTCCAGTTGGTCCAGAGTGCCTGCAGACCAATAGAGAAGCGACGGGCCGGGCTCGCGAAAAAGCTTTGCTGCACTGCCGCGAGAACTTCGGCGCAAAGCGGATACGGAAGTTTTTCACGGGGATAAGAAGCAGTCCGCGCAAGTTGCCAATGGAGGAGCGTGTAATACTGGAAACGATTGTCCTCCCGAAAGCGCTGAAGAGCGAGGGATTGTCCCGGAGTCTGATCCTCTAAATTGCAGATGATTGATTGCTCCTCTGTCCAGTTTCTGATGATTCTATTGCGCGACGATTGTTACCCGGATTCTTCGTTGGGAGCCCAGTGGAGCACCGTTGTTTCGCAATAAATGGACCCTCGGATGTTCAATCTTCTGAGCGACACTGCAGTCATTAGCACTTAATCTCGTTTCTGGCCGGCCGGACACGTATTTGGGGCTTAATGAGCTGTTTCTCGGTTAATCGTCGTGCCCGGTCTGTCGAAAGGCGACAGGTGAATTGGAATTGGCGGGCATATGCAAAAAACCAGCGCAATCCTGGTGCGTCGCTCGTTCGGAACGAGCAATCGCGTAATGGCGCTGTGCAATCGGCGTTGGGAGACGGCTGGCACCAATTCCTTGGTCGAAACGTGATTGCGGGATTTAAGGTAACGTCGGTGTCCCACTTTCTTGCCACACGCAGCTTCTGCTGGATGGGGATTACGTCTCCCCCGTCCAGATGTGGCACCAGGCGACGCCTAACTGTTCGGTTTCCCCTTATGGAGGTTCGATGCCGGAGAAAAAATTATGA
This sequence comes from Andrena bucephala, assembly GCA_947577245.1. Classification (NCBI taxonomy): domain Eukaryota; kingdom Metazoa; phylum Arthropoda; class Insecta; order Hymenoptera; family Andrenidae; genus Andrena; species Andrena bucephala. Next base: position 4,677,345 of record OX387718.1, on the reverse strand, counting down.
GAAATCTTTGGAAAAGTGTTTTAATCTAATGTTCAAAGTGTGGTCCGCGTTGTGTGAAAATTTTAAGTCGACCGCACGGTTTTTGAAAAAATTTAAATCAAAGTTGCGCTCTTATACACAGGCTGTTATAAAATGTTACACAGAGTCCTTAAAAATAGTGAGAAGGTCCTAAAAAATGTTGCAATGAAAGGCTTAAGTATTCCTATGAAATTCAAAAAAAGAAAATCGGTTACGTACCGTACGGTTTATTAGATAATTGAATAAATAGACAGCAGTGTGCTCGTATTTTTGGAACTGGCTGAAGGAACTGTTTGAAACGTGGCAACGCTGTACGCCGCGTAGTCATCTGTACAATGTATACTTGTACAAAGCATACAGTAAAAATTGGTAAAAACACTACCAAGCTGTAAACATGTATTTGGTAATTTGTTGCGAACCGATACGAACGCGCAAAAGGACGCCAAAATTGTGAGATGGAAAGAGAAAAAAAGATGGACGCAAAGCGACGTTGCCGCATTTCACTCGCATATTTTACGCTACTTTTAATGAAAATATTGTGCTTCTAGCTGCATTAAACATACTTTTTGTTTAATTGAATTCCAAAACAAAATATGTAGTCAACTTTTATTAGGAATAGACATGTAAATAACATTTTTGTCTACATAATTTTTTTTTATCTAAGTATCTTTTTATCTATTTAATTACAAAACAAAAAAATTATTTCTATAGCTTAAGACATCCTTAATACAATGCAAAAAGCCACATTAAATTATATGTAGTAGTTTTCCTTTAATTAATTTCCAAAGATCGCCTATTTTTATTGGATTTTACTTTATATTAATGGACAATGCAGTTCTTTTGAGAAATTTTGCTCCTTAATCTTCTTAGTACACAATATTAGCCACGTTAAAAGGAACCTCATATCTTCTGACCACCAATTCTACTGACAGTATAAATTGAGCCAAGTTATACAGAAACCTAAATACCAACCCTCAAAATGGCAAAGAATTAGTTAGACTCAATAAGGATCCCATAGTTTTGTGATCTTTATTTTGCAAAAAATTACCATCCCATAAAACAACTCTTACATTACTCTTACAGAAACTAATATTAATTACACTACTCACTATTAAATAACCCATTAAAAAAACATTGTAAAACAATATCAAGAAATAAAATATACCCAATGGAAATAAAGCTACTTTCCATTAAAAATTAAAATCTTCAAACTAAATTCACTAAATTTCAGATCATTGAGGGTTGGTAGCTTCCTGCATAACTTGACCCAATTAGAATCCTTCCATTCGAATGTTCAAACTCCCCGATGGGACCAATCGAGGCCTCCAACTCCGAGCTTCAATCAACCCTCGAGAATTCACAGTTCCTGTGAAGAATCCCTATCGTCCGGCACAATTCCCGTCGCGAATTTTTCCCCTTATTCAGACACATCGCTCAGAATTCTTTGATCCAGAGCAGCCAGGGAACTCCCACTCGTAAAAGAATGAGATCTCTTCATTCTCCTCTGGACGGGGAAACGTCATCCCATTATTGCACTCAGCCAGAGATGGTTCATAAAATCCGGGCTAATAAAATGTTTGAGAATTCCGTTTCAAAGCCTCAACGAGGGCTTAATGAAATTCATCCTCGCTCTTTTAAGACCACTTTCACTTAACGGTGAATCGAATAGATCTTCGTCGTCCAAGGGGTCAGGAAGAGATTGCAGCGCTGCAGAGGCAAGCAGTTTGCAGGCCATCCCTTTTCCTTAACCCAGTTGGTTCAGTTACAAATTTTATTAGGAACGAGAATTAATGGCTCCCCTTTCGATCGTACTTTTTGCTAAAGACGTGATTGAAAGGAGGATTGGGAGGAGGTCCTTTCAGCTGTGTCTGCTATCGATTCTGCTGTTCAGAAGGATTGTGACTCCTGCATTGGGATCAGTAAAATTACTACTAATTTTGCAGAGGAAAAAATTCCAGACACCACTAACGCACAGGAATGTAAAAAAAAAATTGTGACTCATCCTGCTTAGAATGCGCTACTATATTTCAGGAATTATTGTCAAGGCTCTTGGGGACTTATTTTGCAGCTCAATAGTTCATTCATTTGCAGATGGAGGGTGGTCAGAGGGTGGACGAAAGTTCAGTGGATGTTTTTAATTGGTAAAGTGATTTGACAACTATCAAAGAAATCACTTATTTTGAAAATAGCTATTTATAAAGGAGTATTCAGAGGAATTGTTGAAAATGAAGTCGTGTGATTCAAAGAGGCAGGTAGAAATAGTAGAAAAATTCATTCACCTTCACATTTTCCTTCCAAAGTTACCATTTTACCCTTACCAATACTTTCGTCTATGCTAAAAGCAACAAAAGGTTCCAATGAACTGTTTAGAGGCTTCAACTTGAAGCGATTCATCACGCCTGCTATAGTCAGAGCAAAATCAATCGAGAGCACCCGTCCCCACTCCATTTCTCATTTACAAATTTGCGCATGCGAGGAAAGTAATTGTACGAAATATCATTCTATGAAGCTCCATAAAAAATTATGTCACTCATGCTAATTACACAATTGGTACGGTATCATTTCTATTTTCCATCATACGCGGGGGGGGGGGGGGGGGGTCCTGACAAAGTGGGTCCCCTTAGACACTATAATTACTACAAAATATTTATTTATTTCACAAAAAATTTAATTACACTTTTTTGCCACTAATGTATTTTTGGATATTTTTGTTTATTTCTTATAAAAATTAAAGGATTGCCTTACAGTTGTAGATGGGCCCCTTTTGTCTCCTGGGAACCAATATTTTTGGGTCCAGTCACCACTGATCATATATATCTGATCGTAAAAGCTTTGAACATTGTTTCAAAACCTTTCGATATTCGTTTAAGGGGCTGTTCCGGTCTAGAGCCTCTATAAATAGGTGATCTTTAGGAATTAATTAAAGGAAAACTATCACATATAATTTAATGGGGCTTTTTGCACTGTATTAAGGATGTCTTAAACTGTAGAAATAAATTTTTGGTTTCATAATTAATCATTGCAGACGGCACTGGGGAGTCGTTAAATTCGAGGCGTCAAAAAATTCATTCAAATCTGTGGAACCTTTAACACCTGAACTAAAATAAGAGTAAAATAAAAAACAGTGCCAGGTTATTAAAGGGCATGAAACTCGCTCGTGGACGGACCCAAAAAATTACAAAAATTTCAATTTTTTGAAAAAGTAACGACACTTGAAATTTGAAATCACTTTTTCCCTATATTTTTCGTCCTTTCAACGCCTTTAAAAATTACAAATTTTCAATATTTTAATTTTACTAATTTCTCCACGAGCCAGAAGTGCATTTTCCAAAATAGAAAAAGTTTCAGTCGAATCAAATAATAACTTTTCGAGATACAGATCCCATCGTTTTTGAGAACCCTGTTTCGAGAAAAACGCGTTTAAAATTTCACCGCCTAAAATTCAACTTCGGGAATTTTACGAATTTCAAAAAATCCTTTTACACACTTCTTCCTAAAAGCTTGAACATTCGAAAAATGAAATAAAAAAATCGATTTCCAAACCGGAACCTCCCCTTAAATCGGTGTCCATCAACAGAGATCATCAATCATTTCCGACGGAACAGTCGTCCATGTCAGTTCTGCATCTCCACTTGCACCCCCGGTATGTGCACTCCACTCGACCATTTCTCTTCGCAGTTTCTGTTCGTAGCTCGCAGTTGGAGCCGCCGCGTCCCTCCGGGATTCCCGTTTAGTTCCAGCCTTCCCCGTTGTTCCAGCCAGTTGTTTACGAATCACTCGAGCTTTTCAACACAACTCTCGCGTGTCGAACAATAACAATGGTGATACACCGCTGCACGCCCGCAAATATGCGCACGCCAGGGTTTCCGTAATGGAGGTAGAGCTTAGCGCCGCGCCGCCATTCGCGTTTTCATTACGAGATATTTATGACTTCATTGAAACGCCGCTGAATTTCCACTCGGCCCGAGGGAAAACGCTGGTGCGCGCCAGATGTAGTTTTATTTAAACATTTCCCCGCGTGTCGCCCATCATAGCTCGCGAATTGTTCTGCAGGCCTCTGTGCTCTGCAATCGGCCCACTTCCTGCTCCGCTAAATGGAAATAAAAGTATTGCTGCGCCACGATTGCAGAATGTGCACAAAGCACGATCCCTTAATCGTTTATGAAAATGGACATCAATCTCGGTGGAGGGAAAACAGCGCTCTGACGAGTTTCCAGAGCCTTCTAGAATTCAGTTCATTTTTAATAAGTTTGTAATTGGGTTAGCAGAGTTTGGCTCGGTAGTCTCGGTAATTGTGTTTAGAGTTTGAAGATTAATGTGTATAGTGGAGCCTGGGAATAATTCGCACACAGTGGAGGCCGAGATCGGTTGGAGTGATTCCATGTGTCGAGTTAGTTTCTCTATTCACTACTTAGGGAAACACAGAACTTTATAGAGACTATGATGAAATTAGAATATACTGTAGTGTCAATGAAATTGGAGGGTGTTTAAGTCATCACTTCGCTGGTTTCGAATTTGTTTAAAAAATACAGAACGGCCAAGTTTTGGGAAATATAGGTAACAATTGCAGACTTCGACGTCTTGTATTTTTTTTAAAAATTCGAAACCAGCAAAGTGATGACTTAAACCCCTTCTAATTTCACATGAACTACGTCATACTCCAGTTTCACCAAAATTCCATGATTTTGTGGCGGAGGATTTTCTGTGTTAGGGTGTATCAATTTTTTAAATGTTTTAATTTTGAAAAGGACTAGTGGAAAAACGGTGTAATTTCGGGTATAAAATTAACCACTACCTTTAAACTTTGTGTAATACATTATTTACCTAGTTGGGATTATTTTGTTGAAATTAAAGAAAAATACGAAAAGTCTAAGTTTTCGCAAATATAGGTAACAATTGCAGACTTCGACGTCTTGTATTTTTTTTAAAAATTCGAAACCAGCAAAGTGATGACTTAAACCCCTTCTAATTTCACATGAACTACGTCATACTCCAGTTTCACCAAAATTCCATGATTTTGTGGCGGAGGATTTTCTGTGTTAGGGTGTATCAATTTTTTAAATGTTTCAATTTTAAAAAGGACTAGTGGAAAAACGGTACAATTTCAGGTTTAAAATTAACCACTACCTTTAAACTTTGTGTAATACATTATTTACCTAGTTGGGATTTTTTTGTCGAAATCAAAGAAAAATACGAAAATGACTAAAATTATTAAAAAAAAAATTAATAATTGAGCTTATGAACCGCAACAGAAGCAAACATGATATCAGTTCTTTGGTGGACTTTGTTAAATAACATTAAATTTACTACACAGATGATATATGGCTAGATCCTTTGCTAAAGTTGCATATATATTTTCATTTTTTAATAAATACACATTTCCATACATTTTCACGTGAATGTAATAAATACTAATTTCCACATATTTTATTTTCATTTTCATGCTTTTATGTAAACAAGACTGGCTTCAAGCAGTATACGAATTAGGGCTGGGACTATTTGTCGAATTTTTCGGTATTCGAATATTCGAATACTTCAGTTGCTCAATTATTTGCCGAATATAATTCGAATATCCAAGTATTCGAATGCTATTCGAATATTTAAGTATTCGAATACTATTAGAATATTTAAGTATTTGAATACTGATGTATTCGAATAGTATGCTGTGAATTATAAATCAAGTTCTTAAGGTTCATTTGTCAAGATGAAATCTTGTAAGCTAATTTTAACCCACTTCACACAATACTATTCGGATACACCAGTATTCGAATAATATTCGAATACTCAAATATTCGAAGTTTATTCGTAGCATTCGATTACTTGTAAAATATTCGAATATAAAATTATTCGAATAGTCCCAGCCCTAATACGAATATATAGTTTGTAGTTAAATCTTTCTTAATTTTCACTTTTTTCAACTATGATTTGAAGTAGCTAAACCTGACTCAAATCAGTTTCTGAAGATATAGTTTCAGATTCAGGATTAAAAACAGCATTACTTTGTCACCAGTAATTTTAAAATTTTCAAAAATTTAAAATTTACCCATAAAATTGACACACCCTATTCTTTGCGTACTTCGATAAGCATGAAATCCCTGAAGGAATGCCTGTTTCTCCGGATACACGACGGTTCCCCCAGCCAGTCATCGACCTACAGCAGCAGCATTCTGCTTTGCCCCATCGGAGTCAAGCAAAACTGGAACCGTAGCGCGAATAGACACATCACATACAGACCCAGAGGCTTCAATCAATCTCACGCGTGCTAGATCGACTTCCAATCTCATTTCTCTAAAACCCTCGGGTTCCATTGAAAAGAACTTATCCCTCATTCCCCTGCTATTACAAAGAGAATCATTCTCCATTCGGCTGTACATACTCCAACGTTCAATTCATCCAGTACATTTCTTCGAGATTCTCTGTCTGGATCCTGCAGCGGCTGGTCTAATTTCAGCCGAAAGCCTTCGTTCGTTCCCGATTCCCGACACGACCATTCACTCGCCTCTTCGACCTCGCGCTAGGTGAATCTCCTGAATGAAATCAACCACGTTATCCCTCAGAGGAGAGCCTTATCTTCTCTCAATTTCACTTGGCCCTTGATCCACGAACAGCTTTGGAGCAGTGCCATTCGCTCTCGTGTCTTCGCCGTCGGTTACTTCCACCTTCTGGCTTATTCCTCTGTCACGATGGCCCTCATATCGCCCCTTTGTGAGCGGAGTAGGTGCAGAGGAAGTTGGGATCCTGGGGATCGCACATTTATTCCCTGGGGATCAGAGGAGCAGCGTGGCTTCGGACGCCTCGTCACACTATTGTCCTCGGTATTCCTCATTCTTGGCCCGCCTTTACTTTCGAAAGCTCTCGTAGGGAGGCTCCCCTGTGGCCATTTTGTTCAGCGTGGTTTAATCCTTCGTGGTCAGACTGGGTCTAGTAGACCCGGTTTTTAACTTTAGAGCCTGATAAGTTCCTGGTTTTGAAATGGCATTGACCTGAGATTTTATGGAAATTTGAGGGTTTCTTTAGAGACTGTCAGCTTTTGAATCAGAAAGTCCTTTGCAAAAAGAAAAACATCGCGTAAATTTTATCGAAAAAAAGAAAAAATTTATTCTACTCTAATTCGAGAAATTTACTTTAATAAAAATGTAATGTGTATGACTGTGGCAATATTTTTTTCCCTCAAGCTGTATGTGTGTATAATGAAAGAGGGAGAAGATTAGATTCAATTTTATTCATTGTTAAATCACTTTCTTATGAATAAAAATAATAATAAGAAGAATCATTTTAATAGTAATAAATAGTTATTTCTCTAAATTAAACGTGTTTTTACTCCACAAAATTGATCATCTTCAGATCTCAAAATAAGTACCTTTTTTGAAACGCATAGTATGAAACTGTATATTTTCTAAAAAGACTATATTTTATTAGTATCAGCCACAATCTGTGCGAGAATTAATTGAATAATAAAAAAGGTATAATTGTTTCAATAAAATAACTCATTTCTCAGGACATTACACCTTTCCGATTTTTTTGGTATATGTTGTGATTTCATTTCTTACTAAAACGCGACTATTCCATATTCTACAATGTTCAGATTATGTATTATAATTTTTGGGACTCGATTGGACTGATACAGTTCGTACACTAACTATTTAAAAATTGGTCGGGTCCATTGGACCCAGTGTGACCACCGCGGAACTTTACATAAGTGTGACCACGAAGGGTTAATGGTTTGAAGCATCCTGTTGTGTTAAGATATGTGGGAGAGTAATAAAAACTCACGGTTCTGAATTTCGGAGAAGAATATTAATTGTGACAGTAATGAAGCTGTGCACAACATTTTCACCACTCAAAATGTAAATTCTAAATCCAAGGTACCGTTAAGGAACTAGTTTCTGATCAGTTTAGAGGGCTTCCGGCTTTAATATTTAATTTTAACCTAATAAAACTTTAAACCATAAATTTTTTTTTATACTAAAAGATGAATTAATGTTTGAACTTTAAGGAAAAATTGTAAACAGTTGAAAATAATTATAATTTAATTATTTATAAGGTACGGAATAATAAGATGACTAGGAACTAGTTTTTGATCAACTGAAATACATGGGAACTAATTTTTTGATCAGGTGAGGAACTAGTTTATGATCATCTAAAATACATGGGAACTAATTTTTTGATCAGGTGAGGAACTAGTTTGTGATCATTTGAAATATGTAGGAACTAATTTCTTATCAGGTAAGGAACTAATATTTGATCAGATACTAATACTAATTACAAAGAAAGTACCAAATAAACTTATTTTTATTATTATACCATCTAAATTTAATTGTTCTATAATTTTATGATGTCCTAATCTATTTTTTAATTTTTTTCGATGGTGATCTCTTACTTCGGACAATAACAGATAGCGTTCAACATGGGCTTCCTTCAAGTGGGCTACCTAACACATTTATTTTCACGAAAACTAACAATATTAACTACTTTCCCAGACAACACATATATTTTTGAATTATCAATTTTTTATAAACAATTATTTATTGACATAAACTTAAAAGAACGATTTATTTCATGAACTGATAAAAAATTAGTGCCTGATCAAGAACTAGTTCTTCAACCGTATTCCAAAATGTATCATCCAACGTCTATCAATTTATCCCCTATGAATTATCCAGAGAGGAGTACCCTGTGCTTCAGCTCCATAAAAATTGTACCACAGGATCGATGATTCCCTCGTCACGGTATTAAATCGAACCCTTGTCAACCCCAAAGAACAGTCGTTTCCTTCTCCTTCATCCCCCTTTCAACGCTATACCGCTATCAGTAAAGGAGAAACATTCCCTGGAAATTCTCGTTACGTGCAGCGACCCTCTTCCCATGAAACTTTCCCAGCCTTGGGAAACTCTGCTGCTAGATCCCTTGCAGGTCTCGCGTGTTCTGCTCTCTTTCCTGACGTGTAAATAACGCTGGACGTGAAACTCATCCCTTACCACCTCTGATGTGGCCTCTGAATCATTTTCGCCCTGACACCCATGGAAATTAAATTGGTTTCTTAAGAATCTCAGAGGAACTCCATTCGTATCTTTTTATTCTTAAAGGAGCCACGTTAAACAGTTTAAATAATCTCGGAAATCGATTTTAATGATTTTATTTCAGGTGTTATCCCCCTTTTCAGAACGTGGAGCATTCGGTGAAAAGCGTGCTCATGTCTTTGGCTAGTGTGATTCTATTTAATTAGACACCTTATCGTTGGATAAGGTAATTCTGTAGCTAGTGGCAGTGCTATCTGCATTGTAAGTTATGTCCAGTGATAGTGTGTTACAGTAGGTTACAATTTCTGATAGTCTGGGTTCTGTTTTATTAGGCAGACTATTAAATGGAATTATCGTATGGATTCAAAGCCAGTGACAGTGTATTATGGCTGATTATATCTTGGTTTAGATTGCTGTACTATCGAATAACGGAGGTGTATCAGTTGTGGCATCGCACTGAATTATACCTGGTAGTATACTTCAGGTGTAGCATTCTGGCAAATTCGATCCACTGATAGTGTGTCAGGTACAGTGTCGTGTTGGGTTTCATTTAGCACATGAGGTGTGGTATCTTATTAGGTTACGTCTGCTCTGACTGATAACAATGTTGCGATTTAGTCAGGTGGTGAGACAAATAAACAGGAATGACTACTATCCCCGGAATACTGTTTAAAAAAGCGCACAGTGTTGCGAGCTGAGAAAACACTGAACCCATCGATAACAATTTCGTTGTTTACAACTCATTGAATGAAGTAAACAAAATTCTATGTAGGTATACCGTAAAAAAGGTGCAGAAGGTGCAATAAGGGTGGCTATAAATAATCCGCAATTAAAGAGTGAATGATTTTTCTGTGGAATTTATTTATTTAACACTCACAAGAATTCCACTTTCCTCAATAGAACGATATTAGGGTTTAGATAAAAAGTGACTTTGAAAAAAAAGGTTTCCGAACTTTCATAAAAAATATTATTAAAATAGTAAATAAGTTTTTTCTAATATTTATGGAATTACACAAATATAACAAAATAAAATATAAGTACTTTATCTATACTGAACCAAATAAATAGGAAAAAAGTTAAAATAACTAAAATCCGTACAATTTTTTACTTCATGTAATATTTATGAATCTACAAAAACATAACACAATAAAATACTCTGCATATAAAACCAAATGAAAAAAAAATTAAAATAACTAAAATTCGTACAAAATATAAATTATAAATTTTTATTTCATTTAGTATTTTTCTTCAGAAAATATGTACCCATGAAGATTATTTTACAGTAAACTGCTACCTACTACAAGGTTTTTAATTAAATAGTTGATTCATTTTTACATATTAATTCTAGTATATAAACACCTATTTTCGAATTTTACAAATTTATAAAAAGAGACCGGCTTTAAACCTAGTTTTTAAAAATCGACAAACCCTAAAGGATATTTCACCTAGAATAAAACCTAAATTATTTCAACGTCTGCTCGAAACAACCCTTCTTTAATATCGCGCAACTTTCCCAAGAACAGTTTCACGTTTTTCAGAATTCCCAATACCAAATACCACTTCTCCATCATTAACAATAAAATAAACACCTCACTCCCAGAACCTCTCACGATTCCTCGAAACTGTGCATGAGAGGCGCAGCTTCCACGCCCGATAATCTTCATTCGACGATTCGGAAGAACGCGTGAAAGTGATTGGAAGAGTTTTCGGCCGATCGGCGGCCGTGGTTTTTGCTATTCCGCACCTGTTTCCCGCAGCGTCTGGTTGCGCCGTTTCCAGATATCGAGCGAACAAGTGGAGGACGAGGGTGTCCCGGGGTGTTCTCCCGTTGAGGCTGCCTGGAACCCCGCGTTCACTGACCTACCTTACTGCGCGCCGCAGCTCGGCTGAGATCAAGCCCCCTGAGCTCACACACCCTCGGTCGTTCTTTCGCCTTTCCCCCATCGCCACTTCTCTCGTCGCCTCGCCTTCTGCCTTCCCAGCCTGCTTTTCAAACCCGCCCCTTCGGACCTGTTTGAGCAAACAGCTAGACAGGGTGCTTTCAGACCGACCCGCGGAAAAATGTTACTCCATCCCTTTCCCATTTAGAGTAACATGACAATTGTAATAATTGATAATTATTCCAGAACCCTCCCTAAATTAATATATATTTGGAGATATGTTTCCTTTAAAGTTAGAGTAGAAATTAAAGTTTCACGTTTGAAATGAACTGAAATTCGCAGGTAATTCTTGAAGGTCGGCGTTGAAGGAAAATTTTACACCCTCCTTCGTTTAACACCTTCTGTGTGCAAATATTGCAGTTGTTCCGTTACCGATCAATATCCCGTGCTTGGGATGCCTCGACTATTCCAATGGTGTGGTCAGATTCGCCAGCGAACTCCGTGAGCCGCGGAACTGCTTTTGAAGGATCAATTAAATGGCAGGATTTTATTCCACCAACGTTCGACACACTTCCGTCAGAGGCATGTTCAGAATTAAAGCCGAGGAAATTCTTGGGGAATAATTCAGTCGCTGGCCGCACATTAATTGTTAGAATGCGGTGGTGCTGTTTACCGATTCCCTCTGGGAGTGCAATAGGCGGCGAAGTGCATTGACCTGTCCCCGAAGAGATGAACCCTACGCCAGGCAACGTCCCCGCCAACCCCCTCGGTCATTCAAGCCCGGCAAGAGAAATATTTCCTTTTCCACCTTCCCTCTGTTCTCGTTTCTTTCCTCAGCCACGCCGCATTCCGCTGCTCCTTCATTCCACCTGTCTTGACGGCTCCGGGGGCTAACAGCGCAAAGTTACGGAAACGGGGGAGGATGTGGGGAAGTCTTTATTGCGGCAGAACTTCCCTGATCGCTCGCTGCCGCGCCAGCTTTTAATTGGAAATTGTTTCGCCGTGGGTATATGTTTCTCCTAGGGAGATAGAGAATAAACAACGATGGAGGATTATTCATTAATTTGCATGCTGAAATGCTGTTGGAAATACTATTATTACGGAAAATTTATGTGTAATATATTTTCCTCTATGAATTCACTGACCTGCGAAGACAGGGAAATTTTTCTGAAAATTGGAAAATTGAACTAACACAAGGGGAGCAAATAATGTATTAGGACGAGTTAATTCGTATGTGATCATTTTTTAATATAGGTACTAGAAAGTTTTCTAGCTGAGAAGTGACCTAGGTAAGTTATGCAGGATGCACCAGTAGATAGCTATGAAAGAAGTTCATACAAACATGTTACTCATCCCTTTGTAAGATGCATGGAAGTATTTTTCCACACAGGATTGCATAATGCATAAGTTATACGCGAGCAATAAGGGGGTGGTTTCTTCGCCCAGGTATAATAAAGACACACGAGTATGCAATGATCAAACACATAAATCTCTACGTCAACATCGTAGAATCCTTCATATGTTTTCTCGTTCCAACATTAAATCAAGTCGCACTAACAAAACGCGCTTGCACTGTCACAATAGGGTGGCCCGTATTTTCAACCTGCGATTTCTTTTAATCTTACCCCCTAATATGATATATTTCATAAAAAAATAGTCCCAGAAAAAGATTATTGCAAAGGGTGCCGACCAGGCTTTAAAGTTTAGAATTCATCAATGGTTTGAATTTGAAGAATTTCTCAAAAATGGTAAGCCCTATCGAAATTTTGTTCAAATAACATTAAAAGAGCATTCAATTTTCTACAATTACTGTATACATAAGTTTTTCGTGGTTCTTACCATTTTTTAGATAATAGCGTTTGAATATAGAGCACTCTACGGCGTCACGTATTGTCTATACGCGCGTATCGCCCACCTCTCTATATTCAAACGCTATTATCTAAAAAATGGTTAGCAGCACGAAAAAATTATATAAACAGGAATTGTAGAAAATTGAACGCTCTTTTAATGTTATTTGAACAAAATTTCGATAGGGCTTACCATCTTTGAGAAATCCTTCAAATTCTAAAGTTTAAGGCCTGGTCGGCACCCTTTCCTGTTGTCCGATTGCAATAATCTTTTTCAGGGACTATTTTTTCATCAAACTGCACCGTTCTAGGGGGTGAGAGCAAAGACATACAAAAAAAAATTACGTATAAATAAGAGCCACCCTACTGTTACAACCCTTTTGCATCTTCGACGAAGTCTGAGAAAAGATTGAGTGAATCTACTGGAATCAAGCACACTCTACATACCCAGAAATTTAAGTACCTACTTTTGAAAGCCACCACGCAAATCTTAAAAAATAACCTAACTACCGATCAAGAAGGCCATCCCCTCATCCAGGGAATTCTATTTACTTCTGCACGACGCACAGGAAGCAAGACGTCCCCTCGTTCCGCGGGCATATTTCAACGGAAATCTCCTCATTTCGCCGCAGAGGCTTTTCGAATCAGTTGACTGGAAGCATAAAAAGCAGCAGCACGGTTCGTGGGACCTGTAGCGATGCCACCGGGGGCTTCCTCCGCGTACCTTTCCTTATATTCGCCGCTGCAAGGCTCTGTCTCTCTCAGCTGCGTCTGCAAAGGTCTGGCATACAAGCCTTTGTGCGCCTGTTTCTGGGTCGGTCTCTAAATAGGCTCCCGGAGCTGGTAAAACTCCGCGTCGTCCACGTGAAAAGGCGGACGTGCACGGACTTCCTCCTCGGAACACACGAGGACGAGGTTCAGAAAGGATTTATCCTCCTTTGACGCGGTTTTTCAGTAAGTGGCTAGCGCGGGACAAGCAGCTACAGCGGCCTGTACGGAATTAGATGAATCTCTGAGCATGATGAGCTTCCAGCCTGACGTCACTTGGGTCGTCCCCTTCTGGCACACTTAGGAAAATGACTTTTGGGTAACTCGATGCAGGGACATTTACTTGGAAAGGGTTTCACAGCAGGAAGTCCTCTTGCAGAAGGGAACTGGAGAGTTGATTTTTGAGGAAAGTACTGGGTAGTGGTTCAGATTGATAAGGCGGTAGGTGTTTTCCTTGTTACTCGGATAGTAGGTCAGATCACGTGGGCGTTGGGAAGTTGAACTCGTAGATTTTCATACATGATTTTGCGTTTGAAGTATCTTGTTGCAACCTTCTCCCTCTGAAGCTGCTACATTCGCTTCTCTAGCTTCGGGGCATCTTAGAATATAGAAACTGCGAAACGATGTTTGCAATATTCACGTCTGATTCGTCAGTTAAGAAGCTCAACTCATAGTCTTGAATTTAATCCGAGAGAAATAGTATTTATAATATTTACGTTACGTTCGTCAAAAGTTCGCCGCGGTGCAAGATGCCAGTGATGCCAGCAGCGTGACTGATCACGCGTAATGTAGAAGTTTGCAAGCACAATTTGTACATGGACACAAGTATCTGGAGAGTGAGCCCCGTCAGGGGACTGGCGCCACTAAGTAGCTGCTGTATAATTACGCAACGTCGAAAACTTTGCTTCTAGCTTGTCTTCAATTATTTATCTTGGCACCACTATATCTGGGCTAAACGAGGATATTTTATGAATTATGAATGCCATGGTCAGTCGTTCGGAACGCCTGCTGGCCGAGTTTGAATCCGATTAAAGTGAAGTTTTGTACTTGGTGCTGCTGGGTGGATTTTATTATTAATTTACGGAGGCCTAGTTTCTGAACAGTCTGGTGTCTGGTGTTCGACTTCTGAGAAGCTAAATGTCTTGCTGAATAATTGACATAGATAAAATAATTTATTTTATTATGATATTGGGATGCATAGGCATTCGAATTTTCAGATATTAAAATGTTTTTACTAGTCCATTGCGTTAGTGACTTCAGGGACTACCTTTTTTAAAGAAGAATTAGATGTTGGTATTTTGACAAGTTTAGTAAAGAGCAGGTTGTTTAGATTGACTCCTTTTCCTGTGAAAAAACTATAATCTCTAATTGTTGTACCGTAGTGAGATAGGATTTAGGATATTTCCATAAACTGTCAGTGAAGATGAGAAGCAAAATATTGTATTATGGAAGACAGAACTTCCTGTACTTCCTTAGACTGCTAAAATAAGTAGAAACATTTTTCTGCATGTAGATAAGACAAAAATTATCATTCCCTATGCACCTTTACTTATTTCCAGTCTTCAAAGTGTTACCACTTTTCCCACAGGTTATATCTTCTCGTTCACAGAAAAATTAGTCAATATCAATAACGGATTCTTCACTGGCAATCTAAGATTCCCATGTCCAGTTAGTCGTATCTAAACCAGCAGAAGAATTTCAAGCCTCAGGCAAACGAGCGTCAAGTACAAGGTTTCGAGATGCATTTAAATAAAAAAATCGTCGTAGACGCCTCAATAAATTACTAGCTTGTACTACGAACCGTTTATCGTCGCTCATAAACGACCTCATGATACGCCTGTGTCGCGCCGCGGCTCGCGTGCACGTGCAATTAAACGGCCAAGTTAATCAGCCTCTCTGGTATCGTTAATACCCACGATAACTTATGGGCCGAGCGCGTGAAATTTGCTCGGTGTAAGTTAGGAGCAGGCGTTGCGACAATTTCACGCTACTGCTGCCGACTGCTTTGCCCTGTTGTTTCTCATTCCCTTTGACGTTGGACTTTGCATGGGTCCTGTTTGAGATAGAACTGCCATTTGAAATATTTTCTTGGAAGGAATAGAGGAAAAATTCCCCTCAATTTTGCTCCCAACCTCTCAAACAAGGTCCACGTTAGAAGACCTTCCCCATTCATTCACATTCGTTCAAACATGCACATGCCATTGAAGATAAGGACATTTCGTATTTCAATGATGCACATATTCTATTTTCTACGCTTCCGATGGAAGTGTCACATCCCATCCCCACCACGGAATCGCGCTGTTAGTACACGCCAGCGCCACCAGAGGTCTAATCCCTCAAACTCTTTCTCACAAGTGCTAAATTCCAGTCTCGTTTGTATATATACAAGTTCCAATTGGTCTCGGTTTTCCAGGTTGCGGTTTTTTGAAAATTTTCCCCGCATCAAAATCAACTAAACTCACCATTACAAAACACGCCGGGTATAATAACGCCAACTCACTATTCAATCGGTAACAGGGCTCAAGCTCTGAGGGACGGTCCACAGAAGACGGGACCTTCGAACAAAAACCCCCCTCTACGCAAGCTAATAAAAAAAATAAAAAAAAATAAAATAAAAGAAATAAAAAAAAATCCTCTCGGTCCCCACGCGTCAAGGACAGGGTCCGTCGGCCGTAGCCCTACTAATGTGTTGTTGATCCCTTCTCGTCCACGAATAGTGGTCCCGGACTTTACAAAAGTAAAAATAAAAGGATAATAAATTATTATCCGCAAGCTGCAACTATTTAAGGATTTTTATTGCTTATAAGCATTCCATGGAAAAACTTTCAAGTTTGAAGGTTAGGTGGGGTTGGTCACTGATAAAGCGTGTTAAAGAAGACATTCCATCAAATTACAGTTAATAACTCCACTAATAAGAAGTAGTCAAGTCCCTCCTAATTCGTATGCCCCGTTTCTACGACACCCATGGACCCACAAAAATCGATCCTGCGCCCACAGGTGACATCATGACCGGGAGAAGGAGGGAGGGAGGGGAGGGTCCATTGCTCCGTCCACTGCTGGGCCTGGAGGCGCAGTAGGGATCGTATTTAGAAATGCCAAGTTCGCTGGGGCTTTTGGCAGCGTTTCCGTCTGGCTCATCTCCACCGGGCTGATCGCCCTGCGAGATGCATAGCTCACTGTCAGCAGGGAGACATATTTATACTGCCACCGCGCCGGTGTATCCCTCCATTTATCATGGCGCGGAAAACCGTCACCGTTTTAAATATTGCGCGCTCGTGGGAAACAGGGGTAGTGAAATATCGGGCGGGACTCGAAGGGGAACGATGACGGAACAGGTTGCTGCGTTTAGCAGCTGCCATGCTAGGGCTTGGCCCGAATTGATGCGTTCACTTGTTGAGGGGAAGGGTGGGAGGTGTAATTTCGGTGCTTAGGCTGAGTTTTCGGGGAGATTTACTCGTGATCAGCTCACCCGCAGCGAACCCCCTGTGGATGGAGGCTCGTCCTGGGGGAAGAATGAAGTTATTAACCCTACTAAGTTCCTCGTATCTCTTTGCACCCCACCAGCATTTTCGTTTCTTTACATTTCCAGAGGGCACTTACAACATTTCAGGGAGCTGCTGCAATATGTGTGTTTCTGGTTTTCCGATGATTGCAAAAAACTAATAATAATAAAAGATTTATTGGTTGCACACGATCTGTATAGCTGAGGTGACGAATGTAGCCGGGTTGATAGTGTAAGTAATGTGGTTTTGGAAGAAATAAGAAAGAATGTCACGCAAACTTGGGCTTACAGATGATTTATTGCAAAGTCACAATACGGATGTATCATAGTTTGTGTTTATTCATACACTTTACGGTTTAATTAGTAACGCTGAAACAACTTGACGGCAGGTAGGTAGCGCCTCCCCCCCAACTGTCTCTTATTTCGAATTGAAGATTTGCCAATGAGGCTGTTTATTGAGATGCTAATTCTAAATTCGAGACGGTATTGCAACACTTGCTTTCGCCCACACGCTTTCGTGGTCTCCTATAGCCACTTCAACATCCTCTTCCATCCAAAATTCCCCATTAATCTTTCCAATAAAATTGATCAGAATTTATATTAAAACGTCCACAAAAATTCTTCCCCGATAACTACTTTTCTTCCACGCAGTAGGCCAAGCAGAATTACATTGTATAGCAATGAAATATGCCCAGTCGCTCGGCCGACAGGCGTCGAGATAAATTCACGTCGAAAATGGCGGCCCCGTTTGAATAATGCGCGCCACGGCGTGGAGGATAAATCGATGGTCCCTCGCCAATAACAAACGCCACGCGCGTTCATTACATAGAGGGTACTAAATTTCACACGCGAAATGCGTTTAGACGTGAACGCCGTGCACCTACCGAGACAAAATTCTCGCCACGGGTTAAAAGCGACACTTAGGCTGATGGGGCGACGCCTAAACGCTCCCAGCTGGAACAAATTTCATTTCGCACCGCTCGTTGCGCCGATCCTCACGATCGAAAGTGGCCGGGCGCCGGCCAGCCATCCATTACGCGAAATTTCACGGAATTATAGTTCGCGGAAGAAGCATTGTCTTTATTGCTTGGCGAAGGGAGAATACACGATAAATCGCGGATGAAAAAGTGCGAGGTCATTCGATTTATTTCTTACCCTCCGCCACGGTTGAAAGCTACTCGACGGTTGCGTTGAAATTAATGAGTTAAAATTCGTTTGCACGTGGCAATTAGTTACATGCAATTTTAAATTCCGAGACACAGACATATACGCGATTAAAGTTTCAACACCACAGACGTAATTAATCCCACCCAATGTGTCGCCACACGAAACGAATCACTGTCACATATTAAACAGAATCCTTTGCGGAAACCATTACAACAAAGCAAATTTATCAGGAAGTCTTAATTTAAACTATTTAAAAAGTTCGAGTAGTATTAGGGTGTCGTACATCCCAAGTATTCGTGATTTATCGTTGCCGCGCTTTTCCATAACCTACAAACTCGCTGCCGCACCGAGCTGCGAGGAAATCCAAGAAAATTCTGGCTCGGTCCCGTGCAAAGATCTTTCCATCACCTGGCGTGACAGCCGTTGCAGCTGCAACAACTCGCACAGAGCAGAGTGACTGTCGGCGGGCACACCCTAAGCGAGTCCACGCGTTTCCATTCGTCTTCGTTCCCAGCGGGCGCGGAGTTTCTCCTTGAGCGCCTGCGGAGGAGCGTTTTTACGTGTCGGCCCCGTCAAATTACCTCGAAATTTCGCCACGGGATGCATTAAGCCGCCTGGAGATCTAGCGATAGCCTTAAAACGCTTCCAGTCGCTGCGGGAGCAAATACTGGCCGAAGGAGAGAGAGGGGCCTCGTCGCTAGAAGCTTAATTCCTTGGGGATCCCAGAGGGCGACACTGTATATACTACTCCAATTAACCTAACAGGTCGCAATGATATGTATTAAAGTCAGTAAGAGATTAAGAGTGTAGAGTAGGAATAATGTATGTATATAGTCCGCGTGTGGTGTATTTCTTTTTGTTTCTTATTTCTCGCTTTCTTGTATTTTAGTTAATTATTCTGCACGTGGCGCTGTTGCTATTTCTCTGTTTGTTCTTACGTTCGCCGGCCCTGTGGCTTAACTTCACTTCGTAGACTTCGCGTTGCGTGTTGCAAACGTTATTGCACGCGAAGTCGTGCTCGCCACGTGCAACTTTCAATTTATATCGCAGTCTTAATTTAGTTATTTTTCGTCCTTTTCTTTGTATATACCTTTGTGAACAGTTACCTCAAGTACAGTGTGGGAATATACTCTGCAGTGGTAGTTTTATTCCCAATAGTAAGATATCGGTAGGTGAATAGATGAAACGTCTCGTGGCAGCCCGAGGAATTTCTATTTTGGATGATGCAAGTAGTTTAAGTACGTTTAAGATGCGATCGATTTGCTCTAGAACTCGCGAGGCACGGAGTATGCCAGCCGTCACTACTGACTGCCTTGACAGCCGTCGAAAATGGCAGGAAAAATTACATACGACATCAATCTTATGCATCTCAGCCGCGTGTAATTTGTCTGCCGCGATAATTGACTGTACTTAAACGCATTATTACGGTACGAATGCTGAATGGGAGCGAAAGTTGCCGGGCGAAACCGTAGAGTTTTTGCGTGATGCGCTCCGCGATTATCCTTATTATTATGCCATTCGCTTCGATCACGATCTGACATCGTCTGTCGACCTTTATTTCGCCGTTGTACGTGCATACGTTACGAACACCGTTGCCGTTGGATAAGGAAGCTGCTTCGGCTTCCATTTGCAGTAAGTTGGCGGTAAAAAGTGTTTTACTGCTGTGGTACAATGCAAGTGAGAGATCCAAAATGTATGTCGTGCCGGATTTGGTTCATAAATGGTTGGAATACTTTTATTGGAGGTGTGTTAGATGGTTAGGAAAAGGAGACTTGAAAAGACAAGCATTTTGTTAACGAAATTTTATCTCTGAGGTACCTATTACGTAACAATGTATCTCAACAAAAACTCTTCTCTGTCAAGACAATCTCGAGTTGAGTCTTCAGGAGACAGAAGTTTCAGTGGCAAGTGCACTTATTAAAGAAACCATTCGGTGACTGCACAAATAGGTCCAATTCTCCTCGAGTTGCATTGACATTTCTTACTAATTCAGAAAGTGTGGTTAGGTATTTTCTCTACTCGAATAAACAACTCGGGACATTCCAACTTTTTTATCAGAATCGATGAGATAAATTCGCGTTACACTATCATAAAATTCACGAGTGTTATAAAAATTATGGAGGAATGAGCAGCTGTGGAGATGAAAAGTTACGTAGGATAAATCGAGGAAAACGCGAGCCACGGAATTGAAATAATTCTCAGACATGGCGGGTACGCCGCAGTGACTTCACGCGTCCCACGAACATTTTGTTTTCTGCAGTTGTATCAAAATACTCGCTTAATAAATGCCTCGTAAAACACGTTCCCGAGCGACGACCTAAAAATACAGAACCTACAGAATCCTAGTGGTCGCGTGCAAACGATGCGAGCGCCAAATGCTTGGCGGCGTGAATTTCAGAAACTTTCGATAGCTTTGTTCGCCTACTAACAGTAGCATTATCCATCTGGCGCTTCTCATATGAAATGGAGTGCATTAAGCACATAACATTCTTTATGCAAATTAGCAGGGTGTACGGTCCGAGCTAACGTTCAAACATTCATGGTGCATTTCTCAGAAAGAATGAATCTAAAACCGTCTACATTGACATTTTTAACCACGATCACGTTTAACTTCTCGCGTTGCACTATTACTTCTACTTTTCTACCTTCTTTCCATCTCTTTAATTCTTTAACATCGGTATCAAGCACTTGAGTACACTCAGCCAAACGAATTTTCTCCTCCCTACCCATACCAGCTGGCAGTTCCAAAACCCATCAAGTATATTCCCTTTTATAAGAGCTCAGATTAAACTACGGTCAACAGTGGTCACTATTAAATCAGACAAAATCGATCTCCACTCTGAACACCTGTCACATTCAAAATGTTAGGGCCTTTTCACAAGAGATACTCCCCAATTTACTATATAATTGATAAAACGATCCGTATCCAAATTACTTTGGCCGTGACAGTGAGCCACAAATGTTTGCAATAATATTTTAATAGTATTAATAATAAGAGAGGTATAAGTGATAACGAGCGAGGCAATAAATATTTCCAGTACTGTATTACAGCTATGTGTCTCCGCTGAAAAGGCCCTGACAGAAAAATACCAAAAATTCGTGACTCCTTCACGTTGTTAGGCTCCCCTGGGTTAGTCGAAAACGGCGGCGCGTTCTTTCCCACTCACCGTTCTCCACGTTCAGCTCCGCGGCGGTTCTGTAGGACGTAGGCCTGCCTAAGTCGCTGGCATCGCTCGGATGCAGCAACAATTGGTGGGACGCCCTGGAATTGTGCCTGGTGGTGGATGCGCGATGCAAGTGAACACTGTTCAGGACGGTATTGCTGGAGGCGCGGCTGAGCGCCTCCCTCTGGCGCACGGCCTCCTTGTAGATCTTGCAGTACATGATGATCATCACGATGCCGGGGATCCAGAAGGACACCGAGGAGCTCACCACGGCGTACACTCGGTTCACCACGAACATGCACACCTGATTCAGCGAGGTTCAACGGTGAATGGCTGAGCCCTTTCACGAGACACACTTTTCGTAATTTACGAGGGGGCCACGCGAAGCGTAGCTTACCGATTTCGACGAAACGTTGCAAAATATACACGACCCATGCTTGGGCTCTTAAGATTTTAACAATGCAGATCGTGTAACGAGGCTACACTCTGTTTCCCGTACAATCGATGAAAATGTCAATGTAAATGCAAGGAGAATAACCGTATAATTATTTTTACTGTACGAATTCAAACGAAGCAAAGGAAAGGGACGATTGTCGTGCTTAAAGGAACTTCGAATTTCAAATTCTTAGATTAAAAAATGCTTCAACCCTATACATTGCGCTGCACAGTTCGCACTCGTTATAAGCTCGTTTCTATCATGCGTTGTACGCCCGGCGACTACCCCCCGCCATTTCTTGGAACGAGCGAGAGGCTCTTTCGTTTCGTCTCGCTCGCTCTTGAGGTTTCTCACTCGCACTATTCGCCGCGCGGAATAGTGTCCACTACGCGCCGTACGCCCGCCGCCAGCCCCGTTCACCGAGCTTATAACGAGTGCGTACGGTATTGGCTTGCTTGAGAGAAATATCTTAACGCAGCTAAGTACTTATCTACTTCGTAAGTGCTTACCGGAGCAGTGAAACGCCATCTCTATTGTTAAGTTTCTATCGATGCATAGTGACGTTAAAATCGGTGCGTTAGACTTCGCGCGTTCCCATCGTTACTCATTGAGTGGAGACAGCATTGATTTGAAGAAGATATCGAATCGGTTCCATTTGGACGTTGATCGCGATCTGGATCAAGTCAGTTTTCAAATTGGACTAGGTGACTTGATTGTGCTTGGGTTTCTGGGAGTTATTCGTAAGCATTTGGAGGAAATCTTAAGTCTGTAGTTTGTACTCTGAAATTGTTCGAGGTTCTTGTTTTAATTTTCTAATTGCAACTTTTTAGACACCTTTCGAGGCTATTAAAAATTTTGAGTTTATTTTCTATGGATTTTGAAGCATCTGAGAATATTGTAAATGTGTGCAAAAATGTTTTTCTAAAGGCAGATCTGCAGTGTCCCCTGATTCTTTTGATTCTTCAGTTTAGAGATCACTAAAATTTTCAAGTTCCTCCTGATTCTCTGATTACCTTAATTCAGGTTCTTTGTCCGAACCTGTTGCCCTAATTTCCTGTTCATTTGGAGATTTTAGATACTTTCAGTGGGCTCTGATCAATGTTTTCGATTGGCTGACTGAAATTTTCCCTGCCTCGTGGATCTTTCCGTTGTTCAGTTGCTTCTTTCATTCTCGTCCTACTTTTTCGTTTGAAAGGCAAAGAAATATGTAAGTCGAAGGCACGCGTAGAATTTCGAATAACGGAGAACATCCACGATACGAACGTCCATTGTGCCAGTAGTGTATTATCGGTTCAATATATTTCCTTTGTGTGCCCCTTTGTTCGTTTTCTGATTGGTATTTGTAGCAGAAGCTCGATTAATCGTGCACATATTAACTGCGCCGATTATTGGGAAATGGTGAACAACTGGTAATTGCTTGCCATTTCTCATGGAGCTAGTTACACGCTCCATTTTTAAGATTTATTAGGACAGCCTTGCAATCTTATCGAAGTTTCATAATTTCTTGAAAGATTAACGCTTCGAGTGGAGCACAGTTTTGAAAAATACCACTTTAAGGGTGAATCCTATTTTTGCGGTTAAAAACATAGCAGAATTTAAGAACTTATTTTTAAAAAGCTAGCCACTCGATTAATCTGAATTTTCAACCATGTTTTTATGCATCTTTGAAGAAGTTGCAATTTTATTTTTATTAATTTTTAATAATGGATACCTATAGTACTACTAATAATAAAAGAAACTGCAACTTTTTCAAAGATGCGTAGAAAAAATACCAAATTCTGCTATGGTTTTTGCCTCCAAAAAAAGGATAGCCTTAAAGAAGGATGGTGAAACTTTGGTAAAACGCGAACTCCAAGCTTGGTTTGTTTCCAAAGTAAAATTCGGGGACTCTTGGACAATGCTTTTTAAACTTTCCCGAAAATATGAACATGAAAACACGTCGACGGCACTCAGTGTTAAAAAGAAAACTGCAATGTTACAGTTTAACCAATCGATCCAAGAACGTAAGTAAACGAAATGCTAACCAATCGCGACAAAATGAAGGCTAAATAGAAGGTAACAACAAACTGAAACATAAATCTTGAAAATACGTTTAAAAATGGTAACCGCTGTGTGCCATTATTGTCTAAAATAGTCCAAAATAATGCTGTTCGAGAAACGCGCAAGGAATTTCCCGACATGAAAAAGCAATAAATTTACAGGCACCTTTCTTCGGTCCCGGGTTTCATTTCGTTTGAAATTTCGTCCGGGAGGATTACAAGAATGTGTGCGCGCGAGTGTGAGCGCCCGAACAAAGTTATAAGTGCTTGAATACCGGGCGAGAAGCTATAAAACAACGGAATATGGCTTCGGATATAATAACGTAGCGCGGGATGTTTGGAAACTATGCTGACTGAATTCGAGCAAGAAGCATTGTGCAGTTTCAGCTTCGAGAAGACGCCCCCCCCCCCCCCCCCCCACCCCATTTGAAACATGATAATGGCGCGAGAACATGGCGATATTTCAACCACCGTAAAGTTTCTCCAATCATTTTTGCTCTGGTATTCTGCAACTCTTATCGTTTTCTTTTTTCCCTTTATTGCTTGGTACTTTAACTCTCATTATAATTTGCTGCTGTTATACTTGTTTCGAAGGTACGGTTGGAAGAAATAGTGTACCTTTCCTTTTTCACTTTCTGTCGCTTTTATTCTTCTTCTTGTTCGGAGTATTAATTTGCTCGTATCGCTGTGGTTGTTTTAAAAGTCTGTGAAAAGGAAGGGTATTCACTTGCATCCCTTACTTTTTATCGTTTCCCTCGTTTACTTTGTTGGTTAGTTATTCGTCTCTGATTATAATTTGCTAGTGGAAGAAATAGAAACTGATTCTTGGGACACGTTACGTTTGCTTTTAAGAAATTTTTTAGAATAGGGCTTCTTTTAACAACGGCAACAAATTTGAATTTTCGTTCAGTGGCGTTAAAGCTTGAAAAAAAAAGGTTTGAAGAGTAATAATTAATTCTATACTACTCTATCGTTTCGTTGTTTCGTTTTGAAGAACTGAGAACCAGGGGAAGCTTGTTTAATAATTTACTTAAAAACATCCTCATAAAATCGTAATTCTCGTTTCAAATGTATTGTATTTCACTCACATTTCACAACTCGTGAGACTTTGCAATGTTTCTTTACGGATTTGTATAAATACTTTACCCCAACATCAACATTTCAGTTTCATAAGCTAGTATTAAAGATTATTCTTTTGTAACTCTATCATTAGAATTTTATATTTAAATAAACATGTGATGGAATTATTAGGCATAGAAAATAAAGGGAAGAAATATGAATAAATGATGTATTAAAAGTAAAGGAGATGACGCAGCTGAGCTGGCCAAGAATGAGACCATAGAATTGGAAAAAGCAGTGTAATTTGAGGTGGCACGTTATATGAGTGCTCAACGTGGGATTATTAAAGCCATTAATGCCAAGTTTCTGTTTATAGTACGCTCGAACAACAGGCGGATACTAAATCATCTCTATGCAAATTCTCGAAGCCTGTCCATTTTGCCCCATCGCTTCCTTTCGTTCCGCCCTTCGCTTCAATTTTCCGCGGATTGAAATTCTGTCTTGCCACGATTGAAGTGTAAATATCCGATAAAATATTCTATTAACTGGGACGAGAAAATTGAACGCCGCTTATTGCGTGCCTCGCTGACGAGATTAACGCAGGAACGAGATCGAATTATCAGTTCCCTCTGGCGACGCAATAAATGCGAGTAAATCGAATAAATTTTTATAGGACTCTAGGGAAACCAAGGGATGCATTGAATGTGAGTGAAATACATTAAAATGTGAGTAGAGTCGTCGAAATATTATCTTAAATGTTTCTTCCTCAAATATTTGTACCTTTTTGTTCGTCAATTAGTTTACCACCACCTTGCCTATAACCTCTTTCGTAGAATAATCTTCGTGAAATCAAAATTTTATATTTGCGATATGTGTACTTGGTAATATTCGCTTCGGGCTACTAGCACCGTGAAAAAGGATACTAAGAGGTTTGCAAAAATCAGTGAATGCAGGTTTATTTGTAAAATTCTTCGATATTGACACGACACAACTCATGAGTAATTTATAGAAACAATTGTTTTAAATAAATCATTAATACGGCTTAAAGAAAGAAAGTGATGAATACAGTAAAAAATATTGAAAGGTACAAATATCCGTTATTGAGGATCAAAAGAGGTGTGACCAGTGGAGCAGGGCATGAATAAACAATGAAAACAAAGTTGATCACAAAGTATTCCAGCCCAAGTGAATATTGCCTCCCTACCAACGCGGAAAACTAAATACAGAAACATTTTACATATTCACACATTTTCAATCTCCCGCCATCCGTTTTAAATCAGCGCTGCCTCTGCCAAGTGGACATAACCTAAATGCCAGTCACGTCCCACAGCACTGTCGCGGAGAAAAATCCCTTAATCCAATTACTTCTTCCAAACAACACCTCAGTTACCACTTGTCATCAATTCCCTCCAGCCACTTCCAAATGCCACATACTCCCAGAGTACCCACAGCACAAACAGGTGTTCCAACTCAGCACCTTTACTCCAGCGATGTTGTGTGCCGATTTCTGTGTGGTTCCTCTAGCCGTCGCGAGAGGCGTCGTGATAAGAAATCCATTAGTGATCCTCCAGAGAGTGATCGGCATAACCGCAGCCATTTTTCAAGATTTGGAGCAAAACCGGAAATAAACATAACCTAACCGTTCACTCTATCTCTTTCTATCAGTATTTCTGTCTCTTTCTATCAGTTTTTCTGTCTCTTTCTATCAGTATTTCTGTCTCTTTCTATCAGTATTTCTGTCTCTTTCTTCATTACAGTTTCTTTCTCTGTCTACATCCGCTTTTGCCACAAATGGCGGCAACCAATCAGCGACGATACAGGTTGTTCCGATCACTCCCTAGAGGATCACTAATAGCGTATTCGGACCGTCGCGCTGGTGCGCACTGAGTGCGAATTTTAACCAATTGGAAGCGAAAAAGGTCGCATTCAGTGCACACTAGTGCAGGTTGCCGAATGTGCTATAAGCCTTTTCTCCTTGAGCGCCAATCTAGCGGCCGCCACGAGAACTAGGATGAAAAATTCACACATTCTAAACCGGAGTCGGCACATCTGTCTAGTACACCGTGACCCACAGCAGCCACCCACTCCAAGCAAGAACCCAACTAGTCCCTTCAAAGCACACCGATCGGTCCCCCCAAAAAGAAGCTCATCCACCGTCTGCTCTCTACCTGAGGGTTCTTCCTGAGGAACTCCAAGTGTTCGTCGGTGGTGTACCACCCCAGGAAGATGGGTATGAAGCTGATGAGTGCCGGAAGCAGCCACGCGCTGCCCAGCATGCAGGTGACGGTAATCCTCCTCATGATCACCGGATACTCCAGCGGCCTGACGATCGCGTAGTACCTGTCCACGCTGATGCAGCAAAGATGGAGGATCGAGGCCGTGGAGAAGTAAACGTCCAGGGAGCTCCACAAGTCGCACATGACCCAGCCGAAGTTCCATCGGCCGGTCAGCTCCACGGAGGCGTTGAAGCTCATCGCGCATACCGCCACGAGGAAGTCCGCGGCTGCCAGGCTGACCACGTAGCGGTTGGTCGGCACCCGTAGCTTCCTGTGACGCCTGACGCTGGCGATGACCAGCGCATTCCCTATCAGCGCCGTCACGATGATGCTGACGATCACCACGCCCTTCGCCACCGTCCACACCACGCTCTGCTGGTGGTAAGCGTCCCCGGAGACGGCGGCCGCTTGCAGCGTGTCGCCGACGGTCGTGTTCAGCGACTCCGCGAAACGATCGATGCCGGAAGTCGAGCCAATCCTGCCCGGCGATAGGTCCACGTCCTCCTCTGGTGGCTCACTGACTTCCATTCCAGCGCACACTGCCCGGGCGCATGTTAGACGCCGGAGAACGAGTCAAGGTATAGTCTGTCGGTCCCGAAACGCGGCCTTGAAGTTCTTCAAACTGTTGGGGAGGATCGAGCAGCGACGGGGTCGGC
The DNA here is from genome assembly GCA_947577245.1 of Andrena bucephala. Classification (NCBI taxonomy): domain Eukaryota; kingdom Metazoa; phylum Arthropoda; class Insecta; order Hymenoptera; family Andrenidae; genus Andrena; species Andrena bucephala. The sequence goes on along the minus strand of OX387718.1, from coordinate 4,649,513 downwards.
TGACGGCGGGCATGTTGGCGCGGATTGTTCCAGAGTAGCTTTATATCGGCACTTGGAAGACTATGGTGGTCGTGGGTGTCTAGTTCACTGGAAGGTACACTCTAAGCCGTCGGTGGTTTAAGTTTCATGATCTTCCGGAGGGGCTACGAACAACGGACTCCGTTGCTCGACCTTCCGCAGATGCCGGTGCACGCGCACGTAGCTGAAGGATTCTTGATGGAACTTATTTAGGTGAACGCCGCAAAGTTTGACGATGCCCGGGTATATTGTCTATCCCGCCTGCGTAGGCAATGCGCGTTTAATTAATGAGGGTATTGGAAAGTTTCTGTATGCTGGATTGTGGAAATAAATTGTACTTGGAATCTGCGTGGCGTGTTATTGAAATTAATTACTTGCGGCTGACGGAAAACAGTTCGAGTGTTTGCCGACTTTTAAATGGCAAAGGCGCTTTTCCCTATTGCACGTTGCTGCTGTAACCAAGGGGATAGAAAGGGCTACTTGAATCCGGTGAAAGTGGCGAGCGCGCGCGCAAAGTTTCCACCTAAACGCAACCCGCCTTGCAGCCGACGGGGCGTACTTTTTAACATTAAGGCAAACAGTCGCCCGAGTGCCAAGCGAGACAAGTTGTATGCATATTTAGCTTGCCCGAAAAACGACTTCCTCTCGGGCATTCCAAGTAAAATGCAAACAGACGACGAGGCAGACGTAACGTTCAAACACTCGTACGAGCTGAAACTACGCGGAAGGAATGATGGAGTCGTTCCAAAAGTTTGATGACTACAGGCTTGCATCTCCGGGACTCAAAGTCTGGCGACGTCTAATGAAATCTTGCCTGAGAGTTTTCTTCAAATCCTCAGAAGTTTAACATATGTATTAGTAATCGGGTTGTTTCATTTAACTTTGCTAGTATCCTGCGCACGCTGTTTGCTTTGAATCGAATTGCAAACACCCTATTCTTAAAGTCCCAAAAATCAAGAACAGCATTGACCTGAGCTATCTTCCATCGGGTAGGAGAGACAGTTCCCTGATATCTGAACTTTCGTCAGCTGACACTTCAAAATGGAGGACTTCAAAACCCCAGATGCCAAATGCAAAGGCAGAGTGAACATCTGTCAGCTAGTAGACAGAGTCAGTTGCCGGCAAGATACCTACAGGACTAAATTCGAAGATCCTCGAATCCAACGTGGACCAGAAGTCACCTGAAAAGGACTGACACCTTCGTGAACGCGAAATGGATGACCCAAAGATTTGTTTTCCCTCGTGAAAAATCGTATAAAGGAAAGTGCGGATCTTGATGGATGCTTCAGCGATAGAGGGATCATTCTACATAGCATCGATCATTATTTCCACTCAACGTCAGGGATTTGGGTGAACATGAAATATGATGTAGTTTATGTGAAATTAGGGGGGGTTTAAGTCATCATTTTGATGGTGTCGAATTTGTTTTAAAAAAAAAGTTATTTTTCTATTTTCACGATAAACAGGATTTTTTGCTCTTCGTATTAAGGATTTTGATGAAATTGGAATATGATGTAATTCAAGTAAAATTAAGGGGGGTTTAAGTCATCACCTTGCTGATTTTGAATTTGTTTAAAAGATACAGGATGCGCTGTATTTTTCAAAGAAATTCAAAACCAGCAAAGTGATGACTTAAACCTCCCCTAATTTCAGAGGAAATACACGATATTCTAGTTTCGTGAGAATCCGTAACATCGGCTGCAAGGAGTAATCGATTTGCCGTGAAATGACCCGGAGGTCCATCTTGGCGGGAATTCTAATTTGAAGCTCGTGGAATGGGTCCAGAGTGTCGGAACGACGCTCGCACATTTAAATGCTACCGAAAAGCAACTTACTACGAAAGAGAACGGGGTCTGTAGTTATTATGTTAATATCGCGGACATTTTGCCAAACTAGAAACAGCTAACACGCGCACGTGTGTTTTGTTGCTGGCATCTGATCTTATGCCCAGCTTTGTTTCGTGATAATACGTTCCTCCTTTGGACACGTATTTTCGTCTATTCTGGCTCTCCTTTCTCTTTCACACTTTGCTATTTCCACTCGGCGGCGTTGTTTGCCCAATTACGGGACAGTTCTCCGCGGCGCATCTAATGATTCAGCGCTGGAGAAGCTTGCGTCTCGTGTGACAAATAAAACGAAAAAATCCAATTTAATTTTGCTGCAATTGTTGGGGAATTTAAGAGCACCGAGAATTCTTTCTGCGACTTTGCGTATATAACGCGAGAATATTTTGCAAACCTCCAGTTTCTTATTCTGTTACACTTATCTTAATTAATGTTAAACAACGGTGTTCCTGAATGATTTTTTGTTAAGAATGTGCTGTTAAAATTTGGTCAAATATTTTGGGAGTACTTTGCTTCATTTTATATATTTGTTTACAGGTTACCTTTCAGATGGAAACGTCTGTCATCAGTTCCTCGTAAATCTTCTCGTTATTAAATTAAAAAGAGTTATTAAAGAACTTCGATTTTTTGACAATCCCAGTGGTCCCAAGTAATTGCACGTCGCGCAGTGTTTTGCAATGGAAACTGTAAACGCGAGAGATCTAGCAGGTCTCCTTTACGCGTTAAACACTTCGTTACACTGTCCCCGTTCCACCCATGCGAGTATCTATTCCAAGGTCCAGCTTAACGACGCCGATGATGTCCAAAACGCGAACGATCCGAGGTTTCCCGATTCTTTGGCGACCGTAAATTCGAAACGCTCCGTGTCAGGGCCATTCCAGATGCATCTAAACCCCGGTGCCATTCGATTTAAGCTCCCAGGACTTGGACATCGTAGAAAGTGTCACGTTGCATGCACAGTTCCTTGCAGGGGTATAATGGGGAAGCAGAGTTTTATTTAAAAAATATACAAAACGATATCAAAACATTGAAATCATAAAGTATTAATGTCAAAAAGTATGCCGAACACTTGACTGGGCTTTGGGCCCTACCAGCTTAAGTGGGTCTCGTCTAACATCTCCGAAAGTAACTCATATTTAAGAATTTTTGTTTAAAAAAAAACTGTTGGTCATAAATAATACGAAGGATCGACATAAAAAAAATTCTACAAGTTTAAACATGCCTCCTTATATCCCAAAAGAGTTTAATGCTATATTAACAACAGTTTAAAAAAAAAAATCATAAATTTTCTGTTACACGAGAATCCCTCCTTAAGGTGCACCACCAGTCACGAACAGCACCGCCGAGGTAAGTGTCCTCCCAACTCCACTTACAATTAAGGGGCCATTCTACTTCGATCGGCCGAAAAATGAAGCAGATTTCAAAGATTTTTTCTCAATAAATACAACACATAATGAAATAAATCTTTTTGGAATTTATTAACCTACTCTTATATTATACAAAAAAAAAAAATTAAAAAGATTTTATTTAATTTGGTTCAAATGTTTTTTTATACCGTCAATGTGACCCCTTAAACATACTTCCTTCACTACACGTTGCACGACACCCGTGGGCACCCAGCTTAAGCTGCGCCGTTCGTGGCCGGCGCTGGCCTAAATCGTGGTGCAGCGGCGCATCCGTTCACTTAGTCGGCGTGGCGCGAGCGTTACTAATAAGTCCACTAGAGCCAAGGTCTAGATCACTCGGACGTCAGAGGCCGCGTGCCGCTCACGCGGTCCAGAATTGAGAGGTGAAACTTCAATGGCCGAAATGAATGGCACCGTAGTTCCGGCGGATACGTGAATAGGCCACGCTCGCCGTGGACGCTGCGAGCTGACTTCATTTCCTGTGGGCTATCCACTGCCTACTACTCGTAACTATTGCGTTCAATTTCGCGCGGCAATGTTTAGCGTCGCGATAAATTCACGCGAAGTGTCAATACAGATATAAATAGTGACGCGGGTGTTAATCACAACTGTGGACATCTAGCGTTCTAACGAATCGAGATAAACTAGACTGATGAAACGCACGAGCATAGTGGAGATTCGTGGTTACGAAAAATACTGTAGGAATTGCAGACGATTTGTTGAGTTAATTAAACCAGAATCGGAGCACTCGTCATACTTTCGAAAGGAGACCGAGTACGTGGGCAGGGGAGAAATGCGTGGGAGTGACATTATACGCGATACCTTCGATAGAGGAACATTACATTCAGGTTTATCGATATGGTTCACTGATATTTCGATTTATTGGTAACGCATGCCACTTTGTCCGAGGGACGTTGATATGGAGCAGCACGATATGAGGTGAATAAATTGGACCAGAATGTGGTAGATGAATGTGGGGATCGATAAACGTGGCTAGGCATTTATTATGATTACTTCATGTCGCAGAACTGCAGTTGCTTTTTTCTAAAAGTATTAGCAAAAGTATTAGCAATAAAAAGTATTAGCTCCTTTAACTGTCTCCTCCTGCATGCTGTGCAGTTAGGTCCACTATCAATTTCAATTTTCTTCTGAGAAAGAATCCATGTCTTTGTTGGATGGATACTTCTGGTACAACTAATTGTGCTAATGACAGCTAATCAAGATCGCCTAATGGTAGCAATTTAATGAAAACTGATGCTTTTTTAACGAGTGGAATAAATACAAGCGCGAAAAAGCATCAACACGAGTGCAAATATGACTCTGTTAAAAGATACATATTTACGTTTGCCATTTCAACGCAGAAAATAATTGCTTCGCCGAGAATACCAGACGTGTGAAGTTTAGTTGTCCAGAAATAGGTAGGAACAGTTGCTCGCGGGATTTCAACATCCACTTTGTGAAGGGTATCAGGTGGATGGAAATGTTGCACCGTTGAAGAGAAGCATAACTCTTATTCTGTTGTGCGCAACAGTTTCTTCGTTGCAAATTTCAGACAGCTATAAAACATGATTACGATATAAAAAAAATTAGTAAATGCAGCAGTTTCTTACTGAAAGTTTTGCCACTCGTTATTATACAAAAAATGTACGAGTTTCCCTAACGAAAATTTAAAATAAAATATAATTCCCAACCGGTGGGTCTTCAATTATTTTCTGGGTGGTCGTAAATTTTTTTTTTAATATTTTATCAAGTCAGAATTATATTCTGGAATACCTATTTTTAATGCGTTTTCTTTACCGTATTAAATTTACCTTACCTTATCTATTGGGTACATTAAAACGAAGGTGCAATTACTTCTTTGAGATTATTAAAATAGGATAAAAATATCTCGCTAAATTTATCGTTCCCCAAATTTTTACACGTCTCACTCCACTTTTTAACGCTCTTCAGATTCCTTCGAAATACACGATACTGCGGGTGTGCTACTCTTGGCGTCACGACGAGACGAAACGTGACCCCCGTTACTCAGAGTCTAGTTATTATTACCGTCTCGTGGAGCAACCGCTCGTTATCTTAAGATGTCCCATCAACGATTTCTCCTTTACTTTCGCGGTACCGCCTCGTTCTATATTCATGATCGCGAGTATAATTTAAAGGCAGCCGCGGAGGTTCAACGGCCCTGAACGTCGCGATCGGTTTCTGCTTCTGTTTCAACGAATCTCTTTTATCAGAATCCGCTGGGTCGATGGCGTGAAATATGAACCCGGGGGACTTTTGCAGACGGGTAGAAGTTTGTCTGCTTTTGAGATTACTTGGATGGTTTTAAAAATGAATATCAAGTTTGATAAGGCCGGTGAGTTTAAATTTGTGTGAACTTGACAGGGAAATTAGATGGATAGAGATTACTGAGGCAAGGTGTTAAATGTAGATGGAAATATAGAGAGGATTAAGGGTACATTCTCATGTAATACCTTTAATGATTTAGGATTTTTTTTAAAGACAACTGTAACACATGGGGTTAAAAGTCTTTTCGGTATTGATTTATATATATTTTAAGATGATAAAATATTTTTTTAATGGTTTTTTTCTCCGTTGTAATCTTGGATAAATAGATATAACTCTGAAGGTGATGAAGAATGCACCTTTAATGAGAATTTTTTTTTTAAGTTAAATGATTTTGTTTAAAATGCCCTTAAAACTGAAAAATTGTTATTTTCTTGTACTACAATTTCGACGGTGTTCTTTTTTACTTTAAATAAAATCGTGGAGCAGGGATTCATATTCTGTTATGAATCATCCTGCTCCACGATCTTATTTAAAGTAAAAAAACACCATCGAAATTGTAATACTAAAAAATAACTATTATTTAGTTTTTAGTGCATTTTAAATTTTTTATTATTTATTTTTCAGTGTCTAAATTTTGGTTTGTGGTTACAGGCTGATTTCGAGTCATTTGGATTTATGGTTAGGTGTTATATTTATTGACGACTGTTATATTTATTGTTATATTTATTGTTCTCCAGCAGAAGTCCAAACCTTCAATCTCGAATTTCATTTCGGTCTGGAACCATTCCACACACACATATGTATATATATATATATATACATATATATATATCATATATATAATCACCCGAACTCCCTAACTCTCTAAATCTAATCTCCTCAGAAAATGTTCCCAAACATTGAACGCGTTCAAAACGCCCGAAACAATCACGACCGTGTCTCATCAGACCCCGCAAACCACCCAAGTCAGGTCCAATCTTCCAGCGACCTTTGACTCGAAGAAATCCTGATTTTCGAAGCAGCCCGACTCTCCAATCAAATCAGGCCCGTGGAGTGTGCTCACGGCGGAGGTTGCAACCTCCCATCGTCAGCCTCGAATTGCACTAAGGTACCCCGCGCGACCTCGTACGTTCGAATCGCGAGCTGAGGAGCGACCGCACCGAAAAGAAAATCTCCGTATAATGAGCTTGGTTTCGAGAGCTGTCGCTCGTAAATCGCGGCCCCACGCCAAGAGGAGACCGTAGCGAGCGGTTACGTGATCCCTGGACGGCAATCATCTCCATGGTTCCCAGGAATTAAAGGAGAAACCGCGTCGTTGTTATTCAAATTGAAGTCGACCGTTGAAGATGACTGAAAGCGAAGGCGCGCGTTCCTCCTGCCGGCGAGCGGAGGCGATCCTGCTCCATCAGAGGGAATTGAAGTCAACTGGGGGACCCAGTGCACGTGAGAGCTTGCCAGGCTTCGTGAGGCCAACATGCTCACTGATCCGGAACGCGACGCTCATATTTTTTCTCGAGATTAGGGAAGATAGGTGGAAGAGCCTGGGGAACGAAGAATTTGCTTGATTCTCTGCAGACACCGAGGTGATAGCCTCTGGTGAAGATGTAAAGAAGAAAGAGTGGTGCAAAAATCTGAAATTGTGGTCTGAAGGTGGTATCAAGGGTGCAGCTGATTTTCTTTGGTAATTTCGTTATTTTTGATCGATGAAGGCTCTTTTTAATCCAAGAAGCTATCCTGAAGAATCCAAGCAAGCAAGTGTAATTGAAGAATTTTGATGGATCGTACACTTGGTCCGCGATGCAATGTTGAATAGGGGTGAAATTTGTTGTTCAATTCTTTACTACTATCCAGCGTACGTCTGTGTACCTCGGCCTTAACAATCGTTTTTTAACTGTTTCCGTTTATATAGTGAAAAAGTAAATAGTTTTGATACATCAAACTTGATCATCCAAATAACATTTTTTTATTCGTTTTGTATGTATTTTCTCAAGTTTTCGCTTACTATATATTAAAGAGGAAGGACCAAAGTATATTTTGGCATATTTATTATTAAGTCATTAATTCAAATAAAGATGAAAAAAATTGAAAACAAAATAACGTATCAACTACATAACCCCGCAGTGAGGAAAATTCATACATTTTGCCTTCGTCAAAATAACATTTTTTCATTCATATTGTATGTACTTCCTCAAGTTTTCGCTTACTATATATTAAAGAGGAAGGACCAAAGTATATTTCGGCATATTTGTTATTAAGTAATTAATTCAAATAAAAATGAAAAAAAAAATGAAAACAGAATAACGTATCAAGTAGCCCCGGTGTCCCCTAAGTCAGGGCATAATTGAGATTCACAGATGTAACGAAGCTGCAGGGAAGATGAAGCAAGTGCGAAAGAATAGGAGAGTGGAGCTGGAGGAAATAGCCCATACTCGCCGAATCGCTCGTTCTCGAAACTTCTTTGGCGGAGCGAACGGTAATATATTCGTTCTCGTCAACAGCGGCCACGCTCCAGATAAAAATAGTGCTCCACGGTGAAACAGGAGGCGACACGGGAGCGAAGCAAACAAATTTACTCAACGTGGGATAAAAATATTTGGCAAGATTGGACACACACGCGGGAAAGTCATATTTCCTACTCCTGCTAAAACAACAAAAAACAAATCGATAACAGTGATACCTGAATCCAATGAAAACACCAATGGACAGTGTTTTCAAATATTAGAGGACATGGGGGATAATAAAGTGAAAAAGAAATTAAAATTTTCTCCACCTTGAGACTTCGCAAAAAAACATTTAAGGGACCTGGGTTATTCCACTGTGAAGACGTGAAATATTGTCATTTTTTAGGAATTATTTTTTAGTATACGGAATGTTCAACGTAAATAATATTTTGTCTACTTATTAATACTTATTGTCTACTTATTGACAGTATAAAATAAATTTGTTTTAAATTTTTAACAGTCTTTTTTTTTAAATATATATATATATAAAGCGATGTAGTGCTGGTGCAGGTGATTTCGGGAGAACGGCGCATGTAAAACCAAAAATTCAAAGTGTGTTATAGTCATTATGAGTGTGGTTATCTTTGGGAGCAGAATTATTTTGACTGATAAAAAAATTAAAAAAATGACAACGGTTTGAAATTTAAGTGTCGAAATACGGTGAATTTGTCAATCATTTCACCCTGCAAAAAGTATGAAATTGTTAATCAAAAAATGTTTCCGAGGTTCCTGCGATACTCACTGATGTGCTGAATAACGTGTTGAAAATTTTACACTGATTGGTCAAATATTTTTTTGCAATCACCTGCGCCAGTTGAAAAAATGTCGTTTTGAGATAATCGCGTTCAAAGTTTTAAAACAGATTGAAAAAAATTCTTTCAATTTTTCTTTGTATAATATAAGAGTAGCTTAATAAATACCAAAAAGATTTATTGCATTATATGTTGTATCTACGGAGAAAAAAAATCTTTAAAAATAGCTTCATTTTTCGGCCGGTCAAATTAAAATGACCCCTTAATCAACCCTCAACAATAAATACTAATAAATAAAGCTTTTAAATCTGAAGAAATCCTATAGGAGAAACCATTATCAACAAATAAATCGGATACCACCTGTTGACCAATTATCAATCAGTCGTGGAGAAACACGGGGTTTAATTATTCTAATGGAATTCATCGACAGCTCGCCAGCGCGATAGAATCCCCAATTAGAAAATCGAATGACGCGAATGATGCAGTGCATCGGACAAATGGGCGGAACTCCCAATGTAGTTGGCCCAGAAATCTCTCTGCCAGACTCCGCCGTGTTAAATAGCAATGGAACGTTTAATGAAGCCAAAGGTGGGCCACCTACAAGCCCGAGGAAAACTTACGTCCCTCTCTCTAGAGTTTGACGGGGTGAAACATGCGAGCAACTAATTTCGCGTGGACAGACAATTTCCTGGCAAAGCGAGGCGTCCCAGCGGAAACGTAAATATGGGGCAATCAGTCAAGTAAAAGTTAGAGTATATCGCGTTAAACTCGAGTTGGAAATTGGACCCGCTGCTCTTTCCACTTTCCGTTCATCGATCAGTAACCGTTCTGAAAAATAATCCCTCCATGAAAACGTTTCATGCGCAATTTTACAACGATTGTACCTATGTTAGGTGAATTACGAAGAACTTTCTTCACGCGTTCTGCTGTTGTTTAACTGCGCTCTGTATGACGTCAACGGAAAATGAATTTGTAAATAGCCTGTAATCGGGAGACTTAATTTAAATTTCTTATTTGGTGACGGCTGTAATATTTCTTGCGGCTTCGTGGAAGTGCAGATGTAAGCCTGGAGAGTCTGTGTAAAAATACGCGGAAATCATGGTTCCTTGGTGGCAGGGGAAAGTTTCAGTTCCTGAGAGTGGCTGCTTTGAAAGAAATCGTGTTTGCACGTCTTCGTTGAGAATCGCAATGGGATCGCCTGGAGAGTTAAAGCTACTCGAATCATTAACACTTGGGAAGAAGTTGTTCCCCTGCCTCCAAACGATGAAAATAGGACAAACTTTGGAAAACAAACTCTTTTCTGTGTAACACATTATTCTCCAATAATTATGAATAATTATAATATATTATAATATCCTATTTAAAATAATGCAACCACCTATGTGCTTCACGAAATACAAAAGACGGAAATCATTTCGTGACATTTTCCCAGGACGAATTTTTTAAGTGGGAACACCACTGTGACGGCCGAAAAAGTAGGCCGCGTTTAAAATTTTTTTCCAGGAATAATTTACAGTTTATCATAGAATTTTTTGTTACCTACCTTTAATACAATGTCTTAAGAGATTATAAAAAAATATAAATAGGAAAACGTACCGATTTCTTAAACAAATTATTTTTGTAAAAATAATTATGTAAAATAATAAAAAAATGAAAAATAGTAAAAAAAATGTAAAAATAATAAGAAAAGTTTGGAAGATCCACGAATAAGATGGACAGATGGAATGTGTTTTCAATCAAAGAATCCGCAGTTGCAACGGAAACTATATTCATATAGTTTATAAAGAACGGAAACTTTATTCATTTAGTTTATAAAAAAAAAAATGAAATTTGATTTCAGACCTGCTGTTCCATAGTTACATATTCGACCGACGCGCGCGTGAGGTCAAGAAGATTAATTAATCTATTAAAATTTATGCATGTTTTTCTATTTTTTATTTTTTTACAGTCCCTTAAGACATTGCACTAGAGTTAGATAATAAAAATTTTATATGAAAACTGTAAATTATTCCTGAAAAAAATTCTTAAAAGTGGCTTACTTTTCCGGTCGTCACAGTGGTGTTCCCCCTTAAGAAAACTTTTCCTTGCAATTTTGTCTAAATGCCTTCAAACGACATCAACAATCATTAAACCCCCCTACGTTCAATTCCACTTAAGGAGCCTGCGAACAACATCGCCCATCTGTTAGAAACCGTCCAACCGCATCAGAAAATGCGGCAATTTTCCACGAAGCCGAGCTCAAGCCACACTCTCCTTTACTCTACACTAAGAAATCGACCACATTTCTCCGCAGCGTAGTTCGGACAATTATTCCGCCTGTGGAGAGGGAATATACGAAACAAGCTGCCTGTTGCCCCCGCAAAAGCGGCCTAAACTCCCATAAAACAGCGCCAGAATTACAGTGACGTGGTGCACGATCGTTGGTGCTCCACCCAATCGCTAGCACTGAGGAAGAGCACAAGCCAAGTTCCGCTGTCAAACAGAGCCCCAGCTCCTCAGAGCCAGCTTCCTCGGCTGGGCTGCTTCTTCAACGCTACATTACTCTATCGAGGGTTCGGAGAACTTTCCCCGTGACGGGAATCCATTGGCGGTGGTGAATCGTCTCGCCTTGAGACGCAGGAACGAATTGCGCGTCGGGATCGGAAGGCCGGCGCGGCCTTCGCCGGGCGCAGGGTACACGAGGCGGATGAGGACGCGGCGCGGAGAGAAAATAGCGCTGACAGTGGAGCAAGTTCAAGAGGGCTAGATTTACATACTGCAATATTCATAGAGACGACTCGGTGGCCGCGATCGGGCGCCAACAGTTGCTGGACGTTTGCGTATGCAAATAGTGGGAAAGAGGTTAGGGGCGATGGGCAGAAAATGGCGGCCCGAGGAGCGATGAGCTGTGGCATGGAAGACTACAGTGGTAAAATATGTATGCGCTTTGTTTCGTTTTCCGTGTTTGTAGCTGCGCTAGGCAAGGCCGCACAGTGGCGGACGGTTAAACATTGGCGTAACTAGTTAGGGGGCCGGGTGGGCCTGACCCCCCCCCCCCCCCCAAACTGCGGAATGGCCTCTCCCTAGAAACTATCGAAATAAGTAGAATACATTCGTCTGTTCGTAAAATCCTGTCTGAAAAGAAAGAAATATTTGGGCCGAAATTAGGGGTGTGCGGGTACCCGAAATTACGGGACCCGATTTGCGATTCGGGAGCCGATTTTCTTGCTTGAAAATTCTTACATCTGGTCACACTGAAAAATCTCGGGTACCCGATAACTTTTAAGTTGTCATTTTTCAGTGTGATCGGATGTAAGAATTTTTAAGCAAGAAAATCGGCTACCGAATCGCAATTCGGGTCCCGTAATTTCGGGTACCCGCACACCCCTAGCCGAAATGCTATCGATGCAGGGCAACTAAATAAAAAAAAAATCAATAATGTTCTTATTACGTTAAATTATAAATTAAAACTGTTAGAATTAAGCTGCTAAATGTAGATATGTGTAGGTAACTATACCTATATAAAAGAGAGAGAGAGGGGGGAGAAAATGGGACCTTGCCCCCCAAGACAAAAATCCTAGTTACGCCAATGCAGTTAAATGGAGGCTAGTGGCCCCACAAATTCTTCGGCTGCCTCTAGTTTTTATATTTCGAATTTAATATTTCAAAGGAAGTATTTTATTTTGCAACTGTAACTAGGCTGATTTTTTATATTGTTGTTTCTGAGGAGTAAGGTTTTAAAATGTGGACCCAGTTTGCGCCTAGTGCGCCTTATGGTAAATGCGGCCCTGGTGCTAGGGGTAGGCTGTCTTTCCTCTAACTAACACGGACGTGTAAGTGGCCGAATCTTGCAAAACTGACACAAGGCATGGCAATCCTTTTAGCGTAAAAAACTCATCGAATCCTCTATGGCAAACATAATTACATCGATCGCATATTTAGCTTTGCTAATTCTTATCACGACCAACTTGACTTTTTCTCCGATTCAATAGATTCTTATCCCGTACAAAGCGTTGAGCGTCTCATATTGTATATTCATACTCATCTTTCTTATTGTGCGTCAGTTTTTCTACCACATTTTGTAATTAATTGTACCGAAGGGTTGTCTAAACCGTCTATTGTAATTAAAATTAAAAAAAAATTAAAAAAAAAAAAATTAAATTAAATTGAATTATTGAATTACTGTCAGGTTTAATATCTGTCGAGGTAGACACGGGTTGAGTATTCTGAGCTCCCGAATAACGAGCTAAAATTGCTTAGTACTGTGAGATCAGGAACCACATAAGAGGTATCCCCGAACAATAGATCTCGGAGAATCGGTTTGGCGGAGTTGGTTAGGCGGCTGCCCAGTACGCAGAAGATCGCGGGTTCGAATCCCATCACCCGAGGTCCGTTTTTTTCCGTACCTCCCAAACACATAGGAATTACAAAAGCTATATCTATTATTCCTATAATACGAATTTGGAAAATCACCATTTTCAGAGTCAGAAAAAAAATCAAAAAAGCACTTTCTTTATTCTTCGAATTGCTAAGTAAGTACAGCACTCTGACAACACCTCCCATAAAAATTCCCCTGTCACTCATATGATACACTTTACACCCATCATCACTACTCTCGAAACTATGTATAATAAAATGTGAAATATAATAAAAAAAACCCTCCAGCGTCCATTACCAAAACTAGGGAGGGAGAACAAGTGTCCAAAGAAATTCCCACGTATATTTGGTAATAAACGCTCTGAAATACGAACAAAAGCCACTTTCGAGGTAGGAATCTTGCAGCTGAAGAGCCATCAAAACGGCGTAGGCCATGAGGCATAAGAATTGCCCCATCCAGCTGAGACTACTAGAGAAGGTCAATCGGACGCGAAACGGCTCGCCAATAAAAAGGTTAACGAATGGGTTCGCGGGGTCCGTTTCCTCGTACGTACCAGTTCCTGTGGTTGTTGTCGACGAATTAAGAACGTCCTTGTCCACGATCAACCAGCGAACTTTGAGGAAGCTGGAGCGCAGTTTGCGTAACCGTGGCTCGAATGGCGTAGCGCTAAGCTGCCGAGTGGAAGAGGAAGAAGAAGAACTCGTTCCTTGACGAGCACTGACGAGCCCCCCGTTGAATCGTAAGTGAGTTTCTCGTGAGACAGAAGGAAGAGGAGTTTTTTACGCGACACAATATGACGATCCCTTATGTTTGCAAGCCACGACGATATTCCTTTATAGTCTTATTTACTGGGGGGCTGCCGTAACGTTCATATTCACGCGGCACATGTGGGCGTTCGTTGGACCCTCCCGCGTAAAAAGGGAATAGAATATGATTCTCGAAGGACTGTGCCTTTATAAATATGGAGAGCAGCTTCTGAGAAAGAGAGGGAGTATTCTCAGAAAAGGGATAAGCTTTCTTTTATTGTTGTTCGTTTATTCTTGCCCGCTGGGGACAGCTGTACAATTCCTGACCCAGGTTAAAAATGAAATGTGTTCCTTGATGAATTGAATGAAATAGTAGTATCCCCGCGTTTAATAAGAGGCATAAAACTTGGCTTCTGTTGGGCTCCTTCTTTCACTGTGATCACAGAGTTTATTCTGACTGGAATGAATGGGGGAATAAATACGATGTAGCGTTACTGTCTTTGACAAATGGATGGTAGTTCTTCTCCATTGAATACGTGCAATATGCATACGGAGATCTTGTTTATACTCCTTGAGGCTGTGATTTGGATGTCCGCAATAAGTTTCTATTACGAGGAATTGAGATAAATGCATTTGTTTTATCGTTCGTGTAGCATCAGAAATAAGACGAACGTATTTTTCTCTTGCATCCGAGCCTGTTAAAAATACAGCTCCTATCTTTCGACGTCTGACCTGACCAGCTACAAAATCTGTAGCGAGAAAAAGACACAGAGACACTCTTGAAGAAACTGAAGTTCGCAGAAACGTGGACCTCGTTGTGCGATCTTCTTTTATTTTCAACAGAAATTGAAATACCAGCCACCTCAATTACCTTGCCCCCATTTTTCAAACAAGAACCAAAAACCATTTATCCAAAAATTTGAAGAACAGAAGACCTCGAATAACCCACAGAGGAGTGCCTGGTTAAACTTTCCAGCGTCCAACGCGTTCACGATTATTCACGGCCTTACTTTATCGTCGAACTTTCACGCGCGAGCTTTTCCCTAAAATCTCCTCGGACTTCATTCATTCATACATACCCTCCCAACCAAAAAAGGATGGAACCCGCTTTTGTTTCGTCGTCTCGCGCTCCTTGCCCGAGGCAGCCGGCTGCAAATATCCGCGGGGTAACGTACGAGTTTTTCCGCGAATCGCGCGACAAATGGGCGGTTTTATTGGCCCAGTTGCGCCAGCGGGGTCTCCGCCAGGTTTGCGCGTTGGCATCGCTGCCGTCTCGAGCCACGGTGCCAGCGGGAACCAGCGGGGACCAGCGGGGACCAGCGGGGACCAGCGGGGACCAGAGGGAAATGACGTTCTTCCCGCGGGGGAAAACGGCGAGAGCTCGCGAAACAATTCGCGTGAACCGACCTGTGAATCGAGTTTACTGCCATCCGGTTGGCGTGGAAGGGCCGAGCTTCCGTCACGAACGATTTCCCTCCTCCCCCCCCCCCCCTCCCCCGATGGGCTCGCGATTTCGAATCCATGAATTCGCGACCCGGGCACGGCCGTCCCTTTTCGAACAGTTCGTTGGCTGGCGCACGAAATGTCGCGCCATTTTCGGAACTGTCCAACGGAAGCTCGCGGATTTTCGATGGAAAATGATTGTAAGAGGGTGCCCGCTACGGGGGATGGAAAAATTATGTGCACTTTCGATGGAAGCTGGGAGGAATTGCTGAGGGGAATGCCACGTTTGTGGACGTTTCGATGAGTTGTGTTCTTTTTTAATTGGATGGGGGGTTGAAATTCTTATTTTAGGGGTGGGAGTTTTATTCTTAGGAGTAAGAGATAGCAGTACCGTCTTAACATGGAGGCGCCGGAGCTGCCGAAGCCCCGAAAAAATTTAAACATAAAAAAAAGGAGTTGTAAAAGCTAGAAAAAATTGGAAATAACGAATAGAACAAAATTTAGATTTTAAAATGAGGCCCTTTTTCGTGGAATGCAACCCACGTTTAATCTTGTTTATTTAATTGTTTTAATAATTATTCATTTCGCGGGTTAGCGTGGTATTTTTGGTTTTATTTAAATTGGAATAATTTAGAGGACCACGTATGGAGCTCGCCTCAGGGCCTCCGAAAACGATAAGATGGCACTGAGAGATAGTATACCTAGACACTTTCTATTTATGGATCGTGAGGAAATTACCGTTATTCTGGACATAATTCTTAAGGTGGGCATCGAGATGTGTTTGGTTTGAGGTTGAAAAAGATTCTCAGATGTTGAGTTGGGTGTAATTTTTATAATTCTCGAAAGAAGGAAAATGTGTTTTGAGGGGGCTAGTTGATACGTTATTTTGTTTTCAATTTTTTTCATTTTTATTTGAATTAATTACTTAATAACAAATATGCCAAAATGTACTTTGGTCCTTCCTCTTTAATATATAGTAAGCGAAAACTTGAGAAAGTACATACAAAATGAATGAAAAAATATTATTTTGATGATTAATTTTGATGTATCAAAACTATTTACTTTTTCTCGTAGTAAAGAATTGAACAACAAACTTCACATATCTCACTCAAATGGAGCTACATATACACGATGTCGAGATAATTCGTCTGTAACAACCTGCCCCTGTATCAACTAGCCCCAGTCTCCCCTACCTAATGGAAATAATGAGAATTCCTGAGTTGATCTCCTTGTATCGGAAATAACATACAGTTAGATTCTCTTTAATTAAATATTACTGATCGATTTGTAAAATGGCACAGAAATAACTGCAAATTAGGAGGAAACATTACCAGACATAACATCTCACCAATTAGTAACACGTTAAGTGGAATTTTGTATCCCGGACTTTAAAAAAAATCCAGCTTCCATGCCAAATTTCAAAATAACATGTGAATTTCGACGAAAATGCTTCCAGAAAATTTCGACATTTTTCCACTATGAAATTTCATTATGAAAGTGGCGACCATTTAAGGATCACAAGCTCAAGGCAGCCTGAGCTGCGAGCTTCCATTGATGAAAGATTTCTTCGTCGTTTTCACTTTCCTTCATACCTTTCTATAAAACTTCCACCTATCAAAACAAAATTTGAGTTACGACACCGGTTGCATCACCACCTGTCATTCCAGCCTCTGTAATGACCAGACTTCCCAATTACCTCGTGGTCTCTACGATTCTAACAGAGCAGCTTCACATTCCATCGAAATCACACACGTGAAACCATATCCTCACCAGCAGCCATTAAGTGCTCAAACTCTGAACACCATTGACGAAAACTATCTCTGCACAAAAACTTCAATCTATTTAGAATTATTCTTGAAGAATTTGCAACCACTTCGAGCGCATTTTTTGTGATTCTTGACTGCTCAAAAGAATGAAATAATTTTGAGAATTTATCGCCTCACAGTGCAAATCTGCCAACGGAAATTTCGCAGAAGAAATTAATGCTATTTGGAACTTGATTTCTCAAAATTCTTGGAACTCTATGAAAGAGTTAATTTTCAGTCCTCTTTTGAGCATGAAGGTGATATTTTGTTTGACATTGTTTGGAGGAGATCGTTAATTCATCCAGCAAATATTTCCACGATCCTTGTGATCTCAAAAGATCAAAAGAATTCTGAGTACCTCTCACGATATTAAGTCAATACGAAGAAGAAATAGCTACTATTTTGAGCAGGGGTTCCACGATTCTTAGACCTGAATTTTCAGTCCTCTTCCAGACACAAAGTCGAAGTCCTGTTTAAATATTGCATGTGACCACTCACTTCTACTTTGAGCGCGATGATTCGCAACGTTCGAGGCTGAAAATATACACAAATTCCGGGGTCCCTGCGCAGCACTAATAACGAACATTATCCAGTTCGCACGCTCGGATTTTAATCAAACTTTGCACACAAGTAGAACTTTCGAAAACTGATTATGACGTTCCAACTGCGCTCGCGGCTAATTTATACTTTTTTCCAGTATAATAATATTTGACGAAATTGAGAATGAAGTATGTCTATCTTCCCTCCGCGTTGTTTAAACTCACCAGTCTTCAGCAGAAACTATTACACGGCTACAAAAACATGGGAAAAAGGGTAATTAGAGCTACACTGGCGCCACCTACGATTTCTCAGAACTTCTACTCACGCCACCTCATTGCTCATAAAAACAACAAATAACTTTCGTTTCGTATGCTCCGTAATTTGAGAGGAATTCGACGAAATAGATATCTCAGTCTCTTAATTTGAGCAGCTACAGAAAAGCACGTGTGAAATATTTTCGACCGCTCTACCTGTGTGCAAATTTTGATGAAAATCTGAGCGCACGAACTGGGTGATGCTCCTTATAAGCCGAAGTCCTGGTAAACGCCTATTTTGAGCGGAACACTTCATGATTCATGTAACTCACTACACATGCACAATTACGTGTCTCTCTCTCACAACACTAAATCGAGGGTCTAATAAACATTTTCCAAAGTAACTCACTGCTATTTTGAGCACGACGGTTCACAATACTCGTGACTCGCAGGGCGTGTGAACTTTTCAACGTTCTCACAAACCTGAGTTCAACCGTTCAGGGGCACTCACGGTTAGTTTGAGCACGAGTTTTCACAGATTTTCCGCCGGGAACCGGGCGAGTATTCCGGTCGGTACGCGTCACAATCGCGACAGCTCGACTTTGATTCTTGGTTGCCGCGACACGGCGCGAACCTGATTGAGAGCCGAGATCCGCGCGATTTCAACCGGCAAGGCGGTAAGTCGACGCGTTTGCTCGGACGACGCCGGTAGACTGAGCGTCGCGACGGACTGTGGCGCCGCGATTCTCCCCCTCGTGCTCGCGAACGTCTCTCTTTCTCCCTCATTTTCTCATTCTTTTCCTCGGAGACTCACGCCTCTCCGTTGCGCTTCTTTTGAGAGCCTCGGCCTCCTTGAGCACCTCTACATTTTATGAGTGCTAATGCTTCAAACTTCGAGGTTTGTGCGCCCTCGTCTTTTTCGAATGGTTCTTTGTCTGCGTTTTTTTTTTCACAGTTTGAGCGGAAGATTTTGAGCTTCGTTTCATAGTTTGAGGGAAAGTTTCATTGAGTGCTTTTATTCGTTTCTGAGCAATCACTTTGGCTCATTGAGCCTGTGATATTGTGTTCTGAGTCTAGTGTTTGAGTGTGAGTCACAAAGTTTTTGAGCACCTGTTCGGTTAGATTTCTATTTCATTTTCGAGATTAACTGTTTATTTTCCAGTATCTGATACAGACTCTCTTTCTCTGGGCTTGTATATTTTAAGTGCCTTCTCAATCTCTGCCATTGATTACATGATTGCATGAATATTTAAAACCTGGGAATACCAAACCGCGATATTTAAGCATTCAGAATGTAAATGCGCAAGGTTCCATACACTAAAACCCACCTGTCCACGTTGTAAATTTGTGAAACTCATTATCGTTCCTACGGAAGAGAGTTTGACCTTGAGTAATTCAAAACTTTGACATTTTTATACGAAATAGTATAACCGGGACCATGGATTTTCAGAATTTAAGACACGTTCAATTTTAAATATTGGATAGCAAAATCCAGCTTGAAATAAAACAGTAATTCTATTATTTCCAAATTGAAGACATTTATAGCTGAACAAATAGTAAATAAGTCGGCGCCCGACGGACTACATCAGAAGTTCCGGGCGCCGCCATGAGGCCCCTGGTGGAGACCACCAGAGGGGGTTTTTAGTGGGTATCCCGCCTTTTTAGGGCGGGGAGTCCCACATAACCCCGACAACAAATGTCGGGGTATGCGTAAAGCATTTTCCCCCTCTTCAAAAAAAAAAAAAAAAAAAAAAAAAAAATAGTAAATAAGTGGAAGTATAGAAATTTATATTCACTGTTATTATTGCTAAATAATTATTAATAATTCCTCTGTAATTTGTGGGTTTTATCACAGAATATTCCTACAAAGTACCGGGCCTTCGTTTATCGTCATTTATTCACGTCCCACCTTATGTGGAAATAAACGTGTGTACGATTCAACTCCGCCGTGACGGAAATAACTTCTTATTAATAATGAAGCGGTGCCATCAAACGGATTAAATTAATCTTTAATGAGGCATTCAGGCTGTATTACCTCGCTGTCACATTTGTCCCTTTCGTTGAGGAGTGACAGCACTAGTTGCTTCGTGAGTCTGAACAACCACGAATCGTGTTTGCTAAGAATTCAGATTTTAATGTCTACCTAGGAATGTTTTCCAAAAAAAAAAAAACGGAGAAACAGAAACGATGAACACTTGGAAAAAATTTAAATTTACATTTGGTATTTACGTTTGGACGATGACCCCTCGTGATTTATTGCTCTAAGTATTAATTACAATGTATGTTCAAGTTTAGTATTTAAGATTTTTAAAAGTGTTCAGGCTACATGAAAAAGAAGTCAATAAAAATTCTCTGATTTTGGATGCACTCTATTTTTCGCGTCGACTTTAATATTTGATTAATTAGATACACTTTTATTCCGAGCGAGAAAGGTGTGATTAATGTAAAATGGGAGCAAAAATTTTGTGTTCCATATTTGTTTTAAAGCTTCCATTTTTTCAGTGCACAACTTCTTTCTTTGATTGCTTGACTTTTCAATTTTGCAATCTTCTCCTATAATTACTTACTAGAATGGAATTATTAATAATACATGAGGCTCTCTGTACAAGAGTAACTTAAACCCAAGACTTTTCTTTTTAAAGTCTTTGCTTTAATTTCTATTTTTAGATGCATAGGTATGATTTTTAAAAAAATATAATTCCTAAGGTGTATATTATTAGTGTATAAAATAAGGACAAATGCTGCATAACAAAATGCTCAGTACAAAAACATGTTTTTGTGCTGGCATTTGGTGGATGTTTTTAGAAGGATGGTGAGGCCACTATAGAATTAAAATGTTGCTGTATAAGAGGTGGTTTAGGCTGAAATGTCAATCCACCTAAAATTGTGGGTTAGGCCACATTTGCGCTGATAGCCTCACATAACAGTATTGTTAGAAAATTAGTTTTCAAAATAATTTGGCAATCAATTTTCTATAAACAGTAGAGTTCAATGGCCCTTTATATTATTAATTTCAAATCAATTTTTCGCAACGCTGACCACATTCATTATGCCTCCACCACTTACAAATCGACGAATCAATAATCCCTCTGCTTCACACAAGTCACGGCAGCAATCATTCCTCATAATTGTGCTTCACAATCTCCAAACGTGAAATCTTCCGTAAGTGCTGAGAATTATTCCAGAAATTCCCAAACACTGCAATGAATCCAAGCGTCTTCAATTAACGCCACCAGCGCTCCACTTAAAAGCCCGAGCGAGTGCGATCAATCATCGATAAACCCCCCTGGCCGTCAGACACCTCTGCGGCGGCGTAATTGCTAAATAAAGGGACGATAAAAGCAAAGACGCGGTCGGATTCCTCCGCCAACAGAGGCAACGAGGCTTCCTTGCCGCCTGTTCCAGCGTTCCCCCCGTTTAACAATTATGTTACCCTCGAAACGGGACACCCAGCGGCGTCCAATATCCTCGAGGCTGGCCCTGGCAAAGTAAATCGCCACGGCACGTTAGCGTAGCGAATCGTCTGCTGAAGACTGTTAAGCAGACCGAGTCAATGGAATTGAAAATGACGAAACTGGTAACGACGCCAAGAGTTTGCAGAGTGACTTACCGAATCGTAGCAAGATTTTCTTTAATTACTGTGTAATTTTGTAGACAAAATTTTCGTGGAGTAAAGGAAACGTGGAGAGACTATCTAGCAGGTTGAATTATATTTATCTGGGAATATCAGACTCCTTTGGAGTGATAAGAAGACTCCTTTTGGTGTAAGTGTACCCGTACAGCACACTCCGTTGCAGAAAGGTTGCAGAAAGGTTGCAGTTACGTTGCGGTGCAATGTTGCACAGGGGCGGACATAGGAAGATTCCTGCAACATTTCAGCAATGTTGCGGTGCAATATTACTCCTGCAACGTTTCGGCAATGGTCACGCAACGTTTCGGAGATTTTACAGCAACTTTCCTGCAACGTTTCTGAGATTTTATAGCAATTGTCCCGCAACGTTTCGGAGATTTTACAGCAACTTTCTCGCAACGTTTCGGAGATTTTATAGCAATTGTCCCGCAACGTTTCGGAGATTTTACAAAAACTTTCTCGCAACGTTTCGGAGATTTTACAACAATTGTCTCGCAACGTTTCGGAGATTTTACAGCAATGTTCACGCAACTTTTCGGAGATTTTCTGACGATGTAAGCTCAAGTGATTGTATGCTTTATGTACACTATGGGACTTGTCCCATTTATAACTGAAAGTATAAGATCTCCAAAATACGCGTTGACGTATTCCGTGCGATATAAGGTGGGCCTCATGTAAAATCACCGAAACGTTGCGGGAGAATTGCCTATAACATCTCGAAAACACTGCAGGAATATTTCATGCAATGTTGCACAGGGGCGGAGATAGGAAGATTTCTGCAACATCTCAGAAATATTGCCTGCAATGTTCCAATCTTGCACGTAACGTAACTGCAACCTTTCTGCAACGTAGTGTGCTGTATGGGTAGTGAATAGCTTCTGAAAGATGTGTGACCTGGAAGTGAGCTGGATGGCAATATTGTGTCATTTAGAATTTTAGTAAGTGGTTGGGTTGAGTCTACTGGCATAGAATTTTCAGGGGTGTATAGTTGGGATGTTTAGAAATATTTTGGTGGCGCTTGAGAGCTGAGAATATGGGGCTGCAAAGTAGAGGGAAGTAGATACTTTGTTCGCGATAAGTGATCAATGATTAACACACTAATACTTGAGTGTCAAAGCCGAATTTACGGTGCCATTATACGGAGAGTGAACTTCGGCGAAGTTTCCCCCAGTTTCAGCTACTTTTCCCCTCGTTTCACTTTACTATCGAATCCAAGAGTGCCCTTACTCCCTTTGATGGCAGATTTATCAGTGAATGACCTTTCAGTTGACCGAAGAAAATTTCCTGTCACATGACGTAACGTCAGAGTCTCCTCAACTAAATCAATCTTCCCCACAGCATCCACTGAAACGAGCCAATAAAATTCGGGGTTATTTGAGGGGAAGACGTAACTCGTGGAGAAATAATTCCGCGCGAGACAATTATCATGAACGTTGGAATTTCCTAGACACTGATAAATGACGGCGGACAGCGTTGTTGTCGACGCTATGACGGCCGACCTTGTGCGGTTTCCAGATTCTCCTTGACCTGAACTTGGAACAGATCCCTAGTAGACGAGCTGGCGTCGTCTGCATCCATGTCTCTGACCATTCCAAGGTCCTCGTTCACGAGCAACGAGAGAATCTGTTCGCGTCCTCGACGACAAGCTTCATAAAGGCAACTTCGGTTACTTCGTTATATTAGAAGTAAGTGGTTTCTCCAAATTGAACGTACTTCTGTTTTCCTTCTTGATAAATAGAAGAGGTAGGGAGGATTAATATTGGAAAATATTGGGGACTAGGGGAACATTTAGTATTTTGATATAAAAAATTTTGGATGAAAATTTTGGAAGGTAAAGGTGCCTGTGTTTTTGGAAAAGAAAAGTCTTCTAAGTGTTGGTGACAAGTAGTGCAGCTCCATGTTTGAGCAGACTATGTCCAGGAAGTATTATAAGTCTTTATGGAAGCTTGAAATTTTAAAGCTTGTTTGTATTGATTATATTCCTTGACTAGGAAGGAACTTTTTGAATATATAATTACCCAAAAACAATTGCAGTGTTCAGAGGAGTGGGACGAAGTGACTTTCAAGTGACTTGCTAGTGATACCACTTAATAATAAAGAAGACGAGTTTCAAAGTGTAATATCTTCCACTTTAATGGATTGGAAAAGTTCTGTGAATTCATTATGCATGAAAAAAACTTCGTTCAGTTAAATGTTACGCTTGATCTGTGCTTTTCAGAACAGTTAATGCTTTCAAAGTCTTCCAAGTGCATTATTAAGCAAAAGGTCTATAACACAAATGATAGTAAACACACGTCACATGGAATAATCTATACCCATCAGTTTCGTTTACTACGAACTCTTTTCCAAACGTTTCGTTAGCAGCCAGAATCCTCATTCAGTGACATAATTCGCTGACAAAGACGTCATTCTGTCTAAACTGTTGCCCCAAGTGTATTCTCAGGTAAAATAATATAATCCAACTCATAAAACTCAACACCATAGGAGCTATATCTTTAATTTTCATTCGCTGAAAATTTTTGCATTGTTAAGTACCAGCCATTCTTCCCAAATTGTACTTCCCAGAACACCTAACACTGCAAAAAATAATTTCGAACGCTCCGCCAACGAAGCAGACGCAACTCCAGTAGTAGAAGTCAATATAAAACCAGCCTTCCGTTTGAACGACCTGAAAAATATTTTCCAAGCACATCGCCACTACCAAAAACTCCCATTACATGGTACGATACTTCCAAATATCAGAGTTCCCTTTCAAATCACAGTTTCCAGTAGTATGAACACCGAAAGCGCCTCCCTGATGGTCAGCCAACAGAAGAACCATCAGCTGAAACATGCCTCGATATGAAAACGGCCACAGCGTCCAAGCCACTGTCTCTCGGCCATGGAGTGTTTCCCAAGTGGCTTATTAGCGGATGTAAGTCTCGCGAAGCTCCGGGGCTCGTTGAAAAAGGAGACGGAACGTACGAATCGTAAATCTCGGTGGAATCGGCGGCCCGCGAAGGTCCTCGAGGAACCCAGTTTCCGTTGAAGGGAACATTACTGCAGGTGATGGAACTCGGTAAAAGGGTTAGGGAGGGGGTGCGGGGAACGCGTCCAACTCGCAGTGCTTGGTCAGTGGGAGGTAGAAAAAAAGTTGCAAACGCGCTGCCAGAGAGGAAAAGTTCACCGGAGCGTTGCAACTCGTCTGCTGGATCATCCAGCGCATCGATGTAACTCTCGATGGGATGGGCTGGGAAAAGTGTTCGGAACGGTCTGCCTGGGAGGGAATGTTCCAGGAAGTAGTATAACTCGGTTACGGAACAGACGGTTTAATTCGAAGTGGGGTTTTTAATTGTCAATGTTTGTGATGCTGATTTTTGTTTTCTTAATGAGAGGTTACTTTAGTCTCTCAGTAGGGGAAGGTATAACGGGTGATTGTTGAGTAGGAAGATTTCGTGGGAATACAGTATAGTTATATATGTTTTTGAAAATTGTAGTAGAAAGTGTTTGCAAGCATTTGGTTTTTTATTTCGTTTCTGATGGGAAAATAGTGATGATGGATGTTGGCAATGTGTTCGAGAAAGTGCTGAATATATTATGTAGAATGCAAATGGATGTGTAACTAGGTTGAAGTAGTATACCTCAACGATAGATGTATGTTTAATCAGAGCTCAAGTAGTATAAGCAACAACATGTACATAGGTACTTGAATAATCGTGGCAGAAGTAGTGTAACTCAACGACAGATGTGCATATCATAAATCAGAGCTTAAGTAGTATAGCTCAATAATCACAAGG
Source organism: Andrena bucephala (assembly GCA_947577245.1). NCBI lineage: Eukaryota > Metazoa > Arthropoda > Insecta > Hymenoptera > Andrenidae > Andrena > Andrena bucephala. The sequence continues at coordinate 4,624,154 of OX387718.1, read as the reverse complement.
GTGGTGCTTATTTTCAACCTGTGATTTATTTTGCTCTCACCCCCTAATATGGTTCCATTACATAAAAAAAATAGTCCCTGAAAAAGATTATTGCAATCGGACAACAGGAAAGGGTGCCGACCAGGGCTTAAAGTTTAGGATTCATCAATGGTTTGAATTTGAAGAATTTCTCAAAAACGGTAAGCCCTATCGAAATTTTCTTCAAATAACATTAAAAGAGCATTCAATTTTCTATAATTACTGTATATATAAGTTTTTCGTGATTCCATCCATTTTTTAGCTAATAGCGTTTGAATATAGAGAGATCGGCACTTCGCGCGTCCCACGTAGCGCGGACCTTTCTATATTCAAACGCTATTATCTAAAAAATGGTTGGAGACACGAAAAACTTATATATACAGAAATTGTAGAAAATTAAAGGCTCTTTTAATGTTATTTGAACAAAATTTCGATAGGGCTTACCATTTTTGAAAAATTCTTTAAATCCAAACTGTTGATGAATTTTAAACTTTAAGGCCTGGTCGGTACCCTTTCCTGTTGTCCGATTGCAATAAACTTTTTTAGGAACTATTTTTTTATCAAATGGCGCTGTTCCAGGGGGGGGGGGAAATAAATTTAAAAAATCGACACGTATAAATAAGGGCCATCCTAATAATCACAAGTTAGGTTTCAAGTAGTGCAACTCAACGACAGATGCCGGAGCAAGTACAGATCAAGTAGTAGAACTCAATCACATTGCAGCCTGTGCTCTTACAGGACACAACGATGCAATGAAGCATCTCCAATAATTTCCTCCAATTACAAAATTATTTTACACTATCCTAACACAATAAGTTTCCCATACATGCCACTGTGAAACAGTGGAATTTTGCAATTCAACTTTCACTATCACGAAGGACAAATAAAATACTTATTGCTCAGAAAATGAATGCCTAAAAGTACTGAAAATTATTCACTTAAACCCTCAACTTTGTATTTCCACCCATGAAGCCTGAAACCACAGGGCTCCTGCGCAAAATTCACGCCGATCGAACGTTTCGAGCGCGTTAATCATGTCCCTGGCCCACCTGGAGATAACGATGCCACTTTCACGGTGGCAGGGGAGACAATGAGTGCAACAAGATTCGTGGAGGCATCCTTGATTAATGGCCACGATAACGGTGACAATAAGTACGATCGATTTGAATTGTTTGCGTTGGAATTGGAACGGGCTGGCTACGTTCCGCAGTTCCCCTCTATCAAAGGGGCGGCTGGAGATTATTCTACTCGAGAGTCGAAGAAGGGAGTCGAAAGAACCCACATCAAGCTTCTTTGAAAGAGACATCGGCTTCTGATTAAAATAAACGCTTGCTCGTTCCATGCTGCGAGTAACATGATTTCAGTAACTTCTTGCCTTCTATTTTTAAGCACTATTATTATTAAGTAATTACTAGTAATTTACTGAAAATTAGAGTGAAAGGCGAGGCTGCCGCGTAAACTCTGTTAATAAGCATAACCGTTATATAATTAAACAATTAACGTGAAACACGAATTGAACTTAAACTGATCTCATCTACAACGCCAAAGCTTTAAGCACCAAAAGTTTATAACGCTCCTGGCCCTTAATGTTTCGATGGAAGTGTTTTATCCGTAACAATTCCAGTTAAAAAGTTCCAAGGAAGAAGAGGAGGAGAGTTGAAACTCTCACTCACATTCGTGAGGGGATCGAAAACGTGTTGACCGTTACCACGCTTTTTTTCGATACTCGATTCGCTCACATTCCTCCTCGACGTGCCACTGCACAGTGCTGTGTCAAGTTCGTCTGGATGTTAATCGATACATCGCGAGCTCTTGTCTGGTACGCTTCCAACCCTTTCTCCACCCCCTCATTCGCGGTAACCTTTGTGCAAACCATCACGCTTCCTTTCGAGATTTCATCGATTTTCACACAACGATAGTTAAAAAGATGCTGCAACTGTTCCATCACGTTTCAATATTCTTCGACATCCACACAATATCCTTGTCGTTTGCAGAAAATTCGTAGATAAATTGAAAATATCTGCAGACCACTGCGAACAAATTGCTTTGGACTAAGAACATAGCAAAATTTGGGATTTTTTTTTTAAGAAACCAGCGTTTCGATTCGTCTGAAATTTGGACCATGTTTTGGTGCATCTTTGAGGAAGCTGCAGTTTTTTTTTTATTAATTTTTAACCATGAATATTGTAGTTATGCATGATCGACCATCTCGCCACGCGAAATTCGCCGGCGGTTGGTGTGCATGATATTTTTCTACCAGGTAATCCGAAACAGGAAAATGAAACGGCGTTTTATTCTATACATATGTAGCTTGAAATTGATGAACCAGCAAAGCACAAAAAAAAAATATTCAGCAGTGTGGAGAGTTTTCAAACTGAAAGGTCGGAACGTTTAATTTTTGCAAACCAATTTTGCGCCAATTTTCTTATGTAAAAAAAGAAGTATGGCGGTATTCTGGTTCATCAAATTGAAGCTACATATGTACAAAGTAAAACGCCGTTTCATTTTTCTGTTTCAGATTACGTGGAAGATAAATATCGTGCACACCAGCGGACGACGAGTTTTGCACGGCGTGATGCATAACTCCTACATTTATTATTAAAAATGAATATAAAAAAAACTACAACTTCTACAAGAATGCATAAAAACATGTTCCAAATTTCAGATCAATCGAAATGCTAGTTTCTTAAAAAGAAATTCCTAAATTTTGCTATGTTTTTAGCCCATAAAATAGGATTCCCCCTTAAAAGAAATGTTGATAGTTTTATTCCTAAAATAGACACTCAGGTTCCTTCTTATTAAATTATTTCTTCCGTTGGAATCTAACCAACACTAACCAACACTAACTTCTCCAAAAATACTAAATCGATATTTAGTGAATAAATACAACTCAATCCTACCAAGAAACCCTTAACACCCTCGGTCACCATCCCAAATATAAATCTCCATTATCTATACTACTGATCCAAAAATAATCAATCATCTCTCCAGAGTTTCCTGCCCTGATGATCGACACGTGTAAGCTGCCTCAGCAAGCTGCAGGCCCCCATAAATTATTATACCTCTCTCGCGAGTCCTGAGAATCCGTGCTCCTTGCGTCAGTGAAACACCCCTCTGTGCTCCCGGGTCACTCGCTCGCGTCAGAATCCTCGGGGCGCGGTGGGAAAAATTTATGGGGAACGTCCATTGTGCTCCTCGTTAGACAGTTCGTTGTCGCGTATCTCGCGCGAACGGATTTCCGTGAATCCCTGACGCCCAGCCTCGCCTCGCCGCCCACGCAATAACGATGGGCACGTGAATAAGCCACGAGACAATGGGCGAAGATAAACCGTGACATATAAATGGCAGATTTAGAATGCGGAAGCTGGCGGTCGTTTCTCTACTTGTTATATTCGAATCATTCGGTGAATTCAGAAACTCTGCACTTAGGAGTATTGCCTACTCTGGCTTCTTAATTTTTCGCAAGCTGGTGGCGGAGTCGAATTGAATAGGGGAGAATTTAGGAGAACGTAGTGTATAGTAATTTAAATTTTTTTGAGTTTGGAAAAAACCATCGGGGTTGTACCTACATTTATTTCAAATTAGAAGAATGGAAGGTCTTTTTCACGAAGATGTCGAGGATTCGTGAGGAGTCATGAAGGTATTCAACAGCTTCAAAGTGGATGGAAGGATCCAGTCGCTGAACGACAGATCGTTCTGGTTCGATATCTCGACTCAAACTGAGTAGTTTCGACTGGACTTCGAATGTGCATCGTGTCCAGCTAAAGTGTATTGCGCTTGCTTTCAGTAAATTTGATAGCACTGGAATATCTGTCCATTTCCATTCTACGCGTTACAATCTTGTGCGCGTGTCGAGACATGAAAATTTGCGTGGTACATTTTTATTAATATTTGCAGAGATATTTTTAAAAATTCACTACTCTGCTCCTGACAATTGTCGCACGCAGACAATTTTACTCCATTTTACCCAAATTTCACTCGCCTAAAAAAAGGGTGGTCCTAATATTAAATTTTAATACTTTAATATTACTAATGATATTTCAACCAAAATACCCTATACTCGATAACATGCCGAACAAAAATATTGGGAAGGGTTAGTTTATTACGTGAAGTGGTTTGGCGTTTTGAAAAAAAAAAATTGCAATTGACCGGAATAGCGATGAAAATACTGAACGTCGCTTTTTCAAATTTTTTATCTGAGCTTGTAATGAAAATTTGAAAATCCTATTTGTATACCACTACCACAATTCCAATTAAAAAGAAAGTTTTCCACTCACACTATTAAATATCTGCATACAACATTATTACATTGAAATCTTTGGTCTATTTTACAACCCCCAAATCTATGGGCCATGAATTTTAATATATAAGGGAGTGAATATGGTGGTTACGGCATTTTAATAAATAAAAACGATGTTCCCTCTTCACTAGCTAATAGTTTAAGCCATATCCAACGCTGGGCAGAAAGTAATAAATACAAGAACGCTCATGCAATTCAAGATAAACACAATTTATTATTTTCATCATGTTTCAAGTAATATTTTGTCCATTTTCAATTGCGTGTAATTACTGTTGAATTAATGATACAATTGTTTTTTTTTATGCTGAAATAAAGCACTTTCTTACCAACATTTTGAGACCAAGGCGTTGCTTGAATCATGATTCTAACCTTTGATGAAATTTTCAGCATGTCTAAAACTTACTTAAATCTACCAAAGGGATTTTTGAATTTTCATTACAGGCTCAGAAAAAAGTTTAAAAAACGACCTTAACTAATTTTTCCGATATTCCGACAAATTGCAATTTTTTTCTAACGCACAAAAAGAGGAATTTGAAAAATACATAGGTATATGTAGGAATTGTAGCAACATATTTTATAATTCGACCATTGAAGTCGCGCTTTCTGTGCGACTTCTGCTTTTTCACTATAAAGTTGATTTTTATTAAAAATTTTCAAAAATTCGTCAAATTACTTTATAGATGAATAGTTTAAGTATGTTTGTAAATAATAAACAAAATTAATTTCTCACATAGTTTTCGTTTTGTTTACTTTTTTGCTTAGGTGTTCGCAATTACCCTACTCACCCTTACCTGGCATCCATCACCGTTCACAGTTCAAACTCTCCTTCGGCCCCCACTGTGTCTTCATCGACTATCCAACGAACCATTTCCCTTCCTCCAAGGAGCCATAGCCCTTCGCTATTAGCAGCATTCCGCGAAGAGGGGGGGGGGGGGGGAATCCAGGTCTCGGAAGGTGAAAGCCCGCGAAAGGTGAAGAGCCACAACATTTTCGATCGATCGATGAACCACCCACAATCTCACCCCCCCCCCCCACACCCGATCGTTCGTTTCGCAACGCTCGCGTACTGCGAGGCAACTGTAGCGATGCCCGCGGGTGATTGGTGCTTTGACGAGACAATTAGGTATTAGCTAGCTACAGGGCGCAATAACGCGACTAGGAAGATCGCGCGCACGCGCGCGAATCACTCGATAATGATGATCCGATGATTCGCATTAATATTGCTCGCCACTGGCAGGCGTGACTTCGGCCCGCAATGCCGAAATCGTGCTCCACCGAAGATTGATGCATCCCTTCGGGCTCACTTCCTATCTGGCGACTTGTTGAAAGTTATTGACGAGCATCACTGGCGGCGCGAACCTTCGAATTTCTATTCAAGTGGGTAATTAAAAAAAAGTGTTACGAAGTGCTTTTACGAAATTTCGATGGTTGAAAGTATCGATTATTTGTATTATTTACTTTTTAACTGATTAGAATTCGTGGATGGGTGATGAAGAATAATAAGGGTCGATTAATAATTAAAAGCAAGCTTTTAATCGTATCATAATCTGAAGTCTCTATTATTTGTAGAGCCAATTATTTCGCTGCAAATTTTGGTTTGGTACTAACTCAAAGTGACACAGGAGACAAATTAATAATTTTTAATGTAATCTTTTTAAATAAATTATATATAAATGAATTATATATAATTATAATGATAGAATTAGTAATTTTTTTAGTTAATACAATTTTTATATAAAAATGAATTAAAGGAATTCGGCAAAATAATAAAAATATTCACCTGTTTATCAAAAACATGTATTTTTGTTTAATAATTTAAAGTCTGCTCTGCCCAATGAATTGTTTTAAATGGCTGCAGTATATTGACTGTAGAAAGGTAGCATAATAATTAGTCTTTTTATTGGAGGCTTGAATGAACGAGTTGATGAAATATTTACTGTCTCTAATTTAAATTATTAACTTAGATTTTTAGTAAGAATGCTTAAAGTTTTGTGTGGGACGAGAAGACACTCCCCTACAGCACACTTCGTTGCAGAAACGTTGCATAACCGTTGCAGTACATTGCAATGTTGCCGTTTGGTTGCAGGTTGCATTGCAATATTACTGCAACATTGTGGAAACATTGCCGTGGAATATTGCAATGGACACGTTTGTGCAATGTTCCTGGAATATTGTGCACACATTGCCGTGCAATATTGCAGAGGGCGGACATAGCAATTTACTTGTAACGTTTAGGGGACATTCCGTGCAATATTTCTGCAACGTTCCTGCAACAAAATGTGCTGCAGGGGCTATAGAATTTTATAATTTATTTTAATAATAAATTTATTAAAATAAGTTATTCTATTGGGAGGATATTTAAATTTATTTAACTTTAAAACATTTATCCAATTATTTTTGTTTAAGAAGATAGTTTATTATACATTATTAGATTAAATTACCTTAGGGATAACAGCGTAATATCTTTGGAGAGATCACTGATTGACGAATCGTTGAATAATTATTTCTAGTAGCTCGTTTGAAATAGTCAGTTAGTGGTAATTCCTAAACGATTTAACACACCTGGCAACGCATACCAATCTCTCTTCATCTAAATAACGTAATTAATCGCCAAGCTACGACGCAGCCAACTAAATTAATTATTAAATGAAGTCTTGAAGTATCATTCGCTCTCGCTGGTAACATCAAACCCACAAAGTGTAGCCCGATGCTTCAAAGCCACTTTAATTCCTCCGTATCTTTACCAACCCCAGCCATTGAAACTGAATTCACGAGCTCCAAAGCAATTTCAATTGTACTCCTTAGTTCTTACTGGATTCAGAAATAGATTCCAGTTCTCTGACGACTAATTCGAGAACGACGGGGGTGGTAAGTGGAATCGAAAAGGAATAATGAATGAAGGCTTCGAACGAACCTCGCTCCTTTTGGCTCTTTGTGATTGCTGTTAATCGAGGAACGCTATCGCCAGGTTCATTGTAATTAATGTGCAATCCTGACGCTTATCGATTTATTCTTAATTACAGGTTTCGGCGAATCGACCAGGCAAGAATTGCCGGTACAGGGTGGCTGTGCAATGGCAGGCTACCCAATTGAAAGAAAGACCGATTCGATTCAGTAGCTTTATGATTAATCAACGAGAATCCTCAAACCACCCACTCGCGAATGTCAAAGGAAGATTGAAAGTTATGCTGATGGATTGGAAAGTGGAATTAAAATACATCATTTCCTTTCTTCGTATTATTCGACTGGGAACTGGAATTTTCAGAATTTATTTCAGCCGTCAGTAGATTCATACGACATTTCCCAAGCATCAAAAAAATTCTATCAGCCTAATATACCTGAGCCTTGAAATTAGAAGCATTCAGGAAAAACAGTTTTCCGGAGCAACGCGAGCACACAACGAATGAAGACGTTGCAGTCGGTGGGATCGTTCCCGACCGAGGTTACGTTGATTTTCCTCCTGGATGCAACGTTACGAAACTTAAATACCCACTTAAGGGGGAGTTTCGTAACTCGTTAAGGTGCCTGGTACTCGCGATCGATTTTCGGCGGTTAAATTCATTACAGTGGCAAGAATGCACGCCTTCCACCTTTAATTAAACGTCGAAGCTCTAATAATAGACACGAAGTTAGGTAATACGTAGAGCCAGTCGGCGAAATTCGGCCACACTTCGACTGCACTCGCTTCGGAATAGAATCGAACGGTTCGCGACTTGCGCCCCCGCGGAGGATTTCTAATTATAAGCTGGCAGGCCCTAAGGTCACGCCTTTGGCTCCCTTCAGTCGTACTAATTCACCCATCGGGGGACAATTCGCGCCTTCGTCGACTCGTGCCTCGCGAGTCTCGAGTTTCGTAAACAGCAGGCACCACGTGACGAACTTAACACGATGGGTGATTATGTGCAGCAAATTACTTGCTATTAATCAGCTAGCGAGGCAATTGGTGGTTGCTGAATAATGGAAGGGTGTTGGGGTGCTCGTAGCAGGCTTTGATTAATCTTTGGAAATTTATGAAGAAACATTTATGGTTGTAAACATTTTTATCCCCTTTTAGTTCAAAAGTATACGTGTATTTTTATGTTTGCATTGATGCTGTCTCTAAGGAAGCTTGATGTTGTAACAGACTCAGTTGTTGACTTACTTTTTCGAATCCCCGCGCTCCAACATCCCTGCCTTTGTCAACGGGATTCTGTACTCTGGCGCCGACATCTTCATTAATAGAACTTTGTAGCACAGCATAAGTCTTTCGTCGATAAAGTTCTAGGTCTTGTTATCTTCGTCAATAGAACTGTAAACTAGGGTGGCCCTTATTTTCAACCTGCGATTAAGAAATCGCAGTGAGATGCCCTCACCCTCTGACGTGGTTCTATTTCATAAAAAAATTGTCCCTGAAAAAGATTATTGCAATCGGACAACAAGAAAGGGTGCCGAACAGGCCTTAAAGTTTAGAATTCATCAATGGTTTGAATTTGAAGAATTTCTCAAAAACGGTAAGCCCTATCGAAATTTTGTTCAAGTAATTTTAACAGAGCATTCAATTTTCTATAATTACTGTATATATAAGTTTTTCGAGCTTCCAACCGTTTTTTAGATAATAGCGTTTGAATATAGAGAGATCGGCACATCGCACGTCCCACCTATACGGCGTGACGTATTGTCTATACGCGCGTGGTGCGGACCTCTCTATATTCAAACGCTGTTATCTAAAAAATGGTTGGAGGCACAAAAAACTTATATATACAGTAATTGTAGGAAATTGAAGGCTCTTTTAATGTTATTTCAACAAAATTTCGATAGGGCTTACCATTTTTGAGAAATTCTTTAAATTCAAACTATTGATGAATTCTAAAATGTAAGGCCTGGTGGGCACCCTTTCTTGTTGTCTGATCGCAATAAACTTTTTCAGGTACTATTCTTTTATCAAATGGCACGGTTCTAGGAGTGGGGGGAAAGAAAAAAAAAATCGACATGTGTAAATAAGGATCACTCTACAAGGGCTGGGACTATTTATCGAATTTTTCGGTATTCGAATATTCGAATACTTCAGTTGCTTAATAATTTGACGAATATAATTCGAATATCCAAGTATCAAAATACTATTCGAATATTTAAGTATCCAAATACTATTCGAATATTTAAGTATTCGAATACTCTTCGAATATTTAAGTATTCGAATATTTAAGTATTCGAATACTCGTCGAATAGTTAAGTATTCGAATATTTAAGTATTCGAATACTATTCGAATATTTAAGTATCCTAATACTCTCCGAATATTTAAGTATTCGAATACTCTTAGAATATTTAAGTATTCGAATACTGATGTATTTGAATAGTACTCAAATACTAATGTATTTGAATAGTATTCGAATACCTAAATATTCCAATACTTAAATATTCGAATAATAACATTCGAATACTCAAATATTCGAAGTTTATTCGTAGCATTCGAATACTTGTAAAATATTCGAATATTAAATTTTTCGAATAGTCCCAGCCCTACACTGTACTGTATACTCCGACAATACCACCTCCATATTCCAACGTCACTGTCTTCGCTAAAAACCTCTAAACACCACAGCTTCTTCACCTAACATTGCAGCTTCAACAACAAATCTCTGCACACTATCATTACTGTCTTCATCCGCAGAGTTTTATATTCCACCCTTGTTGTCTTCGTCAACAGAGTTCTAGATTCTAACAAGAGGTCTCCATGCCCTGGCACTGTTATCTTCATCAACATCTCTGCCTCCAACAACATAAACCTGCTTGTCAATGCCCCAACAACTGCCCTCGCCCCTAAACTCGAGAATCCTCATCTTCATCAACGAATATCCCTGAAATGGATTTAAAGCGGCTGCAGGATGGAAGTTTAACTTCTCCCTGGAGTGCCGTAGAAGCTTCCCTATAGATCAGGGAATCTATAACGAGTGCATCGACAAGGAAAGTTGAAAGTCCTCGCAGAGGCTGGTGCAGAGAAGTGATGGTCACGCTGCACTTGCATAGATTCACCATTTTCGTTGGAGGACATTTTGCTTTCTCCTGCTATCGATTCGCTAAGCGGCTCGTAAGGAAGAGCAAAGCAGCCTTAAAGGCGCACGCTCAATGCTGCTAACCTATTTACCTATGTAGGAAAGAGCGTGGCTGACTCACTTCCATCGATCGACTCACGTGCGCTCCCAAAGAGGCCAGAATTCCTTCGAATCACAAAGGCCTCCCATAGGAGCTGAAGAACGTGCACTGTTCCTTAACCCTGTTAGGACCAAAATCTAGCTCGTCTTTGGCTCGCTCTCCGAGGGGATGAATTTTTCATCGCGATGGGATGCAAGATCCTCCTTTTGCTACTGTTTAAGGGAAATTGACAAAGGCCACTTACCTCGTCTGTGGAGGCAGAAAGGACGAACGAGGTCCTTTCACGTTGCTTAATAAGACGAGAGGGCAATTGAGGACGAGAGCTGAAAGCACGCGAAAGCACGAAAAAGAATGAATTCTTCAAACGACGAATTGATCGGTCATGCTTTCATCTGTCTAGAGGGATATTTCAATGGGAATGCGCAATTTTCGCAAAAAAGCAATGTCGTTGGGTCTCGACGATCTTATAGAGAAACATCGTCGACAAAATTTCTCTCTGCCCTTTAAATTCTACCTTAAAAACCATTTCCCTCACAAACACTCATTGCAAAGATCAGATGTTATTTTAATTAAACCAAGAAGTTATCATTATAAGTGACCGGCTGGCCTTCTCTTCGGAGCAGCAAATAAATATTCTCGAGTTTCCGCTTTGATGAGAAAGAGGATTTGTTTTTTAATGGATCTGGGCAGCCCACGAAGTATCGCGAAATTTCCAGTTGCCAGTAACGTAACGTCTGGCCTCGCAAAAGTACGCGGATACCGTTCCTGATAGCGGTGGCGAGGAATCACGATGAAAGCGAAGTAGAAAAGTTACTTGGCCGTGCTCCAGCCTGCAGTCGCCATTCAGGGGTGAAAGAAAGCGACCTCATCGTGGGACTATTTCTATGCGACGGAAGCATCGCGCCATTGCAGAATACGTTCTGTTCCACCGGCTCTCCTCCTTCGATCCCCCATTGAACGGGGGAATTTCCTTCGCAGTGGCCTGCGAGGGAAAGCCCTTGTTTCGCGACGGACAGTTCTCAGCGCGATAATAGCGAATTCCGGGCTACTTCTGGAAACGCTGGAAATAGAGTGACAATGATACTTTCCCTTGGGGGATGTCGACGACCATTTGCAGGGGATGTGGAGGTTTAATGGCTGGGACTAGAATGTGGAGTTTGGAGAAGTGGGGTTGAAGGTAGTGGTGTTTTCAGTGAGTTTTCTGGCGCTGCAGCGTGTGGAGTGTAATTCGTCACAGGATGTTGAGATCAAAAAACTTCGAATAACGAATGAAAGTTTAAAAAATTATTCGACGAATATTCTATTCGTCCAGCCTTTCAACTTCAGCGTCGAATAAATTTTGCAGCTTTAACTTTAAATTCAACTTTAACCTCAACATTAACTTTAACATCAACTTTAACTTTCACTTCGATTAAATTTTTAAGCCTTAACTTTAACTTTAGACTTTGGACTTTGGACTTTGGACTTTGGACTTTGGACTTTGGACTTTGGACTTTGGACTTTGGACTTTGGACTTTGGACTTTGGACTTTGGACTTTAGGCTTTAGGCTTTAGGCTTTAGGCTTTAGGCTTTAGGCTTTAGACTTTAGACTTTAGACTTTAGTCTTTAGACTTTAGACTTTAGACTTTAGACTTTAGACTTTAACTTTAACTTTATTCGCCAAATAATCTAAAGTTAAAGTAACTTTTATTGGATCCGTTATTTGAATAATTTTTTTATTCAGTTAATTTAATTAAACCCAACTCTGGTTGAGATCAGCCTGCGATGATTCAGGTGCAAGTTTGATCACTGAGTTTCGAAGATACTTTGGAGAAAGTACGTGTCGAAGGTAAGGTTAAGGTGATTCTCTGCGATTGGCGGATTCCTCGATGAGACATTGTAGGGTTGCTCCGTGATCCCCAGTTCAATGGTCCGTCGACTGACTTTGAGATCACTGTAGGGTCATTCATTGCGAGTAATTGGTTACTTCATCTACTATGAAATTGCTGTGGCATGCACAATTGAATGTAGAATATTGCTCATGATCTTTTTAATGTAGAGGATCATTCACTGAGCATAAAATCCCTCATCGACTGGGATCCTAATTAAGTTTAAATTCTGACTCAATGCAAACAAGCGACTGCTAGATAACTTTGGGGAGCTAGATCCTTGAAGCTCTCTCAAAATTCTTATTGAATATAAACAGTAAATGAATAACAAACATTAGATCATTTCTGTGCACTACCAATAAGAAGTTACTATTATATTCCTTCTTACAAAATCTCCAGCTGTTCTTTCACCCCTTACAAAAAAAACATCATTTATTTACATTTACCATGTCCAAGCTTTAAAGCATCACCGAACACGTCCACCTTGATCGAGACACTGTCACGTGACACCGTCAGTGTTTGCTCGCATTATCAGGCCCTGCACTTAGGACACAGTCATAATTTGATTGCCTGTATATTACTGGGATTGCATTATAGATACAGCACTATTACACAGAGTATCCCAGAAACGCATTAGCATAGTCCCGTCACATTAATTAGCAGTACTGAGCGAATTCCGTGCGATTGCGTTGCCTTTGTGCCCCGTGCACTCTCGTCACCATATTTGAGCAAACTTTTCCGACAGAGCAGCTGGTAATTGGAGACTGTTGCTATTGGAAATTAGGCGTGTGGGCATAGGAATCGTATCAGCGGATTAGGGAAAAGCTGTGCCATCGCGCAGTAATTAATACACTAGAACACTGCTATCAAACATTATAATCCCTACCTCAATATTATTACCAATGTATGCATTATCACTGAATTAATTCCTACTTGTGATTTAAAGCATAAGTATTCTGAATACCACTTAACCATTTAGTGCATACGCCTGCCTTAAGGTGGGTACCTGTTTAATCCAGGGGTTGGGAATTTTCATTTGCCAGCCATAAAAGTAAATTAAAACATTTCAATCTGATAGAAATCTAGTTTGAAGTGCATTTTTGAACTACGCACGCATAGAAAATTATTATTATTATTATTTCCTCCAGATTGAAAACAGAAATCGGATTCGGTCTTTTCATCCCCAAATTAGAGTAGTCTAATTTTTCCAACTGAATTAAAAATCTATGTATTAGAGGGTTAATACAATACTACTGTAGCGATACTTGCGAATCCGCCGCCAGATGGCCTCTCGACCATTCCGCTCTCTCGCAAGTTCTTCCTCATCTACTCCTTCATATATATACTCGTCCTATTGCCTAACATCCCAGTAGGTAAGCCTTAAGCCTCGTTCACATTAGTCAAGTTACTTGACTTCAAGTCGCTTGAACTCAAGTTTGTTGACTTCAAGTTTGTGTTCAATAGTGACAGCTGTCTTCAAGTTACTTTTTCAAGAATACTTGAAGCAAGTAGATATCTAAAATGGCGTCAAGGGGGAGGTGGTCTCCTTCGTTTTTCCATAAAATATCACATATTTCTCATACTCCGTCTATTCTTAGTCATTGTTTTGTGATTATAACCTCACTTTTCAAAAACAATAGCCAGTCAACTTACTTCAAGTGAGTTCAAGTTCACACAAGGCAAGTAAAATTGAAAGACTCTCTACTTCACTTGAAACTTGAAAGAAACTTGAAGGGATAGTTGAAGTCAAGTGAATAACAGGTTCACATCGGTAAAGTAGTTTCAAGTTGCTTGAAGTCAAACAACTTTCTTTTCCTCCCTTCGATCCCACCCTTCACCCTCAGTCAACCCCCGCCAAAAACTATTCCCCACACAAGTGCACCGATCAATTAAACATCCCCCCAATTAAGAAATCCTTGGTGTCAATCATTTAGCCCAGTTTCCAACCGGAGCAAGGAAAAATCCGGTGGTTCCGGGGGTTCAAGGTTAAGGTCGTTCCTTCCATCCTGAATTTCACGATCCTGACCACGCTTGGCAGCCGTTAAACGGAGCCGCGGTAATAACAATAAATAATCGCTGGAAATAATCTCGAGTCTGGCAAGTGGGATCGCGTTTCCAATTTCGCGGCGCGATCATTTATCATCGTAGCGACGAAACGACCACCAGACACAGGGAGGGGGGGCATCCCAAGATGATTCCGTGTAGCCCCTTCATGCTTTCCCTACCGGTTTGACGCAAATAAATGGCAGACACCCGCTATCACCTCCGCGATCCGGTTTATTCTTGGAAATCAACACTCATCCGAGTATCCTCCAATCTTCTCAAACATCAAAAGTTTCTGCTTCCCGCATCTTCTGCACAGAAGACGCCCGAAATCAGTTTTCCCAACACACTACACCGTTATCAGGAATACAGACTGCGATGATAGATGGAATGCTGCGAAGTGGTGCTTAGGGAGTAGTCAACGAGCTCCTGCATGAAACACCCAGCATTATTTATTGCACACATTCCAGTCGGAATTAGCTCCAATTTCTGCAACACAAATCTCCCTAATATTTGAAAGCAACTCGAGCTCGTGCTTCCGTATGAATTTCTATGACCGTTGAGTGTTGAATTCATCTTTCAAATAACTTCTATTTCTCCAAAAACTATCCCCTACAGCACACTTCGTTGCAGAAACGTTGCATAACCGTTGCAGTACATTGCAATGTTGCCGTTTGGTTGCAGGTTGCATTGCAATATTACTGCAACATTGTGGAAACATTGCCGTGGAATATTGCAATGGACACGTTTGTGCAATGTTCCTGGAATATTGTGCACACATTGCCGTGCAATATTGCGCATATATTGCGATACAACCCACGTGGAACGTTCCTGCAACGTCGACCCCAAAATACGGTGCAACGTTGCACTCGTAACGTATGAGCGCCGTTCCTGTAACGATCCGCAATAAATCCGGAATTACGCGGAACGATTCCGAAATCTCAACACGCAGAATACAGTCTAATATTCCACAGGCCATCACCGAGGGAATATATGCGAACGTGGACAATATCTGGCATAAATAATTAATACAATTATTCAATTAATATTATGTACCGAAGAAGTACTTCATTCTCCAAAGGTTTCAAGGCCAGCTCGATTTTTTTAAACAGAACCACACACTTTAATTCGCACAGGCGTGTAGCTTATAAGGAGAAGGGTTTAGTGACCCGTAATATGTGTGTCGTCTAAGGTTATTTAATCCGCGTTCTCCAATGTGTGTTATACTGCTTTTAATGGGGAGTTTTCTGTCTAACGAACAGAGTAGTGTGTTGAAACCTATATGTTCATCTATTATGAGTAAACAAGCTGTTCCACTCGATTATCGTTCGTCCAGTTCCCACGAGCGTCTCCGATTCCTCGAACGGGAGGAAGGAATGGAGAACAGTGAATACGAATCTCAGTTTTGACCAGGCATATCGATCCCCATCCGGCGCGAGAGTTTCGCATATCTTCGCGTCTCGAAGCACCGTGGAACATGAAAGGGGTGGCGAGGTCTACAGGCAATTTCTCTCTCCTTCAGAAACTTTTCCATTATTCCCATTCACTTTGCATATTGGTTCCCTTCTGGCTCCGCGAGGACAGATTCCCACCCGAGGAAATTATTAGGAATATTTTTTCTGGGGAGAGGGGGGGGGGGTGGGTTCTCCGGGGGTATTCTAGGCGCATTTTTTAACCGCCCCGCCCCTTCAGCCGTAACGTACACGTCTGAAACAGACGAGGGGCAAACGACGATGAGAATGAGAACACCTTGGCTGGGATTCTTATGAATGAAGCTAATATTGGTCACGTTTCTGTGACGGTCGATAGCAGCAGCTGGAAATGGAGTAAAGTAACAAGTACGAGAAATTCTTGGAAATTAGGGGCGGGCTTGTTCCACGCGCTTTTTATGTGTGGCCGTGTGTGCTCGTTTGCCTTTCGGTTCTGAGAAAGGGGAAATTAAATAATCAAAGTGGCGTAGCTCGTATGGATTAGACAGGAGATAGTAGATAATGGACTGAAGTGTGTTGTGGGTTTATCATTTTTTAAACTTATTGCTCTGCCTCGAACATAATTGGAATTTTATTGCTGATCAATTTCTACATCTTAACAAAATTGGTAGTACTCTGAGAAACTTCTGCTGTTGATCATTTATAGAACACTGCATGTACTAACCAGAGATTGGCTAAATTGTTATTCAAATAAAATTTCGAATAATTATTAAATTTTAAAAAAATTATTCGTCATTTGTTTAATAAACTTAAGTCGGGTTAACGAATGAATGACAATATTTTTTCTAAGTTTTATTCGTTGTTCGGAATTTTATTTAAATAAAAATTATCCCCATATCTGGCACCTACAAGATTCAATCGCTAGGTACCACCGGAGCGCAAGCAGAGTTGGGCATTTTCGAATAAATTTATTCGAATTAAGAATAATTCGTTATTCTCGAATAATTTAATTTTAATCCTTTAGTGTCCGCACCTAGATCCCGTTGAAGGCAAAATATCCCGTTTTCTTTTTATCGTTAAAAATGGCCTGAATTTATATATTTTTATAACAAAAATTATTTGTATTTTTTTTATTTATTTTTTTCAGTGGTTAGAATACATTAAAACAATGAATACAGGGTTCCGGTAGGTTCAGCTTTCTTCAGTGAATAAAAATATGCCAAACATGTAGGTACTACTTAAACTGTTGCAAACAGCGAATTGCGAATTTATTGTTTAGCCACTTTTATTGTTTAGCTTAAAGAAATAAGTACTGAAATAAATAAAACATTTATTAAACGATAATTTCATATTATATTTTGAATTTCTAACTTTAAAATACGACAAAAAGCGTTCTTCATAGGTAAAAAAAAAACAAGTGATTTGTAAACTAATTTTGATTCTACATGTGCCATTGCTGTTTTTCGACACGAGTAGCATAAATGCGCTCTGAATAGAAACGACAAATGTAATTCAGTTCTATACATTTTTTACTGGAAAATGATTCTATTTCACTGAAAAAGCATCAACAATTTTATATGCGCTTGAAAAATGAAAAAAAATGGGATGATTTATTTATTTATGGGAGGTCGATAACTGGACCGTCATTCCCTTTCAATTTTCAATAGTCGACCGCTGCGGTCGACTTCTGAAGCTAACTGCATTCACAATGAACGCTAAAAGTTGACCACGTATTAACTATAATTTATCTTATTAAAATTTTGATAAAGTTTTTAAAAGAACTATTTTAATTACGCATTATTCCTGTCATTATTAATTATTTACCATTGTTGCACATTATATTTAATAATAAATTTTAGTTTGTAATGCGCACATAACCTATTTTGAATTTCATTTTAAAAAAAGGTGGTCGACTACTAGCTATCGGACCGGTCGACTTTTAGAGTTAAGCGGTCGATTATTAAACCATTCGGACACTTTACTTTCAACGCTAATTATTTATTTTCCCCGAACTTTTAAACTAACACAAAATTTATAGTGATACATTAAATCCATTTGAATTACTTCAATACATTTTATATATTTTATAACATTGATTGTTTATTTTTTTTTAGAACTTTTCATTCGAGTTTAGCTCTAAGTGGTCGACTACTACTGCTTTCACCCTATGATGCATTTGGCAATAGAGGGTTAATCGAATAATATAAAAATTTATTCGAATAATGCCCAAGTCTGAGCGCAAGGTAAAGAGCAGAGCGGGAGCAAGTGAAATAGGAGCGTATATAGCCAGACACGCTCCGAACTAATATGCCTGGGAGTACATCTCCCTGTAACTTCTCACAGGCGGACTATTTTAAGAATTATTTCGAGTAAAAGTTAACCAAGTGAATGAGAACTATCGACAAGTGTCTAACTTTCTTAACAATTTCACTTAAGATCCCCAGTTTACCCCTTCAAGCTTCCTCCTCTATAAATGTCCCTGCATTTCATGAGACTTGACAAGACAATAATTCCAATATCGTTAATCTCGTTGAATGCATCGCAGCAGAATTACCGAAGCACCCTGCATTAATGAAACGTACAAAATTATTCACCAATGACTACCGTCCAGAAAAGAGCGAACGATAACAGACGCATTCAAGCCAGTTTATATCTGCAGCCACATCGTACTGGTCCCGGTGGATCAGGCGCTCGTTGCAGAATTCATTCCAAAGTGGAATCATGGGGAAGGCAACGAATGCCGCGAACAGCGTGATAAATAAATAATTAACAAGCGCCGAGAACCCGCGCCGCACATTCGTAACCCAGAAAAACCACTCGCGCCTGTATTTTGAATTTGAAGCAACTCGGCTCCTTTAAGGCCACGCCGCGGACGGGCAGTGGACTCATTAAAATGTCCTTCAATTAAGGGGTAACACCACTCTAGAGGCAGAAAAAGAAGACCTAAATTTGACAATTTATTTTGTGAGTATGACAAACGGAATAGAATTTCTTTTCAGAGGGTTTATTTAACACATATTGAAGTAGGAAAAACAATTTTTTCTTTATTGCCATTTTCATGCAAAATGGCGGCAACAGAGCCCGTCGTCGAAAAAAGCTTTTTTGAAAACGCCGCCAAGGGAGGACGGATTTCTCGGCATGGATGAGTCCTGGAACCAAAAATAAAAAAAATTTATAATCTATATACAATTGGCTTTGGAAGTACGTAGGGTTATTTTTTTTAATCAATTTTTGTGGAAGTGGTGCACTTTTTAAGAAATGAATCGATTCTTTGCCCTAAAAATGAGCATTAAATTGTTTATAAAAAAAAAAGTTTACATTCAATCAAAAAACGGCTACGTACTTCCAAAGCCAATTGTATATAGATTATAAATTTTTTTTGCTTTTGGTTCCAGGACTCATGCATGCCGAGAAATCCGTCCTCCCGTGGCGGCGTTTTCAAAAAAGCTTTTTTCGACGACGGGCTCTGTTGCCGCCATTTTGCATGAAAATGGCAATAAAAAAAAAATTGTTTTTCCTACTTCAATATGTGTTAAATAAACCCCCTGAAAAGAAATTCTATTCCGTTTGTCATACTCACAAAATAAATTGTCAAATTTAGGTCTTCTTTTTCTGCCTCTAGAGTGGTGTTACCCCTTAATCGAGCTAAAATATTCGCATCGATCCGCTTGGAAAATGCCAAAAGCCCGCTCGCCGGCACCCTCCGTTAATAATCGTCCCCGCCGTTAACGAACCGTCGGGAACGGAGCACGCTGCGCTCCGAGCCTCCAGCGACCGTTGTACAACATTTGAAACAACTGTTTGAGCGCTGCCGCATTAATTGTTCAGCTGCAACGGGTGCCCGCGTATGACCCAATTCCCGACACGTTCATCTCGATCTAGAGTTCTACGTCGGCGATCCCGCCCGCACTGCCGTCGGATTCTGGAGCCCTGGCACGGCCGCGCAGACTTTGGACCGGTGCCAATGGCCCTATTACACAATTCACCAGCTCGATAGTCGGAGAAATCCCCTGCCCGGAGTTCTAGGCTCTCTGGTGAACTTGATCCCCCGAACTTCTCCTCCCCCATGCGTCACCTCCCCCCCCCCCACCCCGCCCCGCCTACCCCCGCCGAGCTTCGACCATGGACGACACTCGCCAAGTGCTTAACGTACGGTTCATACTGAGCTCGGTGAATTGAAATTCGCTTGTTAAGAGTACTTTGGATGACGTCTGCTATGTATGAGGAGAGAGTTCGTAGCTGTTCAGTGAGATCTACAGGTACGGGGGATAGCTGAGTTTGAGGGTAGGAGGGTGTAGAATGTGGGTCGGGGGGAATTGTCTTTCGAAATTGTTCTGTGATTTTGAATCTGCGGTGATTTTGGAGAATGTACTTGGTGAAACACTGGTCCTCGGGGTTGGGATTCTGGGCATGGGTTGGGGTGGAGTTTTCAGTGATGATTTGATAGTTGAAGGGGATTTTTGTGCGTTTAATAAATGCAGCAGACGGTGCAGGAGATAGTCAAGAAGGTGTTAAGGGGTTATACCCAGGCCGAAAAGAGGCGAATTTTTGTGATTTTTTTTTGAAAAAGCGGAAGCATATATTTTTACGGAACTTTTTAAAGTTAAAAGAGCAACATTTAAAGAACATTTGGTAATTTTTTCGTGGGAAAATATTTACGTTTAGAATAAATGTAACAACCGTGCAAAAATTAGGACCTCAACTTTAAATAGTCGCAATTTTGTTTAAAATTAATATTTCGGAAATTCCCTCCTTTAATCAGAGGATACATTAATACACTAACGAAATCTTTCTCGTTTTTTTATTTTAGATAATCAGGTTCCGAATAGTAGTGCTCGCCGCAAAATCAAATTTTTAAAAAGGCTTCTTGGATGTCGGTTGCTACTTCATTGTAAACTTAAATATTTTTCTACGAAAAAATTACCAAATGTTCTTTAAATGTTGCTCTTTAAATGCAAAAAGATCTGTAAAAATATATGCTTCCGCTTTTTCAAAAAAAATTCACAAGCTTTCGCCTCTTTTCGGTCGCCTGACTATGTATAACCCCTTAATTATTATCACTAGAATAATAAAACACTATTTAATTTAATGAAGAAGCTGAAGCACCCTTAATTTGGAATAATAGCGAACTTAAGGTCTGCATACGACAGAATTAAAATCTTTTGAAAATTATCAGAATTGTTATCTCATTGAGGAGATGGAAATCTGGAATTTTCTTTGGTTTTTCTTATTGTTGTTTTCCTTTAATTGGAATACTATCGTCACGCCAGGGTGAGGGAACAAATATGAGGATTATGCGAGGGGGTAGCATGACTGTCTTGGCACGTGACGTGGGACGTGAACCCTTGTCATGGATAGCAGAATGTATCAGGATCGTCGCTAACGTATCGAGTAAGAGAATGTTAAAGGTGACACGTGGATTTGCCCGGAGAGTGGTGCTTGCCCTTAAGAAGGGTGGCTGCTCGAACCCCTCGAATTCAGCGAGTGTTGCGAGTAAGAATTACAAAAGCAAATTTTATGGATGACATAAGGGGGACAAAAAGTGGTTGTGTAACAGTGGCGAATTCAGGCGAATTTCAAGGGTGATTCTTGGAGGGTATGGAGGGTTTACTATCGAGGGGTTGAAAGTGAAACCAATTTTCCTTAAATGCCACGTTATCTGTCCATTTCGTCGCGTGAAGCCAGATTTTGGGAGCAGATTTAACGAGTACTGGTTTATTCGAGAAATTAACTGTGACTTCAAATTTAAAAGTTACGAAAAGGGTTCATCAAGCAGTTTCAAATGGAGGGTTGTTAAAACCATCAAAACTGTTATTTTTATTTCTCCTAGTTCTTTGTGAAGAGTTATATATCGAAATAGAATTTTGGATATTAAAAAGAGAAACATCTACCTACCTACTTTTGTCAAGTATAACTTTATTTAGCGATGAGTAATTTACACAGTGAATTCTTTCTTGTCTAAGAACAAGCATTTTGATTAACAATGTAAATTTTTAAATATCATACTCTTATTAAAAA
The DNA here is from genome assembly GCA_947577245.1 of Andrena bucephala. NCBI lineage: Eukaryota > Metazoa > Arthropoda > Insecta > Hymenoptera > Andrenidae > Andrena > Andrena bucephala. Next base: position 4,602,346 of record OX387718.1, on the reverse strand, counting down.
GTCTAATATTTTAACACGAATATTTTACAAGAAGAGGTTACAACATATTCTAAAAAATGTTTTTAGCTGTTATTTTAGCTGTGTACAAAAAATTTAGTTTCATGGTTTCTAACGGTCTTGCCAATTATTAATAAATACTAAAAACATTTTTTTTAATTTTTCATAACCTCTTCTTCTAAAAAATTCGTAAAAATCACCTATTTTCCGAGCATTTCGGAATTTCACAAATATAACCAAACTTGGCATTAGTTTGATAATATATCCCTGAGTACCTACTCCAAAAGCATTACTCCTGCGAAATGGAACTCGTAAATATTTCTCAACCCCCGAGCAGCATATCCACAAGTCCTCTACATTCAAACAATGCACCTCGTTCATTTTTAAAGCATCAGCAGTGAAGGTAGAACCGAGAATCCAGCCTTGAAAATATTCTCACCCCTCGTCGGAGCTCCCCTCCCACCGCCCGCGAAACTACTCATCCCATCCTCATCACGATTCACACCGAGCAGCACAATACTCGCGGACAAATTATGATCGAGTCATAACCTCAGCCACAATCCTCGAAGATCCCCCTCAGCAAATCTCCATATCTCGACTCCCCAGCGATCGACGCCCCACCCCCACCCCCCCCCCCGCCGGAGGGCCAGCTCGAAATAAGGTCAGCCCGCCGCCGCGGGGAAAAGGGCGAATATATTAACGAAAAGGGCGGGCGGGGAAAGGGAATTTCGAATTCCAGGAGCGTGCGGTGTCGATGATCCCCGGGACGATCGAGCCCCGTGAAACGACAACCATGTCAGCCCATTTTACAACAGCTTTGCAATTCGCTCCTCGAGCCACCACGGAGATCCTGACCTCTATTCTCCCCCTTCCTTCGCCCAGTTCCTCGCATTTTGTCGATATCAGCGTAGAAACCAGTCCCCCCGACCCGATTCGGTACCGTATCTCCACGGCGGAGCCACAATTTCTGCCGATGGGCACGTCACAAGGGAGGGGGATCGATAGTGTATAAAGGGCAAATCCTTTTCACGATAGCGCGGGGTGGTTATCGCGGGACCCTTTGACACTTGTTTCGGGGTAGTTTCGACACTAGTTTCGGGGTTTCCGTCTACTTTTTCCAGCTCTCTATCTTCTTGTCCAGCAACCTGACTGCTCCGGGCCTGTTAGTTCCCAGTCGGTTCGTAGGCCTGAATATTGAATATGGCTTTGTGCTGCGGAGGGGTTGGGGCTTCGAATTATCGATCTGCTTCAAATTCTGCGCACAGTTAATGCACAGCAGGTGTAATAATGTGCCAAATGCATAGGGCGACTGTTGGAAACTTTCAGGGGGAATCGAGTTCAAAGTTCTGCCTTTTATAGACCCCTCGATATATGCAATCGTTCATTTTCGCGAATTCGGGACGCGGAACGTGGGGACTTGAACTACTCGTAATGTAACGTGGTTTACATTGCGTTTCAATTTCATGGAAACCCTATTTAATCACCCATTCGACAAAATGTATCTGAACGTACTGAAGCAGAAATGGTGACAAGAGTTCAAAATAAAATCGAAAGGTGAAAAGTGACGTAAAGTGAATGTCACAATTTCTGCACGTTTAAGAGGTTACTCGTCATAAAGAAGGTGTAAAAAATTTGTTTGTGAGCAGAACTTGCAGAGTAATTGATTAATTCTTTAATAATAATTCAACCACTTCAAAAACTATTTAAGAAAGATATTTCAAGATTTTTGACTATTAGTAATTTGTAATTAAATACAATGGTCTAAATGTTCGCATTTCTGCTCACGAAAATTAGCGATGTTCGTATTACTACTCACCATTTGTACCAATTTCTGTTTACGTGATATGTTGCATTTTCAGGTTAAAATAAGTTACATCTTTCATGGAGAGGCTTTATAACACAATAGTAAACCATAAAATAATGGTAAATAAAAAATAAAATGCCTTCGAATAGAAATAGAGGTTAAAGCATACATTGAACTTTGAGGTTACGTTACTAAAATTTTGGTGTGTCGTAATACGGACATGACGATGATTCACTTGACCCTAAACCGACTCACCTGTTTTCTACTTTAAAAAATTAAAAATAGTAAAAAAATCGAAATCCAATGCACAATACGGTATCAGCATACATTGAATTTTGAGGTTATGTTACTGAAATTTTGGTGAGTCGAAATGCGGACATGAGGGTGATTCACTTGACCCTAAACCTACTCACCTGTTTTCTACTTGAAAAAATTAAAAATAGTAAAAAATTCTAAATCTAGAGCACAATAGGTATCTGATGTTTTTTCTTATTAAATAAGAACTTTTACTGCAAAAACTATTTTGAAAAATCATGAGTCTCTTGTTTTAAGAGCTTTTCGTTGCTTATGCTGCACTTTGATTAACCCCAAGCTCGTGCAACACTCGCGTAAATATTGAAATAATTTAGAATTATTTTGTTGCAACTATAGTACAAACGTAACGCTTAAAATAATAATAAAAAATACAAAATGTGTAGAAATGGGGTGGTCATTTTCCTTATTCACAAAACAAAAATTCACTGTCACATACTAAAAAGAAACAATAAATATCTTTTGGACGTTTCTAACCTCTCTAATCATTATCTATTAGTCCCAACTTACGGATAACCTCAAAATTCCTAGAGTGAACGTCCCACCACAATCTGCACAAACGCCCACCTTAATTATTAGAAAGAGAAGCTACATTAACTTATCCAGTTAAATAGTCCAGAAGCAGTGGCGGATTCAGGAGCCTTTTTTTGGAGGAGGCGAAATATGTAAAAATACATAAGCACAATTTTTAACCTTCTTTTACAAGATTTAAAATTCGCTTGCAATTTATATTTTAATATGTCTATCTGATACTATAGCCTAAATAATTAAATTCACATGAATTATTTATACAGAATATTACACAATGTCATAATATTTTTCTATTTTATTACTCGCCCCTATCGCCCCCCCCCCTCCCCTCTGGATCCGCCCTTGTCCAGAAGCAACGCGCAAATTCGCGTGACTTTTAACATTTTTGACCGAGAATAACCAGCAGCAATTACTGTGACATTTTTCCCATTTATCCGAAGTTTGCGCATAGGACGAGGCAGCGTAAATGAAAGGGGGTCAAGCGTCTCATTCGTACAATCGAAAGAAACAAGTGCTTGGAAGTCGTCAGCTGGTGTCCCCTTCGTTCCCAGTAACGCTCCCCCGTTACAGGATCGTTAGTACAAGCGTGGGCAACACCCACGCGGTTCTCCTCGACGTTGACACTCTCTTCGAGTCGCCCACCACGTCACGTCGCCACATTTTTAGACCCGTAGATACGGTTTCCCGCTTCGGATTCTTCTGCACGCGGCCCGACCTCGTCATTTCCATCCCATACCAATACCACGATAACACAGAAACGGAGGTCTGAATTTAAATCTAACGCCCACCTCGTCAGCAACAAGCGCGCTGCTGTTGCGTCATCGGGGTCCCATTCACGCTTTCATTTCACGCCTTCTGATTCTCCTCATCGCGTGGATGCATTACTTTTTGCGCGGAAACGGCATCCCTGTTTCGCGAACAATTCATCTTCCACGCCAGGTTTGCATTGAAATGTCTTTTTTTTGCTGGCTATCACTGCGGGTCTTTCACATTCGTTCGGTTGCTTCTTCTTGAGATTCTTCGATCTTTATTGTTATATATTGGATAGTATGAGTAATACTTGTTTCAAGTGCTACCGTCATAGAGCCCACTGAACAGTACACACCCGCTATCATCATTTCAATTTCACGGTCGTCAGGAAGAGCCGCATTACTCGCCTGATGACCTAATACAATCCTATTAGCCCCGAAGGGGCGCTGGTCTCTTTTTTTCTTCTTCGCGGCAATGGAACTGGGTCAGTGGGCGAAAATATCCATGTTCCGTAATCTCGTAGGTGAAAAGGCTTCGCCGTCGTGTGTATACACGGCCTCTCGCCCCCTTCCCTGGCTCCCTCACCCACCACGTGCTGAAAGCTTTCCGCAGCTTTCGCAGAAAGTCGACCGTCCTTGACTGGCTCGAGCCAGCCACTGGTATTTGTCGTTCCCGTTCACGGCCAAAGATCGCCGACTCTCGAGTGCATCCCGTGGTGCTTGAAAACACTCGGATCTGCTCGCTCGAACATCCCCCAGCGGGCAGCGGCGGGCTGCCGCGTGTGTGCACGTTTCAAGGGGAAATGGAGCAGCGAGAGAAGAAAGAAAGGGGCTACGTCCACGCGAATCATCCGCCCGGTGGTGATGAGCAACTCATAATTTCGAAGGAAGTCCAAGGGTTCTGATCTAATTTCCTTGCAATTAGATTGGTCAGTGTGGAAGATCGGAAAGGGAATTGTGTTCGTTCTGCCGCAGGTCGTGCTAGACCTAGGGGGTTTATTTTCCTAATTGTGACAGTGGAAATAGTCTCGAGGACGTAGGTTGGTTGGGGTTTTGTGGTGCTGACTTGCTGGTTCTGCAACTCTGGTGGTAGTGTGACAGACAAACACTGTGCTTGTGAACTTCTACTACCTCGAACACTTGCAATAAATGACCCTTCACATTTGTAGCTGCTGAAATATATTACGTCATGAGAAATAAGTGCATCATTAAACTGGAATCGGTGACGTAATAAATATTCCTACGATTTCGAAAACCTCGGAAAAAAAGAACCACGGGTACCGGGATTCGAACTCGAGCCGCCCGCGTGCTGATCAGCAGCGTTAACCACCACGGCTACGCCGACTCTCCCGTGGTCCCGTACTCCGTGCCCCCTCTTAAGGCACGAGAGTTCCCGATCCCACAAAACCATAAGACCTCCTCGTTTCGGACGCTGGGCTGGATTGAACGCGAGCCAGCGAAAGGCAAACTCCCGTCGAGTCATAGAATTAGAGACACGTTCAGTCGTGACAGCAACCGTGAAGCACGTTCGGTTGGGAAACGGCGGAAAACTCGTGCGTTCAATTCAAATGGCGTATGTCGAGGGAAACGCGATAACTCATAACGCGTGTCGTATTGTCGGCCCTGTCGATATATTTAAGTTGGGTCACGCGCCTCGGAGCAGAACACCTCTGTCGGCGGTACGCGACCGAATTTCATATCGACGCTTTTTCGATAACGGGGTGGTTGGGGGGGGGGGGGGCACCGATACGCGTTCGGTGCCCTGGAATCCGCGGTATCAGCGTACACACGTAACATCCTGTCGAGGTATTTCTCTGCTCCCGTTGCAATCGCGAACGCAGAATCGTGGAAAAATGTTAACCTCCATTCGCCTATTCTATTCTGTCTCGTCGCCTCGATCGGCTGTCCCGCTTCGGATTCGGCGGGCGTAGTGAACGATGAAATGGAAATTCCGCTGGAACATATGTTGCATTTTAATTGGCATCGCGTGACTTCGCTGGGGATATTGCGCGGGACCATTGGGCGCTGGGGATTTGTGCTTGGTGACGTTTGATGCACGAGGTTGGGTCTTAGAAATCTTCTGCACTGAGGTCTGCGTAATTGAAGCAGAGGCGGGAGGGATTTTCTGGTACTGACTCTCCAAAGTGAACATTTTTTATATTCGTATGGAATATTGTGGATCTTTTCATTTTTACCATTTTTTTTTTCTAAGCTCCGAATAATTACACAGTAATTTGTATCATACCACTATGATGGAAATGAGTTCAGATATTTTTAGGAAAGCTTTGTAGGACTAGGTTTTGTAATTCCTGGGTTCGAGAGCGAAGAAAAAATGGAATCGCAGGTGACGGGATTCGAACCCGCGATCTGCGGATCCTCGGCGTACTGGCCAGCCGCCTAACCAACTCCACCGACGCCGGCTACTGATCCCACTGATGCATTGGTACAAGGGCTCTTCCTCTGCCGACTGTATATAGTTAGTTCATAAGTCCTCTTAGTTTTTAAGCCATTGTTTTTTTAAGTAGCTATATAGAAAGACTTAGGGGTTTTTCATTGTGGTTAAACTTTTCCCCACGTTACCTCTTTGCCATGCACATATAACTGTGAGATATTTTGTTATTTCATCTTCTAATCTCCTAGCAAATCTTTGTTTATAGTAATTAAAAGTATATATATATATATATATATATATGCAGTTATATATATATATATATATAGCGAGCGTTATATCCAAGAGTTTCGATACCACTCGAACATTTAGATTCTTCTATGTATATTATGCTACCTCCTTTGAGTTTTTTTTATACATTCCTTGTACTTACATATTCCATTACATATGTTATACGACCTGCCAATAAACATTTAAAAAAAAAAAAAACTCCTGATCCCACAGTGTCTAATTCAGGCATACTTTGTTATTGAGACCTCTAGACTACACCTCCAGATTTGTCATCCCTGATCCTATTAACAGGATCTGTAACCTGGCTGATTTGTACTGTAAAGATGTTGATTTTTTTACGGATCTCCTTCTACTTTTAAGACAAGCGTCTATAAAGCTGTATTTTTCCATGATAGGTCTGGTTAGTGTGGGTTTTGAAAAGCCCTGGTCAAGAGAAAATAAAATTTTGAAAAGAGTTTTAAAAAAAATACCTGAACGAAAAAATTTTTTTTTTCAAAATTTTGTTTACGCAAGTTTGTAGCGTTTAATGCACCATTAAACATTTGTTTGAAACATTTTTTTCTGTCTGCTGTACTTTGTGAGAAGTGGGAAAGTGCGAAAAAGTGGAAGTGCCAATTTAACTTTGAGGTTAGTTTTCACCCGCTTAAAGGGCGATAGGACCCAAATGAAACACACCGTTGTTCTTGTTTTGAGTCACTCTAAAAACCCACAAAGTTGTGTTCCAATCGGTGAGTCCGTGTTCGCGATTTTCCCTTGTCAGTTGTGTTTTTAGCAGTAACGTGTGTCTCTACGATGTTCGATTTTCTCTTTTTCGTTACCAAATGGGTTTTACCCGTACAAGTGAAATAAATAAATAAATTCTGTGCCTCACATCTAGGACATATTTCGAAGACGCCTTTCTATTTTCCACTTTGGCAATTGATCGTCAATTTTACGTCCTAGATACCTAACCTCTTTTCTCTCTTCGGACCTAACCTAAAAATTAGCCACGCTGTTCTGAATAACAGAATCGAAAACTCGAACGCCACCTCTTAGCGAGGTATGGAGACTCGAAACGTGTAATTTTCTGAAAACGTGAAACGGAGGATTGGTGTCCGTGGAAGTGGGCAAGGTCTCCCAGCGAGCAGATCGAACAGCAGACGGGGAACCCTCCGGCTGTGTCAAGTTCAATCGTTTTACGTGCGGCTTGCCAGAACGGTCAGCCAAGCTGTAAAAATTCACCCGGTGGCCTTAACCCTCGGCGAGGATCGTCGTTATCCTGGCGATCGCATCGCGAGACCGACGCACGTCGAATTTATCGTTATTACTTTCGAAACTCGCGAGCACGCTTTTCATCGCTCGATCCCAACGCCCTCTGTGCCCCTCACCGTCCCTATATTTCGAAGTGACCCTGGATAAGAACCAGAGATGGCAATTTCGCGGGGATCGATACGAATAGCGACGAGTATAAGCTCGCTTCAGCTTTGATTGCCACTCGCGGCCCGACTGACGACGGATTTCTTTGTTTGACCAGCTGCCACGCTGCCAGGCAGTTTGACAACTGACCTGCTTCCGCGTGCGGCTGAAAACTGCTCGCCCTAGCGCTTCCCCAAGTGAAAACTATTTTGCAGTAGTCCTGATAATTTATTTGTTGTGTTTTAGAATCTTATAATGCACATACCAGAAGTTGATTCTCGCCCAGACCTTTCAGCACGAAGGTGAACAACTTCTGTCGTCTTCAGTGAGCCCTAATGCGTGAGAATGGCGTTTTTATCGCGCGTTTACTGTTTCCCTTCAGCGTTTAAGGTGCCTGTAAATTGTCTTTACTGCTAAGCGTTATTTTTACTGCCAATTTGTCGCTTTATGGCTCGGGAATTATTATCCTGTATTGTCTGATCTATGACTGGTGTAATCCACTGGCGGTGGGAAAGTTCCTTTCAGATTTTCTCCTCCCTGCAGTCGTTTGGAATACATTCGGCAAAGTTTCGCAATACTTCTGGTTTAGTTTTTGTTTGTTTTCATTGCTATGAAGAAGCTTGGCCGCGGGAAAGAAGTTTTTAAGTAAATAAAACTTAATCTATAATATAAGAGCCAAACGGTTTCTGCTGTTGTTAATTTCTAAATACAATCTTTGAAGAAGAAATTCAGGGTTGCAAATAGCAAGTGCGAATACAGTTTCTTTAGTATTCACAGAAATTAGAAAGTGACAGAGGATATATTTGAATAAAAACTACAGCAAGAAACGAGTGCTTTGAATACAAATTAAAGGGAATTATTTACAGTTCCCTTCGAACAAAATACGTGTTGATTTCTCATTCCCTGTAAAGTAATTAAAAATAACCGTACTAAACAAACCACAAAGGTCTCAAAACGTAACATAAATTCGTTGTAGCACAGTTGAAAAAAAAACACACCAATAATCTAACCATCCCTTATCTCCTCAGCCACAGAAGAGACGATTTATTCGTCTGCTAAGATGAAAAAAGGTTCGCGTTGCGAAAAACTTCTATTGACAAGATAATACATTAAGGTCGTGTACTTTAACCTTTGGATAGCTTGCCAATAAATCACATAGCGAATAGATGGTCCATTTCGATAGAGACATTCCAGAACAAGCTTCTATAATGGATTTCGATTTTCTCAAAATTGACCCAGTATTCAGGGATCGATTTCACCCCCTTGGAGTGAATTTTGGCAGCAAAATAAAATTGCTTCATACATAACTATAGTCCCCAAAGCTTCATAAATTTTTTAATCAGAAGTACTCAAGTGCCACCAGTTAATAAATTTATTTCGTTTCCACTTATTCGCCTGTAAGTTAACAACGAGGGTTTCGATTCCACGAAGGGGGATGTTTTCTTTATTAAATAAAGTTTGCAGAAAATGTTGATTAGGTATATCTGATTGTCTGGTCGTTGCAATGTTAGCCATAATTCATGGAGCGGTGAAATTCTCGCGGCAGTTAAATAAGTATCTGCCATCGGATCCCGTAAAGCCACTCGGCGATAAATAAATATTGGCTGCTACCTTACAGACGATTAATCACGGAAATTGACCATAACTGCGGCTAACAACGGTATTTTTGATTTTCAATTTTTGCCGTAACATCGAACGTGCTCGGTGAAGAGAATAGACACCGAATGGACGAGGGGTGGTTCAACCCCTGCCGCCGTGAAATTGGAAATCCATTATTAACCGCATCTCGCGTCGACAGGCTATATTCCATGAAAGCAATACAATCGACAAATCCGTTCTGACGGAACACTTGCGTCGTGGCATTGTTAGCCAGCCAAGGATTCGAATTCATTTCGCTCAACTAGAAAGCTGGTGGGTCATACTGTAAGTAATCTTACCTTTCTATAAATAAATTCCACGACAGTATCACTCGACACGAGCGTCATTTATCCACTTAGTATAAATATTAACTTGGTATTTATAAAACTGTCATTCCGCGGAGGGAAGTTTGAATGAAAAAATTTTTGCCTTCTTAACTACTTCATTTATTTTATTTCTCACGTTCCTGTGACTCTTTTGGAGTTGTAAGGTAGCCATAAAAATTGAAAGCCCCAGTGGAGAACAGGCACGTGCCACCGTTTTATTATTTTAGAGGAAAGCAAGTTGAAAGAAAAATTATTTCCACAGGAACTGCGGTACAAAATTGTAATTACTTTTAAATTGTAATTACTTGAATTAGATGTTAAGTGGCAACTATAAAATTTTAGCCGAGAAATTAATTTTATTAGGTCACGTGCCCCCAAGGACCATTTCTTTTCTCAGCGTGAAGAAAATTTAATAACTATGATTCTGTTCGGTGAAACGAATGACACTAAATTGCAGGAACAAATTAATTGTTCAAAGAAACAAAAAATTATGCGTACGTGGCTATTTTCCACTGGTCCCCTCAATTGTTATCGTATCCCCAGCGTAAACAAAGGAAAGCAATTTCACACACACCACACCAATACTAACTGAAGTGCCTTCTCACAAAGCGCTATCAAAAATTGACGAGCGTGAGTCAGTTCGGAGCTCTAAATCTATCTCCTCCTACACATCTACGCACTGTTATCAAGCAATCCATGTAGCGACATATCGCGGCAAACCGCCCCCCCCTTGTAAAGATAACAACAGTATCAATCCACCCATACTTCCTTTTATTACCCTGTCAGCGATAAAACGCCGCGGGCAAAGCGTACGAAACAGCCGCAGAAATAAAATGCAACAGTAAATCCCCGGGATCGCTGGCGTGAAACGGGCAGCTTCGGTGTCACCGTGAAAAGTGAAAACGTGGAAGCGGTCTGTCAAAAAGCCCGCGGAAATGGCCTGCTTGTCGTGACAGAATCATATACCAGTCGCGCTTCAGCAAACGGCAAAAAGCCACGGCGATAAAACGATTTACCCAGCAGCGATTTATCCGCCAACAAATCGGCCAATGTAATCCCCGCCCACGCAGCGAGAAAAATACACGAAATGCAGCGGGAGACGGGAATCTCGTTGCGCGGGGGCAGACCGGACGGAAACTCCCTTGGAAATCGTTCGAAGGGACGAGGACAAGGGCGGATATTTCACGGGGGCGATAATGCGTTTCGCAAATATCGCGGCGACGTTGACGCGAAGGTTAAACGGCGATTGTATGTACGCTCGGCCCGTGAGGCAACGGAATGTGGCCGAGGAAAAAGTCAGTCTCATTTGTCGAGGGCTTTCCCGTGTTTTCAAACGTTCCGCGCGAATTTCGCGGTGGATTCGGGAATCTCGGGGAGATTTTTGTGTTTCAGGCCGCCAGCCTGTGGACGCACTCGTCGCTGGCCCTTCTGTCGTTCTGCCTCGGAGAATACGCGGCCACGGGGAAATTCATTACAGGATAAGAGGCGTTTCGGGGGCAAAAAAGAAGGGAAGGGAAACGGCCTGGAAAGCGGAGAAAGGTGGAAATGGTCGATCTCGTGTAAAATATCGTCAGCGGTTGGTGCTGCAGTCGTTGCAAACGCGCCTTTGCGTGCTGGGATGAAATTGCAGGCAGGGGCGGGTTTTGGGGTGGGTTAAGTAGGCTGCTGCCTAGGGGGCGTCAAATTTTGAGACGTGGCGAATTTTAAGGAGTGGCAAATTTTGGGTGGCGGCAAATTATGTGGAGTTTCAAATTTTGGGGGGCGGCAAATTTTGGAGAGTGGTAAATTTTAGGAGAGTGGTAAATTTTGGGGAGCGGCAAATTTTTGAGAGTGGTAAATTTTGGGAAATCTGAAATTTTGGGGGGCGGCAAGTTTTGGGGAGCGGCAAATTATGCGCAGCCTCAAATTTTGGGGGGCGGCAAATTTTAGGGAGTGGCAAATTTCGGACAGTGGTCAATTTTGGAGAGTTGTAAATTTTGGGGAGCGGCTAATTTTGGGAAACCTCGAATTTTTGGGGGGGCGGCAAGTTTTAGAGAGCGACAAATTTCGGGGAGAGGGAAATTTTTAGATGTGGCAAATTTCAATGAGCGGCATATTTTAGAGAGTAGTCAATTTTGGGGAGCAGAAAATTGTGGAGAGCGGTAAATTTTGAGAAGCGGCAATTTTTTTGGGGGGGGGTGTCAAATTTTGGCGTGGCAAATTTTGGGGCGTGCCAATTTTTGGGAGTGGCAAATTTTGGGGAGCGACAAATTTCGGGGGGTGAGAAATTTTGGAGAGCGGCAATGGGAGAGTAAAAATTTTGAGGAGTGGCACATTTTTGAGAGTAGTAAATTTTGGGGAGCAGAAAATTTTGGGTAGCCTCAAATTTTGGGGAGTGGCAAATTTTGCGGCATGGCAAATTTGAAAACCAACAAATTTGGGACGTGGCAAATTTTTGGGAGCGACAAATTTTGAACGAAAGAAATTAGAAAAGGTTTAAACACAGAGGCTTCAGACAGTTTTAAAAACAATTCCCTTTTTTTCATGTAGCGAATTGACTCATATGACTCGTATGTGAGTTGCCATATTGAATTAATTTTGAAATTGTCTCGGCTCTTTTCATTTAAAATATTTTATGATATTTCGCGGAAAGGGCGGCTGACGCAACAAAACTTCAAATCCGCCCCTGATTGCAGTTGGGTAACGACGTTTGCGGTTGTTTTTATCGTTTGTTTGCTTGGAGAGTGCAGGGTATGGAGACGTGGCTGTTTTTCTAGGGAATTAAAATTCTTGGTAATGCTAGGTTGCTTTATAAATTGAAAGCTCTGAGTCTTGAGGCGAAATAAGTATTATTAAGTGTCTAGCAAAAGAAGGCACTATTGCTAAACGTCTAATAAAAGAAGAACTAAATATCGAATGCTTCAGACAAGCGAGATTTCTAATGATTCTGTGATACGTTTTACATACAGGAAGGTGGTGAGCCGCATGCCAACGCTTCGGGCAGTAAATCTGAAGAATAAAACAGAACAAAGTGGTATATGAATGTGAGAAGTTTAGACGATGGTTTCTGAATCACGGCGAATTAAACAATATTTGCTGACACACTACGTGTATCAAATACGCGTGCACTATTTTAGCATTAGTGTGTTTTAATTTTTCTGCGGTTTAGAGGAACAATAACTTAAAGTAAGTCAGTAACGAAAGTCAAATCGCTCGAAAATCAAGTACTCTTTGCGAATTAATTACAAGGAGATGAAAGCAAGCAGAGACTTTTCCTTTTACACAATATTGATTACTATCCCCTAGAATATAAAAATATTTTTTTTGGCTACATATCTGTTTCACAAATGGCGCCACATTATGTTAATTAGACAGTGTTTTAGAAAAAGCGTCATTGGTTTTGCCCTGATATTGAGCTTAAAAATAAACATACTGCGGTTTCCTTGGAATATGTTTCTCCTAGAACCTGCAGTTTCGGTCTGAACCTCGGAAAAAAAGAATTTAACCAAAATTATTAAAACAGCGACTGGGAGAAGGCGATTATCACGATAAAAATCAATTTTCGGGTTGCACGCATGGCTGTTTCTTTTTTTATCTCAGAAACTAGAGTTTTTACAATTTAATATTGAGGTTCAGGGCAGAAAGAAATATATTTTGAACATGCTATAAAAATTTAAACTCAATCCGAACCTCCGTCTTTTTGCGATCACTGCAAAACCGCCGAAAAAACGCCTAAAAACGTGATAGACACAATTTACATTCGTCTCCTTGTAATTAATTCGCAAAAAAAAAATACTTGAGCTTCGAGCTATTTGACTACCTAGCCCCCTTCACCCCCCATAACTCAACAAGTAAACACCGAACGTCCCACGCCAACATTTGCCACTCACTTACTACAAATTCACCCTAGCAAGTATTGACACGCAAGTATTGACTCTAATTACCATTTCTCGCAATTGCAATTACTCATTCCTTGCCCTATCAAATAGCTTTTTTTACTCCCCGCGTGTAAGTGAAGAAGTGACCCCGCACGCCCCGTGAATTCCATACTTTCCGCTGTTCCAGTGGAAGCGAAACAGAGCCGATCGATTCCACGAAGTATGAGGAAAAGGGACGTTTGAACATCTCTGCCTACGGCTCGTTTAAATTGTACTAATTAGTCTCTCAGTGTGCACGACGGGGCCGTAATCGGGTAATGAGTCCCGTCCCCCGCAGTTGTGTAATTTCCAATTAAACAAAATGCGATGGAACTGACGGACGTCCAATGCAACCGGTATAAATACACAGCGGTTGCTGGGGATAATGTGGTGTGCACTCGAAGAGGACCCGCGACAATGGCCAACTTATAAATTAATTGCATCGCGATTGACCGTGCTCTGGGCACAATGCCGCCATAATTGCATGGTGTTGCTGTTGAAATATCTAGGAATAATTAATTAGTTTGGCAATTGATTTAATTGCTTCATCTTTGAATTTTTGTGCCACTGTCGTCTGACTTTTTGCTTTCCAGACATCTTTTATTAATTAAATCAGGTTACGATTTATTTACATTGAACACCATTTTGTCCCGGGGAAATATATTTCTGAAGAGACTTGTATTTTGTTAGATTTACTTATTTTATGTGTAACTTACTTCGAAGATCTGTGTGAGGTATTTAAAAGAATTGGGAAAGGGTAGTGAAGTTAAAATTGTGTCCACGAAAAATAAGAAAATATGCCCTAAATTGAAGGGGTTGTGGAATAAATTAGAAGATTGGGAAGAAATTGATTCCGAAATGTTAGAAAAATTAATCCAAAGGTATCAGATTATTTACTATTTTTTTGGTATTATTTTTAATACGCAAGTTTGGAACACGTGTTCTCTAAAATGTAAGCAATTATTGCTTGTTGAGTTTGTATCATAATGCAGGTCATTTTATATCGTTTTGTTACCAACTTTTCTAAGGATCCGTTGACTCGTGAACGGGAGTGCAATTATACTTTGAGCATTTATATGAAATGTTTGAAACCCCCTTTATACACTTACAGTGAAAATAGTTTTAAAGTTTTGAATAATCTTATGACCTTAAAAGATGTTTTTTCGTGATCTCGTTATACGTTTTATTTAGTTAGATGCTTGTTTTCCCTGTTTACTGTTAAGGATTCGTTTTAGTTTCATTAAATTTTGTATCATGCCGCTTGCAACTGCGGAATTTTTCATTTTAGTGGACCTCGTTTTATTCTACTCGTGGTTACCCAAGAATTCGTTTTGCTTCTATTAAATTTCCGTGGTGCCGTTTTGGAATTTCCGAGACCCATATTAAATTCACTTTTACTTTATTTGTAACAGCTGGGGAATGCGACTAGAATTTATAGAATTTTCTTTCCTGTTATTCTTTAGCTTTAAGAAATTTCATGCTTTACTTTATAATTATATTTATATAAATACTTATTCTGAATTCGCTGATATTTTCACAGTTCAAAGTTCCATTCAGAGGCGAATAGTTTTCATCTGAACATTCAAATTTCCAATAAATTCCCTTCCACCCTATCGCGGTGCAACCTCTCGCCCAAATAATGTTAACTGAGCACTTGGAAACCCTTTCGTTAATTAATTGTGTATTGTTTAAAGCATTTAGCCCACGGGATTTAATTGAGAAACCTGCTCCCATTTAAACAAACATTAAATAAACTTTACTGCTACCTGAATTTTGCTCGAAATCAAACAAAACCCCATCATAATTATAGCTTCGTGTAAGCAAATATTATTACACAAACAATGTTGCATGGAAACACTTTTAAAAAATACAACGACCCACTATGGAAAGAACACGTGTGCTCCAATTTTTCCTTGTAATTTTCCACGTGGGTTAAATCCGCCGCATTCATGTTTGAATAAACGATGATAAAGTTGAAAATTTGTGAATTTAAATACGTTGTATTAAAAAGAGATAACTAATTTTACATAGTATGTTAGGAGAAGTTTGTTTATGGTTGTTATTGTCCAAATTAATCTATGCGAAAGTTGAAAAAGCCTCTGCGTCTGATTATCCATTGAGCTGTACTACTGACTCATCTCATTTCACTTGTACAGTCACGATTATTTAACAAGCAACTGTTTATTTCAATATTTTGTTTATGTAAATTTTGGTGAATATTTAAAGAACCTTCAGAAAACACTTATGTAATTGTTCTCCAGCACAATACCTGCTCTCAGCAAACTTTCCTTTCAAAGTATCATTATTAAACTATTTACAACAGAATGCAGAATTACATGTCTGTTTGTTTCAATAGCACAGAGAGATATTTTTCGAAGAATAGAATGTTTATAATTACACAAATGAATACGAGCTTCCTTTTCAGACAATTACTGCATCCCCGAGCTGTCTGACGAAGCGCTGACCCAGTCTACTGGCTCCCAGTGCGCGAGTGCCGCGCCGCATAATTTTTGAAAAGCTTTTAATTCCTGGAACTACAAGTATAAAAACTGCGAGCATCGAGTCTTCCCTGCCTCTGAATTACGGGGCGAGTATTTTCCACGAGGTGCAGTGACAGCAAACTTTCCCGATCCCCCGGCGTAAGCTTTCATTAACACTTTCGAAAATCCGTTAGCTCATGAAAAATGCATGCGCCCGCCGGCAGCCAGGTGGAGTAAAAGAATCCCCGAAATCCGCGGGAAACCCCGACGCATGCAGGAATAATTTCGGGCACGCGATACTCCCCAAAATTTAAATCCCGGAATATAGAAACAGGCCCCAGCCGTGGATTTATGTCGCTCCACCCTGTCCAACGCGCAAGCGTCGGCGAGAATTATTTTCCTACGCAGCTAAATGGATGAAAGACGGGAGAGACGTATGAATTATTTTTATCAACACTTCCCGGCTGAATTTTTCAAGATCGGAACCTGCTAAATATTCCGTGGCGTCGCGACGGACGCCAGGAGGGACAAGGGGGGCTACGTGACTCTCGTCGAAAAGGTACACGCAATAAATCCCAGCGGGGATGGCAAAGAGGTTTCTCGATTAGGAAAGATATATGTTATCGGGGAATAATCTTTTAGAGTGCCATATCGTCATCTTCCTCCGCCCCTTTCTTCTCCCTTCTACACTTGATCCGCTCGAGCGCGGCGTATGACTTTCGAGTAATAGATCGACGCCGCGATCCCTATCGCCGCGGCTTCCACGGAGAAGACTCTCCTCCGCGTCGAGCTCCGTCGCCGTTCAGGGTTGCCTTTGAACGATGACCCACGCGATCCTGCTCTCGATTTCCTTTCAGGGCCAACGGCGTTCGAGAGACTCGACGGCGTACCAGATCGAGATAAAAGTCGAAGTCTACTATGTATCACTTAGATAACAGCTGTCTGGTGAAGGTAGAAAAAAACCTTCGTCATTCTGCATCCTCCGGGGTGTCAGAAGTTTCTGGCGATTTTTCAGAAGGATGCCGTGCGTCAAATTCAACTCAAATGGGTGGAAAGATTATTAAAAGGGTTCCGAATCCCAAGTGGAATTAGGAATGGATCGCGAAGATCCATCAGCGTTTGATAACGGAGCTATGCAGAGAGGGGCAAAAGTTTTATTTAAATAAACTCTCGAATGACGAATAAAAGTTTAAAAAAATTACTCGTCATTCGTTCGTTAACCCGAGTTAACTTTACTCGACACAAGACAAATAATTTTTGTAACTTTTATTCGTGATTCCAAATTTTATTTAAATAAAAATTCTGCCCACCTCTGGGCTATAGTGCGATTGACACGCAGCTGGCGCCCTGGTAGTTCGGTATATGTAGCGTTTGGAAACGAGTAACAGCGGGGAGTCGGCGTTGGGGGAATTGGTAAGGCGCTGGGCCAGTACCCGCAAGATCGTGGGTTCGAGTCCCGTCACCCGAGGTCCGTTTTTTTCGGCTAAAAAATTATAGAAACTCAAGTTAACAAGTGAACAAACTTCAAGAGCTAATTGGACTCCATCCTTCAACTCCACCATTCAAAATAATAAATATATATAAAATTACTCCTCTAAATACAGACAGCTGAATTCTTAAAAAAAACTACACTGCTAAGGACTTCAACAAAAGTGCCTTCAAGAAGCGATTTTCAAACCACAGTCCAGCAAAGAGGTCCATTCTCTCCGCTTCCACGAAGGTCCATCAGAACACAAAGGGCAGTTTTCCGAACCAATGGGGATCCATTGTGACCGTTAGCTTCTCACAGCTTCGACAATCCGTTAATTCCCAGAAGCCAAGAACCAACAGCCGCGAGGTGTGAATGCGAGCTGGAGAGCGCGGATGGATCGATCCGTTTATAATCGTATTAACGGAACCGACTATCGAATCCCACTGTCCCTCCAATTCCGACTCGATCCACCGAGACGGATACCCCAGGATGTGCAGGCTTTTCGTCACCTGTAGAGGGCAGATCGATCGACCAGTCGGCGCGAGCAACGCCGTCATCTCAGATTTAAGGCGGCTTATCGTCGCGGCACGCGACAACTCCCTCTTCTTTCGTCGCCGTTACATGATCCCAAGGTCGCACGAAGCAACACGAAGTCCTTCCCACCGCGAGGACCTTGACTCCCGAATCGGGAGGCGTCGTTTTCGGCGCACGTGCCGCGATAAATCCTCCGTTAGAGACGCGCTCCCGCGGCACAGAGGGTAGGTACTCTATCCACGAAAAACGCGAGATTAAACACGATCGCTCGGCACAGTACGCGGAGGACCGAGTTTTTCGTCGGAGTTAGATTCACAGAGGGGTTGTTAATTAGGGAGTTTTCAGGAAGCCTGGCTCGGGGGACGAGGTTATCAACTGGAAGTTTTTGCCGAAACGAGGAATATCGTTGGTGAGGGATGCCAGAAGCATTTCTGATGGTAGCAGGAAGCCAATTTCAGGGTGGCGATTATGGTGGACACGAGTCGTCGATTTTTCTCGAAGGGTGGATGATTTTGCGGGACCTTTCCCCTTCGACCTTCCACGGTTGGGCGAATTTCGTTTCAAAGGCAATGGGGCACGCTCTCGAATTTGAAAATGCTGACGAGCCCTAGAATTCGGTTAGCTGAGGAATAGGGGCAATCGAATTCTCGCGACTGCAAATGTATCGTACTGTTTAATTTCCACGAAAATGAATTACCAACGGCTCTGCGATCGTGCGCGGCGTTTGAAACGATTACGCCGAGTTCACTGCCAATCGGTCGACCGATTGATTAACCACGCGCCGCTGCGTACGAGGAAACACTTTATTAGCGGGGCTCGCTCCTGCGTGGCACGTGGTCGCGGTCGTTGGCCGTATTATTTTATTCGCCGATCGGGTCACGGCTGTTGAGTCGGGAAATTGTTCGGCAGAGACTCCATATTTCCCGGACAAACACGATTACGCTTGTTGCGAGCGTTTAACCCCTTGACGCATGTGGGCTTATATCGTTATTGCAGGCTTTTACACTTTTCCCTGTTTCCATGTGCGGGATTTGCGACTCGCGTTTCTGGGAAACTTTCGTGGAAATGCGGAATACTGATTTTATGGGATTTCTCGCGATGGAGGTGAGTGAAGGTTTGGAGCCGAAAGTGACGGACTGACGGGGACGTTTGCTGCGAGGGAAGTGGGTGTACCGAGAACCTCCCAGTTTTGGGAACTTTAAACGCGTTCTTTTGAGGAATACTGTGTCATTCACAGGGTTCGTTCACGCGAATGCAAATGGATAAATGAATTTTGCGCTGCTTTTGTGGTTTTATCTGTGTCACCGTTTCTGTAAGGTGACCCGGTTTCTCAAATTCAAACAGTAGCCCTGCGTGAACAAAGCGGAACACTGTATGTATTATAGTATCTACCACGAGGTGCTCCGGCAATACTTTCTCAATGCAACGTTTAAGGACATCCATCTATGAACCTACCAACCCACCACCTTCCTCATTATGAAGTTTAATACCACAAGCATCCAAGAACCCTTTAACAAAGACCAGAGAACAACACTTCGATTCATCCAAACACTGATGAAATCCTTCAGCTCGAAACTTCACTTAATATCTTCTCCCTGCATTTCTCATTCACCCCCTCACACAATTGTACCTATATATGTACACTCCTCAAGCATGATGCAGAGGTTCCCTATGTTACGGAATCACGTCACATGATTAATTATGAACACATCCCGTGCCACGGTGAAAATTCAGATGTTTAAACAATCGATGAGAAAATTATTAACAATATTGTAGGAATAGGTTTTGTAATTCCAATGTTTTCGGAACTCACGGAAAAAAACGACTTCGGGCGATGGGATTCGAACCCGCGATCCTGAGAGTACTGGTCAGCCGCCTTACCAACTCCACCAATGTCGATCCTCCGGTCACAATAGTCTATTACTTATACAAATATATTAGCTGCGTTCTTTTCTCCACAATTTCTATTTTCCTTTGTTCCGTTTTGATTTCGACGCTGGATTTAGAAACCCTTCTTTTTTTTTAAATTAATGTCTCACCTCTCGTATACATATATCGTGTGCCACCATGGCCCACGTGGAACATGGCGCGTCAATATTCCCCGTAGTCTCAATAACTTTCCCATGAATAATCGCGTAAGAGCAGCACGAAAATTTACGTTCCCTTCCGGGTAATTGATTCGTTGCGGCACGTCGAACGGAATAAATGGAAACTAGCCCTGTTACTGGTCTACCTATTGATCAATTGCCGCGTGTATTTACGGTAACGTATCAATGCGCGAAAGCAGCGGTAGTCGGTGGAAATGCAGAAGCGCTGGGAACGCGTGGAATGAGTGTCGAAGTGTAAATGTGTTGTGCATAGATCAAAAGCATCGAACTGGGTACTGGGAGCCTGTGGATCGCAGGAATGCACCGCTCTCGTGGAGGGATCACGTGAATCGTGGTATCCCCTTGTCACAACCGCAACGTTAACGTTATAATATACCCGTTACGCGTCTTAACAGAATTTCCACGCTGGGAAATGCAATGCCGGTTGCAGACAGCGGTTTGCCGATGGAACTCGTAGATTAGCTGCAAATTTGGCTCCTTCTATAACTATTTCCTGGCGTTCTTGAGCCATGGCTGGTTCATTCGGTTCGAGTATTATCGAAGCAATGGTACGAGTATTGCAAATTGTTTAACAAGAGCAGAGGGTAAAATAATTGAGCACAAAATAGCTGCTGTCTTCTATTACTAGAGTAAGACTGACCCAGTTATTATTATTATTATTATCAGTACGACTTTATTACTCATCCTACTAATATAATAAATGCGAAAGTGTATTTGGATGTTTGGATGTTTGTTACTCAATTACGTCGCAACTAGGGCTGGGACTATTTGTCGAATATTTCAGTATTCGAATATTCGAATACTTCGGTTGCTCAATTATTTGACGAATATAATTCGAATATCCAAGTATTCAAATAGTATTCGAATATTAAAGTATTCGAATACTGATGTATTCGAATACTATTCGAATATTAAAGTATTCGAATATTGGTGTATTCGAATAGTATGGTGTGAATTATAAATCAAGTTCTTTAGGTTCATTTGTCAGGGTGAAATCTTGTAAGCTAATTTTGACCCACTTCACACCATACTATTCGAATACATCAGTATTCAAATACAGCAGTATTCGAATAGTATTCGAATATAGCAGTATTCGAATAGTATTCGAATAATAACATTCGAATACTGAAATATTCGAAGTTTATTCGTAGCATTCGAATACTTGTAAAATATTCGAATATTAAATTATTCGAATAGTCCCAGCCCTAGTCGCAACTACGCAACGGATCATTCTGAAATTTTGTATACAGGTAGTGTAGGACCAGGAATAACATATATCTAAAATACTTTTTATCCCGATTTTTTTAACCGATCTGGACCGAATTTTGCATAATTACTCTCTAGACCCCTGCGGAAAATATGGAATACAATAAAGTCTGGACATCCCGCCCCCTCCCTCTTATTTCAACCCCTGAACACTCTGTGGCAATCAAAATTTTGCCCGGGCAACGCCGGGTGCTTTAAACTATAGTAGAAAATAAATTAAATAATACACATAGTTGAGTAATATTTAAATAAATTTAGAGTAAATGCGAGGATGCAGTAAGAATATTTGTGATAAGCCCAGCCATCAGTTATCTTTATTCGATGAATACCAAATAAATTTTTATTCAAAACTATTTTCACCTTCTAATAAAAATTTTATTAAAATATATCTGCATTCGAAATTCTCAGCTAAAATAATTTTTTGTCCAGTTCTGCTATCTAAATGATGCTTGAAAAGGGTGGGAGAGGAGGAAGGTCGATTACCCGAGGTATTAATTCGGGAACCCAGCTCAGTTTGCTGCCTTTAATGCGTCATAAATCTCCTACACAGACGAGGAAAACGTTATATCTCTACAGATTGTTTATGTACACACTCCACCGTTCGAAATGAGCTCTTTTGAATTTACTTCCAAGTGTATTATTCTTGCAGAGTGAGGATCTCCTTCATGGATTACCCCGCGCAGCTTGTTATTGTTAATCGAAGTTCCAGTGATTTTATCACTGAAGCGAAACTCGTTTGCAATCGAACAACAACGTGCCACCGTGATGTAAGTTTAATTCTCCAGGGACGAAGAGAGATTTCCGCGTTATTTGCTCTGCATGCAAACGTTACGATTCACTGACTCGCCCTGCTAATTGTATTTCTGTTTTCATTCAACATTACGTAAAACACAAAGACTTCCACCGCCGGGCTTGTAAACAATATACACCCGTCATTAGGTAATAAATGCGTTTTGTATAATACTTTCGAAACTTTACTCTAAACTGTGGGCGCCTATTTCCACGCAAATTTAAACAACGTGCTTTTTGAAATGGATTCTCAAGAGTGTAATTATTTGTATTTCTGAAACGAAACATCAGGTTACAAAAAAGAAAAGAAAAATCGGTTTCTGTCGGCACAAGGAATTTACAAACGCCGACTCGTGCAATAATTTTTTAGATACACTATTGTATTTCATGTTAAGTGAGTTTCAATTTTAAAACACCCCATCGTTTCCTCCGTTCCTTTCGCAAAGTCTAAAAATTCTATAAATTTGAATATTAATAATAAGGTGGTAAAATTCAACTTTTAATACTATTTAAAGACTATTTTTAAAAACTTCTGGTTCACAAATTTACTTGTTAATAATATTCCAGTGTTCAACAAACGTGTTTAAAAAATATAATACGTCGAAAAGAAAATTGCACTTTTATTTTTAAAAAGCAGAAAATTCAATGCCTGTTAGCAACCCTTAATATGTAATTGAAAACAATAAAATTAACATCAGAATACTTACTCATAAAGGGTGGCCCGTGAAAAAATGCAAAAATAATTTTTTATTGTCAAATAAGCACCACCCTAATTAGCAATTAATCTAAGTAGTACAAGACTGAATTGCAGGAATTAGAATTTTGTTTTTTGTTTTTTAGTTTGAAACTGCAGGTAATCTGAATTCGCCGATCGTTCGTGTAAAATTCGTATCCCTAAGTGCTTGTTTATTCAGCAGTGCATGTGCGGCTAGCGGTGTTCATTATTTATAGTCTACTATCAAGACATGATAGCGCCCAAGAGTCTGAAGGTCGCGTTAAACGGATCGAATTTCCTTGGGAACACGCGAAACTATTCGCAGGGTTAACCGAACCGCGCTCGACACCGATCCAGCCCTGATCGAACTGGATTCAATCGAGTTCGATCAGACGTACCCACCAGTCACTAGTTAACGAAGTTAAACGTCATCAAGGGACGCTCGATTCAATTAGTTTAACCGGTTGTTCCCATCCTGAATCACCTTGAGGTCGATTTCACTTCGCCCCGACCTCGTACGAATTTCCCAGTCGATTTCAAATCATTTTTCGACAGTTAAATTATTTTTAAACAATTCGGCTGGATTTTGCAGTGATAGAAGTGGGGTAAATTCTAGCTTTTATATATGCGAGGGTGCAAAATTTTGAGGAAGAGAATACTTGTAACATAATTCATTTTTGGGGTGCAATATGCATATTTTTTTTATTGTGATATTTAAAAATTTTTTCTATTACTGGTTTGCATTTTTACGTAGAAGTGAGATACACGTTGTCCCGGTTTTTGAAAACGCCCATAGATTGCAATCAGTTGCTTCTGGTTTGATTTTTTTTGTAATACTGATTGGAGTATTCTTCATTCGAGTTGGTTTTCTTTTTATTCAGATTAGATTGGTTTGATTTGAATAGATAGAATTTCTCAAGGTGATTTTGAATTAACTTTAAGTCAAGTCCGGTTGCTTTCAATTAAATATATTGTATAGATTTCAGTGAGTTTTTGTAATTTGATTTTTTGTTATTTATTCAAGTGTTCTTTGATTGAAGTTACTGTATCTTTTAATTAATTCGATACAAACACTTCGATTAAAGTCACAATCAATTTATCTCAATTCCATTTCAACTTTATTTGCTCCTAGTCAACACTGTATAACACTCGATATCGTCATCAACTGAAACTTTAATCCATTTTAATTCAGTTTAGTATCCCCTACAATATTCATATTATTTTTCATTTAATTCGACTTGGTTCACCAAAAAATTTCTAAATAATTACAATTATATTCGGTTAAATTCGATTGATTTCAAAGCTACACAGTATTTTTAATTAGAGCCACCACCACTTCAATTGAATTTCATATACCATAACACCGCAAATTCATACTATAATCGTTCCACCTCAATTCAAGTGATTACAATATCCCTAATTAGACTTCTTCTCCTTTCGATTCAGTATTTTCAATTAGACCCGCCTCCACCTTAATTCAATTTCGCGTACCAGAACACCACGAATTCATATTACCATCCACCCACCAGAATTTCGATGATTACAACACTAATTAGACTTCTTCCATTCGATTCAGTATTATTCAATTGCCCGTGCCACAGCATACCCATCGATCCGCCTCAATTCATCTGATTACGATACCCCTAATTAGACTTCCACCCGGTCCGATTCGATCCGATATGATACACTGCTCCCAATTACACCCGCTTTCGCTCGAATTCAATTTTACCTATCACAACACCCCCAATTCACGCCGTGATCGATCCACCCTCCCTCCCTCCCCCCCCCCCCCCTCCTCCGATTTACCCCGCTGTACCGGCCCTAATCGCACCTCTTTCCACTTCCGCGGGCTTCGACTCGACAGACTCGATCCTAACACTCTCAATTACGGTTAGCTCAGACTCAATCCCGTTCGGCACGAATCCGCGCACCTTGGAAACCCATCCGATTCAATCGCACCGGACGCCGCGCCGCGTACGTGTAATCTCGAAATCATCTTCCGCCGGCTTCGATGCCCTGCTCTCGTGCGAGTGCGCCACCAGCTTAAGGTCGGGCCTGCCGCCGGCGTTGCATGCTTATAAAAACCGCGGCCGGGATACGAATCTCGAATGCGATGGCGAAAGTGGTGGCAAGGTCCAAGCCCGGTGGCGTGCTCCCTTTGTGTATATAAGCGCGCGCAGCTCCAGCGTCTAATAAGTTCGGGAACGGTCGCGGCCGAGACCTCGCCTCATCCTCCTCGTTCAACTCTCGCCGGCGATGCTGATGCGGATCTGCTCGAGTGTTAAATCGCAACCCCCCCCCCCCTCCCCCCTCCCCTCGCACCTTCGTCGATCCCTTGTATTCGTGTGTAATTATACAATAATCTATGTATGAACGTTTATTTATTCATGGGTGGACGGAACCTACTTCGACGCACACTGTGCTGGTCACGTGGAAGGAAAACGTCACAGTATGCTGCGACGGGAATATATTCACCTGTCCCTTGAATTGGGTCGCTTTTGACCCACCTTAAGGGGGATTCTCGTCTGACAGGCACAAAAGTAACTGGTATTTAAAATTTTTTGGAGGATAAACTGTTGGTGATATTGGATTAATGATTTTTGGGATATAAGAAGGCATCTTTGGACTTGCAGAAAATATTTCTTTTATGTCGATTCTTCTTATTGTTTGTTAATTATTGTGGAATCAGTCGGACGATGTTGGCGTCTTGGATAAGTCAGAAACTAATTGACTGATCAATTTCGAATGAAGCTCATTTTATTTGTTATATATTTATCCAGGTGCTGGAACAAAAATTTTATTTTAGTTTTTATTTTTAATACTTTTTTCGGCGATAGAGAATAAAAATGAAAAGTTTGTCTTAGGGTTAAAGTTACTTTTTCTTTCAAAGGCTATAACTCCTTCAATTTTTCAGTTTTTTTTTTTTTTAAGTGGACCAATACTTGAGTGAACTGTCTAGCTTTAAGAAACTTCTATTTATTTTGCAATCAGATGACTGTGATAGATGTTATACATCCCGGAAGCAGGAGTTACATCGTCGAAGAGGTGGACAAGATTCCACAATAATTAATAAATAATAAGAAGGATCGACATATAAAATAAAATTCTGCAAGTTTAAAGATGCCTCCTTATATCCCAAAAGAATTTAATGCAATATTAACAATAGATTTTTAAAAAAAAATCATAAATTTCGGGGGTTTTTACACTAGAATCCTCCCATAAATGGAAAAATTATTTTCGAGGCTAAAAACGTAGTAAAATTTGGGATTTTTTTAAAGAGACTAGCGATTCAATTCATCTGAAATTTGGACCACGTTTTATGCATCTTTGGCGAAGTTGCATTTTTTTTTATTAATTTTTAATAGTAAATATAGGACTTTAATAATATTTATTATTAAAAATGAATAAAAAAAATACAGCTTCTCCAAAGATGCATACAAATATGGTCCAAATTTCAGATGAATGGAATAGCTAGTTTCTTAAAAAAAATTCCCCAATTTTGCTATATTTTTATCCCATTAAATAGAATTCACCCCTTAAAGAGAGCCTCGTCGAACTCTTCAGCACATGTTGGCTGACTTAAGCAGGCAGTTGATGGTACTTAGAGCTACTTAGAGCCTATAATACGATCAACTTGGCTCGAAGAATGTTCGATAAATTTTAAAGAATGATCAAGTTTTTTAAAACATCTCTAGAGTTCGATATATGAATCGCTGTGAGAAAAGAATCCAAAGGTAGAAAGGTGCTTACGGGTTAAACTCGACCCAGGCATACTTTTCGAGGGTTAACGTGAACAAAATATTAAAAATAATAATGTAAAAAAAAAAGACAAATTCCAAAGTTAAATTTGCAACGCAACATTTGAAAAGCAACAGCTTTTATTTTTTCTTCCAATGTTCCCATCGCCACTGCATCTCTTTTTAATACACCTTATCTCGAAGAAGGTTCAAAGAATAGGAAGTAAAAAGAATAATACGAAAAAATCAATTAAAAAAAATCAAATTTTAACAGTGAATATTCATAGCTCTATATTCACAACTAAAATTCATGTCATTTCTTTACAACATTCACCTTCCACGAAGCACACATTTCGCGCAGAAAATTTCACAGAAACCAGCGACACTTTTTCCACCACAGAACGGTGTATCGATTTATTTCCTTTCACTAGTAGCTGTCGAATGTTGTAAGAGACTTATATTCCCGCGACTGGAGCAAGTGCACAAACAAAAGGTAGCGAAGCTATCGAGATCCGAAAGTAAATTTCATCGTACCACCTGTGAACGTCTTTCTGAAATTCACTTGATAACGTGGCCCCGGGGATTTCGCTGGCATCCTCGCTGGAACAACAGAAACAATAAAGTTGCCAGCGAAACGGGGCTGGCCAACTCCAGCTGCAGCCAACGGCTGGAACGTGGAGCCGATGAAACATCGGCTTCCTCGGTTAGAAATATTCCCCTCTGGCTCTCAAGATCGCAATCTGATTAAGGCGCCCCTTTAAACAACGTTTCATCCACTTGCCAGACTGTTCGTTAATATTTTATTTGCCAATTTCCGCGATCTTCTTGGAAACGAGGGACTGCTTCATGACAACGATAACAATAACGGTATTACTGCACGTGGGAAGCGTTGCAGGTAGTTAATAAAGGGAATGGAAATGGCTTGAAATCGCCCAGTCCACTTTGGAAAGGTTCAGTCACTTCTGGGAGGGAGGAATATTATGTTTGAAGCTGGTTTGTAGTTGTTAGGAGAGTATAATGTTTTTATTATTAGTGTATAACGTTTGGTGATTTTTTTTGCCAGATTTCTGCGGTCACTCATTTTCATTAGCAAGGCTAGACAACGTTAACTTGGAATATTAACGGTAAATAATATTGGTTACTTAATTATTATTACTCGACTGTAATTCCAAATAATTGTTTCCATGCTCGTTTCATTTTTCTTGCGTTAGAAATTCGTTTATGTGGCGTCACGAATTCTTTGCTTACCAGAAGTTAAATACAGCGAAGGGGGCGAAGAAATACGAGGGAAGGGAAAAGTGGTAGAAAAGAAGAAAAATAAATTTGCAGAAGTGACAGGCTTCTTGGAAGACAATTTTATCGAATCATATTTCCAACATATTGCACGGAGTTTTGAAGAGAAAGCTTGTGATAAAAAATAGAGTACCTTATCTGAGAAACTAAAGCTATTTTAATAATGTTAAAGCTATTTAATAATTTAATTTCTCAGTTCAAAATAAAGCGAAGAACGTCTCACTCCGCTTTCATTTCGGTAAAGTTTCATCTGCACGTTGAAAAATATTTTCGCTTTTATAGCCTCTATAAATTTCACGCGGCCACAGATGGAGCCGTCTGATTCTTCCGCGTGACGGGGGACGATGAAAAATTCATAAGTTCCGAAGCATAATTGATTACAGCGTGCGACGCCGCTGATTACGTTCCTTCACTGTTTGCACGCAATCAATATTATTGATTTAAACTGCACGCGGCTGGCGCAAATATTGAAAGTATCGAATGTGTCGTCGCGACGCCTCGGACGCGCCCAAAATCACGTACGCTTCTGGTATGCGGTGAAACGCAGTCACTCGATTCTTTCACCAACTCACTGTCCGTGGAAAACGGTTTCGATTGAAGGTATTTTGTCAATGTTCCGGTTCAACCGGGAATAAAATATTGTTTCGCCGCATTCACAATGGAACGAAAGTCCGGAATTTCATTGGCCACCGTTTGTACGCGTTTCGAGCACGAAAGGAAAATGAAATTTGAAAAAAAAAACTTCGATTTACAAAACAATTTATAAAGCTTAGTTCATCGTGGGCAACTGCGATTTAAGGGGTTTTGCGCCTTGTTGGGCCGAAAAATAGGCAATTATTTGTGAATTTTTTGTACAAAAACGGTTCGATAAATTAATTTTAGGTTTGGCAGGCTGTTTCACTGTGTCTTGAACTATTGTTCTGAATTTTGGTGAGACAGTCAAGAGAAAAACATGGCAGATACAAAGAGGGCTGTGTATGTTGACTTGGGGAGTAGTAAAGGGGAAAAATGGAAAACCAGGTTTTTGCCGAATTTCTACTAAAGTCTCTAAAGACTTATTTCATAAAGTATGTACGAAAGTTCGACCCATATAAGTTACTCTGACACGGAAAAACCCGCAAAAAAAACGGTTTTTAATTTTTTTAACTGCGGCGCACAAAATTGAAAAGTCTGAAAAAATCAGGACAATAGTAACAATCATGCGGACGTAGAGTAAAAATATAATTAAAGTACTAAGACTGTTTCGATGCACAACCGGGATTTTTTGGCGTTTTTTATTTTTCACAGTTTGGATCTTCAATTGAAAAATCTGAAACGATTCCCTAATATGTGTCTCGGTAACAGAATTGCCTCTGAATTTTTTCAAAAATTTTCATGCACTGGTATAGTAGAAATTCGCCAAAAAACTGATTTTCTATTTTTGCCCTTCATTACCCCCCCCCCCCCCCCGAGTCGAGATACGAAGTTGAAACTTGCCACGAAGGTGTCATTTATTATAAACTTTCGAATGAGTCATCGCGAGCCCAATTCGGTTCAGGAGCACCTGCAACCAAACGGCAACATTGCAATGCACTGCAACGGTTATGCAACGTTTCTGCAACGAAGTGTGCTGTAGGGGTTAGGGGACCAGCAAAGCTCCTTTTGCAGCTTTGAGTAAGCACACTATTTAAAAATGATTAAAGTATAAATACGTAAGTGTATGTTAGTGCTCGACTGTGTTTGTATGTATGTTCGACTATAAATTCGTTCTGTTCAAAAGAACACAAAAAATACGACAAAATAAAATATTTCCTGAAACAACACAAAAGCACAAAAAATAATAGATAAATAAAAACATGGAAAAAAGAAAAGAAAAGCATAGAAAGAAAAGTTGATACAAAATTTTTCTATGTTTACGTCGTTAGCTCTGGGTAACGCTAAAAGAAAGTTCTCTGAATTGTGGTATGTGTTCATTTGTTTAGGTCAGTAAAACTGGAATGTAGGTCAAATATTTTTATAATCCGACTACATTCGTGATCAGCAGTATCAAAAACACCCAGACATACTGTATTTTTAAAATTAAAATATGTTAACAATTTTATTACCGTTCCAGACCAGCAAAGTTCTTTTTGGGATTCTGTGTTAAATATAAAAAAATATATAAAAAAAATTGGAAACTGAAAACCAATACTTTTGCGAAAAAAACCAGTCCTCTAAAAAGGTTAATCTTATAGCAAAAAAAAACACTTTTACTTATCAAAATAAACATTCAAAAACCTTCTTTTTCTCAGCAGTCACTTGCAATTTTCCCATCCCCCAATTTCCAAAATTTTCGAACCACCTCCCTCAACCCCTACAGCGCACAAATTTCCACCAAAATTCTGCACTAAACTCCCCCAAAAGAAAGCAAGCACCACTCAAAAATCTTCCCTCCAGTCTCTCCAAAAAATCCCCCGCAAATTCACCCCCACACGAAACTCCTTACTTCCCCCTCCCCCGTAATTTCGACCGAAGATCACCGACGCCTATCAACGAACTCGTAAAAATAAGGCGTCCAGCGTTGAATTAGCGCGAACCATGGGACTAACGAACCCCCATTGAGCGTTCGGCGGGCGCGCAGTCGATAAGGGGAGGTCGATTTCCTTGCCGCGGAGGCAGCTGGAAATCACCAATTCGTCGAGCGATCACTTATTTCCATTTAGCTCGGGGCTCGTTGGTTTTCAGCGTACTTCGCGGGATCCGGCTGCAGAGCCGTCGACTGCACAAAGAGAAGTGGGGGTGGGTCGACGAGGCGGTGGGGGCGCGGTGGGTGCATTCGCGGCACCACCGCCGAATATCGATCGTCCCACTTGTCAATTCGAGTATAAAGCGATATACATATTTGAAAACAGAGTCCGCTGCAAATATCAAGAGCGTTCCTTGTCGGCCTAAGCAACCCCCTTTTTGCCTGCGCAACTGACGGGGTGGGGGGGGGAGCGGGGCTAGGGGCACGGCAGCCGTGGTCTTAATTGTCTGGCGCAACGTCTGATGTTTAATTCGAACGAGCTGGGCATTCATTATCTTCGTTTCCCACCGCTCGAACCTTCTGGTGCTCGATTAGAGCGGGGCTTTGAAGAGTATTCCTCTTTCGGGGGTGGGGGGGGGGGGGGGGTGTGAAGCTTAATGAGTCGAACCGATTAGTCGTCTGAGTTTGTGGCGGGAGTAAGGGGGTTGGGGAAATTTTCAGGGAGAGGGGAGGGGAGAAGTTTGAGTCGTTTTGCAGATCTTTTCTCGGGGTGCTGATGTGGGAGGGGCTGAGAAGATGCGGGGGTGGTTTTGGGAACCTTCAGCTATTGGTTTTGGAATTACAGTGAGGTCACTTGTGATTAACGAGACAAATTATTCTGGAAATTCTAGGCGACTTTGTGGAGCGTTTTGTATGTTTAATGTGTCGATGTATTAAAAGTTTACAAGGCATTCGAAATACTTTATACTTCCTAGAATTTATAAAGTATTCGTGGTTTTTTAATACAGAGAACGTTTTGATAGAATTTGAGCTTTTATTCGTAAGTGAAGGGTCTTGAGACTATTTAAATTAATTGTTACACAATATTACATTTATTGCTAGATGTAAGAAGTTGCATAGGAAAATGTAATGATAAGGATGTAGCAGAATTTTATTTATGAAACATAAAGCAGTTTTCTTATGTTATACACTGTTGGCCAAAATTAAAGGAACGTAAAAAATAATGGTCACAAAACCATGGCAAAATGGTCACAAAAAATATTTTTAAAAAGCATTTTAATGCTTGAAGTTTCTAGTTTTTGAATCAAGGACTCAATTTTCTCATCCATTCCCATACAGCACACTTCGTTGCAGAAACGTTGCATAACCGTTGCAGTACATTGCAATGTTGCCGTTTGGTTGCAGGTTGCATTGCAATATTACTGCAACATTGTGGAAACATTGCCGTGGAATATTGCAATGGACACGTTAGTGCAATGTTTCTGGAATATTGTGCACACATTGCCGTGCAATATTGCAATGGCTACGTTTGCGCAACGTTTCGGGAATATTGCGCACACATTGCCGTGCGGAGACATTCCGTGCAAAATTTCTGCAACGTTCCTGCAACAAAATGTGCTGTAGGGGTTATCACAGTTTAATTACGATGAAGCGCAGGAAACGAAGTTTCAATTTTTTTGCGTAATTTGAAGTTCAATTTTGAGTCCTGGTAGAATTCAAAATCTACAAACTTCAAGTGTTAAAATGTTTTTTTTTAAATATTTTTTGCGACAATTTTTCGCATAGTTACAGCCATTCGAAAATGACCAAAATTTTCGGAAAATTATAGTGTTCCTTTAATTTCGGCCAGCAGTGTATATTATTTACGTTTACTAGAGATAAAAACATGGTTCAAGGAAAAATCCAAGATTCCGTTTATTTTTCCATTTTTATATTAAGTGCTCCCAATTTTTATAAATAAAATAATATGTCATTAGTGCTTTAGAAAAATACTTTATGTATAACTAACAATAAGATTCAAAGCAGACAATAATTAAAAACACATAACTTCAGTTTCAAACATAACACCCAGTTCGCTATTTACTTTTGACAGTTCGTCCCCTATTTCTATTTGACAGCTAATTGAAAGTGCGCGCTCGAAAGATGCCCTGAGAAATTGCCGTGAAAAGAAGCGACGACTGTCCCCCAACGCCTTTTTTCGCTCGAGCCGTGACAAATCGCGAGGGACTGTCCAATTTATTGCGAAAATGAATGAATAATTCAACAATGCCATTCCCCCGTGGCTGCTGAACCATAATTCATCAACGTCCGCTGAGGACTCTGCTAATTGCGTGGAATCCAGAATTCGCCGCTGCGTTCTCCACTATTTCCTTTTCCAACCCCGTAGATCAACCACCAGCCCGAATTCTTCAGATTCTTTGCCGTTTTGTCGAAAATTGAAACTAGCGCATTGCTTCACAATTCCGATGCAAACTAGGCATTCTTTTCATCGCCGCCAAGTTTCTTGCCCACAAAGTTATAACTTTCCAACTTTGCTGTGAGGAAGGGAATTGCGAACTACACGAGCAGATATTCAAATGGACTACTACATCACCCGGAAATATTATAGCTAAATAATTATTTAAAGAACAGAGAAGCTAAACAGATTTTAACAACATCATGATACTATTTTTTTATTATTAAGTACAGAAGATATGAAATATCAAGACAAAATATCTATAATTATTTATTGTACAAGTTAATTCTAAGAGATGGAAAATAAGCGAGGATTATATTTAAAAAAAAAGAAATTTTCCAACTGAAGTGGAGATAATTAATTCTTCTCATTCGAAGGGGATTTTTCGAGAGAAATCCACTGAATTGTCGGTGATATAACCCCCTCGTGGATAACGTCGGAGCATTATTCCATATGCTGGTCGCGTAAGCGTGGGAGGCTGCTTGTTTCCATAACAGAATCGCGAAATCCTGTTTGCGTAACGCGAAAAAGGTTGCCGACGGCGGGGCTGCATCCGCAGCGATTCAAGGACAAAAATACCTCTTGGGTAACTGTCACCCTGACCTTCCACGGCCACCCAACCCTTCGTTTTCGTTCGGCTAACCGCCATTCAGCCCGAATGCCGGCGATGATGTGGGACCGAGCGAGGTCAAGGCCACTGCTCGAGACACAGGAAATCTTATGGCTGATCCATGCGATGCGTTACTACTGGCGGCCACCGTTGCCGGTAGTGACGGCTTCGAGCCGCCTCGAATCAATTTGAACAAAAAATTGAATCCCCTCAATTCTCAATTTAGGAATCCCCAGAATTTAAAAGTTATATTCGAGACCATAGAATTTCTGATACGTCGAAAGTATTTTTCGTGAAGATTCAGGGGCGTTTATATTTGTTTTTTTTTTCAATCACGAGGCAAAAATCTCAGCAACAAAGAAATGTAAATAATGAAAATAGTCGCGAGGGATGAGATTTTTTAAAATATTTTGGCACAACTGTGTTAAGCACTCTTTTTAAGAATTTGGAGGAATTTTGCCAGAATTATTTTAAAATTATTTTGGTGTTTCTATAGATTATAAATTAAGGGGAGGTTCGAGCGTTGTTTGAAACAGAATCAGAATTTTGTGAATACTTTGGCACAACTGTGTGTGTAGCACTCTTTTAAGAATTTGGAGGAATTTTGCCAAAATTATTTTAAAATTATTTTGATGTCTCACTTCTACAGTTTAAAAATTAAGGTGGGGTTCGAGCGTTGTTTGAATCAGAATCACAATTTTGTGAATACTTTGGCACAACTGTGTGTGTTGCACTCTTCTAAGAATTTAGAGGAATTTTGCCAAAATTATTTTAAAATTATTTTTTATGTCTCACTTCTACAGTTTAAAAATTAAAGTGGGGTTCGAGCGTTTTTTGAAACAGAATCAGAAGATTGTGAGTAATTTGGCGAGAGTTAGAAATCGAGAGGTTTAATAGATTTGTTTTATCTTCTCATCCCTCATCTGTGGTGCGACAAAATAACAGGAATGTTAGAGCACAGACTTGCTACATCTTTAAATAGTTTCCAACTTCAGTGGCATTTGGAATCATTCGGACCTCCGCGGGAAAAGTAAGTTGCTCGAGAACTTGTGGATAGGAGAAAAGTCGGACACTCACCTCCACTTGCACCCTTTTACCTCACCCCTTCATTTTATCAACTTCCCTGGTCTACCAAAAACCTTAGAGTGCCATCTTAAAAGCGACTACTAATACCTACCAGGGGATAAAAACGGACAAAGAATTATACTTCCATCAGCAGCTGAACATCCACTTAGGGTTGCCAACTTTTTTTCGGGAGAATAAAAGTTACTCTATAAATAGCACTTTACGGCCAAATGTGATAAAAAATATAATACATTGTGAAAAAATATAGTACTTTTCCGAGGAAAGTGGTACAAAACAAAACTACATTAAAACATCTTATTTTTTAAATCTATATTTTTTTGTGCATTTTAGATTATTAATTAAATGATTGTCTTTAACAAAATATGTCAAATGTTTAACTGCACTGAAAGTCCAAATTAACATTTTTTAAGAAAGATAGACTGGCTCTGTTTCTCTCTTCCCGCCACTTCATAATCATCATAGAAAAAATCCTCCCTCTTAAAGTTTAATTTCGTAAATTAAAGTTTCGATGTTGCCATAAAATAAAGAAATAAATAAAAATTGTAGAATTTTATCGATGTACCGTAAATATAATATTTCTGCGGACTATATATTTTTTTAACAGCATATAGTACACTAAAAAAAAATATAGTACAATACCATATATTATAGTACGTTTAGCAACCCTACTTCCACCCCTCCCACTTTTTAATTTATCAACCTATTCTACCGCTCAAGCTCGAGCAACGCCTGGAAGAAATCTGAACACTGCAGAAGAACTCTTTCGAAATTTGCGAAAGGGACAAAAAACTGAGTACCCATCGCTATTGAAAATCCCCCCCCCCCCCCCCCCTCTATCCCCGTTCGATTCGTCGTCCTTGCCAGAACAAAATGCCAGCGATGACAGGGTACGTGTAAGGGTCAAGGTCAGCTGGCTGGCGAGTCCTCTGCGCACTGGATGAGGGATGAATGGAAGGGGGGGGGGGGCGTAGGGGGCGGGAAAGCTTGCAGTCGATTCGTAATTTCGTTGCAACTGCAGTTGAACAGGCGCGCTCGTAAATTTCCCGCACGTACCGCGGTGTTATTAATGACTGGTCATTAAAGGCGACGCAGAATCGAGCATGGCCCCTTCACTGTTTACCATTTCCAGCTGCTCTCCCTTATTCGCGCAGTGCCTAGGTTCCGCCACGGCGTCTTGCGTCAGCGTCCGTTCGTTGCGAAGAAATTTGGGAAAGGGAATAGGGGTTGTGGCGAACAGAATTATTACGGTCAGAAAAGTCTGGGACGCGGGGGATGCTAATAAGATATTTTTGAAAAATTATTGCGTTGAGCAAGTCCAACAGGAGTCGGAGGAGATTAATCTTTATGCGCCTATTGTTTCCCGCAGATCGCCTTTTTTTTACTTATCTAGACACAATAATTAGTTTGGTGTGAATAACTCCATTAACAGAATTTGTAAATTAGCGAATCTTTATAGCGAACGTGTCGACATTTTTTAATGGTACATTAACCACCTTTAAATATCGTTTCCGTTAATTCTAATTCTAATTTTAATTTTATTAGTTCATTAGTTCTATTATTTTCATGTATTATTGTTTGTTTATTTATGCACTGGCTTTTCTTCTCCTTTCGTTTCTTTCGCGTTGCTTCTTTGTTAACTTTATGAATTGTAAACTAAAGTATCTTTACCCCTGGAATAAATAATAATAATAATAAATAATGATTATCACAGTAATTTCCATAAAAAAAAAAGGGTAGGCACCTGTGATGTCACTCTACATTTTACCAAAACCCCCAAAGAAGTTCTACGAATCTAATTAAAATTCACAAAAATTGTGTCGAGAAAAATTGTTCCCCAAAAATCACACTAATTTTCAATTAAATCCCTTCAAACTAACAAACTACAAATTCCTAAAGGACAAGCAAAGTGTTCCAACACTAGGAATTTAAATTTCAATTAAACATCCACCGTGTCGAATTAAAATTTGTGATAAACAAATCCACCCCTGGGCTCCGAGGGAAATCCCCCGAATATCACGTGGCGAATAATTCTGTACCAGAAGCATAGTGCGCGAGGGAATAAAATCTGTAAAATTGCTGGAACGGAAATGTTCGGGAAAGGGGGTCGCGTCGAGGCGTGTGGCAATAAAACGAACATTTCGACAACGGCTTTCTGCAGTCTCGCCTTCGATGGTCGCGCGATCCTGCCCGCCGTGTTTACACTAATGCTTTTTTCCCATCGATCGACCTTCCCGCGCCACGAACGGTATCAGCGTTTGATCAGCGAATATTTGATACGGCTCGTTCGATTGTGCCAGTCGATGGCTGCCTTTCGAGCGCGCTCGCTCACAACTCTCGCTTTCCACGTCGAAAACAAAACGACCCGCTGTGAAAGCGATTTGCACGCGTCTATTCTGCCGCGGCGACGCTGTTCCAAAGCGTGATTCGAGCGCCTTGACGCGGCGATTGGTAACCGGGAATCGATTGTTCGGGTTACGTTTGATGATTTTATTGGCTGTTAGCGACAGACATGTGACAGAAATTTAAACACGTGGAAGGCAGTCTCGTTTTTTTATGGCATTCGAGAGTCTGGACTGCTTGAAATTTTTTGTGGTTTGTTGTAGCAAAGATGCTTGGGGCTAGAATTCTTCCGTGTGCTTGACGAAGAGTTTTTAAACGAAACGTAAATTCGTGAAAGCAAATTAAGAACGATTTTTTATAGCTTTTAGAATTAAAAGAGGAACTTAGAGGCTTTATCAGACACGTGTAGTTGTAAAATTATTATTGACAGCTGTATACGTTTTTATAAATTAACCCCGTTTTGTGTTGATAAAGGATAGCTTGTTGCATTCGGATTCTCCGTTCCACGGTGTATTGTGGAGATGATACCACAGTGGAAACTGTGCGAATGGATTTTCCAATAGCCACTGATGAGTAATGGACTGCTACCATGAAACAGGTAAAAGTAATTGCGAGAGCTTTGTAATTAGAAATCAATTGTTTTTGATTCATGAGTGATTGTTGCAACCCACGTGTGAATTTTGCTTGAATGTTTCTCGTTAAATATGCAAACATGTGGTTGTAAAAAGTTATAGTCGCTCTCTAATTACAAGGCAGCCATGTTAATTTTGGCTGAAAGCAGTCAGGATTTATTCGAATTCTCCACATTTCAATATCATCTCTTCCACGCATTGAGTTTGATAAATACAAACAGAAACTCCATTGCAATTTCTACTTCTTCCATACAATACATCCAATTTTCATTCATTTTTAAATCAACCCCATTAAAATCACTTTTTAATTCAACAAACAAGATTTTTCACGAGGCTCCAATCATTAAACACTCTATTATCCTTCCTACAATGTGTGCTTAAATTCTCCCTCACCTTTCTCAGCCATCCCACATCAAAGAATGAAAAAACACTTTCCGCCTCCACTGTTAACGAGCGAACATTTTTACCGTCGATAAAATCCAAATCAATTACCTTATCGTATTAAGCAATTGATTAGGTCTCCTACTGAAATTAATTTCAACATTTTAAACCGACGAAAAAGGATCGGTGGTTCTAAAATTCAAACATTTTTTCAGGCATTGACTCACAGATTCGTTCACATAAATTAAGAAGCATACCTAAATTCGAAAGCTACTAAATTACTTTTCCTTCTTGATGCCTGGATTAACATCACTTGAGGACACAATTATTATTTTACTATCAAAAATAAAATTACAGACATACTGTGCTCGAACGAACGTGGCAGTCTTTCTTGAACAAACTGACTATATAACTGTAGCTCCTATATACTGCAAATACAGTTTACTAACTGTAGCGAAAGGGCTAAACCCTCCATACAAAAACGATCCACCACAGAGGATATTACAGTTCCTCCGCCCCTTATACCTTTCATCCCGAAAGCGCCGATTGCATCACAGCGGAAGTACATCCGCGCAGCATTCGCAATATCGCGGATCGACTCGTGGATTACGGAAACGCGAATCTCCATGTCGCGTTTAACATCCTCTCCCTCGATCGTGCCCCAGCGCCCGCTTCTCCCTCGGAATCGATCAGTTTTTCCATTCGCGTGTAATTGTCGGAAGCCATACGAAACCGATTATCCTTCCCGGCCGTGACCGTCGAAAATAGCCCGGCGACCGCGATTTTATCACGGAACCGCGGAACCCCATTTAATCGGCTCGGCCTGCTCGACCGCTTTCAATCGGCGCCCTTAATTGTAAACCACAATTGCCGCCGATCAAAACGCGGCTGAACGTCAACGTTCGCGCCTTTTCCCCGATGGTCGCTCCCTCTGAATAGGAAGCTGAAACCGTGCCGACCGTTTCAACCGCGCTGAGTGGACATACGACATTTTCCGAATTGGACACGCTCGGTGCAGCCGCCTTCTCTCTTAGGGCTTTTTGTTGAGGACACAGGGGGGTTTTATGCTGGCAAACTTTCACTTGGCAAACTTGGCCTTGGCGTAAGTGCTCGCGGTAATATTTTATGGTATTTTTAAGAAACTGCGGTGGACCTAAGTGTTTTTTTATTTCGGGATTCCAGTGGTAAGGCTTCTTCTAGGGAATTTTGAAGGCATTTGGAAGAATGGAAATGGAGGTTGAGTGATGAAGTTCGAAGAATTGACATTTGACTTGTACAAGTTTTTCAACTTAAGTTCGACCACAACCGATTTATTACTCAGCTTTTCTTCTAAATCATTAGCTGGGAGAGTAATCAACACAACATATGATTCGATCACATCTTTTTTTTTCAACAGTGTGATGATTATTAGTAGAAAGCGCCTTTTTTCCTTATTTTTCTGGAGTGGAAGCTTTTTTTTGTTGATCGTTAAGACTTAAGAGTATTCATTTTAGAATTAAAGCAATTATTATTCTTCCTCCTATAGGCGAAAAAAACAACTTCGGACGACGAGACTTGAACCCAAGATCTTGCGGGTACTGGTCAGACGCGTTACCAATTCCCCCAAAGTTGATTCTACTATGTCACTCTGTTCAGAACTCTACATACGGTAAATGACCTCTCCATTTCTGCTCATGTCCCCATTTCTACTCATTTCGTATTTTTCTTGTTATTATAAGCGTCACGTTTATACTATAGTTGCAACAAAATAATACTAAATTATTTGAACATTTACGCGAATGTTGCGCGAGCTTGGGGCTAATCAAAGTGCAGCATAAGCACCGGAAAACTTTTAAAACAAGAGCTGTTTGTACTAAAGAACAGTGCCACTATTGGTATTCGATAATTGGGCAGAAAATAGCTTTTGCAGTAAAAGTTCTTATTTAATAACAAAAGCAGATACCACATTGCGCTCTGGATTTAGATGTTTTTACTATTTTCAATTTTTTAAATAGAAAACAGGTGAGTGGGATTAGGGTCAAGTGAATCACCGTCATATCCGCGCTTCGACTCACCAAAATTTCAGTAGCATAACCTCAAAATTCAATGTATGTTGTAACCTCTATTTCTATTCGAAGGCATTTTATTTTTTATTTAGCCTCGTTATAAAGCCTCTCCATAAAAGATGTAACTTATTTTAACCTGAAAAGGCAACATATTATGTGAGCAGAAATTTATACAAATGGTGAGTAAAAATACGTTGTACCTACATCGCTATTTTTCATGAGCAGAAATGCGGACATTTAGAGCATTGTATTTAATTACAAATTTCTAATACTTAAACATCTTCAAATATCTTCCTTAAATAGTTTTCGAATTGGGTGATTTATTATTAAAGAATTAATCAATTACTCTGCAAGTTTTGATCACAAACAAATTTTTATGACGAATAACCTCTTAAATGAGCAGAAATTTGGGGATTCCCAAACGCCTGCTTCAATATTTCCAATGTTCCTTTCTTCTGCACCTTGTGTGTATTTCTGCAGAAAAACCTAACCTCCCAGATGACGATTATGTCTACCGCCTAACCCCATCCTAACCTCCAAAATGACGATTATGTCTACCGCCTAATCTCGCACGTACCTTCGTCAGGTCTTAACATTTCTAATAAAAAAAATAAATAAAAATAAAAATGAACGAACTGTTTTACAAGAAGCACGATACTTGGACCCATTCACAAGCGACGTTACAAGGTCCCCGTTAACCTTTATCGAACCAATCCATTATCTGCTTAACTCCCCTCCCGCCTTCTTCCACCAGCGGCTACAGCCACGATTCTTGGCCCGAGGCAGCCATCAGATTACAGGCTTCAAAGCTGATTACACCGCTTTTCGGCTACAGTCCCTGCAGCCAACAATAGCGCGGCTCTAGAAAGGAATACCCCCTCCCTCCCCGCCCCCCCCCCGTCGCAAGTATCCAGCCCACCTCTTGCTATTCCGGGACTATTCATCCTTCGCGATGACGAGGGAGGAATGAATTAGACGTGCCGAAAGCAGTCCCGACGATGTGAAGGGTATTAGCGCGCTGGGAATATTCTAGCGAGGTTTAAAAACAGAAGCGTAAGGAGGAGGAATGGCCCCCGGTGGACCAGAAAGGATTCCAGGGAGCGTCGCGTCCCGTTGCTACGCAAGGTCGGCGCGGCGGACGGAAAATGGCACGGAGGCTGCATTTTCCTTGGCATTCCTGGCATGAGCGACGTAAGAGGATTTCGCGGGAGCGTTCACCGCTTCCGCGTTCCTGTTCGCGGCGGCAACGGTATTAGGAATAACTGCGGCGGGTATTAGCTCGGACGAGAAACGCGGCCGAAGACCGTCACGGCGGCACGCGGCGCGTAAGACGATTATGGATTACGTCTTCTGTAATCGAGTTATACGCGTCGAGAATGGCGGCAAGGAGCACCCGTTGGCCCTGTCTGCCGTCACGTTACGCGCAGCTTGCGGGACTGACTGTCGCGAAGCACGATTTCGAGGGTGGGCTTGGGAAGAGGGGGAACTGCGCTGAGTTAAAAATTCACGAGATTTCCCAAATAGTCTTCGTCATATTTCGCTGTACCGCAGGGAAAATGCAATTTCCCCGCGGGACATATTACAACACGGTCGCCACATCTTTAATTAACTCTTTGAAAAAACAGACCACGGTTAAGTGAAAATTCCACGGACTACTTTATCGCGCGAGAGTCCGTAATCAACTTTAATTAACACCGCCGCCAGGGTTTCAGCGTCGGAACCGTCGTCCATCATTCGATACTGCTCTCCTGGCGGAGAAAATAAATAAATTTGCCGGATTATCAGAAATTAATCACACAAGGGACTGAAATAATTATCCGTTATTGCTTGAGCGATATTTCGGATTATTGAAGTGGCTGGTTAAGAGTAGCCAGAGTCGAGTATTTATAAAATTTCGGTATGGTATGGGATGTCTGTAAATTGGCTGGTAAAATTCCAGATGAAATGATTTCTTTTGGTGGAGACAGTCGAACGTGTTGCAGGAAATTTAGCTGTCAGAGGAATTCTTCCTGACAGAATGTGAGATGTGGCACAGATAGGTTTGAGAAAGGTTTGATTAAGTCCATTAGCAATTCGAAGGTGTCGTGTAAAAATGAATAATTGTTGTCTAATGAACATGTTGTATTTCTGGCAACGTTGGAGGCTATAGTCAGACCAAAGTCTTTTGACAACTCAGGGCTACTATTTACTAAACTCTTCATAGTGGAGGATACAATCTCGATCGACTCACTTTTATACCAATTCTAAAGTAACCACCTTCTCATTTAAGGGGTCATTCTACTTTGATCGAAACCGAAAAATTAAACTATTTGTAAAGATTTTTTCTGATTAAATACATTATATAATGAAATAAATCTTTTTGGTATTTATTAAACTACTCTTATATTATAGAAAAAAAATTAAAAGAATTTTTTTAATTTGTTTTAATGTTTTGTTTACAGCCATAACATTTTTTACAGAAATAACCGAGACTTTTCTCATAGAACACCCGAGATGGTGTCCTTTTGGGTGTTTCGTCAAACTTTTTTTCAAACTGGCGCCATTTTATGACTTTTCAACAAAAATTGTTAATTAAACTAGAGGCTTTAGTGACACTCATACAGTTTAAGATTCTTTTGGAATTTTTTACGCCATGAACATACCCCTTTTTTAGGTGCCATATTGACACTGTAAAAAAAAACAATTTAAAAAAATTGCAAAAATTATTTTTTAATTTTTTTTTGTATAATTTAAGAGTAGCTTAATAAATACCAACAAAATTTATTTCATTATATGTTGCACTTACAGAGAAACATATCTTTTAAAATAGCTTAATTTTTCGGCGGTTCAAACTAGAACGACCCCTTAAATATCAGCTGCAATTCTGAATTTCAATACACTCCACATCCATTTTTATACTTCCATCAGCACCTTCCACAAATGCTACCAACAATCTGAACCTCATCTAACCAGAATATCCTTTTAAAAAAATCACTCCCACCCAAAAATCGACCCCCATTTCAAACTTCCACCTGACAATAACGCAAGAGCCTTTCGAAGGCTGAAACAGCTAAAGTAACCGCGCATAACAGGTGGAAGGAATCTAAGTAGTCAGGTACTCTTGGCAGATTCAACTGATCCTTGACCACTTGCCATGCATATCCCTACACCCCTTTCCAACTCGACATACTCCGACCATTAACGCTCTCCTCCCCAAAATAGTTACAAAAACCGTCCCTCCCAGGACGCCTCAGTGTTCAATCATCTTCGCCACCCCCACCGCCTCCACCACCTGACCACATTCCTCCCAGTCACTTGCACGAGCGCCCCGAAAGGAATGGCTTCTCAGAGGCAAGGCCAGTAGGAGTTCCACTCGAACGGCACGGT
Organism: Andrena bucephala; assembly: GCA_947577245.1. Lineage (NCBI taxonomy): Eukaryota > Metazoa > Arthropoda > Insecta > Hymenoptera > Andrenidae > Andrena > Andrena bucephala. Next base: position 4,559,225 of record OX387718.1, on the reverse strand, counting down.
ACAGTTACAGAGACACGGCAAAGCTCTCTACGTATGCGATGCAAGCTCACCAGTTTCCGCCGCCGCTTGCAGCAGCATCTGCTGATGGTGGTGTTGCCTCGTTGAGGACCTGTGGTGGTGGACGCTATTCAGCACGATGTTACTTGACGTCCTGCTGAGCGCCTTCCTCTGCCTGACCGCCTCCTTGTAGATTTTACAGTACATGACGATCATCACCAATCCGGGGATCCAGAAGGAGACGCACGAGCTGATCACCGCGTACGGCCTGTTCACCACAAAGGAGCAGACCTGCAACGACAGGGAGCCCATTGGTCCGGGCCTTTGTTCGCCCGTGATTTTCCAGCTGATCGATAAGTGATTCGGGGGGCCAGGAAGCTGGGCAAAGGAGCGGTCCGGTCAGTTTCTGGGCCACTTGGCCGGGTGCAGTGTGCGGCGAGAAGGCGGCTATAGTGGAGGATACTTTGCCAGTTTCCGCCGGCACTGTCCCTTCCGGGGGACTTGGTACATCGTTTAGGGGATTTGGAAAGATGGAGGAGACTTTGGAAGTCGTGGAAGTTGAATAGGGCTTGGTGAGGGGGATAGGTTCGCCTGGGTGGTGGATGCGAGTGGAGAAGTGGTGGTTTGGTTTCTCGTTTCGGATTGAGGAGGGGGCTAGGTCAGAGGAATCTAGGGTACTAGTAACTAGGGTATACTAATAAGTAGACTGCTGCGGATGTTTACGCAAATATACATTTTTATAGGAAAGGACTAAACACGTGAAACTTTGATAGAAATATATATTTTTTATTTAAAAAAATGTGCTGTTTATTTATTTCAAACATATACAAAACTTACTTAGCTCGAGTATATGTAGTAGCGGCCACGATATAGTGTATTCGATTTTCTTTCAATCGTAATAAATATCATATTTGCATAAACTTCCGCCGTCTACTAATAAGTGTAATGTTGCAAATTTCATATCGTCAGTTTACTTAAATTCATTTTTGCGTGATGCATGATGAAAAAAATGACGTTTTGGTCTGAACTTTGAGAAGAGGGTTAGATGGCAGTACCGCGAGGTACCTGGGTACAGTAATAATTTTCAAAGACCACAGGTTTATTTTTTAAATTTTGTATCGTCAGTTCAATTAACTTTATTTTGAAGAAATTAACGCTTTAGTACTGTGCACCTAGTTTCCATTTTCAGAAAGTTGCTAAATCAAGAAAATACCACGTATCCACTGCGTACATCGGTCTGAAGCAAACACGACTTTCAAATTTGCATGTCTTCGGTACACTTTCCATAGTTCGTCGCAAATATTTGCTCAGGTTAATTTAGCCCCATTGCCTTCTTACCACACTGTGCAACGCATCTGAATTTACTCCCGTCAAAAAACATTCAACTGTGCAATAACAAGCTAGGACAATTTATTTACTGTCCAATCAGTATCTGCGTCTTCGTTTCACTCTGGGCTAATGAATATCGTGTTTTCGGTGTGCCCAGATTGTCCCGACACGTTTCCCTCCGCGCGTCTAAATTTGAAACACGATTGTGCCCCGCGAAAATTCGTTTAATAATTGAATCCCGATTTTCGACGCGGGCTCAGCCAGGGATTTTTAATCCAATTTCTCCTGACGGTTCTGTCGCGCATGCAGAATTTATATTAAACCTCCGGCATAATGAGATGAAGCCCTTTCCCAGGCTTACGTAAACTTCATTTTGAGACAATGTACAATATTATTCTTCATTTGCATTAAATCCCGTTCAGTTACACCGTGTACCAACAGGACGAGGCTGGCCGTGCTACGAGATAACATAAATTAAGTGCAACACGAAGTAAAAGATGGCGCGAAAGTCATCATCCGATTTTCTTAATTTGTGACTTTGGTTTTAATTGAAATAACATTGCGTTTTTTTTTGTGGCACAATTTATTGATACTTATAAATTGTATTCCATGGTATTGTGAAGATTTGTGGGGTTAGATTTTCAGTTTCGTGTTGAATATTGTCCTTTATCGTTGTAAACTCTGTGATATAAAAAAGAAAATCTTTAAACATTAAGAATTGTTACGTAAAAATATCGACTAAAATTTTCCGCGTTCTTGAAGGGTTACGTATTCATCTTTATGGAAAATAAATTTAGTAAGTCTCTTCTATTGAAATGTCAAAACATCACTGACATATGTATACCTGAAATTAAAAAAATTAGGAGATATTAACATCGGATTATGACTTTCGCGCCACCTGTTACAAGCAAAGAACCGACCACGTCCACTATTAATAGATTATTACAGACAATTGAAACATTTCTAAAATTCTCAATTTTGTCTTGAATACAAATCACAGAACAATTTCCACTGGCACGCTATCAGAACATCACAACCCCCTTGAGTAGCTAAAAAGTAATACAATAGCTTCCAGAGTCATCCTCAGAAATTGAGCAGAACAGTGAGAAATTTGTATCGAAAATTTAAAAGAGACCTCTGTGCACGATTATAATTAGTATGGGGAAAACATGAAGGAAATTAAAATATTTTAATTGCCAGATTTCTGTGAATGTCACGAAGCATTATTTCTCAGAGAGTCGGATACGTAGACGAGCAGAATATTTAATTTTCTGTGCAACTTAATAGTGCCAGTTTTATTGATAATTAATGTTTACTTTCAGCTGGCACTTTTTTCATTGCAAAATATTGACGTTATAACTTACAAAGCCAGTGGATTCTTACGAGCAGTAGTGTGGGTTGCAGCTATCTAAAAACGCAATTTACTGCCGCGTCACTGGGTATAATTACAAAGTCACGGAACTTTAATGGAGTTGAGAATTGAAACTACAATTTGATGCCCGCGATAGCCGCTTCTCCGTTTCTATTCTGCTCCACGGGCGAATGCAGCATCGACTTGGCCCTGTCTCGGCCGTTTATTTTTATTACAACCGGCTGAGGATGCGTTCAAATTGGATTTGTCCGGCGAAAAAGGTCACGGAATGGACACAGAGGCACGATGTTTTTAGCTCCAGCAGATACAAGGCAATCATGTGCAAACGAGACGGTGCTTGGCGTAAATAAATTGTGATACATTGCACTGTCATGTGGTAACCTTTACAGTTGTCCCCTTTAAGGGTACTAGACAGTCGTTTATCTCGAAAATGGAACATTTCTCTTCCAAGTAATTACAAAGAAATAAATTGAAATTGAGACTCGTTCTTTGACACAAAGTTTATTAACATCATAAGCTTTGAAAAAAAAAAATGTTTGTTTGGTTAAAAATGTGCATTGTAAATGACTTATTGGCTTTTTTGAAAAAGTTTCTTTTGTTTTGCACGGAGCAGTAGCGCCCAATTTATATAAAATGGAATATAAAAGGAATAAAAGGTTATCGAAATAGTAGCAACACAATGAAAATATTTTAAAGTTGTAATTCGATGTAATACATTTACAGCAAATTTATTTTACAACCGAAAATAGTTTTCAAAGTGTTTACAAGAAGTGGGAATAAGTTCATCTCCAGTGATGAAAATTTACTTTCAATTATTAAAACGTGCTAAAACTGTTTACTTCAGTTTTAGTTTTGGAGCCTGAAATGTTGGTTGAAGTATATTTAACAAGCACAACGGGGATTTCATTTTCCAGCGTGGAAATTACCGTTACAGCAGAATGTACAATGCGCCACGCCGTTCACGACGACGTTCCCGTGATGCGTCGGGCACTATGCATAACCAAATTAGCCAATCGAGGAAACAATAGTGCAAGTCACGTGGACGACGCAAGGGGATGTGATTGGTCAATTTCGCCCCTAACGCGTGCGTATGCAAATGATTGGAAATCCTTGCGCAAATCCTCTTATCCCCGAGGATTATCGCCGACATTCACAATTCAGAATGCTGGTTAAGTAGCTCGCGTAACGTGCCCAGTTATTTAGCAGAAAGTCGTGATTGCAACCTCATGAAACCGTTGCTGATTAAAATATACGAAATCAACATAAACAGCGCCCTAGTAAACTACTGCCAGCCACAAAAAATCACAGACATACGGGGGGGTACTCCAAAAGTAACGGGAATTTATTTATAAAAAATCGTGTATTTATTTTTACATTCAATGTACAGTAAATTCTCGTTATAAGCTCTTTCGACTATGCGTTGCATGCTCGGTCGAGAGTGAGAGAACACGAGAGCGAGCTAGTGGGGACGAAAGAGTTCTCTCACTCGACTCGGAATAGTCGACGCAATGCGTTGTAAGCTCGCCGCCAGCCTCGAGCGTGGAGCTTATAACGAGAATTTACTGTACTCTTCGTGTGATGCAATAAACTTATCGAAACTTTTTTTCTATTGCTCCAAACAGTTTGAGAACTCGTCGAGTTTGACACCTTTTAGTGTTTTTAGTACTGCAGAATATAATTCCGGTTTCATTTGTCCCCCCCCCCCCCCCCCCTCGTAAGCAAACTTCATGCGAAATTAATAAACCAGCACTCAATATTCTCGATGCAGAATTTTAAGGGGGTATACCTGTATGAAGGCTCGAAAAATGTGTACATTTTATGGATTTTTTTACAAGTCAACAGCTTGATGAAGATTTTCTGTTTTTGTATTATGCTTACATAGTATTATGATCTACGTAAAAAAAAGTTTCAGTTAAAAAACTATTGTTTTTCGGATGTTATGGATGCATACCCGAAACTCTCCCGATTTTAGATGGCTACACGGTGGCCCTGATAAAACTGTATGTCGTGTCTGGAATCAAAAACACTAAAAAAAATTTTATAGAATATGTTAATAGCTATCGACCTACGACGCCTTTTTATTCCCATTACACGTTTATTATTTACAATGAAAAAAAGTGAACATTTCTCTCAGAAAAATCTAACTTTATTTTTTATATCACCTTTTCTTTATTTTTCAAAATTTTCAAAATCGACGCTGTGAGTCGGTAGCTATTAACATATTTTATAAAAAAAAAATGATTTCAAATACGACATACAGCTTTTTTCTGGGCGACCCTGTAACCGTCTAAGATCGAGAGAGTTTCGGATGTGTATCCATAACTTCCGAAAAACAATAGTTTTTTAACTGAAAATTTTTTTTTAAGTAGTTTATAATACTATGTAAACATAATACAAAAACCAAAAATCCTCATGAAGCCGTTGACTTGTAAAAAAAATCCACAAAATGTACACATTTTCCAAGTGTTCAAACGGGTATACCCCTTAAGGGGGAATCCTATTCTTTGGGTTAAAAATAGCGCAACTTTAGATTTTTTTTTTAAGAAACTATCGATTCGAATAATCTGAAATTTGGATCATGTTTTTATGCATCTTTGAAGAACTTGTAGTTTTTTCTTATTAATTTATAATAATAAATACAGTAGTTCATATATAACTCCTATATTTGTTACTAAAAATTAATAAAAAAAAAACTATTCCTTCCTCAAAGATGCATAAAAATATAGTCCAAATTTCATATGAATCAAACCGCTAGTTTCTTTAAAAAAAATCCCCAATTTTGCTATGGTTTTAGCCCAAAGAATGGGATTCCCCCTTAAGGCACAAAATAAATGTCCCCACAAAATAAACTTCCCCATCGTCCACCTGCAACCACCCCCAAAGTTACCCTTTCACAGCCAGAGCTAATCGCGTGAACCTACCTCTGAATTCTTCGCCATGTAATCCAAGTGTCTGTTGGAGCTGCACCGGCCCACGAAGTTCAGTATGAAGCTGACTAAGGCGGACGCGAGCCACCCACGGAACTACCCTTCTACATCCGCAGCTAACGGTACTACTGGCCCGTCGCGTAAACCTACCTCTGGATTCTTCGCCATGTAATCCAAGTGCTCCTGAGTGGTGTACCATCCCATGAAGATCGGTATGAAGCTGATGAGGGCGGGCAGGAGCCACGCGCTGCCCAGCATGCATCCGACGGTGCCCTGCCGCATGATCACCGTGTACTCCAGGGGGCTGACGATCGCGTAGTACCTGTCCACGCTGATGCAGCACAGGTGGAGGATCGAGGCCGTGGAGAAGTACACGTCCAGGGAGTTCCAGACGTCGCACATGAACCTGCCGAACAGCCACTTGCCGCCGGACAGCTCCGCGGACGCGTTGAACGTCATCGCGCACATCGCCACTAGCAGGTCGGCCGCCGCCAGGCTCACCACGTAACAGTTCGTCACTACGCGCAGCCTCCTGTGCCTCCTCACGCTGGCTATCACCAGAGCGTTGCCCAGCACCGCGGTCGTGATTATGCTGCCCATGATTATCCCCTTGATCACCACCACGAACACGTTCACGTTCTCCGGCAGGTTCTCCACCGTCGGATTCTCCACGGGGACCGAGGTCACGTTGTTCGCCGATGTGCTGGACGTGGCGCTGGCGTTGCTCGGTGGCGTCGGTGTTGGGTCCACTCGGTTCGGCAGGCTGGTCGACACCGCCGCCATTACGTTCAACATGATGGACGAGGTCTGCGGTAATCCACGGCTGCTTTACTCTGTCATGTCTGCTGGGGAACCTTGTCCACGATCATGCTTGGCACTGATTCTTGAGAGCTCCTGGATGTTCACGTGGTACCCACACCTTGGACCCCTTTGCGCAGTTCAGGGTGTTGAAGTGTGGGGTTAGTATGGGGTTTGTGTGGGGTTACTCGGGTTACTCTTTGCTGAAGAGGGGGTGCTCATGTTGGGCCCCCGGGTGGGACCGTTTTTTGAGAAGCCTGATGTTTTTCTGGGAAGCCTGGATGAGGGCTGCGTGATTCTCTTGCTGGACCGTGGTGGTTGACTGTCCATTTTTCTTGCCGGAATATGTCCTTCGAGTTTGTTTGATTGAGTGTCCGTCACTGAAACCTCGTTTAGAACCCGCTGTTCATTCCCGCGACGCACGGCACAGAGTCCCAGTCCCGCCACAGGGATGACGCTCAGCTCGTGTTAAACCGGCGCGGTAGTTTGTCGGTTCAAACGAAAGCCATCGAAGGCATTAGCCTAATTCCACTTGCCTCTGATCCCGTGTAGCCCCTATAATTCATAGATACAGGCAATCGATAGATTACGAAGAAGACTCGTTCCTGGGTTTATTTACGGGAATCCAGGTAATTCGATTTGCGTGGTACTTGATCGAACGGATTCACTACGATGCGTAGGCTTATCGCGAGGAACGGAATTCAGCCGCTGGCAACTATTCTTTTAAGCGTGGATAATTAGATGAGCGAGTTTATCAGTTTATAGGGAACTCGGAAAAGACAATCGAAGCTTGCTAAGAGGAATATTCCCTGTAAAAATCTTTATATATCTCATCCCAAAATTATTTTACGCTTCCTAAAATACGGTCTTTCAAAATCTGCCCCTTCTGATAAGAAACACCTACCTAATAACGCTTAACCCATATACAAGTGTTTCCCAACTTTTTTTGAGTCGCGATTACCTTTTATAATTAAACGACTTTATATAGCGTCACCTCCTCTCTCTGTTTGTTTGTTTGGATCAAATCTTGTAACTCAATTTTAAGTACTTTAACCCACTTCCACCAATACAATAGACTTGAAACTTTGCAGGCGTGCGTGGTTATGATGGCAATACAAAATTTTAAAAAAAACTTTCCCCGAAGGTTTCGTAGCAAGATATGAATCAGTTTAATACAGAATCAAGCGTCGATGCGAGCGATGAAATATAATGAAATATCCTGTCCCACGATTTTATTTAAAGTGACATATCACCATCGTAACTGTAGTAGAGGAGAAGAATTATTTTTCACTTTGTAACGCATTTTTGATCAAATTAAATAAAATCGTTTAAGTTAAAAAATTTGTTTTTATATATTTTTATTCAAATAACCTGCGACTTCCCGTCCCCCATATAAGGTAAGGTGAATATTTCCTTCCCTTCATTTCTAAAAACTCGGCGTTACGTCATTAACATATTCCATCCGTTCATTATCTTAACCATATTAAAATAAATACAGTGGCGGACGAAAACAAAATTTTTAAATCGCATAACTTTTTATAGAATTGGTCCAAACGACTTGAGTTTTTTTGAGAAACTAGAAGGATTAGTTTGCTGAGTGACGTGTTTCGTCGTTTTGAAATAAATTCCAATTGGTCGAAATAGCAAAAACAAAATAGTAAAGGTTGTTTTTCAACTTTTTTTTCTGAGACGGTAACGAAAATTCAAAAATCCCGTTTACTTTGCAACCGATTTTGATGCAATTTTCAGCACGTATATAACTTACTTTAATCTACAAACGGGATTTGTGAATTTTCATTACCGGCTTAGAAAGAAAAAATTGAAAAAACGGTCTTTACAATCTTGTTCGCCATTGCGACCAATTGCAATTTTTTTCAAAAAGGGAAACACGTCGTTCAGCAAATTAATCCTTCTACCTTCTCAAAAAAACTCAAGTCGTTTGGACCAATTCTTAAAAAGTTGTGCGATTTTAAAAGATGTAAACTTTCTTTCATCCGCCACTGTAATTGCCAAAAATCGCCACCTAAAAATAATCGTGACGAACCCTTAAAAAACACCTCACGACCCACAGGTTGGGACTCACTGCCATACACACTCCAGGCAGAAGCTAATTACAATTTTTCGAAAGCAGTCTAAAACTCCGAATTACAATTAAAATAGTAAAAAAATATTTGTCCTTATTTGAAAAATTTTCAGTTTCCTTAATATTATGGAATTACAAAAATATAACAAAATTAAATATACTCTATCTACACAAAACCAAATAAACAAAACAAAAATTACCTAAAATTATCTAAAATTATCTAAAATCCGTACAAATACATACAATTTTTTAGTTCATTTAATATTTACGAATCTACAAAAATATAACACAATAAACAGAAAACGCAGCAATGTTCATGGATCAGAAACTCGACCATCCCCACCAAAAACGTCCAAAGCTTCCCAACTCAGTCACGCAGAATATTAATTCGAAGACGCTCTCAACCCCCTTTTCCGCTTTGACGCGCCCTGCTCCACAGTATCGTAATTAACGAGTGGTGAACACGGAGGGGGGGGGGGGGGGTGCGGACCCAGAATTCACTGGTTCTTTCATTATAACCGTTGACATACAGCGACGCGGCCACTCGACTGTTCCTCGGCGACGTCGGCGAAGAAAAGTATTTCATCGTCACGCCGCGTAATTCCGAACGTGGGGGAGGGGGTGGGGGGGGGGGGGTGGCAGGAGGGGGTGCCACCCTTGTAATCTCCTTCGCAAATAGCTTCATCTTCGTGCAATCACTTTCTAAGTAGAAACTACGGCGCATCGTTGAGCGGCGAAGTTTTCCACGCGGGGGCACGGGATTCTGTGGAAGGAGGGGGGCACGATGAGAGGCAAGAACGGCGTCGAGATGGGACGATTTGTCATCGATGTAATTCGCAACGGAAATCCTCCGAGAATGAACTTGTCGTGCCGTCGGACGACGCATTTGTTTCGTGGCTATTGCCGCAGGGATTACGATTTCTTTTTTTAAGGGGAAGGGGGTGGGCGAGGGGTTGGTTATTTGGTTGGGGAGGGGGAATGTGGTTTCTTAAGAATTTTTTTTTTTAGTCCGTGGGGAATGGTATTTAATTTCTGGGTGTTTGTATTTTTTTGTCTGGCGAGGGGATTCTGTGCTTCGAAATAATTCTTTGATTACCAACCAGTGAATACAGTAGGTAGGGTTGAAGTTATAATCAGCAGGGTGGTCCTTATTTTTCAACTTTAAAATATATATTGTCTGACCCTCTTAAAATCTTTTATTTGACAAAAAATAATTCTCCTTTTTTTTCTCAGATGAACACGACGTGAATAAAGTGGGATACCATCAGATCGTGTTCGACGCGTCGCGCTCTACGGCGACCTCTATAACTTGATTAAAACTGTATATATTGTCACACAAAAATTCTAAAATACTGTCCACTACATGCACATTTAAACCCCATATCAATGACTTTCCTACAAAGTATGGATATCTAACATAAAATTTTAAAAAATTGCACTTTTCCCCCTTAAAACCAGTCTTGCTTACATAAAACCATGGAAATGAAAATAAAACATGTGGAAATTAGTATTTATGACATTCACATGAAAATGTATGGAAATGTGTATTTATTAAAAAATGAAAATATACGTAACTTTAGCAACAGATCTAGCCATATGTCATCTATGTAGTAAATTTAATGTTATTTTGTTTGCTTCTGTTGCGGTTCATAAGCTCAATTATTAATTTTTTTTTAATAATTTTAGTAATTGTGATATTTTTCTATAATTTTTTAATGAAATTCCAACTAGGTAAATAATAAATTACACAAAATTTAAAGGTAGTGGTTAATTTTAAACCTGAAATTATACCTTTTTTCCACTAGTTGTTTTTAAAATTGAAACATTTAAAAAATTCACACACCCTAATAAGCATCATAGGAACCAATAACGATCGAAATTCAACGATTCATTTAAGGGTGTCAATAATTGATCCCGAAATATATTTTTGAAATTGAAGAATTTATACATAAAAATCGAAGTTTTAATATCCAGCAAATGTTTTTTTTCATCTAGTAAACATATTAAATAATAATAAATAACAAGAACACCATATACTTTTAGTCTACAAATACAAAACTATAATATAATATCAGAGTCAACGCTTAAAGTGTCAGTAATTGGGTGATTTACCCTAGTGGGACATGACGAATGTGGTATACAGACAATAATACTGACACATGCACCAGACAAGTGCCCCAGACCTTTCAAAAACTTTCAGCCCCTCCAAGACAATCACTTACATAAACTCGAGAAGTGTTATCAAATCAATCCTCAAATTTCACACAACTCATAGTCAGCCATTCTGATAACTCTGACTAGAGAACAACATACCTATAGCCTGTGAAATGCAAGAGAAGTAGACTCATCCAGAACTTTCAATCCCGCTTCATCATCACATATGCAAACTCCCAACGAAATTCCCTCCGACCACTATTCAGTCGGCCTGAATAGTCCAGGAAATGGAAGCACAGCCCTCATAGTCAAGCTTTTAATCGTTGCAGACTAAATCGCGGAAAGTCCAATCTCCCGGTTGAAGGATTACGCCGAGGTGGAGTCCCCAGGCCGAGGAGAACTCGTCGGCCACACGCCACGTGGCCGTCGGGTAAACCGAAGGAGGAATGTGTGCCGATCGATAGCCGTTATTCGGTGTATAAAACACCGCTGGATGGATGTGGGACAATTTCACCGACGGCCACGTTTCCGTGTTACCGTTCCCTCGAACTTGCCCCGGGCCACCTCGCCCGCGAAGTTTCGATTCATCCTCCCCCTCCCCCCCCCCCCCTTCCTGTTTACGCTCCTTCGAGGGCAATTTCCTCGGCCAGCCCGTCGAATCGGGATCGCCGAGGCATCGTACTTGATTTTTAGGAAACTGGATTTTCCGCGGCAGTGAATTTCCTGTCCGTTTCCGTTATTGCAATCCCCCCGGCCGGCAAGCTAATTTTTGCCTGGGACCAGCCTTTGACTCGCTCGGATATCTCGCAGCCCTCTTTCATCGAACGCGGGATCGAGGGGAAATGGCTGGATCCCCAGCCAAGCGATTACGCGACGGCGCTGAAATGGGAAGGAAAATTGAAAAGTGGCGTCGCGCCGGGACTCGGAGCTCGCTTCGCAGAGGACCAACGGTGATGCGAGGTCACATTATTCCTCGTTCTTTATCTGCACTTGATCCCCGATTTTCACGATTTCTGTCGGAGCTTTCGGGCCAATCATTGGGATTTTAATTTGACGCCTGTGAAGGCCGAAACAGTTCGCTAATTCTACGCATCAGTGATGTAAGAAGAAAAAAAATTTACATCGTTTGGGGCTCCTTTGATGCAACTCTGATAACAAATTGGCGATTTTTTGCAAATAAAGAAAAATAGAAATATCAATATTAATATTAATATTCTCGTTAAAAATAAAAGTAAAAACTTATCAGCTCAATAAATTTTTAATTAGAGTTCCCTTTTTACTGCTAAGACAAGGCAATAATTTTATAAACATTTTTTTCTAATTTACTTGAAGTTGGTAAATATGGAGCTGCAAGGTCCTGTAAACTCTGATAACAAATTGGAGATTAATTGCAAATAAAGAAAAATAGAAATATCAATATTAATATTAATATTCTCGTCAAAAATAAAAACAGAAACTTATCAGCTCAATAAATTGTTCAATTAGAGTTCCCTTTTTACTGTTAAGACAAGGCAATAATTTTATAAACATATTTTTCTCATTTACTTGAAGTTGGTAAATATGGAGCTGCCCCCCTTTTCCTGCAAGGTCCTGAAAACTCTGATAACAAATTGGAGATTAATTGCAAATAAAGAAAAATAGATATATCAATATTAATATTAATATTCTCGTCAAAAATAAAAACAGAAACTTATCAGCTCAATAAATTGTTCAATTAGAGTTCCCTTTTTACTGTTAAGACAAGGCAATAATTTTATAAACATATTTTTCTCATTTACTTAAAATTGGTAAATATGAAGCTGCCCCCCTCTTCCTGCAAGGTCCTCGATTTATCTTGATATATTTGATAATTTTCACAGCAAATCATTTTTTCTAATTTTCCAAGAACCTCCCGATTTTGAGTAATATCCCTCATTCACACTCTTCCGTGTAGGAATTCTTTAATCCGCGAAAGCGTGTTGTGCTCGTTCGGTTAACACGGGCACGATGTTAATTAACGTCGATCTAACGAAATTCAATTTCAATTTTACAGGATTTAAGCCCGAGGCAATTTGCTGGCGTGAATGGGAACGACGGGTGCAACAGTTCGGTTTAATTAATTCGGGATAAGCGAAATTAATTACAGCGTCTTTTGCTTCCATCTTCCTTTTGGTCGGGGGGGGGGGGGGGGTGGAGAGGGAACAGAGGCTGGATTCGAAGCTGAAACAGCGACTGATAGAACGGCTCCCGAGCAAAATGGAATTTTTTTCCTACAAGGATACCCTTTTTCTTTCACTTAATCGCGTGGCGCTTTAGCGTGACTTCCGAGTTTTAATGGCGCTGCATTTACATGCACGGATTTAAATAAATTCTCGAAGAAACGGCAAGTCCGCGGCGTCTAATAACCGCGTGCGTTGAAACTGCGACTTCTTTCTACATTTCTGCGCGACTCTCGCGTGGATTCGTTTAAAAGCCAAGGTTCCCGTGTTCTTTGAAAATCTCAACTTTCCACGTCAGCGGGTTTTAATGCCCGAGGCTTCTCTGGAAAATATATTTGCGATTCTGCTGGCTCGCCGACTCCGGTTTTTGATAGAGTTCGAGGTCCGAGCCGTTTCTGAGGAGTTGCGGGAAAATTGCGTGTCCGGTCGAATAGAAAAATATGACTCGTTTCGAAACGTAGAAGGAAATAATAATTCCGCTGGGTAGATCGGTACGAAGCTGTTCCTGCAATGTTCAACGGAGAATGTTATGCTAATGGGTGGAATCATGTAAAATGCAACGGCGGTTTGCGTGAATTTCCCGTGTGACAGATGGTATGTAATTTCGGGCCGAGCTGAATTCCTGTTTTTGTATTGCTCGAGGTCCCTGCTTAATTTAGGAAACACGGGAAACGCGAGCTTGCTATTACAACGATTATAAAAATAGAAACTCTCGGTTTTATTCTGAATTGCGCTGATTGCAAACTTCCGATCCGTGCTTGCATTTTATCTGCGGTCGTTTCTAAATACAAGCTTTTACACGGAAGTAGTCGGACCAAGTTTTATAATATACAGGATGTTTAATTTTATTGTTGAACTTTGTTTGAATCGCGTGGAAAAAGTTATTTGTGTTCTCCTTATAAATGGCAAATAAATTGGCAAGTAAATTGAGAATGGGGGAGCAGAATTTTGGTGGGTAACAAAAGTTCTTATTAATTTGAGTAAATTTTGCTGGAAGCAATTTTTTAAATAATCCAGGTGTGGAAAGTTATGAAGAGATATGTAGAATTTCAGTAGCGCTGGGTTGCAGAGTGCGTCTGACCACGGACAGACCTAATTCCCTTATGCGCTTATGCCGCTGCCGTCTCACAATCTACTCATATGGATTGCCACTTTGCTACGTGCAACGTCGACTATATGCATTACTTCAAATACCATATTTGGGTAAATTATGCTGAGATTAACAAAAGCTTCACAATGACGTGGAAATTCCTCTGCAATTTGTTGTAAACCGTTTGAAAAGGAGGACGTTGTAAAAGGAAACCAAATTTTAAATATAAACTTTTATTAGGTAATAAAACATTCATTTTTGCATTAGAATAATCTTATAGCTACTACATATTCAGGCCCTAAATAGGTAGTGCATAATATAAAGTATGAAATTTTTTTACAAAAGCTCTTCATTTCTTAAGATATAATTATAAAAATTCAAACAAGTTATATATTTTAAATTGTATTGAGTCAGTATTTATTAACTAACTCTGACCTATTTAGGGCTTGAATATGTAACAGTTGCAAGATTATTCTAACGTAAACATTAATGTTTTATTACATAATAAAAGTTGATATTTTTTAAATTGGTTTTATTTTATAACGTTCTCCTTTTTAAACGACTTCAGACTAGATTGTCCTCTCCTCTTTCATTTTTGGATCTGGTAAATCATGCGAGGCGAAATTGAGGGTCACATGAAGGTAATTATCTAAATATTTAAATGCCACCGAAATTCATTTTATTTGCTAGAACAATTTCCATCGTTTTCCATTAATCATCACTACTATTCCAACCCTTACGTCAACGATTTATTCAACAATCATTTTAACAATCTACACAGTACCCAAGGTGCAGCTCAAATTGTTCCAAAATGGTAAAGAACTATGAAAATCAAATTCACGAAAGAATTATTATTAGAACACATAACACAACAGTTTCCTTAAAAGTATCCTCCGGTCAAAATTCTTGAAAAATGCCTTATTTTCCTGAAGTAAAAAAAAAGAAACTGCACAACATAGAGTAAAAAAACTTTTTGAACTTTATTATTACATCTTTGAAGAACAGACGAAAAATTATTGTTTGAATTTTATCAATTTTTGCATTAGATATACAAGATTCATTGCGCCACTGTAAAAAGCTTAATCGTGGACCGATTTAAAAAATTCTTACGGCATTTAGACTCGCCATCGCCTTATCCACAAAGAGTAATTTTGGATCACCCATTTTTTTTTATGGACAGATACATGCGTAGAAAACTGCATTTTTGCAACATTGTGTTTGAAACTGTGCTAAAAATCGCCGAAGTGTTTTTTTGCAATGAAGACAGATAAGGTGATAACCATTCACATATATTTTAAAAATATTTTTAGTTTTTTTATCTCAGACGATCCTGTCACGAGTTCCGATGGCGCTCGTCAAGAGCTCTAATTTGTACAGTGGTAAATGAATGTTGTATATCTAATGCAAAAATTGATAAAATTCAAACAATAATTTTTTTTGCTCTTCAATTGTGTAGTAATAGAATCCAAAAAGCTTTTATACCGTATGTTGTTCAGTTTTTTTTTTAATTCATGAAAAACACCAGGGTTATTTGATACGTTATTCTGTTTTCAATTTTTTTCATTTTTATTTGAATTAATTACTTAATAACAAATATGCCAAAATATACTTTGATTCTTCCTCTTTAATATATAGTAAGCGAAAACTTGAGAAAATACATACAAAATGAATGAAAAAATGGTATCTGGACGAAGGCAAAATGTATCAATTTTTCTGTTTTCAATTTTTTCATTTTTTATTTGAATTAATTATGTAATAACAAATAAGCCAAAATATACTTTGGTCCTTGCTCTTTAATATATAGTAACCAAAAACTTAATAAAATACATACAAAATAAATGAAAAAATGTTATTTGAACGATCAATTTGGATGTATCAAAACTATTTACTTTTTCCCTATATAAACGAAACAGTTAAAAAACGATTGTTAACGTCAAGGTATGTACACAGACCTACGCTGGATCGTAGTAAAGAATTGAACAACAAACTTCACATATATCGCTCAAATGGAGGTACATATACACAGTGTCGAGATAATTCGTCTGTACCAACTAGCCCCAGTCTCCCCCACCCTTAATTATTAATTATTCCCATTACATCTTTAGTTACAACAAACCAGCTAATCCACCATGGCGGACTATTTCACCCCCACCACTACATCAACGATTATTTCGACTACATTACCTCCATCACTAACACAACCACCACTTCAATAACCGTGCCACCAATTACTCTAATAATTCGCCCCATTTCGCAAAACAATAGTCCCCGCAATTATTCAAACAATTCCTTTGCGCGTTCCCGTTACCACTTCGCCAGAGTGGCGTGCGTTCCAACGACACGGCAAAGATTTGTGGCCCTTTCGTTGGGCGAACGTTTATTGCCTGCGCTAATTACCACCAGCAATTAGCACACTCGCCGCCGCACTGGTGCGTAACGCCCCCGAGCAACGAGAAATGAACTGGAACAATTACCGATTAGATTGATACCCCACCCCACCCCCCCCCCCCTCCTTCTACCTCACGTATCCTTTATCCTTGATTGCGCTCGCTAACTAATCGGAGCTTGGCCGTTGCTAGACAGAATATCGCGAAACCCATCGATATTATATTTTGAGTTAGGTGCTATTTCTTGTGGGATTATTGACGAACATTATTCTGCGTATCACTAGATTGAAAATGAATTTCCTTTTAGTTGGTAAAAAGGGGCGGCAGTTGGCGAGGAACATGCTTGTGAAACGCTCGACGATAAAATGTTAATGGCGACGGATATATTCGTCCGTTCGAGCGAGCTTCGTGGAATATATGTATGTATTAAGAAGAGTCGAGGAACAATGACACTTGACCCCGAAACATGCACCAGACGTAGACTATTGCTAATGAAAAGTCTCGGTGACAACCTTGCTCGTCGATAACTGAATCGTCGGTGCATGTTTTCTATGAAGTTGTAGAGGAATGTAGGGTTTATTTTTTAGGGTTGCAGTTTGGGGAGGGCGTGAAGTGTTGAGGAAGTTGACGATGAAATTAAGTCAGAAATATTTTGAGGGTAAGGGGAGAAAAGAGGAATTGTCATTTTTCGTGATTTTGCGATTTATAGTATGAAATGAAGTCAGAAATATTTTGAGGGTAAGGGGAAAAAAGAGGAATTGTCATTCATCGTGATTTTGCGATTTATAGTACGAAATGAAGTCAGAAATATTTTAAGGGTAAGGGGGAAAAAGAGGAATTGTCATTCATCGTGATTTTGCGATTTATAGTATGAAATGAAGTCAGAAATATTTTAAGGGTAAGGGGAGAAAAGAGGAATTGTCATTTTTCGTGATTTTGCGATTTATAGTATATGGGGTTGTAAAGTTCGCGAAGGGTTGTAAGGTTCAAATACCCCCCCTAAGATAAGGTTGAAGATTTGGTTTACTTACTGGTTAAAAACCGGGAAATGTTCACTCCGCAGTGGAATAAAATACGAAAAGTCCCCACTGTTTGCAAAAGCATAAGAAAATTAAATACATTGAATCTTGTTTCTTTACTGGTGGACTAAAATATTAAAATTTAATTTTCTCGATTACGCTGCGTTGTGACATTCCCTGTTTTTCTCCTTACCCTTCATTTAGTGTGTCAAATCTAGAGCATCGTACTTCGAATCGATAAGAGTTATTTTCTTGAGAGAAGCTCGACAAAATGTCAAATATTTTTTTAAAAAATAGAAGATACGAAATTTATTTATATGAGATGAGTTCGAAATGAAAAGATTTTATATTTTTCCAAAGTGTACATATTGTGTCGGAATAAAAAGAATAGAAATATAGAAAAAAAATTATTTCACACTTTGTGGGTGCAGAAAGAAAAATTGCGAAAAGAGACCACAATTCAGAAAGTGAATTTTCCACGTTTTTACTTGAACACGAAGGGTCCGACGAATAGATATTTCACACTGCGGAATGCAAAAGAAAGAGGTTTCGTGTTTCGTCTGGCACGAGGCGCAGGATTCTCAACCAACGGTCAACTCATATTTCATATGCATCCCTTCAGAAAAGAAAGATAAGTATGACACGCCTCACGTCCACTGAGAAGCAAAAACCAGAATATGAGTGATTTTGCACATTCGCAAAACTGAAAGTCTGGAAAATTATCCCATTTCACACTCAATTCCTTCTCCATTAATAATACACAATTATTACAGTCATCAAAGTTCTCAAACTACTAATTATAATAATCATTCAAATTCACCCCCTCGTGATAAAAACATCCCCCAACTTTCATAACATCTGTCAACAAAATTATTTAATAAAAACGTGCGTCCTAAATAATAAGAAAATCACTGAGACTTTGAATCAACCCTTAAACCAACATACCCTTAATTACCAGAAACTCCTACAATCACCCCGAAACACAAACTTCCCAGAAGAGTACGTTTACGATTCCCCGAACTAGCAGACACAGGAATCAGAATAATCCTCGCAACACCCACTTCCTTCACCGCAATCATCCCCGTCACTTTCGCCCCGAAAGCTACCCCCACGTCCATCACAAGCTCCCCCAGAATCCAGCACTCCACATTTCCACAGAAGAGCATTAAAACAGTCCCGAAGAAACAAGTACCCCAGCACCGAGCAAACCACCAAAAACTCCGACTACCCTACATCCACCACCCTCCCCTTAGCGGAGCAAAACCATCCACCAAGTATCCTCCACCAGGCCATGCAATTTCTCAGGCATCACACAGTCACCGAATCCCAACCGAGGCCCGCCGAAAGTAACCCTGAAAATACACCCCCTGCCGTAACAAAAACAACCCCCCGGACACTTTCACCCCGTTGCATCCGCAACCGTTCCACCCCCGGACTGACCTTCGCGCCGTCGATGAGCATCCGCTCGAACGAGAGCTCCGTGGCGCGCGTTCACCCCCTCGAGCAGGGGTCGCTAACGAGGGAGAACCCTCTGCAACCACCCTGGACGTCCAAGAAGTATCCGTTCCCTCTGCCAGGTGCAACGCACCCTCGTAACACTTGGTCTCGAACAAGTCCCTAATGAAACTCAGGCCCCGACCCCCCACCCCCCACCCCACCCGCCCGCCCCCCCCTACCCCGATAAGACGCGACTATTCGACGATGATCGGGCTCGCCGGCGGAGCACGTCACCGTTCACCCCACGTGGTCCTGATCTAAGGGCGAGTCGCGTGTATCGGGGCACATTTTCATTCATGATTTCGAGGCACACCGTGTAGAAGACGCGATCGCGAGTGCAGCCGCGGGTGGCAGGCGCACGTTTCAGCGGTGTAAGGCGCACTGTCCGCCACGGGGAGGCACGGATCGCTTCCACCAGCCGCCGCGGATGGCGGCAGCGTCGTGGAAAACAATCGCCGACCGGCGGGGGCGGCAGGTGCGTTGCACCAAGTACGCGGGAGTGGGGGATGGGATGAGGGGGGGAGGGGGGGCGAGAAGGGCCGCAGGGGTTGGTCCCCCTCTCCTCCGCGGCTTATCACGTCGCGCTGGCAAGTGCAAGGTTAATTGGTAGAAGGGGGATGATTTTTCTTCGGCGCGCTCCTGCCCGTCCCGCTCGGGCTGCATGCCGCTGGGAACCGAGCATAGGGGATTGATTTTTCTGGGGGTCCATCCAGGGGTACTTGTTCGGGAGCTGGTTCGCGAGATTCGGGGTGCCGCTTTAGGGAGAGGGGGAAGCTGTCGCGAATGTGGAGGGGTGCGTTCGGGCGGCTGAGATTTCTTGTCTGTGGGGGGGTTGGGGAGGTTTAGGGGTGTGTTGGATGGCGGGGTTGGTTGGGGATTAGGAGTGTTTAGAGTTGTCCCTTCTGGGTTGCTCCAAGTTGAAGAAGTTAACTCAAGAGTTTTGTTGAGGGGGTACAGTAGCGGACGAAAAGTTTCCACTTTTTCGATTTGTTCTATTTTTTTATTTTTTAGCATACTGTGAAAGATTACAAAACAAAAATGGCTGTGGTGTGTTTAATGTGCATATTCTGATGGAGAATTTATAACTGTATAAAACTCAATTAAAGTTGAATTTATTTAAATAATTTAGATTGAATTTCGACCGTAAAAATTGTTCTAATTAAGAGAGATGATTTCGGCGCACTGGTTCGGTGTATTAAACAATTCAATGAAATTATTAAACAATTTAATAATTTTATTTAATTGTTTAATAGACGGAATCAGTGCGCCGAAATCATCTCTCTTAATTAGTATGTCGTGTCTGAAATCAAAAACAGTAAATTTTTGTTTTATAAAATATGTTAACAGCTATCAATCTACGGCGCCGATTTTGAAAATTTTGAAAAATAAGGAAATGGTGAGATCAAAGATAAAATTAGATTTTTCTAATAGAAAAGTCCACTTTTTTTCTTTATAAATAACAAACAGGGAATTGGATTAAAAAAACGAGTCGAAGATCGACGTGGGATCCCCTACAGCACACTTCGTTTCAGGAACGTTGCATAACCGTTGATGTACATTGGAATGTTGCCGTTTGGTTGCAGGTTGCATTGCAATATTACTGCAACATTGTGGAAACATTGCCGTGGAATATTGCAATGGACACGTTTGTGCAATGTTCCTGGAATATTGTGCACACATTGCCGTGCAATATTGCAATGGCTACGTTTGTGCAACGTTTCGGGAATATTCCTGAAAAATCCCCGAAACGTTCCGTGATCATTGCTGTAAAATTCCGAAACAATGTTTCAGAAATATCTCCCGCAATGTTGCACAAGGGCGGACATAACAATTTACTTCTAACGTTTCAGGGACATTCCGTGCAATGTTTCTGCAACGTTCCTGCAACAAAATGTGCTGTAGGGGAGCTTATTACGATTCTGCATGCAAAATTGGAAGTAAATTGGTTGAACGTAGCGCGAATTTTTAAGACCACCGTAATGAAAAATGTAGTTCCGCCACTCAAATGCCTATAACTTCGTCAATTTTCCGAATTTTTACATCGGACTTGATTTATAATATTTCTAAAACATCAATCTATGAAAATATGTAAAAAGAAAAAATCCAATATTTTACACTTTCAAACGGTTATACCCCCTTAAATAATGCGTATTAATAGTGTTGGAATTGGAGAGGGGGTGAGGTTTGTTTCCCACGATTGTTTCCCAATTAATCTAATCAATTTCACGGAAACTTAATCGTACTCGACGACTAGCATTTCTCGACGGTAATTAATGAAGAGTGAAAGTACCACCAGCCCCTGCAAAGAAATAATAACGCTTTGTGGAGCGCCCTGTCTCTTGCGTTCGTGGATGGAATATTAATCGCCTCGTTGTAAATTGATTTCAATCGAATCGGCTTTCCGGACGGTTTACCTGGTATTTAAAGCGAATTACCATTTAGTGGTGTAAACTGTATACATTAACGCTACAAAACGCCGATAAAATGACGTTATTAATGTAATGTGACAAATCCTCGTGGATCGCGGTTAATTACGTAATGGACCACGATTATTGGTTAGTATACTCCTGTTTGGAAGGAAAATATTCTAGTGTGGAATACAGGTATCAATTATACCGTGGGCGTACTCAATTAAACGACACTGAATATATGCATTAATACGGAATAATACTAATAATATACTTTAATGCTGAAATTTAAAGTTGACACTTTAAAGCTTTAATATACTAGTATTAATGTTATAATGATAAATGGTGTCAATACTGCTGACATTATTAGTAAAATTAGCAATAGTAATAAATAAGTCTTCTAGTACTATTTTTACTAAAATTTGTACTAGTAAACAAATTCGTGCATGGCTCGGATTTCACTTGAAACTAGTTCACAACTATCACGAATCTAATTAAAGCATGGCTATATGATGTAGTGTCTTTCGAACTCAACATATGATTAAAATTAATTCAGATTATGTCTGAATTCGTTCATGCATAGAGCCTTCTGCTTAGACCTAATCTTAGTTTCTAGTTTTTGTTTTTAGTGTTAGTTGTGTCTTAGCTTTTAATAAGTTCTAGCTACTAGCTTTCAGTCTCAGTTCTTGGATTTAATTTTAGTCTTTAGTTTTAGTTTTGTATTCAAAATTACTTGCACTGCTACACTATACGGAGGTTAAGCCTAATAACAGCTCTAGCTGAGCCTCGCCTTTTCATCATCCTATGTATTAAATTGGTGAAATAAAGACGAGAAATAAAATAAAAAAATTGGACCTAGTACTCATTATTATTAGCCAACTGCTATCTTAGAGATCTGCATCTGAATAACCCTGAGTGGTTAATTGAATCTGTATCAATCACAACAAACGCATACAAGAAGGAAACTTACCCTGCTCATCAAATTTCCACCATTTTTCCAGGAAATCAGGCTGGTCTGACTAATCGCTGACTTGTACTACTGAAACTCGCAGGAAAACAGGCATTGCAGGGACTGTAAATAGAATTATTGTTGTTTTCGTCAATCTACATCCTTTCTATATATTTTTCACACATCTGATTAATTGTTTATGACAAATCTAACACATACAACGAGACGTTTCACGGGGCAAAAGATTCTTCCCTAATATGGGGCATAAGTGATTCTTGCATTAAGCAGTTTGTGAATATTTTATGTTAACTTTAAAGTATTTATTATAGATATTTTCCTAGAGTTTTAAAAACTCGCAATATTCAACATAACATTCGAATTCCTTACGTTCCTTTTCTGGATACCACTACGTATCTCTGTCAAAATTAAAAATACTCTCTAAATAATTTTAGTGTTCTACATACACGAATTTCTAATTAAATTTCCCCCCAAAAAATAATTCAAATCTTCCATATCAAGACATCAAACAAAAAATTTGTGCCATTAATAATTCTGTTCAAACGATGGAGCAAGATGCTGCAATTGATTCAAACATTTTCCCCATTCAGTACCCTAATAAAAACCCAAGAAATTTCTCATTCGTTGCACCGTGAATGGTCAGTGTATCTCTTTCACTGAACCGCGCATAACTCAATCCGAAATCCAAGGTGCCTTGGGAAATTGAATTCCTGTCCCCTGTTTCCCAACGGTCAGAATTTCCACGTCACACTTCTGCATATTATTCGAAGGCCTCCTCGAGGAGTCGGCCGATCTGTCGCCAAAGTGAAAACTCCTTAGAGCGCGGCTGGCTATTTTTTCACCGCCCATGAAACGGTTTAACCTTTAGTTTCATAAAACACCCCCGACGTCTACCCTTCCCATCGCCCGCGGGATTTTCGAAACTTCGTAGCTCACGCGCAACAACAACGGGAAAAGTCGAGCAACTTGCCTTAAACGGGCCCGAGTGACTCCCGTAAATCTTCCATTTAGTTCGCGGGCGAACGTTCGTATTATTGCAGCCATGGCGAGAAGTTCTTCCATCCGTGGGGCGAATTCTGCTCGAGGTTGGCGCAATAAAATCAGGGCGATTGATGAATCGCTTTGCTGCGATCTGACGCGACCGTTTATCAGCTTTTATCCACCCAATGAAGGCTGGTGCGTCGGTGGAGATACATGCTTCTGGCAAAATTACTAAATGAGGCTGTCGGAGCAACAACGGACTAACCCACATTTTTTTTTAAATTTAATTAGTAAAAATTTTTAATTGGAAATTTTAAATTGGAAATGTTTAAAATTCTCCGTTCTCCAAACTTCTTTCAACGGGAACAATGTTCACCGCCTTTCTCTGATATCATTTTCAGGAGACTTTTTAATAAACTTCGTTTTCCTGGTAGTGCTGATAGAAATGACATTATTTTACTTTATTCCCCACTGCAGGGACATTAATGGCGTTTACTTCTGTGGTCTTATTGTCAACGTTATTGGGTTCGTGGGAGTGGT
The DNA here is from genome assembly GCA_947577245.1 of Andrena bucephala. NCBI lineage: Eukaryota > Metazoa > Arthropoda > Insecta > Hymenoptera > Andrenidae > Andrena > Andrena bucephala. The sequence continues at coordinate 4,535,478 of OX387718.1, read as the reverse complement.
TAATTACATTGGAGTACAGAGGAAGACAGTGTCGATTTTATATTTTAGGGGGAGATTGTTATTATATTCCTTTAATAAATTAAAGGGCAAGTGAATTTTCCATCTTGGACCTATTATTGTTTGCTTCCCCGGTACCCATTTGAAAAACAGATTAACAACCTTGTTGACTCTGGAAACACTGTGGAAAAAGTTCTGTGCACAACGTTCATCTTTAAGGGGGGAATTCTATTCTTTGGACTAAAAACATAGCAAAATTAGGGATTTTTTTTTTAAGAAATCAGCGTTTCGATTCGTTTGAAATTTGCACCATATTTTGATGCATCTTTGAGGAAGCTTCAGTTTTTTTTTTATTCATTTTTAACCATAAATATAGTAGTTATACACGATCGACCATCACGCCGCGCGAAATTTGTAGGCCCTTGGTGGGCATGATATTTATCTACCAGGTAATCTGAAACAGAAAAATGAAACGGTGTTTTATTTTATACATATGTAGCTTGAAATTAATGAACCAGCGAAAAATAAGAAATTTTTTTAGCAGTGTGGACAGTTTTCAAACAGAATGGTCGGAACCTTTAATTTTTGCAATCCAATTTTGCGCCAATTTTCTTATGTAAAAGAAGTATGGAACTTGGCGGTGTTCTGGTTCATCAAATTGAAGCTACATATGTTCAAAGTAGAACGCCGTTTCATTTTTCTGTTTCAGATTTCCTGGAAGATAAATATCATGCCTACCAACGAACGACGAGTTTTGCTCAGCGTGACGCATAACTCCTATATTTATTACTAAAAATCAATAATAAAAAAACTGAAACTTCTTCAAGGATGCATAAAAACATGGGCCAAATTTCAGATGAATCGAAATGCTAGTTTCTTTTTAAAAAAATCCTAAATTTTGCTATGTTTTTAACCCATAAAATAGGATTCCCCCCTTAAATACAATCTTCAATATTTTCAAATACAAAAATGTTATTTAAGTATATATTACGCCCCTCAACACTCTCCCTGTAAAACAGGAATCTATAATTTTTGAACTTACGAGTAGAAAAGCGTGAAATCTGAAGAAACTTATTCTGCTCTACTTATTTAAAATCTCCCATAATGCCATTTCGAAACATCCGAGATAACTGAAGTTTTATCATTTTCTTTGTGTCGTCCTTGTGACGAAGTAAATAAATTATATTACCTACGATTTCATAACTTTACTTAAAACGTACCTAAGTGACGTGTGGAACTTATTAAATATTTTAACATTTATTGAAAAAGGTATTCTGCATTTGCAAAATTCGTGAACATTCGTGAAGAATAATAATTATCAAAGGATACACTGTGAGACAAAACGGTTTCGCGGTTAAACGTCGGGGGCAACATTATAAACATCTCTCCAGCACATTGGACAACAATCAAACTCAATGTAGACACATCGTAGCTTGAATTTTCAACAAGCACGCGTGCGCCAGCCTCTGTTTCACCCTCGACAAAGCAATGTGACATAAACAAGCGAGGTAAAGTTCTGCTGAAGTGGAGGTAGGATTCACGTGCAAACAGAGGCAATGATAATTTTCACCTCGAACGTTGCTCGCCACAAATAATCCCCCTTAACAGTGGCACATCAAGTCTGGAAACACGAGCGGGACCTGAAATATGCGCCACTGTGGCTGAACACACTAACATCTGTTAACGAAATTTCGCTTTACTAAAGGGAACCATCTGCTGCTCGAGCTAATCGAGATATTAATAAAAAAATTATAAAGCTGGGAGATGAAGACTTAACCCTTTGACAGTTTAATAAAATTTCAAATTCCGGTTCAAAGAATGTATATTTTTCTTGTGTTCTAACATGAAGGGTAAGGGGGAAACAGGGAATATCACAAAACAGGTATCGAGAAAATTTAATTTCAATACTTCAGTCCACCAGTAAAGAAAAAAGCTTCAATGAATTTAATTTTCTAATATAATTTTCTTCCTAAATAATTTCTTGCTTTACCTTGGCGACAGAAGCTTATTCTTAGACAGATATATAACCCTTATATATTAACCCGTATATATTATAACCCTTTTTAATTCGACTGTTCTGTAATCGCAGTTGCCACCAACAAAATATCCTATAAATCGCAAAATCACGAAAAATGGAAATCCCCTGTGTTTTCCACTTGCCACCCAGAAATGCTACTAGAGGCTTTAATTAACATTCCTATTTAGGGGCCGTCCTTAAATTACGCAAGTGCAATTTTGGCGATTTTTTACCCCCTCCCTCCCCCAGTATAAGAATTCGTAAGATTTGATATTCCAACTCCCTTCTTACGTAATATTTTTTACATTGAATTTTTTCAATTATTAAAATTTCTTTTAAAGGTTTATATAATTCATTTAACTCGGTTTCGGGAAATTGAAACTAAAACAACTTTTCTGGAACATTAATGATAGAATTTGTACTTATTGAAAATTAGGTGAAAAAATTACGTAAGACGCTATCTGACTCCCCCCTCCCCCCTTGTAAGAAAACGTAAGAAATTTGTGACCCCCCCCCCCCCCCCAAAAGAAAGCCTTAGAAGTTTGTGTGTTCGTAAAATCGAAGAGAAGTGAATAGTGGTGCCACGAATGGCACACAAAGTGTCCTGTTCAAGGTCTCGGAACAACCCCTAAAATTTCCAAGCTCCGCACACATGGTGGCGTTGGTATTCGCTACGAGGAGCCGTCGACAAATAATAAATGGACCACAGTTGTGTGAGAGGGAAACTCGGTGGAATTTCTGTGCCCAAACAGGCTAGGCCAATGCAGCCTACTTCCGATTAGCCTCGCCATTGGCAAAGTCAGCGCGGCTTGCAGCGGAATGAGGGTCACAAATGCTTAATCGATGCACCCTCTGCTGCGAGCCACCCTGTGCTGGTGTCGACCTTGTCATCTCGGCTCGAAAAACACGCCGGATCGGGGCCGACGAGTGGCAGGGAAGCTGTGTATCTCTGCAGTTGGGAGGCTGCACTCAGCAGCATCTATTCTGTCGCTCGATTTCGCGAGACGAATGTCATTAACTCAAGGGCAAGTAGCTCGAATTAGGTAGTTCGAGGTGTGGAGTAATTTTTTGACTGGTGCCTGGAACAGTATTCGTGTGACGCTTCAAATGGTTCGCAGTCGATTTGTGCCAAGGCCCAGGTCTGATCTGACGAGGATTTAATGACTTCGCTCTTTCGTGCGTTGGAAATCTAAATCTACTATGCTTATTCCGACATTCGAGTTTGTCGAGTGAATGCAAATAAAACGAAAGGGGATGTTTGGGGAACAGATGGGTGACGTATGTATTAATTGGAGGCTGTATTCATTTTTGCAGAGAACTTAGCTTGGAATAGATTTAAGACATTTGAAGTTGTTTGAAGTGGAGGGCTATCTTGAGAGATTTAAACGAATTTTAATATTGCGCGAGATGTTGGATGGTTTTAGAGATGTTCGAAACTATTCTGATGGCAGTGTTATTGCTTGTCCAAAGTTCAGGTAACCACCACTACAGCACACTTCATTGCAGGAACGTTGCATAACCGTTGCAGTACATTGCAATGTTGCCGTTCGGTTGCAGGTTGTATTGCAATATTACTGCAACATTGTGGGAACATTGCCGTGGAATATTGCAATGGACACGTTTGTGCAATGTTCCTGGAATATTGTGCACACATTGCCGGAACTGGAATAATTCCTGCAATATCGCCGAAACGGTGAACGAATAATTCCTGCAATTTTCCCGAAACGTTCCGTGATCATTGCTGTAAAATCTCCGAAACGTTCCGTGACCATTGCTGTAAAATCTCCGAAACGTGCCGTGACCATTGCTGAAAAATCCCCGAAACGTTCCGTGATCATTGCTGTAAAATTTCGAAGCAATGTTTCAGAAATATCTCCCGCAATGTTGCACAAGGGCGGACATAGCTATTTACTTGTAACGTTTCGGGGACATTCGGTGCAATGTTTCTGCAACGTTCTTGCAACAAAATATGCTGTAGGGGCAGTAGCTATCGATTTATTATTGGCAAATGGTACATGTTCCATTACCTATGAAATATATTCAGTAACGAAATGTACCATCTCTTGGTCAGAGAGGATGAAACAGCAGCTGATATTTCAGATTTCTCAATGAACCAACAACCATCGATCGAATTCAGACTAACGATGGCTTGAGACTTTCATAAGACGTCTGAAACTCTCGAATACTCCGGGACACTTCGCTAATAAATTATTATACCCTTATTCGCTGTTGTGTTAAAAGGATCGAAACCCATAAAATTCGGTGAGGCACTGCAGGGGGTTGTCCTAGCCACGGGGTACCAGGTGGCAACTCTGTGACAGGCGTCGGTGGACAATCACCCTGTATCGGTAAACAGGATGACTCGGAGGGTTGAGCTGTATGTTTATTTAGCTAACTATGTATCACACCATCTTTACGACTGCGGAGTGGGCTAAGTTAAGCACAGAAGTTGGTGAAGAAAGACACAATGGCACTTTCGACCCCTCCGCATGCGTCATTCGTGCGCGTTCAGCCTGCTCAGCGTATACGCATTCAGGTCTGGACCCGGCTTTACCCGTGTTTCTATTCTAATTTCTACCACCCGTAGCGTTACAATCTGTTTCGAGACTTCACCGGTAACGTTGCATGTGACACAAAAAAGGTAACAGAGTCCTAGGACTCCGCAAACCGGTGATAGAAAAAATGCATTGGGGTGATAAGTCTATCCCGTACCTCGCCTGTGATATAATTATTGGAACCGTCTAAAGGCCATCGCCCATTACGCCGAAGCGAAGCACAGCGACCAAAGCACAGACGAGGTATAGGATAGACCTATCACCTTATGGAAGTTCGTGTCGCCACCCAAACTGTGTTACCGACCGATAATTTCAGAACTGAATGTAGTGACATCTGCTTATGAACAGCGTCCAGCTCAGCAACTACGCTGAAATGTGTTGAGATGCTGAAAGGTGTGTGCGTGCTTGTATACGTGTGATTTGTTCAGTGGGAGAGTTTGACATAGAAGGCAGGGCTTTTGCTACGCTATGCTTTGGCACAGCTTGTCTACGACTCACGCGGATTTCTTTCCGAAAATCCATTTCGGGGATCAAGAGACTATGGCGCTCAAGAATGGTATTTCTTCAAAGCCCGTGTAAGCTATAAATTGCAAGACGACATTGGTTATTAAGTAGCACTTTGCGTGTAGTAGAACTCTTTCGCGTATCGTACGCCGAAAAGTATTAAAAATTCACGCCGTTACTGACATTCCCGCAAGTTTCTAATGCACTGTTTAATCATTCCAGTGAAGTAATGATAATTGGATTCTACTTGCTCCGAGTACTTAGTTTACCGCCGACATTGATATTTACAGTAAAACCTAATTTATAAAAGCCTCGCAGAACGTTGCATGATGCATGAGTGGCGTGGTGTGCATGGATGCAACTGCAAATCGCGTTACGTTCGAAACCCGCGTTGCGTAATAAGATTTAGTCTAGCCCTGAGAAATTTCAGTTTTTAGTGACAAATAAAAAACAGTTTGATGATATTTAAACATGTCGCAATTCAAATTTCGGCAACTTACGTTGTGTTTGAGGATGGAATAGAGATTGACGAAGATAGATGATCGCAGCCAATCGGCTCGTATTACTTGTCACGTAATTAATAATTGTATTACAATGTTACTTGCGATACGATTAGTAATTATACTTCAAATAATACAGATTGCCCAGGTCTCACCACGTGGAGGCGCTGCGAGTGGAGACCCGCCCTAACCGCGGCCCATCCACCCTCCTTTTATGCAAAATTTTATTTTCATTTCCATAGATCCCCCTGATGCACGGTTACAAAACGATCCTCGATCGCTCCACAACCGGGCAACAGAAGGAGTCTTTCTGTAAAAAGCTACCGCGATGAAACTAAAGCAGAATTTAATACATTTCTTTGTTTCTTTCATTTAAAATTTGAAGAATTTTCTGGTATATTTCTACCATGATAATTATTCATTAATTGGGAATGAAACAAAGAAAAAAGGGGGAATATTTCCCAATTAGTGAATAATTCAAATTTTCTACTCATTAATAGGAAATATTCCAGTGCATATTTGCTATGGCTACTTAAATACTAATAATTCCTACGGATACGAGCGCTCGTATTTAATAATTACTACTTATATTTAGTTAAACACTGCAGTGTTTATCTTATTCCTTAAAAACTACTTAATTCTATGTGGCCACTAAACACCTTACCTAACCATATACATATCTACTTAAATTTAAATAATGAGCTGCCTAATAAAAATGTGAAATTGTCGTGTGTTTCTTACTTCCCTCGATGGACCCACGATGTTACCTGAAACATTCTCAAAAGTATTAATAAAAATTCCTTGAGGTTTCGTTTCTCAAGGATGATGAACCTGAAATCCTATTTTTTGCAATATTCTTCACACATAATACTCTGCAACAGAAACTTTCTCAATGAATTAGTACTTACAATCTATCTCAATTAAGTAATGTAATTTCAACAGATATAGTCTTTTCATTGAATCGCTATTGCCCAAATATTGAAATATCACATTTGAAGCTACAGTTTAAAACTCAATATGGAATATCGATTCGATAATAAAATGAAAGAAAGAAAAGATTAAAAAATACTGCTTCATTATCAGCAGACAAAGTAGGCAATCAACCTTTAGCAATACTTTAGCAATTCATGAAAAAAAAGCTACTAATCATATTACATTTCATTCCGAAGCAATTGATATTCATAATATTAAGCACATTGGGTGCTCTGTTACATCAACTCAATAATTTCCTTGTAGTTTCTCATTAATTGGCATCTTCAAAGTTTATGTATCAATGACTCGACAATCAATCATAATATACAATAGGTAATCAAAAACATTTATGCAAATGTTGAAGATTGGAATAATTGCACTTTACTGCACAGTAATCGAAATTACTTTCATACAGAAAGTAGCAACAACGAGCACGCGTTAATATTGAAAATTTACTATCAATATAAAGTGCCGAATTGCATTTACCTACTTTTTCAGTGCAAATTTCCTTTTAATATCATCAAATGAAGCAACAATCGCGGGTGAATTTTGATTAATGCAAAGGAATGTTGAAAATTTATAAAAATAAAAAACTACATTTCTTATCAATCTGATACGAAATACAACGATTGACGAAGTTACTATGCAAAAATCAGCAACGCTAATGAGGAATAGCTACTGCTACTTTTCAAAGACTCTAATTAGAACTTCAATTGAATGGAGGTGTGTCAGAAGTCTGCAATTTCTATTACAAACAATGAATCACACCTTTCATCGCCATTCTTTCAGTAACAGAATAAAATTTTCCAAATGCTATTCCATAAAAATTGGAACTTCAAATTTAAAAATATTCTGAAAAAATAGAAAACATTTATCTGCAAGATATGAATATACTTTTAAAACAATATTTCCAGTGACAAACACTCGATTCAAGGGTGGGGAGGTGGTGGTAGGAGAAGGAGGATGGTGCAGCCACTTAGGGCTGCTAGAAAAAATGATCAGTAGCCAGAAGGGCAGCTGATCATTGTCCACTCATTAATGCAAAAAAACCGTGAGTGGACCGTTTCTTTCTTTCGCAACGCTAACTCACTATAGACTAAAATCAACTCCCGAGCATAGTCACTAGGACTTTGGACTACCCGCAGCACTAATTTCTCAAACAAATTCAAAATTCCCGGATGGTGCTTCATTACTGAAAATTCTACTATACTCAATACAAATCCCGAATAGCAAACGAAAAAGCTACCGAGAACCACCACGTGGGTGCTTTCATTTTTCGCAACACTAATAAAAATTCAGTGCACCTGTGTCTCGTAATACGCAACTCTAACTTTAATTCATTGCAGCCTTCCTGAAGGCTGTGTAGAGTCCCATGTGCAGCAGATCCAGCTGCTCGGGACTCTTTTTTCCCAGGAACATGTCTCTGGACATGTCCCAGGATAGTTTTGGGGCATTGGGGGGTGGGGGTCGCAACTCTAATTACAAACGCGATCAGTCATCATCGCAACACTAACTCAAAAAAATATTAAGAATCAAACTAGGACGAGTTATTAAAAAAACGCGATCAGTCGCATCGCAACTCTAATAAAAAGAATACCATGAATCAAAAGTAATGCAATGAATCAAACTCTAGTAAGTCCAATTAAAAATACAAGAATAATCTGAAAAACAATCGCGATTTTTTTTCGAAACACTACAAGCAACCACGATCGATATTTATTCGCAACGCTATGCTAGAACCAGACGCGGGGAATGCTTGATTCGCAACGCTAATTCAAACCGTGATCAACATTTAGTCGCAACACTAACTGGCCCCGTAATCTTCTTCGCAACTCTAATTGAAAACGCGGTGGGCTCAATTTCAGGGGACGGGGTATCGATTAGGGTGGATCGAAATATAGGGGCAAAATATTTTTTTATTATTCATGACTTCTAATAGTGGGCAAAAGTTGCCTTTTATAATGGTATTTAAGCTACCAAACTTTGAACGTGATCGACAAATTTTGTCAAGTGCCGCAAGCCTTTCAAAAATTAATATTTCAGTAAATATTAATATTTTAAGGGCTTGCGACACCAGAAAAAATTTGATGATCACGTTCAAACTTTGGCAGCTTAAATTCCATTATAAAAGGGAACTTTTGCCCACTATTAGAAGTCATGAATAATAAAAAATATATTTTACCCTTATATTTCGTTCCACCCTTGTCTCGATGGGTCAGCCTATGGCCAACCAAACTACTACTACCTACTACTACAACTACCGGCGAGCATAATGGCAATATAATACATAAGAATGACCCTGCACCCGAGGATGCAGGGCCATTCTTGGTAGCCCACATGATGTGGCCTTTTCTCTGGCCGGGCTATCTTCGGCTCTTTGGCCACTTCTTGCTTCGGGCGGTCCGCCCTTCTGAAAATGAATAGCGTGCCCAAGCCCGTCCTGCCGACCGCGACCAGCGACAATGTGCAATGTCCCACTGGCGTCAAAAAGTCGACATAGCGAGGCTAGAAGCGAGGGCAAACCCCACTCGCACTAGTCTGGCCGTCGACTTTTCTCACAAATTTCCTGAAAGCAGGTCATCGCGCGGGGGAACATGCGATCAGAGAATACGACGACCTGCCCCGGCCCTACCTACTTATATTTAAGTCACACATTCGTACCAGAAGGTAAGTTACCTATCCTACACAAAACCTATATTTAAAAAATATCAAAACAGTCTCTCAAACACAATCATCAGTCAACCCACTCCACGATTCTCAAGCATCACCGCCCGGGTGCAAAGCCTACACTAGAGAGACCGTCCCGGGACGACTCCGTCACCCGAGCTTGGCCACAATCACACTCTAATAAGTACGTACCAGTTTTCACTGAAATCGGCTGGCAAAGGCAGTGACCATTGCGTATAAGTATGATTTACATAGCAATTAATTATTTTCAATTTCAAAGAATGGATTACTTGATAATGTGCATTGTACGTATTAGGTACATACATCAAGCGTTATTACTTTACTTTCTCGTTTGATTGTACGAGATTGATTAACTTTCATATTCCAAGATTATTTACTAGAATGATCATCGTGTGCAACAAGGAATATGATACATTGGTATCGTTATTGCAATGAATAATAATATAATGTTATAGTTTCGTTAACATGGTCTTTGATAAAAATCTTTCACCGACGCAAATTCCACCGCCTAACTACACAAACACACACAGGTGGAAAATGCGGCGTGCACGATACACTAACGCAATGCCAGCCGCCGACATGTAATTATTTAGTAAAGAAAGTCATCGTGCCCCATTGCCTTCACCCACCCAAGTAACGCATGGGCACGTGGATGAGTTAAAAGGCAATGGGTACGGAAAGATATCCTGAAAATCCTCAACTAGAAAATATGATTAGTCTGTATAGTGTCTAGCACGCTAGTATTCTTTCATTTTTCATTATAAAGCAAAATTACTCGATTTTCAACTTGTCAATAGTTTAAAGTTTGATAAATAAGAAAGGACTCTACTTTAGATCAAGAAAAAGGACTCTACTCGACATTCAATTAGTGAGAAAAAAGACTATAAAATTGAATTATTTAAGAAAATGACTCTAAAACATGAAGAATTTAATTTAAGAATTTAAAACGGGCGATTCCATCGTCAAAGTAAATTTCATATAGGTAATAAGAATGTATGTTCTCATGCTAATTACTTTGAATCTGAAATTTGCCCACCCTCAATTGTCTTCTTGCACATGGAAATTAATTATTCTTTGTGTACGCAAACGAGTGACCTTTATAAGAAAGGAATTACACTTGTATGTCTATTATCATCATTTAGACATCAAGTTACTTTTGAACACGTAAGTAGTATTAGAAAAATAAAAGAAATTCAAGTCATTATAATCGTCGCAATGACGGAATCGGAGGGCATCCGATTTTTCGACTACATATTAGATAAAAATTATCGTAGCTGTGGAGTCTGAGAGTATCAGACTTCTTCGCTACATAAAAATTAGCATTCAACCGTATTGATATTCATATCAAATATCAATACCTTCTGAGCTGCTATGCATCTTTAGGTGCATTATTTAATAAATATCTACATCAATGTATGATCAATGATAAACATTCGCGTTAGGAAACGTTTATCTTGGAAATTATGATTATAATTTGATTCTATTGAAAAGACGCGGTGCACAAGAAGACCCTAGCCCTCGTCTAAGAAATACATACACAGACAAAATGTTACAATTCACGGGCATGGTTACCATACCCGCGGTCATTATGCTCGCCAAAGTATACAACCGGTCACTCGTGTCGATTTGGACCAAACGTCCTACGACATGACTGAGTGACCAGAGGAACCATAATGCATGCGCACTCACAATTCGCTGTGCCCCGGTGACGAAGGCGCCAACACCTCTGCAACTGCTCAGAGGAAGTCATCAAGCTGCTAGAAAAAGTCATCAGGTTGCTCAGCTGCCCCTAGACTGTAACGAAACAACAAAACACGATTATAATTTCTTTCTAAACTTACGATTGTTCGAACTCTAATAAAGAACCACGAAACAATTAAAAACGAAATTTTTTATCATTCAGACATTTTAAGAAAAAATTAAAATATTAAATATTAAAAAATAAAATTAACAAATTTTGTTTTCTTAAAATGTCTAAATTGTAAAAAGTTTCGTTAGTTTTGAATTTCTTGGTGATTCTATTCTAGAAATTAATTTTCTTTTAATTTTTTAATTTTTTGTTCTGGAATTTTGAAGAATGAACTCTACTTTAAAGGAATTAAATGAAATACATAGATACTTACATCTTTCCAATAATATTCTGCGCACAAATCTCCTCTTCAGCTGACGCACTGACTCTAATTTCCGATAACGAGTTTCGCTTTCAAAAGTAAAAAAAATAAAGAAATAGACTATCAACGCGCCCCAAAGATCATAATTGTCGAACAAACCGCTGAATCTATTCTCGCGATTCGAAAGTCAGAGCCCCGATGCTCGCAAAAGAATATAAATTGCGTAGAAAACACTGACTCTACCCTCGCGTATCCCAAAATTTTTAACGACACTACTATGAGCAACTGTGCTCTTCAAAACGAAAAACTTCGTACGACATAAACACTGACTCTATTTGGCCGCATTGCACGCGGTCACAATCTCTGAAAAATAAGTAGGATAGGAGGGTGGGGTGGATGTGGTTTGATCGAGTGTTTGTCACGAGGAAATATTGTTTTTCATGGAACCAGCCAAGGAACTTTCACTCCTTGTTATTTAGAATACAAGGTGTGATGCGAAAATACAGAATGCTCGCTCGATAGGAGCAGCTTAACATTTCAGTAACACGATAATATCCAGAATATACTACATCAGAAATAATTATTACATTTAAATGAACCGTAGTAGTGGCTTTCGTCATTAAAGTTGTAAGCACGTTCGTGTTATTCGAATAATACTTTAAAATATATCACGATCTTTATAAATATCCAAAATTCATTGCAAGAATCAAAATTCGTTAATTATTCATGCTGTACATAAAGAACAAAACTTGCATCCAAAACCGAACGTAAATGCAATTACACTAGCTTCATAGAGATAGATTCTTAAAAATCATTGAAATATTATTGAATTCTACGTAAACGCGATCGAAATGTAATAGAATTCGATCATTCCAATATTTCGTAAACATCTACTGACGCCATTTTGAAATGTTTAAACAAATCCGACTAGAATTATTGAATTTATCATAATTCAATCTTTTCCCATTTCATCCCGATATTAACCGACTGCAAAGTTACCCATCACCCTCACAGCCAACAATGATTCAATAAAATAATGATAAAAAAAAGTATACCACACGTATTGCCACCTTCTTTTCCCAAGGAATGACCAGTCGCCATCCAAGCACCGTTCAAATTAACCGCCAAGTGTCATGACGTTGCCTGCCCTTTGGTTTCGATTCCCGCCTCAACGTCTGTAACCGAACGATGCAACAAGAGATTGAAACAAAAGCATTAAAACATTCGTAAGGCAATTAAACAAGAAATAAACTTGAAATATGCCCGAAAAGGGATGTAATTGAATACAGAGACACGATATGTGTGCACTAAATGTGCAGAAATATCGGTACGAAGGCAACGAAGGGAATACGCGACGAACGTCTAACGGTTTTCTCGCGATATTTAATCAATTTCGGGACGAAAGTGAATTAATAGTAGCAGCAAGTGACGGTAGACTGTAAAGAAGAAGACTAATAATGAATAGAAGTAATTAGGTGACGATAGATAATGTAGACGTACCATTTATGTACGCAGCTATTGAAACGTCTTAACTCAACGATGTCCACAGAACGAATGACCCCGCGCCCCGCCAATGTACCGCGGCGAATATGGGCTTTGGTGGGGGGAGAGCAAGCGGCAAGCAGGCATCGCGAGAGAATACACGCGTACGTATTTCCGAAGCGTTGGAATATCGGTCGGTTATTGCACGCCGAGTGACGTATATATCGCGTCTCGTGGCCGAACCGTCTGAACAGAGGTGACTTCCAAAGCTGGGGCATCGTTCAGTCATAACAAACGTCGTTACTAGAAAAGATAAGAAAATATGTCCGCGGCCTGGAAGTCAAATACTTGGCGTGGCCAGGAAAGGTCGAGGTGTCGATGAATGATCTTAAAATTATTTTAAAACGCAAAATAATGAAAGTGTATTCATATTGTCAGAGTTTTAAATTTACAAATTATGTGAAAGCTTATGAGAGGAAAGGCATCGGTGTCGATGAATGATCTTACAATTATTTTAAAACGGAATATAATGAAAATATACTCATATTGGCTGTGTTTTAAATAGACTAATTATCTGAAAGCCTGCGGAGGGGGAAGGTATGGGTATTGATGATCTGAGAATACTTTGCCTGACCACGCCAAGTATTTGACTTCCAGGCCGCGGACATATTTTCTTGTCTTTTATTGTTATACAGTGTCGCCGTTGCACGCTGCAGGAAAGCACCTTTATGTGCTTGCAGCTTATTTTGATTTCACATCTTTTTTTACTTTGTAATTATTTTCAATTTTTTGTATTTTTTTTATTTCATGTACCTGACGTAATTTTTTTACCTTTTTAAAGAAACATTCAGCGAGATACTGGAACTGATGGGTTTTATGACAATTTTTAAAGTCCTCTCTGCTTCAGCACCTTATTGAATTATACTAAGTTACAATTCCTTTGCGAGGTATCCCACGTTACCTGGTTGCCACGTTACCCGTTGTTGTTTATATATATTTTTATGTTAAATAAATTTATTTTGCGTTTAATACACTCGAATAGGACAGCAAGGTTAAAAGGCGTATGTGTTCTTGTTGTGACACTTTTTTCTCTGTCGTTGCACGGAATACGTTTGTAAAACGATCTTTACATTGTTACTTTATGAGAATCATTTGTAAATCGCGGGTTTCGAATGTCCTATTTTTAATTTCTAATTCCTACCACGTTTAGCGTTACAATCTTATTTTAGACTGAATCGATAACGTTGGGTGTGACACGAAAATGGTAAGGGGGCTCGCGAGCCCCCCGAGCGTGTGACACAAAATTACATTGCGTGATAGGTCTATCCTATACTTCGTCGATGACCAAAGCGAAATGTTCGTCCCCGCTTTTGTATCATACGAGCTCAATGCTTGGCCACAGACCAGGTATAGGATAGACCCATCACGCAATGTAATTTTGTGTCGCACGCTCGGGGGGCTCGCGAGCCCCCTTACCATTTTCATGTCACACCCAACGTTATCGATTCAGTCTAAAATAAGATTGTAACGCTACGCGTGGAATTAGAATTCAACACGGGTAAAACTTAGATCGTTTGAAACCCGCGATTTACAAATGATTCTGTTAGAGTAACAATGTAAAGATCGTTTTATAAACGTATTCCGTGCAACGACAGAGAAAGGTACACCCCCTACGCCCGAAACTTTTCCCTTTCGACTAGAACACCAGGGGATGAAACTGATCCACTCGTACCAATTTCAGGTTCAGTCACTTGCTTCCGAAAACGGAAGCAATGGTGACCACCTCTTCGAAGATGAGGAGCCAGCAAACCAGCAAACCAGCAACAAAGCTAATAAAATTCTGCGATTACTTGGCAATTTTACAAAGGGCCTTAAATACTTCATACTATAATAAATTAGCCTAGGCTTCCTTAGATGTCTTCTGTCACTATCTCGTTTCACTATTAATTTTCCCATCTCTTTTATTTTTAAATATATTATTTTATTAAATCTCTTCGACGCGAAGGGCTGAACCTGGAAAGCTGAAGCAATTAATTACGTTATGTTAGTAATAGTGGGACCAGCATGGAAGGAAATTAAATGAACATAATAAAATACAGGACATGAAATAAAATGAATCAAGCAAAACCATGCACGAAATGCATGAAATAGAATAAATTAAGTAAAACGATCGACGAAATACCTATCTGAAACAGAATAAAATTCTGATTAGATGTCTAGACCGAACAAAACTCACTGAACGTAAGATTGGCTCGATCTGGGCCCTTAACGTAGATCGTAGGTTTGCAAGTCGCATTGATAGGAAAAAGGAGTGGCCATTTTGTGCGTCTCATGCTTTTCAATTTTAATGAAAGAAAAAAACGGCAGCCTCTATGGGCGCTTAACGATGCCTAGTCACAAGACGGAAGAACATCAGCCTCATTGGGCGCATAATAATTACGAATATGAATGTGAAAAAGAAGCAGCCTCGTTGGGCGCTAATGGCATAGAATGCCTGAAAAAAATGTCTAATTCTACTCTACAATGTTAGTAAACCTTAACCCAGATATAATTCCACCCGAAATTTTTGTTGAATCAAAATTCTGAGTGAATCTCTTAAAGAATTCACCAGAGAACCCTTCGGCGAATCCCTCGGCGAATCCCTCGGCGAATCTTCTATGGGATGCTTAAAACTAGACTTGCCTGCCCAAGTTTTCTAAGTTTCGCAGCACACACACACACACACAGACACACACGCGCGCACACACACCACTCTCTGGTAGCATAACAGACTATGCTTCGGTATATTAACCCATCGGACTGAGATTGCAATATACGGTAAAAGGCTACTAAAATTCTTTCAAAAGACTTTACTTTAAAGTCCAAAGGGTTAACAAACACACGTGAGAGAAATAGACGAGAGGTTCTCGTCGATCTTTCTGCATACATACGATTACAATTTCTTTCGCATATTATAAAGGTACGCTTGCATTGCTTTCAAGTGCCAAACAGATTCTAAGTATCTCATTGCCGAGATGAAAAAGAATTGACAAACGGACACGGATTCACCATCGCGAGAGATCTCGAGCTGCTCGATACACTCACGCATTGCAGTTGCACAGACAAAACGCTACTACGCGACCACCGTTCACCCAGCCCCCACCATTAACGGGAGTTCCCCGCTCGGGGCCGCGCCTGAGAGGGTCAGACTCACAGCAGCCCGCCTCACAATTAAATCACATGCAGCTGCAATACGCGCTCCCACCACAAAGCCGACAATTTGCACAGGCGAGTGTATCGTGCCCGAGCATCTTGTGCTAATTCAAGATCTCTCCCGAGAGCGAATTATATTTCCGGAAAGAAAGAAAAGAGAATTGAAAGTAGGGAATAGCAAGGTCACAATGACAAGTGTTTAAAAGTATGCTAAATGAGAAACGACACGGTGCACGATGAAGTTAATTGTAAGAGAAAGCAAAAGCAAAAGGTGTCACTCTCGACAAGCAGGCGTACCTCTACAGTCTACACTTAAAAGTCGAAAAATACTCGCGCATGCGCACGAGCGGCGCCGGGGGACGTGCGCGCAGGGCCCAGACCGCGGAAGATGGAAAAGTTACGATAAAATTTTTTTTTTCCGAAAAGTCGAAAAATACTCGCGCATGCGCACGAGCGGCGCCGGGGGGACGTGCGCGCAGGGCCCAGACCGCGGAAGATGGAAAAGTTTCGAAAAAAAAAATTTCCCGGAAAGTCGAAAAATACTCGCGCATGCGCACGAGCGGCGCCGGGGGGCGTGCGCGCAGGGCCCAGACCGCGGAAGATGGAAAAGTTTCGAAAAATTTTTTTTTTCCGAAAAGTCGAAAAATACTCGCGCATGCGCACGAGGGGCGCCGGGGGGACGTGCGCGCAGGGCCCAGACCACGGAAGTTGGAAAAGTTTCGAAAAAATTTTTTTTTTTCGAAAAGTCGAAAAATTCTCGCGCATGCGCACGAGCGGCGCCGGGGGGGCGTGCGCGCAGCACCCAGAGCGGAGAAGATGGAAAAGTTTCGAAAAAAAAAAAAATCCGAAAAGTCGAAAAATTCTCGCGCATGCGCACCAGCGGCGCCGGGGGGCGTGCGCGCATGTCCCAGACCGCGGAAGTTGGAAAAGTTTCAAAAAAAAAAAAAATTTCCGAAAAATCGAAAAATTCTCGCGCATGCGCACGAGCGGCGCCGGGGGGCGTGCGCGCATGTCCCAGACCGCGGAAGTTGGAAAAGTTTCGAAAAAAAAAAAATTTCCGAAAAATCGAAAAATTCTCGCGCATGCGCACGAGCGGTGCCGGGGGACGTGCGCGCATGTCCCAGACCGCGGAAGTTGGAAAACTTTCGAAAAAATTTTTTTTTTTCGAAAAGTCGAAAAATTCTCGCGCATGCGCACGAGCGGCGCCGGGGGGGCGTGCGCGCAGGACCCAGACCGCGGAAGATAGAAAAGTTTCGAAAAAAAAAAAATTTCCGAAAAGTCGAAAAATTCTCGCGCATGCGCACGAGCGGCGCCGGGGGGACGTGCGCGCAGGACCCAGACCGCGGAAGATGGAAAAGTTTCGAAAAGAAAGAAAATTTCCAAAAAGTCGAAAAATTCTCGCGCATGCGCACGAGCGGCGCCGGGGGGACGTGCGCGCATGTCCCAGACCGCGGAAGTTGGAAAAGTTTCGAAAAAAAAAAAATTTTCCGAAAAATCGAAAAATTTTCGCGCATGCGCACGAGCGGCGCCGGGGGACGTGCGCGCATGTCCCAGACCGCGGAAGTTGGAAAAGTTTCGAAAAAAAAAAAAATTTCCGAAAAATCGAAAAATTCTCGCGCATGCGCACGAGCGGCGCCGGGGGGCGTGCGCGCATGTCCCAGACCGCGGAAGTTGGAAAAGTTTCGAAAAAAAAAAAATTTCCGAAAAATCGAAAAATTCTCGCGCATGCGCACGAGCGGTGCCGGGGGACGTGCGCGCATGTCCCAGACCGCGGAAGTTGGAAAACTTTCGAAAAAATTTTTTTTTTTCGAAAAGTCGAAAAATTCTCGCGCATGCGCACGAGCGGCGCCGGGGGGGCGTGCGCGCAGGACCCAGACCGCGGAAGATAGAAAAGTTTCGAAAAAAAAAAAATTTCCGAAAAGTCGAAAAATTCTCGCGCATGCGCACGAGCGGCGCCGGGGGGACGTGCGCGCAGGACCCAGACCGCGGAAGATGGAAAAGTTTCGAAAAGAAAGAAAATTTCCAAAAAGTCGAAAAATTCTCGCGCATGCGCACGAGCGGCGCCGGGGGGACGTGCGCGCATGTCCCAGACCGCGGAAGTTGGAAAAGTTTCGAAAAAAAAAAAATTTTCCGAAAAATCGAAAAATTCTCGCGCATGCGCACGAGCGGCGCCGGGGGACGTGCGCGCATGTCCCGAGACCGCGGAAGTTGGAAAAGTTTCGAAAAAAAAAAATTTTTCCGAAAAATCGAAAAATTCTCGCGCATGCGCACGAGCGGCGCCGGGGGGACGTGCGCGCATGTCCCAGACCGCGGAAGACGGAAAAGTTTCGAAAAAAAAAAAATTTCCGAAAAATCGAAAAATTCTCGCGCATGCGCACGAGCGGCGCCGGGGGGACGTGCGCGCATGTCCCAGACCGCGGAAGTTGGAAAAGATTCGAAAAAAAAAAAAATTTCCGAAAAATCGAAAAATTCTCGCGCATGCGCACGAGCGGCGCCGGGGGACGTGCGCGCAGGACCCAGACCGCGGAAGATGGAAAAGTTTCGAAAAAAAAAAAATTTCCGAAAAGTCGAAAAATTCTCGCGCATGCGCACGAGCGGCGCCGGGGGGACGTGCGCGCATGTCCCAGACCGCGGAAGTTGGAAAAGTTTCGAAAAAAAAAAATTTCCGAAAAGCCGAAAAATTCTCGCGCATGCGCACGAGCGGCGCCGGGGGGCGTGCGCGCATGTCCCAGACCGCGGAAGTTGGAAAAGATTCGAAAAAAAATTTTTTTTCCGAAAAGTCGAAAAATACTCGCGCATGCGCACGAGCGGCGCCGGGGGGACGTGCGCGCAGGGCCCAGACCGCGGAAGATGGAAAAGTTTCGAAAAAAAAAATTTCCCGGAAAGTCGAAAAATACTCGCGCATGCGCACGAGCGGCGCCGGGGGGCGTGCGCGCAGGGCCCAGACCGCGGAAGATGGAAAAGTTTCGAAAAATTTTTTTTTTTCCGAAAAGTCGAAAAATACTCGCGCATGCGCACGAGCGGCGCCGGGGGGGGCGTGCGCGCAGCACCCAGAGCGGAGAAGATGGAAAAGTTTCGAAAAAAAAAAAAAATCCGAAAAGTCGAAAAATTCTCGCGCATGCGCACGAGCGGCGCCGGGGGACGTGCGCGCAGGACCCAGACCGCGGAAGTTGGAAAAGTTTCGAAAAAAAAAAATTTCCGAAAAATCGAAAAATTCTCGCGCATGCGCACGAGCGAGCGGCGCCGGGGGGACGTGCGCGCATGTCCCGAGACCGCGGAAGTTGGAAAAGTTTCGAAAAAAAAAAAATTTTCCGAAAAATCGAAAAATTCTCGCGCATGCGCACGAGCGGCGCCGGGGGGACGTGCGCGCATGTCCCAGACCGCGGAAGACGGAAAAGTTTCGAAAAAAAAAAAATTTCCGAAAAATCGAAAAATTCTCGCGCATGCGCACGAGCGGCGCCGGGGGGACGTGCGCGCAAGTCCCAGACCGCGGAAGTAGGAAAAGTTTCGAAAAAAAAAAATTTTCCGAAAAATCGAAAAATTCTCGCGCATGCGCACGAGCGGTGCCGGGGGGACGTGCGCGCATGTCCCAGACCGCGGAAGTTGGAAAAGTTTCGAAAAAAAAAAAAATTTCCGAAAAATCAACAAATTCTCGCGCATGCGCACGAGCGGCGCCGGGGGGCGTGCGCGCATGTCCCAGACCGCGGAAGACGGAAAAGTTTCGAAAAAAAAAAAATTTCCGAAAAGTCGAAAAATTCTCGCGCATGCGCACGAGCGGCGCCGGAGGACGTGCGCGCAGGACCCAGACCGCGGAAGACGGAAAAGTTTCGAAAAAAAAAAAAATTTCCGAAAAGTCGAAAAATTGTCGCGCATGCGCACGAGTGGCGCCGGGGGGAGGTGCGCGCAGGACCCAGACCGCGGAAGATGGAAAAGTTTCGAAAAAAAATTTTTTTCCGAAAAGTCGAAAAATTCTCGCGCATGCGCACGAGCGGCGCCGGGGGGACGTGCGCGCATGTCCCAGACCGCGGAAGTTGGAAAAGTTTCGAAAAAAAAAAAATTTCCGAAAAATCGAAAAATTCTCGCGCATGCGCACGAGCGGCGCCGGGGGGACGTGCGCGCAAGTCCCAGACCGCGGAAGTAGAAAAAGTTTCGAAAAAAATTTTTTTTCCGAAAAATCGAAAAATTCTCGCGCATGCGCACGAGCGGTGCCGGGGGGACGTGCGCGCATGTCCCAGACCGCGGAAGTTGGAAAAGTTTCGAAAAAAAAAAAAAAAATTCCGAAAAATCGACAAATTTTCGCGCATGCGCACGAGCGGCGCCGGGGGGCGTGCGCGCATGTCCCAGACCGCGGAAGACGGAAAAGTTTCGAAAAAAAAAAAATTTCCGAAAAGTCGAAAAATTCTCGCGCATGCGCACGAGCGGCGCCGGGGGGGGCGTGCGCGCATGTCCCAGACCGCGGAAGTTGGAGAAAGATTCGAAAAAAAAAAAATTTCCGAAAAATCGAAAAATTCTCGCGCATGCGCACGAGCGGTGCCGGGGGGACGTGCGCGCATGTCCCAGACCGCGGAAGTTGGAATAGTTTCGAAAAAAAAAAAAAATTTCCGAAAAATCGACAAATTTTCGCGCATGCGCACGAGCGGCGCCGGGGGGCGTGCGCGCATGTCCCAGACCGCGGAAGACGGAAAAGTTTCGAAAAAAAAAAAATTTCCGAAAAGTCGAAAAATTCTCGCGCATGCGCACGAGCGGCGCCGGGGGGACGTGCGCGCATGTCCCAGACCGCGGAAGTTGAAAAAGTTTCGAAAAAAAAAAAAATTTCCGAAAAATCGAAAAATTCTCGCGCATGCGCACGAGCGGTGCCGGGGGGCGTGCGCGCATGTCCCAGACCGCGGAAGTTGAAAAAGTTTCGAAAAAAAAAAAAATTTCCGAAAAATCGAAAAATTCTCGCGCATGCGCACGAGCGGCGCCGGGGGGGACGTGCGCGCAGCACCCAGACCGGAGAAGATGGAAAAGTTTCGAAAAAAAAAAAAAATTCCGAAAAGTCGAAAAATTCTCGCGCATGCGCACGAGCGGCGCCGGGGGGCGTGCGCGCATGTCCCAGACCGCGGAAGTTGAAAAAGTTTCGAAAAAAAAAAAAATTTCCGAAAAATCGAAAAATTCTCGCGCATGCGCACGAGCGGCGCCGGGGGGACGTGCGCGCATGTCCCAGACCGCGGAAGACGGAAAAGTTTCGAAAAAAAAAAAATTTCCGAAAAATCGAAAAATTCTCGCGCATGCGCACGAGCGGCGCCGGGGGGACGTGCGCGCAAGTCCCAGACCGCGGAAGTAGGAAAAGTTTCGAAAAAAAAAAATTTTCCGAAAAATCGAAAAATTCTCGCGCATGCGCACGAGCGGTGCCGGGGGGACGTGCGCGCATGTCCCAGACCGCGGAAGTTGGAAAAGTTTCGAAAAAAAAAAAAATTTCCGAAAAATCAACAAATTCTCGCGCATGCGCACGAGCGGCGCCGGGGGGCGTGCGCGCATGTCCCAGACCGCGGAAGACGGAAAAGTTTCGAAAAAAAAAAAATTTCCGAAAAGTCGAAAAATTCTCGCGCATGCGCACGAGCGGCGCCGGAGGACGTGCGCGCAGGACCCAGACCGCGGAAGACGGAAAAGTTTCGAAAAAAAAAAAAATTTCCGAAAAGTCGAAAAATTGTCGCGCATGCGCACGAGTGGCGCCGGGGGGAGGTGCGCGCAGGACCCAGACCGCGGAAGATGGAAAAGTTTCGAAAAAATTTTTTTTTCCGAAAAGTCGAAAAATTCTCGCGCATGCGCACGAGCGGCGCCGGGGGGACGTGCGCGCATGTCCCAGACCGCGGAAGTTGGAAAAGTTTCGAAACAAAAAAATTTCCGAAAAATCGAAAAATTCTCGCGCATGCGCACGAGCGGCGCCGGGGGGACGTGCGCGCAAGTCCCAGACCGCGGAAGTAGAAAAAGTTTCGAAAAAAAAAAATTTTCCGAAAAATCGAAAAATTCTCGCGCATGCGCACGAGCGGTGCCGGGGGGACGTGCGCGCATGTCCCAGACCGCGGAAGTTGGAAAAGTTTCGAAAAAAAAAAAAAAAATTCCGAAAAATCGACAAATTTTCGCGCATGCGCACGAGCGGCGCCGGGGGGCGTGCGCGCATGTCCCAGACCGCGGAAGACGGAAAAGTTTCGAAAAAAAAAAAATTTCCGAAAAGTCGAAAAATTCTCGCGCATGCGCACGAGCGGTGCCGGGGGGACGTGCGCGCATGTCCCAGACCGCGGAAGTTGGAAAAGTTTCGAAAAAAAAAAAAAAAATCCGAAAAATCGACAAATTTTCGCGCATGCGCACGAGCGGCGCCGGGGGGCGTGCGCGCATGTCCCAGACCGCGGAAGACGGAAAAGTTTCGAAAAAAAAAAAATTTCCGAAAAGTCGAAAAATTCTCGCGCATGCGCACGAGCGGCGCCGGGGGGGCGTGCGCACATGTCCCAGACCGCGGAAGTTGGAAAAAGATTCGAAAAAAAAAAAATTTCCGAAAAATCGAAAAATTCTCGCGCATGCGCACGAGCGGTGCCGGGGGGACGTGCGCGCATGTCCCAGACCGCGGAAGTTGGAATAGTTTCGAAAAAAAAAAAAAATTTCCGAAAAATCGACAAATTTTCGCGCATGCGCACGAGCGGCGCCGGGGGGCGTGCGCGCATGTCCCAGACCGCGGAAGACGGAAAAGTTTCGAAAAAAAAAAAATTCCGAAAAGTCGAAAAATTCTCGCGCATGCGCACGAGCGGCGCCGGGGGGCGTGCGCGCATGTCCCAGACCGCGGAAGTTGAAAAAGTTTCGAAAAAAAAAAAAATTTCCGAAAAATCGAAAAATTCTCGCGCATGCGCACGAGCGGTGCCGGGGGGACGTGCGCGCATGTCCCAGACCGCGGAAGTTGGAAATGTTTCGAAAAAGAAAAATTTCCGAAAAGTCGAAAAATTCTCGCGCATGCGCACGAGCGGCGCCGGGGGGGGCGTGCGCGCATGTCCCAGACCGCGGAAGTTGGAAAAGATTCGAAAAAAAAAAAATTTCCGAAAAATCGAAAAATTCTCGCGCATGCGCACGAGCGGCGCCGGGGGGACGTGCGCGCATGTCCCAGACCGCGGAAGTTGGAAAAGTTTCGAAAAAAAAAAAATTTTCCGAAAAATCGAAAAATTTTCGCGCATGCGCACGAGCGGCGCCGGGGGACGTGCGCGCATGTCCCAGACCGCGGAAGTTGGAAAAGTTTCGAAAAAAAAAAAATTTCCGAAAAGTCGAAAAATTCTCGCGCATGCGCACGAGCGGCGCCGGGGGGACGTGCGCGCATGTCCCAGACCGCGGAAGTTGGAAAAGTTTCGAAAAAAAAAAATTTCCGAAAAGTCGAAAAATTCTCGCGTATGCGCACGAGCGGCGCCGGGGGGACGTGCGCGCATGTCCCAGACCGCGGAAGTTGGAAAAGATTCGAAAAAAAAAAAATTTTCCGAAAAATCGAAAAATTCTCGCGCATGCGCACGAGCGGCGCCGGGGGGACGTGCGCGCAGGACCCAGACCGCGGAAGATGGAAAAGTTTCGAAAAAAAAAATTTTTTCCGAAAAGTCGAAAAATACTCGCGCATGCGGCGGGCGGCGCCCGGGGGAACCATAATGCATGCGCACTCACATTTCGCTGTGCCCCGGTGACGAAGGCGCCAACACCTCTGCAACTGCTCAGGGGAAGTCATCAAGCTGCTAGAAAAAGTCATCGGGTTGCTCAGCTGCCCCTAGACTGTAACGAAAGAACAAAACACGATTATACTTTCTTTCTAAACTTACGATTGTTCGAACTCTAATAAAGAACCACGAAACAATTCAAAACGTAATTTTTTATCATTCAGTCATTTTAAGAAAAAATTAAAATATTAAATATTAAAAAATAAAATTAACAAATTTTGTTTTCTTAAAATGTCTAAATTGTAAAAAGTTTCGTTAGTTTTGAATTTCTTGGTGATTCTATTCTAGAAATTAATTTTCTTTTAATTTTTTAATTTTTTGTTTCTGGAATTTTGAAGAATGAACTCTACTTTAAAGGAATTAAATAAAATACATAGATACTTACATCTTTCCAATAATATTCTGCGCACAAATCTCCTCTTCAGCTGACGCACTGACTCTAATTTCCGATAACGAGTTTCGCTTTCAAAAGTAAAAAAAATAAAGAAATAGACTATCAACGCGCCCCAAAGATCATAATTGTCGAACAAACCGCTGAATCTATTCTCGCGATTCGAAAGTCAGAGCCCCGATGCTCGCAAAAGAATATAAATTGCATAGAAAACACTGACTCTACCCTCGCGTATCCCAAAATTTTTAACGACACTCTACTATGAGCAACTGTGCTCTTCAAAACGAAAAACTTCGTACGACATAAACACTGACTCTATTTGGCCGCATTGCACGCGGTCACAATCTCTGAAAAATAAGTAGGATAGGTAGGTGGGGTGGATGTGGTTTGATCGAGTGTTTGTCACGAGGAAATATTGTTTTTCTTGGAACCAGCCAAGGAACTTTCACTCCTTGTTATTTAGAATACAAGGTGTGATGCGAAAATACAGAATGCTCGCTCGATAGGAGCAGCTTAACATTTCAGTAACACGATATTATCCAAAATATACTACATCAGAAATAATTATTACATTTAAATGAACCGTAGTAGTAGCAGCTTTCGTCATTAAAGTTGTAAGCACGTTCGTGTTATTCGAATAATACTTTAAAATATATCACGATCTTTATAAATATCCAAAATTCATTGCAAGAATCAAAATTCGTGCTTCAATAGCATGTCCTCGATCAACTACGCAGTTTCTGTACATAAAGAACAAAACTTGCATCCAAAACCGAACGTAAATGCAATTACACTAGCTTCATAGAGATAGATTCTTAAAAATCATTGAAATATTATTGAATTCTACGTAAACGCGACCGAAATGTAATAGAATTCGATCATTCCAATATTTCGTAAACATCTACTGACGCCATTTTGAAATGTTTAAACAAATCCGACTAGAATTATTGAATTTATCATAATTCAATCTTTTCCCATTTCATTCCGATATTAACCGACTGCAAAGTTACCCATCACCCTCACAGCCAACAATGATTCAATAAAATAATGATAAAAAAAAGTATACCACACGTATTGCCACCTTCTTTTCCCAAGGAATGACCAGTCGCCATCCAAGCACCGTTCAAATTAACCGCCAAGTGTCATGGCGTTGCCTGCCCTTTGGTTTCGATTCCCGCCTCAACGTCTGTAACCGAACGATGCAACAAGAGATTGAAACAAAAGCATTAAAACATTCGTAAGGCAATTAAACAAGAAATAAACTTGAAATATGCCCGAAAAGGGATGTAATTGAATACAGAGACACGATATGTGTGCACTAAATGTGCAGAAATATCGGTACGAAGGCAACGAAGGGAATACGCGACGAACGTCTAACGGTTTTCTCGCGATATTTAATCAATTTCGGGACGAAAGTGAATTAATAGTAGCAGCAAGTGACGGTAGACTGTAAAGAAGAAGACTAATAATGAATAGAAGTAATTAGGTGACGATAGATAATGTAGACGTACCATTTATGTACGCAGCTATTGAAACGTCTTAACTCAACGATGTCCACAGAACGAATGACCCCGCGCCCCGCCAATGTACCGCGGCGAATATGGGCTTTGGTGGGGGGAGAGCAAGCGGCAAGCAGGCATCGCGAGAGAATACACGCGTACGTATTTCCGAAGCGTTGGAATATCGGTCGGTTATTGCACGCCGAGTGACGTATATATCGCGTCTCGTGGCCGAACCGTCTGAACAGAGGTGACTTCCAAAGCTGGGGCATCGTTCAGTCATAACAAACGTCGTTACTAGAAAAGATAAGAAAATATGTCCGCGGCCTGGAAGTCAAATACTTGGCGTGGCCAGGAAAGGTCGAGGTGTCGATGAATGATCTTAAAATTATTTTAAAACGCAAAATAATGAAAGTGTATTCATATTGTCAGAGTTTTAAATTTACAAATTATGTGAAAGCTTATGAGAGGAAAGGCATCGGTGTCGATGAATGATCTTACAATTATTTTAAAACGGAATATAATGAAAATATACTCATATTGGCTGTGTTTTAAATAGACTAATTATCTGAAAGCCTGCGGAGGGGGAAGGTATGGGTATTGATGATCTGAGAATACTTTGCCTGACCACGCCAAGTATTTGACTTCCAGGCCGCGGACATATTTTCTTGTCTTTTATTGTTATACAGTGTCGCCGTTGCACGCTGCAGGAAAGCACCTTTATGTGCTTGCAGCTTATTTTGATTTCACATCTTTTTTTACTTTGTAATTATTTTCAATTTTTTGTATTTTTTTTATTTCATGTACCTGACGTAATTTTTTTACCTTTTTAAAGAAACATTCAGCGAGATACTGGAACTGATGGGTTTTATGACAATTTTTAAAGTCCTCTCTGCTTCAGCACCTTATTGAATTATACTAAGTTACAATTCCTTTGCGAGGTATCCCACGTTACATCATGAAAGCATGTCTTCCACAACTAATGTTGTTGTTTATATATATTTTTATGTTAAATAAATTTATTTTGCGTTTAATACACTCGAATAGGACAGCAAGGTTAAAAGGCGTATGTGTTCTTGTTGTGACACTTTTTTCTCTGTCGTTGCACGGAATACGTTTGTAAAACGATCTTTACATTGTTACTTTATGAGAATCATTTGTAAATCGCGGGTTTCGAATGTCCTATTTTTAATTTCTAATTCCTACCACGTTTAGCGTTACAATCTTATTTTAGACGGAATCGATAACGTTAGGTGTGACACGAAAATGGTAAGGGGGCTCGCGAGCCCCCCGAGCGTGTGACACAAAATTACATTGCGTGATAGGTCTATCCTATACTTCGTCGATGGCTTGGCCGCCGCGCTTGAATCTACTTCTGGTTAAATTCGTTAATCCATTCATTTCCTACTTTATCAACGCCACCTACTTAACCAACAGTGTTGCAAATAGCCACCTACAGTTGCGCTACTAACTAAAAATCCCCGTTACATAAATGCAAGGTTACATACCATTCCTCTTTTCCATATTTGTCTGCAACCTCAAGTCACACTGTGACTCATTCTGCAACGTTCTTGACCCTCAATATAATCAATTCGTTTCTCTCCGAAGCGCATTACGTGTTAATGTATTTCTAACGCTAGAATCATCTCTGGCCATTCAAATATAACCCGTTCGTCAGCAACAACGTATCCATTCAGCATTCACTCCCAACAATTAAACTACTTCCAACCATTCAATTAAAACAATCTTTCCCTAAACCCGCCACACAATACCACTCCCTAACAACCCGACACCCGTTTAATTGCGTCGGAACAAAGTGCGCTAATCGACCCATATAGAAACCACTGTATCAGCCGTAGTCGTTACTCGCGATCTTTTCCCTCCCGCCGATTTGAATATCACAGACGAGTTGCGCGCGCCCCGCGATCCCTAAAGCCAGTTCGTGCACCTCCGCGGAGCGTGGTGCTCTCGGCTCGCTCGAACTCTAACCCCGCCTTAACCTACAAAAATAAAAGAGAAATATGGTACGCCGAGCACGCCGCGGAGCAGTTCTATTCATAACTCGGGCGCGTTAACCGTGCCGCGATGCAGTGATACCCGCGAAGAGGTTATTGCAAGCCCTTCCATTCCAAAGAGGAGCTCTCGAAACCTATCGCGTCTCGTGGCTCTCCGCGGATGCCGATCGGAACGTCGCCCCGTCCTCGAATTTATCAAGCCGATTATCTTGGCCCGCAAGCATCGCCCGTCCGCCAGATAAACCAGAAACACCGACGGCCAAAGTTTCCACTCGCCGAACGGCACGCGGGATGCACTGACCCGCCGCGGGACCGTGGGCTTCGACTCTCAACTTTCCGACAGAATCCCGTGGGGAAAAATGGCGGGCAGTTACACGAAGAAGGAGTTCGGCGTGGGCACCGAGGAGCAGACCCTGCTGAAAGACTCGAACGGCAGCCGCATCGTACCCGCCAAAGGTATACAACACCATCGTCCCGCGTTTCTCGTATTTTCCATTCGGGCGCCGCTCATTTCACCTTCCCCCACGATTTTTTTCAAATAACGGGGGGCTCTACCCCCTTCTCGGAAGCCCGCATTTTATTCCCTCCCGTCGCGGATAATTCGCCGAACCGGTCCTCTTGTAAAAAAACCCTCAAACGCCATTCCATTAAAAACTTTCACAGAGTAAATAGATCGAAAGCTCGTATAAATCCCTCCTCGCAAGGGCCGCGGTGTTTTAAATTTTATTACGAAAAGTTGAGTACCCCTTTCGTGAATGCAGTTATATAATACACTTAGGGACACGGGTAAAGAAATCTTTTCGCCAGGGGATGTTGCGTCGCAGGAATCATTGTTTGCTTAATGTGCTCCTCTTAATCTCGAGGACTTTGTAGTCGAGTATTTAGCTACTTCCATGTGTACGCGTGATTGATTGCGTGGAGTTCATTAGTACATAGATACATGATAATTGAAGAGGGTACGAAGATAAAAATTCTGGACGATGATAGGCGAGAGATGTGCGAGCACTGTTTGCGATAAATTAACACTCCGTGGGCTTAAAGAATTGAGATAGTAGGAAGGAAGTATGTACTAAAAGAATGAAAATTGAAAAGATCATAAAATTCCATAGAATTTTGCTCAATTTATTCCACTAATGCTCAAACTCCGGCGTATATTTTTAACAGAGACTCTCACTTCGCCTCGCCTCGGCTCAGTTTATTCTCCCCATGCTTTTCTTAAGTATTTCGATAATTTCACTCACACTGCGCCTCGACTCGTATTCTTCCTCGAAAATATTTTGACGAAGGGAGGCGAGGCGCAGTGTGAGTCTACCTTAAAAGTACCCAGCGTTGCCTAGGCTTCTCGTACGATTCACTAGCATCAGCCTTAATATTTCAAAATTGATCTCTATTAATCACCATTAGGCGTCCGTTTGTTTGGGTCAATCTCGAGAACCACTGGACGTACTGCGACGCAGCCCCCACAAAGCATTCTCGAGAAACGCTTCGCTAAAATCGTCACTGCTTGGCTTCCTT
The DNA here is from genome assembly GCA_947577245.1 of Andrena bucephala. Lineage (NCBI taxonomy): Eukaryota > Metazoa > Arthropoda > Insecta > Hymenoptera > Andrenidae > Andrena > Andrena bucephala. The sequence continues at coordinate 4,506,316 of OX387718.1, read as the reverse complement.
TCGTTAACGTCTCGTGCACCTAAACCTTCCTCGAGAAGTGCTCCATTAAAAACCGCATTACAATCCGTCCAGTGGTTCACATCCACGCAGAGATAACTATAAAAGTAAGTTTCTGTAAGAGGAGATACCCTGCACGCACGAGTGTCTCGTTTCATCTAGAAAGCAATTCTCTGCTGACTGAGCAAGCGAGGACTTCTATTATAAAGAATCAAACATGCATGCTTAAATAATCTAAGCTTCTTGCAATTATAATCAACCCTGATCGTCGTTATTATTTACTAAAAATTGTAATCACACTTTTCTAACTTAAAGCGATGCGTTCGATCATCTCATTCCTTTAATTCCATAAAAATTCACCATCGTTCTACTGTATTACATGCTCGCAGTATAATGTTGTGTATGTTACACAGGGGTATTATTTAAACCGAAATGGAATACGAGTAAAAAAAACCCTCGTAAGAATGTCCGTCCTGCGGATAGCATTAAGGCTTCCTATAATACTTTTAAAGTTCACGTTCCAGCTGGTAATTAATATTTCCTTTCTTTTAAAGTGCGAAGATAATTCTTACGTTGCTCCCCTTAATATTACCGAGTCTTATTCTTGGCTTAGCGCGAACCTAAGATACCGATGCGAAATCATACGAGCACATACGTACGTATCGAATGCTTGCGGCGTGTTCATTGAATTAATAAATTGCTTTAAATTGGAGGATTATTAGGGTATCGTCAGGATAGCTCCGAGCGACGCTGCATTAAATTTCTGCCCGCACGAATCGCGTTACAAGAAATTCTGTTTGTTTTATTTTAGGTACGGAGCCTGTTCGCCTCTCCCCTGGTTGGGAGGGCACAGGCAGGCCTGACGATGAGTTGAATTTCAAAGGAGTCACGATGGATCAGGCGGATCTTGAATTAAATCCTCCCAGAGACAGGTAAACGCAATTGTGTACGCTTTTACTGCGCGTCAGTTCAGGCCGCTGGTAATAAATATTCTTAAATCCAGATTAAACATTGTCTTCTATATAATGGTACTTCATGGAATCGGTGCCTTGATGCCGTGGAATATGTTCATAACGGCAAAACACGTAAGAATCTTCGAAGCGTGTCCTTCGATCTCCGTTCGTTGATTTAATTAAATTCGCAACGTTTCTAATCGAGTCTTCTTTCAGTATTTCGTTCATTACAAATTGTCCAAAGAATACACAGGGGTTGACACGAACTATGCCACGTATTTTCTTGGATACTTGGGATTTGCCGCACAAATACCAAATCTGCTGTTTAATTGGTTGAATATCTTTATACAGCTGGGGTACGTATTAGATTTGGTTGCAACGATGCTTGCCGATATCTTATGGCTTTTAATGCTCCTAACAGAGCTAGACTCTGCGAGAATGCCTTCGTTCTACTGCGGGCGCAGCGCGTCCGATGAAATTCAATGGCGAAGGAGCAATATATCGAAAGTTTAAAATGTATATGATTCTTTTAGTGGCAATTTGACAACGCGTATAGTATGGGGCATCTTCATACAAGTTTTAATATTTGTGTGTACTGTTATTTTGGCAATGACTGACAGCTCCGGCTGGCCTGGTGCCTTTTTCTGGATCACCATGGTCTCTGTTGTTATATTAAACAGTAAGACGTTAAACGTTTTGTTTTCCTCGAAATTCTCCGAACAGAAGTCACACACGACTCTTTAAGTTTCAACTCCATTATGGATATAATTCTATTACCACCGATACACCATCCTTTACTTTCTAATTAGTACCGCGCCAGTGTTCCGTGCGGCTGTTTTTCATTCGCGATATATCTCTTTCAGCTGCGAACGGAATTTACCAAAACTCCGTGTTCGGCATGGCCGCGAAGCTGCCCACAAAGTACACAGGGGCTGTTGTCTTAGGCGCGGTAAGCGCGAACCCACGATTCTTACGCAAACTGTGCACAAGCAGATATAATACCCTTGTACTGTTTTTCAGAATCTGAGCGGAACGTTTACAGCCTTGATCAGCTTCTTTTCGCAATACATGGCCCCGAATGCCCGAACCGCTGCGATATACTACTTCATAACGGCGCTTTTCATTCTCCTCGCCTGCTTCGACACGTACTTCGCACTTCCCATAAACGTAAGTTCCGCGGCGTTACGGAAACTTCATTTTCGGAAGTTTCATTTTTCTTACGGAAAACAGCGCGCTTCAGTTTGCCACGCGATGAAGCAGATAGATTCCATGGTTTCTGGCGCGAAAACTGACATATTTGACACTGCTTAGCCGCGAAGAATAACAGATTTCGCACTTTGCGGCGAGAACATTGTCCTGTTTCGCTAAGAAAAATAACACGTTTTGGATTTTACTGTAGAAACTATCGCGTTTCGGCGCGTGGTTAGTTTAAATTGCGGAAGTGCATTTTGCATCGAGGAATTCAACTTTTGTAAATATTGTTTAAGGGGTCATTCTGGTAATCACGCCGCAAAATTCAGGGTTTTTTTTTCTCGGTGAATGCAATGAGTTAATATGTCAAACTTTTTTCTTAATTTATTGGGTTACTTATAATGTATACGGAACAATTTTTTAAATACACTTTTAATTGTGTTTTTCAATGTTATTTGGAGTTGAAAGTCGCGCCTTTGAAAATACGGCGGGAGTGATTTCAGTTCACAGACTCATCTGAAACAGAAAACCGAACTGATTCTTCATCATTATGAGTACCGCTATCGCAGGTGCCAGAATTAGCCACGTAAGTCAAAATTTAACAAAATTGCACGCATTCAAACTCAAGTATCGAAATTTGCCATTTTTACTTGAAGTTTGAATGCGCGCAATTTTGTTAAATTTTTACTTACGTGGCTGATTAACTCATAATGATTAAGAATCCGTTTGGATGAGTCTGAGTGCTGAAATCACTCCCGCCGTATTTTCAAAGGCGCGAATATTTTCAAAGTGTATTTAAAAAATTGTTCCGTATACATTATAAATAACCTAATAATTAAAACAAAAGTTTGACTGTGATTACCAGAATGACCCCTTAATAAATAATAACTCCACCTAATTTCCAAAAGGAAACACGTATGAAAATTTTAATCCACACAATTAGTACTAAATAAAAATCGCGTCGAAAGGTATTTAAGTCGACGCGCTCGATGTTTCGTAGCCAACCATCCAAAGCTTTTCGCCGCTGCAGTCGGAAGACGTTACTTTTCGTGACAAACCGCTCAAACATGCTAGTTTTCACAGCGAAAACCGAAACGTGATAGTTTTGGTAACAACGAAGACAAACCTGCCATTTTTTCGTAAGAAAATTGAAACTTGCTACTTTTCGTAACTCGACTGAAACATTGCGAATTAATGCTTGCCGTTTGCAGAGGTTTTACCGGTACCGCGAGCTGTTGCACCAGAAAGGAGTGAGCAAGAGGCAGCTGGAGAACAAAGCGACGGGAAAGCAGGACACGCCGCCTTATTGGAAGATATTCAGGCAATGCTTCCCGCAATTGTTTAACACGTTCTTCGTATTCTTCGTCACGCTAGCTCTCTTCCCTGCCGTTCAATCGGACATACAGCGCGCGGACCCTGACTTCGTGATCTCGAAGGAATATTACACTACAGTCATGTGTTTCCTCACGTTCAACACCACCGCTCTGATCGGCAGCTCCATCGCATCGTTAATTCAGTGGGTGGGTAGAATCCTCCGGTCGGAGAATCTTATTAAAGGCTCCCCCAACCAAGGCGAATATCGCGTCGCGGAGCGGATCCAACGCGGATCAGATAAGGTTGTCCATAAGCCGCCACGTATAAAAAAACTGTTGAACCCCGCGGCGATATTCGCGTTGGTTTGGGGGAGCCTTAGGGCCGTCGCGAATTTTGGCGAAACGCGGGGGAGCGTATCGAGTGAATGCAATGCAGAGATGAGAATTTTTTTTATTTAAATCAAATTTCGAATAACGAATATAAGTTTAAAAAAAATCATCGTTTGTTCGTTAACCGGAGTTAACTTTATTCGAATCGTGACGAATAATTTTTTTAACTTTCATTCGTTATTTGATGTTTTATTTAAATAAGAATTTTGCCCATTTCCGATGCAATGCCACCGCACAGAAAGAGATTCTCTGAGCAACTGACCGAACACAAAGCGAGGCAAGCTCAGATAACTTCGGGTATGGAAGAAACCGAGAGGACTCGAGCCTAAAAAATTAGCTTCAATACATTCTTATGGAACCGTTTCCACCAAAAGTTAAGCTAAAACATAGCTTAGCTTAGCTTCCCGGTGGATTCCCAGCTTAAATGTGGGTGCGAAAAGAAGTTGCGTCGAGGCGTAATGAGAGTCTACCTTGGGCGAATTCAACTTACGCCCAAATCGCCCGCAACGCCCGTGATTTCCGTCTAAAAATTTATGAAAATCTCCTGAAACACGGAAGAGAAATCTGTGAAAGAGTCATTATCGGAAAATACAGGTTTTTAAATATAAAAACTCGAAAACAGGAACATATAATTTATGATATTCATTTTATTACAAAAACAGAAAATTCTCACAGTCTTGGACGTAAGTGGAATTCGCCCCTCAAGAGTCAATTATTTACAAACATTTCTCTTCGTATCGCCAAAACTCGCGACGGCCTTTAAACGGCGAACGCAGGAATTAATTATCGTTTCCCCTTTACGCAGCCTAGTAAAAAGTATTTGATGATCCCCGTTGTTTTACGCGTCCTGTACATACCATTGTTTTTACTGTGCAACTACCAACCGAACAATATTACGAGACTATTGCCAGTGTACATTAGCAACGACTGGGTGTATTTCGTGATCGCTGTCACGATGGGTATCACTAGCGGCTACTTTTCGTCGTTGTCCATGATGTACTGTCCCAGGTAAGTCCGGTCGATCTCTTGAACGGAATATCTGCCTCCTTCGAGATTGCGTGATCGGCGTTTTACGATTTCAGAATGGTGGAGTCGCAGCACAGCGCGACGGCCGGCATGTTCGGCGCAGCCTCGTTAATAACAGGGATCTTCACCGGATTAATGTTCTCCATGGTCATGCCCAGCGTGGTAGCGAACGTGTCGCTTGGCTTGTCTTAACGCGCACGCCGTTCGTTTACGAGGCGCTAGCGCGTTTCCGAGAACCGTTTGTCGAGTAAAAGAACGAGAAAGAGAAATGAAGCAGGATGGAAGCGATGAGAAAAGAGTTCATTAACGCAAGGTACAATCTAATTTCGACGTTACGCTGTTTATAACGAGAAGCAGGTTTAACGGATCTCTCGTCGTACCAGCAGATGGGACTCGGAATAAGTTATAATTAATTGCAAGGCAACTTTGCCGGATAAGCCACGAACGATTTTAATTTATTCGTTTCCGTATAAGCTAACACGAAGCTACGAGGAAGGAGGAATAGAAAGTATTGACGTTGAATGAGAGATTAAACAACTACCTGAAATTATCGAGCTCCAATTGTAAAAAAACAAATCATTCACGATAACCGTTTGAGATTCGAAACAGCAAAATAGAGAAACCTGTTATTCCCCGAACTCGTATTAATCATCTTAATGTTTAATCACTGCCCCCCCCCCCTCTCTCTCACTCTTCCCCCCACCACAATGAAATTATCGCTACTAGATCGGACCAATGAGCCTTAATAACCACGTACATCAGATTTTTCACACGCATAAGTTGATTCAGAGCCGCTAAAAAAAAGCACATTCAATGGTTGTTACTTATATAGACCAAATTTGAGATAAGACTGTGCTTTCTTAACATTTTTCTTACTAACAACGCGACTAATTCAGAATTGAGCTATATGGAATTTAGATGACGAAGATGTCTGAAATGATAGGATAACTTTCTTCGTTGTTGAGCGTTCGGTAGCTTGAGATGTCCGCGTGAGTTCGAGAAGCACGCCGCGATACTTCTCGTCGAAATGCATGGAGACTTTGCACAGACAGATTAACGTTTGTCGAACTGTCGATCATTGTTTTATTTTATTTATACGGGCGTGTCCTTACTTTTTGGTAATCATCAGGTTTACTACTTTTATAAGTGTTACTTTAGCCTGTAGATTTTACGCGATTTACAAGCTAACTTCTAACTAATGGTTTTATACTGTTTACGACTAACATTTACAGTAGCCAAATCATCGGATCTGTAGAGCTTATTGTTTCATTTTATAGGTAATAGAAATAGGCAGGGGTGGGTTCGAACTAGGGCTTGGGACTATTCGAATAATTTAATATTCGAATGTTTAAGTATTCGAATACTACTCAAATATTTCGAGTGAGTTCGTGATTTATAATTCACACCATACTATTCGAATACTTAAATATTCGAATACTTAAATATTCGAATACCTAAATATTCGAACACTTAAATATTCGAATAGTATTCGAATTATATTTGCCAAATAATTGAGCAACAGAAGTATTCGAATAGCGAAAAATTCGACAAATATTCCCAGCCCTAGTTCGAACTTGATTCTCGAATTCTCGGAACTCGAGTCTAAAACTTCGCAAGGTTTCGAATCTTCGAAACATTCTTGGGTTTCCGACGTTTCGAGCAGCCCATCCCTAGAAATAATCACGGAATGATCTGATTGCCGCTAGTCCCAATGCAGATCGTGACAACAAAAATCTGTTTTATTTGTTAGAAATATTATTTTGCGTACTTTGATAACCATTAGTTCTTTTTCCGCATTTAAGAACATTCTTACGGTATATGAATATTATATACTTACTATATACTTCTCTTTAATTAATATACTGCGCGCTGAAAAGTAACTAAGACAGTATGCATGGTTGAACATGAAACTGCGCGATATGTAAGAAGCTCAATAAGACTCTGCTACGATATTTTCTGTACATTTACAAGAAATATTGTATTTATTTACATATATATATGCATATGTATACTAAGAATTCGACTTGAAATGCCACGGATTTTACATTGTTTAGTAGGGCTATTCTCCTTAAACATTGTGTAAATGACGGACCCTATTCAATTATTTTGTTACTACGTTTATACTTAGTTGGAGCGAAATTCCGCTCGGGCGACGAGGAATTAGAGGGCGTTAATTGAAATTGTAAATGATTATTTTAGATAAATTCTACGACCGTACGTTAGAAATATTTTACTTGCTTTGCGAAAAGAAATAGGAAACAGTATACATAACTCAAATATGAACTTTTGTTCAAGCAGGGCCCGATCTAGCGCTTCCGCCGCTCTGGGAAAAACATGATTTTTGCCGCCATTTATATAAATAATTATTGTAAAATATAATTTTTCACACCGACAGAATTTTTTTTGTATATATTCGTTGAATAACAAAATCCTGTTAGTGGATAAAAAATGTGATTTCAAACACTTTACAAATTTGATACTAAATTCAAACATGCATTCCCTATTTTTTACCGATTTTTCAAAAAGTTTCGCTTTTTTATTGATCGTAATTTTCTCTTTCTACCAAATTTGCTCTGCTTGCGCCCCCTGGATCGGACCCTGCGTTCAAGTACAATTAACAGGATCTGTAAATACTGTCTAAGTGCTTCCACATGTTGGGACATGTGATGATTACAAATTTGCATTTTTCTTATATACATACGTTACTTGTAAGCTATACCGTTTCACTATTTATAATACTGTTTGTCATCTATTTCCATCACACAATTATAATGCTCTCTCTCACACTCACACACACATTTTTGAAATTATAATCAGCTAACTTCGTTATCATAATCATATATATATATATATCTATATATATATATATATATATAACAAATCTTACTGATAAAAAAAGACATAAATTACCTCAAATGTTATATCCCAAGTTGACCACAAATTTTATTCTAAAAACATAGAATCCGAATTCCTAGAAGGACAATCCTCCGCATAAAGCAATTCAGACAATAAATTATAAATAAAATTCAATGAAGCCACGAGTAATGAAAGTTCATTGAACTTAAAGCAGATAGAGCATAGAAGGGATATTTTTGTATTGATTCAGTCGTGGACACGTTTCATCCAAAATTGCTTGATGCGCGTCAGATTATCTAGATTAGACGTTCTCCGAGTAAAAATTCGTACACAATATAATCGACTAACAAAAGGAAGAAATGCAAGCGGCGGACCTGTCCCCGCGTAAGAATGGTATTGCGACACAATCGTGTGGCGATCGGATTACAGTAATGGTAGCGCAAGTCTTGCCACTATTATGTTGAAATGCTTGGGCATACATAGTATAAATACAAGCACGAACTACTGTAATATACTTACGAAGTTCATGGTTACAGATACGTCTTAAAATGTAGATTTATGGAATCGTTTTGACCGTTCAATTTATTGTAGAAATGATGTTAAATAAATGAGTAAGGACAAGTTGGATTTATTGTTTAACAGCCAACGTCGCACAGTGGGGTATTTTGCCGATCTGGGCGGCCAAAATTATTTCTCCACTTCAGTCGGTTCCAAACTAGGGCTGGAACTATTCGAATAATTTAATATTCGAATATTTTATAAGTATTCGAATGCGACGAATAAACTTCGAATATTTGAGTATTCAAATATTTGAGTATTCGAATAGTATTCGAATACTTGGATATTCGAATTATATTCGCCAAATAATTGACCAACAGAAGTATTCGAATACCGAAAAATTCGACAAATAGTCCCGGCCCTATTCGAAACATGCTGTTAGGCTAGTCCAATTAATATAAGGAATAAAAAACAATATTATAAAGGATAAAAAATCCTTTTTTTCGGTCCATCTTCGTTTCATTTCGGACTTGAAACGCGAAAAATTATGCTTCATTTCCTGCGTATGCTCGTCCGAGAAATTATCCAATTGTAGTGGGTATTTTTTCATAAATTCAGCGGAAAAAAAACAAATACCTGTGGTTTAGTTTTCTTTTTATCTGCACTCATTTTCAAAGAGCGTTATTTTGAAAAATCGCAAAAAAAATTAAAGTATTCTAAAGAATAATACATCAGCTTTCTATCAAGCCCTAATTGAATGCCGAGAAACGTCGGGAAATTCAACTACTGGGCTCAAATTTGAAGAAGAAAATAAGAAACAATTAATACTAGAAAATTGCATTTATTTGAAACGCTATATTTCAATTAATGTCAGAGCTATCGGAGCGAAAAGCCATGGAAAGTAGACACGCTTACGTGTTTTATCAGGATCCATGGCTTCCATTTCTAACGGTACACCAAACATAAACAATAATGACGTTCAAATGTACGTATACTAAACTTCCGCCGAAAACGAATTGTGTACTCACATTCACGACCAAGTTTCGGCTGCTAATACGGGCACTAGGGTTGTGCGAGAGAAGTGTTGAACGCCATTGGCACATGAATCTTTTTTATTTTGATCTGCGTTAAAGTTTTTATAATCGACTTTTGGCCCACCAGATCGGCAAAATACCCCGCTGTGCACCGCCTCGCATTGAAAAGCTAGGACGTGCGCATAATCTCTTCGTACAGTTTCCAAGGTGATCGCAAAAAAAGTTCACACAAAAATGCTTCCTTAAAAATAGATGTTATTCCCTTTGTTAGTATCGGTATACAGTATTAAACAGTAAATAGTTAAAGTAAGATAAAGATGCACTGTATATAATACAAGTTCTGTCCGAATCCGTGGGCCTTACATAACGTAAACTTTCTCTATTTTTTTGTACGGAAACACTTCTTTGGTTTTCGGGCAAATCACAGCACCATTGTTCTCTTGAGCCATCTTCTCCAACGCCTGGAATAAAGCGCAGTGCGTTGCTTTAATGTAACAGAGGAGGCTGGCGTTTTCGTAAAAATACAAATGCGTCTATTTACTTGTTCCCCGTATACGTATCCGTTCGGCATCATCATTGGCTGATTATACTCGTTCAATGGCTTTCCACTGATACTGCAAACGAGCCTGGACTGCGAGCAGTGGGCGAAAGGCAGCGGGGCAGCTAGTTCGTTAAGAGATTCGTTGCACACCGGGCAATTCGGATTCCTGCCCTCTTTATTCGCGCTGTAACACTGAGGCGTCTTCAGTGCCGACAAGCCCGCCTGCAGGGCCACCGTGAACACACTTTGACTCGCCAGTTGGAAGAGTCTATAGTTCTCGTGTCTGAACTGCTCGATTAATCTGTCCCACCTGCAGAAATTCAGCATCCTAAATTTCAAGCATAACGACGATTCGTAATTAAATAATCAAGCAACCAATGGAATTACCTCTTCTCGTCTAACAAGTCTTTGTAAGGGCTAAGGGACGTATTAGCCGGGAACGCTAGCTGCCCCATGCAGCACTGTATTTCTTGCAGCTGGTGGTCGTCGTAATTGGCGAAGCATTTCCTGGCGTGCTTAACAGCGTCCAGCCTTCGGTCCGCTCTCACTAGCTCTATAAACTCCTGCACGCGTAAATTGAATTCCATAGTGCTTCCTAGTTTCCTTAGCTTAGATCGATTGTCGTGGCACCATCCGACGCACCGAGCGGTCTCGTGATTCGCCAGGGACTTCTCGACCTCTCGCGAAACCATAAAAACATCTACAAACATCAGAGCAGGTATTAATAAAAATCTAGTCGAAAGCGAAGCGTTCGAATGAAAGCGATTAACGTCAGTGTATGAACCATAAGGAAGTAGATCTATGCATCGAATGCAGTAGATCCACGCTCTGAACAACACGTTCAGATTAGGACTGGGACTATTCGAATCATTTAATATTCGAATATTTTACAAGTATTCGAATGCTACGAATATACTTGGAATATTTGAGTATTCGAATGCTACGAATAAACTTCGAATATTTGAGTATTCGAATGCTACGAATAAGCTTCGAATATTTGAGTATTCGAATACTACGAATAAACTTAAAATATTTGAGTATTCGAATACTATTCGAATATTTAAGTATTCGAATACTATTCGAATACATGAGTATTCGAATAATATTTAATTAATACGACCTAAAGAACTTGATTTATAATTCACACCATACTCTTCGAATACATCAGTATTCGAATACTGGTGCTACGAATAAACTTCAATATACGAATATATATCAGTATTCGAATACTGGTGTATTCGAATAGTATGGTGTGAATTATAAATCAAGTTCTTTAGGTTGTATTAATTAAATATTATTCGAATACTTAAATATTCGAATACTATTCGAATATTTTATATTAAAAATTCGAATAGCATTCGAATATGTTATATTAAAAATTCGAATACTTAAATATGCGAATACTTAAATATTCGAGTACTTAAATATTCGAGTACTTAAATATTCGAATACTTAAATATTCGAGTACTTAAATATTCGAATACTTAAATATTCAAAGAGTATTTGTATACTTGGATATTCGAGTTATTTTCGTCAAATAATTAAGCAACTGAAGAATTCGAATATTAGAATACCGAAACATTCGACAAATAGTCCCAGCCCTGGTTCAGACTCGTATACTGACGTACCTATGTTTGTTAGATCTCTAAGCTCGCTACCGTCCGCCAACTTAGTCGCAGTTTTATAATAGCCTTTACGAAGGAAGTATTCTATCAACATTCTATCGAGTCTCTGCCGCCGCCACTGATTCACAACGCTCGGCGCTGTGTTTGCGTGCTCCTTCAGGTGATCCAATCGCCTCTTGCAAACCATGCCGGCTTGCAATTCCTCCGCGATAGACTCCTCCGCCTTTCTCTTCAGAACCTGCAGCCTGGCCACGACTCCTCCTAGTAGTCTGCTTATCTCTCCGGCAGGGACTCCCGTCCCATCGCCTTTCAATAGTTCATTCGCTGCCGCCTGAACGTGCGAGACCTCCCTGTCCAAGGTTTTCTGGGCCGAGCGAAACTTTTTGTTCAGGAGCTCGTAGGGGACCTATGAATGAAGGAGACCGTCAACTTGGTTTCTTTAGAGCATGTGAGTTAACGCAGTAAATGAGAATCGTAGAATTGTTAAAGAGCTGCGGTGGAGAGAAATGAAGTACCTTTAACGTCGGGTGCTCGAGGCTTTTAACGTCTGACATATTGGTTATCCTCGAACTACGCGTGAAGTTCTGTTTGAAAATCGGTGGAGAGTTATTTCTATTTTACCGTGGCGAATGTAATTTTGCGATTATGTGTCGTAGTCGTCCATCTCGTTTCGCGTAAATATCGCACGCAGGGACTAACGAGTAGAGGAGCTTTGACACGAGACCAACTTTAAGATTCGCAAAATCTCTTGTTCCGTTTCGAGGAAGATTATCAGCGAGTTTGTTTACGCATGGTGAAAACGTTAGTGTTATAATGTAAATGTAGATGGCTCCATTGACGAAAGAAATAAGGGATGATCCTCAGATTGAGCCATGTGACGCGGCTAATTATTAGTAATTAAAGGCATTCGTGAGAGAACGGGCTCTCGGAGTAGTCGGGATAATTGATGAAAAAGGATTGGCAGACATGTGAGAGGATCGTTATTGCGAAACACAGTTTGATATCGAGAATCTCGTTTCGCCTACGTGTTGCGTCTCGCTCCGGCCCAATAATTTTTCGCGCTTTTCATTGGTCCCTGGAACGGATTAATTTTTAGCTCCGACCAATCGGGAAACTCTAGCCAGTGCCTCTAGTGCGGTGCAGCCGAATAGAAAACGCTAATAATGCTCGCGTGCTCGTGCGTATTGAGAGGTAAACATCAACAAAATTTTGTAAAAAACTTTTTATTATAATACCAGATTTCCTCCTCCGAACCAATCTCGATAATATTTTAACACTTTTATTATCCCTATACATTCGATTTTAAACACGAGATTTCTATACGCTCTCCGTGCAACATAAATTCAATCCAAAGCGTGAGCCATTGGAACGGACGATCTAGCAGGATCTAGCACGACATTCTTGTATATTAAAAAATAAATCATCCCCTTTATTGCACGTGAGAAGAGTAAAAATACAGATATTAAGCGAAGCGTGAGTCCGACGCAGTTTTCAAATACATGTCTCCGAAATCCGTGCGACGCTGAACCGTTCGTTCGCGGCGAGTCGAGGGCGATCGGCGATGCTCGGCGCCGCTCGGCCGGTGACGGAGAGTATCGGTGGCGCGCGCGAGTCACTCGGATGGCCGGGGGCCGCCATTTTCCTCCAGCGAGGGAGACAGTCGCGAGCGTAGTTCCGCGCATTGTCGACCAATTTTTTCGTGGAATCGAGGGATTCTCGCGACTAGCTGGGGCGTCGGGCGGGCGCGCGTGACCCCAGTGCCCGTATCCGTGCGAGTATCGTTCCACGGGAGGCTCGAAAGTCACCCGTGGACGCCGGGAGAAGCCAGCCGTGCGAGTCCGGGGGGGAGCACACCAGCCGAGGCGCCGCGCGTATACTCCCGAGAGCGAGGGCACCCGCCGCGAGAAACGCCGTTGCGGGACGGACAGAGACGGTGGTGGAGAGAGATACAAGTGAAAAAATACAGTTTACTGGTGATCGGGGGCAAGTGTGGCCGGGTGATAAATACAACCCCGGGGGCACCGCGGAGGAAGTAAACGTCGGCCGGAGGGAAACACAGGGGAGAATCGCCTCCGACAGGTTAGTGGGATAAAAGCAGAGCCGGGGGGGGCCCCTGCACGCGCAGTTTTTCTCGCGGTAGGATCGCGCCGCCGAGAGAGCTCCAGCGTGACGCCGTGTGCGTCGCTCGCGCGGTGCATGCGTGCACACACGCACCGCGGAGAATTCCGCGGGTTCCCGTGCGTGTGCATTCGTCCCCCTCCTTCACCTCCCCCTTATCCCCCTCCTTCACCGTCCCACCCCCCCGCCCTCTCCCCTCTACGCCCCTGTGCGCGCCCTGAGTATATACCCAGCGCACGGTGCATGTGTAGTTCCCCGTTTAACCGTTCCACGTCTCTCTGTGCGTATGCGTGCGCGACGCACGGTGTGCGCGCGAGTATGCTAACTAGCGTGATATGGCGGGAGACGCCGCGCCAGCACACCGCGCCACGCGCCTTTCTTTTTTATCCGGCCCTCCGCCTCGGTTCGTTCTCTCGCTCGTCCTCGCCACTTGCCACGATAATGGGATCCTCGGTTGCCGTCGTGAACTTGTGCCGCGCCGCGGACACTTGCGGCCGAAATTCCGTGTTAGGAGACGCGCAGCGAACCATCCGCTTTGTACTACTTTGTAGTAACCATGTGCAATCGTATCTTGACGTTGGCGAAGGTCAACGTTTATGGAGTTTAAAGCGGAAGCGGTGTGGTCGTCCTTTTCGTTGCAATACGTTGACGTTCTCGAGTTTGGTAATGCCGCGGCTCCGAGTCATACGTACGCGGTGACGCTGGTTTGGGGGAAGTGTGTTTGATAGAAGGGACTGGTGCGAGTCCCCCGAGTTCACGTTTCCCCATCGGGAAGCGCACGTGCAAGCGTGGCGGTGAAATTTCTGACGTATTATCGCTCGGGTGTGCAGGCAATTGTTATGGAATATTGTTAGATGGCAGCACTTCGGTAATTTTGTTATTTGCAGAGGGAATTACCTACGCGCATTTGAAATTATTGTTCCGCTAGCGGTATGTAGGGCTCGCGCGCGGAAGCCGCTCGGATTTTAGTGAATCGCGTTGGCGGAGAGGTGTTTGATTCGTTGGTGGAGGAGGCACGGCCGAGCGGGGCACTGTATCGAGTCGCCGTGAATCATTCGCTCGGATAAAGTGTACGTGTCATGTGGCTGACCGCCATTTGGAGATAGACGCTTCTGGAATATCATTCATCTGTTTCTCCCACTTCTTCTCCTGTCTTCCTGCCCGCCTGTTTCGCGGCACGTGCCGTATTAGAATGCGCGATGACTTTTTTACACGTTAGGGAAATTTTCTTTGGACGGCCACACGATTTGAGGGCGCGTTAACATGCGGCGCGGCGAGTCGCCACGTGATCGGCCGTTTTAAGAATTAGCAGTCCCCGCGTGCCCCGGCGAAATCTACGAAAACGATTATTGTGTTGTGCTCGCGGCTGACACTGCGGAACGCACCCAATGGTTCTCAACTCTTTCCCCCGGCTGGCCAGATGGCCTGCAGTGGCGCGTGAATCTTTTATGGGGATTCGTATGGCCCGCATCTTTTCGTTTCATATCACATGGCCCTGCGTCTCGTAGCGTTGCTTCTCGTTCTTTCAAGAAAAACTTTTACTTTTATATTACTTCGGTATTTTAAATATTTTCTATTCAATTCTTTACCATTTAGATATATGTATGCAATTCAAATTATATTTCATTAATATGCATTAATAATAATTTTAGTTCAATATTATATATTTTATTGCGTGTAAGGAAGACCAAGTAGCGGAATAATCAGAAATTAATCAATTAATTTCCAGACAGGTTGTCGCCTAACTGGACTACTTTAAATTACTTGTAAAATTAAATTGCAGCGTTTAATAATATATCGAATTTCGAGGGCAAGCAAAAAGCATGTAATTTCTGTTTGAAAAATTTCTTCGCATAACAAACAGTTTACAAGTAATTGAAGATGGTAGATTTAGGTGACCCACCCTGTATATATCAGCACATCTACAGTTTGGTTCCATAAACTAGAAGGGGAGGGGAAGGTGGCGCCAACGCACCGTTTGAAATTCGTCTGCGCCTGCAAGTGGCATTAAAAATTTAGATCGTCCCAGGAATCTTGACAAAGCTTCAGTTTTAACGCGCGCGTAAGGTTAGTTTTTGCTGGAGTTCGATGTTCTCGTCGGACTCGGGTAACAAGCTTCCGTTTGACGCGATAAACCATGCTATCGACCTACTGATCTGAAACGTTAGGGTCTGAGCTCATGAAGAACACGCGCACCACCGCGCCAAAATAGCTTTCGATATTAAAAATCGCATCTTAGCCCTTTGGGTGCTGACAATTTACGCTCAACATAACACCGCGTGCGGGACTCCTCTAGCTCCATCTCTTAACCACAGTCGCTGAACGCCTATGGGCGTTCCCCGTACCGAAGGATTAAAAACATTCGAGCACCCCCCCCCCCCCCCCCCCAAAACCCAATAATCCCATACCCATTGGCGTACGCCCTAAAAAAATCGTCACAGTCGTCGATCGGGTCGCCACGTCGCCTAACTTTCCCCGAATTTATCCGCGAATATGGAACGAACGGCGGCCGAGTACATGCATTTCTCTTGTTTCGCCCGTGTCAGCGCTCACGCGCGTAGCTCGCTCACCCGCCCCGTTGATTGTGTCGGTATTTAAACGAGCTCCCGTTCTGGCCTTACGTAATTCGCTGAACGCTGGTGGAGAGGAACGGCGGTGCACGCTCGGCTGCTTATTCAGCGATGTTGTGACCTGTATTCACGTCGCGACACTTCTCGTTTCTTTTTACTAGAAACCCACTCACGGCCGGGGCCTGCGCGCGTGTTGCGCGACGGCCGCGTGTATTTACGTTTACACCACGGTCGGCGCCGCGTAAATCCATCCGCCGCGGGAGAAAGGGAGCCGGAGCAGAAGGCGTTATCCTTTGAGAAAGTTCGGTCGCTGGGAATCACGAAGTTGGCCGTCCCGCGTCGCTGCCAACTGACCAGCCGAGTCGGCTCGTTCGTTTTGGGCCCCCTCGATCGGGAAGGGTCCCTTCGTTGCCGACTGGCCCCTTTCTCTGATCGATTGCATCGAGAACGTCACCATATTCAGTCGCGCACAGAAACTTTGCGTGTAGGACTCGCTAATACAGCGTTGTCTCGTTATAAGCAACGGTCCCCTGTTTTCGGTGTAAGTGCATTTCTATCCCCACCGCTGCTTTTCTGGTGGAAACAGAAGCGAAGTTGCACCTAATATTCACTTCCGTCCGGGGGAGTATAATGATCTTCTCGCGGGCGCTCATGCCCCCACCAGATTGAGTTAAATAATGCAGTATCGACGGGTCGCGAGACGTTGAGCCGGGAATTTTCGTTGCGGTAAGATTCGTCGTCGCTTATCGATGATTCACGGTTCACGCCGAACGACGAGGTCGCTCTAGGGATCTGTCATTGTTTTCTCGAGTCTAGCTTGCACGGAAAGATACAAGCTACGATTCCAAGTGTCGCGCGAAAGCAGCGTTATCGCCTGAGCAGTAAGCTGAACGTTGAGAACTGTAACAATAGCGACAGCCCGCCGATAAAAGCGTTACACAAGTACGTTGTTAATCCTCCGTGGTATATCCGCGGTCAACGATTTCCACATCGGGGAATCGGCTTTGGGGAGGTGTCGGCCTCGGTTATTGAGGTAACGGGATGCGGACGCGTGCTGGTAGAACTCGTTCGATTATATTTTCATCTGTTTAGGGACGGTGACGCGCCGGGCGGGAATTAATTCCGTTCGTAAGACTTGCATAAGCCCTCGGATGGGGCACAGATGTGCCGCGAGCAGACACGTAACCGTCTATTTAGAAATGTTATCGCGTGCACTGATAATGGAACGATAATGCGAAAAATGTACGATCGCCCACTTCGCGATCTTGCGTTTCTGAAATGACTGCCGCGTGGAAGATTAATCGCCTCGGGCAATCAGTTCGCCGTGCTCCTTTCGATTTTCCATTAGCAATGCCCGTACGGAGTACAGGGTCAATATTGACCCACCCTAAATATCAAACTCCACGCGTCACTTATTACTATTATTTCTCGAAGAAGAAGATAGAAATGTTTAGAGTCTCTAACAAAAGGTTGCCATAAGGTTAGGGGTCAAAGTGGACCCAGCGTCCTCCGAGCAGGAAACAATCCGCCGTCCAAGTGTTCACTTCCTCCACTGAAATCGGAGATTGAATAACACGTCGAAGGCCGTTATAAGTGCTCGATTTGCAGTCTTTTAATTTACAACAACAGCATCGATAAACTCCTGTCGAATTCATTGCTAAGACGTACTCGCGATAAGCCCGAAGGACAACTGGAGGGGAGGTGTAGAAACACGGAAAGAAGCAGATATAAACATGGATGCAGAAGCTAGGAAACTTTCCGCTGGCTTTGTTTCTCCATCGTCGTCTTCCGTCAGTTTTTTTTTCCGCGTAATTGAACCGTGAAATCCCCACGAGAACGAAAGAAGAGGTGGCGAGAGGGCCGGGCGCGCAGTTAAAGATGGTGATGCAGAAAAGGGCGGGGGGGGGGGGAAGTGTCCCTGTCTCGTTCGTACGAGGCTCGGGTGGAACCAAACCGCGCGGCGGTTATTATCGATCTCTCGGCATCGTTACATTTCGTCCGGGATCCGTACAAGTGCGGTAAAAGACATGGTAGAGAGAGAGAGAGAGGGAGGGAGCGGTTACGTCGATTGTCCACGGGAGGAGCGATGCTCTACAGGCTGTTTCTAAAACGAGTGGCCGAACTTTCCGGGAGGGCGAATCGAGGTTGCAAGGTCCCATAGTCGTAGGCACGGGGGGGGGGGGGGGCACCTTCTTTCTAAACTGCCACGTAAACTAGCCACGCTTCCTTCGCCGCAGAGATTTCCTTATCGACCTGAGCTTCATCACACCCCTCCTTAACCGCACACAGGTTATTTATGAGGTCTGTAGTGGCTCGTAGCACTCGATTTAGTTAAGTTATTCCGTTCTCTTTGAAGTTCACTCCCGAAGGTTGCGTTTAAGATTACATTGCCAGCCGACGTGACAGAGCTCGATACGCCGTGGAAGCGCAAGAAAGCTGTTCCCCCCTAACAGTTTATGAGGAACACCCGTTCTAGCATTAAGCTCTTGCAAACTTGCCAGGCATCCTTGTAAACTTCTGTCGTGGACAAAAGGCGGCTATAACTCAGGAGGGGAGCGCTCCCCGCTCCCACCCCCCCCCCCCCCCATGTCGGTGGGACCTTTTTCATCGTAAAGATGAATACAGTTAGGGGGCCCGGGAGTCGTTCCGAGCAAGGAATGCGGCTGCTTATCGGTCGACGCTTAACTGCATTCACACCCCCGAGTGTCCTTAAAACTTTGCCGGCCTCACTTGTTTTCGGTGGATTACGCTCGGTCGAAATGTGTCAGTTGCCTTTCGGCAACTCCCATCTGCGGATACCGATCGCTGGGTAAACCTTAGCCTCGCGTAAGCAGCTGGAATGCCTCGGAGAATTTTGGTTGCATACTTTGAGGAGCACTTGTACAGCGAACTGCTCCGTAGAAATGTCGATGTAACGGCCTAAGTGGCATGTGGAGATGGGTGCTCGACAAAGAGGGAAAGGGAGAGCGAAAGAACGGTCTGGACGTTTAACAGGTGCCCGTCCCCTCCTCCTCCTCCTCCTCCTCTTGCCCCCCCCCCTCCTCCACTCCTTCTTGCTTGGTTGCCTCTCTTCCCGCACTGTTCTCCTCGGCTTCGTTTCGTCCCCGTGTATATCTTATAACGTCTCCTATCCTTTTTCCCTCCGTCGTTACTTAGCCTCTTTTATGTAAGGCTAGCAAACTGACCTGACTCAACTATCGGGCATGCTACAACCTACTGTCGGCTCTCTCTCTCTCCTCCCAGAGAAAGACGCCTCGAGTTTCAAAGAGGACAAAGTTTCCGTTAGGGACGATGATTTCTGACACTTTCGGTCCTTATGATTTCGTATTGTGGCCGCCGGAAGGAAGTTTAAGAGTCGATGTAAACTATAAGTACCGCGTCACTTGTGTATTCTGGAAACCTCTCGTTTGAAGTTTTGGGGAGTAGCTTAGTTTCGTTACCGTTTGCAGTTTAAACTTTTTTTTTTTTAATATTTCCGTGGCTTATAGTTGCTTGAAGACTGTTGCCAATTTTTTTTTTTTTTTTTTTTTTTTTTTAGTAGTTACTGGAAGGCTAAAAAAATTTACTGCAAGTTTAGTCAGATTTTTGTATAAAACTTAAGCTTTAATATTCGGCTTGAAGCATTGCTCGTGACAGTGGTCTGCTCCGGAGCGCCCATATTTCAAACCCTTTCACTGACCGCCGCTATGTATGACAGTTTCTACGTAGCCACTCTGCGGAACGATCAGACTGTTTTACCTGCATCCTGATTTCTTTTCCAGAATAGGGAAACGCGTAATTACTGGCGTATGCTATTCAGGTTACAGGCCTGATCGATTTCCACAATGGCCCCCTGCACAATAGAATGAAAATATAGATATCGCCATTCGTCTCAGCCAGGCTTGCGGAAGACGAGCGTGGATAGCTATAATGGCGGATAAATGCGCGTGCATAATGTAAATAACAACGCGCTTGAAACATTTTTAATACACTTGGGAATCACGCGGCGCGCATACCGCCACCATTACGAGCTGCCGTTATTTTATACAGATATGCATTTCAAAAATTCATGTCGTTTAAAAACTGTAACACTAAAAAGTCATCTTCGCGATACCAGCCCCGCATTTATTGCCCGCCCAAACGCCCCGTCACTACGTAAAACTGGAGTATATCCTACACTCGCTTCCAAAGGCATTCATTCAAGCTGTCTCATTCGCTGCCGATAACTTTGCCCACCAAAGACACAAACAAGCATTCCCTACCGTAGCAAAAAGAGAAAAGTGACAGTGTCGCGAGGAACCGCTGGAAAAAAAAAATGGCTTCCGCAGCCGCGGTGTGTACTCTAAATGGCGAAGTACGACCCCCAGGATAATGGGGGGTAGCGCATCGCCATTGTAAACAGACTTGGAAGCAGTAAGCAGCTCCGGGATTTAGTTCGATGTGTCGGAGGATGAGAACACCAGGAGGTGGTTGCGCGAGTTGAGGGCCAGAAGGGGAGGGAAGTTGGGGGATGAGGAGAAACCTGTAATAGGGCAGAGGTAGGGAGGACGGGGGGGAGACGTGTCGCGAAGAGAGGGGCAGAGCGTCGAGGGTGGGAAGTTGCCGAGACATCGATCGAGCCGACCATTGCTTGCCACACTCCACTACTAGGAGTCAAGATGCCATATCCACTAGGAGGAACTAAACTCCATGAAACTACTCTCTGCCGCCTCTCTCTCTCTACGCACTTGTCCTAACCGCGCTCTGCAACACTGTATAGGTGCGCGCCGCGCGCGCATAGGTCGAGCCGACGAGCGAACCGTGCTGGCGGCGGGGGGAGCGAGACCGGAGAGCGGTAAAGGGAGACGGATAGGTGTGCGGGACCAAGGGGGGGGCATGGAAGACGCGGGGTTTTTTTTTGTCCACCGCGTACGTATTACGCGGAGGCAGGCATAGGCGTAGGTGCGCGGGGAAACATGTGCACGCGGGGCTGCTCGCTCCCGCTCATCGCCGTTTCCACGAGAGTCGACGCGCGAGAGAGAAAATCGTTTGTATACACTTGCGGCCTCCGCGAGGTCGGCTATGTGCGTGCGTGCGCGCATACACTCCCGTGCATAAGCCGGCGGACACTTGCTCTCTTTTTTCGGGAACTGATTGTTTCTCTGGTCTCATTTGTCAGTGGGACTCGAGGGACGCTTAAAGGATTAGGAAACTGAACCCGATCGAGAAGTTGTGAGGAAATAAGGAAACCTTGCCCAAAAATAAAAGGAGTTTTGGGGAATGTTAGAAGAGGATTGGAAAATTGAAATATATATTTAGTTTCTGTTAACTTAATGTAGGTCATTGCATATTCCTAAATTGTTTTTCTATCAAATTTACTAAGTGTCCCGTGACTTATGGACGGGAGTGTACGCTTACGCGGTGGCTCGCGTATAAAATCCTCCACCCATGCCTTTTTATTTTTCTCCGGAAGATGCAATGTACGGGGTGAATGACGGTAGGGATCTATATACCCCTGTTGCGTTTGATGACTCGCGGTGCACTGCTGTGTGTACACTTGCAGCGTTCGTTTTTGCGAACCTTAATGAGCGTAAAGTAAGTTATAAATTGGCCTAGTAATACCCGGACAAACTTGTTCCCCGTTGCAACCGTCGTGGTTAATGGTTTTACTGCTCGTTACGCGTTACCAACGGATTATCATTCCCGCTATGACTTATTCGCCTTCCTGCTTCATTTGAAATGTAACCTCGGTAATCGGCGTTCCGTAGTGGTTAAGCTTTTCCTCTCGAATCTCTCTCTCCGTATTGCAGTGCCATAGGCGCGGGGCTTAACCAGTGCTTGCCTATGTAAACATGTTGGACGAAAAAGAGAACCTCGGGCGATGGGGACTCGAACCGAAGATCTGCGGGTCCTCGGCGTACTGGCCAGCCGCGTTACCAATTCCCCCAACGCCGACTCTCCGATGTTACTCGCTTCCGAACTCTACAAATACCGAAACCAACGGGGGCGCCACCTGCGTGCCAATCGCGCCACAGGCCGTTCCCAAACGCCGAATGCCTACAGACGCGAGCGAACATTCTGTCAGGACATCTTCAACGACCTCGCGATCGTTACCTTTCCTACACCCCGTACATGACTCTCCGCGAGTCGTTCGCTCCGTTGGACGCATCCCGCATGGGAAAATTATGTGGACTGCGTTCGTGCTCGAATTAATGCCCGTTCAGTTTCTTCCTAACCGGGATCGGAGTGGTTCTCCGTTCATCGGCGGATCGGAGGGGCCCCGCCGAAACAGAAGTGAAGTCCATCGTCTGAAAAATATCAGCCCGCCGCCTTCTAAAAAATAGAGACTCGCGTCGAAACGTGGCGGTGTAAGTTCCGCGGGCGACTCCCCCTTTGTTTCTTCAGCAGTGATTTATTCCGCGAAGCACGCCCAGAACGGGCGCGGAAACAATAAGAAAAGTTGGCTCTGCCGGTTTATGTGGAAAATTCTGATTCAGAGCGGAAGAGGATATAGGGAACCGTAAAGAGGGGAGAGGCTGGCGAAGTCGGCGGAGTGTATGTAACTTTGAAACTTAACAAGGGTATATTCATCGCGTTCCCTACCCATGAATAGAGGGGACATGAGCTGGCACATGTCTTGGACGTAACGTAGCATTGTTCTTTTAGCGCGTGCTTCGGTATCGAGCCTTCCCTCGCCTATAGAGCCACGCGAATTGAACGGTAGCTATAGACGTACTTGTGAGGTCGTAAATAATACGAGGCGCGAAGAATTCACTTAACTCCCCGTTAATCCTTCACGTACGATGAACCCACGTATACCCGTCCAATCAGTGCGGACAACGCCGGATAGGCGTCCGCTGAGCGCAGCGAACAAATGGGACTGGGCGATATCCGCACGCGATCTACGGGCCGAGCGTTTCAACCTCCGCCCGCAAAGGGTTAAGTGGCACTCGCTGCGTTCAGTAGCCCACGTAACCGTTTCAGGTTTCGCATTAACCGACCTTCGAGTTCACTGTATTATAAACCGCGTGAGTTTATCGTAATTCCTCTTACACTTTCCTCGCCGCGCTTAAAACTCCGCGGTGCCGCGGCAAGGCTATAATTAAAACTTTCTATAGGCTTCTAAATCTTGAACGTCGAGCTTTTTTTTCCCAAGCATTACGATCCTCAAGTGGGTCGTAACCGACGTGAAGCGCGAGAGGCGCGCGGAGGGGGATATACTTTTTTAAGTTAACCAGCCGAAGCCGATTGGATACTTCGCCGGAGCGCGATGAGTCATTTCGTGAGAGCTGTTTGACCAAGTGTCACGACGCCAAGCCGCCGAGGTATCGCTGCGTGCACCTATATCGATCAGTGCGTGAGAGGGAAGGGACAGCCGCGTTGGTAGCGCGCTTTGCATGTGCATCGACGTTTGTGCAAGCGGGTGCGATCTCACGGCCGACAGATCAACTGAATTCACGGAGCTGGACGAGTCCTTTGCTACTGCCACTTTACTTTCTCTTCTCCCTCCACTCCCGTCGCTCTATCTTTACGACGCCACGGGAATCGGCTTGCAAGGGATGCTCGGCAAAACTCGGAAATTCCAAAAGATTTAGAACCTTTGCCGAAATGTAGTTCGCAGATGAAAATATCCAAGATAAAAAAAAAAGCTACTTCTTCATTCTTGGATTCTTTTGGACTCGGATGATTGGATTTAGTAGCGGTTCGAGGTTAACTTCCGCTGGACGTTTCTACGGTAGAACAGCGCAAGCTTATTTTTTTCCCTCGCGGGAGAACGCTCGTAACTTCTTTCCGAACCGCATATACACGCGAATCCTGAAAGATAAACCTCATCGTAAGTACCGACTCGACCGGTTTCTTTTTTTGCCCTGCCGTGCCATCAAAGGAGGGACAGTACTCGGCCGTGCTGACTGGTATCTGTTACAAAACGATGCTTATAAGCTTCGGTACACACGGTACGCGTAAAGAAGGGCAACGACGAGCGTCGAAGCGGGCTCGCGCTTTCCACGGAATCCCCCCGAACTTTCGTCCTGGAATTTCGATCGCCGCTCGAGCGACGGAGCAGCGTGGGGTGGGAGGGGGGGGGGAGGGGGGAGCGAACGCTTTAAAGAGGGAGGGATATCCTTCTTCCCGAAACGTTTCGTCCAAGTTCACGGGTTTCACCTAGCCGTTTCACTTTTACTTTTTGCGGTTCACGCGTGCTTTCGTTCCGGGAACTTCTACCAGAGCGACCGCGCTGCAGCTGGGATCGATATTTAACCGACCTTAATAGAATCCCGAAACGACTCGTCCACGGAATCGAGGGAGGAAACCAGTGGGAGCCGATGATCTGCTAAATTCTTCTCCAGCTGGCTGTCCAGGGAAAGATACATGCCCCCCCCCCCCCCCCCCCTCCGCAATATCCGCGCGTACAGTCGAAAGAGGTGGTTCCAGGCCACAAACCGTTTCCCGCCCCTCGGCCGGGTCACAGATTGACGCGTGCATAGGCGTAGCCGAACAAGCGCTGCCGATACTCCGCGCGCTAAAGTCAATGGCGATCGATTTGCCGGTGCCCGCGCGGGGAGGGCCACGCGGAAAAGCGGTAATTCCAAAACACATTACTTATTCCTGCGAGTGTCGGTGGAAGAACGAGGCGTAGGACAGGCAGGACTGCGCGGGGCACGCGAGTCGGCGGGAGGAAGAGGGACGTAGCGTCGGCGGCGGGAAAGGGAGAGGAGAAAGGAGGGCAGGCGGGGCAGGCCAGGCGTTGGAGAACCGAAGTTTCGCTTTAGGAGCGGAGAACTTAACTGAGTTAACTTTGCTGCCGAACCAAACTTTCCGCCAACTTTAAGTAGTCGCCTCTCCTCCTCTCCGCCGCCCTCTCCCTTCCTACGCCCATGGCCGTTCGCTCTCTCGCCGGCTGGCCGCTGGAGAGGAGACGGAACGTGGAGGCGGAAGGTACGGAGCAACAGCCCCTCTCTCTTTACCCCTTTCCCGGGCCATTCCGTCGTCGTGGCCGAGGATGAGAATGCCCGAACGCCGACACCGATACTCGTCATCATAATTGGACGAGTTTCTTCCCCCCTCCCTCCGCGCCTCGCTGTTCCTCCTCCTTTTTTTTTTTCCCCCGTCTCCCGGCGAGTTACAGCAAGCTCCCCCTTTTGTACGGGCGTTTTGTTTAGGCCCGGCTGTTTGTTGTACCTGTTTAACAGATTTTCGTCCCCCGGGAGCCCGCGCTTCCTCCGCCTCTGTTCCTGGCGACACCGAAGCGAGGCGGGCGACAGCCTGCGAGGCGCACCGAGATTTATCATCGTAATTGGATGGATTTCTTTAACGTCCCTTTTCTTCCGTTCTTTCTCCGCTCAAGGAATTCTTGCCGTTTGTACATTTAGGTTAGCTCCGCGGGAGAGAATTGATTGCAGTAGTTTTCAGGCGGGTGGAGGTCGATGAATGAATGGAGCGTGACTCTCGGGAATTAGATTATGTAGCGTTTGTAGGTAGCTCAGGATTTAGACTTAAAAACGTAGATTTGTATTTTCGAGTCGGTTACGTGCCAGAAACGTAACGTGCTATCGTACCCTTCGACGTTCACATTGAAAAAGTTTCACGGCCGTATTATTAACGAGCTTCCAACTTAATTTACAGCCCCTTCACAAGTTTCGAATCCCTCCCCCCCCCCCTCCTCTCCTATCGCTTACTGCGGGAAAAAAACAGAAAGGAAAACTTGCCGCGATTATTATCGCAGCGGAGGGTCGTTTGAATTTCACGTGTCACTAACAAAAACCTAGTCACCTCGCCGCGCGGCAAGTTTTGAAACAAACTTTACTTTATCGTGGCTCGATTGTAGAAAAGAAGGAGGGGAGTGGAAAGAGGGAGAGAGTTAGCCGGGGTAGGGCGGGCTTCCCTCCCTCCAACGGTTCTCCGCCAAGTAAAGTTGCTCCCAGGTTAGACAATAATTGGATAACTTCGCCCTCATAGCTCCCCATCCCACCCAACAGCTTCACCGTCCCGTCCTCTCGGCGCTGTGCCCCCCCCCCCACCTCCCCCTTCCCTCGTGCCACCCTTCGTCACTGTATCTGCAACTCGAAAAACTCTGTTGCACACCGAGATTAAGCTAAAGAGTTAGATTCCACCGCTTAGCCGAAACGTTCGCTCTAAAAGCTCGGTGAATTTTTAACTTGCTCCTGAACGCCTCGATAGCTTCCCAGCACCCTCCTATAGTCTAACAAACATCGCCGTTGTACTTCAGTTTTACCGTTCCAAAGTCTGGTGCGCCATGATCAACACCAAGTGGCGCAGGGTTTCGAAAAGCGAGAAAATTCAAGCAAAGTAGAAAAAAATCGGCGTGAAAGTACGCCAATGCGCGGGGTGCAAGTGCCTCGGCGTGTTCTCACGCCGACGCCGGTGGAAGTGTTAGCCTGTGTGGCGGGGGCGGGAGGGGGGGAAGAAATTCGATTGCTTCCTCTGAGCTCTAATACGCGATCCTAAAATCTCAATTACAATTTGAAGTGGACTATGATATCGGTTTTCCCCTGGACTTCTTCAATTACGCAACGCCAGGCGTGCTCTCTAGTTGCAGTTAGTTAACCGCGGTTTAGCGTACAGTAAACAGCCCAGCGCAGTGACTGTCTTTCTACGCGAGCTTCCTCGACGCATCGCGCTCCCCGCTGTTAACCGTGCATTACGCATGATATACGCTGCCAGCTGTCGAACAAGGGCTTAATCTCGCCTCCTTGCCTCTCCTCCTTTTGATGATATGAGCTTGCATTTTCGCTGAGTTGGCACAACATGTGCCCAAGTCAAAGTGCTTGGGTTTGCACTCCGCGTTAGTATCGCATCCTCGCTTTCGCTGAGGCCAGCAGCGATCTCATTTTGTAGCCTTCTCCGCGGGTCCCTCTGTTTCCGATTCCCCCGTGTGTATTGACCGGCGGATCAGGCATTCCTCTTTCTCCGCCTCCCCTCCTCCCCCCCCCCCTCCCCCTACCCCCACGGTCGCGGCCGTGCACGAACGAATCTTAATGCGTATCATTTATCTCGTATTAACCCAATCACATGGAATGCTCCCGCCTCGGTGGGCCAGACTGCCGCCGACGAAATCTCGGCGGTTAGATCTCTCGATCCCCGCGTCACGCGTGCAGGCCGCAACGCCCAGGGACAATTTTTTAGGTTATCCGATCGATCGGGACTCCTTCGTCGAAATGCAACAATAGGATCGACCGCGGATTCGCTGGGCGCAAAGTCGCGGAATTTATGTGGGAACGGAGAAAGTTTCTTAAGTTCCATTCGATCGATGAGGCGCTTTATACGAGGGTCCGTGGGAAATGTTATAGTTTAGACTTCGGGTTATTTGGGTCGCGAGGAGCGTCGTGGCCCGAGGTACACCTCTTTTTTTTTTTTTTTTTTTTTTCTCAACAAGTTTCGTTTATCCTCTATCTTCCTCCTTTCTCCCTTTCGTTTTGATAATCCTTTGACGAGAGCATCGCGTGCGACGGCGTCTGACGAGGGCGCCACGTGTCAGTTTCTCTACTTTCTTATGGAACTTCGCTGGTTCAGCATTTTTCCGTTCCGCCATATAAAAGCGCCGGCCACTAAATCGACTGCGATCCAGCGTAAATTCTCCGCCCTCGTATTAGTCGCCCGCCCGGTAGACGCTTTATCGCCGGGCAGATCCGCTGGACACGCGTATTTATAGATCCGTTCGGCGGTTAATCGTAATATCAGCCGCGCGGATGCACTATGATTGGTTTACAATTGCTGCCGAAAATGGGCTGAAAATGTCGACCCACTAACCAACGCCAGCCGCCTCTATTAACTGTTCCGAAAACATTTGCCCCAGCTAGTAATTCCGTTCTCAATGTACGGTGTGTTCGGTGCGATTGCTTTTTCCCTCTGTTTAGGGGCCGAAGTGTAGGCAGCTCGCATGCGTTTCTCGTTACTGCGAACACGGGCATTGTGCTCCTAGATTTACTCGCATTTCCCGTGCGTTTCTTTCGCCGTGCTGAACACGACGCAGTGCGCAGGTTAAGCCGGCGCGTTTCAAGGTAACCTAAAACGTTCGGTTCCCCGTACACGCTGCTGAGTGTCTCCGTTTTACCTCGCGCAGAAACTAACAGTATATCCCGAACTCCGGTCCGGCCGCGGGCATACGTGGATCTCGTTTAATCCCGGCGTGCATCGCGCTCGTGCGTGGAATAATCGTAACCATGCGTGTCGCGTGAAATTTCTCTTCCATGAAGAAATTCATGAACGCGTCGAAATGTACGTTTGTTGACCGATGCCCGCAACTTTCGTGCGTGCCGCGTTTCCCCCTTCGTAAAATTCCGCTGCCCCGACACCCTGGCGAACATACATTTTGCACGAGCCACCTCCAATTATTCGTTTCTTTATTTATACCCGACTTGTCCGGTAATTCCTACAGAGCGTTTTGCCTTTTAAGTTCGTAATGTTTACATTTATCCCAGGCTACTTTCGGCGTTACAAATCCTCCCACCGTTAACTTGCCTTTGTACAATAATTATAATTTCTGCTCCGACCAGACTCGACACGCTTTGTCGTTACGCTGCGCCGTCGAGGCTTCCGAGCAGCTCGTCTAACGGAGCTCTATCTTTTGGAATTTTCTAGGAGACGGTGTTCAGCGATTCGTGATGCGTTGGAGGTTCGGCGGTCCTTGCCCAAAAACCGACCAGGAATCAGTGTCGCGAAAGCGGTCCGTGTGACAAAGCATAAAAGTGCAGAATTGTACTTGCGGGCGTACGAAGAGGCTTCCTTACCAGCGGACTGTAGGACTTCCTTGGAAGAAGTTGAACATTTTTAGTGACATTTAGAGTACAAGTGAAAGATACAAAAATTGGGGGGGCTGTTTGACCGATGGACAAACGGAAGATGATGCCCAAACGCCCTCGAATGGAGAACCTGAGGGGTCCAATTGCGAACGGACCCATTCAGACGCGACCGCTAGTGGCTTTGTTGGACGGCCGGGACTGTTCGATCGAAATGCCTATCCTGAAAGACGTCGCGACCGTGGCATTCTGCGACGCACAGTCCACGTCTGAGATTCACGAAAAGGTAATAATCGCATGGCCGACGGGCCTCCGTCGAATACCCGTCTACCTCCGTCCCTTTCGAATCCGTCTCCCTCTTCTTTAACGTCCGGCGATGGAGAGACGCTACTGTAATTCTTCTCGCAGGTACTAAACGAAGCGGTGGGCGCGCTAATGTGGCACACCATTATTCTGACGAAAGAAGATCTCGAGAAATTCAAAACATTACGGATCATTGTGAGAATCGGCTCTGGGGTAGATAACATTGATGTGAAAGCGGCAGGAGAACTTGGCATCGCCGTGTGCAATGTGCCTGGCTACGGCGTTGAAGAAGTAGCCGATACCACCCTCTGCCTCATTCTAAATTTATATCGACGTACGTATTGGTTGGCAAACATGGTACGCGAAGGAAAGAAATTCACAGGTCCAGAACAGGTGAGAGGCTTCGGCACGCGACTGTTAGTTCGCCCTTCGTCTTGCTACGATTAAAACTGTTACGTTTCGTGTGTTTCTTTTTTTCTTTTTCAGGTCAGGGAAGCTGCAACAGGGTGTGCAAGGATACGGGGCGATACCCTTGGGATAGTTGGGTTGGGTAGGATTGGCTCGGCAGTAGCACTGCGCGCCAAAGCTTTCGGCTTCACTGTCATCTTTTACGATCCCTACCTACCAGACGGAATTGAAAAGTCTCTTGGTCTCAACAGGGTCTACACATTACAGGTACAACATCCCCCGTGGCTTCTGTAATATTGTTATTAAATGATAGCTCGCTCGTAACACGCTTAATTGTTTCTTCGCAGGATTTGCTATTCCAGTCAGACTGCGTATCCTTGCATTGTACCTTGAACGAGCACAACCACCATCTAATTAACGAATTCACTATCAAACAGGTATTATGAAACTACTACGAAAGCTATCTTTCTTTAAAATTCATGGATCTTTGCTTCGGTAGTTTCTGATTTCATTGAAACGAATTTAGGATTCTCTGATTTTAATTCGCGGTTAATTCTGTGTTGCAGATGAGACCTGGCGCCTTTTTAGTCAATACAGCAAGAGGTGGTCTGGTAGACGATGATGCATTAGCAGCGGCGCTGAAACAAGGCAGAATTCGCGCGGCAGCACTAGACGTGCACGAAAATGAGCCATACAACGTCTTTCAGGGTCAGTCCTCACAGTGTGAGTTTTATCTGTCCATACCTAACTCCCCACGCGTTAACTAACATCTCCCTTCA
This sequence comes from Andrena bucephala, assembly GCA_947577245.1. NCBI lineage: Eukaryota > Metazoa > Arthropoda > Insecta > Hymenoptera > Andrenidae > Andrena > Andrena bucephala. Next base: position 4,475,998 of record OX387718.1, on the reverse strand, counting down.
TCATCCTGGTCCCTTCTTCACCGCTGGATAGTATTTCCGACGTATGCATCGGAGGTAACGTGGCGGCTTTCGGGGAAATGAACGAGGATGTTTATGCGTATTAAGGAGACTAGGCAGTCGTTTTTCGCGAGAAAGACTCCGTTTTTTATTTATTTGTGAAGAAATGAAAGCACATAGAGATGTAGCCTTTTACCCGATGTTTATTACTATCATATAGATTGAAAAAAGAATTGGTAAGAAGTATATATGTGCTTTAAAAATGCCGCTGCTGACGGGTAAACTTTTTAAGGTTTTTCTGTCGTTTTGCCTTAATATCGGTCTTAAAATGTGACGTAATCCGATTTCGAAGGTGAGATTCTTGTTTGTTGGATTCGTAGTTTCCGCGCAAACTTATAGAAACAAAAATTAAATCAAAATTATGCGATTCGTGGTTGAAAAACCGCGAGTTTTCCGAGAAAAATTCTTTCCTGCTTGCGCGCTACAGAAATCCGGTGATTTCTTAATTTTTTTACGAAAATCTCGAAGTTTTACGGACCATGTCAGAGGTTTACGGCGAAACGGCACATGTTTTATACATCCTGTAATTTTTTCCAAGTCGCTATCAGGAAAAAATGACGAGAAAAAAATATTCGAGGAAAACGCGTTTAAAGTTTCCGGGCAAAGGCGACGCGATAAGTTCCCGCTTTACGTTTTTAACTACCAAATCTACAATTTCACGAATTTTACTATAAACCAAGCGGCATTTTATTCAGAAAAGATAGTACTTTCGGAAGATGCAATAAAAAAAATCGATTTTTCGACTGCCTAGTTCCCTTGAAGCTCTTTTTCCTTCTGCGAACTCTGCCACCCCATTTGCATCTGTAGTTTCGAAACGCTCCGAATATTTCTATCGCGAGGCCGCGAAAAAAGTATCCGGAGATCCTACGAAGCGATCTGTGACGTGCACGAATTATTCTAGAACGGTACGACAAAGTGATTATACACTCCGCGGATTATTTTCTGTTACACTATGATGATTAATGCAGCCGCTTAATCGAACTTCTCAGGACTTTGTTTGTCAACCGATAAGATATTAAGCGGCGTAAAAATTCTCGCCGGGTAAATATCGCGGCAGGAAACTAGTTTCATTCATAAGAGGGAGGGGGGAGGGCTGATAAATTCTACTCGATATCTGCTCTTTATTCTGCCTCGCGTACATTGAATTACGATACCATCTTTCAAACTTTGTAACGTATTTGTAAATAACGAGTCGACCGCGTTCCCGCAATGATTCATTAACGGCGTACCTTGTCCGATACTAATGAGCCCCGTTAATGAGTCACTCGCGCTATTGTATACAGAGAATTGCATATGGTCACGCTTGTGTAAACTAATATTTAATTTGCCTCGCCATGCAAACGATGCTCCGCGAAAGTCTATTTACCTCCGTGAATATATCGAGAGCCGATAATAACGGATCGCCGTGGGTGTTTCTTCTTTCTGTTCGCCGGCGCAGGTCCTTTGAAAGATGCACCCAATCTGTTGTGCACACCGCACGCGGCATTCTACAGTGACGCAAGTTGCACCGAACTTCGTGAGATGGCAGCCAGTGAGATACGAAGAGCTATCGTCGGTCGCATACCCGACTGCTTGCGAAACTGTGTGAACAAGGAATACTTCCTGTCCTCGACCGGGTAAGCCTCGTTCACGTTAACAAACAAGAACAAGAACTATTCAGCTTATATTTTTTTTTATAAAAAAAAAAACAAAAGAAAAAACAAGCATAGGGTATACTGGGTGATTCTAGAAACTGGGCCGGGCTGTAGCACTTTTCATACGTGAAGATAGAGAGAAAACAAAAGAAAATTCTTAGCAGGGGGAAACGTTGCACTGTCTCGTGCGTACTATCCGCCCATGACCGTACCTTTTCTTTCCGAAACGCTGCACCAATGCACCTGCAAGATGCAACTATTGTTTTTCTTTTCAAAGGAATAAAACCGCAAATCTTCTTTCTTTCTTTTCTATACATATATTTTTTTTTTTTGTACATACGAATCGATCTGTTCCGTTGCTCTCCATGTAAAAGTATTAAGGTATAGGTACGCAAGAGAAACGAGAAGTACTGTACCGGATTCTCGAAAATTACTTTATTACAGCGAGTGTTCAAAACGTTGCCACCATTACGCTCTAAGCATATTTTCTAACGCGGTCGTTCTCTGTCTCTGTTTCAACTCCGCCCGTACGCCAAATACCTTGTAATTGGACGGTCCTCTCTACCACTGCTTCTTTGCGAAATCTCCAACCTCTTTTTTTTTTTCGTATCAAAAATGAGTCGTACCTTCTTAAGTTTTTTTTCCAGTTTTCGAAAGTATGTTCGCTCCGGTTGCGCTGGCCGAGGATGTTTCTGACGATACATTGCTACAGCAGCCACTGATTTTCTTTTATAGTGACGTTACACGAGTATACCATTATAAGCCGAATTAAGATAAATGTTTCCCAAGCGGAACGACGAACGCGTACGAGACGTGTTCCTAGATCTCGCACGGGACGTTCGGGCACTTGTTACAATAAAGTAATTTTCTGACATCGCATGCGAAATACATTTGTGTGAAGTATATTAATCTTTCGACACCTATACCTTGATACGCTTTACTCGCGAACGGCAGGGAGCGTGTTTATAAGGAGAGAGGGAAAATAGAGGAGGGGGGAGGGGGAGAGAGAGAGAGAGAGTAAGAGCGAGTGAGAGAGTGAGTGAGAGAGCGAGAGAGAAAAAAAAGAAACAATGCAGTTGCATCTTACAGGTTCGCCAGTGAATCGTTTGAAAAGCAACGCGGTGATGAGGGAATAGAGCCCTCTAGACGGCGAAGCGTGTCTCCCTCCGCACCGATGGTCCCCTGCCTTCGCGCAGGAAAGAGCTCGAGCTTGGCCCAGCCTCCGCTATCGCCCCGTATATGATAACACAAATTGAGTAATCGTTCGCCATTTGTTTCTCTTACACCGGGGGAAAAAGATATCGTAATTTTTACAGAAACAGATTTTCAAGCAGATGTTAACTCGTATTACACGGAAAGAGAAATCGAGTGTGTAAAAGTAACGTGGTTAGAAGCGTTCGAAACCGTTTGGATATCCTAAGATCCGATTGGGCACTTTGTAAAAGGCATTTATCGAAGTGGCCAATTTCTTTTCGCTTTCTCCAGCAGCTACCCTGAGGGGATCAACGGCGGATACTATTCCGGGGGGCTGCCCGTTCAACAGGCGCACTCAACGACTCCTCACGATTCTGCGCCCCCACCTCCCGGTGGGCATTCCGTCGTCGGCGGCGGTGGTGGTGGGGGTGGTGGCGGACCGAACTCCTCTGCAGGCGGTGCAGGCGCCGGGGGTCCGACGGGCCCCGCGGGTCCAACGGTAGGCGGCGGCGGGGCTGGAGGCCCCGCTTCGGCTCCTCCTACTGCTGGATTAACCGGTATACCACACAGCATAGTGAGCGAGCCTGACCCCCGGCCAAGCCCACCTGCACCGAGCCCTCGTTGACCTTGAACCCCCGACGTCCACTCCAGCACCACCCTCCGATCTAATTTCCCTTAGCCATTCACACACGACCTCCGACGACAAATGGCCGCGATCGAACGACTAGAAGCGTGTGTCGTTGCGCGATGTGTGCCCCAAAACGAGAGAGATAAAAAGAAACAAAAAAAAAAAATATGAAAAGAAAAATGAAAAATAATATGTCCGCTGCTTCCGAGGAACTCTCGAGGGAATCCATCCTTCGGAGTGAGATAAGTAGAATGAAAGAGAGAACGGGGGGTAGGCGGGAAGAGAGCGAGAGAGAGAGAGAGAGAGAGAGAGAGAGAGAGAGAGAGAGAAAAAGATAGAGGCAGAGAGAGAGAGCGAGAGAAAGAGTAATGGGAAGAGAGGGAGAGAATGAGAGGGAGAGAAAGAACGAGGTCGACTGGTCCGTTGCGTGCGTGCAACGCGTACACACGCGTGTTTTTGCGCACGTACGCCGGTGTGCGCGTGCGTGAGCCCGGTATGTGTGCGGCGTAAATGTAATATGTACGTTGAGAGAGGTAGAGTCCTGCGTTTGGTGGGCTCCTGGAATAGTGCATTTGATGTAACATTGTGACCAAACCAAATACAGTTGGGCAGTAATGACGACGGCTTGCATCGTAACGGCGTCGCGGCTAATCGAGGGAATAGCAAAGAAAGCGGTGGCTAAGGATTTCTCTGTGTCGTAATTTTGTATAAATCACTTCGTATATTTAACCGCACGTGACTAGGACAACGGAAACTTGGTGGGTGGGTGGGTGGGTGGGGGGGGGGGGGGGGGGTATTTCTATACCTTTCGCGTAGATCTTTTCATTTTCCCTTCTTCATCTTCCTTTCTTTCTTCGCTCCGTCAAAGCCCCGGCGAAGCTTTCGCGAGAACATTGGTGTTAGTTCCTCGAGACCACGGTCAGTTCTTCCTTCTAATAATCCGCAGCGTCGGGAAGTACGTCGGCTAGTCATAGAGTACAAATCAAACATGGGCGGCGTTGCAACATCTGGCATGTGTTAGTTGATCGAGCTTAACAGCCTAAACCGTCTGCGTCAGTTTTAAGGATGATACGCCTCTTCCAGTTAATAGGCCACCCAGGGGCTTTTGTTTTCTACTCAAGTTGGGCCCATGCGCTGTTTTTTGCCGCTATGACGACTCTCGGTACTCTGTGCGCTTCAGATTCAAAACCACTCTTTTTTTTCGATACAGGCGCGCGGCGATGCTTCAGCTCGTAACCCCTCCTTTCGTACACGGGACATGCTTTATCGGCGAGTCACGCATTATTTTGCCACACTGTATTTGGGTTAGCGCATGCTATTTTAGTTTTTTTTTCTTTTTCTTTTTTTCTTTTGTTTCTAAACAGAATCATACTCCCGAGAACATATATGTATATGATTTTTGGCAACTTGGATAACATTGACGAACTTTGTTTCTTTCGTGGACGTTGTAACTCTCAGTGTTGGTACATACATATATTATATTATTATTAAAACAGAAATGTAGCTGCTCACGACATACATTTTTACGTTTTAAACTCTCGAGATCATGGCAATGCTGCGTATATGAGAAATCGTGATAGGAGAGAGGGGAGGAAAGATATGAGAAACTTGTCGGGTGGTACATCTTGTCTGCGGTAAAGTGGACGAAGGTAATAATAATAAAAGAAACGAAAAGCGGGGGGGGGGGGGTTAATAGTGAACTGTGAAAAGAAGTATGTAATCGTTGGGGCATTCTCGAGCGTGGTACTTCATCACTGTGTCGTTGGTAGTACTGAGTAGGAACTTGGTAAATTGAATGCCTTCTTTATCGTATTTTTAAATGTCGATATCAATGCAGTAGACGCATTTCAATTGCCTTACTACATATTCGTGTATAATTAAAGTAAGGTTTGTTTGTCTTCAGATACCGGTCGGTCAATGAAATGTACTAACAAACTTCGACGGAGACAAACAGTGTTCATGAAAAGGAAGGAAAATGTCCCGGGTAAACGTGATCTCATGAATCTTGATCATTAAAAGCTGTCGTAAGTCTTTCCACGTGCTTCGCGAACGAATTTCAGGTGTACATTACGGTGGCACGGGGGTGTTGTTCTTCTTTTTTTTTTTCAGTTACAGTAATATAATCTTGCGTCGAGCGATATTTTTTTACTTGCGCGTAATAGAACCATTGATAAAAAAAAAGAGAGAGAGAAAAGGATATATTTCTGAATGGGGACGACCATGTGTTTACCAAGACCGATTTTCCTTCTTTTTGCAAATACTATTTATCCCGAAAGTTTCTTGGTATCGATTGAATCTTTATGCGCGAGTGTATAGTAAAAAGAAAAGGGAAAAAAACAAAGTTGCTTTGAGTAAAACTGAAGGATGTGTCCATCTTTGATTTCTTTGCGGCATCTATTTTTGTATATCATTCGAGTTACATTTTCATGAATGCCTTAACGTTCTGTCAAAGTGTGCAGCATCTTCATCGGACAGTTTTTGGATTAGGCAATGCGGCGTAACAGGTATCTCTTCTTCCTTTTTCGTTTTCCGAGCGGAGACAGAGAGAGGAGCCACTTTATTGTTTCAGTGAAGATAATACCTATCCGGTTACGAGAAGCGGCGTTTAAGCGAGCGAGATTTGTGTACGGAAGAAAGAGAGAGAGAGAGAGAGAGAGAGAGAGAAAGAGAGAGAGAGATAGAAAGGATACACGAGCGAACGGTAGAACGAACAGAAACAAGTTTTATTAATTGATAATTATATTATGATTAATTATTGTATTAAGTAAAGTAATGCGATGTTACGAACACTTGAATATATTATCGAGAGATAAATCAATTAAAAAAAAGAAAAATGGAAGAAGAAACAAATGAAAGGAAAATGGAAAATTTTTTGAAAAAAAAATTATTGAAAGCGATAATAATAAGTAAATAATAATAATAATAAAAAAAAACAAAGAAAGAAGAGTATGAAAGATCTATTTTAGAGACACATATCTATTTCGTTTCTTTTTACATATAATTTCGCGGTTACGAGCAACAGGTGGTCACCGAAAACGGCGGCGGTCATTGAGTTTCAAGTGTAATTCCAAAATTCGATGAGCCAGGTTCGCGGAGCGCGTCGAACTCGACCACATCGTGTGTCCGTGTTTTAGCAGGAACACAAAAATTGCGAAAAAAGTGATATATATATATATATATAAATATATTTATATATATATATATATGTATAGGACAATTAATTTTTTATTCACAGTGGTCGCGATGCACCGAGCAGAGATTTTTCCTTTTGTTATTAAAAAAAAGAGATGAAATCGTTCGAATGAGAGGAAGGAAGAACATAGACTGAAATCGTTTCCTTTTTGTTTTTTTTGTTGGGTATTCGTCGATGCCTCCGGATTACGCAACCCTTCGAACGCGCGAGCTTCCGCTTCGGAAGCTTCAAAGCGAATGAAAAACCATTCCAACCGATGCGTGGAGAGGTCAGTTTTACCGAGCAACAGTTGATCGTTAAAATACGAGGCGATGTGTAAGAGAGCGAGCGAGCGAGAGGCGGAAAGACAGAGAGAGAAAGAGAGACGAAAAGAAAACACGAAGCATCACAGACACATACAGCGTGACAGAGAGGGATGACATACATTTTTAAATAGAATACGCTACGTACACACAAAAAAAAAATGCTAGAGGTACTTCCGCAGCGCGACGAGATGGTCCAGGAAGCTGCATGCTTGTTTAGAATGGACTCTGTACAGAGGCGGGGGCCAGCTCGTCCTCGCGCAGTCGTACCGGTACATAACGTAGGAACATTATACATACGTTTTCTTTTTTTTTTTTCAAGAATATTATTACTTATAAATACATCATTATATATATAAAGAGAGAGCGAGAGATAGAGAAAGTGTGTGTGCGAGCGCGCGCGCGAGAGAGAGAAAGAGAGAATGAGAGCGACAGAACATTTTTTGACGAGTGAAGAGGAGACACGCTACTCTAACGAAGACAGAGAGTTGTTCTTATATAGTTTTAATTGTGAAAAAGAGGCAAATTAATGCGAGGATTCATGAACCAATTATCTCTACCCACTTAATTACCATCTAGCCAGTGAACATGAAGCCTCCTTTTTTCTCCACCCCTCTTCCCCCCACGAAAGAAACACGTGGGTCCTGATTGCTGTGGGATTACGAGATAGAGAGAGCGAGAGAGAGAGAGAGAGAGAGAAAAAAAGAAAAAAAAGAGGAACTCCACATATTCATTCATCCGTTTTTAATCAGTTGTTCTCATATGAATATTATATATATTATATATATATATATATAGAAAGGGAGAGAGAGAGAGAGATCGTTTTTTTTTTTTATGAAAATGGCGCCAAAACACCTTCGTTTTACAATTACAAAAGAAAGAAGCAAACTGACAAAGAAACGCCACATGATGAAAATTGAAGGTGGTGAAAACAGCAACATTAATATTATAATTAATAATAATTATAATAAATACAATATTTGTACAATAATCAACGGTGCTGTGGTGGATGCTGTAGGTCTGAAACTGCGATAATCCTCTGTTCACCCATCCCCGACCTGTTTGTAACAATTTTTTGTAGCATATACAAATCGAACGATCGAGAGATTTTGCAAGTTGACGATCTTTTTTTCTTCTTTTTTTTTTTTTTATTCGTGTGAACACGGCGTCGACGCTTCCTTTCTCTTCTTTTGTTTAATTTCTTGCGACGTACTGTTTAAGGCGGCGGGGGCGAGTAAGGGTGAACTCATAAGTTCCCAACTGCGAAACGGTGGCGCCGCGCGCGCTGCTAGCACCGCGCGCAATTTAAAACAATAGTGGTCGAGCACTTGAGTAACATAGCTTTCGTTCACGCGGATTCGAGTCAGTCGGGGGGCAACATCCTACGAGCATCAACTGCCGCAATTAGCTTTCACTTTTTTTTTTCTTTTTTTCTCGTTTTATTTTACATTTTCTCCGGTAAGCTCGAGCCCAGTTGAATCACAGGTATTCGACAGCAGAGCGGCAGCACGCGATTGCTGTCGATGATCGATATCGAGCTGTGTCACGTCAAAGAGCCGCCGTGCACTCTCATATGCCTGTTGAGATTGCCGCTCTGGCTGAACCTCAGCAGGCACAGCTTGCACTGGTACGGCTTCTCGCCAGAGTGAATGCGCAGGTGTTTCGTTAGCGTGGAGCTGTCCGAGAATGCTTTCTTGCAGAATCGACACCTGGGGGAAAAAAAAAACAGAATTTTCACCGTTGAAAAAAGAAGGTAAATCGATTTGGCCCAGCAGGGCACGATATCAAAATTAATCTATAAACCCGTGGATGGCGGGTAGTTCGGCGCATGTCAGATGCGGGGTCTGTTTTGACCCATTCGCACAACTCGGAATAAGCTATGTTCTTGCTACGATCTAAAGTTTAAGTTTGTATATTTAAATGGGTCGAAATGGACCCTGTATCCATAAAGAATGTTAAACTTGAGATTCTTCTATTTCTTTTGCCAATGGAAGAGGAAGAAAGTTTCTCTGAATTGTTAGTGTTATATGTTTAGTCTGCTATGAGCATAAACTACCTTTGTATAGAAGTTATTTCAAGTTCATGAATTAGTATGACTGCAATGATTGGTTCGTTTAAATCTGAGGTAGTTTCGCGGGTTTTACGCCAGCAGCGCGCTCTGCAGCGGAAGCGCAGGAACTAGTCGGCGGCAGACATATTGGCGTGGAACGTGGCGCCAAATTTGAAGTAAGGATGTGATTTGCATATAAGATTTAGAAAATAGTTGGAGTTGACGACGTAACGAGATGATACTCACCTATACGGACGTTCTCCCGAATGCGTTCTCATGTGTGTGGTCACGGAACTACTTTGCGAGAATCTTCGATCGCACACTGGACATCGAAACGGCTTTTCTCCTGAGTGAGTTCTCGCGTGGGCGGTTAAATTCGCGGCTTGGCTGAAAGCCTTCGAACACGCGTGACACCTTTAAAAATATACAAACATTTAATCATTGAAAATAGTAGGGGTAGCGTGTTACTGGCACGAGATAGACTTTGAATATTTAAAATTTCGCGGTTCGGAGACACGTTTCGATATATCGATCGATTTATTAGTAGAGTACCGATGTTTGAGCGGGATCATTAATTGATTTTTTAATGTGCACACTAAAGTCTTGCAGCACTTGTTTGTCAGTCACTTTTACTTAATAATCGAAAAATCTTTTACTATTTTTTATTCTGAGGCTTCGATTGACTGACGCTTGAAACTCTGTTAAAATTTCCGGTATTTTCTGACACACTAGTGAATATTGAACCAGTGACTGAATGAATAGAAATAATTATTTATTAAATGTGAAATTATGTAAAGTGTTAGTGCTAATTGAGGATTGTTGAACGCCAATCTGCCTGTCTTCAATCCAAAGCCTGTGATTTCAAAATGGTAAGTAACTTTTCGATTTTTTATACTGTCAGAAATTTGCATGTTTTGGATTTGTCTTATAATTTTCTTTGAGAAATTGTTTAATCGTCATTAAGAATAGAAATTAAATATTCCCATTCTGGGGCTTGATTTGAAATCAACTTTCAGAGATTTCTTTTGAAGAAACCATAATGCGTAGCATTTTGAAACTTTTCACTTATACTTATTTACGTTTAGTGTCTATTTGGAAATTTTTTTAGCTGCCAATTGTTAACAATAACCGAGACAAAATAAGACGAAAATGAAGAGCTAGGAAATCGCGATGGAGGCTTCGTTTTTTAGTTATTAATGTTTAAAGATTGTGCGCATCCATCGTCAAAAAATGACGCCGCATTCATCACTATTTCTACGAGGGTAAGCTGATACTGATGCGTCTTTGTTTTCCGACGACTGTGCGCTGCCCTACGCGCGCCACTGACCGCCGGGTTGCCGTGCTCCAGGCCCTCCACACTCGAATTCTTAAGAAACATTAATATCTAAGAAAAGAAGCTTCCACCGCAATTTCTTTACTCTTCATTTCCGTCTTATTTTCTCATCCTACTCATGTTCTACTATTTATTCCCAATCGAGTAAGAATATCCCCGTTAAACATTAATAACTAACAAGGGAACATATCGAACCCGCACACGCCGATTTTAATGAGACTCTGCAGATTTGTAGAATAGAGAAAAATATTTCACGAGTATTTTTTATTATCGCCAATCGTCCATGTTGAAGGGGTGAAAAGAGCCCCTAAACTTGGGGCGTCGAAAACCTATTTTCTGGAATATCTCGGGAACTATTAGGCGCAGGACAAATTAATTTTTTTTCAAATGTAAGTTTTTCGAAGACGAATCCACCCCCTGCTTAGGTTTAAAAAAACTCAATAAAATATGTCTTCGACCCCAACTTTAAAAGCTCTTTTCACCCCTTCAACACGGTCGATTACCAATAACAAAAAATACGTGTCAAATAACTTTCCAGTCTCATCAAAATCGGCGTGTGGGGGTTCGATACGTTCCCTTTAAAAAAAGAACCCTCCACCGCAGTTTCTCCACTCTCAATTTTCCTCTTATTTCGCCACCCTACTGATTTTCTACCGTCATTCCACTATCCATTCCCAGCCGAGTGGGAATTAAGTGTCTCCCCGGTGACAATTCGATTAGCTGCTGCCACCGACCTAAACGGTTTCTCCCCGGAGTGCGTCCTGAGATGGGTCTTGAGGGTGCTGGGCCGCGCATACGATTTCCCGCATATTCTGCAGAGGTTGGGTCTGCCATTGTCGTCGGGTGTGACTGGGTTGCCAGTGGCGCCTATGCACAGCGCATGCTCGCTGGACAGCTGCAGCCTGGAATGGCCGTGCACAGGGGGATGGGAATGGGGGTGGCTGCCCACGCCGATCAGACTATTGGCCGGGGGTTGATTCACCCTCGTCTGTTGCTCCACGGGATTATACTGCTGGGCGGGACTTAGCAGGGGCTCCACGCCCCACGCCGACGAATAGCTCTGCTCGTACCTACGCAAACACAGACGAGCTTCTGAATAACTCTGCTGCGGCAACCCCCGAGGGCGCGTGCAACCCCTTGGCCGAGGCAAAATGGCGAGGGGTCGCGTCGCTTCTCAAAGACGGATACTTTGGTGTTCCGTTGGCGGTATATTCGTGGGAATAATAATTAAATACTGAATTTCATTATTTCCTTCGAGGGGGGTGGTAGGATTTGGTTGGTTAAATCGAGGTACTACTTCGCTTTTAATTTATGAAGATTGCTGATTGACGTCAGTGGAGTATTTTACCATAGTAAGGGGTCGTCCTTAAATTACGTGAGGGTAATTATGGCGAATTCTTACCCCCTCCCCCTCCCCCCCAGTATAAGAATTCGGAAGATTTGATATTCCAACCCCCTCCTTACATTTAATTCTTTCAGTTATTCAAATTCTTTTAAAGGTTTATATAATTCATTTCACTTAATAATTAAGTTTAATAAATAAGTTTTAATAATTTTAAGCTAAAACTACTTTTCTGGAACATTAATGATAGAATTTTTATTTATTGAAAATTAGGTAAAAAAATATTACGTAAGACGCTACTGGACTCCCCCCCCCCCCCCCCCCTCCCTTGTAAGAAAACGTAAGAAATTCGCGACCCCCTTCCTCTCAAAAAGCCTTACGTAATTTAAGGACGACCCCTAATACTGGGTGTGTCGTAGGTCATGGGAGAATCAAAAAGGGGATGATATCTCGGGCAAAAGTATTCCAAAATTGTGGAATAAAATATGTACTGTGTCAGGAAATTGTGCAATTACTCGATTTTCTTTTCCACGAGGAATTACACCCCTCTTCAGTTATACCATGAATTACGTTCCCCCGGTATAAATCAAATATCAGATACTGGAGAGAAAATCAATCATGAGAAATTGTGGAAATATTATACTCTGAGTACAGTTTCCTGCTCCAAGCTTTTACTAAGCACTCGACTGCACACACAGAAGCTCTTTAATTATCCTTCGTCACATCTCCAGTTAAAATCGAAAAAAAAACCTGTTCGTAGAAGGGCTGGAACTATTTGTTGAATTTTTCGGTATCCGAATATTCGAATACTTCAGTTGCTCAATTATTTGGCGAATATAATTCGAATATCCAAGCATCCAAATACTATTCGAATAGTATTCGAATATTTAAGTATTCAAATATTGATGTTTTCGAATAGTATTCGAATATTTAAATATTCGAATAATAACGTTCGAATACTCAAATATTCGAATAATAACATTCGAATACTCAAATATTCGAATAATAACATTCGAATACTCAAATATTCGAATAATAACATTCGAATACTCAAATATTCGAAGTTTATTCGTAGCATTCGAATACATGTAAAATATTCGAATATTAAATTATTCGAATAGTCCCAGTCCTAGTTCGTAGCCCAAACGTATATTCTAGCAGCAGAAAAAGCACACGATTGCCAGTCAGTGTAATTAAAAAGACCAGTTTTTTTATTTCCGCGATACAATCGTGAAACGGAGTATCTATTGACTCGCGCTGCGTTTCGTACGGCTTCCAATAAAGTCTTTATTTCTCGCGAACGGTTTTCCCGTGTGAAAAGAATTAAAAAAATCATAGTGTCCTCTGTGATCCACCCAGAACAAAGCTCGACGAAACAGTGTCAAAATGTGCACGATTTTTTACAAAAAGAAATACTCAATCCCACTTCAAATTTTGGCTCCATAGAAGCCTGATATTTTCTTCTTTTCTTTTTTTTTTAATATATTTAATATGTTTAAAGCATTGAAGCACTATTTGCAAACCACAAAAAGTCTCTCAGACACTGAAGAAAATGAAACTGGAGGGCACGATGATTATACTCACCCAGAGTGCATGTTCATGTTCATCGTCATGTTCATGGAAACGTTGACAGACATCGCGGGCGTGGACGCGTAGTGCGTGGGCGGTACAGGTGGACCAAGGTTTTGCGCGTAGTCCTGCGAGTAATGATGCCCGGATCCCCCCGTGGGGTATAATCCTCCAGTAGGACTTCCGGGGTGGACCACGGCGTGCTTCAAAGACAGCAGGACATCCGCGACGCCTTCCCCATTCACGTTGCCCGCCCTTGGCGCGCATTCTCCTCTGGTGCAGCCCCAACTGCAAGGACACCTGATAATAAAAGGAACACCGAGCGTGCTGTCGCAGACGATCTTGGATCTCTTATCTGACTTATCGTATTCTCCTACGAGGTCAAGTGTCGAAGAATAAATGTGTTCATTGAAGAAGAAGGACAATATAAGTAGAAGAAGGCGAAACTTAAGCCTGAAATATTGCACTTTTTAAATTGTAGGCTGTTTATTTTCTGGGAAATGAAGGGTGAATTTATTGGTGAGTTTTAGGAAATTGAGTTTAAGCCTTGAATAGTTTTATTTCTGGAGGAATTGAGTTTGATTAATTTAGAAATAGTCTCTAGTTTATTTAGTCAATTGAAAGTTCCAGTAGGTTGGAAGAAAGATGGAAAAAGTTTCATAGATTGGTTAGAGAAAAAAACATTATTGTCCCTGCGACGAGGAGTAGTCTTGTGAAACTTTAGCGGGAGATAGTATTACGATTCCAAGTAGAAAAGGCAAGCATAAGTCAGACGGAAGCGCGCTCGCGTCTCATGTCGTCTCGTTTCGACAATAAAATTGTGCATGCTGAGGTATTGTTAATGGTCACATAATAAATTGTTGAAAATTCTTATAGGACACTTTTATAAAATAACAAAAAATTATTTAATACAACGAGTATCCTTAACTTTTTAACTAAACTTTTAACTAAACCCTGAGAAGGTGTTCTTACAATTCCCAGTCTGAAAAATTGTAAGGAACACTTAGAAAATAAAACCCAATTAAATCCCCCTTTTCAGTGCAAGAAAATTATGTAATTCTACTTATTGCTAGACAGAATTAAACTTCAATTAAAATGCAAAGCATCCACGACTATTAGAACATTGCACAATTCAGCAAAGTATTTCAAGACCACCCTTCAATATACCCCGTTCCGATCACCACAAACGCAGAAGCCCTTCCCGAAGGCTAGCACCAGAAATAGCTCAGATCTTCGCAGAGAGAAACACTTAAATCCCGAGCATAAGGAAACAAACCCTAACGGCGACCAATGCAATGCCAACCTTACCATTCCCCTGCGATTGAGGAGCAAAGCAATTAGCACGAAAGACTCACTTGTAGGTCCCAGAACAGGGGCTGAAGAGGCCAGGTGGCAAAGGGTCCAAGTCCAAAGGTGGCAATGGGAATCCAGCCATGTCGTCCACCCAGAAGCTCGCCCCGAACTCGCTCACCACTTGGTTCTGCCCAGAATTCTGGATCTGTTGGCTCTGGTCGCCGCCAATGTCCTCCGGTGAGTTCTGCAGGTCCTGCAGACGAAGGGTGCCCTGAAGAGCACCCAGGGCCTCCTCGTTCTGGTTGTCTGTCAAGGTGTCCTCGCTGGTCAACACCCCCAGGGGTCCAGTGCAGAGGCCGGATGGTATAGTCGCCTCGATACTTCCCACCGAACCTTTAGAAACCAACACATCCAGTACAGCATCTCTACAAAGGAACTCTAAAGGGACACCAAAACGAATGAACATGGCAGGCCTCCTTTCACAAAACGTCGAGCACTTTCAGGCAGTGTAACTTAATCTAATACTTTGAAACTCGTAGAAATTTTGGAGTTCTTACAAAAATAAGTGGGGGGGGGGGGGGAATTAAAAGGTACTCCCTTCTGAGATGCATCTTCAAAAAAAATATCCTTTCTTTCACAAAACACGGCACACTTTAGGACAGAATAACTCTACATCTGATACTCTGAATCTCCCAGGAATTCAATACCCTGGAATATTTCCAATCACAAAGGAACAGAAGCCTCTAAAACGGTATTCCACACACTTCCGTCGTTAACTTCCAATGGGCCGCACAAACTAGCTTTGTTAAGGGGTTTTGAATCGCGAATGCTTCATCGAAATCTCTCAGTCTCCTTCGGACAGACACTGTGGCTCACCTGTGCCGAGGGTGTAGGGCGATTCGGAGGTGTTCACCGCGTGATGATTCTGCAGAAACTCCATCTCTGCGAAATTTCCGCTCGCAGCAGCCCTTAGAAGCACCCCCCTTCAGCCCGCCTCCCTGCAAAACACGCGGGATGGATCGCCTCCTCTCTCTGCGGAGATGTGGTCCAGCCCCTCTGGTCGCCCTAGCAACCGCACATTGCACCGTGAGTGTGACCGACTTCCTCCGACGATATGTTTCGCGATATCAACGGTACCGCGATCGCCCGCAATATTCCGCGGCCCGAAAACAATTCGTTTCCCATCCCGGCAAATTGCAAAACACCCGGCGCGATTCGGCGGGTCCGAAAAAAAAAAAAAAAAAAAAAAAATCACAGACGAACGAAACCCGCCGATGCTTTCGGAAATTGAATTCCAGAGGCCCGCGTTTCGAAGCCCTTTTATGGCAAGCGATCGGTTCGGTGGACTTGGAGATTTTATTTTTCTACCTCGTGGTTGGTCGAGGGAATTTTCTACATTTTAAGATTTGGATAATATGAGGTTTATTAGTCCCGTTTGTTAGTGGAATTCCGCGTTTATCGTCGCGTGAAAGTCGAAGGTGTTTCCGCAGTGGAATTATTTAAAGAGCATCGGGATCAGCGGAGCCTCATGAATGACTTGCTCATGAATGACTGAAAGGAAAATGCACGTGCATATGGACCGAGCGTATAGAAGTACCTTTATGGCTTGGAAGACCTGCCGGTTTCCTCTAAAGGCTTCTGCAGAAAATCTGCCAGATATTTTCATTCATAGGCTGAAAAGCATGTGCATCCTTCCACGTGATTCGGCTCCTCATGCCCCGCCGCTGGAAATTATTATCCACTGTCCCAACAGTCCTTATCACTCTCGCCTCCCGAGGAAGACTATGCTTTCGGAAGGAAGCAGCCCCCCTCGAACTCCAATGAATTCCGACGTGCACTTAATATTCCCCAGACGACGTGTCTGAAATCCAAGGATCGAAGTCTCCAGGTTCAGCACTGTACTAACTCATCACCTCCCTCTAACAAACACTACACATCGTCGCACGAATCCTCAGTGTTCCCTCGCGTCCTTCTTCCTGTTCTTGTAAAGATTCTTTACCTTCTTCTCAGACATCTCTGCGCCCTTTCTCGTCGCCAACTGGACACACACTCCCCTCGATCGCATCTCTCCTCGTGTCACATCTTCAAGCTGATCCTCAGACACTGTGAACACATCGCGCCGCGGGCGTTTTAACACTGCCCCTTAACTGTCTTCTAGCTTCACTTTTAAATTCCGCAAAGTTGGGGAAAAGGGGGAAGTTTGGTGACACTTCTCCGGGACCGTGGTAGAGTTAATGTTGGAAGAGGCGTTCGGGGGCACTGCCGCGTGCTGCTGCCATGCTGGCACGATGCCCTGTCAATGTTTCTTGGCTAACTAGAGATCTACCACCTACTATCACCCACTCTCACCCCTTAGTTACTGACTACGTGCCACACGACCCCACTCCACCGTTGCCCGGCCTCTTCTTCCTTCTCTTTTTCCCTCCACCTCGGCCGACTTCGTCCCACGTGTGCATCATCCTCTTCCTCCACGTGTGTGCCCCTACCCCCGACGCGTTAACCTTCCCTGGATCCTCGGCAAGGTGTTTCATAGGCAGACACAGTTGGGTCTTTAAACTTGTGGCGAGGATTGCGATTCATGGGTTTGCGGGGATGAGCAGGCGGCTCCAGTTTTAACACACTTTTTAGGGTGTATTCTACTTTGTCAAAAAAAAAAATTGAACTTTCGCTTGGGGGCAAAAAGGAGGGAGTTACCCTGAAAATGGTAAGTGTTTCAAGGAGATGTCTGAAGAAAATTTGGAGCTCGTATTTTTACGCGTGATATTGTAGACTGGGTATTCCTATAATTTGGGGGGTGTAATGTTTAAGGGAGGAATCTTATTTTGGGGGCTAAACATGTAACAAAATCGGGATTTTTTTTTTTAAGATTTATCTGAAATCACAGTCCAACAAAATGAAACTTTTTTTCTGTTCCGCAAATATCCACTGTGAGCCTTGTAGAGTTTATCGCCCTGAACACGAATCCGCAAACCGTTTGTCGCCATCACCCTCAGTTTTTGAGAAACTCGATTTTTTTTTAAAAAACTGCAAATTTTCAACTTTGAACATGTTTTGTCTCATAGTTATTCGGTTGCTCGTTGCGTCAAATTATTCTATGAACCCTGCCGAACACAACGATATAAGTTATTATTGAATTATGAACATTTGAATATGTTTAAACAACGATCAAAGGGAAAAGGGTATCCAAAATGCACCCATTTTTGAAGATATCTTTCAATTTATTTAAAAAACTAAGGATTTTGGAAAAAATCTGACCATTCCACGCGATGCAGCTGACGTTTTTCCTTCGGAAAGCATCAACAAAAGTCGTAAGTCACCTTTTGTTTTCAATACAGAAGCGAAATAGTTTGGCAAAACACGCGGTGGGAACAGTGGTAGTCAAGCGCGTTAAGCGATTGTGTTACGCTGAGCGGCAGTGGATCGAGCGCCGCCGTTGACTACCATTGCCGGCGCCGCACGTTTTGCCAAACTATTTCGCTTCTGTATTGAAAACAAAACGAGACTTCCCACTTCTGTTGACGCTTTCCGAAGGAAAAATGTCTGCTGCATCGCGTGGAATGGTCAGATTTTATCCCAGACCCTTATTTTTGGAAATAAATTGAAAGATATCTGCAAAAATTTGTGCATTTCGGGTGTCATTTTCCCTTTGATCGTTGTTTAAACATATTTAAATGATTGATTTGAATGATTAGACATATTTATATGAAAAATATATTTTCACAAAATATTGTATCTGAATAACAACTCTGTAGATGTTTAGCTTCCAATATTGAAATTTAGAAGTGCTACAATTTTTTGAAGGTCTTCTTCGCTTTTTCTCTACATATGGTAATCTAGATTTTTTGTACAAAAACTGTGATAAAAATCTCAATAAAAAAAACTATGGGAATACATTCTAGAGACCCTGAAATTGACCCATGATTTTTTTCATAACGATTCGATTCTTCAGTTGAGAATGGCAGTCGTCCAAATATTGCACCCAAATATGTCAAAGTTGATCAAAGAAAAAGGTGTGTCGCCGAAGGGTTAACAATGAATATACTAATAATAAAAAAAAATTCCAACTTCTTCAAAGACGCATAAAGACATATTCCAAATTTCAGACAAATCGAATCGCCCGTTTCTTAAAAAAAAAATCCCAAATGCCCCAAATGTTTTTAGCCCAAAAATAGGCTTTCCTCTTAGTTCTTTCCAATGGAACTCTCTCATTTCAATCTCTCCCTTGAACCACAACTGCTGAATATTCTACTGTACCCTCTGCTTAATTAAAGTTCAGCTCACACTTCCCACATTTCCCGAGCATTTCTCGCACCCAGGATACGTTTTGGCGAGGCTCCGAGCGGCTCGACGCCGTGGCGGAGGAGGCAAACCGACGGTTTCAAAACGATATCCATGTCCACGCGAGCGTGTAAGACTCGGGACGTTGGAATACACCGGTTGCCCGTCGATGCCGACGACACGGGATACTAATCGCTCATTCGGCGATCGGTGATCGGGGGCCCTCCTTCGTGCCCCGTCCTCTCCTACACCGATACAAACCCCCCCCCCCCCCTGTACCGCGAGCGGGACGGGGAAGTAGGATATTATTTTCTTCAGATACCATTACCACGCCGATCACGGTGGTCCTGCCTCGCAGACGAGTAGCCCCGATACCCCCGAGATCACTCGCTTGTAATGCCTTCCCTTTCGTGGATTATTGACCAGTGAACGGTGAGCCCGGCTGCGAAACACCCGGACGCCTGCCTAGGACACTCGCGAGCCCACCTCTGCCACCCTCAGCCACAGTCGTCGCCTAAAACTGCAATCATCCGTTTTCGCCGGGATACCTGCCGGGGTTTTGTTCCTCGGAACCTGAGTGTAGCTTTCAAGGAGCATTCTAGGCTGATTACTGAGCAACTCAGGCGGGTGACTACTCGGGGAAAGTTGCCCCCCCCCCCTCCCCAACTGAGAATTTAGAGGCCCAGTGGAAAAGGCACACGCCACTTACTTTCTTTTAGCTCGCTGGAGACTTACTTCCGGAAGGGAGAAAGTGGTACCCCGACGGAGGCGGGGGTGGAATTTTTTAACGCAAAGTTGCTCGATGAGAGCTGAGCCTCGCACGGCCCAGGGGCGCATCCGACTATCGAATGTCGGACGTAATCGCGGCCGTCAGGCCGGACACCTGACAACGTAGTTCCGACGTGGACACAGGAAGAGGAAGTCGACCGCACTGGCGGCGTTCTGGCGTCGACCGTGTGTCACCATCGAACCCGAAATACGTTAGAATGCCCGGGGATCGGGTTCGCCTATCTCTCCCCCGATACGCACCCCCGAATCGATTGCCATGCTTCTCTCGATGAAGTAGGATGTGCGAATGACATCGCGAAAGATGGTTGGGTCAGGCCTGGGCCAGATGTGGGTCAGGGATTTACAAGTCTTTTAGCAATTGCAAGGGCAGGCGTCATATTTGATACATTTAGTCCAGTGTTTCGCAACAATTTTTTAGTCAATATCCCCTTTTATAATATTCAAATAACTTGCAACCCCCCCCCCCCCCCCCCCTGTATAAGGTAAGGTAAATTTAATCAAGTAGAGAAAACACATTAGGAATAGGTATTTCAGAATAATTCTAACTTAATAATACTAAAAAGAAAACCCAGTGGCGACCCCTGGGAATCACTGAGTTAGCCACTATATTCGAGTGTTTGGAGGAAAGCAGTTGAATAATAATCATAACTAATATAATTAATAAATAATAAGAAGAAATCTACAAATTTAAAGATGCCTCCTTACATCCCAAAAGAGTTTAATGCTATATTAACAATAGTTTCTTAAGAAAAAATCTCAAATTTCGGGGGCTGTGACACGAGAATCCCCCCTTAAAGCTAAAAGGTGGATAGACGAATCTAGGACGAAGAGGCAAGGAGTACCTTAAAAAGAAAGTCAATGAAGGGGGAGAACGAATTTCCAAGAAAATAAAACTATACAAGGGCGATTTGAAAACTTTGGGGCCTGACAGAAAATTAATTGTCTTAAGAATTTTCTTTATTATTATTATTCTTCAACATTAGCCACCTTTAAAATTTCTACTCTTGGTAGCTTCCCCTCTCCATTACTATTCTAATCCCACGATCTCGATCAGATAAAATTTCTCTTCCTGGTCTGCAAAATATCGAAGTCTTCAAACCACCCTCGTAATAATAGTAAGAGGAGGATATCGCGGATGTAATATTACGAATCGACGGGAAAGCGCGGAGAGCTCGACGTGGGACGGGGGAAAGGCAGATAGATAGAGGGAGAGAGATGAAAGGGGTCGGGGTGTAAAGATGAGAAGACAGGGGGGGGTGATAGAAGAGAGGAGAGCTCGCCGCGCGGCGAGCGTGCACCCCGGGTATTGGCTTACACTTCCAGCCGATTGGGCCCACGGTATTTACGCAGGACCCCGTAGAAAACCGGACCCCGCCCTCAGCCTTTCGGCCGTAACGTGCAATTCCACGGAACTGTAACGTTTCCAGGCGACCTGGACGAAGTTCCTTGCACCGCGACATTCCTCCCCCAGACGACGAGCGTGGAAGGGTGGACGGGTGGTGGGGTGGGCCGCGGGAGAGATTATTTCATCGGTGATGTATTAACTGGGCGAACATTGGCAGTTAATTAATATTTATTGAAAAAGTAACGGTACAACCATTTTATGCATTTTTATATTTTTAGTACAAACGCAAATGATGCAATTTTATTTTAGGATATTTAACACTCGGTTATTTTTACTATTTTCAGTTTTTGTGTCGAGATAATTTTCGTAATTTTGCGACTACACTTATGTGCGTCGGTGACTTTTCTTTAAAGTAGGTAATTTTTGTAAAAAAAGTTGCGATGAATGTGCTGTGTAGCTATGCTAATCTTAATATATAAAGCAGAAAGTGTTTGTGTGTTTTTTCGTCGCCTAAAAACTTTCGAACGATAAACTCTGGGTTCACGAAATATACCTCAGCTCATCATGTCCGACTATTTTCGCCAAAAAAAAACTAAAAAAAATTTTTTTTTCTTTTATTAAATCAGAAAAGATAAAAATCATTTTATTAAAGCTAGTCTTAATATATAAAACAGAAAGCTTCTTTAGAAGGAATAAATAATTTCTCTTAATTCGCTGCACAATATTTTTTTATTGTATTCATCGAAGGGCTTCCGTTTAACTAAATAAATATTACAATCTTTTGTACAGTAACGTACATAAGGGCCGGGTCAAAAGTGACCCAGCATTGGACGAGGGTTGGTAGTGCCACAACTGATACTATATCCTTATCGATTCCCTCCACGAGCTATCACTGTTGCTAGGGAGACTCGAGCAGCTTCGAAACAATAGAAGCGAAAAAGTACAGACTGTTTAATAAAAGTTGTCTCGTTTGAGGGAGCACCTTTGGATTCATTTACGTTTCCAGCCAATTTACGTATTGAGAATCGTTCGCTCGATACTGCGGATTGCAACCAGGCAATGCACCCTCTTTAAGCCAACGTTACAGTGCAGCCACACCTGTGTTTGCTCGCACCTGAAATCAAAGAGGCGATTACATTCCCGTCGTCGTTACAAGAGAAGCAAACACGCATCGTGCATCCGCCTTGTTCACGTGTGCGCGTTAGGTGGCCGCGCTGGCCGGGTTGCATCGGCGACCAACCCTGCGAATACCTCTTCCCTAAATACTTTCGGCAAATACGGTAGTCGCAGGATGTGGGGGGCACTCGTTCGAGTTTCTTAAGCCAATTACAGCCGAGCGAACCGAATTGAATTCACTGGTATTTGAAAGTGGCTAAAGCCTCGTTCACATTAGTCAAGTTGTATCCCAAGCCAAGGAGAGGTGAAAGAATCTCTACTTAACTTGAAACTTTCAAGATTTTCATTAAAGTAGGGTTTCCTGTACACGACTGTGCGCAACGCCAAGAATTTCAAAGTCGATTTTCTCGAAAATTAAACGCGATATCAAAAAATGTTACTCTTTCTAGAGTAAATAAGTCGAGAAAAAGGAATACAATTTTTTGATATTGCGCTCCGTTTTCGAGAAAATCGACTTTGAAGTTCTTCACGATGCGTCCAGTCGCGTCTAGGGAAACCTGCCCTAACGAAAATCACGGACGATTTGGGCGTAAGTGGAATTCGCCCAAAGACACTTGAAGGGATGTTGGTCCAGGTTCACATTGGTGATGTAGTATCTAACTAATGTGAACGAGCTATGATTAGCAGCATTTGAATTTAATTTTTTTTTTTCAATTTTCGAGCTGCTCAACATCCTTTGTAAAGCCGGGGTTCCACTTGAAAACTAAGCTAAGCTATGCTATGTCTGTCTATGCTATAAAACATAATAAAAAAAAACATAGCACAGCTTAGTTCCCTAAGGATGCAATGAAGTCAATTTTTAAAACTTATCACAGCATAGCTTAGCTTATCTTTCAAGTGGACTCCCGGCTTAAGTCACTCAATTCGCCTTAAATGAGCACATCCAGCCAAGTTGAAACGCTCTTACAATTCGAATGGGACTTAATACAGTAGATTTATCCAACCTGTATTTTCCCAAATATCGTTTCAGTCACGGCAGAACGGCGCACCCACCGTGAACGCGTTCGCAGCGGCCACGCGGGCTTGAGTGATGAGCCCCGGCGATGAGATGACAGTGACGGTATTGTTCGCGATGAAAAGTTGCACCCACCGGGTCCCATCTCCCTCTGCCAAAGTGATTGCCCATCGGATAATCTGCCGCGGCACGATAAAGCCCGCTTTGAACGACGGAGATGTTACCAAATACGTCACGGGTACTTAATTACGTTTGCGGCGTACCACCTCTTGCGGCCGGGAGCAAGGTGGTACGTAATTACGAGACAGAGCCACCGAACCCCTGCGGTTTTCTCTTTCACAAGTCACACGAAAGCTGCACGGCCCGTGGACCATTGGGACGACATCCCTCCTCATCCGCGCGATGGTAATTAATTACTCCGCATTACTTGGCACGCGACGGGGAGCACCTACTTTGGCGGCTGTTATTCGTAATTACCATATCTTAGCCATTTCGCACCTCCCGCTTAAATATACCGCCCAGCCAGCTCCCCAAAAGCCGCCGCAAATTCCCAGAAGAGTTTGCCAAAACGGGGGTAGCTGTTCGCAGGACGCCTTAATCGCGCAGCGGGCCGACTCGCAGGCCCGGGAGCCGCTTTGTCGCCGGGAAATCCCATCGCATGACAAGATAGCGATCGGCTAGTGGGTTTATTGCGCTCTTTATTCCGCAGGAGATGTTTGGCGTATGCGGCGGCCGGCTGGCACGCGCCGTCTGTAATTCAATCGGCTATTTCGACCTGGCGGGCGAGGGGGCGGCGGTGGTTTTAATCCCCCCCGGAGGAACTGTTACAAACGGCTCCTTTCGCTAATCATCCCGACGACTCCCGCCTTATTTTCTTAGCCGGCCAGTCGGACAGATGCACCGGGCTACTCTTCGCCTTCAACCCTTCTCCAAAATAACGAAACTCGATACGAAGACGTGCCGTATTTAAATCGCTGGCCGCGACTGCGCCCCCGGGCCAGAAACAACAGCGTGGCCGTTGGTTTTTAAATAAACAAGGGGAGGAAATCTTAGCTTCACCCTGTGGACGAATTTAGGAAATAACGCTCGATGCCATTTATT
Source organism: Andrena bucephala (assembly GCA_947577245.1). NCBI lineage: Eukaryota > Metazoa > Arthropoda > Insecta > Hymenoptera > Andrenidae > Andrena > Andrena bucephala. The sequence goes on along the minus strand of OX387718.1, from coordinate 4,451,759 downwards.
CCAATCCGCGAGTACTATTAGAGATTCCAGAGGGTGTATTGCATCGCGACCGGTTTTAGTTTTAATATTTCGTTAGGGGAAGTACAGCATCCGTTGCCGGGGTGCCAATGGAGGAGCTGCTTGGCTAGATGCAGCTCTAATTGCGCCAGCATTCCCGAATTGCTTTAAAGCATTAGCACGAGCGTCGCAGAGAGAGGTATACAACCCTCCAAGATGGCTGCCCCCGGGGCGTATCGACGTTTGGCGTTTGGAGGGTTTCCCAGAGGTAAGCTCATCGGAAATTGCGGGTCTTCCCTCCCCCGGCATAGCCCCCGCCGCCTTTGCTGGCCCTTCAAAACAAAGAAACACACGTAATTAAATTTTTGCCCGGGCACAAATTAATGTGCGCCCACCACTCTTATAACGGCGCTTGGTCGCAGCTGCGCCACCGCAAAAGCCACTTTAATCCGCCATCCAGCTTTTAATCGAGCTCCTCTTTCTAACCTTTCTTTCCCTCTCCTTTTTCAATATTTCTCTTATTCGCGTTTCTTTGTTTCTTTGTTCTTCCCCAACTGGGATAACCTCATTTGGATTTTGTGATTTTTTTTAAAATTCTGAGGACTTATAAGCATCCAGTGTCTGTAGGTAAAAAGTATCTCTGAAATGTATAGCGTGTTCTAAGTTTGTTGCTTGGAACAGTTTCCCTGCTCTGGGTATTAAATTTCATGCTCTTCAGTCATGTATGCACGGTTCTTTAGATCTCTAATTAAACTCGGTAGCTATCTCAAATAGATTAATTCCTCACTGTGGGTGCATTTGGAATTAACATATTTTCACTGTGCAGTGGAATGTACTTATTTTAAGTTCTGGAAGCAGGTGAAATATTTCATGTAACAGAGTCAGGTGGGGAATATTGTTTATTGAATATTATTTATCAGAACTGATACATAATCTGTTGTTCTTCACAGACTGATTTTTTACATTGATTGAAATGGATTTTTATCGATTATAGATTGCAGCTTTCACTTTCCATGCTCTTGCACTGTCTGTTTTTTTTTTCTGAGTCATCTTGACAGAAATGGATGGCTCTTTGCACTGAAATGATAAGCTACTACAAATACAGGCAGATAAATATTAATTATTCGTTTGGAATGCAGTATCTGAGCAAAGAAAATATGAAACCTAATTAGCAAATTGAATATTCCATTCCCTACGAAAAAAAGCAGTTACGCAGCTTATACATATTCAGTAATTAATTATAATTATCACTTTCACGATTATACTTTTATAAGCTGGTGGACTATATTTCACTCTCGCCGAGTTTCCACTGTATCCGGCTCGAATCAATAAATAAATAACACCGGGGCATAGGTATATCCAAAAACTTTTTATTTACGCTTCGTGTCATTAAATAGCAATGTCTTCCTTATACAAAAATAAAGTATTTAATTAGAAACGGCTGAGAAACATCTGTACAAAATACAATATTCAGAGACATATTTACAATCGGGCGGACCTCTACTAGAATAAAATTCACTAAAGGCAACTCGAGCATCCGGTCGCGATCATCTCAGCTGATCCCGACTTTCGCGTCCTCTGGATGGATGTCCCGAAGCTCCTGCATCAGAGAATTAATATGTTAGAAACTGAATCCATACATTAGAAACTATTCTAAATGCCGGGCTCGCGTTAAGCAATTTGAGAAACGTACGTGCAACATCTGACAGTGGCCTCCTTTCACCTCGGTTGTTTCTTGGCGAGCTTGGCTTATCAAAAGCGTTGCGCCGTTCGCGTCCAACGGGCCAAACATCCAGCCGCCTTCTCCGTCGAAGCGTAACAATAGCTTGTGATATTTCCCAAGCGAGGCCACGCGATGGGTAATGGTCAGCAGAGTGATGCCTTTTCTTTTGGCAGTCTCGTATATCACCGCCTCAGCTTCGAGGCTCACGGCACTGGTGCACTCGTCCAGCAACGCGTACTGCGGCGCATGATAGAACAGACGAGTCATGGCGAGCCTCTGTTTCTCGCCGCCGGAAAGAGTGGAGTCCCAGTCGCCAAATGCGTCTAGCCCTTCCGGTTCCCTTTCCGCCAGGCTGCGCAAATCCACTTCCTCTAGCAATTTCAGTAGCTCCTCGTCCGAGCAGTTCTCTGTGTGCGACTCCGAAGGGTATATGATCTGATCCCGCAGACAGCCAATCGTCATGTAAGGCTTTTGTGGGATATAGAATAACGCTGGCCTCCCGCTTTGGGAGGACTCTGCGGGCCTTATTAAAGTACCACCGTACACTGGCCACAGGCCAGAGATTATGCGGAACAGCGAGCTCTTGCCACATCCGTTGGGCCCAGTGATCAATATGTGATCGCCTGGCTTTATCTGAAAATGCGAGCGATTAGTTTGTATAGAGCTTTCCTGCGAAGGTTGAACGATAGGGTCTGGGACTTACGCGGATAGTTAATTTAGGTACGATGACCTCGCAGTTTGGTGTGACTATTGGCACGTCGATTAAACTTATACTGCCGTCTGCGCTCTCTTGTACAATTCCTGGGAAGAATGGTTGTTGTTTGCGGTGAATGATTCAGATTTGTATTGCGGTATTTGGAATTTACCTTTTATTACCGGCGCGCCATCTTCTAACTCGATTACCTTCTCTGAGGTATTATTTGCCGTACCGTTTGTTAGTCTCAGTGGGCTACTGACAATATTTCTCCTATATTTACACAGCGCGGCGTCTTTAAATACATCTAACATCTCACTGACTCGTTCCGCGTACCCTGCTAGCGCTACTAGTTCCTATTATAGGTTAAAGTTTATTATTTCACAATGTGATTATACACGCGTCAGTGGTTCTGGAAGGTTTCTCACTTTATAAGACGACATCAGTCTCTCTACAGCGTCCGCACCAGAACTTAAAAGATTTTTAGAGGTTGTCAAGTATCTGGTCCTTTCGCCTACTCCACCTGTTTCACGCGTAAACAGTTTCATCAGTATTTCAGTTACTTTTAATTATTAGAAAACGATTTTATATTTATATACACGTACCATCGCCATCGTCCGCAGAAGTTTTACTCCTCGATGTGACCGTAGTGTAAAGAAGGGGCATGGCGATGACGAGAAGCCCAGTTCCAGACCACACGTATTTCATGAGCAGTTGCTCCAGCATCACGTACCACAATTTCACCGCTAGCACCCTTCTTAAATGCGATATGAGTGACTTGTACGCAGTGGTTAGATATCGATGCTCCGTACAGTGCCCACCGTAGAATGCAATTTCCTCTGCGTGGGCACTGATGCGAGCATGAGCCTCTCTTAATCTTCCACGTCTGGATGCTTCTTCAGCCACCAGTTGGCCAAACTTGGGCGAAGCGAGACGCAGGATCTGTCCTGTCAGAGCGATTACTGCTGATGCTAGTAAGGGGCCTGTAAGAAAACTGAGAATTACATTTCCATACCAAGGTGTGGTGTACTCACTGATCTTTAACGCTCGCTTCACCTTGTATGCTTCTGGCCCCCATTTTTGATGAGAAAGAGATAAGCGCGAGGCCCACTAGAGCACAGTCTAACAGCGGCTTTGTTAAACTCGAATACAGATGCGCCACAGAGCTGGCCAGTTCAGACAAGTCATCCGTCAGTCTTTGCTCAGCCCCTCCTAGCCTATTGTCCAACGCAGCCACTCTATAGTAAGTCTGTTGACTCAGATACATGTTGTAAGCGTGCTCCACCAGACGTCCCCTTGAATGCACAGAGAAGAAGAGACTTATTGGTAACACCTAATTCACCAAAACTAATATTATATTCATGCAAATGTACCTAAAGCTAAGAGCCAACCGGCCCTCCAGGTATCTGATAGCTGAATTGACAAACGTCGCAGGGAGAGCTATGGCGAACCACCTCGCCATCATCATGAAGAACCCCCGCAAGTCCTTGAGTACGATCCTCTTGACGATCTGGCCCTCTAAAGTGGCCACGTAGACCGAGAGGAACGTCCTGGTGAGGAGCGTGAGAGTGGCGCAAGTCAGCAAACCGGCCTCCCGCGTTCTCCATCCGGGGACCATGATCTTCAGCAACGCGATCAGCTGTTTAACAAACTCCCGGTCCAGTCCAACGCTCGGCTTCCCCGCCGCGCCAGTGGCTTTACCATTAGCGACATCGTTCTTGCGCCGGCTCTTCGGTTTAGGAGGCTCGCTCTGCTTCCTCCGCTGCTGGTACTGGGCTAAGCCGGAGGCGACCAGCGGGTAGCCTACCTTAAGGAGATAGAGCGTCGTTACCGCTCCGACAACGCCACGCGTTAGCAGCTCCTGCCTGATGCCGTATTTGGCGGACGTCTTGTCGATCAGCTTCGAGAACACCGACGACATCCTGCCAGCGGCCGCACTCTCATCGGAGTGTGCCCGTGCAGCGTGACGTAAGGAAGCGTCTGCTCGTGGCCGTTCAATCGGACGGCGGCTCGAACGTGAATAACTCGTCAACGGAAGCTGCTCGTCATGATGCGTGTGCCTGCACCGCTCCTAACCGTCTTCCCTCTTGCTCTGGCCGAAGCCTCGCCGTTATCACGCGTGTATCCCTGTCGCTGGCACTTGGTACGCGCGGAGCGAGCGAGAAGGCGACGCCACACGCGATCCACGTACACCGGCCAGCAGCTGGCGACTGTTCGTCACGTCTCTCCTCGCAGTGTGCCTCTCCGTTCTCTTTTGGACCCTCTCCTCGACGGCAACAGGCAACTCCGTGACTGGTTGTCTATCGCTGGACTTGGTCCCGAGCTCGTCGACCGTGTACGTCACTCCTCGTTGCCTCTGTGCCGCTGCTCCTGCCCCGTCCGCAATTGTCTCCTTTTACGCGGGCCGGCTGCGTTTGAAAATAATCGCCTGGAATGTAATCGGATTGACTAATCAGCTTTGTCGCGGGGAACGTGACTCCCGGCCGGGTGACAGAGGAGGCACAATAGCTGGCAAAGGTACGGCAGGTCTTCAATTAAACCATCCCAGCGGCTCTGATTCAGGCCTCTCCTAGCCACCTCCTATTTCTCTCGATTCGTGCGTGGCTACTTTAAACGCTCTACCGAGCTTAACACACCTCCGTGCACCTCTCGCAGCTACTGTACGTCGACTCGAAAGCGGAGCACGGGGCGTGCTCCGTTTTGGGAACAAACGCGCTACCTGAACCGTGCGGTTTTGTGCTCTGAAATTAGTTAGAAGAGAGCACAAGGAAAGCACGGAGTCTGAAGAATGAGTGTACCGCAGACGGCGCGTCATTCCTGAGGCTTCCTCGCTGCCCCCATACAGGAAGTGGGCTCCGTTCTTTCTCTGTCAGCTTGTAGATTAATTGGTCTACAAACATTCGACAAGTGTCGGTTGGACAGTCATCTGAGTCACTGCAACAAGCAAGGCCAGAAGAGAATATTAGAAGATCGCAGAGGTTGCCCTATCTCAAGCGCACTTCCATGTCTTCGATTCTAAGAAGTTCAGATGTAAACACGTGCCAGCTTCGGAATTCAATGAAAAACCATTGGGCTACAACACATGATTACTCATCAAGGCACCCATCTGTCTCACCGTCATAAATTTAACGATTCACGGCAACGTGCCCCCCCACTGGCACCGCAGAGGAGGGGCCAAAGTCCCCACGTTTAAATTCCTCAGTTGGCCGCTGAGCTTCGGGCCGACTGATAGCCGCTATCGGTGTCGCGATCGGCAAGCCCGCTTGAGACTTGACCACGTGGTGCATTTGTGGATCAAAGTGCCGCTACTTAACTGTATCCGCGACCTTCCTGGTCTCGCTGCGCAGATAAGATTACACGTACATGGAGATCGGCCGTGTCGTTACGTGCCCCTCGGACTTGCACATGCAACGCCACCATCCAACACAACTGCGTCTCTTCTTTCTCCTCTCCAGGCAACTCCACTACTCGGAGCTTTTCCCTACCCGCGACGTGACTCATTGCATTCGGCTAATTCTTATTTTAGGCCGCGTCGCGCGGGTCTAGGCCCCTTCCACACTGGTTCCCCGAGTAAGGGGCGCCCCTTGTCGCGGCTACACGTGGGTCTAGCGCGCTTAAAGGGGCGCGTAGTGTGTAGTAAGCGGCTCGTAACGGTAACCGTTGCTCGTCTATCGTGCCTCGGGTAGAAAATAAGTCCTGAACCTCGCGAGAGAATCCTGGGAGGAATGCTTTCCCTCCTGGTGTACATGGACGCTCGATGACTCTAGCGGACAGTGACCCCAGAGTTACATGGAGCGTCTTTGTCTCTCGAAGAGCTAGTCTTGCGACACTGATCAGAATCTACTGGCTATGTACCGAGACCTTTAACACATCTTCATAGATATTAGCCAATGTATGTCTACTTAGAAAAATCGGGATACAGCAGAACCTCCGCGTTTGCAATTACTGTTTCAATTTTCTTCGTGGTCACTTTCTCGTTCCAATCTTCTTCGTGGTCAGCGAAGCCAGACAATTGTTCTGATTGTAAGCTGGATGAGTTTCCAGTGGCGCACACAGGAAGGGGGGACTGGCACCCAAAGATGGGGCTTTAGAAAAATAGAAGAAAACTGGATTTTATTCTTTAATGAAACTTTTACGCAAAATCAGAGACCAAGGTTTGGCAATCTCTGCTGAAAAGAAAGTGTCTAAAACTATACGAAGAGTTACCTACTTCGCCTCGTGCAGCCTCCTACATTGAAAGGGAACGGCACTCGTTCTGGACTATACCGATATTTTTAGTTGCCGCGGCGAAATAACGCGGAGCCGCCGCAGCTGACAGAAAAAGGGTTCTTCGTGACCACTCCGGTGGCAGTAATTTCAATTTTAAACGCCTTTCCCTCGGAGGAAAAGCTGCCGTAGCAACCGGCCCGCGGAGCACGAAGAGCGGCAAGGTCAGTGCTCCGCTCTGATTCGCGTTACGCGGCGCGGTGCTCTTCCTGATCTCGGAGCCGTCGCTTTCTGTAATCCCGCGTTTTAACTCGCCAGTTAAAGAGCTACCATAGAATCCGTTCGCGCACTCGTTATCGCGAGTTCAAGTTGATACGTATTTAGGGTGACGTAATCCCGGCGTGATGCAGATAACCACCTAGCTATATGCGCGTTACTTCATTCTATCGCTGCTGATGTGCATAGTGCAACATATACCACGCGCTGTAAAAAAATGTGACTCATCGTTAAATTATAATTTCGAATTGTGACAGAATCGATCCATATGCGATCGGTTTTAAACGCATTCGTGGAATATTTATCGCGCGTTGTAGAAACTTTGCAGGCTACCAATGTGGTCGCGTTCATATGCATGCTTGTGTTTGAATAATCTTGGTGAATTACTTTATCGCCGAAAGTGACCTCGAAATCGATTGAGAGAAAGAGATTTCTGAAACAGCTCTACTGCGATAACATAATCGAGGGAAGTGTGGAAACAAAACGGAGATGATACAGCAGCTTGCTTATCGAAATAAATATTCCGAACAGTAAACAAATTATCGAACGACATTTACGAAAGGCTCGCAAGAAATGTCGGATGGTAAATTGCCATTGTAATGCCATCGGGGCATAGTTGAATTAATAAACTACGGTGCGGAGAGTTGGGCCGTGGGTCCGCTATGTGCGAGTTTAGGACGAGATGGAGGTCCATGCAATCTCCATGTGAAGGAAACGTTCTAATCGCGTGTTTCACAATCAGCCGTTACCCGTAAAAAAGTAATCATTTATTTCCTCGGGGTACAAAAACTAGCGTTGGGAATACACTTACAGTTGCGAAGGTACTTCGGCTGTCCGTTTTGCAATGCTCAATTGAAGTATCCATACTTAAAGGCAACCGAGGTTGGAAAGTGTTCCCATATTCGGTGGAATAGAAGAGCTGTAATATTTTGAAGACGAAACTTTGGAACCCTCAGCGAACTTAAGGGCACTCTCCCATCAAATCACTTCAGAAATAGGTAACTTTTAGGATTTTATTTAATAAAAAATAAACGTCAGGGTCAAAAAACCTTTTGGGCTGTATTTTATTTTATTTTATTTTATTTTATTCTATTTTATTTTATTTTATTCTATTTTATTTTGTTTTATTTTATTTTATTGTATTTTATTTTGATTTCTTTCCTTGTCTTACCTCCCAACGGCTTTTTAGGTTAGGTTGTAGAGCAGCAGTTAATGCTGAATCTCGCCTACTCGCCATTGTAATCTTAATTGTAATGGTGCAATAAAGACATTTAATAATAATAATAATAATAATAATTTGTACATCTTTAAAGATACTAAAAATTTTTTGTTGAAATTTTATCTAATACTAGTAGCTGCTGGTGATAAAGTAAAGTTTGTAAGATCGGTCGATTATTTTTTCTTGGGACTTCCGCAATTATAAGAAGACGTGTTTCGAGAAAAAACAAAAAAATCGATGTGGAAAATTTTAATGTGAGGGTACCCTTCATCGCAATATTATCTTCCTAAAACACAAATCCTTAGTCACAGCCAAACAGCTCTGAAAATATTTATTGCATCACTCGAATAAACACGTTATCACTTATACCTCTCTTATTATTTCCACCAGGCAAATATTATTGCAAAAATGTGCACCGCGTTAATTTAAGGATGATGCAATAAATATTCCCAGTAGACTGTATCTTATCTAAAAGTGCTGTTACTTTAATTTTAGTAATAATTTTCCCAAACTGTTTTACAATAAAAGCTGAGGAGTCTCGATAAGTTGAGCACCGAGTGTGTGCTTAACTGACGAAATCGAGAAACAGAAAAAGTGGCGTCGATCAGTTCAGCTTCTAAGAGGCGTATGTTGATATGAAAGGGAAGATATGTGAAGAGGCTCGGTGGCAGGCGACGTCGAAAGTGTTGGCGTAGCCGTGACTACACGAATGACAAAGGATTTTTGAGAGTGGCGAGATCAGGCCCCAGGACGACGGGGAAAGTGGACCCCTTTCGGCTTTTACCGCCGGCGAGATGCTGCCTCGCGTTTCGCGCGGAACAGAGAAAGTAAAAGTGAGACATCGGCAGGCCGGTTTCTTCCGTCGTTTTACTTTCATTCTCTCCTCGGCGAAGAACTTAAAACGACGGGATGCCTCGTCTACCTTTTGCGCTCTAACATTTGCAACATTTCAGGATCGATTTCTCGATGGAAAGTGAGCTGTTACAAATTCTTCGTGGTCATTAGTTCCTTTTCACCAACCTATGATTCCTTCAATTTGAACTCTTCGAACAAGGTTTTGAATTTTAAGCATTTAAAGGGCCTTGAATTTGTGGGAGTTTAAAAGTCTCTTGACCTTTAGGGCATTGGTATTTATCATTAATATTAATGACAGCTAGAATACTGTTATTCTATGTACTTAGGTAGCCGTTAGAATGTAGATGTACTCGTGCAATTTTTTTTACTTTGTAATTATAGTTTTTTGCGTTAATTTTTTTGTGATTTGTTACATTGGGAGTGTTTTTGATGCAACCTTTAACCTGACCTCCATTTATCTCTGTCATATTGGTAAATTGGTATTACTTGCGAATGAGGATAGGAATATTGATTTATCGATGGCTTACTGTATAAATATTGCATGTCCATTTTTTGCGAAAGTGTATATTTCACATTAACGTACAAGGAACTTGATAGTACGAGTATCAGGAGTGATAAAAAATATTACCCAGCGATAGTGTGAAAGTAATTTATTTCAAAACATTGAGCACTTAATTTTTTCGAGCACACTATTCAAGGAGCAAGAAATAGCGAAATGGGTTAATTAGACTTTTTGCCAGGTAATTACTTTTATATTATCTCGACCACTTTTATATTATCTCGACCATTGAGGACAACTTAATCATCGGTTTAATTTCAGAGCAGCAGTTCTCCTTTTTCGTTTCAACACAGATGACGAATAGTGTTGTACAACATTGCCGAGGAACAATTATTCTGCCCACAGGAAGGATGGTAAATTTATTATCAATATCCATAGTAGTATATTATAAAAAGGCAAATGAAAGGTGTGTATCGTGCCAGGCTTCTTTTTTGTTGCTACTTTCTTGCATTCGTATCTTACACCCAGCTGACAACCAATTTACATTCACTGATTGCAAAACTGTTTGCGCTCACTGCTCGCAAAAAACGGCGCAATATTTTATTGTGCAATTGATGCATAGTCACGCAAGTAAATAAACGAAGGAATGATAAATAAATAAATTTCGTTTTGCAACTGCCAAGTTTGATACGAAGCCGGATATCAAGTGGCTGCAACGATTCTTGTTCTTTTCTTTTAAATGGACAATATCGACCTCTTTCTAATTGTATTAATAATTTAATTAACAATAAGTGTTTCGCGTGCACAGGGTACTGAAGGTTTCAGGTTTGTTTTATTAAAATCGTCACCATTTTGCTAGCAACTGCCTCCTGAGTTCTCACGCGTCTTCGACTTAAAAGTGGTCCAGGGTCACGCTTATTTATCAGTTATTACTTTTTGGAAACTGCTCGGACTATTCTGACGCAAAGGTATCGCGAATATCGCAAGAAATGATGGCGAGCCTGTGTCTGGTTATAAAGTACCCAATTCTACTGCGCGATGGTACGCGAGCAGGAGGTCCAATTAGGAGCATTGTTTAAAAAGATTACGACAGTTACATAGGTTCCATAATTCCAGGAAGACTTCTTATTCGTCAACTTTTGAAAAAGTCTCTTGCTGTATGAATTATTCAGTCGATTATTCCTCCATGATTCATCTGTCGTTGCTTATTATAGCTTATCATTGGCTTTCTTGAAAGCAATCCATGAAAGAAATCCAATATGGCCGCCAATCGATTACTGGAACTACACCTCAGAAACTTCGATAGGTTTCAATTGAGTAGCGTGGAATTTTCTCATGAATGAGGATAATAATTGTGTACGTTTTTGTAGCACGAAACGATACAGCCCAGTGGGAGAGGTATAGAGAATGAAAAGAAAAGTGATAATTGAAATGGAAAAAGCACGAAAGAGGGGTTAAGTAGTCGATATTTTCTTTCAGAGAACTCTTTTATTTAGTCTGCTGCGTTTCAACTCCTGTGTAACTGCAGAGAAGGCTATGCAGCTGCTCGAAAATTGACGGATGACTCATCTCCAGCATTAAGCATGAACGTAAAAGTACCATAACCGTGTGGTGTTACTATTGTCAGGGCGAATGGGTGTGATTTGCGAAGTTTCTTCTCGGCTCACGGTGTCCCCTGTTTCCACGGAAATCTGTGGAAAGTCTGCGTGTAATTTTAAGAGAGAGCCTCTCTGCTGTTCGATGAAATCTCGCGTCCAATTTCTCCGAGTACACCTCTGCTCGAGAGTAAATGCTACTTGACCACTTCTGCATCGATATTCGATGGACTAAGTAGGTAACTCAAGTATTCCCCAGCTTTAGGTATTATTACAAACAATATATTATCTTATTTAGCTGGAATTTTTCCCGCCACCCTCCACGTTATTTTATGAAGAAAGCAATTTAAATAATAAATAATCTATTTTTTAATATTTCACTGAAGAGTCAAATCCTGAGTATGAATTATTTTTAATCGTGCCTGCTCAACTAAAAGTACCGTCCAAATATTAAAAAAAAAAATTCAGTCGAACACGAGAATATACGACTCGAATAAACACTCGTACGAAACTTGGCGGAAATAGTGCCCGAGTCTGTGCCCTCCGGCGTGCAGCGAGTCGTCGAACGCAATTCACCGTGACGAGACCGAGTCTTAAATCATCCAACGAATAAAGAACAGTATGTGAGGAACGTATACAGTCTTCGTTAATGGTCAGCCGCGCTACGTTTCCCCAGGAAAGAAGGAAAACAACGCGCTACTACCGACGGAGGAGGAACGACACAGCTCTGGATCGACCTTCTTTTTATTCCACTGTATGTACACGGTAATCAAACAGCGCTTATGTACAGGAGTTACGTTACAGCTAGTATGTACAGAAACGCTAGCCGCGGACACGACGTTCACGACTTTGGTCCTTTCTCTGGCACTTTTTTGTTTTTCAGCGAATCACGCGCGGATAGGAGGATACCTTAAACCTCCCCGGGCGGGGGTTTCGCAACGAACTTTGATAGATCGGAACGTCGATGCCGATCTAACGTGCCCTGAAATATTCGGGCCAGCGATTCGGTTTTTCAACATCCACCAGCTTTCCCAGCCGCGGTTTCTCTTTTGCAAAACCCTGCGGATCGCATCGCCGCTGTTTTAAGCGATTTAGAAATATCTCACGGGTCGCCACTGGCTCACTTTTTCCGATCGCAAATGTTCAAGAGTCTCTTCGTTGGTATCGTGGAAATTTGACGGTTTTAGTGGTGTTCCAGGTTGGTGGAAAATGGAATTCGTCGGGGATTGGAAGGTGGAGAACATCGGCAAATCGTTTTTCAAGCGTTCCAGTTGATTCGAAGTGAAATTGTTGATGATTGTAAGGTTGGGTCACTGTTCAGAGGCGCAAGAAGCTGAAGCAGGAATGCCCCCATGGTCAGTAGATATAATCTTCTCGGGCTGAAGAACATCATCGTGTTGTGGACGTCGTTAACCAAATTGGGGAATGTTGCGGCATCCACAATTCCCTGTAGCTCTTACAGAAGATCTTCTCATTTCAGGCGCTGCTTGCTGCAAGAACCACAACTAGGATTCATGTCTTGCCGTCATTACAGTCGGAGTTGAAGGTCGAGGGGAAAAAATTAATTAACATATTACGCATCAAGCCAGTATCATAAAAACGTACCACGAGGCAGATCGGTATGAGTATTACAATGCTCAAGTGCCTTCAACTGCACAAGCGCGATGTAACTGCAGGTGAAATTTCTGGGAATCTATACAGGTCGTGTCATAAAAAGTGGCCTTGCGTTAACCCAGCAACGTGATTGGGAAACTATTCTTTAAAGTGCACTCGAAGTTTTGAGATGTACCTTATAGACACTCCAAAAGTTAACATCTTCCTGTTACAGTCTTCCCAATTCCCGTCACTATTTAGTCGTGTCTTCAACGTCAGCACGTGGGAGAACGCGCAGGCTCGACTGGCACTTTCTCGGATATCCTGTTCGCAAACTTGATGCCTCCGTTTGTGCCCTGTGGATAGGAGGGCAGCGCTTCGAGGATTCTAGGAGGGTTCCTCTTCGCTGTATTTAATATAGAACCCTTGCTGTTCTCCTCTGACAGCCAACTAGGCTGGCCGAAGCGTCCTGGCTGCATACGCTGGGTAGGCTTGTAGCTGTCCACCTCGCCTATCAGTGGCGCGCTGCTCTGCAGATTAAGAGCGTTCAGCTGAAGGTAGTTGCCACCGATGGGGATCAAGTCCTCCGAGCCACCCGACTTGCTCAGCCGGTTGCTGGCTTCTGCAACAGAATTATGATATAAGCCTGTATCCTTCCACGTAAGATAGTTCTTAAAACTTGTGTATACTGTGTTTACCAAAAGTTTTCGCCTCTCTGACATGGGCGAGGAGTTTGTCGATCCTCCTGCGTCGGAAGTACGTGTCAGCGATGTCCAGCTTCTTGGTCTCCTCCTGCTCGCTGCTCTCCTCGTTGTCAGCGTCGTTGTCCACCTCGTTCTCGGTGTCTTTCGCGTTGCTATTGTTGTTGAGGTCGGGTTTGGAAGGCACTGTGGAGTACTGTGTGATTTCTTTGGGCACCAAGGGCGCTGGAGGAAGAGGGATGTGTGTGGACACGTCGGGAAGCCTCCAACGAGCCAGCTCGTCGCACCAGGTCGCGGCGGACCTGACCGCGGCGACATCGCGTAAAGGGCAGCCTGGTCGAAGGTGAGGGACCATGGCCTCGGATATTTGGGACGTGAGCAGCTCCCTGCGCAGTAGATCGCGGCGCTCTGCGTCCCAGGATGCTTGGAGGTCGCCTGCCTCCGCCTCCAGCTGCTTCACTCGCTTCAACATCCTCTTCAGGGCGTCTTCCGTGGACCTACGATATAGAATTAGCATGTGAAGCAATGCCCAGGATCTGTCCATGTACAACAGTGGCTCTGGAGACGCAACTCCAAGTGCTACACATGATGCAACTTCATTACCACCCTGATTTATAGAAAAATACATTTCTATCATTCTGGTTTTTGTCGCAATGAAAGTATCTTTAACGGATCGGCGAGATTTTGCCGATTAAAATGAGTACAAACACGGCTTAAATCGGATCACTTTCTGGTTTATTATTTTAATATTAATTATCTTAAAAAAGATCCAAAGTACGTCGTGTTTGTACTCGTTTTAATCGGAAGAATCTCAACAAGCAATATTTACACCGCTGTAAAATAATAATTATATAAATCTCATTTGAGAGTGAAAATCCAAATCCAGTCGCGTCTCGAGAGACACTGCTGTACCACGGTGTTCCATGACCAACCTAAGCTGACCGTAGACTTGGAAGACGCTCCCGTTGCCCTCCTGGGCGCTGGATTCCAGCGCCGCGGCCAGGGTTTCCAGTTTCTTGCGCCTTTTCTCTCTGCGCCTCCTCAATTCTGCGTTCCCCTGCTCTTCGCCCCCGATGGTCAGTTTCCCCAGCCGCTTCAGCACTTCCTGCATGGCTGCTTCCCGTTTCTTCTTTCGCCTCTCCTCCCGTTCCAGGTCCTGCTCGTCCATGGGCTGCTGAGCAACTGGTTTGAAGCTCGCAATCACGCCTACCTCGTGACGAGACTTCAGGGCCTCCAGTTCTTCTCGAAGCTTCTGAGCGGACAGATTCGAGTGCTCGCATTCCTTCTTCAGCCTCTCGACTTCGTCCACGTATTCCCTCTGTCTGACGCCATCCTCGTCGTCTTCGGCCCCATCATTCACAATCTGTTTCAAGATCGACTGATCGCCTGATTCTAACACTTTACGCAGACGCTGCAGTTCCAGTTGGTACTGCCTGAGCAAAGCATCCTTCGGGTCCTCGTTGACCACAGGTTTATTCTTGATGCATCGGGCCCTCGCTGCGTAACGCAGCGTGCTCAGGGTCTCGTCAGCGTCAACATCGCTGGGACTTACGCAGGCTATCATCAAAGTTCTTGCGTTGCCACCTAGACTGTCCCTTAGGAGCCTCGTCAGCTTGCTGTCTCTGAAAGAAGATTTAAGAGTAGCTTTTCAGTACATAATCCACGATCCATCCACTTCAAGGC
Source organism: Andrena bucephala (assembly GCA_947577245.1). Lineage (NCBI taxonomy): Eukaryota > Metazoa > Arthropoda > Insecta > Hymenoptera > Andrenidae > Andrena > Andrena bucephala. The sequence continues at coordinate 4,436,718 of OX387718.1, read as the reverse complement.
AACCATTCCAAGCTACCTGTAAGGCACATGTCGCCCATGTCCGGCAGCCAATGCGCTGATCACGTTCCCCAGCGCGGAAAGGCTCAAATTGATGTTAGCCGCCTCCTTCAACCGATCCCCCGTTGCTCCAGTTCTCGCCTGCCTCTCGGAACCAGCCAGATCCACCAAGTGTAGCCTGCCCCTTTTCACAGTGTTCTCTGTTTTACTATCGTCATTAATCGCCAGCGTTTCCAGGGATATCGTCAGCACAGCATGGCTCCTGGAGCTGGCAGCGTTCATCTTGGTGGCCGCCAGGGCCCTCCTTCTATCACCCTGTGCCACCAAACGAGCGCACTCCGTGGCGTCCTTGACAGTAACCTCCCTCAACCCGCCAGCCACGTAGGTACCTCGGTTTGGGTCCTCCTTCAGGGTTAGTTGATCGCTGGTGTCGTCTTGTAGCAGGTCCCGTAACCGTTCGTTGTATATCTCCAGGTAGCTTAGCAACGCCAGGTACCTCATCTCCGAGCTGGCCGTCGACGTGGCCTCGAAGATGTGGTCCAAGGTGCGCTCGATGAAGGCGCGCATCGTGTACGACTTGCCGCAGCCAGTTTGCCCGTAGGCGAACACGGTGCCGTTATAACCGTCCAGGACAGCCTCGACGATCACCGACCCCACGTTCTCGTACACCGATTCTGTGGTGGCATCGACGCCGAATGCTGCGTCGAACTGGTACACCTTCCCGTTTCCAGGCCCAGCAGCCGCTGGACACTCCAGGGTGCAGCATTTCGAGAGGCTGTCGATGGTCACCACGTTCTGTGGAGGGTGATGTTAGTTGATGTAGGTTCGTGGACTTTCGGGGGGGTGAATTTGTAGGTGTTGAGGCGGTTTGGAGGAACGTTAAGCTGGATGACTTGATAAGGGTATGACGCAGGGGTAGTTCTAAGTTGTCTAATACAATATATTAGTTTCATAAGTTTTGGGAAACTGAAGTTAATCTTATTATGAGTTTGCTGAGTTTGTTATTCGGTAGTAGATAGTAAAACATAGAGAACCTGATTCTACGTAAAAAAATAAGACGCAAATCAAGAATAGAAAAATTGCGGTTTAAGCATCGTTTCGTAGTTATTAGGGTTTGAAGATCCGGAAATGGGGCGGCTGGAGGACAGCAACTCGGCGATCAACGGCGCACGTGGAGCAGTAGCGCTGCGCAGTAGACCCATGCGCGCCACTGACCGCCGAGTTGCCGTACTCCAGGCGCCCCACACCCGAATCTTTAAACTAATAATTACGAAACGTAGAATCACTCATTTCATTTGCTACTATCTCTTACCGAGCATACTGTATTCTACAGTTCTGTCGTTTGAATATTGAAACAAGAAAATGTTTTCATAATTCATCGAGAATTACCGGCCACAGATAGCATTCTAATTTTAATATCGAAGTACGAGTGGAGATACACGCAAATGTCTCCTATTTCTAGGAACATTAACTTTTCATCCTTCCCTCCGCTCAGCTAAATACCGGGGGGGACATAAAAGTCACGGTAAATGAAGGGGTGTCGTAGAATAATTCATAGGAACGATAAAAATATGCCCGCTTCTAGCACACTAGTCTCCCGGTCTACGAAACTAACCGATCGATCGGTTTCTGAGAAGCTTGTGCAACATTGCAACAACGCATTAGCGGAACATGCCCATTATTCGTGACAACACCGATTTAGCGATAGTTCGGACACCTATCGATTTGGTCTCGCGGAAATAGCAACAAATTCGGTAAAAATACAGGTTCCTTAAACCAAAAACTATGTCAAAGTTTGCAATTTGTGCAAAGCTGTGTTCTGAAAGATGTTGAAGACACCGCTTACACTTGGAAGATCATGAGACCTAAGATCGCGAGCATAGTGACAAAATTTTGCAATAATAATCGTAAATGATCTTTCTCGAACTGTCTCAACTTGGAGCACATGGCGGAGGGGCGCGCTGCCATCGAATGTCCATCAGCGTTTCACGCGGCTACGTATCACGGGGCGTCGTGTGCCGGGTAGTCGTCATTAAATTTACCATTCCATAATATATTCAACGGGCTAGGAAGAACACTAGACACGCCAGCGAATCAGTGATCGGTGCATGCACCGGTGCATAGATAGTAGCCGCCGCTGCACACATCTACCGTACGTGCACGTGCTTATCGATGCCACGAAATATATGCCAAATCGATAGGAGCACAGTCACACTGTCACCTTTCCCTACGCTCACGCGTGACGACACACGTGGTTGACACAGTGGCACGCTAGCACACGTGTACAAACCCCCCTCGCGTTGATTTGACTGTGTGACTAACTCAGAGAGTAATAGGTGTACCAAGCAATAATGAGGTTTGCAGAGGAGGTTATGGGAGGCGGTCAGAAATTGTAGAATCCATATGAGGTGTTCGATAGGTTAGAATTGGAGCTGCAGATCGCGGAAAGGAAAATGCTTTTGCATCTTCGGTTTACGCATGCGCACTGCAGATGGCACTACTGCTTGGTGGGCGTGTAGAAGTTTTAATGGGAATTACTGTGAGATAAAGTAATGGAAGGTAGTTTTGATCGGCTAGTTTGTAAAGCAACTATGTAGACGCTGTAGTTTGAAACTAGTGGAAAGTTACAGTCGAAACCCAATGAAAAATTCAGTCCCTCAGACAAACTCTGATAATGTTGTGATTTGTTGGGACTTCAAGGAAAAAATGTAGAAAAGTGAAGCTTCTTTTACCAACCACTTCTCTTCAGGTGCAGTAGGCTATACACTGGAAGTATGATAGACTATTATACGAGGTTCAGTCTGAAGGCCTAGTCTAATAAACTAGTGTTCTATGTCAACATCTTCTACTATTAACCCAGTAATCCCTTAGTACAGTTTATAATTCCCCAGTAACTCCCAATATCCCCTGTACCACCCAAGTAATTCCCCCCATACCAGAAATTCACCCAGAAAAATGCGGAGGGATTCGTAGGTGCAGAGGGCCCGGTGGAAAATCGTTCGCAGGAAAATTGCAGCGGCCGGTGAATGCAAGCCCGCGTGTTTTGCTATGCCAGTCGCTAGGCTACAACGCGCTCGATATTAACGATGACGAGTTTTCCGCGTACTTAACCGGATAAACAAAACGGGAAAGAAGGGAGGGGGAAGCGTTTCCCTTCTAATCAGGGTGCACACGGCGTGCTACCAAGCGAATCACGTTCTTTCCTCTCCGACGTACCCTGCATCCCTGCTGCAGTTCCCTGGCGTTCATCGGCCGACATCTCACGGCCACCTTCACGGACTCGCTCATCTGAAAGTAAATGAGGGTAGTTAGACTCCGCGGGCCCCTGCAAGGGAAGGCGGCCGGGTGGTCACCCACGATTTTTTTCATTCTTTGAGATATTGTAGTGTAGGCACACTACTTTTGCAGATAATTTTATCTCCAACGTTTAAAGTTTAATTTAATTTAAATGTTTAAATAAAATTAGAATATCACCGAACGGAATTAGAGGATTAAATGAAATACAGAAATACACATTCACTAGTTCTTTAGCAAAAAAAAAATATTATATGTATCGGGAATCGAACCCGCGACTTTTTGTGCGGTAAACTTTTTCCTTTTTCCGAATGTATTAAATAGTTTTCTTTGGCGCGACAAACTTTGATCCAATATTGTACACAAACGGCTGAGCGTTGGAGCTTAATTAAAACTAGTTTACACTGCAAAATCCCAAAATACGAAATTAATTCGTGGGGGTCACTTAACCCTCTTCCCTTTTAGAATTCAAAGGGCCGTGCCTCCCTACTCCCCAACAGGTGGATCGACCTTGAAAAAGAGAATCCTCAAGCGGGAAGGTGAACTCGATCGAATTATACAGGGTGGGCAGATTTCAAGTGTTTCAAGTATTCCATGAGAAACAATTGAGAAGAATAAAAATAGAAATACTCAAAAAAATTGGTTGCCCCTTTTACCACTTTCCCCATAAATTTATGCGTTACCACATATTTCTAAAAACTCTGAAGCAAGTAAACTAGCATTGTAAAACAGAGTAGACCCAGGTAAATAAAGTCAAAACATGTATCATCTGATTATGATGGTATCGATAAATCAATGGCCGCCGCGGCACAAAGTTTCCACGATTCCTATCACGTAGTGAGTGAACCGATTCTTTCCAATCGCCCTTAGTTGGCGACGCTACTGATTGTAGCCCAAATTATGGATCATCCCAAATTATGGCAAACAATATTGTGCGTCAGTGTTGGATTAGTCAAATATGGCTCGACTGCAGAGCACTATAGTCAGCTACAAAAAAGTTGAGTGCACTAGTAAAAGTAGCACTACAAGTAACGTCGCCAATCATTTTTATACCACTTGTATGTGTACTGGGAAGACCCCAGGAATTTATTACAACATTCTCGTGCAATTTCTTTTGAAATTTACGGATATTATAAGTCTGTTTGAATGGAATGGTTGTTACGCCCACGTGTGGAAAATTTGTGGAAACCCACGCACGCTTGAATGTCGGGGCAGCTAGTGGCGTCGGGTAGAAATAGGTCAAGTGTAAGTATAGGGTTCGCACGAGTGTAATAATCGTGCAGACGTCGTTAATATCCGCTCGTGACAGAAGTCACGCGTCACAGAGAAGTTAAGAGCAATTTGCATTCCTGTGTAACAAGAATAGCCGCCTCAGGTATAAGCGAAAGGGGTGGAACGAGTGTAGCGTTCACCCCTACATTCTTTACATCGCGTTAACGCCTGATAGGTAGACGAATTATGATCACGACGGGTAGATAAGGAGACGGCACCCTAACCGAGTAAACTCCGCCGCTTGACCTTGTAGATGAAACTTTTATGTCGACTGCACTTGTGTTCGTAACGGTCAATCGAGCTCCACTATTAAAAAAATTGAAAATATCTCCCAAATCTGTGAAGAAGCCTCCTTAATCATCGAGTGACATTATTATCCCCTGGCACCCCCCAAAGAAAAAGGAAAAAGGAGACTAATGTAAACACGACTGAAGTAATTCAAGAGCTTTCAAAAGAGAAGAAAACTGGATTTTATTCTTTAAATCAATTTTTATAATCGCCTAATGAATTTTACTGAATTTGCATTGAAAATATTTTTAGCTGTTCAACTCGGCTCACCCCAAGATTAAATCCTGAGTGCGCCACTAATTTAACATAAAGCGCGAATAATACTTTTAAGGATAGAATTCATTTATTTTTGTATATTTTATTCTGAACTAACTTGGTACTCCCGTTAATATAATAATAATCAAATCATTTGAATATTCTCGTTATCTACATTCAAGGGAGAGCTGCAAACTTTTGGCGGGAAATGTGCGCGCTTCTTTTTCAAATAATAAACATGTCGATGCGACACGTATTCCTTTCTCATCTACATTTATATTCGCCACGATCATTCAACTTCCCTATCGAAGCTTAAAATTGCCACATTGTCCAGCAATATTTAACCAGGCGCTGTGAATGGAACAGCTGTTGGCCAACTCAGGAAACCATTTGCGATCGTTCAATTTCTCAGGAAAAATCGATTCCTCTCTCCTTCGACAAGGCGAAGGCTCCAGAAAATTTTAACGCTGTTTTCAAAATGCAGCTTCTTAAGAGCAGTGACGTAAAAAAATTCCCAATTAAATGATTCCGGAGAAAGTTACTTTGCAGAATGAATAAATAAGGGAGTTTCTTCAATTGCGTGTGATTAATAATTAGGTGATCGAACAGAACCATTAAATACACGAGCGTTGTTATCACTTCCGTTACTTACTTCAACGAATTTTCTTTCTCACAGACATACGAGTTGCTTTCGCGATCGCAGGGATACGTGTTCGCATGTGTTGCGAGGGAATAATCCGCGGAGTGCACTGAGCTATAAGCACGCTAGAACTGGCATGCAAGCTCCAGGTTTAGCGTGAATTATCGCGCACCTTGACTTGCGCTCGTTCGAAAATTTACACGCTTGCGCGCGCACGCGCCTCCGCCGTTCGATTAGTCGCTTCTGATTTGTGATCGAAAGCACGTGCTCTCGGGCCTGCCCCTCTCGCACCCTCTTCCCTCGATTTGATGCACGAATCGCAATAAATATTTGCCAATTGGCTGCCTGACATGGCGGGGTATAATCTGAAAAACCCCGAAGAGGTGCAGGAGTACCTGAAAAACCTTCACATCGAATACAAATTCGGCTGTTACAGCGAGAAAAAGCCTGAAGGTGAGCTTGAGCGTCGACGACGATCCTAACCTCTTAGCTGAAGCGTTTCCTGTTTTTCGACAGTCTGCCATCTGCTGGGCGACTATGCGGAGAGTATAAAGTCAGATTACAAAGAGGCGACGGAAATATATAAAAAGAACTGCGATGAAAGGAATTATAATAAAAGCTGCACCAAGTATGGAGATTACAGCTTGATCGGTAAGTAGGATTTCCGCGGTTCTGGTCTGAACTAGCACGCGCCCAGATGGCGCGTACGTCGCGGCGCTAAATTTGAAACGAATTAACCTTACTTTCTGTGTATTTTTTAATTTCTTTTAGTTTATGTTTTGGGGAGTTGTATAGGTTGGCTTCTGAGAAGCTTCTATGTTTATTTAAAGTGTAATGTATGTTCGTGCAGGAAGGGGATGCGAGAAGAACATGATGGAGGCATACAAGTACATGAAAAGGGGCTGCGATCTTAATGATGAGAAGGGTTGCCATCACGCAGGTGCGTTCGCAGTGAGCAATGAGAAGCTCGAAGCAGACAGAGCTGCCCAGATCGCAAATGGGATCAGGATGTTGAAGAAGGCTTGTGACGCCAACGTGGAGAAAGCCTGCTTCCATTTATCAGGCGTCTACTTGAGCGGGATAGAGGGACACGTGGAGAAGAATCTGAGGGAAGCGTACAAGTTCTCTTTGAAATGTTGCGAGATGGGAAATCCGTACGCCTGCGCCAATGTGTCTTTGATGCATAAACAGGGCGACGGGGTGCAGAAGAATCCGGAAATAGCGGACGCCTTTAAGAAACGAGCGGACCTGTTGATGCATGAAATGAAGACTCAAAAGAAGCAATTGAAATTTCATCAAGGCATTGGTCCGTGATCGCGTTTCAACCGCTGGAACTATTGTGTATAGTAAATAAATGTTATTATCCATTGTTGCCATTTTAAATTCGTCTCGTTTTCGTTCGGCGACAAAACGAAATACCGTGATCAATGTTCGCGCAGGAATATGTAAGTTTCTTTATTTATTATTTTTATTTATAATCCGAGGTTCTGGGCTTCTTATATAGGCTCTGTATTATCTGGGCTCGGACAAGAACGTAAGATAAAGTAGTCTGTACTGTGTGACAGTAAAATATATTCGGAAAAAATGTTGATAATCATTCAGTAACAAAATACTTGGATACTAATCAATGATATAACAAATTACGAAATTATTAATAGGAGAAACATTCGGATAAAACATTAATGACTAAATCCACGCATTCCATGAATTCAAATATCGCGCGCACACAATCGCGGAACACACGCATACAAAAGAGCAGGGTTGCCACATGGTTTTAATGTCGAGCCGCCAGATCGCGCAGGAAAAGTAGCCCAAAAGCGCCAAAATTCAAATATCCTGAATGAAAAGGATGTTTAAATATATTCTTAATATTTTCTGAGACGATTTTTTTTATTTCTATTAGATACGACAAATAAACTTTATTTGAACAAAAACAAATTTAAATAAAACTAATGTGAAAATTAAAATTAACGTTTTAACACAACAGTGATAATCTATTTTATAAAATTTTTTAATGCCATTTGGTGTTGGGCAGCCCAAATATCGAAATTTCGGCCAAAGCAACCCTGGTCGATATTGGGCGAATTGCGGTGAAGTAATTTCCATTAAGGTAGGTTTTCCTAAACGCGACTGGACGCAACTTCAAGAATTTCAAAGTCAATTTTCTCGAAAATGAAGCGCAATATCAAAAATTGTTATTCCTTTTCCTCGATTTATTTAACTCTTATAAGTCGAAAAGAAACAGTAACTTTTTTTGATATCGTGCTTCACTTTCGAGAAAATGGTCTTTGAAATTCTTGACGTCGAAGAAAACCTACCTTAATGAAAATCACGGGCGATTTTGGGCGTAAGTGGAGTTCACCCAGTCCAATTAAGGCGCCAATTTCAATTTTCGAGCGCCAGTTAGTTTTGAAAATTAGCCCAAATGGCGGAATTCCGCCCAATCTGGCAACCCTGCAAAAGAGTAAAGACACGAACGCTATCGTCACATGACGGTCAAAGCATGAAACTAAATGGACGCTTAAAATTAAAACCATGGCCGTGCCAGTGTCCATCAGTATCCACGGTGAATCTCTGTCAGTTATTGATTTTTACTGTAGCAAACTAAAAGATATTGCATTACTTGTGTGATTCAACTCACATTTCATTAAAGGTGGCAAAATGTCTGACGGTATGTAGTTTATACAGTTTATACTGCAAAGTATTTCTGTGCTGTAGTATTTCCTGCTTTAGTATTTAAGTTTCTCAGAACATACACACAAAGTTTCCACCAAAACTCAATCAACTCCCAACACTCTATCGTACCTTCCCCATTCATCTATTTTCAGAAGAAGTAATACGCAGGAGGCTGCTCATAGACGGAGACGGAACCGGAGATGACCGACGAATAACCATACTCCTGAAATCATTTATTAAATGGGTTAATAGCTCCGACGTGGACAACACGCTCCACGAGAGAATGCTGTCGCAGCTAGCTCAATGCGAATTCGCCCAGCGAAAGTCCAGGCTCGTCTCGAATATGAGCCAAGAGGAATTGAAGAGCTACGAGCAATTGTCGAAGGAGATCGAAATCCAAATAGAAGAGGCGAAGAGGGACATAGAGAAGACAAAGGCAGAGCTGCAGGACGCCAAACGTGTGCGGAAGAACAGAATCGAGTACGACGTGCTGGCGAAAGTGATAAACGAGCAACCGGACAGAGTAGAAACAAATCTGAAACTCGCTACCTTGCGCGAGGAACTGGGCAGACTAAAGGTACTAGTCCGCCGCATTTTCGCGCAGCTATTATTGAGATTGGCCAAACGGTGGCGACCTACTCTGTCAGGTTCTGATTTTCGCCACCAGGTGGCGTGTCGCAGCTTAGCCAATCCCAATTGGACGCCAAATATTGGGATTGGCTAAGCTGCGGTACGCTACCTGGTGGCGAAAATCAGAACCATTCCCAATAGAAAGTAAAATACGTGATATATAAATATTCTTATGTATAGGAGAAGTCTGAACAGCTGGAGCACAAATTGGAGATGAGAAGGAAACAGTTCCACGTTCTGATATCTTCCATACATTCTTTGCAAGGAATGTTAGACGAGGGAGATGAAGAAATAATGGACGTAAGTTTAGAGAACTACGAAGACACTGTCGCGCCTGTTAAAACCGAAGGATCTTGAATTATCGGTACTGTGTAAATAAGCATTTGTATATTTTATAATTTAATACAGAATAAAACTATCACCCACATCTTTCAAGCCACATTAACCAAATTTAATTACTCACAGAATTACAACAAAGAAGGAATAACACGTAGATAAAAAAAGGCACTATCCAATTTTCAGTTTCAATTTACTAGTTTTGGGAACGTGCCTGATCGTCAGAGACAATCGGACATCCCGCTTCAACGTTTCCCCTTCTGCGAACTCTCCTCCGCATATAGCCAGGTTTTTTATCGTAGATCTCGAGATTACGTCCGTATCTCTCTCCGCGATTGAATGCAAATAATTATGGTACAGGTCTCCCTGGAGAATTAGCAGGCTCCGACGTTCCAATAGGAAACTAAATTCCAGCTTAAGTTGTTGGGGCTGAAAAAGAAATTTGCGTTAGTAACACTCGGAGGATGTTCAAGCAGTAGCTTGATACAGCACAGTTCTTCCAACCTGAGAATTATCCAGTCGCTTATAAAAGTCTAGAAGCGTGTGAGACCCGCAATTAATAGTTGTTACGATGGGGTGGAAAAGTGGGCCGTCTGTGTGTGCCTGGTAAATATATGTATTAAAAGACGGGGTAAGAAAATTGTATATAAATTTGCTGCGTACCATTATCCCTTGGCCAGGTAAATATTCATTAATCAGAACATGATTGGGCAGCTTTCCCTTCTCGAACACATCGAGGGACGATATTTTGTCAACGTACTTCTGGAGCCACTGTAAACTTATTGTTAGTAAACACTTTAATGTCGCATTGTGTAAATCGCGAAGAGGTGATTTAAAACGGGCAACGGATTCCGAGATACTTACTCTCGGTATCGCTTCTCCTATCATACCCTTTGGGTGAGGAATACCGCCCCAATTCTGCAATCTACGGTGGCTCAATTGCGTCCACTTTGGTAGCGGAGCGTTGTTCACGTGTTTCTTAATCTCCGACTCCTCCTCTTCTGTAATGAAATTTGGTACATAGGTGGCCAAACGAGGCACCTGCGGAAAATCATTCGGAATCCTCTTTATACCACGGGAATATAACATAACCTTTGGTTTAAAAGAATTATATACCTCGGGAATCATGTTTTCTATACAAATAGAATTATATCCCTCCATTTTGTGGTGGAAATGTTCCGTTAAGCTCCCATTTATTGAAGACCAGAGATCTCAATTTTTATTGTAACATAAACATACGTAGGGGAGATGTACCGATTACCGTGCCCTGTTCCTATCACCGTGCCTTTATATTTAAAGAAGTCGTACAAACAAACTTGCGTAAATAAATACGGGGAGAATTTTTTTTTATTTAATTTTGACTATTAATGTATGACCAAGCAAAATATTTAAAGAAGTCGTACAAAAAAACTTGCATATATAAATACGGGAGAATTTTTTTTATTTAATTTGAAGTATTAATGTATGTGTTACAAACGAGGAGGTTGCATTTTTAAACAATTAAAGCATTGTAAAAAAATTTCAAAAATGCATATGAAAATTACGATGGATTTAAGTTCCTAAATCCTTATCGGGAACTGTAAGGAGCGCGTACTTTATAGAAGTGAATAAATTGATAATTATCATGATTCGCAATTATGTAAAGTATTTATTGTATCATAAAAGGTTCAAGAGAAGTCAGTAATTAATTCCTTCGTGAGCAAGTCGGCGTCAAAGCACGGTAATCGGAACATCTACCCTGCAGGGTGTTTCAAAGCTGAAAGCTATCTGAATAACGTGAATCGACTCGGGGTGAATTCCACTTACGCCCAAATCGCCCGTGAATTTCATTAAGCTAGGTTTTCCCATACGCGACTGAACGCAACGTCAAGAATTTCCAACTAGATTTTCTCGAAAATGAAGCGCTATATCAAAAAATTGTATTCCTTCTTCTTCACTTAGTAACTTGTTACAAGCTGAAAAGAAAGAGTAACTTTTTTCGATATCGCGCTTAATTTTCGAGAAAATCGAGTTTAAAACTCCTAACGTTGCGCCCAGTCGCGTATAGGAAAACCTACCTTAATGAAAATCACAGGCGATTTGGGCGTAAGTGGAATTCACCCTCGATTGAATCGAGCATCCGTGAATGAAGATCTATCGAGTATTCTAACTTTTTTACCCCATTTGTAATGAACGAGCAATTTTTATTAGCAATGCTGTCGATCCTTTTGAAATTTCTCAAAGTTAATATTTATCTAAACCCGTATCATCTTATCTTGTGGTATTTCGAGATCTGAAAATTCGATCTTCTGGCTGAATTAACGCGCTTCAATTTAATCCAATTCAACGCGATTAAATGCGCCCTGGACGCGTTAATGAAGTCGCTAGAAATCAGCAATGCGTTTGCGTAAAATCAATTTTATGGAAGGGGACATCCCTCGCGGGCCTGTGCGCGAGACGCAAGTTCTTACGTAGACGATCGTAATATTTCTTATGTTAAATTTATGTAATAATATTTCATGAATATTTCACGGCAACAAAGTCGAACAAAAATGGAGAAAAATCCAAAGCAGATAACGTTAAACCAAATGGACAACAAGGACCTGCAATTTGTCCATCAGGTATTCCCTGGAAATCTATTCCACAAAAGCAATTTTAAGTTCCATTAAAACACCATTCATTTCATTGCTATAAATCTTTTCCAGTTCCTCGTAGACCACAATTACGCGAATACTGCTGGAACGTTGATAGCAGAAGCTGTGGGAAAGGGCTTCCAGAATCTTCACAATGATTCCGAAGCAGCTAGCAAAGCATACGCGAACTCCTACGAACGCGTGATGTCGAGCTACAAGTCGGGAGATTGGAGACAATTTTTTACAGTACGGCAAAAGTCTCTTATTTCATTAATCGAACGATACGGTTTTGAAGGAAAGGATTATTTATTTCTAGCTGTGGAACTTATTGCTACCCGAAGATGCTAAACAAACGAGGAACTATAAGATCCTCACGTTAAATTTACACGTGTATTTTACTATGTTACCCAAGCGCATGTTGCTTTTGCACTGGCACAAAGACAGAGGTGAAAATAATGCGAAATTACTGTGCGCTTCGTCCTCTCTATTCTACTAACTCTTCTTTGCAATTGCTTAGATAAAGCGCAGGCAGATTCGGTTAATTCTACGATGTCTTTAAATCAACAAGACTCCGAGTACGAAGAGGTAATCACAATCGTTCTTAACGCGGGGCGTTTTAATCTATGTTACTAAGTTATTAAACTTTTTCTGTTGAAGGAACTTCGAGTACGAGTTTAAAAAGTTACTTTATGTGAATTCATTTTTTTTATTTCACTTGTTACGTAAATGTATGTATTTCGTTGAGGCTCTAAGATGAACTGCACACGAGAGCGATGAACTTTTAATAATTTATTTAACACCGCACAGAGCTTTACGATCGAAGTAGAGAAGAATATGAACGACAGCATGGAACAGCTGCGGGAATTTCTAAACACGACTGGTAAAGAGTTGGAGAATGACCCAGAACTGCGACCGTTCTTCGCGCTACCTTTCATGGAAGACCCGTACGCAGAGCCGTTCCTGGCTAAAGTGTTCGAAAGAAGTTGGATAGACGAACTGACGGAGAGTTTAAATATGTTTCTCGAGAGATATAAGGAAGAAGTAAGCGAAGTATAAGTCGAAACGGAGATGATAGTTGATAACGAAAGCTTCTGGCATTGTGAAAGGTCTCATAAAGGTTTATAAAACTTTAAGGTTTCCTACAATATGAAGCGGAGCGATGCGGAGTCGAATAAGATTCCTCTGAATCGGGGATCTGTGTTGGAGGACTCGAAGAGTGATTCTGATATTAAGAAAATGGCTAGGAATGATAATGTGCCGATCATACCAAACGAGAGGAACGTTCCGATGCTTTTGGAAGACGAGGAAGACGGAGAGCAGTTGAGTTTATACGACGACGCGAAATATAGTCAGAGGTCCATGTAAGAAATGCTTTGAATGTCTTTTTAGTTAACTTTCTCTGTCCCTTAAGTACACGGTTAAGGGCCTCCGTGTTTTTTTTTCACAGAAATATACAAACCACTTTGACGAATCCCACAGAAGAAACAGATTCGTTGCATCTCGCCAGGAGCAGCAAAAGACTAGTGCAGTGCACTCAGGAATTAGCAGTAACGAAATCCCATTTGCACAGCGTTCATTCTAATTACGAGAAGTTGAAAGTGAGATTCCACAAATTGCACGCCGACTATCACAAGCTAATGAGCATCGCCAGGGTGCTAACCACCGCTTTAGAAAACTCGGTGAAAGGTCAGGCCGTCGATTTCCAAACTATGCTGGAGACCTGCATTAAGATATTCCCGGATTTGTTCAATCAAAACATAAGAGACAGTTCGCACATAAGCAACAGCATTTCGGAGCTGCAATTAGACAAATCCATTTGCGACATAAAAGTCGTTAAACCCCCCGCGCCGTACGTTACCCCTGTCCCACCGAAGTTGTTGGACTTCAAGAAGATCAAGCTGCACCTCATAAATGGAAGCATCAAAATGAAACTGTTCCTCTTGCAAGCGTTGCGAAGGGTAAGATGAATTCTCTGCGGATCTAATAGCTCCCTGTAACTCAACACTGTCACGCTTCAGAAAGTAACGTTCGGCCAGCCTGGGGAAAGGGACGAAGCAGTGCACGAGTACATAAGCAGAGATCTGCTGGGCCTCCATGGGAAAATCGCTAGTTACAAAGGCAAATCTGTCCTGCCGTATTTATTAACTCCGGAGAACATTGTCATGCCGCATCCTTTGCAACAGTCAACCGCGAGGTTGCTAAACGCTTTGGCGTCGTTCAGATGTGGGCGAGACTACTTGTCGTTTGATTCCACTGTCGTCGACATGGTACGCGGAACTAGTGTTCCTGATTTCCCGATATTTTTCACATCTCGGGAAATGAGGAATCAGATTATATTTCTCTCGAGAATTCTCAAGAAATTAAAAAAATATTGCGAAATTTATAATTTTGGAATAATGTTGATAATATTTATCTAAACTTTTATTCGTGTCCAACTTACAAGGGAAGATCCCGAACCCGGAAATTCAAAAAATTGGCCCCTGAATATCCGGTTATTTTCCGATTTTGTGTTATAACGCGTGACCTGTAAAATAATTTTTTTTCCCAAATAGATCTCGAGAAACACAGTAATTTCTCGAGAAATAAGGAATTATAAAATTTCTCGAGAAAGAATTCTCGAAAAGGAACACAACGTGGAATATTTTACATACATTGTAAGAGATTATGCAGCTAACGGAAGCAATTTGTAGGTGTACAAGTGCCTGAGCAGCACCTCCGACAACGACTTAGGCACGTTCACTTGCAACATGATGATCGCGATGCTGCAGAAGTTATCGCTACGCAAACAGCAGAGGATGTACATGATAGAAAATGGTTTAGTGGAGTGGTTGATCCGTCATCTGCACGACCAGTCTCGCATCATGGACTCTTATCGATTGGAATATGCCACTGCCCTTTTAATGAATCTGTCGTTGCATCAAATAGCTCAAAGGAGAGCATCCACGATGGCCACTTTGCTTATTTCGACTCTCATCACTCTGCTTTTGATGGACCATGTATCTGTAAGTGGATGATGCTCGATTGTTCACTGAATAATTCAGTGGAGGACAGATCTTACTGTTCTGTACAATTCGCCAGGCATTGCCGTACGTTAATGGAGCACTGAATAATTTCTTGACCAATCCCACGATCAACGAGGAAGCGAAGAAGATGAAATTCTCGTGCATAGTGGAGCAGTATAGTAAGCACAAATCTGGGGAAATGAGGAAGCACATGGACCATATTCTGCAAATACATCGAGGCGAGATTACTATTAAAACAGAAACTGAGGAAACGGCGGATAACGATAACGTGAGTAATGATTTATTAAGGGGAATCCCTATTTAGGACGCTAGGAATCAGGTGATACTTGGGAATTTTTTTCTAAGAAACTGATGAGCGGATCTTTTCCAAACTTTCAGGGTATTTTAGTTCACATTCAAACAATAAAAATGAATTTTTATATTAAAAAGTGTTCGGCAGAAATCGCGCGCCGGAAGAATCACCACATTCCCAGCCGTCCTAAATGGGGCTCCCCCTTTAATTAGTTTATTCGGTACCTTTTAACACCGACTTTTCCCTGCAGGAAGAATTCGACGTGCTGGAGCACCAGTTGGAAGAAAACGATCCAGTGAAAAATAGTTACGGAGAATTATGCGGGGAATCGTTACTCGAATCGTGTTACACTATTTTGCCGAAGGCTTCTCGGGAGAAAGAAATGATTTCGGACCAGGAGTCATCGTCTAAACAATTTAAAATGATGGACGCTGCTGTGTACGACAATCAAGAACAGGCTAATGATTCGCGTTATGAATCAGCGTCGCATTTGAAAATTATACCGAGGTATAGTTCTATTAGCATCAAAGTGTTTTTCAATCGTGTAATGAAAAATACTTTTTTCTTTTCGAGAAGACTGGAAAATAAGAACCGCGCTGTGAAAGATAAAAATAATACCAAGGCACTGCAAGATTCTGTGAAAGAAACTAATTCAAGCTTCCATTCGAACACTTTAAAAAATCATTACGAAAATGTAGTACCGAATGCTCAAACAAAATTGCAGCAGATTAATATAAAATCACTGAACAATAGAAGGAGTAAACATAAGAGATCGGAGGCCTGTAACGAAAGTGCTGTGTATTTGTACGAGAATCAACCTTCCAAGTAAGTGCTATTCGTTCATTTTTAAATATTTTTATATAACAAAATTACTGAGAGTAGCTGAATATATGTACTTTTAAAATAAGCAAATATTTGTAAAAAATATGCATTAGATTTTCCACAAAAAATTCCCCAAAACCCCCTTTTTTCTGCCTGCCAACTAGGCATGACCCCTTAAGAATTTCACGAAATTAACGAAAACCTTTTCGCAGTAATAGTAGCAAAACCACGGTAACATCCTCGATGATCCTGGGACTCGGCAGCGAAGCAGAATCAACGCGTGAGTATCTCAACTTTTATTACAGACATCTCTTTCGTAAATATAAAAAATACAAAACAGTTAACCGCCCGGTTGAAACCAATTCCAAGCGTTCCGGGATTCTCGCCGCGTTTGCCGCGTCACTCGTAAAAGTCGTTTGTAATATCACTGGCAAGCAGCGTGCAGTGAAAGCTCTGCGACTTTCTCTGCACATGCACTTGGCCGTGATCTTCGGAGAACTGGAGCACCGGATGAAAGTGACGTTGCCCCGAACGACACATATTTGTGTAATTCTCTTCTCGCCGAGAACGCGTCATCACTTTCTCAATCGTTAAACAGTGTCGCTAATAACGCTCTCGAATTTCTTGCTTTTTTTTCAGTAACGGAGAGGCTCAGCAGCATAGCGTCGCTGTGAGTCGAGATTCTAGAGTCCGCACAATTCCGCACCGTGTGATTTAAAAATTCGTGCACGCTGTTGCACCGTTGCTGCAGGATTCAAGCTAAATCTCAGAATCAGGGTGTCTTTTTTTAGGGACATCGATAGTAAAGCAATAACTGCATCGCCTCAAGAGACGGAGCTTGATCTGGAGGAGGCGTTTCTGGCCAGACCGAAGCTTCCGCGTACTCCGCCATAATTTCTAATTATACGAGGAGACACGGCGTTCGTGCGGCTCTCTTAATAATTTCATTTCAAACAACACGTAAACGATAACGCCTTTAATTAACTTTAAATATTCATACAATAAATATGTACAAAATGTAACATGCCCAGTCGCGCGAAGTGCGTTAGTAATAACCGGAGTACATACTACTGTGACTAGGAATGTATCCGCTACTGCTTCGATACCTTCTAAGCATGGGCCCATCTGCGTAGCTGTTACCGCTGTAACTGTTGCCGCTGTAACTGCTGTGTAAACTGGACATCGGAGGGTAGCCCATCGCCGGGCTGCTTGGGTAGCTGACGTAGCTCGGTTTGCTCTTGTGGCTCGCAGACATTTTATTCAGATACGACGGCCCGCCGAGGTAAGCTTGGCTAGCGTAGCTGCTACTCGGCCTGCTGTCTTTAAACGCCACTACCTTCCCACCCTTCCCATAGTTGCCAAGCGCGTAATCCACATCCTGGTCCTTCGAAACATAATTCAAGCCCCCGTTGGAGGTATAATCGCCCAGATACTTGTTGTATTTACTGAATTTCCCCGAAGCGTACGGCCCAGAGCCTCCTCGAATGCCGGTAAGGTGGCTGCTCGCGGAGCTTGGCAGATACACGGGGGACCCATAATCGCGCCCCAGGTTCCCATGGTTCCCTCTCACGTAGCGCGTGTCGGGGTGAACCGAATACACGTCGGGCGTGTATTTGTTGCTACCACCTGCTGCGTAGGCAGCCTCCTTGTGTTTTCTGTATGGGTAGTCGCTGGGAGGGCTGTTGAACAAGGTGGAGGGTTCTCTGCTGAAAGCCTGGTCCCCTTCCATGTAAGCGTCCGACACGTGGCCCTTGTAAACGTCTCCGGAAAATTCCCTGAAAGAACCTTCGGGAGCTATGTCGGAGAAGCTCGCTGCGCTGGAGGCTCCTGGCAAATTGTCTGCGTATCTCATGTACCCGGAGCTCTTGGGCTTGCTGTTGGTGAACTGGCTGAACTCGGAGCCTGCTTGATCGGACCCATGAGCGAATCCCTCGAATGCGGAGTCCCCGTTGCTGTTGCTGTTTGTGAAACCCTCGAAGGAGGACTGCGCAGCGTCGTTCAGGAAGTACGGACTCGAAGAGAGGCTCTCACGTGTGCTACCCGCGTAAGCCTGGAAGCCACTGTTGTGGGAGCTTGGGGAAAATCCACTGTACGAACTGGACCTTAAACTTTCCTCCAAGTTCCCCTGACTCCTGGCTCCAGAAGTCAAGGAATGCCCGTTATTCCCCGCGGCGTAGAAGTCTGTGCTATCCCTGTGACCCTCTTTGCCTGCCATGTAGGCCCCGTTGATGACGTTGCTGTTGAATTCGTAGCCATTGTTGTCCCCAGTGATCGAGTACGCTGCTTCAGGTAAAATGAAACTGTTACACCACGGATATATCGAGTAGGACTGGGAGTATTTGTCGAATTTTTCGGTATTCGAATATTCGAATACTTCAGTTGCTCAATTATTTGGCGAATATAATTCGAATATTCAAGTATTCGAATACTAATCGGATATTTAAGTATTCGAATACTATTCGAATATTTAAGTATTCGAATATTTAAGTATTCGAATACTGATGTATTCGAATACTGATGTATTCGAATAGTATGGCGTGAATTATAAATCAAGTTCTTTAGGTTCATTTTTTTACAAGCTTTTATTTAGTTTCAGTTGTGAGTTCGTTAGTTTGTCAGGGTGAACTCTTGTAAGCTAATAATTTGATTTATAATTCACACCGTACTATTGAAATAGTATTCGAATACTGGAATATTCGAGTAAGTATTCGAATACTTAAATATTGGAATTTTATTCGAATACTGAAATATTTGAGCAGTATTCGAATACTTAAATATTGGAATAGTATTCAAATACTGAAATATTCGAGTAGTATTCGAATACTTAAATATTGGAATAGTATTCGAATACATAAATATTCGAGTAGTATTCGAATATCTAAATATGGGAATAGTATTCGAATACTGAAATATTCGAGTAGTATTCGAATACTTAAATATTGGAATAGTATTCGAATACTTAAATATTCGAGTAGTATTCGAATACTTAAATATTGGAATAGTATTCGAATACTTATATATTCGAGTAGTATTCGAATCCTTAAATATTCGAGTAGTATTCGAATACTTAAATATTCGAGTAGTATTCGAATATCTAAATATGGGAATAGTATTCGAATACTGAAATATTCGAGTAGTATTCGAATACTTAAATATTGGAATAGTATTCGAATACTTATATATTCGAGTAGTATTCGAATCCTTAAATATTCGAGTAGTATTCAAATACTTAAATATTCGAGTAGTATTCGAATCCTTAAATATTCGAGTAGTATTCGAATACTTAAATATTCGAGTAGTATTCGAATACTTAAATATTCGAATAGTATTCGAATACTGAAATATTCGAATAATAACATTCGAATGCTCAAATATTCGAAGTTTATTCGTAGCATTCGAATACTTGTAAAATATTCGAATATTAAATTATTCGAATAGTCCCAGCTCTAATATCGAGAAGCTTTTACTTGAAACGTCGTCCATAGAATTTCTGCCGAAAGAGATTTGAAAGCCGGTACGAAATTTTTGAAAAGCGCGCGTAAAGTGTGGCGGTGATTTTGAATCGGGATAAATAATTTCCATGAAATTGAATTTCACTTCGCGAGCAGTTTCAAGTAAAATAGCGGTAATAATAACACTTACTTGTAACAGGTGGATCTGCGCGCGCTAGCGAGATGCAGCCGAGAATAACTGCGCTCTGAAAGTAGAACAGTTTCACCATAAATTAGTAATCGCGTTCCAATAAGCAATAATACCAAATTAATATTTTCAGGTAAATAAAACAGTTCTCAAGAAATCGCTGTCGTGGGACACCAAGATTGCAATAACAAAAGGAAAAAAATAAGGAATACTGTTATTCATCTGTTACTCCAGACGATATGCCAATCTCGCGAATTAAACGTGGAACGGAATTTTTGAAGCCGATGTGGTACTCACGAGCGAAACGATATTCGCCATGGCGAGGAATTGAGATTGCGCACTTGGTCTAGGTACCGTGGATCTCCGTGGTCCCTCCACTAAATTCAAACTACACACATACTGGCATGGAAATCTGCTCCTTACGGTTTTATACTCCTAGGTAATCCCTCCTCGCTGACAAAAAGGTAAAAGCGATCTTGATGCGCACATACTGATAGGACATTGGTTGGTACCCGACCATACAGAGCAGGGAGAAAGAGTCAACCTGATTTAACTCTTCACTTTTACGGGGAAAGCAATGGGTCACTTGCGCGGCTGGCTGCTATTCAGTGAACTACGAGGAGCATGACCTACCTAGCGTAATTAGACTTTTTAATAGACATGGAAAAGTGTCCCTTTCACGGAATTCTACAGGCCGCCACAGAATCTGACCAGCGGCTTATCGT
Organism: Andrena bucephala; assembly: GCA_947577245.1. Lineage (NCBI taxonomy): Eukaryota > Metazoa > Arthropoda > Insecta > Hymenoptera > Andrenidae > Andrena > Andrena bucephala. Next base: position 4,416,217 of record OX387718.1, on the reverse strand, counting down.
TGCGGCTCTATAACAGCCAGTGGCCCTGCCTACGCGGACAAGTTACCGATTCCGTGCTAACATTTTCGTAATCAGGCACCGTTAATAAAATGGCCCATTTCGCGGCCACTTTCGAATATTCCGTTTTCAATTATCTCGATCGAGAGATCCTAGCGCATCGAGAGCCTTCGTTAAAATGCTGACCCGATTTCTATGCATCACTATTGCCAGGGTTAACAGACGTTTGTCACGGCGGGTGGGTAACTTTCCTTTGCCGCGAAGGGAGGGTGAATTTAATTGCATTGTAATCGGTGGTAACTCAATTAAATTGTAGATTCTAGGGATGGGTTTCTCCAGGGGCGTTCGGGGACTTTTTTCCAGGGGGGGGGGGGGGGGAGCAACTTTGGGACGGTGGTAGAGAAAAATATACCCCTCTTGCTTTTTTTTAACCCATTTTGTAGTGCCAATTTAATTCAAAATTTAAAACCGAAATTAAAAAATATTCCCTTTTTTAGGATAAACTTAATAAAGATCAGTTTTGAAAAATGAGCGATGTTTTGCGATTTCTACGAAGCTTCGAAACATGGTAGATACCTTGAAACCCAAGAAAGTTTCGGGAGGTCTTACAAAGTTTCGGATTCGAATTTTGAGAATTTAAAAATCAGCCTCGAACGTTTTGATTTATAATAATCTTCTGAGTATAAGAGAATCGAGAAGAAAACTTATTATAGTACCTTAAAATTCCTTAATAAATAATTTTCCAACGTGGGTGCATATAAACTACATTACCAAGATAAATAACAGTCTAGTGTCTCGCGAGACAGTTTATTTCGCATAGTAGATGGTTTATTAACCCACAAAGCATGCATAAATTCGTGTAAACTGTTAACTAATCCTCATTACTCAACTCCATTGTTACAGCGACCTTGGAGCGTCTATCATCTCGTCTTTCGCTCGCTAGGAACGCCGGATTTTTAAGGCCAGCCTACATAAAACCCGACACGCCTCTTGTTCGAAGTGCCCCGATAGAAAATGCCCGGGAAGATCTCTCTTATAACACGAAATTCGTGAACACAGGGAAAGAGCACAGTTTGCTCGGTTTACATCCCGCATAAAATGCGCGAGTTTCTTGAATACCAATCGCCTTTCGTCCGAATGAAAGTTTCATCGGGATTCCCTCAAAAGCGAAGGGGGAAAAAAAAAAGATCGCGGGATTTCGGTGTGACCCGAATCTCGATGCCGCGGGGTCGGTCGTCTTCCCGTGTCGCGGGGATTCCTGGACAGAAGAAACGGCGGCTAACTGCGGAACAGCAGAGCTACAATGACGACCATGCACGTCTGCACGCACCCTTGTCATTATCTTTCGCAATGCTTTCTACTTTCCGCGCACGCACATTCAGTACAGCTGTATTCATTAAAAGGTACATCGACCGTGCCGCGGTTGGCTGAATTTAAATGCGTTAATGACAATGACCTAGGGCAAGTGTTTATCGAGTCAGCGGGCCACTCGCTGTTTTCCCCTTTCACGGAATTTTTATAACTGCTAACGGAGAGGTAACTTTATTACTTAGTCTGTAACAGTTTCTTGTATTTTTGTATGGTTGCTTAGTTACGATAGGTTCTACTATTGCTGAACTCGCCTCTATGTTTGATCTTTCCACGAGTCTTCTTCTTGCGCGAGGGGTCTTTTTTACAATCGGGTTTATGAGAATGGGAAATGTTGCGAGTGTGTAACGGCGCGAGGAAAGTAAAATGAAAATGGAAAGTGGACTCTAAACTAATTCCAAACGGACGTTTCTTTGATGTCGCGTCGCTGCATATCAATCATGACGTCTCCTTCGTGCACTACGGCAGAGATTCGTGCCGTGCATACGATTTCCGCTTTTCAGTTACTTTGCCCAGTAACTGGAATGGTATCGCTCCGGTTTACAATGAGCATGGGCCGGCATGGGCCTCGGGAAGTCGAACGGTGAACCTCGGGCTTCCGAGGAATCAGAAACTCCTATTCTAGGACATTCTCTGCTCCAATCCCTGTACTTTACCGGGCTTCGATTATTGTAGTTTTAACTTGCTGGGTGGACAAGTGTTTTCTCTTTATACTTGTCCTTTGGCTTGACAGGTTACTCTCAAGACAGTGGTGGAAATTATTTTATAGGTAAAATTAGTTGCCACGAACTTGTATACTATACCTACAATTGCGCGCAATTATATTACTGTAAGTGTAATAAAGACCCCATTTCGTTTTGGGATTATCGAATAAGAATTAATCATGTAGGAATTCTCAAATAAGAATTACTAATTAAATAGAAATTCACAAATAAAAATTATTACTCAAATAGGAATTCTCAAATAAAAATTGCTCAAATTATAGGAATTCTCGAATAAGAATTAAGGGGGAACACCACTACCACTGTGAAAGATGAAAAATTTTCGATTTTTTTTTTCTTCGCTTTCTTAATGTTTGACTCTTCAAAAATAATCTCTGAAAATTTTAAGTCGATATTCGAAGAATTTACGAAGATACGGTGCATTTTGTGAAATGCGTCACGGTACAAATGCACTACAAGTCAAACTTTAAACGCGATTTTCTCGAAACGACATTTTTCTAACTGATCGAATCAATAGCTCTGCCAATTTTTATCCGAGCAACTTGAAATTTTGACCGGATCTTTAAAACAAGAGTATTTTCAGTTGTACGTACCGATTTTTTGATCGAAAACATATTTTTTTAAATACGCTCGAAAAACTATCCATTTTTTTGCGGATTTTCGAAACTTTTTCTTCTCAAGCGCACCATTTTTACAAAAATAATTTTTTTTAAAAATCGGTACGTACAACGGAAACTGCACTCATACAGATTATAATAAATAAAAAAAAATTGATTTCAGAGTTGCCGTTCCAAAGATATCGTTTCGATAAGCGACCTATGTTTTCTTGTGAGGGGTCTAGGAGATTAACTGTATATGGAAATCAATGCATGTTTTTCTATTACTTTTTTTTTATAGTCTCTTAAGACATTGTACTAAAGATAGGTAATAACAATTTTATAATAAAACTGTAAGTTGTTCTTTAAAAAAATCTTAAAAATGGGCTCATTTTTCCGGCCGTCACAGTGGTGTTCCCCCTTAATCAAATGGGAATTCTCAAATAATAATTACTAATTAAATAGGAATTCTCAAATAAGAATTATTACTCTGTACAATAGTTCTCAAATAAAAATTACTCAAATTATAGGAATTCACAAACAAGAATTACTCAAATATAAGAATTCTCAAATAATAATTAATCCAATAGGAATTCTAACATAAGAAGTACATTACAAATACCTAAACTCAAGCTAGAAACAGAATCTAACAAAGAGATAGTAGGCCGCACTTTCAAATCCACAGATTTCTACCCCAAAAATGGTACAAGAATGTAATACCATTCGCGGTTCTCCACGATCCAGCTAATCCTCCAAAGCTACCAATAAATATCTCTGAAATCACAATTACTCGCACCGTAAGCTCAATCCCCGCAGAAAACAAACCGCTCAACCCAAAGAAAGAGGTTATGTTTCCCACTTTCCCGCCATCGAGTTTGAATCTCCGCGCGGAAACCGTATCCACGCAACTGCGAATGCGCGCGATTATTCCGCGAAAGCGCCAATTAAAGGTTCGATTCTGGTCCTGGAACGCGGAATGAGGCGAATCGGCTTTCCGCGATGGGATCGCCACGGTTGACGCAACCGCCGCCCTAAATCGAGAAACCAAACATTCAGCCGAATGTTTTAACCCTGTCGCTTTCAATCACGACCGCTTCGTGACACCGTACACGAAGCTGTCCAGCCGATTGAACGACAATGAACTCCCGTGAGTATATTCATGAACTGACAGCGCGTCAACTTTACACGACCTGTCCTTTAATCATGACAGCTCGGCCCATGGCAGGCTGCACGGTACCCAGGGTTTCCCTGCGGACCTCCGCCTCCTACAGATTCACCTCGATTAGCCTCTCCAATGCGTACGCTTAATTAAGGCAGTTTTCATGAAGTAGCTTACTTCTACGGAACAGATTAGCCTTAGAATCTAACAGCGTTACCATTGCATTCGCATTTTCAACGTTTATGTTGCTCGGGAGGAGGTGACGAGAGCTGGTTTTTGTAGTTAGAATCATCACGCCAGGCTGCTTGGAGTATCGCTACTTCCCCACCACAAAGTCACGCCTTAATCTGAGCGTGCAGGCCCCTCACGATGCGAGGATTTCGTTGCGCAGCCACTTGGGCGGAGATTCCAACGTGTACGAGGTACACCTCGGTTCTTAAGATCTATCAAGGTTCTATAGACTTCGCCAGGGTTCTGTGTAATGTATCTTGTTTCCATAGATTATTATCGGAGGCTGGGGGAACACGATGTCGGTGATAAAGAGGAACAACGAGGAGCCCGACGTTGCGGTGGCCGAGACCAGAGACATATTGCACAGGCATCACATGTGCCACCTTTGGATACAGTACGACGTCGCAGCTCAGTTTAGATATCGAGTCGCAAGAGATAATTAATTCCCTCCGATGTTTGCAGGTGGTCGTGCGACGGATTGCTGAGCGTCGGCCTCGTGAACGGCGACTGTATAATGTCCTACAAAGACAGAAGCCCGTTCGTTATAAACTACATTGGTCTGAGCACAGACCGTGGTGCCATTGGCAAGTTCTCGATACAAGGCAAGTTGCGGAGAAGCGGCGCAGGTGGACGGACTGTGACTACAACTGTTGATTTCTGCTGGTTCTAGAATCCCAGTGCACGTCTGCGGTTATTAGACAGCAATTGGTGGACACTTGCCACTTCTGGGTGGACTATAACGAGTCGTTCGGTCTTCCAGAGAATGCGATAATGGCGTCGGACGATGGTTTGTACGTGGGCCGCACGCGTTACAAGAATTCGGTCACGCCCGGCGGTATCAGGAACAATGTGTGCAAGATCGCCTGGGGCGGAGCTTCTCATGATAGGAAAGAATTTCAAGTACTCTGCGGCAAGAGCGTCAGCTGGACGGAGTCGTGGGACGGCAGCGTCCCGCTGAACGCGCTTCCGGCCGGGGAAACGGAAGACGGGTACGCGCTTTTCGTAGGCAGAGTCCTGCGCGAGGGTGTTTATTACATAGGGAAAATACAACCGAATCATCAAGTGTGTTATATACCTGTTAACGGGGAGGAGAAATCTTATATGGACTACGAGGCGTTGGTTATCTGCGACTACCACGTCGCCGACCACGTTGGAAGATAGAATTGCGGAAAGATATTTATTTTTATTACAAAATATGATGTATTTTTTTATGCTGTACATGTGTATAGGAGGCCGAAAGTAATTTAATAGAAACGATGCAAAGTATTGTTATTGTAAGATAACTGTTCCTAATTTTACTTTATTTTTACACTGATTGTTTATTAGGATCTGTAATTTATTGAATATAATGTGTGTTTACTAAAGATCGCGTAGGATTTTACCCGGATCTCCCTAATAAATGTTAATAATTAATTAAATATAACGGAAGAGATTGCGAATATTATGTGGGAAAGTAGTCGAGCGTTTGTATTTTAAGACGCAACTGCAAATTAATTGCAGAAAATCAATAATTTATTCATTTTCTAAGGTAGTTCGATTCGCTGAAAGAGAGGTTATGTTCTCGAACACGCAAAAGGTTTGTGCATTTAATTATTTACAATCTGAGGGCGTGGGCATCTTTCGGGGGCTTTATAGATTATTATGCAATTAATTTGCATCATAAAATTGTTTATTTATTGCTCGGAAAAATTGTTTGAAAATTTTACAGCGGGGTAAAACAGAACACCCCCTCCGCGGAGGTGATGCTGCGCGCCATCTATCGGAACGTGACCAAAAGCACAGACGAGGCATACCTCGTCTGTGATAGACCTATCACGCAATGTAATTTTGTGTCATGCTCGGGGGGCTCGCGAGCCCTCTTACCATTTTCGTGTCACACCCAACGTTATCGATTCAGTCTAAAATAAGATTACATTGCTACGAGTGGTAGGAATTGAAATTAAATCTTACGGAACATTTAAAATCTAAAATGGCCTGAACGTTACGAATAATTTCAAGAAACATGTTGCATAATTCCGTTTACTAATACATTTTGATAGAAGCATAATTTGCACTTATTTCCATAGATTTCGGTCAGAAATATTATATAAATACAACCGCGTAAAAAATATTGTACAGTCTCTTAGTTAGGTTATATTTTCTGTCACTTCGAACAATCTACATGACAATAAATGTTTATTAGCTCCTTCGTTCTTTTACGTTACATTTGAGAACTTTTTATGACTTAACATCCTTTCAAAATATTATTGTTACGCCGTAACGGTATTTTTATGAAATCGAGAAATGTAATTATGCGTGGTTAGGAAATCAAAATTTCCATTCGCACGAGAATAGGAATGGCGCTACATGTCAATTGTATCTAGTGATCCTCCAGGGAGTGATCGGTATAACCGCAGCCATTTTTCAAGATTTGGAGCAAAACCGGAAATAAACATAACCTAACCGGTCACTCTATCTCTTTCTATCAGTATTTCAGTCTCTTTCTATCAGTTTTTCTGTCTCTTCTTATCAGTTTTTCTGCCTCTTTCTATCAGTATTTCTGTCTCTTTCTTTTTTACAGTTTCTTTCTCTGTCTACTTCTGCTTTTGCTCCAAATCGCAGCAACCAATCAGCGACGATATACGTTGTTCCGATCACTCTCTAAATAGAGGATCACTAATTGTATCGATATTTCGTACCGATATTTATTTATCTCTTATGTGTGAAACGGAACAGTACCCGCGATAAGAATAAAATGCTGTGTATTTTGCAAATAAATATAATATTGAATAAGTTTGCTTTAAAGTAGTAAGAACTATCGAATGTATTTAGTGTTCAATTAGCAATTATATTGAGGACTGGTTAATTAATTCGGAGCTTTCGTCTGTCATAGGTAAGCAATTCTTTCCTTTGGAAGCGTCGGTTCGTGTCAACTGGTCTAACGAAAACGCACTGGACGAGTACAGCATTTACAATACCCCTATATGGTTTTTAAGTGGAAGTTAAACTTAAGTAATTAGACAATGGAATTATTATAAGCACTCCTGTATGAAGTATCACTGTACATTATTCAAAGTATTTTAATAAACCACATTTAGAGAAAAAACCGCATCTTTCAATTTAGAACAGCAACCTATAACTTCCATTTCCTAATTAAATCCCAAATTTGACAATCACAAGTGAAGTCTGCCTCTGCGTTGATTAGTTCTCCGCCTTAGATTCTCTCTACGAAGACGCTAACTTTGTGCCACCTCTATCGACATCATGTTCTCCTGTTAGAAGATCAATTTTGGAGCGTTCAGAAAATTTTGGCCAGATTTCAGCAAATGTATCAGGAGAACATGATGCGAAAGGAGGTATCCCCTGAAATTCATCGTCGAAGGCCTTTCGTCAACTCTGCGCCTCTACGTCAAATAGTTCTCCGCTTTAGATTCTCTCTACGAAGACGCTAACTTTGTGCCACCTCTTTCGACATCATGTTCTCCTGTTACAATCTCAATTTTGGAGCGTTCAGCAAATTTTGGCCAGATTTTAGCAAATGTATCAGGAGAACATGAAGCGAAAGGAGGTACGCCCTGAATTTCATCGTCGAAGACGCTGCGCCTCTACGTCGAATAGTTCTCCGCCTTAGATTCTCTTTCCGAAGACGCTAACTTAGTGCCACCTCTTTCCACATCATGTTCTCCTGTTACAATCTCAATTTTGGGGCGTTCAGAAAATTTTGGACAGATTTTAGCAAATGTATCAGGAGAACATGAAGCGAAAGGAGGTATGCTCTGAATTTCATCGTCGAAGGCCTTTCGAAGACGCTGCGCCTCTACGTCGAATAGTTCTCCGCCTTAGATTTTCTTCCGAAGACGCTAACTTAGTGCCACCTCTTCCGACATCATGTTCTCCTGTTACAATCTCAATTTTGGAGCGTTTAGAAAATTTTGGCCAGATTTTAGCAAATGTATCAGGAGAACATGAAGCGAAAGGAGGTATGCTCTGAATTTCATCGTCGAAGGCCTTTCGAAGACGCTGCGCCTCTACGTCGAATAGTTCTCCGCCTTGGATTCTCTCTCCGAAGACGCTAACTTAGTGCCACCTCTTTCGACATCATGTTCTCCTGTTACAATCTCAATTTTGGAGCGTTCAGAAAATTTTGGCCAGATTTTAGCAAATGTATCAGGAGAACATGAAGCGTAAGGAGGTACGCCCTGAATTTAATCGTCGAAGCCTTTCGAAGACGTTGCGCCTCTACGTCGAATAGTTCTCCGCCTTAGATTCTCTTTCCGAAGACGCTAACTTAGTGCCACCTCTTTCCACATCATGTTCTCCTGTTACAATCTCATTTTTGGAGCGTTCAGAAAATTTTGGCCAGATTTTGGACCGATGTATCAGGAGAACATGAAGCGAAAGGAGGTATCGCCTGAATTTCATCGTCGAAGGCCTTTCGAAAACTCTGCCCCTCTCCGATTTTCCTCGATTGTTACCGATTTCTCAGTCACCCTGTATAGTAGGGTATTTTTCACCCCTTAGGAAAGTATTCGGTACGTGAAAGCGCATCCAAATAGTATTATAAAAGTACCCTTTGATCGCCGATTTTCCTCGATCGTTACCGATTTCTCGGTCACCCTGTACAGTAGGGTATTTTTCACCCCTTAGGAAGGTACCCGGGACGCGAAACCGCGTCCAAAGAGTACAATGAATGTACCCTTTGATTGCCGATTTTCCTCGATCGTTGCCGATTTTTCAGTCACCCTGTATAGTAGGGTATTTTTCACCCCTTAGGAAAGTACTTGGGACGTGAAACCGCGTGCAAAGAGTACAATTAAAGTACCCTTTGATTGCCGATTTTCCTCGATTGTTGCCGATTTCTGAGTCACCCTGTATAGTAGGGTATTTTTCACCCCTTAGAAAAGTACTCGGGATGTGAAACCGCGTCCAAAGAGTACAATGAAAGTACCCTTCGATTGCCGATTTCTGAGTTACCCTGTATAGTAGGGTATTTTTCACCCCTTAGGAAAGTACTCGGGACGAGAAACCGCGTCCAAAGAGTACAATGAAAGTACCCTTCGATTGCCGATTTTCCTCGATTGTTGCCGATTTCTGAGTTACCCTGTATAGTAGGGTATTTTTCACCCCTTATGAAAGTACTCGGGACGAGAAACCGCGTCCAAAGAGTACAATGAAAGTACCCTTTGATTGCCGATTTTCCTCGATTGTTGCCGATTTCTGTGTCACCCTGTATAGTAGGGTATTTTTCACCCCTTATGAAAGTACTCGGGACTAGAAACCGCGGCCAAAGAGTACAATGAAAGTACTCTTTGATTGCCGATTTTCCTCGACTGTTGCCGATTTCTGAGTCACCCTGTATAGTAGGGTATTTTTCACCCCTTATGAAAGTACTCGGGGCATGAAACCGCGTCCAAAGAGTACAATGAAAGTACTCTTTGATTGCCGATTTTCCTCGATTGTTGCCGGTTTCTGAGTCACCCTGTATAGTAGGGTATTTTTCACCCCTTATGAAAGTACTCGGGACGTGAAACCGCGTCCAAAGAGTACAATGAAAGTACCCTTTGATTGCCGATTTTAGTTCTCGGCCTTAGAGTCTCTTTCCGAAGACGCTAACTTAGTGCCACCTCTTTCCACAACATGTTCTCCTGTAACAATCTCAATTTTAGAGCGTTTAGAAAATTTTGGCCAGATTTTAGCAAATGTATCAGGAGAACATGAAGCGTAAGGAGGTACGCCCTGAATTTAATCGTCGAAGCCTTTCGAAGACGTTGCGCCTCTACGTCGAATAGTTCTCCGCCTTAGATTCTCTTTCCGAAGACGCTAACTTAGTGCCACCTCTTTCCACATCATGTTCTCCTGTTACAATCTCATTTTTGGAGCGTTCAGAAAATTTTGGCCAGATTTTGGACCGATGTATCAGGAGAACATGAAGCGAAAGGAGGTATCGCCTGAATTTCATCGTCGAAGGCCTTTCGAAAACTCTGCCCCTCTCCGATTTTCCTCGATTGTTACCGATTTCTCAGTCACCCTGTATAGTAGGGTATTTTTCACCCCTTAGGAAAGTATTCGGTACGTGAAAGCGCATCCAAATAGTATTATAAAAGTACCCTTTGATCGCCGATTTTCCTCGATCGTTACCGATTTCTCGGTCACCCTGTACAGTAGGGTATTTTTCACCCCTTAGGAAGGTACCCGGGACGCGAAACCGCGTCCAAAGAGTACAATGAATGTACCCTTTGATTGCCGATTTTCCTCGATCGTTGCCGATTTTTCAGTCACCCTGTATAGTAGGGTATTTTTCACCCCTTAGGAAAGTACTTGGGACGTGAAACCGCGTGCAAAGAGTACAATTAAAGTACCCTTTGATTGCCGATTTTCCTCGATTGTTGCCGATTTCTGAGTCACCCTGTATAGTAGGGTATTTTTCACCCCTTAGAAAAGTACTCGGGATGTGAAACCGCGTCCAAAGAGTACAATGAAAGTACCCTTCGATTGCCGATTTTCCTGGATTGTTGCCGATTTCTGAGTTACCCTGTATAGTAGGGTATTTTTCACCCCTTAGGAAAGTACTCGGGACGAGAAACCGCGTCCAAAGAGTACAATGAAAGTACCCTTCGATTGCCGATTTTCCTCGATTGTTGCCGATTTCTGAGTTACCCTGTATAGTAGGGTATTTTTCACCCCTTAGAAAAGTACTCGGGATGTGAAACCGCGTCCAAAGAGTACAATGAAAGTACCCTTCGATTGCCGATTTTCCTGGATTGTTGCCGATTTCTGAGTTACCCTGTATAGTAGGGTATTTTTCACCCCTTAGGAAAGTACTCGGGACGAGAAACCGCGTCCAAAGAGTACAATGAAAGTACCCTTCGATTGCCGATTTTCCTCGATTGTTGCCGATTTCTGAGTTACCCTGTATAGTAGGGTATTTTTCACCCCTTATGAAAGTACTCGGGACGAGAAACCGCGTCCAAAGAGTACAATGAAAGTACCCTTTGATTGCCGATTTTCCTCGATTGTTGCCGATTTCTGTGTCACCCTGTATAGTAGGGTATTTTTCACCCCTTATGAAAGTACTCGGGACTAGAAACCGCGGCCAAAGAGTACAATGAAAGTACTCTTTGATTGCCGATTTTCCTCGACTGTTGCCGATTTCTGAGTCACCCTGTATAGTAGGGTGTTTTTCACCCCTTATGAAAGTACTCGGGGCATGAAACCGCGTCCAAAGAGTACAATGAAAGTACTCTTTGATTGCCGATTTTCCTCGATTGTTGCCGGTTTCTGAGTCACCCTGTATAGTAGGGTATTTTTCACCCCTTATGAAAGTACTCGGGACGTGAAACCGCGTCCAAAGAGTACAATGAAAGTACCCTTTGATTGCCGATTTTAGCTCTCGGCCTTAGAGTCTCTTTCCGAAGACGCTAACTTAGTGCCACCTCTTTCCACAACATGTTCTCCTGTTACAATCTCAATTTTAGAGCGTTTAGAAAATTTTGGCCAGATTTTAGCAAATGTATCAGGAGAACATGAAGCGGAAGGTGGTATGCTCTGAATTTCATCGTCGAAGGCCTTTCGAAGACGCTGCGCCTCTACGTCGAATAGTTCTCCACCTTGGATTCTCTCTCCGAAGACGCTAACTTAGTGCCACCTCTTTCCACATCATGTTCTCCTGTTACAATCTCATTTTTGGAGCGTTCAGAAAATTTTGGCCAGATTTTGGACCGATGTATCAGGAGAACATGAAGCGAAAGGAGGTATCGCCTGAATTTCATCGTCGAAGGCCTTTCGAAAACTCTGCCCCTCTCCGATTTTCCTCGATTGTTACCGATTTCTCAGTCACCCTGTATAGTAGGGTATTTTTCACCCCTTAGGAAAGTATTCGGTACGTGAAAGCGCATCCAAATAGTATTATAAAAGTACCCTTTGATCGCCGATTTTCCTCGATCGTTACCGATTTCTCGGTCACCCTGTACAGTAGGGTATTTTTCACCCCTTAGGAAGGTACCCGGGACGCGAAACCGCGTCCAAAGAGTACAATGAATGTACCCTTTGATTGCCGATTTTCCTCGATCGTTGCCGATTTTTCAGTCACCCTGTATAGTAGGGTATTTTTCACCCCTTAGGAAAGTACTTGGGACGTGAAACCGCGTGCAAAGAGTACAATTAAAGTACCCTTTGATTGCCGATTTTCCTCGATTGTTGCCGATTTCTGAGTCACCCTGTATAGTAGGGTATTTTTCACCCCTTAGAAAAGTACTCGGGATGTGAAACCGCGTCCAAAGAGTACAATGAAAGTACCCTTCGATTGCCGATTTTCCTGGATTGTTGCCGATTTCTGAGTTACCCTGTATAGTAGGGTATTTTTCACCCCTTAGGAAAGTACTCGGGACGAGAAACCGCGTCCAAAGAGTACAATGAAAGTACCCTTCGATTGCCGATTTTCCTCGATTGTTGCCGATTTCTGAGTTACCCTGTATAGTAGGGTATTTTTCACCCCTTAGAAAAGTACTCGGGATGTGAAACCGCGTCCAAAGAGTACAATGAAAGTACCCTTCGATTGCCGATTTTCCTGGATTGTTGCCGATTTCTGAGTTACCCTGTATAGTAGGGTATTTTTCACCCCTTAGGAAAGTACTCGGGACGAGAAACCGCGTCCAAAGAGTACAATGAAAGTACCCTTCGATTGCCGATTTTCCTCGATTGTTGCCGATTTCTGAGTTACCCTGTATAGTAGGGTATTTTTCACCCCTTATGAAAGTACTCGGGACGAGAAACCGCGTCCAAAGAGTACAATGAAAGTACCCTTTGATTGCCGATTTTCCTCGATTGTTGCCGATTTCTGTGTCACCCTGTATAGTAGGGTATTTTTCACCCCTTATGAAAGTACTCGGGACTAGAAACCGCGGCCAAAGAGTACAATGAAAGTACTCTTTGATTGCCGATTTTCCTCGACTGTTGCCGATTTCTGAGTCACCCTGTATAGTAGGGTGTTTTTCACCCCTTATGAAAGTACTCGGGGCATGAAACCGCGTCCAAAGAGTACAATGAAAGTACTCTTTGATTGCCGATTTTCCTCGATTGTTGCCGGTTTCTGAGTCACCCTGTATAGTAGGGTATTTTTCACCCCTTATGAAAGTACTCGGGACGTGAAACCGCGTCCAAAGAGTACAATGAAAGTACCCTTTGATTGCCGATTTTAGCTCTCGGCCTTAGAGTCTCTTTCCGAAGACGCTAACTTAGTGCCACCTCTTTCCACAACATGTTCTCCTGTTACAATCTCAATTTTAGAGCGTTTAGAAAATTTTGGCCAGATTTTAGCAAATGTATCAGGAGAACATGAAGCGGAAGGTGGTATGCTCTGAATTTCATCGTCGAAGGCCTTTCGAAGACGCTGCGCCTCTACGTCGAATAGTTCTCCACCTTGGATTCTCTCTCCGAAGACGCTAACTTAGTGCCACCTCTTTCCACATCATGTTCTCCTGTTACAATCTCATTTTTGGAGCGTTCAGAAAATTTTGGCCAGATTTTGGACCGATGTATCAGGAGAACATGAAGCGAAAGGAGGTATCGCCTGAATTTCATCGTCGAAGGCCTTTCGAAAACTCTGCCCCTCTCCGATTTTCCTCGATTGTTACCGATTTCTCAGTCACCCTGTATAGTAGGGTATTTTTCACCCCTTAGGAAAGTATTCGGTACGTGAAAGCGCATCCAAATAGTATTATAAAAGTACCCTTTGATCGCCGATTTTCCTCGATCGTTACCGATTTCTCGGTCACCCTGTACAGTAGGGTATTTTTCACCCCTTAGGAAGGTACCCGGGACGCGAAACCGCGTCCAAAGAGTACAATGAATGTACCCTTTGATTGCCGATTTTCCTCGATCGTTGCCGATTTTTCAGTCACCCTGTATAGTAGGGTATTTTTCACCCCTTAGGAAAGTACTTGGGACGTGAAACCGCGTGCAAAGAGTACAATTAAAGTACCCTTTGATTGCCGATTTTCCTCGATTGTTGCCGATTTCTGAGTCACCCTGTATAGTAGGGTATTTTTCACCCCTTAGAAAAGTACTCGGGATGTGAAACCGCGTCCAAAGAGTACAATGAAAGTACCCTTCGATTGCCGATTTTCCTGGATTGTTGCCGATTTCTGAGTTACCCTGTATAGTAGGGTATTTTTCACCCCTTAGGAAAGTACTCGGGACGAGAAACCGCGTCCAAAGAGTACAATGAAAGTACCCTTCGATTGCCGATTTTCCTCGATTGTTGCCGATTTCTGAGTTACCCTGTATAGTAGGGTATTTTTCACCCCTTATGAAAATACTCGGGACGAGAAACCGCGTCCAAAGAGTACAATGAAAGTACCCTTTGATTGCCGATTTTCCTCGATTGTTGCCGATTTCTGTGTCACCCTGTATAGTAGGGTATTTTTCACCCCTTATGAAAGTACTCGGGACTAGAAACCGCGTCCAAAGAGTACAATGAAAGTACTCTTTGATTGCCGATTTTCCTCGACTGTTGCCGATTTCTGAGTCACCCTGTATAGTAGGGTATTTTTCACCCCTTATGAAAGTACTCGGGGCATTAAACCGCGTCCAAAGAGTACAATGAAAGTACTCTTTGATTGCCGATTTTCCTCGATTGTTGCCGATTTCTGAGTCACCCTGTATAGTAGGGTATTTTTCACCCCTAATGAAAGTACTCGGGACGTGAAACCGCGTCCAAAGAGTACAATGAAAGTACCCTTTGATTGCCGATTTTAGTTCTCCACCTTGGATTCTCTCTCCGAAGACGCTGACTTAGTGCCACCTCTTTCCACATCATGTTCTCCTGTTACAATCTCAATTTTGGAGCGTTCAGAAAATTTTGGCCAGATTTTAGCAAATGTATCAGGAGAACATGAAGCGTAAGGAGGTACGCCCTGAATTTAATCGTCGAAGCCTTTCGAAGACGTTGCGCCTCTACGTCGAATAGTTCTCCGCCTTGGATTCTCTCTCCGAAGACGCTAACTTAGTGCCACCTCTTTCCACATCATGTTCTCCTGTTACAATCTCAATTTTGGAGCGTTCAGAAAATTTTGGCCAGATTTTAGCAAATGTATCAGGAGAACATGAAGCGTAAGGAGGTACGCCCTGAATTTAATCGTCGAAGCCTTTCGAAGACGTTGCGCCTCTACGTCGAATAGTTCTCCGCCTTGGATTCTCTCTCCGAAGACGCTAACTTAGTGCCACCTCTTTCCACATCATGTTCTCCTGTTACAATCTCAATTTTGGAGCGTTCAGAATATTTTGGCCAGATTTTAGCAAATGTATCAGGAGAACATGAAGCGTAAGGAGGTACGCCCTGAATTTAATCGTCGAAGCCTTTCGAAGACGTTGCGCCTCTACGTCGAATAGTTCTCCGCCTTAGATTCTCTTTCCGAAGACGCTAACTTAGTGCCACCTCTTTCCACATCATGTTCTCCTGTTACAATCTCATTTTTGGAGCGTTCAGAAAATTTTGGCCAGATTTTGGACCGATGTATCAGGAGAACATGAAGCGAAAGGAGGTATCGCCTGAATTTCATCGTCGAAGGCCTTTCGAAAACTCTGCCCCTCTCCGATTTTCCTCGATTGTTACCGATTTCTCAGTCACCCTGTATAGTAGGGTATTTTTCACCCCTTAGGAAAGTATTCGGTACGTGAGAGCGCATCCAAATAGTATTATAAAAGTACCCTTTGATCGCCGATTTTCCTCGATCGTTACCGATTTCTCGGTCACCCTGTACAGTAGGGTATTTTTCACCCCTTAGGAAGGTACCCGGGACGCGAAACCGCGTCCAAAGAGTACAATGAATGTACCCTTTGATTGCCGATTTTCCTCGATCGTTGCCGATTTTTCAGTCACCCTGTATAGTAGGGTATTTTTCACCCCTTAGGAAAGTACTTGGGACGTGAAACCGCGTGCAAAGAGTACAATTAAAGTACCCTTTGATTGCCGATTTTCCTCGATTGTTGCCGATTTCTGAGTCACCCTGTATAGTAGGGTATTTTTCACCCCTTAGAAAAGTACTCGGGATGTGAAACCGCGTCCAAAGAGTACAATGAAAGTACCCTTCGATTGCCGATTTCTGAGTTACCCTGTATAGTAGGGTATTTTTCACCCCTTAGGAAAGTACTCGGGACGAGAAACCGCGTCCAAAGAGTACAATGAAAGTACCCTTCGATTGCCGATTTTCCTCGATTGTTGCCGATTTCTGAGTTACCCTGTATAGTAGGGTATTTTTCACCCCTTATGAAAGTACTCGGGACGAGAAACCGCGTCCAAAGAGTACAATGAAAGTACCCTTTGATTGCCGATTTTCCTCGATTGTTGCCGATTTCTGTGTCACCCTGTATAGTAGGGTATTTTTCACCCCTTATGAAAGTACTCGGGACTAGAAACCGCGGCCAAAGAGTACAATGAAAGTACTCTTTGATTGCCGATTTTCCTCGACTGTTGCCGATTTCTGAGTCACCCTGTATAGTAGGGTATTTTTCACCCCTTATGAAAGTACTCGGGGCATGAAACCGCGTCCAAAGAGTACAATGAAAGTACTCTTTGATTGCCGATTTTCCTCGATTGTTGCCGGTTTCTGAGTCACCCTGTATAGTAGGGTATTTTTCACCCCTTATGAAAGTACTCGGGACGTGAAACCGCGTCCAAAGAGTACAATGAAAGTACCCTTTGATTGCCGATTTTAGTTCTCGGCCTTAGAGTCTCTTTCCGAAGACGCTAACTTAGTGCCACCTCTTTCCACAACATGTTCTCCTGTAACAATCTCAATTTTAGAGCGTTTAGAAAATTTTGGCCAGATTTTAGCAAATGTATCAGGAGAACATGAAGCGTAAGGAGGTACGCCCTGAATTTAATCGTCGAAGCCTTTCGAAGACGTTGCGCCTCTACGTCGAATAGTTCTCCGCCTTAGATTCTCTTTCCGAAGACGCTAACTTAGTGCCACCTCTTTCCACATCATGTTCTCCTGTTACAATCTCATTTTTGGAGCGTTCAGAAAATTTTGGCCAGATTTTGGACCGATGTATCAGGAGAACATGAAGCGAAAGGAGGTATCGCCTGAATTTCATCGTCGAAGGCCTTTCGAAAACTCTGCCCCTCTCCGATTTTCCTCGATTGTTACCGATTTCTCAGTCACCCTGTATAGTAGGGTATTTTTCACCCCTTAGGAAAGTATTCGGTACGTGAAAGCGCATCCAAATAGTATTATAAAAGTACCCTTTGATCGCCGATTTTCCTCGATCGTTACCGATTTCTCGGTCACCCTGTACAGTAGGGTATTTTTCACCCCTTAGGAAGGTACCCGGGACGCGAAACCGCGTCCAAAGAGTACAATGAATGTACCCTTTGATTGCCGATTTTCCTCGATCGTTGCCGATTTTTCAGTCACCCTGTATAGTAGGGTATTTTTCACCCCTTAGGAAAGTACTTGGGACGTGAAACCGCGTGCAAAGAGTACAATTAAAGTACCCTTTGATTGCCGATTTTCCTCGATTGTTGCCGATTTCTGAGTCACCCTGTATAGTAGGGTATTTTTCACCCCTTAGAAAAGTACTCGGGATGTGAAACCGCGTCCAAAGAGTACAATGAAAGTACCCTTCGATTGCCGATTTTCCTGGATTGTTGCCGATTTCTGAGTTACCCTGTATAGTAGGGTATTTTTCACCCCTTAGGAAAGTACTCGGGACGAGAAACCGCGTCCAAAGAGTACAATGAAAGTACCCTTCGATTGCCGATTTTCCTCGATTGTTGCCGATTTCTGAGTTACCCTGTATAGTAGGGTATTTTTCACCCCTTAGAAAAGTACTCGGGATGTGAAACCGCGTCCAAAGAGTACAATGAAAGTACCCTTCGATTGCCGATTTTCCTGGATTGTTGCCGATTTCTGAGTTACCCTGTATAGTAGGGTATTTTTCACCCCTTAGGAAAGTACTCGGGACGAGAAACCGCGTCCAAAGAGTACAATGAAAGTACCCTTCGATTGCCGATTTTCCTCGATTGTTGCCGATTTCTGAGTTACCCTGTATAGTAGGGTATTTTTCACCCCTTATGAAAGTACTCGGGACGAGAAACCGCGTCCAAAGAGTACAATGAAAGTACCCTTTGATTGCCGATTTTCCTCGATTGTTGCCGATTTCTGTGTCACCCTGTATAGTAGGGTATTTTTCACCCCTTATGAAAGTACTCGGGACTAGAAACCGCGGCCAAAGAGTACAATGAAAGTACTCTTTGATTGCCGATTTTCCTCGACTGTTGCCGATTTCTGAGTCACCCTGTATAGTAGGGTGTTTTTCACCCCTTATGAAAGTACTCGGGGCATGAAACCGCGTCCAAAGAGTACAATGAAAGTACTCTTTGATTGCCGATTTTCCTCGATTGTTGCCGGTTTCTGAGTCACCCTGTATAGTAGGGTATTTTTCACCCCTTATGAAAGTACTCGGGACGTGAAACCGCGTCCAAAGAGTACAATGAAAGTACCCTTTGATTGCCGATTTTAGCTCTCGGCCTTAGAGTCTCTTTCCGAAGACGCTAACTTAGTGCCACCTCTTTCCACAACATGTTCTCCTGTTACAATCTCAATTTTAGAGCGTTTAGAAAATTTTGGCCAGATTTTAGCAAATGTATCAGGAGAACATGAAGCGGAAGGTGGTATGCTCTGAATTTCATCGTCGAAGGCCTTTCGAAGACGCTGCGCCTCTACGTCGAATAGTTCTCCACCTTGGATTCTCTCTCCGAAGACGCTAACTTAGTGCCACCTCTTTCCACATCATGTTCTCCTGTTACAATCTCATTTTTGGAGCGTTCAGAAAATTTTGGCCAGATTTTGGACCGATGTATCAGGAGAACATGAAGCGAAAGGAGGTATCGCCTGAATTTCATCGTCGAAGGCCTTTCGAAAACTCTGCCCCTCTCCGATTTTCCTCGATTGTTACCGATTTCTCAGTCACCCTGTATAGTAGGGTATTTTTCACCCCTTAGGAAAGTATTCGGTACGTGAAAGCGCATCCAAATAGTATTATAAAAGTACCCTTTGATCGCCGATTTTCCTCGATCGTTACCGATTTCTCGGTCACCCTGTACAGTAGGGTATTTTTCACCCCTTAGGAAGGTACCCGGGACGCGAAACCGCGTCCAAAGAGTACAATGAATGTACCCTTTGATTGCCGATTTTCCTCGATCGTTGCCGATTTTTCAGTCACCCTGTATAGTAGGGTATTTTTCACCCCTTAGGAAAGTACTTGGGACGTGAAACCGCGTGCAAAGAGTACAATTAAAGTACCCTTTGATTGCCGATTTTCCTCGATTGTTGCCGATTTCTGAGTCACCCTGTATAGTAGGGTATTTTTCACCCCTTAGAAAAGTACTCGGGATGTGAAACCGCGTCCAAAGAGTACAATGAAAGTACCCTTCGATTGCCGATTTTCCTGGATTGTTGCCGATTTCTGAGTTACCCTGTATAGTAGGGTATTTTTCACCCCTTAGGAAAGTACTCGGGACGAGAAACCGCGTCCAAAGAGTACAATGAAAGTACCCTTCGATTGCCGATTTTCCTCGATTGTTGCCGATTTCTGAGTTACCCTGTATAGTAGGGTATTTTTCACCCCTTATGAAAATACTCGGGACGAGAAACCGCGTCCAAAGAGTACAATGAAAGTACCCTTTGATTGCCGATTTTCCTCGATTGTTGCCGATTTCTGTGTCACCCTGTATAGTAGGGTATTTTTCACCCCTTATGAAAGTACTCGGGACTAGAAACCGCGTCCAAAGAGTACAATGAAAGTACTCTTTGATTGCCGATTTTCCTCGACTGTTGCCGATTTCTGAGTCACCCTGTATAGTAGGGTATTTTTCACCCCTTATGAAAGTACTCGGGGCATTAAACCGCGTCCAAAGAGTACAATGAAAGTACTCTTTGATTGCCGATTTTCCTCGATTGTTGCCGATTTCTGAGTCACCCTGTATAGTAGGGTATTTTTCACCCCTAATGAAAGTACTCGGGACGTGAAACCGCGTCCAAAGAGTACAATGAAAGTACCCTTTGATTGCCGATTTTAGTTCTCCACCTTGGATTCTCTCTCCGAAGACGCTGACTTAGTGCCACCTCTTTCCACATCATGTTCTCCTGTTACAATCTCAATTTTGGAGCGTTCAGAAAATTTTGGCCAGATTTTAGCAAATGTATCAGGAGAACATGAAGCGTAAGGAGGTACGCCCTGAATTTAATCGTCGAAGCCTTTCGAAGACGTTGCGCCTCTACGTCGAATAGTTCTCCGCCTTGGATTCTCTCTCCGAAGACGCTAACTTAGTGCCACCTCTTTCCACATCATGTTCTCCTGTTACAATCTCAATTTTGGAGCGTTCAGAAAATTTTGGCCAGATTTTAGCAAATGTATCAGGAGAACATGAAGCGTAAGGAGGTACGCCCTGAATTTAATCGTCGAAGCCTTTCGAAGACGTTGCGCCTCTACGTCGAATAGTTCTCCGCCTTGGATTCTCTCTCCGAAGACGCTAACTTAGTGCCACCTCTTTCCACATCATGTTCTCCTGTTACAATCTCAATTTTGGAGCGTTCAGAATATTTTGGCCAGATTTTAGCAAATGTATCAGGAGAACATGAAGCGTAAGGAGGTACGCCCTGAATTTAATCGTCGAAGCCTTTCGAAGACGTTGCGCCTCTACGTCGAATAGTTCTCCGCCTTAGATTCTCTTTCCGAAGACGCTAACTTAGTGCCACCTCTTTCCACATCATGTTCTCCTGTTACAATCTCATTTTTGGAGCGTTCAGAAAATTTTGGCCAGATTTTGGACCGATGTATCAGGAGAACATGAAGCGAAAGGAGGTATCGCCTGAATTTCATCGTCGAAGGCCTTTCGAAAACTCTGCCCCTCTCCGATTTTCCTCGATTGTTACCGATTTCTCAGTCACCCTGTATAGTAGGGTATTTTTCACCCCTTATGAAAGTACTCGGGGCATTAAACCGCGTCCAAAGAGTACAATGAAAGTACTCTTTGATTGCCGATTTTCCTCGATTGTTGCCGATTTCTGAGTCACCCTGTATAGTAGGGTATTTTTCACCCCTAATGAAAGTACTCGGGACGTGAAACCGCGTCCAAAGAGTACAATGAAAGTACCCTTTGATTGCCGATTTTAGTTCTCCACCTTGGATTCTCTCTCCGAAGACGCTGACTTAGTGCCACCTCTTTCCACATCATGTTCTCCTGTTACAATCTCAATTTTGGAGCGTTCAGAAAATTTTGGCCAGATTTTAGCAAATGTATCAGGAGAACATGAAGCGTAAGGAGGTACGCCCTGAATTTAATCGTCGAAGCCTTTCGAAGACGTTGCGCCTCTACGTCGAATTGTTCTCCGCCTTGGATTCTCTCTCCGAAGACGCTAACTTAGTGCCACCTCTTTCCACATCATGTTCTCCTGTTACAATCTCAATTTTGGAGCGTTCAGAAAATTTTGGCCAGATTTTAGCAAATGTATCAGGAGAACATGAAGCGTAAGGAGGTACGCCCTGAATTTAATCGTCGAAGCCTTTCGAAGACGTTGCGCCTCTACGTCGAATAGTTCTCCGCCTTGGATTCTCTCTCCGAAGACGCTAACTTAGTGCCACCTCTTTCCACATCATGTTCTCCTGTTACAATCTCAATTTTGGAGCGTTCAGAAAATTTTGGCCAGATTTTAGCAAATGTATCAGGAGAACATGAAGCGTAAGGAGGTACGCCCTGAATTTAATCGTCGAAGCCTTTCGAAGACGTTGCGCCTCTACGTCGAATAGTTCTCCGCCTTGGATTCTCTCTCCGAAGACGCTAACTTAGTGCCACCTCTTTCCACATCATGTTCTCCTGTTACAATCTCAATTTTGGAGCGTTCAGAAAATTTTGGCCAGATTTTAGCAAATGTATCAGGAGAACATGAAGCGTAAGGAGGTACGCCCTGAATTTAATCGTCGAAGCCTTTCGAAGACGTTGCGCCTCTACGTCGAATAGTTCTCCGCCTTGGATTCTCTCTCCGAAGACGCTAACTTAGTGCCACCTCTTTCCACATCATGTTCTCCTGTTACAATCTCAATTTTGGAGCGTTCAGAAAATTTTGGCCAGATTTTAGCAAATGTATCAGGAGAACATGAAGCGTAAGGAGGTACGCCCTGAATTTAATCGTCGAAGCCTTTCGAAGACGTTGCGCCTCTACGTCGAATAGTTCTCCGCCTTAGATTCTCTTTCCGAAGACGCTAACTTAGTGCTACCTCTTTCCACATCATGTTCTCCTGTTACAATCTCATTTTTGGAGCGTTCAGAAAATTTTGGCCAGATTTTGGACCGATGTATCAGGAGAACATGAAGCGAAAGGAGGTACGCCCTGAATTTCATCGTCGAAGCCTTTCGAAGACGCTGTGCCTCTACGTCGAATAGATCTCCGCCTTAGATTCTCTTTCCGAAGACGCTAAATTAGTGCCACCTCTTTCGACATCATGTTCTCCTGTTACAATCTCAATTTTGGAGCGTTTAGAAAATTTTGGCCAGATTTTAGCAAATGTATCAGGAGAACATGAAGCGGAAGGTGGTATGCTCTGAATTTCATCGTCGAAGGCCATTCGAAGACGCTGCGCCTCTACGTTGAATAGTTCTCCGCCTTAGATGCCCTTTCCGAAGACGCTAACTTCGTGCCACCTCTTTCGACATCATGTTCTCCTGTTACAATCTCAATTTTGGAGCGTTCAGAAATTTTGGCCAGAGTTTGGACCGATGTATCAGGAGAACATGAAGCGAAAGGAGGTATCTTGTAATTTCACCATTGAAGGCGTTGCCTTGAAGTAGCGAACAAGAGCTGCGCCTTCTAAAGGCCTTTTACCATGGAAATCATAGGTTTGGAATTTGGATAGGAATTTGTAAAAGGTATTTGTAAATAATAATACAGTTCTTTCCCAATTTTTTTCCACTTTATTAGCATGAAAGGCCTTTTTTACAGTGTTACAATATTGTATAATTTCATTTTACTTTTTGTATAAAATCACTATCTTCTTCATGTTCATTGTTGAGGCTGACAGCTTTCCATCGTTTGTCTCATTTAAAGTTCCTGGCCTCGCAGGAATGTTCCCAAGATTTATCTGCAAGAAGAAGAAAAATATTTTCATTAACCTGATTTGTCTATTATGTATAGAAAATACGACAAATATTACAATATAATTTCATGTTAAACGTATAAAGAATTTAATTATCTTCCCAATTTAACCTTTATTTCATGTAGAATACATTTAAACGCAGTCCAATTCTATCATATCACAGAAAACGTATACAAATGACAACAGGTAAAAAAAATTAGGTACCCTTTTGTTTGAAAACAAAAGAACCGTACTTTTCTTCGCGCACAAAAAATTTAAAGACAAATTTGCGCAACCGCCCCACTTTTATAGCTCGACGAATCTGAATGAATCTGAATCGAGCTGAACTGAAGTTAGCGACCATATAACAATTTATTTAACCTCACACGCTGCATAATTCTAATATTATATTAGTAAGGTACTCAAAAGACGCATACAACTAAGAAAGGAAAAGAAAAGATTGACGAAGAGAATGTTAATTTATCACACGTATACAAGCACGCACACACCTTTCAGCATTTCAACACATTTCAGAGTAGTTCCGGAGTTGGACGCTGTTCATGAAAACTCAATAGTTTACGAGCTATTTAATTTTATATATGAAAAAATATTCGTTCGCAGTTTTATCGTTTGGGGGCGCTACTTTGGGTCAGTTCCGATAGATGGCGCGTACCGTCAAATTTTTATAGCAGGTATTCTGTTTTACCCCGCTGTCAAATTTTCAAAAGGCTTTTTTTTTAGCAATAAATTAACAATTTTCTTATTTAATATTGATTGCAAAAAATTCTGGTGCCCATAGAAGAATCCTATGGCCTACGATTGCAAATAAATAAATAAATAAAGACTTCGCGTGTTCGCGAACATAACCTCTTTCTCAGCGAATTGAACTTCTTCTAAACGCCTTTTTACGCAACAAAAAAATACTTTTATTATAGGAAATAATTGGATAATGATCTACAGAACCTCTAGAAGAGATCTATTCCCTCAGACTGCAAATAAATAAATAAAAAAAATTAAATACTCCGATGTATATATATAATTACATGACTGTTCCAGTAAGTTAACCTATTATATTTATAAAATTATTTTATCTACTTTTAGCGTTGCAATTAAAAGCATAGACACCTCGTTATCTTCTACAAGCTCCGCAAAATATTCTTTTCAGATCAAATTGTTATTAACGATCTTTGGAGCCGACGACCAAAAATGAATGACTATATATATTCCGTGATTAACGGAAATATTCATTACCGAAGAATGTGAATTCTGTAGACTTTCAGTTACCGTTGCAGTTTGTACATAAACCTTTCCAACAGCACACAAAGCGAGCGCATAATGTCGCAGAGTACCGTTTGCTGGGACACAGAATTACGAAAGCTGAGGCCCGCAGAGTTGTACATGCTGGGGCAAATTCTAAACATATCAGACTCGTGGAAGAAGTTAATGGCAATCGTGCCGATAGACAGATGCCCCGATCTTCCTAAATTCAACGCCGAGCATTTCAGGTAACAAAACGCCGTATCTAATATCTAACTAACTAACAAACGAATCTTCATTAATTCCGATAGCATGATCGAGCAAGCTGCCCAGCAGCAGCGGCGGAGCGCGGCCGAGATATTTTTAGCCGAATGGGGAACAATGGGCAAGCAACGGCCAACATTACGCACCCTGCTGAACCTTTTAGTGAAAGCAGAATTGTTTAGGGCGGCCGATTACGTCGCAGGCGATATACTAAAAGGTTCGACGGACGACTCGAAGCCGCGAACCAATTCCTTACCTTCTCGTTACTTGCAAATCATTATCTTCCGCTTTCTTCAACAGAAGAACTTCCGAAACGGCCAAAGTGTGGGCCAGCGGCTCCTGTAGATATTTCGGACGAAGTGATACGGCAATTGTTGGAAGAGAACATGGAGCAACAGGATATCAGCTTCAAGGAGTCCCTGATATTCGGGTTACCTTCCGAGCCGAATGATAACCAGGCGACGAATCCCACGGAAAGAGGAACGAACAACAGTTCTTTGGAGAGGAGCATGCAGTCGACGAAGCTGGTGTCGGTTCAGGAAGGAGGCGGGAGATATTTAGGAAACGTTCAGAACGTTAATATCCAATGGAAGCGCGTGGAAGCGACAAACGCGGAGGTCCCCGATTTGATGAAGTTCAGCAGCGAACAGAGCATAGAAGAATGCAGCACGCGGGATGATCATCGCGGCGCACGTTTACCTAGCTCGATAGGTAATCCGTTACCAGCGTGCGCCTTCGAAAAGCATAAATTGTCCTCCAAGGAACTGCCCACGGTTTTACACGAATTTGGCCAGAGCGCGGAGCAAAGGAAGCAGCAAGTGCCGTCGGATTATCTGCCAGTATTTTTTGACGATAGCGTGCTCGAGTCCGGTAATGCTAAATGTCCTGCGAGTGATTCGTTGAACATATCTAATCTGAATATCAGTCAGAGCGAAATCACTTCTTTCGAACTACCGCAGTGCGTCGCCGAGCTCAATGGGAAATCTGCAACTGATCAGAATAATATTGTTATCACGAGGATCGAAGAGAACGTAATGCAGAACGCATTGTGCTCGCAAGAATTACCGATCACGGTAGTGGAATACAACGAGTAAGATATTTTACGGCTGGCGATCAATAATTGTACATTCCGCATATCCTACGATTAACTTTTCCAAACACGAATCACTGTTTCGGGATAAAAAGTTTGATGAAAGGACAGTTATACTTTCCATTTACGCTTGTCGATGTAACATCGCGCTTGTGTAAATTTACTGATAACGTTAATTAGATTTCTACGGATAATTGTAAATAAATAAGGATTGTAAAGATTTATTTTCGTAATACATACGCGATTTAAATATAAATCTTTTATCAAAATATGATATATTTCGTTCGCTGTCGTAATATACAAGAGTAGATATATTTTTATTCGATATTGAGGAACCCTTGAAATGTATCACATTGTGCACTAATAAAGCGGATGCAGTGGATGTGTGAAACTTTAGACACGATTGATAGATTTATTAAGTCTTTTTAGATTTCATAGGAAATACAATTTTACCTAGTAAAAAATGCAACCGCCACTGCGCCTCTATCCATCGCTGTTGCTGCTCTGTTTCATAGTGAAGTAGAGGCTTTGGAGCTCTTTCAGATTGCTCTCCAAGGTGGCCACTTCGTCGTACCTGCAATCATCTCTGGCTTGTTTAATATAAGCGCGAAGATTACTCATTTGTTCGATTATGGGGTCCATGGACGAAGGCATTTTTGGAGCAACGTTGGAAGGCCCCCAGCCGTGCGACTGGTTCAGTATCACCACAGTCTGTACAAAAGATGCTGATTAATTAAGCTGAAGTTCAACTCTCCTTAAAAGGGGTCATGCATAGTTGGCAGGCGAAAAAGAACGTGATTTTCGGGAATTTTTTGCGGGAAATATAATGTATATTTTTTGCAATTATTTGCTTATTTTAGAAGTACATATATTCAGCAACTCTCGGTTATTTTGTAATAGAAAGATATTAAAAAATGAACGAATAGCAGCCACTTTCTCGGAACCTACTTTTTTAGCGGTGAAAAATATACAGTAGATTTTCCGCAAAAAGTTCCAGAAAGTCACGTTTTTTTTCGCCTGCCAACTAAGCATGACCTCTTAAGCGGGGTTCTCGTGTAACATCCGCCAAAATTTAAGATTTTGTTTTAAGAAACTATTGTTAATATTGCATTAAACTCTTTCGGGATATAAGGAGGCATCTTTAAATTTGCGGAAAAAATTTTTTTTACGTCGATTCTTCTTATTATTTATTAATTATTGTGGAATCTCTTCAACTAATTCGAACTCAAAAACTAATTGACTGGTCAATTTCAAATAAAGCCCATTTTATTCGTTATGCATTTCTCCAGTTTTTATTTATAACACTTTTTTCGGCGATATAAAGAATAAAAATGAAAAATTTGTCTCAGGAAAAAAGTTACATTTTCTTTCAAACGCTATATTTACTCTTTCAATTTTTAATTTTTTTTTTCTTTAAAGTAAACCAATACCAGCGTAAACTAACTTTAAGAAACTTCTATTTCTTTTGCCGCCAACAGGAGTTACATCGTCGAAGAGGTGAACAAGATTCCACAATAATTACTAAATAATAAGAAGAATCGCCATAAAAAGAATATTTTCTGCAAGTTTAAAGACGCCTCCTTACATCCCAAAAGAGTTTAATCCAATATAACCAACAGTTTTTAAAAAAAAAATCTTAAATATCACTTACTTTTAGGGCTGTTAGACGAGAATCCCTCCACAAACGAGTCTTACCTGATTTTCTTTCACCGCAGATCTAGCCTCAGCGTTCCAAGTTTCTCTCTTACGTTGCTCTTTCGACCTGTCCCTCTGCTCTTCCTCCATCTGCCTCTCGTACGCTATCCTGGCTTCCAATCGCCTCTGACGCTCTGCCTGCAACTCTGCGTATCCCTCCGCAGAAGGCAAAGGCTGAACGCTCAACAGCTCCTCCTTCAGGAATATCATCGCGGACACCCTGACCATGTGGTGCAGTCGAAGCTCCTGTTCTTGCGGAGGGTTCTCCACGCACCTCGTTCCCAATACAGAAATCCTTTTACTAATTAGATCTATATTCTCACCCAACTTCGCGATCTTCACCCTCAACGCCTGCGCATCCTCCAAATTGTACGTAGACTCTCCCTCGCTGAGAAATAGATTACTCGTAACTTGGTAGAAATAAACCCGCAGCCCAGGCAATGCGAACTCTGGCGTACCTTAGGGACTCCCACATTTTGTTGTACATCTTCACGTGCTGCGAAGCCTCCTCCATGTACGCTCTCATCTTCTCGTAGAACTGACAGACGATTGGCTTGTCGAAGTGCTTAGCCTTCTGCTTCTCCCTGGCATCCAGCAGACTCGCGCAGTGCGTACAGATCCTGAAGTGTTGCTCGCTACCTGCTGGGTCGTTAACCAATGCTAGAACACTGTTCAAACTACCGCTAGAAGGTGACCTCGCCAATTTTGTTAGACCGATACCAGCACGTACTATACGTTCTGCAATTGGTCGTTCGGAAGTTGGGGATATCGCTGAATCATCTTGAACGGACACGGGGCTCGTCATTTTTCCTATGAAGATAGAAATCACGTTTATTTTTACAAAATGCTGTCTTCGACTCCTCCTTCGGGAAGCTTCCAAACAGAAATTTTGCAGTGGGAAACTCGTAAATAGAAATTTTGCAATGGAAAACTCCCAAATAGAAATTTTACAATAGGAAACCTTGAAATTGAAATTTTTCCGCGGGAAACTTTGAAATATAAATTTTGCAACGGGGAACTCTCAAATAAAAATTTTCCAATTTGAAACTCTCAAATAAAAATTTTGCAATGTGAACTTTGAAATACAAATTCGAACAAAATGCTGTCTTCGACTCCGCTTTATACTTACGAGCTTCTTGTAACGACAGAAACACCGTGCAAGTGTGGCACATAACAGCTCCGCAGAGTCTGCAGTGATGTTTCCTCCTCGCGACGTGAAAGCTCCTCGCACAAGTGGGGCACAACTTCACATCCTTCTCGTCTATCCACGGGACAATGGCCCTCTCGTGAACTGTTTCAACCAGAATATTAATCCACTCCTCCTTAAGAAACGCCGCCGAAACTATTCCAATTTCCCCTACCTTTTCTATCAACCGGATCCGATGGTAAATTATTCAGTAACTTGTCTAATCTTATGAGCAGTTTATTCGTTTCCGTAGAATATCTTTCGAGCCTCGCGTTTCTTACTTCTTTAAAGTACGCTGTATGCGATTTCATCGCACCTGAAACAATTTTCAGTAACATAATTCATAAGGCAAAACTTTCATAGTTACGCTCAGTATCGTTACCTATTTCTTGGGGTCCCCAATTGAGTTCCGGACTAGGTTGCTTGGTGCTCGGCAAAGCTCTCGTAAATGCCTCCGAGATTTCATCCTGCTTCAGGATCTTCTTCTTGGCTTTACCAAAGAGATCTAGAAACGCGAAACAGTTTGAGTTAGTTGGCTGAAATCAGCGCACGCGTCTCTAACGTCAGCGTAGAAACAGGATCCTCGGACTTTAGGTTTCGCAATGATTATTGCTGAATCGTTAAAGCTCGCACCTTTGAGAGACCTTAAGATCTCCGGATCGTCGTTGTGAAAGTCCTCGAAATGCTTAGTTAATTGATTGGGTGCTTTGAACTCTGTCATGCATATCGGACAGATGAAGCCCTCCAACACCTTCTCGCTGTCAGCCATCGTGGAACGAGGTGCACAGGAAAGCTTCTCGGTATTTTATTCTACGATTCCTTTCTACCTCCGGCGCGGCATCAATCATTTGTAGGCGTCTCTTCGGCGACGGGCAGGCAACGTGTTTTGGCCGGCGGCCATGTTGGATGGTATCAGCTGATAGAAACGTCAAACTTTCTCAAACTCAAAGATAAGAGTGGTCGGGATTGCAAACATCGTTTATTCGACAAATGTACAAATCCCTGCTGAAAACGTAAAGAACAATGCATCGGTTCCGGGGCATCTAATAATATGGAAATGCAATTATTCAATTTGTAGTTCAAGATGGCAGTTTTCACTGGAATTACATTTTCACGAAAGGTCTGTTACAAGATAAAACTGCGATCGTATATTATTGTTACAGTTGATAGTGTCTTTCCTTCGTGTAATTGTGGGCGAATTCCACTTGCGCCTAAATCGCCCGTGAGTTTCATTAGGGTAGGTTTCCTTGTACGCGACTGAACGCAACGTCAGGAATTTCGAAGTCGATTTTCTCGAAAACGAAGCGCAATATCAAAAAATTTTATTCCTTTTTGTCGACTTATTTACTTGTTATAAGCAGAAAAGAAAGAGTAACTTTTTTTGATATCGCGCTTAATTTTCGAGAAAATCGACTTTGAAATTCTTCAAGGTGATTTTCATTGAGCTAGGTTTTCCTATGCGCGACTGGACGCATCGTCATGAATTTCGAAGTCGATTTTCTCGAAAACGAAGCGCAATATCAAAAAATTTTATTCCTTTTTGTCGACTTATTTACTTGTTACAAGTCGAAAAGGAAGAGTAACTTTTTTCCATATCGCGCTTCATTTTCGAAAAAATCGACGTTAAAATTCATCAAGGTGATTCTCAGATTTTCCTATGCGCAACTGGATGCAACATCAAGAATTTCAAAGTCGATTTTCTCGAAAATGAAGCGCAATATCAAAAATTTGTATTCCTTTTTGTCGACTTATTTACTTGTTACAAGTCGAAAAGGAAGAGTAACTTTTCTCCATATCGCGCTTCATTTTCGAGAAAATCGGCTTCGAAATTCTTGACGATGCGTCCAGTCGCGTACAGGAAAATCTTAATGAAAGTCACGGGCGATTTGGGCGTAAGTGGAAATCGCCCTGAGAGATCGAAGTTCCTATTGTACCGCGACTGCGTCGAACAATTGGTTCGCTAAAGTTCCAAATTCTTCCGAGGCCTCGCAGTGTTTCAAAAGATTCGAATTAATCTTTTCCTCGCCGTAAAATGCGCCCGCGATTGCGCCCGTCATGCTGCCAATAGTATCCGTATCGCCACCTAAACTAATCTGAAAAATAAAGTAACATTTAAAGACCAATATCTACTGTCTTCAATTTCTTCACAAGTCCAATAAATTATTTCACTGCAGTAGACAGAACTCACTGCATACTGAATTGCCCTTCTAAAGGGATTGTCAGTTTCTATGCCAGTAATTGGCTTCTGAGCCCTCAAGAAGCAAAATATTGCAGTAGGTACAGAATACAAAGCCGTGACGCTGTTCCCTAATTTCTGTACAACCTTTTCAGCGTGTGGCCCTTCCCCAGCCTCCGAGATCAAACTTTTTATCGTGCCTAACTGTATTTTATAGGGCTGCGGCTCTGATATACCCAAACTGCAAAAGAGTATGAATTGTCACAGAGAAATTAACTCCGACAGCAATTTAAATATACTTCTAACCCATACCCTTCTTCGTCTTCCTCTATTTTATCCATCTTATCAATTAAATCATCAATAAAATTCATTACATTTAACTTTTCCTTGGGATTCAACAGAAGACTCTGATGGACCGCTACCGCCTGAGAATAATCACGCAAGAATTCTCAATAAGAAACACATTTCCCATGGAATATTCCAATTATTAACACCCTCTGAACTTCCATTACTTGCAAAATAGCCCCGTCCATCCCAACTTTATGCGTGTGCGTAATCTGAGTCGCCTTCCGAACCGTCTCCAACAGTCTATCATAGTTCTGATAGCAAAACAACGCGATAGGAGCGACTCTCATCGCCCCACCGTTCCCCAGCGAGCCTTGCCCATTAAACTGCTCCTTCGCGGGGCCGACGACATCCGCGAACCTGTTGCCACGCAACTTCTCGAACACGGTGACCACGGCTGGCCCGTAGCCACGATTCGGCTCCATGTAGTAACTCTTAACGAATCTCTTCGCCAAGTCGATCACGTCCAAGTCCTTCGCCTTGACCAGCGACTCGGCCAACGAGTAAGTCATTGCAGAGTCATCTGTAAACTGCATGACAGGTGCTATATACAGTTGAAAAATACTCTATGTGAAAACCACCGTGAGGGAAAGGGTGTGGCTCGTACAGCTTCGTGCTCCAGCGCTACCTTTGTACATAGGGCCCTCCAATTTATCCAGGGACCGTTGCAGGATCATCTTCATGCCGGTCGTCAGCAGCTCCTCGTTCTCGTAGGGGCTGCCCAGGCAGTCGCCTATTAAAACGCCGAGCATCGAGCCGCGGAATTTGCTTCTGAGCAGGGACAAATCCATCCTCGCCATAACCTTCCTGGTCCGCGAATTTATTGCCGCTGTACTATCACTAAATAGATCGAAAAGTTCGTGATTAGAAGGCTTCTAAATTGGAATTAACAGTGCATAAACAAGTGGCGCAGCATGTGAACCAGAGGCGTATATCTGCGGAAGAATATATAAATACCGCTCGAGTCATAAATGCTTGATTATAGCTAGAATTATTTGCCGATTCGTTTAGATGTCTCTGCGGTAAATTCGCAATGAAGATTCGGAAATAAAGGCTCGATCAATGCAAGTAGAATTGTTTGACCGGGCGCGTCCACCACCTGGTTTATCGATCGCCGATTTTTTTGTAGAAATTTCGGCGCAGCTGGGAAAAAGAAAGCTTACGTAAGTAGATTTTGCGAAGCTGTGAACGTGTGATTAGTTTTTTTTTTTTTTTTAATTGGGATAAATAGGTGTATTTTGGAATGAAGAGACTGGAGAGTATTGAGGGGTGTAGATTTTTCTGATTGATAGAGTGAAGAGTATTAGGGGCGCTTTGGGGGATTGGGTAGAATTGTTATTTTTGAATTAAGCGAACCGGAAGTTCGAGATTCCCACGCAATTTCGTAAGAGATATTCTTAGCACTGGAGGCGCCAATGGCAACGAATTTGAAATGCTTCCAGTGTGATTCGGTTTTAAATAAGCTTCTACTATTAGTCGAGAGATTATTTTAACAATATAATATTATTTACTACCGCGGAAAGAAAAATTAGGAGTTTGATAACGCGTGCGGGGGAATTTTGCTCTTAGTTAATTTCTAATTAATCGATTTGAATTTCCAGTTCCAAAACCGGAAGGGCAACTTTCAAATAGAATTCTACTTTACCGTAGCGGCGAATTTCGATGGGTTTCCGGGTTTTTCGCGCTTATTTCAAATTTGTACTTCGGAAGAATTCTCCTGCATGTGAATTTTTATTTTATTTAATTCTTAATTAAACGATTTCAGTTCCCACCTCCAAAAATCCCATTTATCAATTAAAATAAAATAAAATAAAAATAAAATAAAATCAGAAGTGAATTTTATTCGATTGTAGTGGCGAATTTCGATGTATTTGAGGTTTTTTCGCGCTTATTTCAAATTTACATCCACCGTAGAGGTCGGTGGGAGAAAGTTGCCGAGTTTAATGAGCGCATTATTAATCAGTGAGGCTTAAAAATCGTGCCGCGAGGAATTTCGGTCAAGTTCCAGTATTTAATGGGACGTAGCGGGTGACGGGAAGGGAATCACTTTCCGATATCTGTTTAATTTATTAATCGAGGAGTCGGCCACTTGTGTGCGTGCGCTGCATGCTCCACTTGCATCGAGGTGGAACGTTTTTCGAGGTCGCCCGTAAATAAGCAACGCGACGCTGTGGAAAATTATTAGGTTACTCGCGGGAGTTTCAGCATGAAAAATCTTTCTCGCGCCGCTGCTTTATCAGCAAACATTTACTCTCATAAAATAATTGGTCCTATTTTGAATTTAAAGGAGCACATCAGTGTATTAAAAATAATATCAATTTCCATTGTTTAAATAATGTCGTCGCTTTAAATATCGACGAGGACGTGGTGGCTCCGGTTCTTCGAAGTGTTTCGAATTTACATTGGTCATTTTGATTGCGTGCCAATCGGAACCCTTGATGTATAGTTACGTATGCAGTATGAGATACGTCATTGTTATTTTTGAAGTAGTCGCTCGGGAGAAAAAACATCAACTGCGTTAACAGAGAATAGGAATAATCCAGAGCTAGGTTAGACTTGACCGAAGCTCAAGCTTTACTGCAAATAAAATTAGTGACCATCTGTGCACGATAAGGGAAATGATTAAAAAAATGATATTTTCACTCGATGGCTGTTTTGAAAATATTTCATCATACTTACAAGCTTTGACCCTTCAACAACTACCTGAAACCCTTAATGAAATATCAAGCAACAAATACAACCTCTTGATCCTCAAATCAAAGGCATCATTCCCTCCCAAAGGAAGCCAAAGCCGAGATGGGCAAAAAATTATTTGAAATAAAAATTTGTGTATGAAATTTTTATTTCAAATAATTTTTTGCTCATTTCTGTTTTGGGTTCCTTTGAGAGGGAATGATGCCTTTGATTTCGTACACAAATTTTTATTTCAAATAATTTTTTGCCCATCTCTGCTTTGGGTTCCTTTGGGAAGGAATGATGCCTTTGATTTTGTATACAAACTTTTATTCCAAATAATTTTTTACCCATCTCTGCTTTGGGTTTCTTTGGGAGGCAATGGTGCTTTTGATTTTGTATACAAATTTTGATGTCAAATAATTTTCTACCCATCTCTGTTTTGGGTTCCTTTGGGAGGGAATGATGCCTTTGATATTCTATACAAATTTTTATTCCAAATAATTTTCTGCCCATTTCTGTTTTGGGTTCCTTTGGGAGGGAATGATGCCTTTGCTTTCGTACACAAATTTTAATTCCAAATAATTTTTTGCCCATCTCTGTTTTGGGTTCCTTTGGGAGGGAATTATGCCTTTGATTTCGTACACAAATTATTATTCCAAATAATTTTTTGCCCATCTCTGTTTTGGGTTCCTTTGGGAGGGAATGATGCCTTTGCTTTCCTACACAAATTTTAATTTCAAATAATTTTTTGCCCATCTCTGTTTTGGGTTCCTTTGGGAGGGAATAGTGCCTTTGATTTCTTACACAACTTTTTATTTCAAATAATTTTTTGCCCATCTCTGATCCAAACTAACCCTTCAAAACTCCATCACTTTTCCTTGGACGAAGAAGGGAGCAATTCCACCCTATCCCCCACCCCAACAGAGCGCAATTACCAATCACCCCCTCCCCCAAACAGAAACCCTCACCCAGTCACCGAAACCTCCCCAAAAAAGCACCCCCAATTTGAAACCACGAAAGGACCTCCCCGTTCGCGGGCTTCTCGAAGGAAGCCGAGGAGCGGCGGCCCCGGTGCGCCCCCGTTTAAGGGTGGTTTTCGCCGGAAGGATCTCGGAGGCGAAGTCGCGCGAGGTCGGCCGGCGATTGGTCGGCGCCAGAGGATGCGTGCTCCGCTCGGCCCGGGCATGTTCCAGTCTGCCGCCGACTGCGTAGTTGCGCGGGTCCGTCCTCTGTCCCTATCGCTTCCGGTAATCGCGGCGACCGATGCCAGGGGAACGTCGCCGTCGCGCGTACGCCTCCGACATGACATAAACGCCTCGGTGCTCCCCCGGTCTCGTGAGGAAGCGGCGCCAGGACGGAGAGCCGGATCACACGGTACGCTCGCCGGGCGGCTTCGGCCCAATCCTCCACCCACCATCCTTTTCATCCTCTGTGGAACGTGGACGGTGAGCGGCCGCCCCTGCACACCCCCCTAGGCCACTGTCACCCGCTCGACAGAGACGCATCCAGGGTCATCCACCCTGCGTCCGAGCCGCTCTTGCCCCTAGAATCGCGCAACCCGACGGCGCTGTCCGTCGCTCTGGATTCTGGACCCCGCACGCAACCTTGTCCTCCGCTATCGAATTTCCACGGCGAGGAGGTTCGAGGGCCTTCTGCCGGAACGTGGGGGAATCCCTCGGTGGGCTCCGTTCCATCGGCGTAGAATGATTAATTGAATACGCGGGGTGATCCTCACTGAGGATGCAACGTGTGTTGGCTGGTGGACAGTGCTGGTGAACGATGTGTTTTGCCAGGAACCGGGCAGCTCTCCTCCGCCAGAGATTGTAAGCTTCCATTCACCAGCTTCGCTGCTTCTAGTGTTGACACTGTTAAAGGTAATAAAGACCGGCGGGGAGGCAGTGGAATAAACAACGAGTTCTCGTAGTAAATATCGCCTCCTTTGTTCTCAAACACATGGTCCAGTTTCAATCACCCCTGGTGTTGATATTATTTTTAGCAATTAAAGCGGCACTGGCAGCCCGAGCCTCTCGGCACCGTGGTTTCGTCGATTGTCCACTCGTCCTCCTCTGTTTTCCAGGAGCCCCGGCGCTTTCCAACCGAAACTCGCGCACCCTTTGTTCTCAATCCCGAGCAAAAATTCGATGAAAAGGGAGACGTTTATCGAGGCTCATCCTAGCGAAGAGTGAAGCTCTTTCGGTCTCGTTTTTATTTATTTTTTTTTTTTGCTCACAAAGGAAACAAAGTGGGTTTAACGTCTGTTGTAGCGCGTCAACCGCTCCGGCGATATTTCTCCCTTCTTCCTTTTTTTTCTATGTTTCACGGGGCAGGTGAGAACGCGAGGTGTTACGTAATGCCCCGTCGTGTATCATTTCCCGGCAAATTACCCCCGTTAGTTATCCCCGGCGCGAGATAATGTCCCATAATCGCTGGGGTTGCTGCTGCTCGAGTAACGAGTAATTAACTTCCGCACGACTTCTCGATATCGCCGTTCAATATCTCAAGAATCGTAGGGCGAAGTAAATAGTCCAGCGGGAAGCCTGATTGCTAAAAATACACCGCTCGAAAAATTAGATTCACGCATCCGAACCCCAGCTTCCAAATATTAATAATTCCCACGAATTTTGAGGAATATCAGGAAGCAATTAGAAAAGTCTTCTTCGCCTGGAAGAATATTCTTATCAGAAAAAAAAAAAAACTCGGAGACGTGCTCTCGTCTTGTTACGAGAAACGTCGGCGCTGAATCATCGTGGGTGAGCGATTCGATGGAAGATTTAAGGCGTTGTACCTAATTCTTGCGCGGATGGTATTCGGTTTACTTCACGATCTATTTTTGATGGCACCTAGAGCCGATCCTCGCGTTTACTCCTGACAATGAATGCACGCTCCATCCTCCACCAGTGAGACGTTACTTTGCCCCGGCGATTAATAAATATCGCCGGGCGGCTTTAATAAAAATTCCTTAGGGTCCGCGATTTTCCATCGGCATTTACCGCCTTCAATATCCTCGGCCAGCCGACGGAGGCGGCTCGAATGCAATCGATACTGTAGAATTTCTTCGGAATCCACCCTCAAATATTTACTGGCAACCGATAGCGGCGATGTTTCTTCGAAATTCTCCTCTATTTGTGGAAACCCGTGGCAGGGAATCTCTTGCAGTGGCGCTTTAATTATTTCGCCGATCCACTATTCGGGCAGATCGAGGCTACATGTTTCTTCGGATGTGTTTCCTCGGTAAATGCTCCTTTACTCATTGCGAAACAGCGCAGGCTCGCTCTCTTACCTTAATTAATTCGTTTTCATGAGCAGAAAGTACCCGGATACACGTTTACAAGCACTCGGCGTACTCGCGTAACGAGCCGAGTCGTCTAAAAGTAGGTAACGAGAACCGCAATTAGCGATTTGCGTAATTCGTATTTATAAGAATTCCCCGAGGAAACGTAACGGACAAAGTTTCGCCGTAAAATTTCATCTTTCTTGTCGTTCCTTCGGCCACAGAGTTCCACGATTGCGGAATAATCGTCTCGAGATGGCAGTGTTCGATTTAAAAGTTTTCGTGTAGAATTTGAAATAGGGACATTGTGAAATTAAATGGGGATCATTGTTTTTTAATTTTGCGATTTTTGCGGTCACCTCGTTCAATGGGAATGCAAATTTTAAATAGTTTGACGGGGATGGTGGCTTCTTTCAGAGTGAAATATCAATTGTTTTGGAGGAAAGTTCCTTGAGAATAGGTACTTCAGGGGAATTGTTCTTTATTTTTGGAGTATGAAAGCTTGAAAGAAATCAGCCATGCTCGACGAGTTTATTATTTTTTTCTCTGTTTGTAGGTGGTTGTGACACTGTATTTGTTTCAATAGGCGTTAACCGAGTGACCCGGATCTTCCCCAACTGATCCTTACGTAATTTTCCACGTGAAAATAATTTGAAGCTCGCTGGCTCGCTAGTTCCTACTTATACTGGATATTTACTCGCTTATCGCAGGAGTGGTCAATCAATCGAGGTCGAAAGCCACGCAATTCTGAGGTGAACGCCACGTGGATCCCTGGTCTGGCGGCTGACTCGAAGTTTCTACTTTCCTTTTTTTGAAATTTACGAAATAGAAATTTTTGAAGAAATCTTTAATTAGAATTTTTCCAATTGGGAACTCTCGAATAGAATTTTTGCAATGGGAAACCTTGGAATAGAAATTTTTCAGTGGGAGACATTGAAATATAAATTTTGCAGTGGGAAACTCTCAAATATAAATTTTGCAATGGGTAACTTTTAAATATAAATTTTGCAAGGGGAAATTCTCAAATAGAAATTTTGCAATGGGAAACTTTAAAATAGAAATTTTGCCGTGGGAAATTTTGAAATATAAATTTTGCAGTGGGAAACCTTGAAATAGAAATTTTGCCGCGGGAAAAGTTTGACATATAAATTTTGCAACGGGAAATTCCCAAATAAAAATTCTGCAATGGGAAACTCTCAAATAGATATTTGCAATGTGAAACCTTGAAATAGAAATTTCGCCGCGGGAAACTTTGAAATATAAATTTTGCAATGGGAAACTCAAATAAAAATTTTGCAATGGGAAGCTTTCAAATAAAAATTGTGCAATGGGAAATTTTTAAATAGAAATTTTGCGGGGGGAAACATTGAAATATACATTTTCCTGTGAGATATCTTTGAAATAGAAATTTTGTTGTGGGAAACTTTCGAATGGAAACTTTCAAATATAAATTTTGCAACAAGATACGTTCAAATATAAATTTTCCACCCTTTTGTGTAAACCCCCAAATGTCTCATTATTAAGATGGAGGGATTGTTCCTTCCCATGTTAGTAGTCAGCGGATCAAAAGTGTAGCTGCAACACGTGGTTTTGCGAAAATTCGATTGGTCAAAAGGTCGATCCACCGTGATCTGGCCATGCCAGGGTTTTCGTTGTAGATTCGCTGGAATACACATTCGCAGCACAAATATTTGATCGACCGTCCGGCACGCCGTTCCATCGCGCTTACGTGTACAAAGCCAGACACGTACAGGCTTTAAATCCGTCATTTCACGAGCGGTTCGCGCCAGTTTTACTTATCACCGGACCGCGGATGTTTATACAGGCCCACGGTCTAGCCAAATATGCAAAATGCCAAAAATGTGTCTCATATACTCCACAACCTATACATATCCACAAAAAAGAAAGAATCACTACAATTGCAACATTATTTCCACAATAATCGTTTCTATAAATTTTTACAAAATTTAAGAGAAATAGACTAAATAAATTAATAATTTAATAGAGTAAATAAATTAACATGTGTAATAAATTACGTAGAAAAATCCTTTGTTAAAAACCGAATCGAAAAGTTCTTTACCAATTTTCGATTCGATGACTCGTTCCCGAGGCAGAAGTGGTTAAAGTTGAG
Source organism: Andrena bucephala (assembly GCA_947577245.1). Lineage (NCBI taxonomy): Eukaryota > Metazoa > Arthropoda > Insecta > Hymenoptera > Andrenidae > Andrena > Andrena bucephala. The sequence continues at coordinate 4,376,940 of OX387718.1, read as the reverse complement.
AACAGGTAGGGTGGTTCCCCTCGACATGAAATTATTTATATCTCGAAAACGGGGCGTCGGATTGAAAATCGATAAAGGACTTTCAGGCTCGTTTTTTCACGAGGAATTTACACGCCGTTACTCGTTATTCCTTCACCAGCTTGAGGAACGATAACGCCCACAGCCTTGGCTGACTAATGACGCACCGCATCTACTTAAAACGACATCTCCAATCATATTTCGCACCAGACACTCGGGCAATCCAGTTCTATAAAAATAAGAAGACCCAGAAATTCCTCTTTATCCTATCTGCAGACCACAGGCCTGGTCATAATTCTAATCACCTTCACTTATTGTTAGTCCACATCCCCATCCACAACAAAAATACTTAAAAAGCTTCATTGCACTCTCAGTAAGAAATAAAAAAAATCAGAAAAAAATTGCTAAACGAATTCCTTTTTTCTTTGCAGCCACCAGCCAACCCTTGCCTTCCCCCTCTGTCCAAGGGAAAGTGGAGGAACGTGGAGGCTTCGAGGGTGGGCGCGGAAACGAACGGGCCAGGTGAGGATGAAACTGAGGGATGAATTAGTCGCGGCGTGGCTGTGAAAGTGTCGCGGAAGAGCGAGGGCAAGGTGGACCTCCGTCGTCCAAAGGGATTGCAGTCCTCTGAGGGAAGGGCAGACCAGGAATGGCGACACCGCCGGACTCGCCGGGACCGGAAGATGCACTTTTCGACTTCGAGAGCACGAGGACCAGGCAACAGACTACTAGGCCAGTCGCCCTCGAGGAGCTCCTCAGGCAGACCAAGTTCTCCAGGCAGGAAATCCGGGTTATGTACCGCGGCTTCAAACAGGTGAGCGACCCATGCAATATGCAATTTACAATCTCCGCCATATTTTATGCGGTCAGAAACTGGGTGGTCCCTGAGGAATGGGGTAGCAATACAAAGAAGCTCGGAAAGCAGAAGCAGTAGAGTATAAACCAGAATGATTCCCACTGCGCTGAATACAACATAAATATTTGAGAAACAATACTGGGGGTAATGCTGATCCTTAGGAAGCTTCTACAAAAAAAAGGAAAAGATACATTTGCATAGGGAATGAAGCTCTCCTCTCTTAAGACCCAAGTCTAGGTCCGCCTGGAACTTAACTCAGCCTTGAGCTAACCTCGGCTCGTCAGACCTTTCTCCATAACACATTGCCACGTTAGCCAGGCTAGGTCTCAGCCTTCGAATTAAACTCTGGAAAGCGTTGAACGCCCGTTGTATTGACCTGGACACCTCCGACCTTTCGCGCGGAACGGGACCCGAGCGTGCATGCAACCTTGAGGCAACCCCCGTTGGTTCGTGGGCGAGCGCAACCACCGCCGCCCTCGAAACGCTTCGTAAATATTTCACGAGTGGCGGGGCAGTTAGCGTACGTAGCTCCACTCGTTCTTCTAGGGCTCTACAATTCATTCGCGTCCGGAAAATGACGCGGGCGGCACCCGAGACCGAGCCGACCCCTCCACAAGGACAAGTTCGTCACGGAAATCTTGGGCCGTTCCTGATTGCTCCCCTGGGCGCATGCACAGGGTGGCCCGCTCGAAACCGGGCCGAGCACCTTCCCCTGGGTAGACGTCTGCGGTTAGAATGCCAGGAATGTTGCCAAATGCGCGGGGTTTAATGATTTTAAAGTTGCGGTGAATTTCTGGCCCATTCTCAAGCTGCTTCCTCTTCGTGCAATCTTCTTGGGCTGGGAAATGAACTCCAAGTGGTGATTGGTTGGAAGGAGCAGGGGGTTTTGGTGTTCTTCGCTGTTTTTGAAAATAATTTAGGAGAAGCAATCTTATTGGGTAAATGTCCCTATTACTACCAATTTATTTATTTTACCTAATATAAATTGTTTGTACATTATTCTTTATATTTTACGTTTTTATTAAGTAAAACAAATAGAGTGGTAGTAATAGGGACATTGGCAGTAATTGGAACATCTACCCTTTTTAGAGTAGGTATTTTTTTTTTAATAAAATAGTAGAGGATCTTAACAGGGCCATTCTGTTTCAAACACTAAAGGAAGATAAAGGTTCAACTGATTAGTAACTAAATAATTCAGAGGAGAATTATTTGTTCCTTCGAATAAAGTAGCTAATGTCCACTTGAAAGTAACTGTCAGGTTACTAAGATAGTGTGGGATCAGGAATCCCCATAAGAGGGAGTTCAGAATACAGAAATCTCGGACACCGGCTTTGGCGAAGTTGGTTAGGCGTCTAACCAGTATCCCGCAGGTCGCGGGTTCGAGTCCCCGTCACCCGAGGATTTTTTTCGCGGCTCCCGAGAAACTTAGGAATTGCGAAACCTATTTCTACAATAACATTTAGGTATTTATTACTTAAATAATAATTCTAAAATAATACCCAAGTGTGAAAGTAAATAAACCCTCTCTTCTTCTTCCCCCTTCTACATCAAAGAATTCTACTAATCCCTCTTCAAAACCCCGCCACTCTCCTCCTCCCAATCAAGTTTCAGCAAACAAACTTGAAGAAACCTCTCCCGGAACAGATTCACCAAAACTTATCCCAACCCCCAGCCCCAAAAGTCGCAACGTTGTTTCGACAGGGAGAGCACGAGTTTAATCGACAGCGGGACGACAAACAGAAGTCGTTTGACGGTGCAAAGCCGACTGGGATGGGTTATCGATAAAGATCGCTAACAGAAGCAGGGGGGGGGGGGGACAGTGAAACGCGATGGCCCGTCGCCCTGCGCAGTCGATATCAACCGACGACCCTTGGGGATGGATCTCTGTTTCCAGACTTTCATAGTAGCTTGCGCGAGGACAGTAGCGGCGATAAAGCTACGCCGAGCCCACCCCACCTCTGTTTGCGTCACGGATCGTGCAAAAGCGTTTGTAACGAGATTGTAAATCAATAAGGACCTGATCGGACGGCGACCGTTTGTACACGGCCCGCCGGCGGGTGGACTTTCAGGATCCTGGATCGCAGCACAAGCCTTCCCCGCCGTTTTTACGCAGCTAAACATACCCGTTGTTAGATATCGATCCGCCGTTTATGCTCTCGCCAGCCTAAATCTGTGTCACGCCAATCGCCGGTTTGCAAATCCTCGCCGCAGAAAGCTTCGCGGGGTTCGAGGGTTCTTTCCGCGACAGATGCACCGGGGAGGCAAAGAGTTTACTCGCTAGGACATTGTTGAATCTCTTTCTTATGCTTCTTCGGCGAAGCTTCATTAAGCTCCCGAGTGTAGTTTCTCCGAATACTTCCTAGCGAATATAATTCCACGTTCTTAGAAGCAGTCCTAGAGCAGTTTGAGTATAATATTCGGGCCGAAGGTTGGCAATTGAAACTGCTACGCGTCCAATCTCCAAGTAGATTCCGCGTGTCCTTCTGCTTTACTTTTATTGCCCCGTGCCAACTGACGCGATTCTACATTTAATGACAGAATTTCCTTTACTCTGCGCTATTCTAGACTTCATTCAGACCCTTTTATTCGCGCTCGTTGTCTGAGATCGCGGGATAGTCCCATTTACGCTCGAGCTACTCGCGCCGGGGTCTAAAAGCTGACGCTAGGACGACTCCCAGACTTTTAAACAGTTCCTCAGGTGTTTTAATTGCGCTATTTCGCCGGCTCTACACTCGCCCACTCCGCGCCTGGCAATTGTGTCAAGAGCGTGCGTTTATGCTCGTCGGAAATGGACGTAGAGCCGCGCGACGCATTTCGCTAGCTGGGTCAGGCGCGACGGAAAAACCATCCCTTAACTGAGAATGTATTGAGAAAAATAACGATCCTCTTGTGTCCCTGTACACACTATCCATCTCCCTGCTGCGTGGATGCTCCTCCTGGATGCAACCAGTTTCACTGAAATGCACGAAGGTACCTACATCTTCATCCACTGCCACGGACTTTCTTATTAATAACAATGTAAAGGATCAAGGAAAAAAGAATAGTGATCGTGGTGTTTACCCTTCGTGGTCACACCTTTTTATAATCAGAAATTGGTCATTTTTGAGTTACCATTTTTGTATTTTTGAATCTCTTAACTTCTAAGTGACAATTGTACAGTCGTGATACTCGTATAATCATGGTCCAATAGTCTTCTTCTAGAAATATAAATTTTGATATGATGAAATTTGCGGGGGAAAAAAACGATTTTTTGCGAGGCAAGTCCCGTTTGGAATTTGCAAAGGGGTGACATTTGAATTCGAAAATTGATCTTGGGGTGCCGAAAGAGGCAGCCGCCTCCGGGCCCCCCGAAAAATTGGAAAATTAATAAAGAAAGAGTTGTAAAAGGTAGAAAAAAAAATTGGAAATGGGCCCTCCAACTGTGATGGAAAGAAAATAGCGAATACACCAAAATTTAGATTTTAAAATGTGGCCCTTTTTTCGCCCCCCCACGGTTAATCTTATTTATTTAATTGTTTTAATACTTATTCGTATTTTTTATTTTATTTAATTTAGAATAATTTAGAGGGCCACATATGGGCCCCGGAAACAGTAAAATGGCACTGGAGCGATACACCCCGTGTGACCACGAAGGGTTAACCCCTTCTTTTCTCCAAAAAAAATCCAACAACAAACTATTGCATTCGCTCTTCTAACCAAGAGCAAGAAAAGAAGCGGCTCGGTGTCCTGCATTCTCTTAAAGATGCACTCCACCCCCATTGTCTCCCTTCATCCCTTTCACGCAGTACCTCGGCCGTCCTCCAGCTTCTAAAAGTATCTTTCCCCTAGCGAAAGCGCGGAAAGTTGGACAGCAGTTCGCCCTATTGGACTCGATTCTATTTAAGGGCGCGGGGAGCGCATCCGGCGAAAATCGAAGAAGGCCGGGGGCCGGGACCTTGACGTTTAGGAGCGATCACGGGAACCCCCTGGCCCGCTCCACGGTGATTAGCTCGCGGATAGCCGAGCGGAAAGGTCGACGGGGTAAATAAGTCTCGGACCCCGCCCCTGGGAGCCCCCTGCCGCCGCGAGTGGACCTTCGAACTTTCACGCACCGCGGGTTGCCGTTCGTCAGGGGCCTTTACAAGCATAAAACATTCCGGGCTATATCCGGGGGTTCTTCGAAGCTTCTGCGAAGCGTTACGCTCGTCTTGAAGAAATTCTTTTCACGTTTAAAGTGAAAATGGCAACTTTGAAGCGCAGAATGCAATTTTGCGGGGACGAAAATTTTGCGAGCACAACACGCTCCGGGGTAAATCTCGAGCGGAATCGCTCTCCCGCGACTAAACGATGGGACGCGAACGCGTTCCAGATAGAGAGGATAAATTTTACATCCCTGTGAGGCGATAAAATTTTACGGTCCTCAGATACCGCGATCGGTTGCAGGAAACTCGAAACCAATCCCCCCCACCGGTGCTATTTTACCGAAACATTAAATTTCGTTCGTCGATTATTGGCCGTTTTAAAGCTTCAGCTGTGACCGATAAAGAAAAGTTTGGGAATAATTGCTGACGCTTCTACTTTCCATTGAACAGCGCCGGGCCTCGGTTTCCGCAAATTCCGATGTAGCAGAAATAATTATACCGACTCGGTGGGAGCGATATTTTTAGAATTTCCATTGTGGGAACGACGGCAGTTGGATGGAATCTTTTTACAACGACGAAGGAATGATATGGAGTGGTGCTCCCGAGATTGCGCGAAACCTAACGTTGTTTTTCCTCCGCCTCCGTTCCTCCGCATTAATAATGGAAAAAGTCTTACCTCTGGCCTACTTCCCCGGCCATTTACCGTCCCCTCACGGCTCTCGCATAAGTTTCTTCAAGTAGCTGCACCCTAGTTGCGCGGCTCTTTTGTTGCCGAGTCCTTTCATTAGTCCTTCTCCATTACTGATGGCCGTTTCCCGCTGCTCCTCCCGCGATCCTCGCGACAGAAACGCCGCCACCGCCGATTACGCGAAAATATTAATCGCCCCGCTCGCCTCTAACGGCATTTAATTAGCCGCCGGCGAGCATTGCTCTTTATTTAACGCGGCTGAGCGCAGTTTAAAGGAGAAGGAATTTCCGGGCGCGATAAATTATGCGAAACGGTCAAATTCGCTTGAACATGGAAATTCTTCAACCTCGATTATTACCAGAGCTTGAAAATGGCCCCGGGCTTCCGTGGGAATGTTTGAAAGGAGCGGAGACATTTTGAATTGGGTCTGGGTCTGACGGAAGATACATTTCTCTGTACTCCCTTTAGTATTATTCTTCACAGCGCTCTTCGCTTACAATCCGGAGGACGCTCTCCTCCGCCATTAAATTTATAACCAGACCCGTCGTTACGAGATCGCAACCAAATTCTGCACGCTGTGCATTCGATCCAGCATCCTCCCCGCCACCTCCTTCTTCCTTCTCTCTTTGTTCCTGGAAACAACAGGACGTACATGCGTTATTCCTGGAGGCGGCGCAGCCTCTCCCTTTACCTGAGCCTGCTCTCGTAGATGGAGTATTCCGATTCTCCAGAGAAATTGCACATTCGAGCGTCGAAATCGTCGATGAACGGAGCGGAGTTCAGCGCGGCCTCGAACGCCTCGCCCACTGAAACAGTATTGTTTATCATTAACAGCTGTCCTACTATTCGTCAGCAATATCGATCGGCCACGTATGCATGGGAGAGGCGATAGGGAATTTTGAATCCGTTTAAACGCTCCCTAGAACTTTAATTCTCAAAGGGCTGGGCCTGAGGAGGTGTGTACTGTGGTTTAAAAAATGAATGGTAATTTAATCTCACCTGCTTCCCCAAAATCGTTATTGGAGACGTCGAGGACCAAGGTCTCGAACTTGATGCAGCCAGAGCTTAACACCTCCGCGAGCGCTGCACCCCCTCCGGATGTTATTCCGCAACCACTTATGTTAAGTACTTCCAAGCTGTCGGTCCGAACCATGTCTGGAACAAGTATCGACAGGTTTTTCGATATTAATTTAACGTGGCTGAGTTTTGCGGCAAGGGGTTGTGCCTGTTTGGAGGATTTTAGGGTGGCGTTGCTGAAACACTTTGTAGACTTACAAGCGCATACGTGAGCAGCCCCGGCGTCCAGTAACGGGTTCAGTCTTAGGTCTAGGTGCTTTAGGATTGATTGCTCCCTTTTTAGCAATCCGTATACTATGCCTGCCACCCCGTCGGGGCCGATGTCGTTGTTCGTTAAATGTAAGATCCTCAAGGCCTCGTGCATGGAGAGGAACTCGCCCACGGCGTAGGCGCCCTTGTCCCCCAACTTGCAGTGGGAGAAGTCTACCTCCTCCAGCTGGGTTTGCGCACAGCATTTGGTAGTTAATTTTTTGGGTCGAAATGTTTTTAAATGGTAGATAATTGGGGGGTTGAAAATTGTGATGTTTGAATTTGAGGGGATGGACATTTTTGGAGATCGGGATTTGTGGTGATTTAAATTTGAGGGGGTTGAGAATTGTGATATTGAAATTTGTGGAGGTGACATTTTTGGAGTTTTCGGGTTAGGAGTGATTAAAGATTGTGATATTGAAATTTGAGGGGTGAAAATTTTTGGAGATCGGGGTTTGTGGTGGAAATTTTCGGCGATGGAAATTTGTGCCAATTAAAGATTGTGATATTGAATTTTGAGATTATGGAAATTTTCGGCGATGGGGATTTGTGGTGATTGAAGGTTGTGATATTGAAATTTGAGGGGTGAAAATTTTTGGAGATTGTGATTTGTGGTGGAAATTTTCGGCGATGGAAATTTGTGTCAATTAAAGATTGTGATATTGAATTTTGAGATGATGGAAATTTTCGGCGATGGGGATTTGTGGTGATTGAAGCTTGTGATATTGAAATTTGAGGGGTGAAAATTTTTGGAGATTGTGATTTGTGGTGGAAATTTTCGGCGATGGAAATTTGTGTCAATTAAAGATTGTGATATTGAATTTTGAGATGATGGAAATTTTCGGCGATGGGGATTTGTGGTGATTGAAGCTTGTGATATTGAAATTTGAGGGGTGAAAATTTTTGGAGACTGATTTGTGGTGGAAATTTTCGTCGATGGAAATTTGTGGCAATTGAAGATCGTGATATTGAAATTTTCTTCATAACTCTGGTAATGGGAATTTCTGACGACGGGACTCGGTGACGCTGGAAATTTACGGTGGTGGAAATTGTTAGCGATGGGAGTTTCAAGTTTCATGCTCTATCGTAACAGAAACTTCACATTTTCAATCCCCCAATCCCTCCCAAATCGAAGCGAATCTACCACCGACACTGTGATTCTCCACCACCCCCTGAAGAAGAGCAGCAGCACGTGGCTGGTCGAGATTACTCCTAGACAGCACAAACTTCTTCAGTATCTTGCAACCCTTAATCCCCTTTCCAAGACGCATGCAATCCTCCACGGAGAACCTTTTTCAAAGCAGACCTCAAGAACAACGAAAAACCACCCTCCCGAACCCCAGCTAAGAAACTCACTCGAAGTCCCGCCACTGGAACCCGTCATCCATATAAATAAGCCCAAAAGTGATACGAATCTCCAGCAAATTGGGGAACTGTGGCAGAATAACTTCCATTGGGATATGATGTACGACGTCGTCCTCGGCGGCACACGGATCATCATCCTCCAACGACTTCTGCTGTTTCCTACAAAATTCCAGAGGACCCTTAAGCTGCCTCTACTAATGCCGCATTCTCAAACAATCCCTCACTTGGTGGGCAAAAGCGAACGAAGCCTTATCGCCTCGACATAACTGCGCACCAGCCCTATCATCGTCTCGCACTCCTCCATCTGAGATTCCATGTAGCTTGGCTCCAAGCTTTCCAAATACTCGGCGAGCCGGCCCTCGCAGTACCTCTGTCGCCAAGAATCCCCGTGATCGGCTGGATCGTTGTTCGTCCACCTACGTCGGTCATAATTTCCACGAATTTAAAGTCCGAGGCCACCCATCGCGTCTAACGACTCAGAGGGGGTGGCTGTTTCACGGAAATTCGATAGCCAGTCCACGCGGGGGATGTTTCTTGAAAGGTGGCCAAGAATGGCTCCCCTTCTACCAAGGAATTAATAAGACACGTGGTAAATAACGACCAAATAGTTCGAAATGGCTGCTGGACTATTCAATTGGAGATTGCAAAGTTTATTCCTCAAGGATACTTGCTGGAGGTTTTGAAACCCACCCCTTTGGTCGGTCGAAAGTAATTCTGTTTCAGAATAAATGAATGGCTAGTGTGCTGTATTTGCCTGTCCTTGGAGCAACGCTTCCAGTAATGTTCATCCTCGATGACCTTTATAGTCAGCTCGAAGGGCAGATCGGTGGGTAGGATCTCGATTAATTCGGCTCTGTCCTCGCAGGTGGGCAGTTCGTCGAGTATAGGGTTGTCCTTCCACGCAGCAGCTATCGCGCGAAGGGCAAGGGTCCTCAGGCTTGGAAGCCTCCCCTCGTCCCAAAAAGCATCCTCCGATCGAATTGTCCTGTCGTGCTCGAGCGACAGCCGCGTGGTCTCGTAGGAGCATCTGACCAAGCAAATATAATTTTCAATTATCTCTCGCCTGTTCGTGTGACTTTTGTGTATTTTTATAAAGAAGCTTCGTTGATATAGATTATCAGCGATTAATCGCAGCAGATATTTGTTACTAGACTGAATAAGAAAGCTAAGGAGCTCGTAGTTTCAGCCTCGCGATTGTTCCTTTTTAAGAAAACGAGTCCCCTGTTTTTCCTGCGACCGTGGCACGCGCGACGGCGCAATCGAAAAGAAGCTGCAGAAGCGTGAAAGGGCATTACCTGTAAGCCTCAAAGACGTTCCTCGGCACGGTGTGCGGAATCCTCATTTTCGGGTATTCCTTTCCTCATCACGTTCGCAAACACGCAAACACGAGCGTTCCTTCTATCTACTCTCCGCGTTCCTCGAATTTTCTACAATTTTACGACCCACTTCAGGCCGTGCTCTTTTGACGCTGCACGGAAGCCACAAGCTTCTATCTTCAGTGAATTTAACGTGCTGTAGGAAATTACGTCCCCCGAATTTGCTGTGCCACTAATTCTTGGCCTACTATTTACTTCATTTCAATATTATTATTATTTATATTCAATAGCGAGTGAAGTCAGTAGCGGGACACGTAGCGTGGGTCGAAATTGACCCAGTACCCTCGATGCGTAGGTTATGCGAGAATAATTGTCTAAGGAAACTCGGTCGGTAACACGTCGGTAACCAGTCGTTCGAGTGGCGTGGAGCCTTTTAAATGCCCCCAAATTTTTATTAAATCATCCTCAGTCCCGTTCAACTATTCCAAACAGTTTCAAATCTCTCTCAAGCCTCACGGATGCTCTGTGGTTTCAGGAGTGCCCGGAGGGCGTAGTGCACGAGGACTCGTTCAAGGACATCTACGCGAAATTCTTCCCCCATGGCAGTGAGTTGCACTTAGATAAGAGACCCGCGATTTCCCCCGGTAGATTAGATAACGGCCACCCGTACGAATTCCAGACTCCAGCCTCTACGCTCATTACGTGTTCAAGGCGTTCGACGTCAACTGCAACGGCGCCATCAGCTTCAGGGTAATGGCCTATTTTCTTATCGCGCCGTCGTAGGCGCGCCCGTAAACGTTACGCGTCACGTGATATACGATCGCCGCAGGATCTCCTTGTCACCCTGTCGACGTTGCTGCGCGGCAGCATCTACGAGAAGCTACGATGGACGTTCAAGCTCTACGACATCAACGGCGACGGTTGCATCACCAGGGGCGAGCTAGGGGAAGTGGTGACGGCCGTGCACGAGCTGATGGGCAGGCGGCACGGGCACCACGCTGAAGAGGAGAGGAAAGCGCGGGAGCAGCTGGACAGGGTGTTCAAGAAGCTCGACCTGAACCAGGATGGCGTGATAACCATCGAGGAGTTCATCGAGAGCTGTCTAAAGGTAGGACGTCTTGTTCCCAAAGTCACGAGAGTCCGGTGTGCTCAGTGGGTGGAGGAAGTACAGCGAGGCGTGTTCCGCACAAAAATTATTAACAATAATTATTAACAAGATCGATTTTCCAGGACGACGTGATCACACGGTCGCTGACGATGTTCGATTGCGCGCTTTGATCTCCGGCGAAGGAGGAGCCCGCGGCAGTGACCACCACGCCGCCTACGCCGCTCTCCACAACGACGACATTCTCGCAGTCCCAGTCGCCGTCGCCGCCGCCGCCGTCCTACTCTCTGCTGCCACCGATTCCACCGCCTTTGCCTTCACAACCGCCTCCGGGGTACACCGTTCAGGACCAGGAGCTCTACATGCTCCTCGCGGCCCACTGGTGGAATCAACCGGAGGCTCCGCTCTTTTGCTAAGGGTACATACAGCCCCGCTAGTAGATTCCCTCATAAAAAGTGTCTTGGAGGGGCTCGGAATCCATAAAAAATTGATTTTGAGCAAGATGGTATAGCGGCGGTAAATTAGTCCACTTCTTTACCGACAGTAGGTTATTCTCCCTGGGATAGCGGTGTCTGGGTCTATTTTGACCCACGCCATCAATAGTCTTATCGAACTCGAGCTCATCAAACGATCTCTAAACTTTGAAATATCAATAGAATCACGAACCTAAGTGATAGAGAGAGGCAGAAAGGTGCGCACGGGTCAAAAGTGACCCAGAGACCGTCTGCCCTGTGACTGCTTCAAGCGTTGGTTCTCCAAGTGCCCTTAGTCAAGATAAATCATCCAATTACCTTGAAATTTATTCAAATACTTCTGGAATGAGTTAATCAGAAGACCTGTGCCTCTTTTCCAGGATGTCAAGAAACGCGAGCCTCAACGAGCTCCAATTTCTGTGGAGCTTCTGAAGAAAGGGGAAACGCAAGCGAGTTGAAGAATTCTGCCACGAATGTGCTCGACGCGTGGAGCTGGAGGCGTTCCCTCCAGAGAACTTTGCTTACGTAGCGCGCGTGAACCAAACTAAGTGTCCAGGACTAACCAAGTGCTCCTGGGGAAGGGTAACGATATTGTCAATTGAGGGACCGACCGGTTCGCGTCGTTCAGAGACGTTAGGAGCCGACTTATCACAGAGGAAAGACTATAGAAGATAGGGACGTACCAGTAAGAATTAGGAAGAAAGTAAATCGAGTGGAGCTCGGGGAGAGCGACTTTTCTTATCCACGAGTCCCATGGGCCCGTTTCGAGGTTAGGAACGTCGAGGATTTAAGGTGCTTGACGCTCTATCGGCGTTCCATGACGTCGCCGAAGAGAACGTCGCAGATTGGGCACGATCCGTGGGGATTCGATGCGAACGAGATACTCGATCTTAGTTGACTTCCGTGCCAAACTCCTGTAAAGATTATGGTACTTGCCTCTCGTGAGCGACGATAGGTCGCCAGGAGGAACTTTGTTTAAGGGGATTAAGTATGGGGAACGTTAGAGAGTACTGAGTATCCGGCTGATGCGATAGATAATAGTACAGGACGTCTCTAAAGACGTGGCGCAATTGGGGGTGGTTCTTCTGGGGAAATATGAATTGAATAAAATTTTCTTTTATTGCACAGAAACTCGAGTATCGAAGTCGAAGTTAATTTCCATTCAACTGTTTCGAAAAGAATTACCGAGTTTCCGGTTGAGTCACGAATTTAGAGACACCCTGTAGCGAATCAGAAACGGATTGAATTCGTACACTTGGTTTCAAGAGAAGGAACGCTTTCTTTTGTCCCATAAAAAAAAAAACGAGCAGATTCGCTTTACTTTCCGAGACAATCGCGCGTTACCGCCAGTTTCCTTAAATAAGAAGTGTCTTTGTTCGTCGACAGAACATTCCACGAGGGTATACGAAAACGAGCGCACCTAGTTCAGCTCCGAGCCTGACGAATCCAAAGATCTTTCGAGTCAGCCGTTTTTTCGAGATCGTTTGTAGAAATATCGTAGAATTTTAAGGGGAACCGCGAATCAATTTTCTAAGAAAAAATGGGGGAAAAAGTCGATCGTTGAAGGTATGATAAAGTAGACGCTAAGCGAAACGTTCGACCTAGTCGAGAATTAGTCTCGTTTTACCATTAAACGCTCGCCCGGCGGCAATGAAACACCAAAACTGCAATAATTAACCTAAACTTAAGCGAAGAAAAGAGCGCGGGACAGTTTTTCCATTGAATTTTCTAGGTTATGGGACACGACCCTGGACCGCCATAGGCGTAGGCAGCTTGTCGATCATAGGAGCTGTAGGAACTAACGACGTTCAAACGTTCGCACGTGCACTTTGAGATCTCGCGATTGAAAAAGACGCCGAATAAAAGGGTTTTTAGAACCATTAGGGTGCCACGGTTCGAGTAAAATGTCGAGTAAAATGAATCTTGGAACCCCTAGATGGCGCTTTCATCGTTTTTCTAATATTTAGTTTGCGGCAGTCGGTTATTAGCATTCCTCTGATTTCACTTGAGCAAGTACCAAGGTTCCCTGCTTAAACACGAGCGAATGGGAAACTCGAGCGATAGTTACCTTCGGAAATGTTGCAGATTTTTAAACAATCGACGCTTTTCGTGTCTGTCCCCACGTCCCTCGGAAATAGCGAATGAAACTAATTAGGATCGTCGATATAGGATGATAAGGATTTGTTAAACGTTGTTGTCTCTTTGTAGCACTGTCACTGGTCGATATACCTATCCCTCTGGCCACCGTGTTTTAATAGGGATCGAAGACGCGGAATAGGTTGCTAGGCGCGTCTCTATAACGACTGGTAGTAAATAACCACACTCGCTGAATCACCCATTTAAACTCACTTCTATAATATACAAGACCACAACAAGGGAAGACTTTCCTTCCATTTCTTTCACACATCAGTGTCTCCTTCTCCGTCACTTATTGTCAACACTTTACACAGTGGACGATGGGATTGATACTCGACTCGAGTTTTGATAACGATCAGAATTGAATGACTCATTTTTTATTTATTCAAAGTGATTGGCAATAGGTAGTAGAAAATGGAGTAGGTGATTCTACATGACAAAAGAAGAGGAAAATTAAGAGTAAAGAAATCGTGGTGGAGGCTTCGTTTCTTAGTTATTAATGTTTAAAGATTTGGGTCCGGGGCGCCTGGAGCGCGGCAACTCGGCGGGCAGCCGCGCGCGTTGGGCCTCACTTTGACGGCGACTGTGCGCAGCCCTACGCGCATCGCGGACCCCCGAGTTGCCGTGCTTCAGGCGCCCCAGACCCAAACCTTTAAAGACTAATAACTAAACAACGAAGCCTCCAGCGCAATTTCCGTACTCTACATTTTTGTCTTATTTTCTCACCCGCTTCATTTTCTACTACCTGAGAACATTGTATATTTCACTCCCATCGCCCTTTGCGATCCTAATACCACCAGCAAGGTTGAATGTATGCTACAATGGAGAACCGTTGTTCCTAAACCGAGTGAAAGCGTAAATGTAAATGGGCGAGTACGTGACGAGTACTAAAACACAACCAATTCCTGCGTTCGGTCAGTGAGTCGGTTGAAACGATGAATCACACTTGGTTATAAGAAAACCTGTAAACGGTCACATAAAAAATGATGAATTTCTCGTGTACCTTCTGGCACATTCTGAAAACGGAAGCATCCCTCATCGTTAAAAGGGAGACCGATCCAAAAGCGTTGAACGCTTTCCGAACACCCCGTATTCGATCTAATGGTAAACGATTTTTATATGTTTTCTAAGAAACGAACAAAAAGCTGACTCTGCGAGGAGAAACAACGAACGTTACTGTTAAAACTTTTCTACGATGATCGAACGAGGACAGCTGGAAGCAAAAAATAGATAAACAGATTACCGACTGGAGGAAAGGTGGAGTTCGTTATAATTTTCGGCGATAACGAAGATTTAGGGTTTCCGCGTAAGAGTTTCGTCGGTACTTTCGACTAGCCCCTTCGATTCGATCGGAGACACTTCGGAAGGGTAAGGACTTATATTTTCGTAGGCAGACCATGCGCGGCTTGTTCCTCGTAATTTAGAATACATATCGTGCTTGTTGGTCGCTCAGTGTCGAGGGCGGCCATTGGTATCCGGAACTTTTAAGTTTAAGGTGTTCATGTTCCCGGTGTCTGAGAATCAAACGCGCGCGGTTAGGAGGAGCGCGCGGGTTGCATTCTGCGCAGGGGCTACTGGCTGTTCCAAGTTACCAGGCCCCGTTTAAAAAAGCTCCAAGCTCTTGAACAGTCAGTACATTCTGATCAGAGTTTAATGCAGAACAGTGGCGATCGTAGAAGAGGAACCTAGTCAATTGATGAACGTTAGACGTAACATACATTAATATCGTAATTAACTCGCTGGACAATAGGTCCAAATCGTTGAGCTCTTGTAAACCAAAAGTTTCTGATTAGATCCATTTATTTCTTTAACCCTTCGCAGAGGATGAACCTATACATAGTACATACATCGTGCGGGAAACGCCCGCGAGGCGTTCAGCGAGCACGGCGAACGAATGAGACCGGAGGATCCCCGCACGCGACAAAGGGTTAAAGGATGCTCTTGCCAACTTGTTTTCAACTGATTATGCCTCTTGCTAATTCTTTAAATTTCCATCAGAACCACACACTAGTATGTTTGTTGGTGCATTTAGAAACTCTTGGTGTAATTAAGTCAACGAGGAATTAATTGGTAGGCACTTAGTTGGTTCGATTTGCCTCTCTATTCGATACTGCTTAGCGCAATCTGGTTTAGCTGCGGATATTCCAGGGAACTCCGCCGACAAGCCCCAACGCGTCAGGATATCAAAATGATTTAGATTACGTAACACTTAGATTGTAAATGTCTCGTCGGAGAGCACAGGTGGCGAATCAAAATTTGTTACGATAGTTAAGTAGCGATTGGAGGTATCGGTTAGTACGTAGCTGGTGCGATACAATTGTTAAGCTTAAAGGCACTTTTTTATGACGGAATTAATAACTAGATGTAAAACTCGCCATTGATGCAATCGGTAGAATGTACAATGTGTCGCGAAAGTATTCCAACCATTGCAGACAAAACACATTTTACAAACGTCGATACTCTTCCTCGAGTACCTACTAACAATTAAAAAACGGGCCCTCGGGCTTTTGCGGATTAATCGGGGTGGTTTAAAATTTTGAGGAGTACTAACAATTGCTATTTAAAATTTCAAACTACCACATTCTAAAATGATTAATTGCGGAAGAAAAATCATTTTGCTTTTCTCCATCAGGATTTTGTTAATTCTTGGTATTTTTTATTCATAATTTGTTAACAAATAGTGCTACATAGGATTTTGTCTGCAGGGGTGCGGAGATTTTTCTGACCCATCATGTTTAGCACGTTATATTCCGTATAGTACGTTAATTAATTCTCGTACTGCCAACTTCTCTGCGAAATCGAGCAGCAATCGGTCCAAGGTAGGCATTCTGCACGCGAAAATGTCGATTGGTACAGTATTCTCACGGGGTTAAGAAGAACACGGAACAAGCATCGGTTCGTAGATCACAGAGTCGTCTTTTCTCCAGGCCTTCTCTCTATTACTATTAAATAGTGGCATCCATACTCGCGACCCTTGCCCTTTAGATCCAAGGGAGGAGATTGTAACGGCGAGAATTGTAATTTATCTTTAGGTCGGAATGATCCACGCCACACGACTTGTATCTCGCGACAATTGAATTGTAAATTCTCGACGAATAAAGGAGGAACGTCGTTATTGTTATCCGCCGACTTCATTTATTTCATTTCCTTGAGCAAGGGGGTTGAAACTTGAGACTTGAGGGAATTATGCAGATTACATATTTGATAATTCGAATATAATGGTAAAAAAGTCTAATTTATAACAAGTATAATTGTAATTATACGACAATGAAAAAGGATGATTTAAACACTTTTGGAGATTGAAAAAAAAAATGGGGACGCAAGTATAATTCTCACAAACAATTTTTTAGAATTCTTATAACGAATTTCTATTTAAAAACCAGTGAAAATATATTTTTTAAGATATTTTCTTTTTTAAAAACAAGTTTCACCTTGAATTATCAAAGACACATTAGAATATAATTAGAATACATTTCATCCCGCAGGAGGTGGTCATCATTGAACTACATCTTTCACCCATTCCATAATGATCCACTTTACCCCTTTCAAGACATTGACAGTTGTTCACAATTCTAATTTCACTTATGCAAAAGTAAGTGGACCTCCCCTCATTCCAAACCCTTCAATATCCACAACCCCATTTGGTGTTTGGTACCTCCTACCTCCATTTATATTTCAGTCAATGCCCCTCATGCAAAATAATACCAAACAGCTTTTGGGTCTTCGCCAAAATCGCGTAAAGAGCCAGAGAACTGAGTCGTTCGACGTCCAAAGCGACAATGGGGTGGCAGGAGCCACGCGGAAATCGACCCGCAGCAACAAGTACCGTTCTCGCAACGTAAAATACAGAGAAAAAAAGGGGAAAGCTAGGACCGTATAATTTGATCGGTTCCCCTCGAAGTAGAAAAAAAAATTTGCCTCTAAAACGATACTTTTTTCTAACTCTACCGTGGAAATGAAATGTTCGAAATGCAGAAAGTGAAAAATGAAAAATAATAAATTGATTAGAAAACGTTCATTTGGTCCAACAAATCCCACGTCATTACTCCCAAATATTTCTTCAATCTCGATTCACAAAAATCGAAGAATTTTCACCAGCCTATCGTTATATGAAAACCACTGTACCTGTTTAGATAACTATTCATAATAATTAACATCTGCAAGCAGTATTGTGGGATCAGGAACCCCCAAAGAATAAAAGGAAACCCGGACTAAGAGACCACGGAGAGTCGCCGTAGCCGTGGTGGCAACGCGACTGATCAGCACGCGGGCGGCCCGGGTTCGATCCCTGACGCCCTTGATTTATTTTCCGTGGCTCCCGAACACTTAGAAATTACGTCACCTATTCCTACACTAATAATTTAAATCCATAATAATCCTAATTATCATATTACACTGTAACAACAATTAATTACCACTAGTACTTATATTGTAATCAAACACATATAAATATTACACAAGATACACATTACCAATTTTAACTAACATACTCACTCGCAGAGTTAGACTTTCATATATAAAACCCACTACAAATGCGGAGAGAAGGTAAAACACGTGTGTTCACCATGGAAGTCAGCGCAACAATGCAACGTGTATTCCCAACAATCGATCGGTTGTCGGCTCTTCTACGCGTGCGTAAGATCCCCCTCGGGTAAAATTTTCCATAAAAGCCATAATAATCGAGCGGTGTCACGCGTGTCGCGTGAATTTCCGCAATATTCAACCCCTCGCACCTGCAACCCCTACACACTTGTGTACCTTCAAACCACAGGTGATATTTCTCCCCTATTTCCTTCGTGGAAGAAAATTACCTTCGACGTTGCAAACTTTGCATCCGACGTCGAATTTCCTGCCAGCTTGAGTGACAATCTTAAACCGAAAATACAGGAAATATAGAATAATATGAAAACACGAGGGAAAGTTTGATGGAAATAATGTACCACCACGCAGTCGTGTCTCGCGCGGGGAAATATGAACTTCGAGGGCGGTCGTCATTGTAAAATCATACGATCGATAGGTGTGTCACTGGGTCTGTGGCCTTATCGACGCACGATTCTTGGCAAAATTAGCGGCGCTATCGCTCTAACATCCATTGTTCTTTGCATACTCACGCAGGTACCAAGCCTTCATTTCTTTTTTTCGTTCGTCCGAACTGGAATGCTAACAGCTGTACTCCGGCCACCTAATTTACTGATTACTTGAGACATTGTACTCGAACTGAATCGAGATATCATTGTGATCCTGAATTGGGATCCTTGCTTGATGTCTCTTACCCTTCACTTATTTCTTTTCCTTTTATAAAATTCAATTGCTAGCACTCCACTTGCACAACGATTTATCAGGGACGGTTAAAGGAGTGTTTGATAGCCGAGGATACTTGCAGCTAGCAGTGTTTATCACGCACGAGTTCAGTGTGGATCTGTTTCTTAAGATCGTGACTGGTATCGTACCGCCAATAACGTACATCCTGAAGTATCACGCTTTCACGTGGAATGTGGACGAGGTAGGCTTCTCTAGATTCTCTAACGAAATGACTGCGCGTGGATGCTTAAAATTGAAGGAATACTGGCATGTGGTGTAAAGACAAATTTATTTTATAGAATCGTATTGAATATAATTAAGTTAAATTTTCCCTAGGATAGTGTTTTATAAGTTTCTCTATTTTCAAACGAATAGATACAGTTTAATTACTTTATAAGCAATCATCCAGGTAAGATACATATTCGAGTGGATCCAAAGTGACTATGATTCATTGACGAACGAGAGGGAGCTACGATTGATAGAAAAGTTTGCTGACCAAGGAGCATTCTTGAGCAGGTTGTTCTTGTGTGAGTACCGAAATTATTTTCTGCCTAGCTAACTAAGGGAAAACATTGAGGGCCACTTCTGGGTCAGGAACTACGAAATTAAGCATTTTCTTTAAAGATAGAATTTACACGCGGGTGGGTCGGAAAAGACTCGGAGATCGTAGCAGAAGCAACAGTTTTAGACTCTGTACATTGAGAGTAAGAACGGACTAATGCACATTTTTTTTCGAAATCGAGTTAGTAGCAATAATGTATTCCAATAAGCTCTATTAATCACATAAAATATATATTTATCACATAATATATTTATGCAAATGAATCTCATGAACACTAGGTTGCTGAGGAGATTCTCTGGATTTGATTTCTCGTTGAACGTGAAGTATTATAAAAAGGCGTTCTCGTTTTCTTCCAACTAGCATTTGTCTCCCAAAAAATTGAACCCCTTCGATATGTTAGCCGCGGAGAATACTGACAGCAACCTAGTACGCACTACGTTTACTTTGTTCAAGCAAATGTGCCTCGGGTAACTCTTGTTCATTATTCATCGCCGTTAGTTGGCCAAAGAAATGTTGCTGATGAATGTCACTACCGAAATGATAGCTGCACTGTTACTGGCCATAGTCCATTTCTTTTACATGGGCTGTGGTAATTACATTAGCCAAATTCTGTTAGACAAGGGCGATGAACTTTTCACGAAAACGTGAGTACTAGTATTCGTCCCCCTTATCAGTACTGGGTGTGACTATATATTACTAAATTTAAAAAAAAATTATTTCCATTTATATTGGAAATCAGTAGGGGAGATCGGGGCTAGTTGACTAACGAGGTAAGTTGACTAACTTCCATTACTGCTGTATTATTGGGTAAATTATTGCAGCATATGAATGACCAGCTTACCATTTACTGTATCGCCGTGACAAAAACTTGCGTGTTCTATCAGTGAGAATGAAAGATTTGAAAAGGTCGGCGGGAAGAAAATATTTTTGATTCGACTATTTATGAATTTTTGTCCACTAAGTACTGCTTGATGTTTTTTCGTGAATATTTTTTGGAAACGCGATACATTGACTATAATTTACGGTATTTTATTTTATCCGTAGGTTTTGTACGTACGGCCCTTAACATGGTACCAATATCGGACGGGGTTACTCAGGGATCGGCGGGCTTCAGCTACCGCTGATGGAGGGGGAAACACCTACAGGAGCGGTGGTAATGTTGCGTGACTGATGCAGGCGCAGTTCACGCAGCATAACCACCGCTCCTGTAGCTGTTTCCCCCTCCATCAGCGGTAGCTGGAGCCCGCCGATCCCTGGGGTTACTTGACTAAGCATAGGAATACCACTAAAAATTGCATTTTTTATCCTCAAGTTGCAGTCGAGGCAAAGAATTTAGCTGCTCAAGTTCACTTCCCCCACCACAAATCCTTCCATACTCACCCCTACAAATTTTACACCCTATCCTCCCTTCAAACTCTCAGGCCTTCCAAATAGACCATAAAAAACAAGTACAAAATAATTACAGTATCTAGCAACATAATAATTAATAAAAAAAATAACACTGATGAAGGGGTGAAAAAAAAATTATTGGGCGTAGTATACGCGTACATAATACATATACGCGTTTCGTATACTATATTCATGGAACTTTGACAGCGTATATACATATACGCCTTTCGCAGGCAAAAGGGTTAAAACTGAAAAGTAAACGTCAAGTCAACTAACCCCATCATATTTGTCAACTAACCCCGCAGCCGGATTTTTCAAAATTAAGCCTGTATACCAAATGAAAATTGTAAAATTTTGGTGTGCAGCAAGTCAACAAAATACCTATGGTCTATTTATAATAATTAGAAAAGTTAAAAATTATTCAACTATCCCCGGTCTCCCCGAATATTGAAAGGTAGTTCTTCTTAGCATGTTTAATACTAGAAACTGCTATTACTACTTAGTACTCGAAATTTTTCATACGAAAAATACGGAAGATGTAAAATAAAACTGTTTGCAATCTATAGATACTGTACAAGATGGGACGAATCACCCTTGCCAGTACAAAAGATGTTGCTGTCCATTCGACAAAGAAGCATGAAACCTGCTGGCTTCGAGTTTGCTGGCCTTTACACTTGTTCATTGGAATTATTCTCCAAGGTAAACATTTTACAAGCTACAGTAGATCAGGGAAGACGAAGAACAAGACGCGATCTCTTACTTTCAGCTAGTGAACACATCGATGTCGTATTTCGCGGTACTCTACTCAACGGCTTAACATTTCGATTGGAAGGAAGCGTTGTCACTCTGAATTGGCACTTAAGATATTTATGATAAGTTATTAAAGGGTTAGGACACAGTAACGGGCCAAGAAAGCAGACGATTTTTAGACGACGATAATAAGAAAAATAAACAATCGATTAATATATATAATATAATAAGGTTTTGTGTTTTAGTTCACTATAATGAGAACTATAAGAAAAGTATATAATATTTACAAAATAGCAGTTGTACGCCGCGCAATGTCTCCATTTAAAATGTCCCTTTTTTTTTTTTGGATGGCCAACTGGTGGGCCGGATTACGGGAAATCGGATGAACTGTAACAAAAATCCTCAAAAATCTCATAAACTATAATATATTTCCTAGGCATCGACGATCCAACATTTCAATTTTTGTGAAAATTGACAAAATCGCCGATGTTTGAAAAATAATGATCAAATTTCGACAAAAGTGTGTGATCTTTTTGTTTATATTTTGTACAATAGTTAAAAAAATTTAAATGTTGGATCGTCAATGCCTAGGAAATATATTATAGTTTATGACATTTTTGGGGTTTTAGTTAGAGTTGCCATATACGGGACTGTCCCTTATTTCACTGTTCCCGTGAAATATTTTACAGAGGAAAATAAACCATTACCTACCCACTTTTTTCATGTTTTATTTATTTATCACTTAAACGTTCCGTATCAATGCTTGGCAATTATGACAACCTAAAAATAAACCACTACCTACCCACTTTTTTCATGTTTTATTTATTTAGCACTTAAACGTCCCGTATCAATGCTTGGCAATTATGGCAACCCTAGTTTTAGTTACAGTTCATCCGATTTACCGGAATCCGGCCCACCAGTTGGCCATCCGAAAAAAAATTGACATTTCAAATGGAGACATTGCACGGCATACAAATGCTATTTTGTAAATATTATATGCTTTTCTTATAGTTCATAATATAGTGAACTAAAACACAAAACCATATATATTAATCGATTGTTTATTTTTCTTATGATCGTTGTCTAAAAGTCGTCCGGTTTCTTGGCTCGTCACTGTGTCCTAAAACCTTAAACCGCTGTACTGACGGTAATTGATTTAAATACACAATGCTGACTGACTTCTACTTTCTTATAGCTCATATTTTTCATTGTCACTTATATAAGCCACAATAATCCTATTTATCATTTTACACAGCAACACAAGTACCATTTATATTGTAATCAAACACATGTAAATACCTCACAAGATACACATTATCAATGTTAACTAACGTACTCACTCTCAACTAGACAATTATTTATAAAACACACCACAAATGCGGAGAGAAGCTAAAACACGTGCGTTCACCATGGAAGTCGGCGCAAGAAAGCAACGTACTCCCAGCAATCGATCGGTTGTCGGCTCTTCTACGCGTGCGTAGAATCCCCCTCGGGCAGAATTCTCCATAAAAGTCAGAATAATCGAGCGGTGTCTTGCGTGTCGCGCGAATTTCCGTAATATTCAACCCCTACGCACTGTGTACCTTCAAACCACAGGTGATATTTCTCCCCTTTTTCCTTCGGCGAGGAAAATTACCTTCGACGTTGCAAACTTTTCCTCCGACTTCGTATTTCCTGCCAGCTTGAGTGACAATCGTAAAACGAAAATACAGGAAATATAGAATAATATGAAAACTCGGGGGAAAGCGTCGATGGGAATAATCTGCCTCCACGCAGTCGTGTCTTGGACAGGGAAAAATGAACTTCGAGGGCGGTAGTCATTGCAAAATCATCCGATCGATAGGTGTGCCACTGGGTCTGTGGCCTTATCGACGCACGATTCTTGGCAAAATGAATGGTGCCCTCGCTGTAACAATTATTCTTCTCTCCATGGTCACGCAGGTACCAAATTGTGGTTTTCTTTTCAGTTCGTTAAAGCTGGAATGCCAACTTTCATATTGAATTCGAATTGACTGGAGATATCACTAACATCATTGAGATCGTTGAATTTAAGATATCGAATTCAGAATCCTTATTTGCTCTCTCCTACTTTTCACTTATTTCTTCTCTTGTTACGAAATTCAATTGCTGGCATTCCTGTTGCACGACGATTTATTAGGTACGGTTAAAGGAATGCTCAATAGCGGAGGATATTTGCAGGTAGCAGTGTTTACCACGCACGAGTTCAGTGGGGATCTGTTTTTTAAGTTTATGACTGGTGTGGTACCGTTTATAGTCGTCATTGTGAAGTACTTCTTTTTTATGCTGAATATGGACCAGGTATGCTTTTCTAGATCCTCTAACGAAACGACTGCATTGTGATACTTAAATTAAAATTAGAAGAATACTGGCATGTGATATAAAAATTTATTTCATAAGATCGGTTTGAATCTGATTAACATAAAAATATCGGTAACTCGAAATTTTTTTTTTTTTTTTAAGTTTCGCAGGCTTTTAGGGAATCGCAATAGAAGTGTGGCGCAGCTTTTCTTTTTTTGCTACTTGTTTATTCTTCTGGGTGGAAACGGTTCTCAAAGGTTGATTTTGCATTTTCCTATTTTCCTGCATATTTTGGAATTTATGGTAGATATAAAATAATTGGTAATATGAGAATTTAATGGTTTTGTATGCTATACGAAACTGTGCGATGAAATTGTTTGAAATTTGGAGTTTAAAAAAGGAAATGTTCCCCGCCGCAAACAATTAAATAATTTGGCAGTGGAATTTTGTAGAGCTTAGAAAAAAATTAAATTTTAATTTCAACGATTTGTTCTATATCTACAGTGGTTTTCAAGATATACAGGAAAATGGGAAAGCGCACATTAACCTTTAACAAGTAGCGGAAAATAAAAATTGTCTGACATTTCTATTGAATCTCCCCACAAACCTATGATGTTGAAAAAAAAAACAGAACTTTTGGCTTACCAGAGTTCCATTATAAGTTACATTTGTCCCAGCACAGTGTTTTATAATTTTCCCTTTTTTGCGCAAATAGAGACACTTTAATTAATTTACACAGAATCATCCAGGTAAAGTACGTCTTCGAGTGGATCCAATGCGACTATGATTCGTTGACGAACGAGAGGGAGCTTCGATTCATAGAAAAGTTTGCTGACCGAGGAACAAGCATAGTCATGTCCATCTTGTGTGAGTAACGACATTATTTACTGCCTAGCTAACTATCGCAAGGGTAAACATTGAGGGCTATTTCTGGTATAGAAATTACGAAATAAAGTAGTTTCCTTAAGGACCTACTTTCAAAATAGTGCCAAGTTGATGAAAATTTGTGAGATTGTTCTTTTTAATCTTCCTGATGTGCTCCAAATTTTTTTAACGAATTCACTAAACGGTTACTGAATTATAACGATTTTAATTTTCACTGATTTTACACGTGCTCTTATGAAAAGAGAGGATCTTGACGGATAAACCATCTGAAAAAATGTTGAAGAAATAGTGCCAATGTTTTCAATTTTTTTGTACATGCAGTATATGGGCAGATGAAAATATCTGCCAAGTTTCAATTGTTTTCACTGCACCGTTTTAAAGAAATAAATTAAAACTTGAGAAAATTGTGAATTCTGGGCATTTTCACTGCCAAAAGTTTAGCAAATAATGCTTGAGAAAGCATTTGTAAAGTGAAAAATACCTTCCTAGGATTAAAAATAAGACTCCAACTGTCGTTCGAATTCCTTACATCTAGATTTACTATGCGTAAGACGTAGATATTCAAGTATTTCAAATTTCATATACTTTTGTCTGATATTGTACGTCCGACACATCCTTAAGGGCATCCGCCGCTCAAAGAAATGAAAACGCGTGCGGTTAAAAAATGACCCGGCGTCGTAGTAGAAACAACAGTCTCAGACTCCAGACTTCTACAGCAATAACCAGAACGATATTGCCTTCACCTCTCGCGTACATTTTATTTGTCAAATACGAATCTATTCTTTCAGATTGTGTCACGTTTATATTCTTACCTCTCGGCTTCTCGTTCCTATCTGTACTCTTCAACCTAGGGAGTTCCCTTAATCAGTCCCGTTCGGCGTTAATACCCATCAACGTTGAGTACTTCGTCGATCAAGATCGATGCTTCTACTGGATCATGTTTCACATCGACGTTACCACGGTCCTGGGTGTTTCCATCCTGTTTGTCACAGAGTCGACATTCGTACATTTCACCACACACGCGTGCGGATTACTCGAAATTGTCGGGTAATGAATTATAATCACATATTCTTAGAAATGTTGCGAACGACCGGTAGTTATATTTTTTCAAGGAATTACCGTAGTTGTCACGAAGGTTCTATTACTTCCACTGTAACTTAATCCGTCGAAATGTTTGGAGTGCGCGGCAACAGGCTGTAGGAAATGAAATTTATGATTCTACGTAAAAAAAATATGACGAAAATGAAGAGTAAGTTTTTTAGTTATCAATGTTTAAAGATTTAGTTTGGGGCGCTTGGAGCAGGGCGACTCGGCAGTCAGGACTGCGCGCAGTTGCCGAATGCCCCACTCCGACGCGCGCGTCACTGGCCGCCGACTCGCCACCCGCCAGGCGCCACAATGCAAAATCTTTAAACATTAATAACAGAAAACTGAAGCCTCCACCGCAATTTCGTTACTCTTCATTTTCGTATTATTTTGTCGCGTAGATTCACTCACTTTATTTTCTACCACCTGTTGCCGGTCACCTTGTATATATATATGTATATTCGGAGGGAAAATAATTACACATTTATAGAGATCGCGTAGAACGGATGTTGGAAAGTAGTGTTCCAACTGCTCCTTGTGATACAACGTATTTGTCGATGAATGGTCAACTAGTAGCCACGATTAAACTGCATCAACGCGTACTCGAGTGGGTATAACTTGGTTTAAAATCGAAAACCGTGTTTTGAATCGATTTGACAGAAATCTTAAATTTGTTAAAGGTACATTGCGAACATTAATACCTCTTTGCTACCACATTACTGCATACTAATTGCTATCGGTGTGGTTTCGTTGAGCATAAACCTCTGCATCGTGAGTAATATATTTATGCAAATGATTCTCACGAACACTAGGTTGCCGAGGAGTTTCTCTCGATTGGATTTCTTGTTGAATGTGAAGTAACATAAAAAGGAATTTTGATTTTCTTCCTAGTAGCATTTGTCCCACGAAAAATTCAACACCTTCGACATGTTTCCCAACGAAGAAACGATACACTTTACAGCAACCTAGTGTGTGCGGTATGCGCGAAACGTTCATTTTGTTAAAGGAAAAATGCGTCGTGTAACTCGTGTTCATTATTCACCGTCGCTAGCTGGCCAGAGCAATGTTGCTGAGGAAAATCACTGCTGAATTGTTATCTGCTTTGTCATTGGTTATGATTCAATTCTTTTACTTGGGCTGTGGTAATTACATCAGCCAGATTCTCTTAGACAAGGGCGATGAACTCTTCACGAACACGTGAGTACCCGTGTTCATCCCCCTTAAATCGGTGTGACAATTTCTCAAAATTGTATTTCTTCTTATGCTGGAAATCAGTAATATCGAATTAGTAGTTCTTGGAAAGTTTAGTACTAGAAAGTCTTATAAATAATACTGCAATATTTTCATACTGGAGAATGTAGGAAAACTGTTTGCAATTTATAGATACTACGCAAAATGGCACGAAGCACCCCTGCCAGTACAAAAGATGTTGCTGTACATTCGACAGAGAAGCATGGAACCTGCTGGCCTCGAGTTTGGTGGCCTTTACACTGGATCATTCGAATTCTTTTCCAAGGTAAACGTTTTACAAGCTACAGCAGTTTTAGGGAAGAGGAAGAGCCAAGACCCAATCTTTTTATTTCAGTTAGTGAACGCATCGATGTCGTATTTCGCGGTACTCTACTCTGCGGCTTAACATTTCGATTGGAAGGAAGCTTGGTCACATTTCAACTAAAAAGTTGTCACTTAAGATATTTACGATTTGTTATTAAACCACTATTTTATTGACTGTAACTGATTCAGACGAACAATGCATACTGACTGATACTTTCTTGTGGTTTGTATTTATCATTATCACTATAGATATATAATATATAAAGTTTTAACAGGTCTCTATTTCCATGCTATATAAGTATACACATTTCCTTTCAAATTCTCAACAGAAATGTTGAAAACTTGTGTATTTAATAGAAATGATAAACGAAAATTTAATTCAGAGTCATTATATTTTCCACAGAAAAAGCACTGGCTCTAAAACCCGCGATGCGCCCGATCACAATTAAGTAGCTCTTCTGGTTGCATTGGTCACAGTACCTGGAACAGAAGAAATTTGAATTTAAAATAATTGACCCAAACTAAATACAATGGTATTATAATTACGACAACTCAGTTGACACATGTATCCAAAGATAGTAAATCATTAGTAAAAAACCGAATAATTCCAGAGGCGGATTAAGTTCGTTTGAGGCCCCGGGCGCAAAAGAAAATATTGGGCCCCTTACAAAAAAGGGAAAGACAGGAAAAATAAAATCAGGTTAACCATATTTTTAAACACAAACAGATTATGTATTCATAATGTTTTAATTTCAATAAAATTTGAATAAAGTATATGTATAATATAATTAATAATACAATTATAATCACAAAGTTTTGAACTAATAGTTGAACATACGAAAAAGTATGATTATAATTAATGATACTATACGCATAATGAACTAATAATCAGACATTTAAACAACAAAAATTATAGAACTTATTTGGTGTCATTAAAAAAAAAGTGGAAAGTTGGTTTCTGTGGGGCCCCTCAGAAGTCGGGGCCCCGGACGCGCGCCCGGTGCGCCCCCCGTTAAATCCGCCTCTGAATAATTGTAACTATATGATGTAAACCATAATAATCCTAATTATCATTTTACTATAGTTGTAACGAAACCAAGTGACCAGCAAAACCACTAGGTTCTGTTACTTCTAGTGCAACATGATCCGTTGAAATATGTAGGGTAGTCGGCAACAGATATAGGAGCTGATTCTACGTGCGAGAATTGGACGAAAATCAAGAGTGACGAAATTGCGGAATAAGCCTGGTTTCTTAGTTATTAAGGCGCCCCTGAAGCAGAGCAACTGGGCGGTCAGCAGTGCGTGCAGGGCTGCGTACAGTCGAAGCTAAAGGCTTTCCCGTTCTGCGCGCACAGCTGACCGCCGAGTTGCCATCCTCCAGGCGTCCCAAATCTGAATCTTCAAACCTAAATAACAGAGAAATCATAGCCTTTCCGTCATTTCATTACTTTCGATTTTTGTCTTATTTTGTCACGTAGAATCACTCCTTTAATTTTTTTTATACCTGTTGCAGAACACCCTGTATATATATGTATATTCAGAGAGAAAATAATCGCACATTTATAGGGATCGCGTGGAACGAGTGTTGGAAAGTAGTAGTCTAAATGTTCTTCATGGTAAAACGTATTTGACTATACATGGTCAATTAGTAGCCACCATTCAACTGCATCAACGAGTACTCATGTGGGTATAACTTGATTCAAATTTAAAAGCCGTGTTTTGGAGGGATTTGTTAAAAATCTTAAATTTGTTAAAGGTTCATTACAAACATGAATACCTCTTTCATACCACATTACTGGATTCTAATTGCTGTCGGCGTGGTTTCCTTGAGCATAAACCTCTACATCGTGAGTAATATATTTATGCAAATGAATCGCATGAACACTAGATTGCTGAGGAGATTCTATCAATTTCATTTCTTATTGAATGACTGATTTCTATTTTCTTATAGCTCATATTTTTCATTGTCACTTATATAAGCCACAATAATCCTATTTATCATTTTACACAGCAACACAAGTACCATTTATATTGTAATCAAACACATGTAAATACCTCACAAGATACACATTATCAATGTTAACTAACGTACTCACTCTCAATTAAACAATTATTTATAAAACACACCACAAATGCGGAGAGAAGCTAAAACACGTGCGTTCACCATGGAAGTCGGCGCAAGAATGCAACGTACTCTCAGCAATCGATCGGTTGTCGGCTCTTCTACGCGTGCGTAAAATCCCCCTCGGGCAGAATTCTCCATAAAAGTCAGAATAATCGAGCGCTGTCTTGCGTGTCGCGCGAATTTCCGTAATATTCAACCCCTACACACTGTGTACCTTCAAACGACAGGTGGTATTTCTCCCCTTTTTCCTGCGGCGAAGAAAATTACCTTCAATGTTGCAAACTCTTCCTCCGACTTCGAATTTCTTGCCAGCTTGAGTGACAATCGTAAAACGAAAATACAGAAAATATAGAATAATATGAAAACTCGAGGGAGAGCTCGATGGAAATAATCTGCCTCCACGCAGTCGTGTCTTGGACGGGGAAAAATGAACTTCGAGAGCGGTAGTCATTGTAGCATCATGCGATCGATAGGTGTGCCACTGGGTCTGTGGCCTTATCGACGCACGATTCTTGGCATAGTGAATGGTGCTATCGCTCTAACAATTATCGTTCTCTACATTGCCGCGCAGGTACCAAGTTCTCGTTTTCTTTTCAGTTCGTTCGTGCTGGAATGCCAACAGCTGCATTCAGCCCGCCTCACTTACTCGCGCTTTACATATTGAATTCGAATTGAATCGAGATACCATTGACATCATTGGGATCGTTGATTCTGCGATATCGAATTCAAAATCCTTTCTTGCTGTATCTTACTTTTCACTTATTTCTTCTCTTTTTACAAAAATCAATTGCTAGCATTCCCGTTGCACGACGATTTATTAGGTGCGGTTAAAGGAATGTTCAATAGCAGGGGATACTTGCAGCTAGCAGTGTTTATCACGCATGAGGTCAGTGTGGATCTGTTTCTTAAGTGCATGACTGGTATCGTACCACCTACGTTCTACGTAATAAAGTATTCCTATTTTATGTGGAAAATGGACCAGGTATGCTTTTTTAGGTTCTCTTAACGATACGACTTAAAATTGAAAGAACACTGTCTTGTGGTAAAAAACAAATTCATTTGATAAGATCGAATTGAATCTAATTAACACTGGAACTTCGGTAACTTGAAAATTCCTTTTTTTTTTAAACTTTGCTATTTTAATTTTCCGCTACTTGTTGATTTTTCGAGTTGGTATCACTTCGCAATGGTTACTGTGCGCTTTCTTATATTCCTGTATATCTTAGAAACTATGGTAGATCTAAAAAATTGGAAATATGCGAATTTAATGGTTTTTCTGCTATACGAAACTGTGCAATGAAATTGTTTGAGTCTTGGACTCTCAATAAGGAAACGTTCAACACCACAAGCAATTAAATTACAGCGTAGTTTTATAGAGCATAGAAAACAATTGAATTTTAATTTCAACAATTTTTTTATACCTATATCAATGGTGTTCAATAGAAATGCGTACATTAACATTTAACGGGTGTTTTCAGCCTCAAGATCCAAAAAGTGGCGGAAAATAAAAATTGCCTGATACTTCTATTGAGATTCCCAACAAATCTGCGAAGTTGAAAACAATCGGAATTTTTGGGTTATCAAAGTTCCCTTGTAAGTTGCATTTACCCGGAACCAATATTTTATAAGTTTCCCTTTTTTTTAAACAAATAGAGACACTTTAATTAATATACACAGAAACATTCAGGTAAAGTACATCTTCGAGTGGATCCAAAGCGACTATGATTTATTGGCGAACGAGAGGGAGCTTCGATTGACAGAAAAGTATGCTGACTGTGGAAGAAGCTTAAGCAATTTCGCATTGTGTGAGTATCGAGATTATTTACTGCCTAGCCAACTAGGAATAAAAATAAAATGCTTGAATGAAATCTCAAGTACCGCATTTCTCATCAGATCTTTGCGAAAATGGCGCCAATTGATTCCTTACATTTCTCCGATGAAAATCATACCAAATGTTATGTAAACGGGACTATTTTTCACGAAGTTAGCTTGAAATTATTCATTTTCATCGGAAAAACGCAATGAATTGATTGGCGTTATTTTTTATGGGAAATGCGGTAGTTGAAATTTTTCACTTTCATAATCGGCATTCCAGCTTCATTCGGGGGTCGAAAGCCACAAAACACGGTGAGGCATCGCGGGGTGTTCTTTTCTCCTCGGGATGCCGGGCGGCATTCTCTCTTTGAGGAGGGTCGCGAGAGATTCACCATGTATAACCATATATAAGAACGATATTGTGTTAATCTCCCAAGTACACTTTAGTGGTCAAATATTTCTCCATTGTTCCAGATTCATTGTTGCTTGCATTCGTACCAATCGGAATACCGTTCCTCCCAGGAATCTTAAATATAGGGACACCCATTAATCAGACTCGTTCGGTGCAATTGCCCATCAACGTCGAGTACTTCGTCGATCAAGATCGATACTTCTACTGGATGGCGTTGCACATTAGCATTGCCACGCTTCTGGGTATTTCCATCATGTTTGTCACAGAGTCCGCGAGCATACATTTCATCACACACGCGTGCGGATTACTCGAAATTACCGGGTAATGAATTTTAATCACAATTTCTTAGAACCGTTGCAAACCACCGATAGTTATATTTTCACAAAAGTACTACTAAGTTTAATGAAACCAAGTAACCAGTAAGACCACTATGGTTCTATGACATCTATTGCCACTTCCCACACAGCACACTCCATTGCAGGAAGATTCCGGTGCAGCACCGGAACGTTCCAGCAACATTGATGCAATGTTCCAGGAAGGTTCCTATGTCCGCACCGGGGGAACATTCCACGGCAACCCCCATGGAACCTTCCTGCAAGCTTCAGGCAACGGAGTGTGCTGTATGGGTTGATCTGTTGAAATATTTACAGTGGCGGGCGAAAGAAAGTTCATATCATTTTTAGAATTCGTCCAAACGACATGAGTTTTTTTGAGAAGCTCGAGGGATTAGATTGCTAAATAACGTGCATCGTCGTTTTGAAACAAAATGCAATAGTAAAGGTCGTTTTTTAACTTTAGCTCACAGCAACGTTAACCAATTTTAATGAAATTTTCAGCATGTATACAACTTACTTAAATCTACAAACGGGATTTTTGAATTTTCAATACAGGCTCAGAAAAAAAAAACTGAAGAAACGACCTTTACTATTTATTTTACTATTCTGACCCATTAACAATTTTTTTAAAAACGACGAAACACGTCACTTGTCAAACTAACCCCTTAGGAAACTGTGTTCATAAATGTTTTTACATTGTAAAAATTACATATTTAAAGTTTATCCACGGCTAAGCCACCGTACTTCCGAACTATATATATATATATATATATATATATATGTATATATTGATTCATATATCGAATTCTCCCTTTTATACATGATATATATCGTTACTTAATATTTTGTTTCCTTTGTGTCCGAGTTATTTATTTGTATAGAATTAACTTTCTAAATATTTTATGTGTCCGTGAAAAGATAAGTATTATTAGCAACAAATTACGCGCCTACAAGCACGCACCTACGCTATTGCAGTTCTCGACGCTCGCCGTTCGACTGGTTGCTAACAGCTAGGCGCTAAAACTGGCTCCTTGAGCAGACCTGCTCCAGACACTCCACTGCCAAGTCTTTAACCATTAATAACTAAAAAACGAAGCCTACACCGCAATTTCGTCACACTCACTTCGTTTTCTACTGCCTGTTGCAGAACACCCTGTATATGTATGCATATTCAAAGGGAAAAATAATCGCACATTTATAGGGATCGCGTGGAACGGATGTGGGAAAGTAGTATTCTAAATGTTCTTTCTGTTAAAACGTATTCGTCGATACATGGCCAACTAGTAGCCACGATTAAACTGCATCAACGGGGACTCAAGTGGGTATAACTTTATTCAAACTCGAAAACCGTGTTTTGGAGCCAATTGACAAATATTTTAAATTTGTTAAAGTTTCATTGAATACATGAATACCTCCTTCCTACCACACTACTGCATACTACTCGTTATCGGTGTGGTTTCGTTGAGCATGGACCTCTACATCGTGAGTAATATATTTATGCAAATGATTCTCACGAACACTAGATGGCCAATGAGATTCTCTCGGCTAGATTTCTTGTTGAATATGAATTAATATAAAAAGGAGTTTCGATTCTCGTCCTACTTGCATTTGTCTTTCGAAAAATTGAATCCCTGCGATATGTTTGCCACGGAGAATTCCTACAGCAACCTAGCACATGCGCACTATATTCAATTTGTCCACGGAAAAATGCTTCGAGTAACTCTTGTTCGTTATTCACCGTTGCTAGCTGGCCAGAGAAATTTTGCTGATGAATGTCACTAGCGAAGTGGCAACTGCACTTATAGTGGCCATAATTCATTTCGTTTACATGGGCTGTGGTAATTATGCTGGCCAGATTATGTTAGACAATGGCGATATGCTGTTCACAAAAACGTGAGTACTAGTATTCATTCCCTGTATCATTACTCGGTTGAGTATTTGTTACTAAATTTTTTAAAATACATTTCTATTTATATTGGAAATTAGTAATATTGAAAAGAGGTAGTTCTTAGAAACTCTTACAAATAATACTCGTGAATGTTCATACTGCAAAATATAGGAAAATTTTTTACAATCTATAGATACTACGCAAGAAGTCACGAAGCACCCCTGCCAGTACAAAAGATGATGCTGTACATGCGACAAAGATGCATGCTACCTACTGGCATCGTGTTTGGTGGCCTTTACACCGGTTCACTCGAATTCTTTTCTAAGGTATACGTTTTGAAAGCTGCAGTAGATCAGGGAAGACGAAGCTCAAGACGCGACCTTTTACTTTCAGCTAGTGAATACATCGATGTCGTACTTCACGGTACTCTACTCTACGACTTAACATTTCGATTGGAAGGAAGCGTTTCCACTTTCAGTCGATACTTTAGATATTTATGAGAAGTTATAAAACAACTGTTTTAGTTGTAACGAAATTGCAAAGTTTTAACAAAATCAGCGAGTGGCATTTTAGTGATGTCCCTTGTTATGGCGTTTCATAAATTTTGACTTTCTAACAAGTTCTTTAATTGGATTTGTTTACTGTTATTTTATTTTTTCGGGAAGAACCCTTTTCACAAGTATTTAGAAACACGATTAAAATATCAAATCTATTACTCATAAAATTAACTGTATATACATTTATATATTATTATTTCAAAATATATGTTTTGGCACATAGAGCCTTAATTACTTTCAGCCTACGATTTGTTTTTATCACTAGCTGTACCCCGTCACGCGCTGCTGTGGCTCAGTCTGGTGCGCTGTTTTTCAAAAAAGCATGTTTTTACCTGTCACGAGTGTGACGTCTATATAATATAGGTATATAAAAACACGCGCGTATTCGAAAGCAACGTTGTGTCAAAATTTCAAAGCAATCGGTGGAGAACTTTCGGAGATTTAAGATTTTTAACAAACGAACATTTACATTTTTATTTATATAAATTGTCCCTATATAAAACATTTTAGAGAAGCTATATAATAAGATTTTAAAATTACAATTTAAAGTTTCGACAAATTTCTAATTTCTTGCTATATACAATCCCTTCCAAATTCATGATGAAAATGTTGATTTTGTGTATTTAATACAATTTCTAAACGGAAATTAAATTACTCCAAAAATAGCATTGCGTGTCCATCACGATTAATTAGCACTTCCAGTTGCATTGGTCGCACGCAGCATCAGTGACAGAAGAAATTCGAATTTTAAATAATTATCGCGAACTAAATATAATCGACTTTACTCCCTCGAACACATTGAAACCCCTTTACAATCCTAATTTCACTCATCTAAAACTAACAATATATGAAGCTCCCTCTTCCACCACTTTTCAACATCCACAACCACATTTGGATCCTTGGTAGCCCCTACCATCACTTATTCCAGTTAATTTTCCTGATCAATGGTTCCGTGCTCGCCCTTCTCACAATCAGTAGTGTTGTATGCAGTGCAAAATAATACCAAATAGTGTTTGGTTCTTCGCCAAAAGTCGCGTAAAGCTCCAGAGAACCGAGTTGTTCGACGTTCACAGCGATAGTGTGGCGCCTAGGCCCACGTGGAAATGGACTTACAGAGAAATCGATCCGCAGCAACAAGTATCGTTCTCGCACCGGAATGAAGAACAAAAAGGGAAAAGGGAAAGCACGGACCGCAAAATTAGAAGCGATTCCCGCGAATCAAAAAAATAAAATTTGTCTTTGAAACGACACTCTCTGCCCTACCCTGTCGTTCGGAACAGAGAAAGTGGATGATAAAATATGAACAAAGATAATGCCAAGTGTGGTGAACTTCTGGACCGAACGAATGTGCTATGATTTGATTTAAATTTTGGAAAACTCGTGCCCTCCAGTATCCATCGAAAGTTCCTTTAAAAGAGAAGCATACAGGAATGAAAAACGATCAATCAATTAGAACACAATCAGTTGGTACTAGTAAGGCAGTTACATTCCACGTTATTCCTCCCAAAATATTTCTTCAATATTTACGATTCACAAAAATCTATCACTATGTTGAGCAAATTATGTTAATTTGCAATATAATATGAGCTAAGCCATAATAATCGAATTATCATTTTAGCAACACAATTACCACTAGAACTTATATTGTAATCGAACATATGTATATATTTCACAAGATTCACATATTATCAATTTTAACTAACATACCCACTCGCAGTTAGACGTTCACTTATAAAACGCAATACAAATGCGGAGAAAAGCTAAACACGTGCGTCCACCATGGAAGTCGGCGGAACAATGCCACGTACTCCCAACAATCGATCGGTTGTCGGCTCCTCTACGCATGCGTGAAATCCCCCTCGAGTAAAATTTCCCATAAAAGCCACAATAATCGAGCACTGCCACGCGTGTCGCGCGAATTTCCGTAATACTCGACACCTGGCACCTGCAACCCCTACGCACCTTCAAACCACAGGTGATATTTCTCCCCTTTTTCCTGCGGCGAAGAAAATTACCTTCGACGTTGTAAACTTTTCCTCCGACTTCGTATTTCTTGCCCGCTTGAGTGACAATCGTAAAATGAAAATACTGGAAATATAGAATAATATGAAAACTCGAGGGAAAGCTCGATGGAAATAATGTACCTCCACGCAGTCGTGTCGCGAACGGGGAAAAATGAACTTCGAGAGCGGTCATCATTGTAAAATCATTCGCTCGATAGGTGTGCCACTGGGTCTGTGGCCTTATCGACGCACAATTCTCGGCAAAATGAACGGTACAATCGCTCTAACAATTATCGTTCTCATCATTGTCGCGCAGGTACCAAGTTCTCGTTTCCCTTTCAGTTCTATCGAGCTGGAATGTCAACAGTTGCATTCAGCCCGCCTCACTCACTCGCGCTTTACATATTGAATTCTAATTGAATCGAGATACCATTGGCATCATTGAGATCGTTGATTTTGAGATATCGAATTCAAAATCCTTTCTTGCTGTATCTTACTTTTCAGTTATTTCTTCTCTTTTTACAAAAATCAATTGCTAGCATTCCCGTTGCACGACGATTTATTAGGTGTGGTTAAAGGAATGTTCAATAGCAGGGGATACTTGCAGCTAGCAGTGTTTATCACGCATGAGGTCAGTGTGGATCTGTTTCTTAAGTGCATGACTGGTATCGTACCACCTACGTTCTACGTAATAAAGTATTCCTATTTTATGTGGAAAATGGACCAGGTATGCTTTTTTAGGTTCTCTTAACGATATGACTTAAAATTGAAAGAGCACTGTCTTGTGGTAAAAAACAAATTCATGTGATAAGATCGAATTGAATCTAATTAACACGCGAACTTCGGTAACTTGAAAATTCCTTTTTTTTTTTTAAACTTTGCTATTTTGATTTTCCGCTACTTGTTGATTCTTCGAGTTGGTATCACTTCGTAATGGTTACTGTGCGCTTTCTTATATTCCTGTATATCTTGGAAACTATGGTAGATCTAAAAAATTGGAAATATGTGAATTTAATGGTTTTTATGCTATACGAAACTTTGCAATGAAATTGTTCGAGTCTTGGACTTTCAATAAGGAAACGTTCAACACCACAAGCAATTAAATTACAGCGCAGTTTTATAGAGCATGGAAAACAATTGAATTTCAATTACAACAATTTTTTTATACCTACATCAATGGTGTAAATAGAAAAACGCAGATTAACATTTAACGGGTTTGTTTGGCTCAAGAACCAAAAAGTGACGGAAAATAAAAATTGCCTGATACTTTTATTGAAATTCCGTACAAATCTGCAGAGTTAAAAGCAATTTGAATTTTTAGGTTATCAAGGTTCTTTTGTAAGTTGCATTTACCCGATCACAATATTTTATAAGTTTCTCTTTTTTTAAGCAAATAGAGACACTTTAATTAATATACACAGAAACATCCAGGTAAAGTACATGTTCGAGTGGATCCAAAGCGACTATGATTCATTGACGAACGAGTGGGAGCTTCGATTGACAGAAAACTATGCTGACTGTGGAAGAAGCACAAGCAATTTCGCGTTGTGTGAGTATCGAAATTATCTGTATAATCTCTCAACTACACATTAGTTGTCAAATATTTCTCCATTGTTCCAGATTCATTGTTGCTTGGATCCGTACCTATCGGAATACCGTTCCTGCCAGGAATCTTGAATATAGAGGCACCCGTTAATCAGACTCGAACGGTGGAATTGTTCTTCAAAGTTGAGTACTTCGTCGATCAAGATCGATACTTCTACTGGATGGCCTTGCACATTGGCATTGCCACGCTCCTGGGTATTTTCATCCTGTTTGTCACAGAGTCCGTGAGCATACATTTCATCCTACACGCGTGCGGATTACTCGAAATTACCGGGTAATGATTTTTAAGCACAAATTCTTTGAAACGTTGCAAACGACCGATAGTTATATTTTCACAAGGAATTACTATGTTTAATGAAACCAAGTAACCACTAAGACCACTATAGTTCGATGACATCTATTGCCACTTGATCCGTTGAAATATTTACAGTGGCGGGCGAAAGCAGGGATCGGCGGACTCCAGCTACCACTGGTGGAGGGGGAAACACCTGCAGGAGCGGTGGTTATGTGTGCGTGACTGACGAAGGCGCATTTCACGCACGCATTACCACCGCTCCTGTAGGTGTTTCCCCCTCCATCAACGGTAGCTGGAGTCCGCCGGTCCCTGGGCGAAAGAAAGTTCATATCCTTTAGATTCGCATAACTTCCTTAGAATTCGTCCAAACGACATGAGTTTTTTTGTGAAGCTCGAGGGATTAGTTTGCTGAGTGACGTGCTTCGTCGGGTTGCAAAAATTTGCAATTGTTCTGAATAGTAAAGGTCGTTTTTTAACTTTAATAGTACTGAGTAGTACTTTAATAACTTTAGTAGTACTTACTGAGCACCAGGTACTATATATATGTATATATTGATTCATATATCTTGTTCTAGCTTTTATAAATGATATATATCGTTACTTACAATTTTGTTTTCTTTGTGTCCCAGTTATTTATTTGTATAGTATTAGCTTTCCAAATATTTTATGTGTCCGTGAAGAGATAAGTATTATTAGCAATAAATGAGTTACTATTAGTAAAATCAAACCGTCAGGTGATACGAAATGCCGGCAGTAGCAAATGTTTTTGAATTTTACTTACGCTACGCGCCTACGAGCACGCACCTACGTTATTGCAGTTTTCGACGCTCGACGTTCTACTGGTTGCTCGCAGCTAGGCGCTAAATCTGGCTCCTTGTGCAGACCTGCTCCAGACGCATCAGTGCCAAGTCTTTAAACATTAATAACTAAAAAACGAAGCCTACACCGCATTTTCGTTATACTCACTTCGTTTTCTACTGCCTGTTGCAGAACACTCTGTATATGTATGCAAATTCAAAGGGAAAATAATCGCAAATTTATAGGAATCGCGTGGAACGGGTGCTGGAAAGTAGTATTCTAAATGTCCTTTCTGTTAAAACGTATTCGTCGATATATGGCCAACTAGTAGACATCATTAAACAGCATCAACGGGGACTCAAGTGGGTATAACTTGATTCAAACGCGAAAACCGTGTTTTGGAGCCATTTGACAAATATTTTAAATTTGTTAAAGTTTCATTGAATACTTGAATACCACCATCCTACCACATTACTGCATACTATTCGGTATCGGTGTGATTTCGTTGAGCATGAACCTCTACATCGTGAGTAATATATTTATGCACATGATTCTCATGAACGCTAGGTTGTCGAGGAGATTCTCTCGGTTCGTTTTCTTGTTGAATGTGAAGTAATATAAAAAGGCGTTCTGATTCTCGTCCTACTAGCATTTGTCAACGGAAAAATGCTTCGAGTAACTCTTGTTCGTTATTCACCGTCGTTAGCTAGCCAGAGGAATGTTGCTGATGAATGTCACAGGCGAAGTGTTAACTGCACTTATTGTGGCCATAATTCACTTCGTTTACATGGGCTGTGGTAATTATGTTGGCCAGATAATGTTAGACAATGGCGATCTCCTTTTCACAAAAACGTGAGTACTAGTATTCATCCCATGTATCATTACTCGGTTGTGTATTTGTTACTACATATTTTATAATACATTTCTATTTATATTGGAAATTAGTAATATTGAAAAGAGGTAGTTCCTAGCATGTTAAATAGCAGAAACTCTTGCAAATAATACTCGTGAATTTTTTACAATCTATAGATATTACGCAAGATGGTACGAAGCCCCCCTACCAATACAAAAGATGATGCTGTACATGCGACAAAGATGCATGCTACCTACTGGCATCGTGTTTGGTGGCCTTTACACCGGTTCACTCATATTCTTATCTAAGGTAAATGTTTCACAAGCTGCAGTAGATCAGGGAAGACGAAGCTCAAGACGCGACCTTTTACTTTCAGCTAGTGAATACATCGATGTCGTACGTCACGGTACTCTACTCTACGACTTAACATTTTGATTGGAAGGAAGCGTTGCCACTTTCAGTCGATACTTAAGATATTTATGAGAAGTTATAAAACAACTGTTTTAGTTGTAACAGATTCAGATATAGAAAGCTTACTCATTGTTACTTTCTTATAGATGTAGACTGAAAGTAATTAGGGCTCTAAATACGTC
Source organism: Andrena bucephala (assembly GCA_947577245.1). NCBI lineage: Eukaryota > Metazoa > Arthropoda > Insecta > Hymenoptera > Andrenidae > Andrena > Andrena bucephala. The sequence continues at coordinate 4,336,411 of OX387718.1, read as the reverse complement.
CCAACTACAATTTTCTAACATCAATTTTGAACCTACCACAACGGTGTCCGATATATAGCGTAGAATACGTTTTCGACCCTCAACTTTGAGGGCCATTTCCACTCACTACTTGCGGAGAATGGCCGATAAAAAAAATATGTATCGAATATTTTTTAATATTCTACGAAATTGCATAGTTTTAACAAAATCGACGTGTGGCATTTTAGTGATGTCCCTTGTTATCGCGTTTCATAAATGTGGACCTTCTAACATGTTCTTTATTTGCTTTGTTTAATGTTAGTTTATTTTTTCATGAAAAACAGATTTTGCAAGTATGTTGAAACACGATTAAAATATCAAATACCTTACTCATAAAATTAACATTTATATATTTTTATTTCAAAATATATGTTTTGGCACATAGAGCCTTAATTACTTTCAACCTACAATTTTTTATTTATCATTGTCCCTATATAAACCTTTATATGGAAGATATATATTATGATTTTAAAATTACAATTTAAAACTTTGACAAACCTCTACTTTCGTGCTATATAAATTCCCGGTCAAATTCTTGATAAAAAAGTTGATCTTGTTAGTTAATAAAATTTATAAGCGGAAATTAACAGCCTCAATAAATCGAAATGGGTGTCCATCACGATGAATTAGCACTTCTAGTTCCATTGGTCGCACGCAGCACCTGTGACAGAAGAAATTCGAATTATAAATAATTATCCCGAACTAAATATAATCGACTATACTCCCGCGAACACATTGAAACCCCTTCACAATCCTAATTTCACTCATCTAAAACTAACAATATGTGTAAAACTTCAACATGCCCAAACCCATTTGGATCCTTGGTAGCCCCTAGCATCACTTATTCCAGTTAATATAATCTCCTGATCAATGGTTCCGTGCTCGCCCTTCTCAGTAGTATTGTATGCAGTGCAAAATAATACCAAATAGCGTTTGGTTCTTCGCCAAAAGTCGCGTAAAGCTCCAGAGAACCGAGTTGTTCGACGTTCACAGCGATAGTGTGACGCCTAGGCCCACGTGGAAATGGACTTACAGAGAAATCGATCCGCAGCAACAAGTATCGTTCTCCCACCGGAATGAAGAACAAAAAGGGAAAAGGGAAAGCACGGACCGCAAAATTAGAAGCGATTCCCGCGAATCAAAAAAATAAAATTTGTCTTTGAAACGACACTCTCTGCCCTACCCTGTCGTTCGGAACAGAGAAAGTGGATGATAAAATATGAACAAAGATAATGTCAAGTGTGGTGAACTTCTGGACCGAACGAATGTGCTATGATTTGATTTAAATTTTGGAAAACTCGTGCCCTCCAGTATCCATCGAAAGTTCCTTTAAAAGAGAAGCATACAGGAATGAAAAACGATCAATCAATTAGAACACAATCAGTTGGCACTAGTAAGGCAGTTACATTCCACGTTATTCCTCCCAAAATATTTCTTCAATATTTACGATTCACAAAAATCTATCACTATGTTGAGCAAATTATGTTAATTTGCAATATAATATGAGCTAAGCCATAATAATCGAATTATCATTTTACACAGCAACACAATTACCACTAGAACTTATATTGTAATCGAACATATGTATATATTTCACAAGATTCACATATTATCAATTTTAACTAACATACCCACTCGCAGTTAGACGATCACTTATAAAACGCAATACAAATGCGGAGAAAAGCTAAACACGTGCGTTCACCATGGAAGTCGGCGGAACAATGCCACGTACTCCCAACAATCGATCGGTTGTCGGCTCCTCTACGCATGCGTGAAATCCCCCTCGAGTAAAATTTCCCATAAAAGCCACAATAATCGAGCACTGCCACGCGTGTCGCGCGAATTTCCGTAATACTCGACACCTGGCACCTGCAACCCCTACGCACCTTCAAACCACAGGTGATATTTCTCCCCTTTTTCCTGCGGCGAAGAAAATTACCTTCGACGTTGTAAACTTTTCCTCCGACTTCGTATTTCTTGCCCGCTTGAGTGACAATCGTAAAATGAAAATACTGGAAATATAGAATAATATGAAAACTCGAGGGAAAGCTCGATGGAAATAATGTACCTCCACGCAGTCGTGTCGCGAACGGGGAAAAATGAACTTCGAGAGCGGTCATCATTGTAAAATCATTCGCTCGATAGGTGTGCCACTGGGTCTGTGGCCTTATCGACGCACAATTCTCGGCAAAATGAACGGTACAATCGCTCTAACAATTATCGTTCTCATCATTGTCGCGCAGGTACCAAGTTCTCGTTTCCCTTTCAGTTCTATCGAGCTGGAATGTCAACAGTTGCATTCAGCCCGCCTCACTCACTCGCGCTTTACATATTGAATTCTAATTGAATCGAGATACCATTGGCATCATTGAGATCGTTGATTTTGAGATATCGAATTCAAAATACTTTCTTGCTGTATCTTACTTTTCAGTTATTTCTTCTCTTTTTACAAAAATCAATTGCTAGCATTCCCGTTGCACGACGATTTATTAGGTGTGGTTAAAGGAATGTTCAATAGCAGGGGATACTTGCAGCTAGCAGTGTTTATCACGCATGAGGTCAGTGTGGATCTGCTTCTTAAGTGCATCACTGGTATCGTACCACCTACGTTCTACGTATTAAAGTATTCCTTTTTTATGTGGAAAATGGACCAGGTATGCTTTTTTAGGTTCTCTTAACGATTTGACTTAAAATTGAAGGAACACTGTCTTGTAGTAAAAAACAAATTCATGTGATAAGATCGAATTGAATCTAATTAACACGCGAACTTCGGTAAATTGAAATTTTTTTTTTTTTAACTTTGCTATTTTAATTTTCCGCTACTTGTTGATTCTTCGGGGTGGTATCACTTCGTAATGGTTACTGTGCGCTTTCTTATATTCCTGTATATCTTGGAAACTATGGTAGATCTAAAAAATTGGAAATATGCGAATTTAATGGTTTTTATGCTATACGAAACTTTGCAATGAAATTGTTCGAGTCTTGGACTGTCAATAAGGAAACGTTCAACATTACAAGCAATTAAATTACAGCGCAGTTTTATAGAGCATAGAAAACAATTGAATTTTAATTTCAACAATTTTTTTATACCTATATCAATGGTGTTCAATAGAAATGCGTACATTAACATTTAACGGGTGTTTTCAGCCTCAAGATCCAAAAAGTGGCGAAAAATAAAAATTGCCTGATACTTCTACCCATACAGCACACTCTCGTTGCAGCATCTTTGCAGGATAGTTGCGGCGCAAGATGGCAACGAGCCACGCAAGGATGCCGCAACTATGCAGCAAGAATTCTATGTCCGCCTGCTGCAAAGTTGCACGGCAACTTTGAGACAACTTTGCACGGCAACTTTGAGGCAACTTCGCACAGTAACTTTGAGGCAATAGGTATTCAAATGAATAAAAAATAAATAAATAATGCCAACAGTGCGATGCGAACTGATGACCTCATGGTTACTAGTCGGGAGCGCTAGGCACAAGCCCATGCTATTCGTTGGTGATTACTTTCAATCAAATGTGTATATGTACACTCCACATTTTTCTAAGTCGATTTTCTCGATTTGGCTGAATTCTTACTACTTTGGAAAATTAAAGTCCGAGTGAAGACCTTCGCGTACACTAAGTATAAACAATTTCTGACAAAGTTGCGGTATAGTTGCGGCATAGATGCGGCAAAGCTGCGGCAAAAGCTGCGGCAAAAGCTGTGGCAAAGTTGCACCAAATTTGCGGCAAAGTTGCAGCAAAGTTGCCGCATAGATGCGGCAAATTTGCGGCATAGTTGCGGTATACTTGCGGCATAGTTACGGCATAGTTGCGGCAAAGTTGCAGTGCAACTTTGCAACGCAACTATGCAGCAACTATACAGCAACAATTCTATGTCCGCTCCGTGCAATGTTGCACGGCAACGTCGCAGCAACCATCCTGCAACTTTGCCGCAACGAAGTGTGCTGTGTGGGTATTGAGATTCCCAACAAATCTGCGAAGTTGAAAACAATCGGAATTTTTGGGTTATCAAAGTTCCCTTGTAAGTTGCATTTACCCGGAACCAATATTTTATAAGTTTCCCTTTTTTTAAACAAATAGAGACACTTTAATTAATATACACAGAAACATCCAGGTAAAGTACATCTTCGAGTGGATCCAAAGCGACTATGATTTATTGGCGAACGAGAGGGAGCTTCGATTGACAGAAAAGTATGCTGACCGTGGAAGAAGCTTAAGCAATTTCGCGTTGTGTGAGTATAGAAATTATCTGTATAATCTCTCAACTACACATTAGTTGTCAAATATTTCTCCATTGTTCCAGATTCATTTTTGCTTGCATCCGTACCTATCGGAATACCGTTCCTGCCAGGAATCTTGAATATAGAGGCACCCGTTAATCAGACTCGAACGGTGGAATTGTTCTTCAAAGTTGAGTACTTCGTCGATCAAGATCGATACTTCTACTGGGTGGCCTTGCACATTGGCATTGCCACGCTCCTGGGTATTTCCATCCTGTTTGTCACAGAGTCCGTGAGCATACATTTCATCCTACACGCGTGCGGATTACTCGAAATTACCGGGTAATGATTTTTAAGCACAAATTCTTTGAAACGTTGCAAACGACCGATAGTTATATTTTCACAAGGAATTACTATGTTTAATGAAACCAAGTAACCACTAAGACCACTATAGTTCGATGACATCTATTGCCACTTGATCCGTTGAAATATTTACAGTGGCGGGCGAAAGCAGGGATCGGCGGACTCCAGCTACCACTGGTGGAGGGGGAAACACCTGCAGGAGCGGTGGTTATGTGTGCGGGACTGACGAAGGCGCACTTCACGCACGCATTACCACCGCTCCTGTAGGTGTTTCCCCCTCCATCAACGGTAGCTGGAGTCCGCCGGTCCCTGGGCGAAAGAAAGTTCATATCCTTTAGATTCGCGTAACTTCCTTAGAATTCGTCCAACGACATGAGTTTTTTTGTGAAGCTCGAGGGATTAGTTTGCTGAGTGACGTGCTTCGTCGGGTTGCAAAAATTTGCAATTGTTCTGAATAGTAAAGGTCGTTTTTTAACTTTAATAGTACTGAGTAGTACTTTAATAACTTTAGTAGTACTTACTGAGCACCAGGTACTATATATATGTATATATTGATTCATATATCTTGTTCTAGCTTTTATAAATGATATATATCGTTACTTACAATTTTGTTTTCTTTGTGTCCCAGTTATTTATTTGTATAGTATTAGCTTTCCAAATATTTTATGTGTCCGTGAAGAGATAAGTATTATTAGCAATAAATGAGTTACTATTAGTAAAATCAAACCGTCAGGTGATACGAAATGCCGGCAGTAGCAAATGTTTTTGAATTTTACTTACGCTACGCGCCTACGAGCACGCACCTACGTTATTGCAGTTTTCGACGCTCGACGTTCTACTGGTTGCTCGCAGCTAGGCGCTAAATCTGGCTCCTTGTGCAGACCTGCTCCAGACGCATCAGTGCCAAGTCTTTAAACATTAATAACTAAAAAACGAAGCCTACACCGCATTTTCGTTATACTCACTTCGTTTTCTACTGCCTGTTGCAGAACACTCTGTATATGTATGCAAATTCAAAGGGAAAATAATCGCAAATTTATAGGAATCGCGTGGAACGGGTGCTGGAAAGTAGTATTCTAAATGTCCTTTCTGTTAAAACGTATTCGTCGATATATGGCCAACTAGTAGACATCATTAAACAGCATCAACGGGGACTCAAGTGGGTATAACTTGATTCAAACGCGAAAACCGTGTTTTGGAGCCATTTGACAAATATTTTAAATTTGTTAAAGTTTCATTGAATACTTGAATACCACCATCCTACCACATTACTGCATACTATTCGGTATCGGTGTGATTTCGTTGAGCATGAACCTCTACATCGTGAGTAATATATTTATGCACATGATTCTCATGAACGCTAGGTTGTCGAGGAGATTCTCTCGGTTCGTTTTCTTGTTGAATGTGAAGTAATATAAAAAGGCGTTCTGATTCTCGTCCTACTAGCATTTGTCAACGGAAAAATGCTTCGAGTAACTCTTGTTCGTTATTCACCGTCGTTAGCTAGCCAGAGGAATGTTGCTGATGAATGTCACAGGCGAAGTGTTAACTGCACTTATTGTGGCCATAATTCACTTCGTTTACATGGGCTGTGGTAATTATGTTGGCCAGATAATGTTAGACAATGGCGATCTCCTTTTCACAAAAACGTGAGTACTAGTATTCATCCCATGTATCATTACTCGGTTGTGCATTTGTTACTACATATTTTATAATACATTTCTATTTATATTGGAAATTAGTAATATTGAAAAGAGGTAGTTCCTAGCATGTTAAATAGCAGAAACTCTTGCAAATAATACTCGTGAATTTTTTACAATCTATAGATATTACGCAAGATGGTACGAAGCCCCCCTACCAATACAAAAGATGATGCTGTACATGCGACAAAGATGCATGCTACCTACTGGCATCGTGTTTGGTGGCCTTTACACCGGTTCACTCATATTCTTATCTAAGGTAAATGTTTCACAAGCTGCAGTAGATCAGGGAAGACGAAGCTCAAGACGCGACCTTTTACTTTCAGCTAGTGAATACATCGATGTCGTACGTCACGGTACTCTACTCTACGACTTAACATTTTGATTGGAAGGAAGCGTTGCCACTTCCAGTCGATACTTAAGATATTTATGAGAAGTTATAAAACAACTGTTTTAGTTGTAACAGATTCAGATATAGAAAGCTTACTCATTGTTACTTTCTTATAGATGTAGACTGAAAGTAATTAGGGCTCTAAATACGTCCCAACTACAATTTTCTAACATCAATTTTGAACCTACCACAACGGTGTCCGATATATAGCGTAGAATACGTTTTCGACCCTCAACTTTGAGGGCCATTTCCACTCACTACTTGCGGAGAATGGCCGATAAAAAAAATATGTATCGAATATTTTTTAATATTCTACGAAATTGCATAGTTTTAACAAAATCGACGTGTGGCATTTTAGTGATGTCCCTTGTTGTCGCGTTTCATAAATTTGGACCTTCTAACATGTTCTTTATTTGCTTTGTTTAATGTTAGTTTAGGTTTTCATGAAAAACAGATTTTACAAGTATGTTGAAACACGATTAAAATATCAAATACCTTACTCATAAAATTAACATTTATATATTTTTATTTCAAAATATATGTTTTGGCACATAGAGCCTTAATTACTTTCAACCTACAATTTTTTATTTATCATTGTCCCTATATAAACCTTTATATGGAAGATATATATTATGATTTTAAAATTACAATTTAAAACTTTGACAAACCTCTACTTTCGTGCTATTTAAATTTCCGGTCAAATTCTTGATAAAAATGTTGATCTTGTTAGTTAATAAAATTTATAAACGGAAATTAAATCAGAGTCACTATGTATATTATCCACGCAAAATGCGCTGCCTCCAAAAACCGCATTGCGTGTCCATCACGATTAATTAAGCACTTCCAGTTGCATTGGTCGCACGCAGCACCTATGACAGAAGAAATTCAAATTTTAAATAATTATCCCGAACTATAATCGACTTTACTCCCTCGAACACATTGAAACCCCTTCACTATCCTAATTTCACTCATCTAAAACTAACAATAAGTGAAGCTCCCTCTTCCACCACTTTCCAACATCCACAACCCTATTTGGATCCTTGGTAGCCCCTACCATCATTAATATTCCAGTTAATTCCCCTGACCAAGGGTGGGAAGCTCAGCTTTTCCTGTAATATCGTGTGCAATACAAAATAATAACAAATAGCGTTTTGTTTTTCGCCAAAAATCGCGTCAAGATCCAGAGAATCGAGTCGTTCAACGTTCACAGCGATAGTGTGGCGGCTAGGCCCACGTGGAAATGGACTCACAGAGAAATCGATCCGCAGCAACAAGTATCGCTCTCGCACCGGAATGAAGAAAAAAAAAAGGGAAAAGCGAAAGCACGGACCGCGAAATTAGAGCGATTATAAAATATGAACAAAGATAACGTCAAGTTTGGCGAACTTCTGGACCGGACGAATGTGCTATGATTTGATTTAAATTTTTGAAAACTCGTGCCCTCCAGTATCGCTCGAAAGTTCCTTTAAAAGAGAAGCATACAGGAATGAAAAACGATAAATCAATTAGAACACAATCGTTTGGTCCAAGGAAAGCAGTCACATTCCACGTTATTCCTCCCAAAATATTTCTTCAATATCGATTCACAAAAATCTATCACTATATTAAAACACGTTGAACTTGTTTAGATAACTGTTCACGACGATAGATAAAGGATGAATGAAAAAGAGGCTTCTACACACACACATTTGATTAACATCTGCAAGCAGTATTCTTATGGGCAAATTAAGTGAATTTCCAATATAATATGAGCTAAGCCACAATAATCATAATTATCATTTTACACAGCAACACAATTACCACTAGTACTTATATTGTAATCGAACATATGTATATGTATATTTCACAAGATTCACATATTATCAATTTTAACTAACATACCCACTCGCAGTTAGACGTTCACTTATAAAACGCAAAAAAATGCGGAGAGAAGCTAAAACACGTGCGTTCACCATGGAAGTCGGCGCAACAATGCAGCGTATTCCCAACAATCGATCGGTTGTCGGCTCTTCTACGCGTGCGTAAAATCCCCCTCGGGCAGAATTCTCCATAAAAGTCAGAATAATCGAGCGTTGTCTTGCGTGTCCCGCGAATTTCCGTAATATTCAACCCCTCGCACCTGCAACCCCTACGCACAGTGTACCTTCAAACCACAGGTGAAATTTCTCCCCTTTTTCCCTTCGGCGAAGAAAATTACCTTCGATGTTGCAAACTTTTCCTCCGACTTCGTATTTCTCGCCAGCTTGAGTGACAATCGTAAAACGAAAAATACAGAAAATATAGAATAATATGAAAACTCGAGGGAGAGCTCGGTGGAAATAATGTACCTCCGCGCAGTCGTGTCTCAAACCGGGAAAAATGAACTTCGAGAGCGGTCGTCATTGTAAAATCATACGATCGATGGGTGTGCCACTGGGTCTGTGGCCTTATCGGCGCACAATTTTTAACAAACTTAACGGTGCTATTGTTGTAACAATTATTCTTCTTTGCATACTCGCGCAGGTACCAAGTTTTCATTTTTTTCTTTTTGCTTCGTTCGAACTGGAATGCCAACAGCTGCAATCAGCCCGACTTACTCGTTGCTTTAGATATCGAATTCGAATTGTAATCGAGATATCACTGATATCGTTGAATTTAAGATATTAAATTCAACATCCTTACTTGCTGTATCCTACTTTTCACTTCTGTCTTCTCTTTTTATAAAATTGAATTGCCAGCATTTTCGTTGCGCTGTGGTTTATCGACTGCTGTTAAAAGAATGTTGAATAACAGGGGATACTTGCAGCTAGCAGTGTTTATCACGCACGAGTTTAGTGTGGATCTGTTTCTTAAGGCCGTGACTGGTATCGAACCGCTTACGATCTGCGTTTTGAAGTATCTCATTTTTGTGTGGAATACGGACCAGGTATGCTTATCTAGATTCTCTTAACGATCTGACTGCAATGCGATACATAAAATTGAAATGGCACTGGCATGTGGTATAAAAACAAATTCGTGTCATGGGGTCGAATTGAATAATTAACGCGGGAACTTCGGTGACTCGGAAATTCGATTTTTTTGTTAATCTTTGCAGGATTTTAGGAAATCTAAATAGAAGTGTGAGGCCGTTTTTATTTTCACCTACGTGTACTAACTGAAAAGTTAGCCTGAATAATTTTTCATTCCATATTACACCTATTAACTTTCCAGTTTGGTTAAGGAAAAAAGGAAGAACCAAAGAGTAGTGGAAAATAAAAATTGATACTTCTATTGAGATTCCTTACAATGTTGCAATTCCCTGCAATGTTGAAAAAGAATCAGAATTTTTGGTTTATCGAAGTTTCCTTGTAAGTTGTATTTTCCCTAGCAGTGTGTTTTAAAAGTATCCCCTTTTTTACGCAAATAGAGACACTTTAATTAATTTACACAGAATCATCCAGGTAAAGTACGTTTTCGAGTGGATTCAAAGCGACTATGATTCATTCACGGACGAAAGGGAGCTTCGATTGATAGAAAAGTTTGCTGACAGAGGGATGCTCATAAGCAAGTCCATCTTATGTGAGTATCAAAAGTATTTACCCATACAGCACACTTCGTGGCGGCAACGTTGCAGGATCGTTGCAGTAACCTTGCAGTGTCGCATGGTTGCAGCGCAATGTCGATGTAACGAAGCTGCGACGTTGCCGTACAACATTGCACGGGGCGGACATAGAATTATTGCTGCATAGTTGCATCAATGTTGCGTTGCAATATTGCACGGCAACGTTCCTGCAATATTTCTGCAACGTTACGGCAACATTTGGCAACGTTTCCACAATGTTGATGCAACGTTGCGCCAGTATTGCAGCAACGTTCCTGCAATGTTGCCGCAACTTTCCTGTAATGTTGCTGCAATGATCCTGCAATGTTGCGCAACGTTGCTTAACCTAAAATATTTAAACCTAAAATATTTCCGTTGTTTTTAATGATACGAGAAAATGTCTAAGGAAAAAAATATTTGCTTCAGGGAGACAATTATTCTGACGGAGACGATTTTTTTTCTCAAGGTTATATTTCCCGAAATTTCAAGATCATCAATGGTTTTTGTAATGGGATGACGTATTTTCATTACTGTAACGTTATAGCCATCATGATATATAAAAAAAAATTAAAGTGTTCGCCTACAACACTACAGGTCGCCGGTTCGAATCCCCTTGGGGGAAAAAAAATTTCTGTGAGAAAAAGTAAATGCTGGCTTTTGTACTTCTATGATTCTGCACACAATTCAATATCAACGTCCGCGACGTCCGTCACGGACGTTGTTATTGATATTTTGGCCCCACTGCCCGAAACGTTGCAGGAGGCGGACATAGCAATATTGCTGCAACGTTGCGACAACGTTGCAGTGCAACATTTCAATCTTGCACTGCAACGATCCTGCAACTTTGCTGCAACGAGAGTGTGCTGTATGGGTACTGCCTAGCTAACTACCCTAAGGGTAAATATTGGGGTCTATTTCTGGTAGAAAAATTACGAAATTAAGTATATTCCTTAAAGCTAGAAGAGTTTTAAAAAAAAGTCCCGGAATTTTAGTATGGGCAACAGTTGCAGACTCTAGCCTCTAGCTAGAACAATAACCAGAACGATAGTCTTAATCTCTCAAGTACAATTTATTTATCAAATATGGTTCTACTGTTCCAGATTGTTTGCCGCTTGTATTAGTACCTGTCGGATTCCCGGTCGTGTCAGAATTCTTCAATATAGAGACGTTCGTTAATCAGTCTCGTTCGGTGCTAATTGTCTTCAACGTTGAGTACTTCGTCGATCACGATCGATGCTTCTACTGGATCATACTTCACATCGACGCTACCATGGTTCTGGGTTGTACCATCGTGATTGTCACCGAGTCCACAATCGTACAATTCACCACACACGCGTGCGGATTACTCGAAATTATCGGGTAATAAATTTTAATCACAAATTCTTAAAAATCTTACAAACGACCTAGTTATATTATTACAAGGAATCACCATAGTTGTAAAGAAACCAAGTGGTCAGCAAGACTACTAGGTTCTATTACATCTAATGCCAATTGATCCGATAAGACATGTGGGGTGGATGGCAACAGGTAGTAAAAAATGAAATGCATGATTTTATGTGACAAAATGTGCCCGAAAATGACAGGAAGGAAATTGCATGGAGGCTTCGTTTTTTAGTTATTAATGTTTAAAGGTTTTGTTAGCGGTGCCTGGAGCACGACATCCCGGCGGTCAGAGCTGCGCACAGTTGCTGTCAACTGCCGCATTGAGCCGCGCGCGCTGCTGACCGCCGAGTTTCCATCCTCCAGGCGCCCCAGTCCAAACATTTAAACATTAATAACTAAGAAACGAAGCCTCCACTGCAATTCGGTTACTCTGCATTTTTGTCTTGTTTTTTCACGTAGAATCGTCCACTTCATTTTTACTCCTTCTCACCGAACACCCTGTATATATATATATATGCATATTCAGAGGGAAAATATTTGCATGTTTATAGAGATCGAATAGAACGGATGCTGGAAAGTACCATTTTAAATGTCTCCCCTGGTAAAACGTATTTGGCGATACATGGTCAACTAGTAGACATCATTAAACTGCATCAACGGACACTCAAGTGGGTATAATACGCTAAAAAAAAAAAGCAAAAACCGTGTTTTGGAGCGTTTTGTACAAAAATCTTAAATTTGTTAAAGGTTCATTGAAAACATCAATACCTCTTTGCTACCACATTACTGCATACTACTTCTTATCGGTGTGGTTTCGTTGAGCACACACCTGTACATCGTGAGTAATATATGCATGCAAATGATTCTCGTGAACACTAGGTTGTCGAGAAGATTCTCTGGATTTGATTTCTGGTTGAATATGAACTGATATAAAAAATAACTTTGATTTTCTTCTTGCTAGCATTTCCCTCTCGTAAATTTCAACCCCTTCGATATTTTTGCCACGAAGAATCCGTGCAACAGCCTAGCGCCTGCGCAATATCTTCGCTAGGTTCAGGCAATGATGCCTCGAGTAACTCTTGTCCATTATTCACTAGGTAGCCAGAGCGATGTTGTTGATGAAAATCACTGGCGACACGTTAACTGCACTTATACTGGTCGGAATTCATTTCTTTTACATGGGCTGTGGTAACTACATTGCCCAGATTCTGTTAGACAAGGGCAATGATCTGTTCATGAAAACGTGAGTGCTGCTAGTATTCATCCCTCTTATCAGTAATCAGTACTCGATGCGACTATTTGTTATTTATTTCTCGAAACTTGTTTTTTTTTTTTTTAATATTGGAAATCAGTGATTTTGAAAAGAGGCAGTTCTGAGAATGTTTAGTACTCGAACTCTTATAAATAATACTCGAGCCCGTTCATACTGAAATGTGTAGGGAAACTGTTTGCAATCTGCAGATACTACGCAAGATGGCACGAATCACCCTTGCCAGTACAAAAGATGTTGCTGTACATGCGACAAAGAAGCATGCAACCTACGGGACTCGTGTTTGGTGGCCTTTACACTGGTTCATTCGAATTCTTTGCTCAGGTAAATGGTTTAGAAGCTGCAGTAGGTGAGAGAAGAGAAAGAACAAAACGCAATCTCTGACTTTCAGCTAGTGAACACATCGATGTCGTATTTCACGGTACTCTACTCTACGGCTTAACATTTCGATTGGAAGGAAGCGTTGCCACTTTTAGTTGACGCTTAAGATATTCATGATAAGTTATCAAACGATTGTTTTAGCTGTAACTGATTCAGATATAGAATGCTTACTGACTGCTACTTTCTAATAGTTGTAAACCGAAAGTAATTGGGGCTTTAAATAAGTCCTAATTAGTAAAAAATCGCGATTACAATCTGAGACTGCTGTAACGGGGGACATTAAAAATACGCAATTGTCTAATTTCAATTTTCTAACTGCACCAACGGTGTCGCATATATATTGCGCAAAATACATTTTCGAACCTCGCCTTTGAGGGCTATATTTTCACTCCCTACATGTATAAAATATTTTTTACAATTCTACGAAAACATTTAACAAAATCGGCGTGTGCCATTTAAGTGATATCCCTTGTTAGCACGTTTCATAAATTTGGACCTTCTAACATGTTCTTTAATTGGATTGTTTACTATTATTTTATTTTTCCATGAAAAACACTTTTTACAAGTGTGTACAAATACGATTCAAATATCAAATCCATTACTTATAAAATCCATTACTTATTAACTGTATATTCATATATATATATTTATTACAAAATTTTGTAATAAAAATAAAATCTCCCAAATGTTGCGTGACCATTGCTATAAAATCTCAGAAACGTTGCGTGACTATTGCTATAAAATGTCAGAAACGTTGCGTGACAATTGCTGTAAAATGTCAGAAACGTTACGTGACAATTGCTGTAAAATTCCGAAACAATGTTCCAGAAATAACTCCTGCAATGTTACACAAGGCGGACATAGCAATTTCCTTGAAACGTTTCGGGAACATTTCGAGCAACGTCACTGAGACGTTCCTGCAACGAAGTGTGCTGTAGGGGAATATATGTTTTGGCACATAGAGCCTTAATTACTTTCAGCCTACAATTTGTATTTATCATTTTCCCTATATAAAACTTTTTATGGAAGATATATAATATGATTTAAATTGACCGAACTAGTGCGCCGAAATCATATATATTAATTATTACGGTCGAAATGAAATTTATAAATAACTTTTAATATGATTTTAAAATTACAATTTAAACTTTTAACAAATCTTGCTATACATACAAATTCCCCTTCCTATTCTTGATAAAAATATTGAACGTGTGTATTTAATAATTGAAATTTAAACTTACATGCTGCTGCCGTCGAACGCCACTCGGTTCCTCTTCAGTATTGCACTGATTCTAATTGCAAAACCAATTTCACTTCCAAAAATTAAAAAAAAATAGTAAAACAAAAGAATAATTAAACCCGAGCGAAGATTATCCTCGAATAACAGCACTGAATCTAATCTCGCGATTTAAAGATTTCTAATTCGGTGTCACTATATCTCACACGCAAAAAGCACTGACTCGAAAAACCGCATTGCGCGCGGTCACAATTAAATATGACCTCCGGTTGCATTGGTCGCAGCACCTGCGACAGAAGAAATTCGAATTTGAAATAATTGCTCCAAACTAAATAAATACAGTAGTATTATAATTGCGAAAACTCACTCGAAACATGTATAAAAAAAAAAACAAAATTGTTAAACGATTTTACTAAAAATGCACTAAAAACTAATTATTTTTTTGTACTACAATTTCGATGGTGATATGTGACTTTAAATTTTAAATAGTATATATCGTTTGTGGCCATTGTACCATTTTTGGCCATGTGCATAATTATCGCGGTTTTTTTAGCTTGAAATTGCTTGTAGCCACATAATTATGTGTAGAATTTCAAACCATAAATATTTTGTTTAGTATACCATCAGAAATATAAGGTTACATTGGAAAAATGGATTTCTTATATTTTTTAACTTTAATAATTCTTTAACGATTTCTCTAGTTAATGGTAACTTAGACATTAATAGTAAAGATAGTGTAAAATTTAGTAAAGCTTTTAGTTTCCTGATTTGAAGTACAATTTTAAAGATAATTACGATGAAAGTCACTGAAATCCTTAAAGTGGCCACAAATGGTGCATCTACCCTATCCTTTTTCTTTACAATTGATTTGAAAAATTCTACAGGATAATCACAGAGTTTGTATGATTTTACTTCACCTTCACTCTGTGCACAGGGGTACAAATATACCCCAAGCTAATAAAAACGTAAATAAAAAGTTACCGAATGGAACTTTTCCAAGTATCTTCTAGGAATGCTATCTCTGATATTTTTCACACAGAATTTGATAAAAATTTCATTGAAATTTCATCTGAATTTGAATGGAGTAGTAGCCTTCAAAGGCACCTGAGCGCTTAACTGTGTACAGGGGTCCATATGGACCCGGATATTCCCCATACAAAAATTAATTTTTGCAAGCAGCTGCGTTAGTATTTTTCTACAGTGTGTTTTGTATTTACATTCCTGTTGCCTAAAATATATGGTTTTTAATAATTTTTCGTTCAGCGTAATGTCATTATCTCTAAAATGATTTGATGCAGTTTCAGTTCGGTCTTTGCTTACGTTTCAAAGAAATAAGATAGGTTCTTTATTGAATTAGTGGTAAGTGTTTGGTAAATTATAGTGTTTCTTCATTGTAAAGATGATGATAATTAGTACAATAACATATGTTCACAGTGTGTTTATTTATTTTCTTTCCACCTAACTCGGCACCAGCAAGAGAAACAAGAGATCTCAGCGCAGATGCTACATGTACCTTCGGTATACAGAAATAAGACCAGCTTGAGCTGCTGCATTTGTAAAAAATCAACATGTAAAAATCATAGTAACAATATTTGTCACAAGTGCATAAACACCGAAATTCAAGATGCAGAAATAATGCGCACCGATTCTGACGATGCATCTTAGACTTATTTTTTATATTATTTATATACAATTTTTTAATTTTTGTATTTTAAATTAAATGGTTTAATTTTTTGTACTTGTCTTCTTAAAAATTAATAAAACTTCACAAATACGTACGCAGCTACAGTTTTTTCTGTACGTTTGGGACTGAAAACGCGTGGGGTATAATTATACCCCTGTACACGGTTAACGTTAAACTATTATATAGTACACAGAGTGAAGGTTAAAGTCACATATCACCATCGTAATTGTAGTACAAGAAAATAATTACTTTTTAGTTTTTAGTGCATTATTAGTAAAATCGTTTAACATAATTTTTTATTTATTTTTTTTTGTAGTTTTTAGTGTTTGTGTATTTTTTATACATTTCTTTTCATATTTTTTATTTTTTACTTTTTTTTTAGAAATGAATTGTCATCCAACCTACGCACGCGTGCAAAGTTTCAAAACAATTGGATCGGTGGAAGTGGGTGAAACTTGAGTTGCCAGATTTGAACCATATACCAAATAAAAAAACAAACATATATACGCCAAACACACAGACGATCGAAGCTAAGTAAAATCATTTAAAAGAAATAGAAAATAATTGGTAAGAAACCGAATAATTGTAACAGTCTATTAACACTAACTGATGAATAGAAATATATCGCGCAAAGTGGTTAAATGTTTACCGCGATAATCAATAAATTCACAGTCAGAAGTGAATATTACACTAAAGCCATGATAGTGTATAAACGAGAGTAATTATTGCAATGTAAATAGAATGTTTGGATAATGATAGGTGAGCTTACGAACCTGAATTTGTGCGAGCAACGAACAAACACATCCTACTGCTTCAGCCGCTGGGATGCAAATGGCGACCGTCGCGGCAAATTGGCGCCGCCAGTTCTCTCGATCGATGTTCGAGATCGCCCCACTCCAATCCTCACTCGTTTCCCGCGCAGTGTGCCACTCGGCGTTATATTTCGATTAATGCTTTTAGACAGACAACAAGAACTTGTTTATTACATCACAATACTAGAATATTTTTCTGGTTATCAAACCCTACATGAAAAATAAAGTAATACCAAATACATTACTGTGAATTCTATCATTTCCAATTAAACAATTCAAAGTAATCGACTATCGATTCTCGTTTCGTCCGCGAAATTTCAAACCAACCAACATCGATTCTCGTTTGGTCCACGAAATTTCAAACTAACCAAATTCCACTATTTCAAATCAATTTCAACCGGTCAATATCAATTTATGTACATTTCCCCCAACAAATTTTGATTTTTGTAGGTTCGAGTGCGTTCAAGTATTGAAAAATAAAGTGTGCCTTTTATTAAAAATTGTTTAACATTGTAATTGCCACAGCGAACATAACCTTGACCTCCTAGCGGTTGTTATGAAAACTGTTTCACTGAATTGACGGTTAAGGTCTGTTCGAGTGTGGCAAGAAATGAGAATTCAGTAGAATTACTTTAGCGACCTACGGTCCTGTCATTTCGAAATTGTTTAATACATCTCAGCAAAACTGTCTCATCCAGGGGAGTACGTATATTCGCGTAATCTTGTGCGCAACCTAACCTCTTTCGCTGACAGAAGCATAAAGCAGTGGCACTACTTCATCGTTACTTCTGGTTTCTAGAAAGGAACGTAATCGAGCCAGCATGCCAGAGTCAGAGGCTGTGCATCATCAGATAAACGCTGCTCGTAAAACGTTCCAAACACTCTACCAAATATCCAAATTGCTCAACACCAATTTGGACCCGGCCACTTTAAGCATATGCATTAGGTTATGCGAGAACGGGGTAAACCCGTACGCTCTCGCAACTGTGGTGAAGGAGTTGCAGAGGGAGGTGAGAGCTATGAACGCTACCAACCAGTTAGAATCGTCTACGAGTAAATCGAGCTTAAATAAATAGACTTCGCGTTATATTCGGTGAATGATGCGTGTTTCTCGACACGTAATTCTCGATACACTTTCCACTTGGATATGATCGAAAGTAAGCTTGTATTTTGTTGAGGACAATTGTTAGTACTAATCGTTACTTCTTTCGCCAGAACGTTGCTCTGTTAATAATGTATGTTGTGAAATAAAGCTTTTGATATACTTGCGGTGTTACGAACAGAATTACCTGACCCTTATCATTTTTAACAGACTTCGAAAAGAAAGAGGTTCTACGTTCGATGTGTATCTATGTATTATGTTTGTCCGCGAATTTCTCCGTAGCTACTAAACCGATTTTCGTGAAACTTAATGCTTTTTAGTTTAGCTAAAATCAACTTAGGTCATGGAGAAAGAATTATCAAAATCGGTTAAGTAGTTTTGAAGTTACACCAAAAATAAGAAATCTGTTTCATTAACCGACTTCTATACAACTTTTTCCTTATTTAATCTACGACCCTCAATTTTTTAAGTCGGCGCCAGATTTACACACTGCAAATGAGGCGCCGTGATAAAAAGAAAAGAGTCGCAGATTAAATAAGAAAAAACATTCTTATTTTTTTAAGCCAGTTTTAGTTTTTTTTTTTATCTCTTTTGGGGTCGTCCTTAAATTACGTAAGGCTTTTGGGAGGGTCGCGAATTTCTTGTTTTCTTACAAGGTGGGGGGTCAGGTAGCGTCTTACGTAATATTTTTTAACCTAATTTTCAGTAAATACAAATTCTATCATTAATGTTCCAGAAAATTGTTTTTAGTTTAAATTTCCCGAAGCCGAGTTAAATGAATTATATAAATCTTTAAAAGAATTTTAATAACTGAAAAAATTAAATGTAAAAAATATTACGCAAGCAGGGAGCTGGAATATCCAATTTTACGAATTCTTATACTGGGGGAGGGGATAAGAATTCGCCAAACTTACCCTTACGTAATTTAAGGGCAGCCCTTTAAGAATTATTATTCATTACTCTGCTGCAAAATCTGAATTAAGAATGATGTAGTTACACGGGGTGAACCATGTTTATTGGAAGCATATTTTACACTTTCCTCTATAATTATGCTTCGATGAATGTGTGATAAATTATACAAAAAATATAAACGCACATAATTTAACTTATAAATCCCTTTCTGTAAATTGAGAAACCACTTGTATAAGAATGGTTTCCTAAAGATTTGCTTATTGCATAAGTATATACAATTTATAAAAATATACAATTTATAGATATATACAAAAGAAAATGTTTCTTAATTTGCTTTAAAGTTCAACTTCAAAGAATGCGCATACCGTGGAAACTTACAATTCTACTTTCTTCTGTTTCTCATCCACTGTGTTTTGAGTATTGAAACTCTCATGCATTCTCATCGTATGCGCGCTCTGCAAGGAACCATTCATAAGACACACAATTCTAAGAATTTATTTCCCGGAGGCGTTAAAATTTACCTGCTTCTGCGGATCTCTGTAATAAATCTGCCCTTCGAGGGTAACGTGAGACAATTCTGGCTGTTGGAGTAAGAAATTCTTGGCGTCTACAGCCTGCGAACCCTCGCGGAATAGGAACACAGATCTTTTCGGGTCGATCGGATATCTACGCACATTCAACGATTCGATACAATTCCTATAAGCTGATACCACGGAGAAGAGAGTACCTTTCAGCGATAATGTGGTTGTTCTGAAGGCTGGTTTGCCAGATTTTCATTATCACGTCGGCCTGCTCCACTGAAACATCCTCCTCGGTATCGACGAACATCATCACGCCTTTGCCTTTCTTTGTCATTTTGAGTATATTATCAGGATTGGATATATCGAGCTGCGAGAAGGAATGAAATATACAATTCACGCAAACTACATCTCGAGAGGCTTCGAACGCGTTACCTTGGATATATCAATTTGTGGACTGGGCCTAAGGTGTTCGGGTAACTCATCCGGCTCTAAAGGCTCCTCATTTTCCTGAAAGAAGAAAAACCGCCTTTTTGTTCACGATCTCCTGTCTACCTGCGAACGAAACAGAGAGACGCTGCGTACCTCCCACTGATCTAACAAATGGTCTAAATCGGCATCAGTCATGTCTCGTATATCTTTATCCCTCCACGATTTCTGTTTGCCAGATTTCGCGTCGATACTCGCCTCGACGTAAAACAACAACATCAGACAAACGACCTCCCTTTTCATTTCTGAAACACACGAGGACCAATTTTCCAAGATAAAATTTAAAACTCCCCGATTACCCGAAAATCAGCATGCTTCTTTTTCTACGAAACTCAAAATTTGGAGTACAATATTTTTTTATACAGTGACACGATACCGCATACGTGTAACAAGCTTGAAATATTTTAGAGGTTATGAGACGATGCGGTGTTGCCAGGGTTGCCCGATTTTGTCCAAGCTCAAAAGCGCCAAAATTCAAATATCTTGAATGAAAAGGATGTTTAAATATTTTCTTAATATTTTCTGGAACTGTTTTCTTTATTTATTTTTTTTATACGACAAATAAACTTTATTTGGACAAAAACGAATTTAAATAAAAGTGATGTGAAAATTAAAATTAACGTTTTAATACAATAATGATAATTTATTTTATAAATTTGTTTAATGCCATTTGATCTTGGGCAGCCAAAATCAACCCTGGGCGAATTCCACTTACGCCCAAATTGCCCGTGATTTTCGTTAAGGTAGGTTTTCCTGTACGCGACTGGACTCATCGTCAAAAATTTCAAAGTCGATTTACTCGAAAATTAAGTGCGATATCAAAAAAAGTTATTCTTTCTTTTCTACTTATAAGAAGTGAATAAGTCGACAAAAAGGAATAAAAAATTTTGATATTGCGCTTCATTTTCGAGAAAATCGACTTTGAAATTCTTGACAATACGTCCAGTCGCGCATAGGATAACCTAGCCTAATGAAAATCACCTTGATGAATTTCAAAGTCGATTTTCTCGAAAATTAAGCCCGATATCAAAAAAAGTTACCCTTTCTTTTCTACTTATAACAAGTAAATAAGTCGCCCATGAAACTCACGGGCGATTTGGTTTTGAACAGTAGCTGAAACAGCGGAATTCCGCCCAATCTGGCAACCCTGATCTAAAAAATTTAGAGGTTATGTGGCGAAGCGGTGTTGCCACCTAGCGTGATCCAACGTCTAACAATAAAAACAACAATATTATTGCTATCGCGTGATGATGTAAATCGCTGACAGTATGTCATTTGTCCCATTGTTCGACCCTTTCGAAAATCTCCGTGCTATTATTCGTTGAGGAAGTTTCTGCAAGGTACGACTCGCTCGCGACGCATTACTACGACGACGAAGATTCAACTAACATTATATTTCGCCACTATGTAGCCCCGAAACAATTTCATATCTCCACCCGTGCCTTTAGAAACATTCCCCGATAACCGTTTAATCTACTACGCACAACCGTACGTTTCATATCGATCGCAATCAATTTTGTACGAGACGCTCGCCCTGATCCTAATAGACTATATGCCCGCGCAGTTTCCTAGTTTCCTACGCGAAGGTACTCCAAAACTAATAACGTGGAATAAGGTTATTGGATTGCATAATGATGGAGGAATATTTTGGTAGGACAACGGTAGACCGCATTTTATCTATCGCTCGTTCCTGCTTTATATATTTCTGGTATCTAGCGAGGCTGCGGTTCCAAATCTTTCGGATAGCATTTGCTTCGCACTGCCCTCAGAAAATTGAGACGCTTGTCTTCTTTCAGGTGGCATGAGATCGCATGGAAATAGGTCATAAGTATCGTCGAGGTTTCGTAGCTTTGGTAAACTTCAAGATATAGAAGATGAATAGCGGTCAAGGCACGGCCGACGTGCAGGAAATCGTGAAGCTCGCGAAGCTGTTGCATCAAAACGGAGATAAAGTCCTGAGCGCGTCTGGCAAGCTTTCTTTGTCAACCACGTTACTTTACAATCTGAACGTCGCTTTCTCTCTGATCGTGGACGAGCCCGAAGACCTAGAGTCTTCGTTTCAAGTATGCAACAGCTCGAAGTTCGATATATTCCGAGATCTGAAGTTCCTGCACGATTTCGTGCAGAAGACAGTTGGGTTGAAGGTGACCTACTGCGCGAACAACCCCAAGATCCCAGTGGATATCACGAAATTCAGATGCTTGAAGAACCTAGAACTGAAGAAGATTAATATCGAGCTGATAAAAGGGCTGCAAGGAGTCAGAGGTCAGCTCGAGAGCGTAATCTTGGCTGGTAGAAAAGGAATTTCTACAGTGAGCCAGCTGTTAGGTAATTATAAACACGAGAGCTTTAGGATCGATAGTTGGACGATGTGAAAAATTATCTTACGCAGCTAGCTGCGGTAGAGACGCCGGCATCGGGTTCGTTTGGGGTTCGTTGAAGCATTTAGCGTTGCCTTACAATGCTCTCGAACGATTGGACACATCTCTGGAACTGGCGCCGTGGTTGCAGATAATCGACTTGAGCCACAACTTGCTAACGTCCGCGGACGAGTTGTCCTGTTTGCCTAACTTGAGATACGTGAATCTGGGATACAACAAACTGGAGGCAGTGCCTACGTTCAACAAGGCTGCCTCGCACTCTCTGCGCGTGTTAGTTCTGAAGAACAATTACATGGAAACTCTAAACGGTAATACACTGTTGCGTTCGAGCTGGTGAATGTAAATCTCCTTTGAAACCCGCACGGTTTCCTCTGCGACAGGTTTGCAGAATCTGGAGTGCCTGACGGAGTTGGATTTATCGTACAATTGCTTAACGGAGCACTCGACTTTGCGGGCTTTGAAGAGAATGTCGACTTTGTTATGGGTGTCTCTAGAAGGAAATCCCTTTTATTATCGCCCGAGGCACAGACGGCTGTCCATAGAATATCTGCATCCGTGCTTAATTTACACCAAGGTGACTCGTCTGTGGAATAAGACCCAGCGTTATAAAGTTAGCTGTGTTACAGAGATGCGAATGAAATGTGATTCAGTTTGTTCTAGACCACACACCGCTGTCGAGATCGGAGAAGCAGTGCATCGCGGAGAACCGGCACATTTTAATCGGCTCTGACCAGGCTGCGTCGAATGACTTCCTTGCCTCCGTGTCGAATTCGTTGAACCCTAGTAGCCTGACAGCGTCTATCAGCTCTTCTACTTACAACGAGTTCGTGGTAGGAATGCCCGCAGAATTACCAAGCAGCACGGAGAAGGGTCTACCGAAGAGCAAGAGACGATCGAACGTGAGAGAAGCCGTCATCGCGGACGAACAAGACGAGAAGGAATCGGACATGACGTCCAGCGTTTGCAGCTCTTATTTAGGTAACTATTTACCGTTAAAGAGGCACAGGCAAGCGCGGGAATATCGCCGCGTTCACTGGCCATTTCTTTCGCAGAACCTGCGAAGGATTATTTAGAGATAAAGGAGCAGATTTCGGCGCTGCGAGAGAAGTACGGGGAAGACAACTGGTTGAGCAGCCACGCTGGGACCTTCGTTCAGGATATCATGGGTTTGCAATCTTCGTCGTATTCTATAGTGATACCGGACTCTACGCCGACGAGTCTGGAGGGAGCGAACAGCGGCGAAGATTCTGCGATCGATTTAATAAAGAGGACACAGACCGAGGATTCTGAATACCCGGCGAAGGGGAATAGGGAGATCGATAAAGAGAAGAAAGGGGAGGCTGAGGCATCGAACGAGGAAGAGAGTGTTTCCGAAACTCTGAGTGACGCCGCAAGTGCTCTCGTAAATATATCGGAGCCTCCCTACGACCCGATAGAAGGTAAGATATACATACACACGCGTGCGAGGTGCATATATTAATTCCCGTTCATTTTAAACACGCAGAAGCAGGAGATTTGTATCTAGTTCAGAAGAAGAACGAGGACAACGAGCTGGAAGAATTGTTCTTGATAATAACATTGGAGTAAGTGTTCCTTGCTCTATCGATCCATAAATTGCTTCTTATTTAATTGCCGACTGATGTTACGATCGCAGCGATATCAAAGAAAGAGATTCGATGACTGGGAAAGTGAAGTGCTCGTGGTCAACGAGCTCCGTGCTGTCTTGCGTACTTGGAAGAAGCGAGCCAGTCACGGTGGACATAATTTTCGACACGACACGCGAAGCCCGGCAAAATAGGAAGTATTTCGTGGAATCGGACGACGCGAAGGTAAAAAGATTAAGAGGCTGATTTGAAAACAGATGACTGTTAACGTGTTGTTTAATTACATCGCAGAAAATAGTAACGACGATTGGCGAGAGGATGAAGAAGCGGCCGATGTCGTTGAAAGTGTTCAAGTGCATGAAATGCTCGACCCACTTCTCTCAAGACACGGAATATGTCACCGTAATAAGTTCATCCACGTCAGGTATACCTTTGATAGCAAAAAAGCGTGCCCCGAGCGAGCGTGGGATTGCAATATTAAAGTGTATCGTTTTCAGCTGGGAAGCAACTGAAATGCCCCACTTGCAAGAGCACCCTGGTGATCGAAACGGACGAGCTATCGAACCTGGACAAAGAAAGCGAAGCTACCGAAGAGCCTTCGAATTATTCGACTAAGGAGGAATACCCTGAAAATACAGTAAAAACTACTATGCCACATTCTGAGTCCTCCTCCAGCATCGGTAAGATCGATTTTAAATCTTGCAACCCAGTTTGTAACCCTGCCTCTTTTTACGTAATTGGCGTGTTAATTTTACGATCCAGTAAGTATGGGAACAGTTAACAGTGTATTTACTTGTGTATTTACGATGCTGAATTTTTATAACACTGGTGTCTTTCAGTTCTTAATAAGAATATTACATATTCATTAATTTCTTGAATGTGTATGCACTAATCGTATCGCTGCGTATCCATGCGTTTCACTATCGACTGGGACTGTAACACACTAATCCCGGTGCAGGTGGAACGGAGGGTGGATCCGCCACCACTTCTGTGGTGCACTCCGACTCTCATACTCAAGCTCGAGCCTGCTGTAAGCTTCAGCCACGATAATTTACTACAGCACTTTCTGTTTCTCTCAGGCTTCCCTCACGTTTCAAAGACGATAGGCTATTATGTTGGCTGCTTGAATATTTAGCTTCTTTTACAATTAATCACTGTCAATACCTTAGGCCCGTATTTTTATTTCTGCGCTTGAAGTAGATTTTTGCACTTTTTGCTGGCGCCTGTACTCAATAGTAGCGTGAAGGTCGGAGCGCGGCGACCGAAGCGAAGTTTTCGTGGAGAATATTTTCGCGAAGCGCTGCGAAACGAAGTTTTCGTCAAGAATATTTTTGCGAAGGGAAGTTTTCATCGAGAATATTTTCGTAAAGCCAAGTTTTCGCCGAGAGTATTTTCGCGACGCGCGGCGAAGCGAAATTTTCGGCGAGAATATTTTCGCGAGGCGAAGTTTTCACCGAGTATATTTTCGCGAAGCGAAGATTTCGCCGAGAATAATTTCGCGAAGCGCGGTGAAGCGAAGTTTTAGCCGAGAATATTTTCGCGAAGCGAAGTTTTCGTCGAAAATATTTTCGCGAAGCGCGGCGAAGCGAAATTTTCGGCGAGAATATTTTCGCGAGGCGAAGTTTCCGTCGAGAATATTTTCGCGAAGCGAAGTTTTCGTCGAGAATCTTTTCGCGAAGCGCGGCGATACGATGCGAAAAGTTTATAAACAATTGATGACCGAAGCGCAGCGACAATCAATTATTATTAATTTCTTCGATTCCCTTCGCCGCGTTTGGCCTTCCGCGCTTCGGCCAAGTGAGCGACGGCCTTGCACGCTGTGAGAAGCAAAAAGAAAAGTACAAGCGCCAACTGCAGCACACGCATTACACTAATAAATCTCCTGTTAAGCGTTAATATATAATAAACATTGAGTAATCATTAAATTATATAGCAGTGAAGATATATCACTTTATCGTCAGCAGGTTCAGCGACAAGTTTGGAAGAATCAAGAGAATTCACCCCATCCGCGAATACTTTAAACAAGAAATACGACAGCGACATAGAGATACTTAGCAACCCGAGTCAAAGCAGCATCGAAGTTCTGGACGAATCTTCAAGGTAGGCTAATTTCTTTTATACCCTCGCTTTCGCATTGCGTTCTTAAACGTGGAATCAACAGGCGCGCTTATTTACACCTAAAATTGGTTACACGTTCAGTTACTAACTAATCGATTAACTCTCGCTTGATATTATTTCCATGATCACCGTAGAACTCATCTGACACCTCATAGAAAGCGCTCTTCAGAGGAAAGGCGCACTACCGCTGCTCCAGCCCTCTTAACAATACCAGACGCATTGCCAATTATGACTGGCTTGACTGAGAGTAGCTCTTCAGGTTTGCTATCTAAAAATTACCAGCGTCTATTTCATTGCACGCATAATTGTAAGTTAATAGTTACTAGCAGTTGTTATATTTACAGGCTCTTTGACAGATAGTATTTGTACAGTGTACGAGAATAAGGTAATCAGGCAGGTTAATGCCGACGAAAAGTCCCTTAGCAGTAGTAATGACAAAGAGACCAAACATGCTCCCGTAACTAATTTAACTTCCATGCTGGGTGGTAGGTGAAACTACGTCTCCTATGTACTAGAATCCGGGGCACCGTAACTCTGTCTAACATTGAGATTTGTAGGTTTGCTCCAAAGTATAAAGCTCGGCAGTAATAAGCCGCTGGTGCTGAAAGAGGAGGAGGAACCGAATAACTTGGGCAGTAATATCCAGTACTCGTACACAGATTTCAGCAGCATAGATCACAGAATAAAGTTGCATATCATCTTGAACGTATTTGAGCAGGAGAACGAAGAGCTGGTCCTCCTTCTTAGGGTAATACATAGAAACCTACGCTCCCGCCACTGTTTACTGTCCCGAGCAAACATTATCTCGACTTCCAGGCGGACTTTCTCATGCCTAACACAAACTCCACGTTCCCTGGTTGCTTGGTATTATCGACGTCGAAAGTGTACGTTCTGAGAATCGACGGATTAGAAGGGTAAAAGTGACTTGTCGCAACCGGACATTCCGCGGAGCCTGTGCCTTGTTTAAAGCCATTTATATTATAGAGAGGATCCACAGCGTTGGCTGCACAAGGAGGTTAGTTGGACGATGGACAGATTGCGATGTTTCGCGCCGTTGCCGTTCAAGCAGGGTGTGCTGATCGAATTAGAGCAGCCTAACAAATTGAACGACGAGCTGCAGTCCAGCATTACGTTCCTCTGTATCCTGCAAGACTTCCAAAGAACCTCTAACTTCCTATTCTATATCACCGGTGAGCAAAGAAGATAGTGCTAGCTCACTGGTTTCGCACACTTTTTAAGTACATAGACCTTCCAATCGCAGACCTGTCGCTGCCACCCAGCTGCGAGGTTGAATTCACTGTGCCGGAGCATTGCACCGCTCTGATGCATCGCTTGCTAAAGAAGTGCGTAAATTACCAGGACGGAGATCCCGTGAGGCTGCTCGCATTATTCTCTTCCGCCTCGTTGAAACACGAACTGCTCGTCGACCAACACGAGATGTCCAACCTGATCGTAACCGCGTCTGTGCTGGCGATATGCAACATGCAGTGGCTTCTGCCAGGGAGTAAGGAAGAGCCGGAAGTAGTGAGGGAGCAAGCTATGAGCAATCTAATCGGAGTGGTAAGCGGCAGAATATATTCTCGACTCGGGCGGGGCAGAGTTGCGATGCTGTTATTTTTTATGTTCGCAGGAGCATTACAGCTCGTCGTTGACCTTGAACTTTCTAGACGAGGTGGCAGGTCAGGAGGACTCGTGGGTGTTGAACTTTGTGTCTGTGAGCGCCGCGCAAACCGTCATCCATTCTGTGCAAACGCCGTGGGAAGAGTTGTTCTCGATCCCTTTGCAGATTACTACTTGCAAAGCGCAGGACGCCGAGCGCGTATGAAATGATTTTCAATATCGTAGAAGGATACTCTAGTCGAAGGACACGCGCCAGGTGACCGTCAAAGGAATACAATTCATAGAAATAAATCAACACTGCTTGTACTTTGCACGTACTGTACGGTTAGTTTCTTTTTTTTTTTTTATAAAGTCTGTATAATTCAATGACTGGACAGACGATAATAAATGCTCTTAATATTAGTAACATTCGGAGATGTGCGTAGTAGGAGCCGTTGTAAAAAGCGTAGGAAACATTGACTAACATAATGCAATATAAACTTTTCCTTCTGATAATTACGGTAGCTATCTTATAAGGGATGCTTGGATAAACGAACGCTATGTTTTTTTTTTTAAACTGTGCGGGTTTGTAGAGGAACTCAGTAGAAGCATCAGGCAATTTTTCGTTTGCGTCGGTTTTCGGTTCGTCGGGATGAAAACACGCCTTAAGAGGAGGTGATTTTTAGGAATTAATTAAAGGAAAACTACGATATATAATTTAATGGGACTTTTGGCATTGTATTAAGGATGTGTTAAATTATAGAAATATATTTTTTGTTTTATAATTAATCATTGCAGACGACACTGGGGAGTCGTTAAAGTCGAGGCGTCAAAAAATTCATCCAAATCGGTGGTTATTATTCGATTCGATTGAAACTTTTTTATTTTGAAGAATCAGCATGTTGTGTCAATATATATAAAACTAATAATTTGAAAATAAAATTTTTTTTAAATAATTAAAACCGACTTCAAAAAAAATAAAAATGCCCTAAAAAGTAAAAAATAATTTGTTCCCTTATTTAATCTACGACTCTCATATTTTTTAATTCGGTGTGTCGTCATTTGCGCTGCATAAATCTGGCGCCGATTTAAAAAAAATTGACAGTCGTAGATTAAATAAGGGAAAAAATTATTTTTTACTTTTTAGTGCATTTTTATTTTTTTGCAGTCGTTTTTAATTTTTTCCCCTGTATATCTTGAAAACTATTAGATGTAAAAAAATTATTCCAATGAAAACTTAACGGATTTTTATACTCTATAAAACTGTGTAATTAAATTGTTTAAAATTTATAATTTAAACAGGAAAATTTTCCCCGCTACAAATTTTAAATAATTCGATTACATAACTTTAAATTAAATTTTCTTTATAACAATTTTTTATATCTACTATAGTTTTCAAAATATATTGTAAAATATAAAATCACAGATTAATCTTTAAGGGGCGTTTTCACCGCGAAGAATCGAAAATGGTCCCGTATAAATCTGCACAGTTTCAAAAAATTGACCTTGTTAGTCATTGTAACAAATGGAATTTATAACGGTGCTATTAATACTAACACTAAGTAACAAAAGATACGAGAAGCAACCTTTTATATCACTAATTTATTGTGCACTTTAAGTAGTCAAACAGTTAACAACGCTGTAAATCTTTATTCATAGCTCTGATATCGAAACTAACGTAACGATTGTTTGCTAACATATTTCACGGATAGTTTTAAAAGCTCACACGTGCATGCGCACAGTCTTTGTACACTACCATTTCTATAACAATGTTTGTAAAGAAAGAATCGCAACGATGAATAATACTTGAATAACACTGTCAGTCTGTGATATATATATTTTTTAATTTGTATCGTACGTGGTTGTGTGTGTAATGTACCTTCTAAAACTGTATATTTCTATTTATAACAAAGCGAAAGTAACTAAATCGTGAGAGTCAGTTTCGCATTAGCTTCGCCGAAGCTGGTCAGACTTCGTTTCGCATTCTGTACTTCGATGAGAAATTAAGCCATCGTTCACGTATATTCCATTGATTACTAGCAAAAGTTGGCACTACTCAATAAGTATCGCAATAATAGCGAAAGTTACCTGTATATATATGTAAATAAATTGTTATCGTGTCTATTACACGCCTCTATATTACAAGATTGGAAATTATATGCTTTTCTACGAAATGCTGCGTTTGCTTGTTACACCTTCCATGAATTTCTTACAAACCGTCCCGAAGGATAACATGTGCTCGTATGAATAGGTGTTGCGTGCAGAGCGAATATCTGAATTTCGTGTTACTATGGTTCTAATTGAGATGAGACACACCGTGTGCGTATTGAAGGCAAGGTGTATTGATGGTAATAGAGAATGTAATATGTAAATGAAACAGTCGCGAGATGCTGGAAATAACTCAGTAGGTTTCTGGAGAGCTGTACGTGAAACGTACTCCAAGTTCGCATGTTGAATTCGCTTGTAATAAACTCTTAAAAGTATATTTCCGAGAAGGAGCGGTAGCGTAAGGAGATATATTTAAATAAACATGAGCGGGATTGTAAGAATAATATATTTCCTGGGATTTAGTAAGTTAATCGCATTGGCACGTTCGATATTAATTTAGATAAATTTAAATTAAGTCTCCTTTTAGTTTCTCTCTGCGTGGGACATTTCGGATACAGTAAACGTGGTAAGTAATATTCTCTAATTTTAATCATTTCGCTTAGAGTGTTTATATTTGACTACGATTATGTTTTAGATCAACACGTATGGGTGCAGAGATTCAAATTGTGCGGTGGAAAGTTACAATCCCCTATATCCATGTCATCGTTCCGATCAATCGCTCTGCCTTTACCTGCGCTCGAGGTAATCGGTTACCGCGACTTCCTTCCGGGTCAGCTGGGTCTGAAGAACAATGGCCATTCAGTTGCAATGAGCATAGCCAACGTTTCGAGAAGTACACGCCTGCCCTATATATTTGGAGCTGCGCTAAAAGCGAATCGAGAGTACGAAGTAGATCATCTACACTTCCATTGGGGTGCGAAGAATAATAGAGGCTCCGAGCACACTTTAAATGGAGTCAGGTAGAAGATACACGAGCATAGTTCGTTCAGATGTTTTCTTATTCCTCTAAGTTCTCCGGGTCCGTTCTGTAGGTATCCGATGGAAATGCACATAGTTCATAGGAACAAAGCGTACTCGAACCTGTCTCATGCATTGAACTACGAAGATGGTCTCGCGGTTTTAGGAATCTTTTTTCAAGTAACTTCATATTTGTTTAAGGGGGAAGCCCTATTTAGGACGCTAGGAATAAGGCGATTTTTGGGAATTTTTTCCAAACTTTCAAGGTATTTTAGTTCACATTCAAACAATAAAAAATTTTGAAAAAAAATTCCCAAGAATCACCTTATTCCTAGCGTCCTAAATAGGGCTTCCCCCTTAATCTGTAATTGAAAGCTTGAAAGAATCTAATTGCTTCGCGTTTAGTTGCAGGAGGAAGAGAACAAGCTACTGTCTCCGATTTTGAGTGATTTGATGGACGTGCAGTGGCTGCATAAAGAAACGAAATTGAAAACACCTGTAATACTAGCTTCGCTGTTACCCCGGAACACGGATGTGTTTTATACCTACAAAGGTTCGTTAACCACGCCACCGTGTAGCGAAGTGGTAACGTGGATAATCTTCTCGACTCCGGTACCGATATCTTTTACTCAGGTACTCGGAATGTTTCAGTTAACATTTCTCGATTTAGAGGCGTTTCTTGTTTCTACTTTTGTATCGTCTACTTCCAGCTAAACAAGTTTCGACTGCTATCCAACGGGGAAGATGCGATGGCAGACAATTACAGAAAGCTACAAGACGCAGGGCTTAGAAAAGTGTACGTCAGAAGACTGAATTCGTTGCTAATTGCGAAGTACAATGGAACGACTTTCAATTGCACGAATTTAGACTGGTTCTGGCGCTGAATCTGAACTGGTAATACGAAAAATCCTGCGTTCGTTGGACAGAAATAAGTTTCAACGGTACGCTTCGGTAAAATAATAGATGTAAGATTGAAATAGGTGTTCAGTGTCTCGATATGAGATTGAACGCATCGATGATGCTTCTTGCGGTTGCGTACTATGCCGGCTTCGAACAAGATGTGTAATCTTATAGTTAACATAAACTATTGATGTTTAAATATTGTTCTAATATTTATTTGGTCGCTTGGAAAAGAGACTTATTTATTTCATGAATCATGGCTTTCATAGTTTTGCAAACCATTCACCACGATAGTGCACTGCAGGGTTGCCAGATCAGGCCTGATCTTTTGCCGGAGATTTGAATTTCGTGGAGGATTGGAATGGGGTGGGGTGGGGAGAGTGAGAGAAAAAAGGGTCAATAAAAAAACTGGCCTTTAAAATTCATTATAATAATGACTTCTTATAAAGGAGTAATAATAATAATAATAAAAGTTTTATGAATATTTATTAGAATTTGTTACGGATTTTAATAGTTTTCTATTTTTTTATGGCATGCTGCAACATACTCTCCATTCTGCCGGAGATTTTTATTTTGCCTGCCCGAAGCCGGAGACAACGGTTTAAAACCTGAGACTTTGGCTAAATGCTGAAGATCTGGCAACCCTGGACTGCACTGTAACTAATTAATTAACAACAAAATAATTGCAAATATTATGCACGAAGATAGTCAGGCGTCTATACTTCGAGGTGCAACTCCAAAATTGTATAAATAAATTGCAGAAAATCGATAATTAAATAATACAGGTTCCCGGATACTTCGATTCACGGAAAAAGAGATTACGTGTCTGAACACGTAAAATATTTATATATTTATTTGTAATCCGAGGACATAGGCCTCTTTTATGGGTAGTAGCTAACATCACGCGTTCAATTTTGATAAAAAAAATTATTTATTTATTGGTAGAAAAAACTAATTATTACCCCAAGAAATGGTGTTCACTCTACTTACTACACTCACAGACAAGGTATAGAATAGACCTATCAACCAATGTATTTTTCTGTCACCGGTTTGGGGGGTCCTAGGACCCCCTTACCATTTTAGTGTCGCATGCAACGTTACCGGTTAAGTCTTGAAACAGATTGCACAGACGAGGTAACGCTACGCGTGATAGGAATTAAAATGAAATCTTATCGAAAACATTTAAAATCTATAACGGCCTGAATGTTACGACTAATTTCAAGAAACATGTTGTATAATTCCGTTTATTAATAAATTTTGATACAAGCATAATTTGCACGTATTTCTATAAATTTCGATCAGAAATATTATATAAATACAACGCGTAATAATCATTTGTACAGTCTCTTAGTTAGGCTTATATTTTCAGTCACTTCGAGGAGCGAATTTTCTGTCCTCGAAATGACAGAAAATATAACCTATATGCTATACCCGATTTCCTAAAGATACTGTTGCGGCGTAATAATAATGTTTTGGAAGGATGATAAAATGTTCACAAATGTAGCGTTAAAGAACGAAATAGCCAATAAACATTTATTGTCATATAGCATATACATAGGTTATATTTTCTGTCACTTTGAGGCGCCAACCATATTATATTCACGCGCATCCAGCCTGCGCATTTTCAGGAGCGGATTTTCTGTCCTTGAAGTGACAGAAAATATAACCTATATGCTATACCCGATTTCCTATAGATACTGTTGCGGCGTAATAATAATAACTGAATTTAGCGGCCTCTGTTCATGAACAGCGTCCAACTCCGGAACTACTCTGAAATGTGTTGAAATGCTGAAAGGTGTGTGCGTGCTTGTATACGTGTGATAACTTAACATTCTCTTCGTCAATCTTTTCTTTTCCTTTCTTAGTTGTATGCGTCTTTTGAGTACCTTACTAATATAATAATAGAATTATGCAGCGTGTGAGGTTAAATAAATTGTTATATGGTCGCTAACTTCAGTTCAGCTCGATTCAGATTCATTCAGATTCGTCGAGCTATAAATGTAGGGCGGTTGCGCAAATTTGTCTTTAAATTTTTTGTGCGCGAAGAAAAGTACGGTTCTTTTCTTTTCAAACAAAAGGGTACCTAATTTTTTTTACCTGTTGTCATTTGTATACGTTTTCTGTGATATGATAGAATTGGACTGCGTTTAAATGCCCTGATAACCATCTGTCTCGAGTCTGACATCAGATTGGTAGCAGGGTCTGGCGCTGGCATGAGAGCGCAGAGTCTGACGTCAGAACCATAGCAGACGGCAGAATCTGCTGTCGATCTGCTGCCGATCTGACATCAGGCATCTGACATCAGAATCTGCACCTCAGAACGCAGCCAAATGCGGACACAGACGACTACGGTTCTGATGTCAGATTCTGCTGCCAGATCTGGTTATCAGGGTGTATTCTACATGAAATAAATGTTAAATTGGGAAGATAATTAAATTCTTTATACGTTTTACATGAAATTATATTGTAATATTTGTCGTATTTTCTATACATAATAGACAAATCAGGTTAATGAAAATATTTTTCTTCTTCTTGCAGATAAATCTTGGGAACATTCCTCCGATGCCAGGAACTTTAAATGAGACAAACGATGAAAAGCTGTCAGCCTCAACAATGAACATGAAGAAGATAGTGATTTTATACAAAAAGTAAAATGAAATTATACAATATTGTAACACTGTAAAAAAGGCCTTTCATGCAAATAAAGTGGAAAAAAATTGGGAAAGAACTGTATTATTATTTACAAATACCTTTTACAAATTCCTATCCAAATTCCAAACCTATGATTTCCATGGTAAAAGGCCTTTAGAAGGCGCAGCTCTTGTTCGCTACATCAAGGCAACGCCTTCAATGGTGAAATTACAAGATACCTCCTTTCGCTTCATGTTCTCCTGATAGATCGCTCCAAAATCTGGAAAAAAATTTCTGAACGCTCCAAAATTGAGATTGTAACAGGAGAACATGATGTGGAAAGAGGTGGCACTAAGTTAGCGTCTTCGGAAAGAGAATCTAAGGCGGAGAACTAAAATCGGCAATCCAAGGGTACTTTCATTGTACTCTTTGGACGCGGTTTCACGTCCAGAGTGCTTTTATAAGGGGTGAAAAATTCCCTACTGTACAGGGTGATAGAGAAATCGGCAACGATCGCGGAAAATCGGCGATCAAAGGGTACTTTCATTGTACTCTTTGGACGCGGTTTCACGTCCCGAGTACTTTCCTAAGGGGTGAAAAATACCCTACTATAGAGGGTGACTCAGAAATCGGCAACAATCGAGGAAAATCGGCAATCAAAGGGTACTTTCATTGTACTCTTTGGACGCGGTTTCACGTCCCGAGTACTTTCCTAACGGGTGAAAAATACCCTACTATAGAGGGTGACTCAGAAATCGGCAACAATCGAGGAAAATCGGCAATCAAAGGGTACTTTCATTGTACTCTTTGGATGCGCTTTCACGTACCGAGTACTTTCCTAAGGGGTGAAAAATACCCTACTATACAGGGTGACTGAGAAATCGGTAACAATTGAGGAAAATCGGAGAGGGGCAGAGTTTTCGAAAGGCCTTCGACGATGAAATTCAGGCGATACCTCCTTTTGCTTCATGTTCTGCTGATACATCGCTCCAAAATCTGGCCAAAATTTTCTGAACGCTCCAAAATTGAGATTGTAACAGGAGAACATGATGTCGAATGAGGTGGCACTACGTTACCGTCTTCGGAGAGAGAATCCAAGGCGGAGAACTATTCGACGTAGAGGCGCAGCGTCTTCAAAAGGCTTCGACGATGAAATTCAGGGCGTACCTCCTTTCGCTTCATGTTCTCCTGATACATTTGCTAAAATCTGGCCAAAATTTTCTAAACGCTCCAAAATTGAAATTGTAACAGGAGAACATGATGTCGAAACAGGTGGCACTAAGTTAGCGTCTTCGGAAAGAGAATCTAAGGCGGAGAACTAAAATCGGCAATCAAAGGGTACTTTCATTGTACTCTTTGGACGCGGTTTCACGTCCCGAGTACTTTCATAAGGGGTCAAAAATACCCTACTATACAGGGTGACTCAGAAATCGGCAACAATCGAGGAAAATCGGCAATCAAAGGGTACTTTCATTGTACTCTTTGGACGCGATTTCACGTCCCGAGTACTTTCCTAAGGGGTGAAAAATACCCTCCTATAGAGCGTGACTCAGAAGTCGGCAACAATCGAGGAAAATCGGCAATCAAAGGGTACTTTCATTGTACTCATTGGACGCGGTTTCACGTCCCGAGTACTTTCATAAGGGGTGAAAAATACCCTACTATACAGGGTGACTCAGAAATCGGCAACAATCGAGGAAAATCGGCAATCAAAGGGTACTTTCATTGAACTCTTTGGACGCGGTTTCACGTCCCGAGTACTTTCCTAAGGGGTGAAAAATACCCTCCTATAGAGTGTGACTCAGAAGTAGGCAACAATCGAGGAAAATCGGCAATCAAAGGGTACTTTCATTGTACTCTTTGGACGCGGCTTCACGTCCCGAGTACTTTCATAAGGGGTGAAAAATACCCTACTATACAGGGTGACTCAGAAATCGGCAACAATCGAGGAAAATCGGCAATCAAAGGGTACTTTCATTGTACTTTTTGGACGCGGTTTCACGTCCCGAGTACTTTCCTAAGGGGTGAAAAATACCCTACTATACAGGGTGACTCAGAAGTAGGCAACAATCGAGGAAAATCGGCAATCAAAGGGTACTTTCATTGTACTCTTTGGACGCGGCTTCACGTCCCGAGTACTTTCATAAGGGGTGAAAAATACCCTACTATACAGGGTGACTCAGAAATCGGCAACAATCGAGGAAAATCGGCAATCAAAGGGTACTTTCATTGTACTCTTTGGACGCGGTTTCACGTCCCGAGTACTTTCCTAAGGGGTGAAAAATACCCTACTATAGAGGGTGACTCGGAAATCGGCAACAATCGAGGAAAATCGGCAATCAAAGGGTACTTTCATTGTACTCTTGGGACGCGGTTTCACGTGCCGAGTACTTTCATGAGGGGTGAAAAATACCCTACTATACAGGGTGACTCAGAAATCGGCAACAATCGAGGAAAATCGGCAATCAAAGGGTACTTTCATTGTACTTTTTGGACGCGGTTTCACGTCCCGAGTACTTTCCTAAGGGGTGAAAAATACCCTACTATACAGGGTGACTCAGAAGTAGGCAACAATCGAGGAAAATCGGCAATCAAAGGGTACTTTCATTGTACTCTTTGGACGCGGCTTCACGTCCCGAGTACTTTCCTAAGGGGTGAAAAATACCCTACTATAGAGGGTGAATCAGAAATCGGCAACAATCGAGGAAAATCGGCAATCAAAGGGTACTTTCATTGTACTCTTTGGACGCGGTTTCACGTCCCGACTACTTTCCTAAGGGGTGAAAAATACCCTACTATAGAGGGTGACTCGGAAATCGGCAACAATCGAGGAAAATCGGCAATCAAAGGGTACTTTCATTGTACTCTTTGGTCGCGGTTTCACGTGCCGAGTACTTTCATAAGGGGTGAAAAATACCCTACTATACAGGGTGACTCAGAAATCGGCAACAATCGAGGAAAATCGGCAATCAAAGGGTACTTTCATTGTACTTTTTGGACGCGGTTTCACGTCCCGAGTACTTTCCTAAGGGGTGAAAAATACCCTACTATACAGGGAGACTCAGAAATCGGCAACAATCGAGGGAAATCGGCAATCAAAGGGTACTTTCATTGTACTCTTTGGACGCTGTTTCACGTCCCGAGTACTTTCCTAAGGGGTGAAAAATACCCTACTATAGAGGGTGACTCGGAAATCGGCAACAATCGAGGAAAATCGGCAATCAAAGGGTACTTTCATTGTACTCTTTGGACGCGGTTTCACGTGCCGAGTACTTTCATAAGGGGTGAAAAATACCCTACTATAGAGGGTGACTCGGAAATCGGCAACAATCGAGGAAAATCGGCAATCAAAGGGTACTTTCATTGTTCTCTTTGGACGCGGTTTCACGTCCCGAGTACTTTCCTAAGGGGTGAAAAATACCCTACTATAGAGGGTGACTCAGAAATCGGCAACAATCGAGGAAAATCGGCAATCAAAGGGTACTTTCATTGTACTCTTTGGACGCGGTTTCACGTCCCGAGTACTTTCATAAGGGGTGAAAAATACCCTACTATACAGGGTGACTCAGAAATCGGCAACCATCGAGGAAAATCGGAGAGGGGCAGAGTTTTCGAAAGGCCTTCGACGATGAAATTCAGGCGATACCTCCTTTCGCATCATGTTCTCCTGATACATTTGCTGAAATCTGGCCAAAATTTTCTGAACGCTCCAAAATTGATCTTCTAACAGGAGAACATGATGTCGAAAGAGGTGGCACAAAGTTAGCGTCTTCGTAGAGAGAATCTAAAGCGGAGAACTATTTGACGTAGAGGCGCAGAGTTGACGTAAGGCCTTCGACGATGAATTTCAGGGGATACCTCCTTTCGCATCATGTTCTCCTGATACATTTGCTGAAATCTGGCCAAAATTTTCTGAACGCTCCAAAATTGATCTTCTAACAGGAGAACATGATGTCGAAAGAGGTGGCACTATGTTAGCGTCTTCGGAGAGAGAATCCAAGGCGGAGAACTATTCGACGTAGAGGCGCAGCGTCTTCGAAAGGCCTTCGACGATGAAATTCAGAGCATACCTCCTTTCGCTTCATGTTCTCCTGATACATTTGCTAAAATCTGGCCAAAATTTTCTAAACGCTCCAAAATTGAAATTGTAACAGGAGAACATGATGTCGAAACAGGTGGCACTAAGTTAGCGTCTTCGGAAAGAGAATCTAAGGCGGAGAACTAAAATCGGCAATCAAAGGGTACTTTCATTGTACTCTTTGGACGCGGTTTCACGTCCCGAGTACTTTCATAAGGGGTCAAAAATACCCTACTATACAGGGTGACTCAGAAATCGGCAACAATCGGGGAAAATCGGCAATCAAAGGGTACTTTCATTGAACTCTTTGGACGCGGTTTCACGTCCCGAGTACTTTCCTAAGGGGTGAAAAATACCCTACTATAGAGGGTGACTCGGAAATCGGCAACAATCGAGGAAAATCGGCAATCAAAGGGTACTTTCATTGTACTCTTTGGACGCGGTTTCACGTGCCGAGTACTTTCATAAGGGGTGAAAAATACCCTACTATACAGGGTGACTCAGAAATCGGCAACAATCGAGGAAAATCGGCAATCAAAGGGTACTTTCATTGTACTTTTTGGACGCGGTTTCACGTCCCGAGTACTTTCCTAAGGGGTGAAAAATACCCTACTATACAGGGTGACTCAGAAATCGGCAACAATCGAGGGAAATCGGCAATCAAAGGGTACTTTCATTGTACTCTTTGGACGCGGTTTCACGTCCCGAGTACTTTCCTAAGGGGTGAAAAATACCCTACTATAGATGGTGACTCGGAAATCGGCAACAATCGAGGAAAATCGGCAATCAAAGGGTACTTTCATTGTACTCTTTGGACGCGGTTTCACGTGCCGAGTACTTTCATAAGGGGTGAAAAATACCCTACTATAGAGGGTGACTCGGAAATCGGCAACAATCGAGGAAAATCGGCAATCAAAGGGTACTTTCATTGTTCTCTTTGGACGCAGTTTCACGTCCCGAGTACTTTCCTAAGGGGTGAAAAATACCCTACTATAGACGGTGACTCAGAAATCGGCAACAATCGAGGAAAATCGGAAATCAAAGGGTACTTTCATTGTACTCTTTGGACGCGGTTTCACGTCCCGAGTACTTTCCTAAGGGGTGAAAAATACCCTACTATAGAGGGTGACTCAGAAATCGGCAACAATCGAGGAAAATCGGCAATCAAAGGGTACTTTCATTGTACTCTTTGGACGCGGTTTCACGTCCCGAGTACTTTCCTAAGGGGTGAAAAATACCCTACTATAGAGGGTGAATCAGAAATCGGCAACAATCGAGGAAAATCGGCAATCAAAGGGTACTTTCATTGTACTCTTTGGACGCGGTTTCACGTCCCGAGTACTTTCATAAGGGGTGAAAAATACCCTACTATACAGGGTGACTCAGAAATCGGCAACCATCGAGGAAAATCGGAGAGGGGCAGAGTTTTCGAAAGGCCTTCGACGATGAAATTCAGGCGATACCTCCTTTCGCATCATGTTCTCCTGATACATTTGCTGAAATCTGGCCAAAATTTTCTGAACGCTCCAAAATTGATCTTCTAACAGGAGAACATGATGTCGAAAGAGGTGGCACAAAGTTAGCGTCTTCGTAGAGAGAATCTAAAGCGGAGAACTATTTGACGTAGAGGCGCAGAGTTGACGTAAGGCCTTCGACGATGAATTTCAGGGGATACCTCCTTTCGCATCATGTTCTCCTGATACATTTGCTGAAATCTGGCCAAAATTTTCTGAACGCTCCAAAATTGATCTTCTAACAGGAGAACATGATGTCGAAAGAGGTGGCACTATGTTAGCGTCTTCGGAGAGAGAATCCAAGGCGGAGAACTATTCGACGTAGAGGCGCAGCGTCTTCGAAAGGCCTTCGACGATGAAATTCAGAGCATACCTCCTTTCGCTTCATGTTCTCCTGATACATTTGCTAAAATCTGGCCAAAATTTTCTAAACGCTCCAAAATTGAAATTGTAACAGGAGAACATGATGTCGAAACAGGTGGCACTAAGTTAGCGTCTTCGGAAAGAGAATCTAAGGCGGAGAACTAAAATCGGCAATCAAAGGGTACTTTCATTGTACTCTTTGGACGCGGTTTCACGTCCCGAGTACTTTCATAAGGGGTCAAAAATACCCTACTATACAGGGTGACTCAGAAATCGGCAACAATCGGGGAAAATCGGCAATCAAAGGGTACTTTCATTGAACTCTTTGGACGCGGTTTCACGTCCCGAGTACTTTCCTAAGGGGTGAAAAATACCCTACTATAGAGGGTGACTCGGAAATCGGCAACAATCGAGGAAAATCGGCAATCAAAGGGTACTTTCATTGTACTCTTTGGACGCGGTTTCACGTGCCGAGTACTTTCATAAGGGGTGAAAAATACCCTACTATACAGGGTGACTCAGAAATCGGCAACAATCGAGGAAAATCGGCAATCAAAGGGTACTTTCATTGTACTTTTTGGACGCGGTTTCACGTCCCGAGTACTTTCCTAAGGGGTGAAAAATACCCTACTATACAGGGTGACTCAGAAATCGGCAACAATCGAGGGAAATCGGCAATCAAAGGGTACTTTCATTGTACTCTTTGGACGCGGTTTCACGTCCCGAGTACTTTCCTAAGGGGTGAAAAATACCCTACTATAGATGGTGACTCGGAAATCGGCAACAATCGAGGAAAATCGGCAATCAAAGGGTACTTTCATTGTACTCTTTGGACGCGGTTTCACGTGCCGAGTACTTTCATAAGGGGTGAAAAATACCCTACTATAGAGGGTGACTCGGAAATCGGCAACAATCGAGGAAAATCGGCAATCAAAGGGTACTTTCATTGTTCTCTTTGGACGCAGTTTCACGTCCCGAGTACTTTCCTAAGGGGTGAAAAATACCCTACTATAGACGGTGACTCAGAAATCGGCAACAATCGAGGAAAATCGGAAATCAAAGGGTACTTTCATTGTACTCTTTGGACGCGGTTTCACGTCCCGAGTACTTTCCTAAGGGGTGAAAAATACCCTACTATAGAGGGTGACTCAGAAATCGGCAACAATCGAGGAAAATCGGCAATCAAAGGGTACTTTCATTGTACTCTTTGGACGCGGTTTCACGTCCCGAGTACTTTCCTAAGGGGTGAAAAATACCCTACTATAGAGGGTGAATCAGAAATCGGCAACAATCGAGGAAAATCGGCAATCAAAGGGTACTTTCATTGTACTCTTTGGACGCGGTTTCACGTCCCGAGTACTTTCCTAAGGGGTGAAAAATACCCTACTATAGAGGGTGACTCGGAAATCGGCAACAATCGAGGAAAATCGGCAATCAAAGGGTACGTTCATTGTACTCTTTGGTCGCGGTTTCACGTGCCGAGTACTTTCATAAGGGGTGAAAAATACCCTACTATACAGGGTGACTCAGAAATCGGCAACAATCGAGGAAAATCGGCAATCAAAGGGTACTTTCATTGTACTTTTTGGACGCGGTTTCACGTCCCGAGTACTTTCCTAAGGGGTGAAAAATACCCTACTATACAGGGTGACTCAGAAATCGGCAACAATCGAGGGAAATCGGAAATCAAAGGGTACTTTCATTGTACTCTTTGGACGCGGTTTCACGTCCCGAGTACTTTCCTAAGGGGTGAAAAATACCCTACTATAGAGGGTGACTCGGAAATCGGCAACAATCGAGGAAAATCGGCAATCAAAGGGTACTTTCATTGTACTCTTTGGACGCGGTTTCACGTGCCGAGTACTTTCATAAGGGGTGAAAAATACCCTACTATAGAGGGTGACTCGGAAATCGGCAACAATCGAGGAAAATCGGCAATCAAAGGGTACTTTCATTGTTCTCTTTGGACGCGGTTTCACGTCCCGAGTACTTTCCTAAGGGGTGAAAAATACCCTACTATAGAGGGTGACTCAGAAATCGGCAACAATCGAGGAAAATCGGCAATCAAAGGGTACGTTCATTGTACTCTTTGGTCGCGGTTTCACGTCCCGAGTACTTTCCTAAGGGGTGAAAAATACCCTACTATAGAGGGTGAATCAGAAATCGGCAACAATCGAGGAAAATCGGCAATCAAAGGGTACTTTCATTGTACTCTTTGGACGCGGTTTCACGTCCCGAGTACTTTCCTAAGGGGTGAAAAATACCCTACTATAGAGGGTGACTCAGAAATCGGCAACCATCGAGGAAAATCGGAGAGGGGCAGAGTTTTCGAAAGGCCTTCGACGATGAAATTCAAGCGATACCTCCTTTCGCATCATGTTCTCCTGATACATTTGCTGAAATCTGGCCAAAATTTTCTGAACGCTCCAAAATTGATCTTCTAACAGGAGAACATGATGTCGAAAGAGGTGGCACTATGTTAGCGTCTTCGGAGAGAGAATCCAAGGCGGAGAACTATTCGACGTAGAGGCGCAGCGTCTTCGAAAGGCCTTCGACGATGAAATTCA
This sequence comes from Andrena bucephala, assembly GCA_947577245.1. Taxonomy (NCBI): domain Eukaryota; kingdom Metazoa; phylum Arthropoda; class Insecta; order Hymenoptera; family Andrenidae; genus Andrena; species Andrena bucephala. The sequence continues at coordinate 4,293,546 of OX387718.1, read as the reverse complement.
GAGCATACCTCCTTTCGCTTCATGTTCTCCTGATACATTTGCTAAAATCTGGCCAAAATTTTCTAAACGCTCCAAAATTGAAATTGTAACAGGAGAACATGATGTCGAAACAGGTGGCACTAAGTTAGCGTCTTCGGAAAGAGAATCTAAGGCGGAGAACTAAAATCGGCAATCAAAGGGTACTTTCATTGTACTCTTTGGACGCGGTTTCACGTCCCGAGTACTTTCATAAGGGGTCAAAAATACCCTACTATACAGGGTGACTCAGAAATCGGCAACAATCGGGGAAAATCGGCAATCAAAGGGTACTTTCATTGTACTCTTTGGACGCGGCTACTCGTCCCGAGTACTTTCATAAGGGGTGAAAAATACCCTACTATACAGGGTGACTCAGAAATCGGCAACAATCGAGGAAAATCGGCAATCAAAGGGTACTTTCATTGTACTTTTTGGACGCGGTTTCACGTCCCGAGTACTTTCCTAAGGGGTGAAAAATACCCTACTATACAGGGTGACTCAGAAATCGGCAACAATCGAGGGAAATCGGCAATCAAAGGGTACTTTCCTTGTACTCTTTGGACGCGGTTTCACGTCCCGAGTACTTTCCTAAGGGGTGAAAAATACCCTACTATAGAGGGTGACTCGGAAATCGGCAACAATCGAGGAAAATCGGCAATCAAAGGGTACTTTCATTGTACTCTTTGGACGCGGTTTCACGTGCCGAGTACTTTCATAAGGGGTGAAAAATACCCTACTATAGAGGGTGACTCGGAAATCGGCAACAATCGAGGAAAATCGGCAATCAAAGGGTACTTTCATTGTACTTTTTGGACGCGGTTTCACGTCCCGAGTACTTTCCTAAGGGGTGAAAAATACCCTACTATACAGGGTGACTCAGAAATCGGCAACAATCGAGGGAAATCGGCAATCAAAGGGTACTTTCATTGTACTCTTTGGACGCGGTTTCACGTCCCGAGTACTTTCCTAAGGGGTGAAAAATACCTTACTATAGAGGGTGACTCGGAAATCGGCAACAATCGAGGAAAATCGGCAATCAAAGGGTACTTTCATTGTACTCTTTGGACGCGGTTTCACGTGCCGAGTACTTTCATAAGGGGTGAAAAATACCCTACTATAGAGGGTGACTCGGAAATCGGCAACAATCGAGGAAAATCGGCAATCAAAGGGTACTTTCATTGTTCTCTTTGGACGCGGTTTCACGTCCCGAGTACTTTCCTAAGGGGTGAAAAATACCCTACTATAGACGGTGACTCAGAAATCGGCAACAATCGAGGAAAATCGGAAATCAAAGGGTACTTTCATTGTACTCTTTGGACGCGGTTTCACGTCCCGAGTACTTTCCTAAGGGGTGAAAAATACCCTACTATAGAGGGTGACTCAGAAATCGGCAACAATCGAGGAAAATCGGCAATCAAAGGGTACTTTCATTGTACTCTTTGGACGCGGTTTCACGTCCCGAGTACTTTCCTAAGGGGTGAAAAATACCCTACTATAGAGGGTGAATCAGAAATCGGCAACAATCGAGGAAAATCGGCAATCAAAGGGTACTTTCATTGTACTCTTTGGACGCGGTTTCACGTCCCGAGTACTTTCCTAAGGGGTGAAAAATACCCTACTATAGAGGGTGACTCAGAAATCGGCAACAATCGAGGAAAATCGGCAATCAAAGGGTACTTTCATTGTACTCTTTGGACGCGGTTTCACGTGCCGAGTACTTTCATAAGGGGTGAAAAATACCCTACTATACAGGGTGACTCAGAAATCGGCAACAATCGAGGAAAATCGGCAATCAAAGGGTACTTTCATTGTACTTTTTGGACGCGGTTTCACGTCCCGAGTACTTTCCTAAGGGGTGAAAAATACCCTACTATACAGGGTGACTCAGAAATCGGCAACAATCGAGGGAAATCGGCAATCAAAGGGTACTTTCATTGTACTCTTTGGACGCGGTTTCACGTCCCGAGTACTTTCCTAAGGGGTGAAAAATACCTTACTATAGAGGGTGACTCGGAAATCGGCAACAATCGAGGAAAATCGGCAATCAAAGGGTACTTTCATTGTACTCTTTGGACGCGGTTTCACGTGCCGAGTACTTTCATAAGGGGTGAAAAATACCCTACTATAGAGGGTGACTCGGAAATCGGCAACAATCGAGGAAAATCGGCAATCAAAGGGTACTTTCATTGTTCTCTTTGGACGCGGTTTCACGTCCCGAGTACTTTCCTAAGGGGTGAAAAATACCCTACTATAGACGGTGACTCAGAAATCGGCAACAATCGAGGAAAATCGGAAATCAAAGGGTACTTTCATTGTACTCTTTGGACGCGGTTTCACGTCCCGAGTACTTTCCTAAGGGGTGAAAAATACCCTACTATAGAGGGTGACTCAGAAATCGGCAACAATCGAGGAAAATCGGCAATCAAAGGGTACTTTCATTGTACTCTTTGGACGCGGTTTCACGTCCCGAGTACTTTCCTAAGGGGTGAAAAATACCCTACTATAGAGGGTGAATCAGAAATCGGCAACAATCGAGGAAAATCGGCAATCAAAGGGTACTTTCATTGTACTCTTTGGACGCGGTTTCACGTCCCGAGTACTTTCCTAAGGGGTGAAAAATACCCTACTATAGAGGGTGACTCAGAAATCGGCAACAATCGAGGAAAATCGGCAATCAAAGGGTACTTTCATTGTACTCTTTGGACGCGGTTTCACGTCCCGAGTACTTTCATAAGGGGTGAAAAATACCCTACTATACAGGGTGACTCAGAAATCGGCAACCATCGAGGAAAATCGGAGAGGGGCAGAGTTTTCGAAAGGCCTTCGACGATGAAATTCAGGCGATACCTCCTTTCGCATCATGTTCTCCTGATACATTTGCTGAAATCTGGCCAAAATTTTCTGAACGCTCCAAAATTGATCTTCTAACAGGAGAACATGATGTCGAAAGAGGTGGCACTATGTTAGCGTCTTCGGAGAGAGAATCCAAGGTGGAGAACTATTCGACGTAGAGGCGCAGTGTCTTCGAAAGGCCTTCGACGATGAAATTCAGAGCATACCTCCTTTCGCTTCATGTTCTCCTGATACATTTGTTAAAATCTGGTCAAAATTTACTAAACGCTCCAAAATTGAGATTGTAACAGGAGAACATGATGTCGAAAGAGGTGGCACAAAGTTAGCGTCTTCGTACAGAGAATCTAAAGCGGAGAACTATTTGACGTAGAGGCGCAGAGTTGACGAAAGGCCTTCGACGATGAATTTCAGGGGATACCTCCTTTCGCATCATGTTCTCCTGATACATTTGCTGAAATCTGGCCAAAATTTTCTGAACGCTCCAAAATTGATCTTCTAACAGGAGAACATGATGTCGAAAGAGGTGGCACTATGTTAGCGTCTTCGGAGAGAGAATCCAAGGCGGAGAACTATTCGACGTAGAGGTGCAGCGTCTTCGAAAGGCCTTCGACGATGAAATTCAGAGCATACCTCCTTTCGCTTCATGTTCTCCTGATACATTTGCTAAAATCTGGCCAAAATTTTCTAAACGCTTCAAAATTGAGATTGTAACAGGAGAACATGATGTCGAAAGAGGTGGCACTATGTTAGCGAATTCGTAGAGAGAATCTAAAGCGGAGAACTATTCGACGTAGAGGCGCAGCGTCTTCGAAAGGCTTCGACGATGAAATTCAGGGCGTACCTCCTTTCGCTTCATGTTCTCCTGATACATTTGTTAAAATCTGGTCAAAATTTTCTAAACGCTCCAAAATTGAGATTGTAACAGGAGAACATGATGTCGAAAGAGGTGGCACAAAGTTAGCGTCTTCGTAGAGAGAATCTAAAGCGGAGAACTATTTGACGTAGAGGAGCAGAGTTGACGAAAGGCCTTCGACGATGAATTTCAGGGGATACCTCCTTTCGCATCATGTTCTCCTGATACATTTGCTGAAATCTGGCCAAAATTTTCTGAACGCTCCAAAATTGATCTTCTAACAGGAGAACATGATGTCGAAAGAGGTGGCACTATGTTAGCGTCTTCGGAGAGAGAATCCAAGGCGGAGAACTATTCGACGTAGAGGCGCAGTGTCTTCGAAAGGCCTTCGACGATGAAATTCAGAGCATACCTCCTTTCGCTTCATGTTCTCCTGATACATTTGTTAAAATCTGGTCAAAATTTACTAAACGCTCCAAAATTGAGATTGTAACAGGAGAACATGATGTCGAAAGAGGTGGCACAAAGTTAGCGTCTTCGTACAGAGAATCTAAAGCGGAGAACTATTTGACGTAGAGGCGCAGAGTTGACGAAAGGCTTTCGACGATGAATTTCAGGGGATACCTCCTTTCGCATCATGTTCTCCTGATACATTTGCTGAAATTTGGCCAAAATTTTCTGAACGCTCCAAAATTGATCTTCTAACAGGAGAACATGATGTCGAAAGAGGTGGCACAAAGTTAGCGTCTTCGTAGAGAGAATCTAAGGCGGAGAACTAATCAACGCAGAGGCAGACTTTACTTGTGATTGTCAAATTTGGGATTTAATTAGGGACTAAATTGAAAGATGCGGTTTTTCTCTAAATGTGGTTTATTAAAATACTTTGAATAATGTACAGTGATACTTCGTACAGGAGTGCTTATAATAATTCCATTGTCTAATTACTTAAGTTTAACTTCCACTTAAAAACCATATAGGTATTGTAAATGCTGTACTCGTCCAGTGTGTTTTCGTTAGACCAGTTGACACGAACCGATGCTTCCAAAGGAAAGAATTGCTTACCTATGACAGACGAAAGCTCCGAATTAATTAACCAGTCCTCAATATAATTGCTAATTGAACACTAAATACACTCGATAGTTCTTACTACTTTAAAGCAAACTTATTCAATATTATATTTATTTGCAAAATACACAGCATTTTATTCTTATCCCGGGTACTGTTCCGTTTCACGCATAAGAGATAAATAAATATCGGTACGAAATATCGATACAATTAGTGATCCTCTATTTAGAGAGTGATCGGAACAACGTATATCGTCGCTGATTGGTTGCTGCGATTTGGAGCAAAAGCGGAAGTAGACAGAGAAAGAAACTGTAAAAAAGAAAGAGACAGAAATACTGATAGAAAGAGGCAGAAAAACTGATAAAAAGAGACAGAAAAACTGATAGAAAGAGACTGAAATACTGATAGAAAGAGATAGAGTGAACGGTTAGATTATGTTTATTTCCGGTTTTGCTCCAAATCTTGAAAAATGGCTGCGGTTATACCGATCACTCCCTGGAGGATCACTAGATACAATTGACATGTAGCGGCATTCCTATTCTCGTGCGAATGGAAATTTTGATTTCCTAACCACGCATAATTACATTTCTCGATTTCATACAAATACCGTTACGGCGTAACAATAATATTTTGAAAGGATGTTAAGTCATAAAAAGTTCTCAAATGTAACGTAAAAGAACGAAGTAGCTAATAAACATTTATTGTCATGTAGATTGTTCGAAGTGACAGAAAATATAACGTAACTAAGAGACTGTACAAATGTTTTTTACGCGGTTGTATTTATATAATATTTCTGACCGAAATCTATGGAAATAAGTGCAAATTATGCTTCTATCAAAATGTATTAGTAAACGGAATTATGCAACATGTTTCTTGAAATTATTCGTAACGTTCAGGCCATTTTAGATTTTAAATGTTTCCGATAAGAGTTAATTTCAATTCCTACCACTCGTAGCACAGACCAGGTATAGAATAGACCTATCAACCAATGTATTTTTCCGCGTGGGTCGTTGACAAACCGAGCCAAAGCGTAGCTTATTGTTAGCGAAAGCCCGCCCTCTATGTTAAACTCTCGCTCTAAACAAGTCACACGTATACAAGCACGTACACATCTTTCAGTATTTCAACACACTTTCAGTAGTTCAGAGTAGGCTTGCGTTGAACGCTGTTCATGAACAGAGGTCGCTAAATTCAGTCCTCAAATTATGGGTCGGTAACACAGTTTAGGTGGTGACACGAAGTCCCATAAGGTGATAGGTCTATTCTATACCTCGTCTGTGCTACACTACACTCGTGAACGAAAGGTGCGAACCTAGCGGTCGTTAACTTAACTACTATGTATCCAAACGCTGTTTAAAACTCCGTTGGTAACTACGGCAACGAGTATCTTCTGCTGTTAAAGAAGGCATCAACGACGGGAGCAAGAGTCAGGAGCATCGACCATCGGTACCACAGGTACCAGGGGATAAAATTACCGGCCATCGATAACACAGGTAACCGGCCGATAAATATCTAGCAACTATGCAAACCTATTACAATCAGTTAACAATAATTAAGCAAATACTTGGAAACCCGAAGTTCTCCGAATGCTTTCAAAATTTCTCGGTGCAAATAAAATTAATTTTAGCGGTAGTTCAGCCGCCACTTGGACTATCAACGCGCACCTTGCCCAACTAAAAATGAACTGGAATACAAAAGCAGACCACCCACCCTCGTCTTGAACTACGAGCAAACAGCCCATGTAGCCCCCAAGAATAATCAAAGCCGAGGAAGCAGTGCTCAGGTCAGGTTAATATCACCATACTGCTTATTTTCCTGACATCCTCCTTTTCTTCTCTACCACATCACATTCCAGTTCCCTATGCCTGCCACAGAGCCCCAATCACTATCATCCGACACACACACCCTGTGGCAGTAGGTGTACCAAGAACGCGCCGCCTCGAAACGAGATTTCCACGATGGCAGAGATGGGATAAATTTGGAACAGCCATCACACCGTCGTTTTACGTACATATCCGCGCCAGTTTCGCGTCGGGGATCGTCTCTTGAACGTCGCCATCGCGGTGGAGGGCTCTAAAAGCATCCTAGACCAGCTCCGGCATTAACTAAATCAACTCCTCCACTGAGATACCACAGAAAAGCAATTACAAAACACCACCAATGGAGGAAGCACACCCTGTGCCTTATGAAGCCGATTGAATCAAGCCCAAGAAGCTGCACGTGTCTGCCCCCTCCGAATGAAAACAAGTACCTCTTGGATGGGCAGAGGCGCAGCCACGCGAAGGACACCAAGAGATTGAGGCAAGGAAGGTGTGGCTATGGGGGTGTGAATAAAGGCGGTTGAAGCGGTAGCTCAGGATTTAGGAAACCACTATGCCCCGCTCACGACAGGAGGTATTCGATCTGATGGTGGAGGCTAAGAGGCCGTCCAAGTGCGTCCAGTTCCTCCGTTTCCTGTGGAAGTTCTTCAGATGCGTCTTCTCCCACGTGTCGCTGGTCTCCCTGGTGGTGCTCTACTGCTTGATCGGCGCGTACGCGTTCGAGGCTCTCGAGGCCAGCCACGAGAAGGAGGTATACCCTTTTTGCGCGCACAGGATGCTTTGACATTGCCTATAAATATTCCAAATTGGAGGTCGGATCAACACTTTGACTGGCGTCGGCGTGCTCCATCCCGAGGGAACGGTTCCCACCCGGAACGCAATCTCGACGTCTTTGCGCGTCGAAGGAGCACTTGAAGGACCATTTCTAAAAGCCTGGCGCCACTCAAAGTGTTAATACATAATGAGACCTTTTACAGAGAAATTACAGTGTTCTTTACATGCCACCCTGTTTTGCGCAAATGCGCATGGTTTAATCAGTGGATCCATTTTGTTCGTTGACTTACAATTGTGGGATCAGGAACCCCCATAGAAGAAGATGGGGCCCGGACTAAGAGACCCCGGATAGTCAGTGTTAGCCGTGGCGGCAAACGCTGCTGATCAACACGCGGGCGGCTCGGGTTCGATTCCCGGCACCGTGGTTCTCTTTTTCCGTGGTTCCTGAACGCGTAGGAATCTACTACACCTAATTCCTACACAATTCTCTGTGGGTCGTAGGTGAAGAAAAGCATCAAGGATATAAGAGGCAACGTGGCGGAGCAGCTCTGGAGGATCACCAAGGAAGTGGAGGTCCTGATTCGCGAGAACTGGACGGACAAAGCGCTTCGAGAGTTGAAGGCACGTCTGTATAATTAAATATCCAACCTGATCTATAACTTCTCATTGTTATAACAACGTACTTGATGGCCATTTGTCCAGGACTTCGAGAACCGTCTCGTGTGGATGATGGAGAAAGAAGGTTGGGACGGGAGAGAGGGGGAGGACGACATCCAGTGGACGTTCGCTGGGGCCCTGTTCTATTCCATCGTGGTCATCACGACGATTGGTAAGTCCTGTAGGGAATGAGAGAAGATGTGTGTGAAGGTAGGACGGAAGGAAGAAAAAGGAAGTTGCGTTTCGTCCAGGGCCTACTTTAGACACTTGGGATGTTAGGAGTAGGACGAAACGGATATATCTGGGAAGGAGTGGATGAGGGAGAACTTGCGAGAGAGCGGAACGGTTGAGTGGCCATCTGGTGGCGGTGACGGAGGTATCGCTACTCTACTGTCTCTTCTCCAGGAGCTCTTCTGGCCTTCTAAGAACAAGAGTACTTCGTGTCTCGCTTCTCTTTATTGACCATGATTTTTACAAACGTTTCGGCTGCTAGCTGCACTAGTCTTTGGTATCTCCATCAGTCAAGGCAGAGTCTCCTCGAGAATGTACACAGAAAATAATATAAGCCTGATACTACTTACTAATGTTATCCGTAAAAAAAATAAAACTGACGATTTTTAAGCTTTCTCGTTGGTCTCCGCCTCGGTTTGATTCTTCTTCAACGATCGACTGAAAAGGTCGAAGTCATCGTAGTCGTAGTTAGACCCGTAGAGATTGCCCTGAGGCCTTGGATAGGGGTTCACGTTCTGTCCTGGGTTGGGGTAATTCCCTGGTGGATATCTGTTGCCGGGATAGAAGCTCCCCGGTGGCCTTCGATTGCCATAATAGTTGGGCGTTTGGGCGAACGACGCTGGGCCGTATTTATTCGGATATCCCTGAAATAAGTATGGACCTTTTCTGTAATTACTTCTACATATTAGAATATTAAACTGTTCACAATCCTTCGCTACATTCGATTAAAAAATCAAATTAAATCTTTTATATCTTCCAACATACCGAGTTGGAGGGATAGGACCCTCCGCCATATTGGCCAGAAGCTAGGGCAGGATACGTCCTGCTACTGAAGCAGCAATACTGTTTCTCCGCCGAGCAGCTTCCCTATGAACGAAACATCATCGAAAGTGTCATTTAATAATCATTTAACCCTTTGCGAACGAAGGTTGAGACGCTTGACGTCCGCCGCGTGCGGGAGCCCTGTAGCCCCATTTGCTCACAGTGTTCCTTCGACGCCCATCGGCGTTCCCCGCACAGGGTACACTGACTGAACGAATATATGAGCTCCTCGTCCACCAAAGGGTTAAAACACACCTGGGGCGGTTTCTACACCGATACTCACGAATTTCAATCCCGCGGAGGGGCAGTTGAAGCTGTACCTGCACCTGCAGACGTCGTACTCTCGATATCGCGGGTCGTCCCTGACCCAGGATGGCACTAACCCGGAATTCAACGGGCCGTCATCGATACCGCCGTTGTACGGGGGCCTGGCAAGTGAGAAACACCATGGAGGAATGTATTTTACCGCGATTAAACCACTGATACCGCAAGAAAGTTGGCGCAGCTCCCACCGGCGGGGATTGTATTGTGTAATATCGGACGTGGTGGAAGAAAGTCATCTTGTTGGATGATGAAAAGACGCGGGATACCTTTTTATAACGCCCGTTGGCCCACCAGGTCCGACCAACACTGGCGGAGTCCCTTTGTTGCCAGGATATGACGCCGGCACAATGGGTCTGCTGTTAGGACCGTATGGTCCGACATTCTGTGGCCTGTAGCCCGGCAAAGGCCTCTCGTCGAAGTCCTCCAGGTTCTCATTTACCAAGTACCTAGGATTTCGACACGTGAATGGGACATTATTCATTATACATGCACTAGGAACGGGGTTTCTTGCTACTAGGCAATGTTTCTTCCCGGTAATCAACTCATCATCCAGGCCCGGCTCGTCCCTAAGGGAAAATTAGGCAGCTGCCCAGGGCGTATAGTTGAAAATGGTCTTTTCATTGTTGGCATTTCTTAAAATCAAGTTTCAAATGAAATGTTACAAGTTGGACTGTAAATGTTTTCAGTTACGAATAAAAATTCAGAGTAACGTCATCAAAAAGCTCAAATAAATGTATTATAACCACATACTTTTTGCAAAATTGAGTTACTAGCAATAATGTATTCCAATAGATTCTTCTAATCATATAAAATAGGAGATATTAATTTTTTTTCAATGTGGGTTAGTCAGTTTTTGCTGTCAACGCCACAAATAAACGGCACAAAAAGGCTCAAGCCGGGCTTGTCATCATCCCTTATGAAAATCAGACAGGGGGTAAGAACTTTTGGTCTAGCTAATGTTCGTAGTTGTTCATTGAAGCTTATCGATGGCTTTTTAAATTTTTAAAGCTGCATCATGGGGTTCCAGTGGGAATTAGTGAGAGTCTCTATAATTTCTGATGGTGTAGCACAATCTCCTCCCCAATTTATGCAATCTGTAGCAGTGAAAATGAGCCAGCAGAAGCCAAGAAAAATTGCCCCGTAGGATTGGACGTTGAGATGGATACTAAAATCGAAGCACACCTCTTATCAGCTCCACTCTTCTGCTCGTTGTCATTCCAGACCCATCCATCCTTCTCAGAGTGGACCGTGGCGACTAGGCAGCAAACAAGGACCAACGACTTCATGTCCCTAGCGGAGTAATTAGTTTTGCACGATAATACGCAGGATTGTTAAGGATGACCGCTGGTCAGCTTCACGCCGCCGAATATCACTGGCACACGACTAAACGAGAGTGAAAGTGAATCGCGTCTTTATATATGCACCGTTGGAAGGTGAACGCACCGCGTGGCTCGCTTCGAGGTCCCTTCGATAGCGATCTCGGATCAACAGCTTTCGTCTGGGGTGAATCACCCTTTGAAACGGGGCTGCTGGGGAATTTCGGTCAGCAGAGCCAGGGGGGAGGGGGAATGGGAGTGTTTGCCAAATATGGTGAATCCTAGGAGACTGGTACCCCCAATACGAGGCGGGTCTGATGCACTAGGTGTTTTAGTGGGGAGGGATTTTATGGTGAGATCGAACCCATCACTAGAATTCCAAGGGCAACTTCAGTTGAATTTGCGATTAGGAATTGTAACATCGAACCCATCACTAGAACTCCAAATAGGTACAATGTTAGTAAAGTTGCAAGTAGGAAGTTAATATCGAACCCATCGCTAAAATGGCCAACTTCAACCTTACTGAAATTGTGACTGTGAACTGTAACATCGATCCCATCACTGAGAAGTCCAAGTACAACGTTAGTGAAGTTGCAACTAGAAATTCTAAAATCGAACCCGTCACTAGAATTCCAAGTACAACATTAATAAGCTTGCAATTAGGAATTTTAACATCGAACCCATCACTAGAATTCCAAGTATAACGTTAATAATCTTGCAACTAGGAATTCTAACATCGAACCCATCACTAGAATTCCAAGTACAACATTAATAAGCTTGCAACTAAGAATTTAAACATCGAACCCATCACTAGAATTCCAAGTACAACATTAATAAGCTTGCAACTAGGAATTCTAATATCGAACCCATCACTAGAATTCCAAGGACAACATTAATAAGCTTGCAACTAGGAATTCTAATATCGAACCCATCACTAGAATTCCAAGTCCACCCTTATCAAACTAGCAACCAAGAAGTATAACATCGAACCCATCACTAGCCTCCCAACTCCAACCTCTATAAACTCGCACCTAAATAGAAACGAAGAAAACTACAATCGTCCATCGAAATGATGAGCACAAGGAACAGGGTGACCATGCTCACAACCTGCAGGTGAACGACCTAGGCAGGAGAGGCTAAAAGTGGCCTCCAAAAAGAAAACGATCCACTCACTGGCCTTGGAGTCTACCTCCTAAGCCACTAATAACTTCCTCTAGACCTGCCAAAGCCAAAGTTGGACATTCAGTTCCAGCCAGGTGGGACGTTATACAATCATGGCCCCTAAGATGCGACCTTGGTACTCCTAAAACCTCAAGGCCAGCGCCTGAACGATGACATCCTGCGCGACACAGCAGTACCACTGACACGAATTACATTTCTCGTTCAATGGAACATGTGCCAGAGGGACGGATATGTAAATGAGTGAATGCAACCAGTTGGACAGCACAGGTGGGTGGGTTACACGGGAACGATTCTTTCTCGAACACGTCCTTCGACCTGGTAAAACCCAGCAACGTGGAAGGGGCCCCATTACACTTGCTTCTCCCTCTGACGTCTTTTACTTAAACAAAATCAAGCCAAATGACGCAACCCGCGACTCCCCCAAGGACGCCCGCTGGCTCTTTGCACGGCGACGGTTCTTCTCCGTGAAATGGACAGACATCAACGGACATGCAAACTCGGTTGCATCATTTGCGCAACACCGGAGACGTTAATGGCACTGAGCCATCCTTCCACTTGTGATCCGTCATTTCCTCAGCGAGGGGGCACGCTCCACGATCTGCGGGGGACCAACGAGCTCCAGGAACTTGATTTTATGACGAGAAAATCCAAATCTAAATCTTTCTGGGATGGCGACAAATGGTAAAAGGCAGAAGAAAAGCTGAAGCTTGCAGTTGCGTCGTAGTTGTGTAAGGAAATTGGCAATCATATGGGTTTTGAAGTTTTTTTTATTGATAGTGTTAACTTTATGGTGGCTAGAAAGAAATTACATGATCACTACGCTACTCTATTTTCGCTACACCCACTTTTACCATAGAAATGGCAACAGGTCATAGATAGCCATGGGAAATACTTTGATTAACACTACTTGAAATATATTTTTATTTTTAATAGAGACTTCGATTTGGTAAAGCGAACGAATTTTCGCACAGACCTAATAATAATACTGATCTGTATTGCACACGAAACTCAGGAATAATGCTAAAGAGCATTAGAATTAAGGAAGAGGAAATGGACAGAGACGTAAACAAGTTACAATGCCCACTGCAGCAGTTGGAATGTTAGAGGCAATCGTGTCAGAGGTCGGGTGCTAGATGGAGTCTTTGATCGGAAGAAGGAAATGGCCACTCGCAGCGTCCCCGTACTCGGTATAATTCCATTCCAGCCAAGAGGCACGATCAAACGGTCCTTTCGAAAGAAAATTCAATGATCAAGGTCATTTTCCCCAGCCACGGAGGAAATTCACTTTTCCCGCCGGGTGAGGAAGCCGCTACCCCCCAGTAATTCGTTTCCCCTGATTTTTATGCTCTTCGCGTCGCTGGCTGGCTGGCCACCTCGTCGATTAAGCTCCTCAAAATTGCTAGTTCTTAGAGACACTGGTTCGATTTTTTAATTTTTTTAACATATTCACATTTCTTTGCAAAAATATGTATCCTCAAAAGCAAACTGCAAAGCTTCTAAAAGGTCACCGAGACTTCGGTTCGATAAAGCGAACTTTTGCCCGGACCTAGTAGAAGGCCCGCTTAAAATTTCGCGGAGCAGTCTTATCGGGGCCACAAGAAGAATCGGTGCAGCAGAGTGTACACGCAAAACGCGTGACCGAGTTGCATTCCGAAATCGGACTAGCCGCCCGAACATCCGCTCCCTTTTGTGCTGGATCGATCGATCGATCCTCGCCCACATCCGGCGGAAGCGGTCTATCTCTTGCCTCTGCTTTCGAGTTTTTCGAGTCGACCAACTACTTTCCCCGCATTCGAATGGAAGGGACTCGACCGCGAGCTCCTATACCGAGGGAGATGCTCCTCGATTAGGAGTCGTCGATAATAGGCGGACGTAAGAATATGTAAATAAGAGCTGCCCGAAAGTGGAGACGTCGTCGACCTTGACCCAGACTCGTGGATCAATCTCTGAGACGAACGATTTTTAGAGGCTGTTGCAAAATCGCTGTTGGCTCGCGTTAACCTTCACGATTCTTCCGAATATTGACCTTCTTCCGATGTCTTTACACGCAGAAGGTTCTATTTGTATGGTAATCGATGCTGGAGGCTGACTATTTACCTCCTCAGCCTCAGTATTTCGTTTTCGAATTTATTTGAACGACAGATGTTATCTTAGTACGGTGGTGATTTCCAAGGGGAGTTATGACGTTCGGTGCATGCAAAAACTTTGAGGTTTAAATTATTTCGGATCTGAGAATAATTCTTGTTTAAATGTGGGCTTTAAGTATATCTTCTTTGAGATTAAGGTGTTCCTTGGATCAGGTGTTCTTTGGATCAGGTGTGCTTGGGATCACGTATGCTGAGGATCAGGTGTGATTTAAATCAGGTGTGTTTTGGATCAGGTGTGCTTTGAATCAGGTGTCCTTTGGATCAGGTGTACTTGGGATCACTTGTGCTGAGGATCTGGTGTGCTTTAAATCAGGTGTGCTTAGGATCACGTGTGCTGAGGATCAGGTGTGCTTTAAATCAGGTGTGTTTTGGATCAGGTGTACTTTGAATCAGGTGTTCTTTGGATCAGGTGTGCTTGGGATCATGTATGTTGAGGATCAGGTGTGCTTTAAATCAGGTGTGCTTGGGATCACGTGTTCTTTGGATCAGGTGTGCTTTAAATCAGGTGTGTTTTGGATCAGGTGTGCTTCGAATCAGGTGGTCTTTGGATCAGGTGTGCTTGGGATCACGCGTGCTGAGGATCAGGTGTGCTTGGGATCACGTGTTTTTTGGATCAGGTGTGCTTTGGATCAGGTGTGCTTTGGATCAGGTGTTCTTGGGATCACGTATGCTGAGGATCAGGTGTGTTTTAAATCAGGTGTGCTTGGGATCACGTGTTCTTTGGATCAGGTGTGCTTTAAATCAGGTGTGTTTTGAATCAGGTGTTCTTTGGATCAGGTGTGCTTGGGATGTCGTGTGCTGGGGATCAGGTGTGCTTTAAATAAGGTATTCTTGGGATCAGGTGTACTTTGGATCAGGTGTGATTTGGATCAGGTGTGCTTCGAATCAGGTGGTCTTTGGATCAGGTGTGCTTGGGATCACGCGTGCTGAGGATCAGGTGTGCTTGGGATCACGTGTTTTTTGGATCAGCTGTGCTTTGGATCAGGTGTTCTTGGGATCACGTATGCTGAGGATCAGGTGTGTTTTAAATCAGGTGTGCTTGGGATCACGTGTTCTTTGGATCAGGTGTGCTTTAAATCAGGTGTGTTTTGAATCAGGTGTTCTTTGGATCAGGTGTGCTTGGGATGTCGTGTGCTGGGGATCAGGTGTGCTTTAAATAAGGTATTCTTGGGATCAGGTGTACTTTGGATCAGGTGTGATTTGGATCAGGTGTTGTTAAATATTTAGCGCTTCCTTGAACCAACTGCTTCCCTAATTCTGCAAAGTCAGCTGTCAATGCCTCACCTCGGTGTCTTTCGAATCCCCCTTGAAAGTGGTAGTAATTTTATATGCTTTCCTAGTTCTAACTTCGAGTTCAACTGGAAAGGAAACATTGCACAGACAATCCTTGTTCCAAAAAGAAAACTAACGAAGGGGTCACTGACTTGACGTAGACAATTCAATGGTATAACGAATTAAGCGTGCTTTACGCAACTGGGAAATTACGTAAAGCTAATCGAGCGTCCCTGTTCACCAGGCTACGGCCACATAGCCCCGAAGACCAAGAACGGGAAAGTCGTGACTATATTCTACGCAATCGTCGGAATTCCCCTGATGTTGCTCTGCTTGTCGAACATCGGCGATATAATGGCGTCGAGCTTCAGGTAATCCAGATTTCCCAAATCACATTTTCTCACACGGAGCAGAAAATATTGACCCTTCGAGATCACTTCCTCAACTTGCGAATCAAATAGCGACGAATATAATCCAACTAACGTATCACTAATTGCTAGTGAGACACTGAATGACCAATATTTTTTGCACGAGTGTAATGGAGCTCCACTGGTGGTCAAAAGAAAGTATAACACGTGAGCGATAAAGGAAAAACCACAGTTTCGCAAGAAGCAGCTGCATTCCTCGAACTTAAGATCACTGATGTGAAAATAATTTGCAAAATCTGTTATTAAACTTTTTAGACTTCCCTTTGACCACTACTACAATTATACAGTAGGTACTGAAAATATTTATTGCAACACTCAAGTATTAAATACCTTATCACTCTATTCTAGCAAAAATATTGCTGAAAAAAATAAAATTGTGCGTGCTGAATTTTAGAGTGATGCAATAAATATTTCTAATAACTGTAGTCCCACCACTTTCCTCACTTCAGGTTTCTGTACTGGAGGGTCTGCTGCTACGTGTGCACGAAGCCACCGAAGAAGAGGCGTCCAAGGGTTCCTCTGGGCAGATCGTACTCTATGAGACAACCAGGGTGACTATTTCTATTTTCCTGCGCAAAGATAGCCATGCACCTGATGTAACAAATGTGAAATTCTTTGAAGACGATACGGGGGTAACAGGGCTAGCTTTCGAAGGTCCATCAGGGTGAGCCAGAGGTCCGCGGACTCAGCCTTGGGCCTCTCAGAGAGTATGACGAGGTCCTCCTTCTCCGACGTGGACTGCAAGTATGGCCTCTTGAAGACTTTAATTATTTAAAACCGATTTACTGTGATCGAAGTGTAGCTAAGCATAGAGAATAATTTCCCTGCTATACCAAGAAGTGACTAAAGAGAGATTATACTCGTACTAAATAACTTTACGTTGGTATATAACTCTGAAGCTATGCACCCCTAGACGACGCTCTTGTAATTAATTTTCATTTCCCGGAGGTACAATCCTCGGAGATACGACGACGCGGAGCAGAAGAGGCCGAGTCCGTCCTACCAGCCTCCAGGCAACCCGCATTTAGGCTTCAAATCGGCGACAGTTTCCAGATACTCGGACCTGCCATCGGAAGCTTCAAAACCTACGAGAGGTACTTAGATTCCTCAGAAGCTCCAAACAGCTGAACCGAACTCAGAGTATTCTAAAGGCCGATTATATCCAGCTAGCCCCAAGTTGACGACGCAGTCATTAGACAGGAGGCTGCTGATGAATCGTTCTCCAAATGACACGGACCGTTCGCCAGTCCTGTGCAACAGATACGCCCTGGACGACCTGGACGACGAGTTGCTGCGGTGGCAGGCTCCCACTGGGAACAGGCGTAAGCACATACCCTACCCAAGTCATCAACAGATCCTCTTCTCCAAGTTAAATATCCAAGAAACCTGTATTAGCATAGTCAATATGCTTTGGATGACTCGCAGTGGGCATTTCGAGGAAAGCAGGGGACACAGGGGCGGCAGAGAATGGCGAAAAGGCGACCCCTTACACCACAAGGTCGTTGCCCAGGCGGTGCCTGTCGGTGGAAGGCGCCACCGCGAGTTACAGGACTAATGTGCCGGCAGCGTTGCGAGCACCCTCGGTCTACTTGGAGATGGATACCTCTAGGAGACCCCAGTCGGCACGGGCCAGGCGCTACAGGAGCAACTACGCGGTTGGTACGTGTGCGTCTCGCGGGAAGCATCGCACAGGGGCTTGTTTAACGTCACGTGACGGTGTTTTCAGCTCGGTCGTATAGACGGGAGACGCTGCCGCCGGACATTATGCCGCAAACTGGGCTCCCCGTTCACAAGCAGGCTTATGGGGACGAGTTTGACTCCGATTACGAGCACTACGCTACGGCGGAGGACCAGGACAGGCAGCCCATTAAGCCGGTGCCCATTTGGCTCTGCGTGTTCCTGGTGGTCAGCTATATATTTGGGGGCGCGTTCCTCTTCAGTGCCTGGGAAAATTGGCCGTTCCTCGATTCTGCCTACTTCTGCTTCATCACTCTTACCACCATTGGTGAGCGAAATCAATTTTTACCTTGTGTTTGGACAGTGTTATAGGCGGAATAAAAAGAGGTGGTCAATGGGGGTTGGTTAAAGTGAGGGACCTGTTGGTTTGGATCTGTTTAGTTTAATATTGTGGTGGGGAGTAGATTTGTGAGTAACCCACTTTTCTCCTTAGCTTTGTATATGGACTATAGGATGGACAAAATCAAGTGGTCACTGGGAGTTTATTAAAGTTAGTGATTCGTTGTTTTGATCTGTGTAGTTTAATATTGTGGTGGGGAGTAGATTTGTGAGTAACATCCACTTCTCCTTATCTTTGGATGCTATCTATTATAGTAGGAACAAAATCAAGTGGTCACTGGGGGTTGTTTTAACGTATTGTTTTGGATCTGTTTAGTTTAATATTGTGGTGGGCAGTAGATTTGTGAATAACATCCATTTCTACTTATCTTTGGATATACTATTATAGTAGAAACAAAATCAGGTGGCCACTTGAGGCCACTTATAACCACTACCCAGCCATTTTGTCTCTGTGTGGCCCAGCACTATGATGAGGGTTAGCCTCCCTGTAGCCTTGAGCACGCATTCGATTTTGCTGTGACTATAGCTGAGCTATAAGCCTCCTTGCCATTATGCAATGAGTATAAGCGCGAAGAAATGACATTTTCAGAATCCTACCAACTACAAGACACTTAAAAAAATTCCTTCTAACTATTCCACAATTAATTAATAGCGAGCAACTCGTCCAAAGTGTCGACTTTCGTTCGCAATTTTAACACAGACGATTGCTGGGTGCGCCGATGAGAGGTCGTAAGAAAGCCCGCTGGGGGTTCACCGTGTTTCAGGGTTCGGGGATTTCGTGCCTGCGTACAAGCTCGACGCGCACAAAGGGATCGCGGTTTGCTCGTTGTACTTGTTATTTGGAATTGCTTTGCTGGCGATGAGCTTTAATCTGGTGCAAGAGGAGGTCATCAGCAATGTGAAGAACGTCGCGAAGAGGCTCGGGATCATCAAAGAGAGCGACGACGAGGAAGATGCCGACGACTACGACGCGTACGACGTTGAATACAACGACGAGGTCGACGACGAGCTCGAGGGCTACGCCCTCGATAACCCTCGATCTCACTCGATGACAAGGAACGCTCGAGGAATATCTGTCGCGTAGCCCCCTGCACGATAGCGGCCCCACCCTTCTGTTTCAGATCCCGCCACTCATTCTCAGCCATTCACGCGAGAAACAGAAGCCCCACAATTCTATTTAATAAACAAACAAACAATTAACTTCGAGCATCCCACGATCGAACTGTAACCCTGCACGCAGCCGACCCGCCACGCACAGCGGTCACACCGGTTGCCTCTGAAGGCGCGCTGCGCCCCTTAAACTCGTCTTCCAGCCGTACACAGTGCACGTGGACCTAAAACTGTCGGTACATTGCCACCGAGGCTATATCCCGGCCCGATTTATACGGTAAACCGGGGGAAACCTTGCGCCAAACCGAGGTCCCTCTCTTTGGAGTTCAGATTGCTCGAAAATAGCAACGTACCGCGGGGGAAGCCTCGTATACAATTCCTCGTCCGCGCGAGGTGTGGACGCCTGGAGTAATACACCAAGAGGCCTCTTGTTTGGCGGACGATAAATTCCGAGGCCCTCTTCCTGGACGGCTACCGGGTGTCCAGGAAGTGGGAATACGGTCAGGGACGGGCAGCTTGAACCCGTGTATTTTTAGCCGCGTGCTATTTTCACTCGGTGTGTCGAACGAAGTGGTACGGAACCAGTGCACGAGGGAACATCGCGGGAGCGACTCGTCTCGCGCGATCGTCCGCGTATCGACACCGAAAAAGGGACTCGAATACCGCTCGGAACGTCCCCGCGTGTCTAACGTAACCAGTCAAACCAGTGCCGTGACCCCCCGAAGCGTCCCTTCCCGCCCCCCCCCCCCCCCAACTCCCGGCGACTAACGCGAGGAGAACAATACACCAGCGGCGACGAGTTTTAACGAGTGTCGCAGATGAAAGGGGAAAGATGATCTACAAGAAGAAACGTGGACACTGGCGGACGGAGGGCTCAGCGCGTGCCAACACGTGGCGAGTTGTCGCGGTAGAGCGTCCGACGCTGACGGAGGCATAGACGCGTCTATGTTTAGACCCGGGGAGGGGAGAGCCACCAGGGAAATCTTGCGATGAAGTTCGGTAAGGCGGGACGAAGGAACGGTGGCCTCTACCGAAAAAACTGACGCGTCCGCCTAGCTCGGCGATAAAGACCGTCACGGTTTTCAACCTCGTAGAGGACGAACCCCCCCCCCCCCCCCCCCCCCACCCCCACCCTCCCTTCTCAGCAAAACGGTTGCACAATAGGTATCGTTAAGCCGTTTCGAAGGAGCGCGTTTTCGATTCTCCGCGGAGCCGTGACGAAGTCGATACCAGACCCACCGAACGATATATAATTCAGGGAAGCAGAAAGGGGGCCGCGATACGACGTTTTCTATTAAACGCGGCCTACTGTAATTTTCTGTCCCGTCGGGTCAGCGGTCGCGTATAATCCGTCGCCCCTCCCCCGTTTTAGCATTCTACCTTGTCCCCCTCTGACCGTTTTGCGGGGGTGGATAGCGGAGGCTGAGGTTCGTGGAGGAAGCAGCTGTTGGATCGATATTGGTGGAGGAGCGTATTAATCGATGTCCTTAAATAGGGAGGAAGATTGGTCGCGGATTCTATCGTCGGGGGAGGTTCTTCGGTGAGTAGACGTTTTGGTGGTTGGTACCTTTTACGACGCTGCTGGGATACTTTGGAACGACTCCGGGCTGAGTGTTGTAGCTTTTATGGGGCACGTACGGGTTTGTCTCGTTATAAGGCCGACGGAGGACAGGGCGAATCTCTAACGAAACGGTATGCTACGAATAGCATGGGTCGGAACTCGCGTTTGTTTTTCTGCGAAAGAAGTAGTAGCGGTAGAAATTAAAGGTGGGCAATGATTTTATTTAAATAAAAATTCGAATAACGAATAGAAGTTAAAAATATTATTCGTCATGTGTCGAATAATGTTCAACTTCAATGATTAAAGTGAAAGTTGAAGAATTTATTCGACGCTGAAGTTGAAACTATTGGCGAATAAAAAAATTAACTTTGTTCAAATAATCTAAAGTTATAGTGACTTTTATTTAAATAATATTTTATTTATTTAATGCCCAACTCTGGTAGAAATGTGCTTCTAACGAAACAAAGGACACGTACTTATAACGAGGCAAAAGTGTAAAAGGCGTGCTTTGTGGCTCTCCGAGTTTTCGGTTGCAGCAATTAACCCTCGGGTCACTTGTGACCCGTGGCGGAATTTTTATTGTACCTGCTTTGGAACTAAGTAGTTTTTGAATACTAAATATTAGCTAACATTGCTCGTGATAGAGAAAAGGAAAAAATGTGTTATATGGGTCAAAAGTGACCCCCCGGAGCGGCGGTTAAAGAAGAGCTTTTTCTTGGTGATTTTAGATCAGAGAAACTGCTCTACCCATGGATTTCTTTACCGAGGCGCGCTTCTGAATACCAAGATGGAGGCGGGAAGTAGGCGGAGGGCGTGAAGATATCGCGCGATATCTCGGGGACATCGGATGCTGGATGAAAGATGGAAGGGGATCGTTCAGGGGGTTCGACCAGGAACTGCCAGCGTGGAAGTTATCGCGGCCGTAGCGGTAGAAGAAGAAAACGGAGGCGGAAGCCATGGGGTGAGAGGATAGCGGACTGGACCAGGGCCCTGATAGCCTTCCTCTTCAGCAACGTTGGTATAGTGTGCCTGGTGGTCGGGTATACTATAGCTGGAGCCTTCCTCTTCACTCACATCGAGGGTAGAAACAGCCGGGACGTTGCCGGGGACGTGATCAGGCTGAGGAACGAGACAGCTGACACCCTCTGGGAGCTCACTTCCAAGGTGACACGATGTTTCTTCCCCTTTCCTGGACCCTCTCCTTTCCCGCCCATCAAACTCACCATATCGAGGCCCACGAAAGCTAATGCTAAGTACACTCTCGTCCAGAAGTCACTGGACACCTGCTCTCCGCGTGGAAAACGTGATATGTCTGCGATACGTGATACTTGACCCAGATTACATACTTTTCACCAGCCTCATTACCTCATTTAGGCATAAATATACAGTCAGGGCCGGCCTTCTCTATACAGGGGCCCGGGTGCAAGAAATATTTCGGGGCCCCAAAGAATTTCTCAGCAGTAAAAAAGTATAACTTCTTAAGTCACGAAAAAAGGATAATAATAACAATAATAAAGAAAATAAAAAAATAAACATAAGCATATTTGAAATATTTGACATTTTATTGCCATATAATTAATAATATTGGATTATTATTTTATTATATTAGAAATTACGATCTAATTTCTTTTTTCTTATTTTCAATCAAACAAAAAATTCGTTCTCATTTTTTATTTTTTATTTTTTATTTTCTCTTTTTGTCATTTTTCCTTTTTCTGGGGCCCTGTATACGTCATCACTTATACCTCTTTTATTATTAGTACCTATTAGTAAAATATTATTGCAAGATTTATTCATTTCGAAAATGAGTGGCTCACCATCTTGGCAAGGTAGGGAAGACTGAGAGTGATGCAATGAATATTCTCAGCCCCTACTGTATACTAATTGTAAGCTTCAAGCGTTCGTTACAGTGGCGCGTTTTATTAATTTCGTAATGACTCATCAGCTTTACTTCTAGTGACTCGTGGACAATAGCAAGGTGACGAAACGCTTTCCACCAGCACTGTACACAATCTCTACCACAAAATCCCAAGCAACGTTTCGTTAACAGAGTCTAATGCATGCATTCGTTTTGTCTGCTACCACGTGACACCGCATTACGCGCGGAGAGAAACGTCCACAATGAAAGGGTTAATAAATCTTCCCTTTTTCTGCTGCTTTCTCCATTCTTCATACCGCGTTGCTTTTAGTTTCGAAAAACGCATGGCCCACTCATCATGAGCGCCACTGAACAAAATACACCCTACTAACAAAGGAAAATCCGCAACCCGCAAATCCAAAAAATGGTCAATCTTTGGGGATATATTTTTTTGCTGTTCAAATTCACTGTGAGAGGGTGAAATTGCACCGTGAAAATTCGGTTATTTTAACTCGCGAACTTTAAGAGGTAGAAAAAAAGTTTTCAGAAAAATGTTACTTTTTTTTTAATTAGAACTATCATTTGGTAAAAAAAAGTATCTCTCACAGTTCGCGAGTTAAAGTAGCCGGATTTTCAGGGTCAATTTCAACCCTTCGGAGTGAAATTGGGCTGCAGAAAAATTGTGCGTGGGGGACGAAAGAAAGTTTACATCTTATAAAATCCCATAACTTTTTTAGAATTGTAAAGATCGTTTTTTAAATTTTTTTTCTGAATCTGTAATAAAAATTCAAAAATCCCGTTTGTACATAGATTTAACTAAATTGTATCAAAATAGGTTAACGTTGCTCTGAGCTCAGAAAAAAAATTTTAAAAACGCCCTTTACTATTTTTTTCGCTATTCTGACCAATTACAATTTTTTTCAAAACGACGAGACACGTCACTTAGCAAACTAATCCTTCTAGCTTCTAAAAAAAACTGAAGTCGTTTGGACCAAATCTAAAAAAGTTATGCGATTTTAAAAGATGTAAACTTTCTTTCGTCCGCCACTGTACCTATATGTCCTCTACATATCCCCAAAATTCAACAATTTTTTTAATTTCCGGACGGGGGATCTCCCCTTGCAAGTAGCAGCCCCGCAACTATACGTATAGTAGCTAAGGTTGCCAACATTTTTTCAATAAAATATAGTAGGGTAAACGCACCAATAAATGAACACTTCAGGCTAATGAATGAACACTTTTATAAAATTATGTTTGCAGCGCGATTCATTCCACGTGTTGCAAATTTTTTTTGGATATGAAGCAATAAATTAGAAGAATTATCTAATTAATTAGTTGCTTATTTTAATAACTTATTTTACTCATTTTAGTAAAAAAATGTCCATTCACTGGTACGTGTTCATTCACTGGTACACGCACCCTACATACTTTACGGTGAAATGTGATAAGAAATATAGTTCAAGTAGTAAAGCTACTATATTCTAGTACGGTTGGCATCCATAATAGTAGCGCCAGCGTTCACGTCGCCGCCATTCCTTTCCCCAGGAGAACATCTTCTCCGAGCGGATCTGGAAGTCGAAGGTGCGAGGGATCCTCGACACCTATCAAAGTGAGCTGGTAAGCGCCATAAAGAGTGGCTACGATGGGTCCGAGGAGAACAAGAGATGGAGCTTCGCTGGTGCCTTCCTCTACTCCCTCACAGTGATCACAACAATCGGTGAGTGTGACCTTTACCAAGCGTCCCCGTCTCTGTTATTGCGCAAGGGTTCCTCGAAAAAATTGTGGGTATTAACGCAGGACAACGAAGGCTCCGCTGCCGGGAAATATACCGCGGAGATTTGCCTGCGCGCAGTGTAGCCCTAGTAGTTCCCCCGGGACAAAGCACCGCGCTCAACGAGCCCCGACTAACCGGATCGCCGAAAAATCCTCCGGGGTTTGGGAAAAGTAACGTGGACGAGGCCGTAGCGTTTCGAGGTTTTCTAGCGAGTCGGTGGCCGGCTCGTACACGTAACTAGGTCTCCCTGGATGAAGAATGTCGGCGGGAAGGATTCTTGGAAACGATACCGATCCCTCTCTCCCCGCCCGAGGTCCGTTTAAACGCTGATGGAAGGGGGCGCGACGGGAGTGCCGGGAGATCTAAAAATTTAATCACGACTGGCCGACAGTTTCGTATTACACCGATATCGAATCGCAGCGAGACTGTGTGTACATGTCGCCGGGGCTGGAAAATTACTTAGGGGGAGGCGAACCGGCGACAAGCTGCGAATCATACGCGAGGGAGTTCGTTAGGCCGGAAATTAATTAACGGCCGAGCCGAGACGGCGATCGGCCGACCTCCTGAGATTAACGAAGCTACTCGAGGGTACGTTGATCTTGATCGATCTTCCGATTGACACTGTGCTTCGTCGCCGATTAATTAATCCGTCCGTGCCCCTTATCAGAGATCGAAACTGCACCGACTTGCTCCGCATATTTATAGGCTCTTTTTGCTACACAGGGTGTCCCGATTAAATATCTTCTTCAGTTGGGACGATGCAATAATATTTCACGTGTGATTTATGAGTGGAATCAAAAATGGCATTCCTTGCAGTGTAGGGGAGATAAAGTGGGCCTAAAAAAATTAACGTAAAATAAAATTCTTTCTTCTCAATAAAAAATAAGTAGGTACGAGTAACTTTGTAATACAATTTAGACATTACTAAGTAGTGACAAATATTTCTCATTTATCCAAAAAGGTAATTTATAAAAGAGAAAACATTCAGAGGTACCAAAAATTCAATTTTCAATTTTATAATCAAATTTATGTTATATTACATAATTTTATTTTTATATTTGTAAATACCTATATTCCATTTTCAAATAAATAATAAGGGAAGCTTGCTTTGCCCTGGTTTCCCCTATTTACCCTTTGGTACCATTCGAATTGCATATGAAATATTTTTTCCACCGTCGTAACTGAAGAAGGTATTTAACTACTTAGGACCTGAATATAATTCTCTTTAAGGGCCGTTTTCTATTTGACCTTTTCACCAGCGTCGACGTGCTTTCACAGCCGATTTTAGCAGCGATGGGACGAGCTTCCCGTTGCCATTCGGGTAAACGTTTGATTTGCGCGGCCGGGCACGGTGGCCGCTCGTGATCTTGGAATATTTTTACCGTCAACACCCCTTCGGTCGGCGGGGGCGTTTGGTTAGGATAATAGTTGGACGAAACTTTGACGGCTTAACGGCGGAGCCTGTGTACCCAAATGATCGAACGATGCGCAATTTGTATAACGAGTAACAAACTCGCGAGCAAAGCCCGGGAAAATCTGCCGCGCAAACCGGCCCCCTGCGTCGTTATCGATCTCGCCCTTCAAATATAACCGACAACGATTCAAGTCCACCCGCTTTTCCGAATAATTAACGCGCTGCCGGCCAACGGGGCTGGATTAATTCTCTTTCTTGCGCACTGGCGTGCTGTTAGGAACGCCCCAGAAACTCTCTATACAATCGCAAATGCAATCCTAAACTGTAGAACGAGTGACAATCAACGCGCAAGTTACCCTAAATTCCAAAACTTTCGGATTTGCGGTGCCATATTTGAGAAGTGATTTTTCAAAGGGACATATTTCTATTTTGGACCTTGAAGCAAATTTTGATGGCATCGCGTGGCACAAAACACTACAAAATAGGGCTTATTTCCAAACTTTTTTTTAAATTACCATTAACAATTTTGCTAAATTTAAAACATTGCCGCTATCAGGTGGAAGAATAAAAAATACGTGTACTTATAGAAATATATATTTTTTTAACAAATGTAGAGACCACAGTGTTTTGCGGTTATAAATTTTTTTCTTTGTTGAAATGTGCCTTTTTGAAAAATCAGTCATTTGATGATACCTTATAGGGTTTAATCAAAACTCGAGTTTTGAAAAAACCGGTTTTCGAATTCCACTATTCCCCCCACACCTCCAAAAAAAACGGTTAAACCGGTTTTTGAATTTTCACAAAAAAATATAATTAAAATAGAAAATATATACATATATGTAGTTACTTTAAAAATGTTCAGTTTTTTTAAAATATTTATGGAACTTACAAAAATATAACAAAATAAAATATACTCTATCTATACTAAAGCAAATAAATAAAACAAATTAAAATGACTAGAATCCGTACAAATTCGTACAATTTTCGACTTTATTTAATATTTATGAATCTACAAAAATATGACACAATAAAATACACTGCATACAAAACCAAATAAAAAAACTAAAATAACTAAATCCGTACAAAATATAATTTATAAATCTTTATTTCATTTAGTAATTTTCTTCCAAAAATATGAACTCATATTAGTAAACTGTTACCGTTCTACAATATACTTGTGGCCGAGGCGATTTCAAGGTAAAATGTTAACGTTTTTAATTAAATAATTAATTCATTTTTACATATTAATTCTAGTATATAAAGCCGATTTTTAAAAATTTAAAAACCAGTTTTCGAATTTTACAAATTTATAAAAAGAACCGGTTTTTAAAAACCGACAAACCCTAATACCTTATCAACCCTAAATTCTGAGGCTTGAAGGACTGTCACTTCCTTCTTCGACAATACTGCTAGATAAGTATTATAGAATTCCTACTCTGTGTGGAATAATAGTGAAAAATGTTGCCAATTTATTGAAGAACTCCGACCACTTTTGCTTTACACATATTTGGTATTTTAAATTAACAGCAATGAAAATTATTCAATCTACCTAAAATATCACACTTCCTCCAAATACACCCCAGGTGTCCTAATAATTTTTAAACACCAGGGTATAAAATCCCCCTATAGTCAACCCCTAAAAAATCACTTAAGCTGCAATCTAAGATCCCATCGAATCTTTGGGGAGACCTGTCCGGACCCGCCCTCCGCTCGTCCAAACCCCCCAGCGTCTCAATCATCGCTGTTTCATAAAGAGGGATGCAATCAAGCCAGCATTTCCCGTATTCTCGTTTCCCAGAAGCTTCGAGCGGTCTAAATATTCAATTAACCGTCGATTCTGTGTAAACGATTACCTTTATCCAATTCCACCCCGTCGAGGACAGCCGGCAACTGGAGGCCACGTTAGAAGCGGCCACCGCCGGTTGGACCGCGGGGTGGTACGGGGCGCTTTCATCACAGCCGAGTCCTGGTTCTCGCCGCGCATAAAAATTCCATTGTACCTTTTTCCCCTCTGACCGTCGCGTCGCTCGATATTTCTTTTTTAGACAAAGGCCCGCGAGGCGGCGATGGGAGATAGAGGGAATTAACGACGCGAACTTTCGGCACGTTAGAGGGTGCGCGCGGTAGCGACCGTTTAATTAATTCCAGGAGAGCGGGGTGGGAGGGCGGGGGGGGGGGGGAGAGGGCACCAACACTCCTCTCTCCCTCGGCTCGTCTGCTCGCTCTTCCCGCTCGAGACGAGACCCAGCTACCCACTTTATCTCGACCGTGATTACAGGCCAGCAGCATCAGCCTAAAAGGGTCGGCTAGTCCACAGCCAGATCGATTCGCGGAGCCGACCCCTGCGACTCCGCCGCGATAACCGCTTCAAGCGCATCGAAATTCGGGCCCACGAGGATTCGAGGGTCAAAAGATTTCGTGGGGATCCACTGGATATGTGTTGTTACTTGAGAAACTCGAGGGGGGAGTTCTGGAGAGCCTGCGGCGTGGGTCAGTAGTGACCCAGAGTCAATTCTTTAAGTAGGTTAATATATAGCATGGTTGCATGCTAGAGTGGACTTAGATAAAGGAATGACTTGAACGCCTTTGTCAGGCGTCGGCGTGTTTCCACGCCCGAGGAGTTTGCAGTTTTGCACTCTGTTTTGCAGTTTTTCACCACGGCTTTAGCGTTTTCTGATGCGTTCCGAGTTCCCCGAATTGGTCGTAAAGGTGAGGCCGATTTAACGGAGGCGTTTCTGAGAAGCGCGAGCTTCGGAAAGTGTTAAGAAATCTCGCCTCGCCGTCCTTCCATCCGTCGAAGGTAAACCGTGAATCGAGAGAGCGTGCGAGTCACTTGGAGAAGTTTCCCAGAACTTGCGCCGGGGGAGGCATAAATCATCGGCGATCTTCGCGGGCTGGTAATCACTGTCGCGTGACGCCCGTTGACGGATGGAGGACATTAGCGAACGGAGTGACGCGGTAGCCAAGGAATTATTGGCGATTAACCAAAAGTACGGCAACCGATATCCCCTTGGCGGGCGGAGGGTGCGAGGCGGGATGCACCCGCTCGTTATACTCCCCGGCTGGCAATTTCGCCGTGGACCAATCAATTATCAAGATTAATCGCGGGAGCGCTCGATGATTCGCGGCTGAACCGCTTTATTTGCCTGTAATTTATTAATAATCCTGGGATACCCGTGTAATCGAATCCTGCGTCGGGGCCTTCGCGATCCGATGCCCGTTAATAATCAAACGATCCACGCATTTCGCGCTGCTGCCAGCCATTATAGCTTCTTTGGGTAGCACTCGGATTCCCTTAAGCCGCGATCCTGCGTGGTGAACGTGGGCTCAGAGAAACGGCTCTAAAGAGTAATGAAATTGCAAGGTAAAAAGTAAAGATAAAATCAGGAGTAAAAATAAATAAATCCGCATTCCCACGTGAGTAATGCGCCTGGCAATATTCAACATCTAACCTGGTTCCTGACCTAAAGCCACGATCCTACATGGCGAAACGTGGGCTTCGAAAAGTGACCCCCGAAAATACTAAAATCGCAACGTGCAACCTACTAATTAAACTCAATTGGAGAGCAAAGATCTCTTAGTCATTTAAAGCCACGATCCTACGTGGCGGAACGTGGGTGTCAAGAAGTGATCCCCAAGAATAACGAAATTCCAACCTGCAACCTACAAATTAAACCCAGTTCAAGAGCAAAAATCACTTAGTCACCTAAAACCGCGATCCTACATGGCGAAACGTGGGCTTCGAAAAGTGGCCCCTAAGAATAATGAAATTCCAACATGCAAGCTACCAATTAAACCCACTTCAAGAGCAAAACTCACTTAGTCACCTAAAGCCCCATTCCCACGTGCGAATTACGCGTGGCAATATTCAAACCCACGTGGTTCCTAACCTAAAGTCACGACCCCACGTAGCGAAACGTGCAGTTCAAGAAGAGCCTCCAAAAAATAACCTAATCCCACAAATTAGACTCAATAATCCTCAGACCCCAAATATTTTCAAGATAAAACAGCTCCTACACCCATTTCGCTCGGTGAATCGACTGAAAGCCAGCAGTCAGGAGGGTTGCACTGGTTGCACGCCTGGCTGCCTTTTTCGGGCGCCAAGTGTACCCCGAAATTTCGATCGCTGATGGGGGGGGGGGGGGTGGTGGATAAAAACGATGTTAAATAAATCATCGTCCCGTGAAGTCGATAAATTATAATACGTCGGGTTGAAAATAATCCAAGCGTGGGGGTTTTATTGGTGCACACGTGCCCGACTCGCCTGGCGTTTCTCTCCCCCCCCCCCCTTTCCCCCCGCGGGATATCGATGTTTTCGTTCGCCGGAACACACGCGCTGCGTCGGTTTTCTGACGCACGAATAGTCAACGAGAACTTGGTGGAAAAATCCGCCGAATGGGAACCGGAGTCGCGGTACCCCCCCCCCCCCCCCCCCCCGTTGGTTTATTAATTGCGACCACGCCAGCCGCGAATATACAAAAATAACAGGCCTCGAGGTGAAGAATGAATATGCCGGCCGGGCTCATCGTTTATTCAACCGACGGGCACGGATTTTCAATGGGTGTACGACGAATTTCGAGCCAGTCGAGCGAGTACCTTTTGTTGGCAACGCGCGTGGCGCGGGCGTGTTTTCGCGCCGAGGGTCTCGCACCTGTGCTCACTTTTTGGTGTTCCCACGTTGATATTTTTTTTAAAATCGTCGTGAGTACCCTAATCCTTAGTTCGATTTTGCAAATTTTAATCTGTCATTTGACTTTTTCTTTTATTATATTAACCAGTGTCTATGTTAATGTGAAGTAAAATTGGTAAAGTTGAATTTCCAAAAAGGAAACAATAAATTTTAGTATTTCCCGAGAGAATCACACATGCAGATTTCAAAATTGGCCTTTTTCGGGTGAACGAGGGAACATGGACGCGATAGATCTGACCTCAGTCATGGTGCGAATAATAAACTACAAAATTTGGAAATTCATTTTAACTGTAATAAACCATATATACTCGCTTTAGAGTTTTTCCATGTTCAAAACGATGTCCAGAGTGACCCCAATTTACGGAGAGCCCATTTGCTTCCATACCTGAAGAGTATCCTTAAATTGGAGTACGGTGACTTGATAAGGTTCAGCGAGAGCCTGTTGAAGTATTCCAAGACGCCCGTATGGAGCCAGGGGAAACCGATTATCTTCGTTTCGCCTTAGTCCCATCGAGACGGAGACTCCCTCAGGGGTGGAACGGCATACCCAACTAATGGAAGCTGCAATCTGGACGGGAGCCGCTTAAAGCGGGAACTCGCGTGGGGTGTAAACAATTTTTAACAGCCGCCCTTCGATATTCACGATCCATTCCCGCCCGTAATCCAGCGACTAGAATCCGTAAATCGGGGGAGCACTGTACCCGAAGGGCGGTAACCTCGTAAAAACCCCTCCGCCCTCTCGGAAGAAAATCATCTCCCGCGGTATCGGAGAAACTTTTGAATCCCCGATCTTTACGATCGTCCCGAGACGTCGAACGTCGAGGGATCGATCGTGCGGTGACCGTCGACGAACTTATGGCTGATTGGGCAATTAACGCTGCGCACGGCCACGCTCCATCGGGAACCGCTGTTCCGTGGCGTGAACGGTGTGGTGATTTTTAGCATGGGGCACGATTAAAACGATGGCAATATCCCGAGTAAACAGCAGTGTTTTGGTACAAGTGGTGGTCGCAGCTTCCCCAGTTTCGCGGAATTGAAAAAATTGTAGGATGACATTTGATTGTGGAAAATAGAGTGTGTGATTCTACGTGGCAAAATAAGACGAAAATGAAGAGTAACGAAATTGCAGTGGAAGCTTCGTTTTCTAGTTATTATTGTTTAAAGATTTGGGTCCGTGGCGCCTGGAGGATGGCAACTCGGCGCGCGTGGGCCAGTAAGGCCGCGCGCGGTCCCCATTACACTACGGCGCATGCGCAGTAGCTTAGCGGAGTAGCGGTCGACCGAAAGCCTTAGTTTTGTCAGCGTTCAATGTTTAAACTTTCTTTTGACCATTACTTAGCTTCCAATGATACTATTCTCGGCACATCAAAGGTAATTTTTTCAAGGAAAGAGGACAGGGGGTGATTTTATTTCATGTTTGATGAAACAGTGAAGCGTGTAAAGGTGGTTTCAAGATGATTGGGTTCGCAGGTTACGGGAACATTTGCCCCAAAACGAAATGGGGCAAAGTGGTGACGATAGTGTACGCCATAATAGGCATGCCACTTTTCCTGCTCTACCTCAGCAACATCGGCGACATCCTCGCGAAGAGCTTCAAATGGACCTACGCCCGCTGCTGTCTCTGCAGGTTGGCGACTTTCTATTCTTTCATCGGTCTCGAGGGACGGTACCCTTAACCGAGGGTGTTGAAATCGAAGTAAAAATGTTCCTTTGTTAAGGTGCCGGAGGAGACCGCGGGAATTGGCGAGGAGGGACAGCCAGTACGATGGCGTGGATATTAGAAGAAATCATTGGCAAGTGAGTCGCTGAGTGCCCTTAGTCCTTCCAGTGCTGGCAACTTGAACGTACACGGTGCGCCACGTGCGGGACTCCTCCAGTCGTATCTCTTAACCATAGGCGTTGAACGCGTATAGGCGTTTCCCGCACAACGCATGCACTGTATGCGCTTCTACCACTTGAAGGATTAAAATCGTGTTTAAGATCATACAGTAGAGGTTTAAACTTTCTTTTGAGATTAATAGCAGTAGATAGCTATATTTTATTTTTCTTTTCTTCTCTTTTTTTCTATAATATTATAGCAATTATTTAAAAGGACGAGACAGTGTTTCCCTTTGCTAGTTTCTTATAAAACGTTCCTCGATAGTTGGTGAACATGCAAGGAAGGGAGATCGAAGTGTCCAGCCTGGACAAGGCATCGTTGGAAAGTGGCGACGGGGTGAAGGAGAGTGACGAAAACGACGAGGACGACGACGAGAGTAGCACCTACGATCCACAACGTGTCACAGTGCCTCTGACCCTCTGCGTCGCGATAATGGTCGGGTGAGTCCCCTAGCACTCGATAAACTTGCTGGAATCGAGATGTTTTCGAAGCAACTGGTCCTCTTCTGCATCCTCTCATTCTTATGGCCAACATTCTACGAATGAAACCGTTGCCATTTTGACGAACCCAATTCTCAAAATCATTCGTTTCGAACGACCCTTCAGGTACATCTGGGGCGGAGCGATCCTGTTCTCCGAATGGGAGGAGTGGAACATGCTGGATGGGTCCTACTTCTGCTTTGTCTCCTTGTCGACCATAGGGTTCGGCGATATCGTCCCAGGGGACAAGATCTACGCGGCCCAGGGCCTCGACTTATCCTTCATCTTCTGCTCCATGTACCTGATGCTTGGTGAGTTCAAATCCTCAGGAGTAATTAAAATACCCACCGATGTCCCAACCACCCGTAATTGTAGATTCCACTTCTAAAAGAAGACCTCTATCACCATTTATCTACCTACTAACCCAACTATCAAATAGAGGTATGCTAAGATACAAACAATCTCTGATACAACCTCCCACCTTCATCCCCAAGATCCAATCAAATGGAACTCCGAAACCCCCGCTTCCAAAGAACCAAGTAGTTGTCCAACTTTCGCCCCAAAGTGTACGAAACTGGTGGTAGCTGCTAAAAAGCAATCGATCTCGGTAACCCCTTGACACGCTTCGCGACACTTTTGGCCCCCCTGGGGGCGGGGGGGGGGGGGGGGGTTATTAAGTGGGACGCGAAACTGCGCCCTCCCTCCCAGAAACTTTTCGTACGGACCAAGAAGCTGGCGGAGACTCGCAGCTCCGCCGATCCCACGCTCGATACTCCAGAACAGGGGTGTCTGAAGAAGCTGTTGGAGCGATTGGCAAGGAAAAAGGTCGAGTTTTCCAGCTACTGGACGCTACCAGAGAACTCGGCATCACGTCGTGTCTATTCGAAGTGGACCCGGGGACTCGTTCGACGAATCGAAGCTGTTGAGCTCTTTTAAAACGATTAAGCCCGCCCACTTTGCGCCACCACCCCCTGGAAATCCACGGCAATCCGATTGTCGCTCTGGCAAAGGAACAATTACGAGCCCAGCATTTGCACGTGCAACACCTGCACGACGCCGCACCGCTTCATCGATAGTTTTTGAATCCGCGAGGGTGCCATCGATATCGATTGTCCCCTGGACGCGCGGAACGGGGTGGTTTCTGCCGGCTTTAAGGGGGTCGTTTCGCTGGACTCGCGCTGCTAGGGAGCCTGCTCTATTCCCACTATTTTTCACGGGCATTGCCAATTTAGTTTCATCGCAACGCCGGCGAAATTGTTCCATATTCTGAGGAATATTATCGTCGCAGGTGTAATTGGGATGGTGGGTAATTAGAGTGTCTAGTTTCCCGTCGACCCAGGGCTGAACCTGTGGTCCGCGACTAGCTGCAGCTCTCCCTAGGGATAGCAGCCGTAACTTACGACCTTCCGACCCTTCGTTTGCGACGTCTCTGACTCGAAGCGGCTGGAACCCCTTCTAACCATGCCACCGTAACGGAATCGCGAGCGTAGCTCCCACACGCGCGTTAATAATTCTATTTAGATCGGCCCCGAGCGTGTGGGTGGCGAGGTAGCCAGCTCGTCAGCGGGCGAAACCGCTGTGCACTGTTACCGTCGATCCGTTTTATTGAACGACTGCGTAACGCGATCCTGGGCTTCGTGCAACCGGGCGGACTGTCCCATTTCAGTCTTCAAATAGACACGCCGCTATTGAGAATCGCAAATCACAAGGGCCACGCTGTCGTCCTCAGAGACGTCCAGTGACTTAATAATACGACCAACAATCGCCCGCAGTAGCTGCGCCAAAAATTTCGCGGTTATCGCACCCTCCCCGGTTATAGTGCGCCGCGTGGCTCGCTCGGACGCGCAATAAACGAGGACTTCGTCTAATCAAGTTTCTTCATTAGCTTTTTTTGTTGAATTGCTTGTAATATAGGCATTCAACGTCGAAAGAACATATTATGATTAACATTTTGAGCGTTATGTTGCAGGAATGGCGTTGATCGCGATGTGCTTCAACCTGATGCAGGAGGAGGTGATCGCGAAGGTGCGCGCGTTCGTGCGCACGGTCAGATATATATTCCGGTGCGACAGGTGACCGAGCCCGATCTCCGCGGTGCTCTGCGATCCCGCCGACGTACGGTGAGTCCGAGGCTGTTGCGTTTTATTCATGGAATATCTCAGGAGCGCGATGGCGCGAGGTCTGAGCGTTGATAGGAAGCGATGCGAAGGCGACGAGATACGAGGGCCGGGCCACGATTTATGCGAGCGGATCGCGGGAAGTGTCCTCCGCGACGGTGAAAGAGGACGACGCGCAGCAACTCCTGCATATTTCACGCGGCAGGTCTGTTACGGGGCGAGGTTCGCGGATGAATGTCGAAATATCGCTCGAGGTAAAGTCATCGCGGCTTCCCCCACCCTCGGCAGTTAAAATGATCCAGGCGTTTTACGAGAGTTCCTCCAAGATTCCGCAGTAAAATCTTCTCAGCTCGCTCGTTCGTTAGCCAGATTATCTTCCCCGAGAAACTTCGTCCTCGAACGGCGCGGAGTCGACCGAGGATACCTATCGGCTCGGCACGGAGTTCCGCAGTCGCGAGCAGCGTGAATTATTAACGACTCCATCGGCGCTGTTGACGGAGACCTCTGTTACGCAAACAGCAACAAGGAGGTTTCTTACAACACTCGTTCGTCGCCCAGGGAAATTCCACTAGGGGGAGAAATTGAAGGGGTAGAATCGCGGGAGGCATAGAAGAGCCTTTGACGGGTTCCAAAGGCGACAATAAAGAAGCTGTACTCTCTATCATCCTCCGCTACCAGAACCCGTTACTCGCAACGGGGACAGCGACTATCAATCGAGCTCGTTAAAAGGTACCTAGTCCCCAATACACCTGCGTCCGCAACAAGGCGATCCCCCAACTAGCCTAACGACCGGAATCATCGAGCAACAGCGATATCTCGTGGTGGAGATCGCGAGATCGCGTGGCCTCGGCCTTCGACGTCTCCGCGCTCGGCCAGGGCAGTCGGAGGGGGGCAGAAGATCCGGTGGAAGCGTCGCCTGAGGAGGGACGGGAGCGCGGCGGGTGCGGCGGTGGGGGACGGGGCTGCGGAGTTCCTTCATGCGGCGGTCGGACCGCACGAGGCGGCGCATGCGCGCAGGCAACCCGACCACCGCTCCTGCGCGCTGCGCGCACCGTCTACGGGGTGCGTCCGTGCCGGCGACGCTCTTTATGGACGGCACACAGTTCCCACGGCACTCGACGGACGCCGTTTCACCTCCAGCCTCGCCTCCACTCGTCGGAACGCGTCGATACCGCCGGCGCGACCTAACCCTCGTCGACCAGATGTCCTGATCGACGTCCATCCGGGGGTGCACGGCCGCGTACAGACGGGGCAGGCTCGTCGCCGCCACGCGCCACCACGCCGAGGATGCTGGGACGGCGCAGCTCCAGCCAACGTGACCAGCACGACGGAGCTTCACGGTTAGGTCTGGCTTGAGGCTGGACCTCCTCCACTCGGGCATCGTCCATGCCTCTCCAATAGGGGCGGACTGTCACAGCGGACAGTCGCTTTCCGCTAACTGTTCCTAACAGACGAAGGAAGACACTGGTCGCTCCATGGAAGCTGGTGGTTCCTACTGCCTCCTCGAGGAGATCGTGTTAATAAGTAGCAAATGACAGGGCCGTGCTCGTGGATCAATGTAGAGGCTGGCTCTCAGGCGTCCTCCAGGGAACGGAAGGTGGAACTGGAGGAAACTGGGCTGTTCGCCACTGTTTGCCCGTCCGGGGCGAGCGTCCGCAGGGAGAGGTGCTCGCACTGCGCGTTAAAAGACCGCGTACTCTTCGGGAACCTCTTCGAGAACCCGTTGTTCGTTCCGTCGAGTAGTGCTCCGAGTTAGCCCGCGGAGGAGGTCACCCCCGAGTGGCTCCCTTGGAGGAGGGATCGCTGGAGGCGCCAGCTCGATAAGGACGATCTTCTGCGGGAGGTTTCGAAGCGAATCGGGGAACAAGTGGGGAAAAGTTGCTCGAGGACTGAAATGCATCGCGAGGCCGCTGTGGGAAGTTGAAGGCTGCCGCGACACCACCACTGCTCAGGTAAGTGGCAAGTTGCGAGGGAGTTTCGGAGAATGTTCTTTCCAACCGCTACGAATCGGACATGTGCGCTGATCCCTGACACATACCACTCTGCTGCACACTACTCTCAGTCTGAAGAAGGGAATGCTTAACAGTTTGAACGGCAGGTTCAACGAAATGGCCCTTCTTCCTTGAGCAAACATTCTGCGACACTAGGACAACAAAAAGCGCCTGGGCGTGAAAACACGCCGACGCCAGCCACAGTGTTTAAAGGTGTCACTGCTAGAAATGAGGTAGACAGATGTGGGTAAAGGGTTTAGAGGACTATGAGGCTTCGCGGCTAGCACACCTAGCGCGTATTTACGGAATCGGAAGACAGAGGAAGAAATTAGCAAGGGAAAAGGGATAATTGGATCTCGTGTCGCTTGTTCCTCGTTCTTTCTTTGCGTAATTTAGGGGCGAACGTGTTATTAACCACGACGGGTCGAGACGAAAGCAGAAATTGGACGAAAGTGGACGCGCGGGATTAGGATGATTGGAGCTTTCGGTGGGACGGGGCTCTAAAAGTCACTCGATAAAAGCTGGGCGAGAGGGAGTTTCGCTGACGAATCGACGGGCATAAAACGAGCCGGAACAGCCAACAAAGACGGGGACATTTATCGGAAGCTGTTAACACGGCGAGCGGGACGTCGACGAAATTACTTCGAACGGCGAGGCTTCCCCGAACCGTGAAAAGTTAAACGTCGATCCGCTCCGAATCCAATTCACGATAAATATTCCTTGGCATCGTCGAGCTCTGGAGCGAACGGGGCTTGATAAACGGCCACGTTTCGATTATCTACTCGGGAGTTAATCAGGGTTTCCATGGGACTCGCTGGGAATAATAGGATCCAAGAAAAATCTCTAATCAACGCGAGTGAGGGAGTCAATGTTGACAAAGGGTACCTGGGAAGAATAAATCCAGGTCGTAAAAGCTACGGCACCTTTGAGGTTGCCAAACAAGAGGTCTGGATTTTTTTGCGGACGTAAGCTTTCGAGACCTCATCTTGCAAAACCTCAAAGCAGCGAGCTTCAGGACTCCCACAGCTTTTACCTCGCTACCTCCCTCCTAGGTGCTAAAGTTTAGGAGACCCATAGTTTACACCTTTGAGGTTTCGAAACAAGAGGTTTGGAATTTTTTGTGGTGGTAAGCTTCCCGGAGTTCTTGCTCCGAAACCTCAAAGCTGTCAGCTCTGGGACTCCCACAGCTCTTACCTCGCTATATCCCTTCTAGGTACTACACTGTAACTACTACCAAGTTGAGGTGTATAAGAATCTCCAACCCTCTGTTAGTAACGTCCCCAATTAAGTGGTGCACATGATCCACTAAGGAACCTGATCCTGAGCACCCGGTCCCTATCAAGGTTGACTCAACGCTACACGCTTACGCGAGAGCAACGCCAGCGCGCCCCTGAAGCCTGCAACCCGCGTATGAGATCGCCCAGCGCCACGTGAAAGGGACATTTCTGCTTGGTGGTCGTTCGATCCACAGCAGCGTGCCGCGTCTGTCGATTCGTCAGTGAAATTCGCTTTTACTCGGTGTAAAAGCGCAGGCGTCACTCCCACATAGATAATTCATAATGACGAAGCTCCGGCTATGGTTGTCGCCCCTCCCCCCTCTCTCGCAGCCCCTTCTTCCCATCGACCCTTTCGCCTTATTTTCTCTATCCCTGCACCCTTTTCGGCCCCTGACTTCCACCCTCTTCCACCCCCCCGGAGGAGCTCGTAGCCAGCCTCTAACGGCGTCTTTTAGCGTAATTGGTTCCCAGCACGTTCCGCGTGCAAGATGCAAGAACGACTCCGTCTGTTCCCTCGGCGCGGTACTCGGCTGGAAAGCATTCGGAGCTGGTGGTTTTTGATGGATGTATGACGGCTGGAGGTTGTTAGGATGGTAGTTCTAGAGGGTGGACCGCGGGAACGTGTCCAATTGGTCCCTTGAGTTACCCGGATATTCCTGTGCGCCCTGCAACGGCGTCCTTGTTGCTGTGAGGGGTTCAAAAGGGATTCTGAGTACAAAGGGTGGTGCAGGTAAATGTATTATGATATTCCTTGGGAATAGAGGTGATGGTAGTAGTGGATGTTCTGTAATTCCTGGCGAGCACCGTGTTACACCCTCGAACTTGAAGAACCCCGAGGAACATCCACCTCCAATCACGTTTCCATCGTTTCCAAGACTCTCAAGAGCCAGCGAGGCGTTTCGAGAGACCTTCAGCGAGGTCCATTGAGTCCGCGAAGATCGTGGAATCCCTTCGAGATTTCCCCCATCGAGCGCCTCGAGGCAGAGGGTAAACATCTTCCCCCGCGTTAGAGGCGTTTAAGTGAAAATTCCTTCGACGGGTTCCACGAATCCGCTATCGTCTCACGTTATTTGTCTACTCCACTCGATTACAGTCCCTTCTTATTCCTCCTGCCACGGGGACCCCACGAGTCGCGGCAAATTCACCGGAAAATGGCGCGAACGAGGGCTGATTTGAATTTCTCCACGGTCAGCGAGCCGTCCAATTTCCTGCGCCTTTTTTCTCCACTCGTGGTCGTAAAAAACCGCGGCGACAGGGTTGAATGCTTTCGAGAGCTTGTAATCCTAAGGGTCCCACGGTGAACGGGGCTTTTCCTTTCCCTCTCTTGCGCCACCTCTTCCTTGCCAGTCCAGCTGGAAGAAGAGGGATTAAGGGTGGACTTACGCGAGTATCCTTGCCGGTTTCTTGGTCCTTTGAGGCCTTTATTAGTGACGTTTATGTACTACGGCGGCTCGAGAAACTCTCCTCGTGGAAAGTTATCGCCACCGGCATTTCGAATAACACCCCGGCCAGCGTGGCCCCCTTACGAGTATCGCGTGCGCGCGCGCGCGCGCTCGGTGTTCCTAACCTCCCATGAGTGGCCGTCGAGCGCAGCCGGTTAATTAAGCTTTCGTGCGTCGACGTGTCTCTCGTGCTTCGTGTCGTGCGCTCGACTGTCAAAATTAATGAAAGAAACGCAACGTTTCGAGGCTCCCCCAGGCCTCAATCAAAGATTCTCAATGTCATCCGAACAATTCGAGAATCTAACAGGTTTAGAGGTTAGTTCAGAGTGGGTTGCCGAATTGTAAGTTCCACACCGGAATAACTCACGAGGAGTTTCGACGATTTGATGGTGTCAAAAGAATACCGAATATTGTATAGAAATGTGTCAACACTCGTTGGTCCTGAACGTAATAGTTAACGAGACATTTTGGTTCGCTTATCGAAAATTTGAAGGAAAATATCTTGTTAAATATAAAGTGTAGCTTTACACGAAATTAGAAGCACTATGCCTCCTTCGTGTATAAAAATTCTTCAACCCGCACATAATTAATTTGGGAATGATTGTTGTACCCGAGAAATAAATGAATACCTACGCAGCAGTTCGGAAAAGGAACCGTGTACGGGCGTGGATGTGTCGCAAAGTAGGTTAGGCAAAAGCGAAATGTGTGTCGAACGGCGGGTTGCCGCGCGGAGGGGTTGGCCGACGGGGTTATCGGTCGGAGGGCGGTTCGTCTAAAGTTTCCAGCTTTACGGCCGGCTAAAATCGAGAGGGAACATTCAATTAGGTCTTATCGGTTCACGAGCCGAGTTTTTATCGCGTTTGATCGCCCTTTATTCGCGTATATACGGCCCCGGCCGTGGCCTGGCCCGCGGCTTTTCCAACCCCCGTTATCTCGACGCTCGTGCCTCATTTGCGAACGAGAAGCTCCTCCACCAGTACCCGGCCCTCCGAGGATAAAAAGGCTGCCTCTGCTCTCTCCTTAAACCCTCCTGCAAACCACCCCCTCCTCCTTATCTCGTGTCCCCTCGCCGCCCCTAGAGCTGCAACTATAAATACCCCTGGCCCGTTTAACGGACCTTACCACGCCACGATTTATTTGCTACTTTCAGTCGGACCCCTGAAATTCACCCCGCTGGAATCGTTGTTGCCCCGTGACACGATTAATCGAGGTTGTTTCTCTTTTAGTGGATATTTTTGGGGTCTGGAGCTTGATGAGTGGGCTCCTAGTGGGGGTTTCAGGGGTTATAGTGGTTTTTGGGGTTGCTGGTGTTAGTTGCTTTGATTTTGAGGATTCATATGTTCAGAATTCTTAATTGGAGGACTTCTAAGTTGTGAATTCCCAAGATAAGGATCCCTAAGTTGAGAATTCCTAAGTTAAGGATCCTTAAGTTGAGAATTCCTGAGTTAAGGATCCCTAAGTTGAGAATTCCTAAGTTAAGGATCCCTAAGTTGAGAATGTTTAAGTTATGGATCCCTAAGTTGAGAATTCTTAAGTTGGGGATCCCTAAGTTGAGAATGTCTAAGTTATGGATCTCTAAGTTCAGAATTCTTAACTTGGGGATCCAAAAGTTGACAATTTCTAAGTTATGGATCCCTAAGTTGAGAATTCCTAAGTTCAGGATCCCTAAGTTATGGATTCCTAAGTTAAGAATTCCTAAGTTGAGAATTCCTAAATTAAGGATCCCTAAGTTATGGATTGCTAAGTTGAGAATTCCTAAGTTGAGGATTCCTAAGTTAAGGATCCCTAAATTATGGATTGCCAAGTTGAGAATTCCTAAGTTGAAAATTCCTAAGTTGAGGATTCCTAAGTAAAGGATCCCATAACAACTACGTTCTCCCGTAATGCACCCAATTTGCGAAGCTCCATAAATTATATCGCATTATCGTCGACCAGAAGCGACGGGTCTATAGATACTATAATTTTTCAACCTTTCTTCAAATATTGCCACTATCATCATCCATAGCGACCAAGGCACACATGCCTCGTCTAAAAATTCCCCAAACCGACAGGATTTAGGAACAGCAATTTTCGCGATATAAAGTGCCCCTTAACTTCTCCACCCTAACAGTCCAGCCCGTAAATCCCATCGCGACGAACGCTTTTCAAGGCGAGGGCATTCGAACGGGAATGAATGGTAGAAACTCGATAACGCCGACGAGAAAATATATTTTCCAAACGGCACACGGTTTTCGCCTCGCCACCCTCCACCCCTTAGCCGTAAGTTTCCTCATTTCCTCCGTAACCGGAAGGGGATCGGGCTCGCCACCTCCAGACGGGAAAACACCTCAAATACCGAGGTGAAATAACCTTCGATCACCTAATCTCCTCCTCCGAATTATTACCGTAACGTCTCTATCACACGAGACTCGAGGAAATGGTACAGAATACAATTTCCTCGTGGCAAAAGAAATCGAAAAGCGAGGCACAGCAAGTGACTGTTGCTAAACCTCCCCAACTGACTTTCCCCAGAAAATCAAATAACACAAGAAATTTAAAAAAAAAAACATCTTCATTCCAATTGCAAAATAATTGGCGCAAATTCTCCCCCACAATGTTCGTCACTTAAACATCAGCACTAGTTTCCAAACAGAATCGCACTGATCGAATTCTGAAACCGTATCCCGAGAGCGACAGTCCCTCCAGTTGCCGAGGGTTTTCGGAGCGAGGGCGGGGGTGATATTACAGAGCAAACTTCGAAAGATTGTCTTCCCCCGTGTGATTCAAGCTTGAGAGGCTAGAATGACGCGAGCCTCGCGACGCAGGGGATGTTTGCTTGGTAAACAGATACTCCAGCAGACAGTGGGGCCTGGTATTTTAATACTACCAGAGTTACGGCGCTGTCGTCGCCCCTTTGCTTTCGCTCGCCACCCCTGCCCTCGCCCGTTCCACGACTCTGACATTTCTAAACTGCATCCTTCCACCATCTTGCGCACCACCGCCGGGGGAATTCTCCGCGGTTACCCCGCCAGAGCTTAATCAGCGCGATGACGCTGGTCCAACTGGCTCTCCCGTTAGATCCCCGAGGAAAAGAAAGCTTCACCAGTCGTCGAGGAAGTCGAGCACAATGGTGGCGAAATAAAGGGGAGGTGATAAAGGCGGGAAGAAACCGAGCCGCGGTAACGCAAGCCGATATTTAGCGCGGCAGAAAGGGCCAGGCGGGGGAGAAAGTTTCCAATTTAGCCGGGGGAATTAAAGCGTGGACGGGGACGAGGGATTGAAGCGCGAACGAGGGAGCCGAGGGGCGCGGAGGCGTCCACGAGAGCAGGCATTTCTGCTCCTCCTTTTAATCCCCGGTAACGAAAATTCCCGAAACGCAACTTTCCACCTGCCGCCGCTGCTCGACGGTTTTCCGACCGGGGAAAAAAGTCTCGCGCGTCCTTCAAAGAGGACTCCGTCGCCGGAAACATTCCTGCCCACCAGGAAACGAAATTCTCACGCGAAATTCCGCGCCCCTAATAAATACCACTAAACTACAATCACGGTGTTCCTAAGTAGCTCTAAATTAAAGGTACCTCGTGCCTCTCATACATCTCAGTCCCACGAACCCACCCCCTGGAAGAGCCCCTAAAATTCCCACCCCCCTTAAATTTTCCCCTAAAATTTAAAAAATCCCGCCACATTAAATTCGAGCCAATTTGCTAATTCAAGCCGACAGTCCTAGCTGGGTGCGTCGAAGAGAAACAAGGAACAGGCTGAGGGGGTGGGGAGCCACGGTGCGTTGGCGGTATAATCGTGAGCAGGGTAACACGGAGGTAACGAGTTAGCACAACGAACCGGAGCCAGGGGTCTTCGTGGCCCTGGCAGCTCGCAATCGATAGCCAGAGCAGCTGGAGGCGTGGGAGTCTGCAGCCTCGGGGGCAGACAGGCCGAGGGGAGGGGAGGGGGGGGGGTCACAAAGAGACGTTGGACCGAATTTCTCGGAGCAAGGCGACCAACTTGCGGAGTGAAACTGGAAGAAGCAGAAAGGCTGAGGGACATCCTCCACGCTGGCTAAAAAGATGGACACCGAGCTCCCTCTAGCGTCCCTCGCCTGAGGCAGAGGAGGGGATAGAATTTCGCGCCTGGGGGATCGTCAATTAGCGGGAGGACAACTCAAAGCTCCCGTCGGCGCACAATAGGGACGAATCGAACGGGGGGGGGGGGGGGGGTGAAAATCGCGTGGAAGCCTTTAAGGAAATAGGTCGAGAACCAATAAGTCGTTTAAAGGACTCTTTGGCAGAGGGCGATCTTTTAATCGAACAGCCCACTGTGGCGAGCTTTCCGTTTGATGTCTTCCAATGACGGAGCGTTTCGAAATAGTGCAATGATTCACACGCGAGGTGTTTGGGTGCTCGGGTTCTGGTGGACCGCCCTGTGTACTCTTCAGGAGTTGCAGAAGAGTTGGAGTGGTGTAGCTATATTTTTGGCTACAGTGTCAGGGTTGGTGTGAAGGTGGTGTGAAGTATCAGGGCACCTGGTGTATTTGCAGGAAATGTGGTACTTGGCGGAGCGTTTAATTTAAAATACCAAATA
Organism: Andrena bucephala; assembly: GCA_947577245.1. Classification (NCBI taxonomy): domain Eukaryota; kingdom Metazoa; phylum Arthropoda; class Insecta; order Hymenoptera; family Andrenidae; genus Andrena; species Andrena bucephala. The sequence continues at coordinate 4,249,562 of OX387718.1, read as the reverse complement.
AAGTTACGTTTGTTTGAATTTGTGTTTCTTCAATTTCGCAAAGTTTTGCACAATTATGCTTCCTGTTTATTTTTTATTTTCTTCGTGTAGTAAATTACTTTGTTTACCCTCCACGATCCTGTATTATTTTGCTGTAATTACAGTAGAGGGTTCGTCCCATGCACGAACGAATAAATAGTCCAGTAAACAGCGCCGCGTAGGCCTATTTTCAGCTTCCTCTTTTCCGCCGCCCGATTTTTGGATATTCTAAGCTGCCTGTCGAGTGAAATGAAGAAGTCGGGGGTGGCTGAAGGGCAGCATGACTGCGTAAATGCCGTTAAGTAACGCACGCCGGGGTTAAAGATTATACAGAGTGGACGTTTTGCTGTCGTCTACGGGGATTCGGTGGACACGACGTGAGCTCGTTATCTCGCGCGGACAGACATTTCTAGAACAGGCATTTTTAGAAACGTCTCGGTGAAACAGAGCTGCGCCAAAGAGTCATCAACTCCAAGGTACAGATTCCGAAGCAAGGATAGGTATTTTATTCAAGCGAAGAAGTAAAGAATTCTATCAATTCTGAAGCCAAGGAATCAGCTTTAAACGTTGTATATACACAATCAACCCTTAACTGGTGAAGTGGGGTCTGACATACTCCAATATTTAACCCTATTCGCAGGGTAAATTTCGACTTTTCCATCACAATAAAGCATTAGAGTAAGCACCGTCAAGTGGGGTAGCTTTGATCACAATACTGGATTTTAAAACAAATTCCTCTAGCATCTATTGTATCACAGGTATTATTTCCAGACAAAGTGCCTTGGATAGCTTTAACTGTCTACCAAAGAATATAGCTCAGAAAGCACCCCGCAATGTTTACTAAAACCCACCTGCCACTTAAACATACTAAAAACCCAGAAAAGAGAAAGAAACCGACAAACGTCCCCCAAAGAATCCCACCTACCCTTAATGTCCCCTATTTAGCCCACAGTACTCTCGATTTCACAGCCCCATACACCCCCCCCCCCCCCAAGTGCGAGGGATCGATCGTCAGCGGATAAGTCGTTGCTCCTCGAGCTGCCCCCATCCTCATTGTGCCTCGACCCCCCGATGCCCACGTGGGGTCCATTGTTCCTCCCCCCTCGAATTACCTTTGTCCTGCCTTAATCAGTTAAACGTGTTGCCCTTGCATCCACCGTGGCACGAATTCCAAACGGAGTATCAGCGACCCCTGAAAGATCGACGTACCTTAGAGCCTCCACCACCCCCCCCCCTCTGCGCCCCGAAGCCAACCCTCGGGGTGGAAGGGGGCAAAAAGTGCTGGTATTCAGCCTGTTACCCGGCACGATTCGCCTCGATTCGACGAACACGATGAATCGTGGATTCATCCGCGGCGGGCGTATAACGCTCGGGAGCATCCCCCTCGGCGCACATCCGTGACGTCGCCGTCGTAGGACGCCACGCGGCGACCCACATTCCGTCGAATTTAATTTCATGCCTTATCTCTGGTAACCACGGTACAATGCCTCAACTGGGGCGGCTGCGAATCCTTCTATCTTTCCCTTGTACGCCCCACATACATCGCGGGTGCTGCGCGCGGAGGTCCCCACCCCTAAAGAATAGTTTACGGGCGCGACTTCCCCCCCCCCCCTCCCCGCCCTCGGCTGTCTATGTCCAAATATTCGATTTTGCATTTCACGGAAAGTGGAACTGCTTGTATTAAACGTTAAGCCTTTGGACATCTTGGGATACCTGGGGTTAAGTGTGTTCTTCGAGCAGAAGGGGTTGTATTTGTTTTTATTATGTTCTTGTATATTTTTTTTTTCTGTATTTCTGGAGGGGTGAGATAGGGGAAGGTAGGGACGAGAGATTTTTCTAAAGTATCATAAACCGAGCAAGCTGGTGGTTCGAGGGAATTTCGCTCTGGTCGGGGGATCCCTGGCGAAACGACGTCGTTAGAATTTTTCAGGGGTAAGGGAAAGTAAAATTCTGCTCGAGTGCGGTCGTAGAGAGCTGAATAGCGGGAATCTTGGCCGCCCTAATGGGAACTCGTGCCGAATCGTCGTGGCTGCGATAAATCAATTTCTGATCCTCGACATTAATTATCCTAACCTAAAAACCTATATACGCGATCAATCGGCGCGGTTAACGCCGTTGGGCGTTCAGTGGCTATTACGAACCAATGGGAGTGGAAGATTCCCGCACGTGATCTCTTGCAAAGCGTTTCCATATTCAAAGAATTAAACACATCATCATATATTTTACAATATAAAAAATTCAACACAAGGAAAACAGAAAGTGACCCGGTACAAGTGTTTTCGTGCTTCGACACCCGCAGTAAATGGAATATCGCGGAAAAACAGTAAACCCCCATTTCCCCAGAGCGCGAGGAAAAGAATCGGATTCCAACTGGTCCGATGTGTCCCAGTATTTTTCAATTTCCTGGTAGCCAAGCGTGTCCCATTACGAGGTGGGCGGAAAAGGGGAGGGGGAGGAGGGCGCGGGCAAGTTAATAATCGGACGGCTCGATTTCCCGAAATAAATGTCCCTGTTCTCGCGCTTTTAACCAGCTTTGAAACGGCCGCGGAGAGCAGCGGCTGATAAAGCGATCGTCCTCCCATCGCGTGTACACGCGCCCAGAAATAGCGACAATCGACCACCCACCCTCCGCGGCGCCTACCCGTCGCTGCACCAGCACCCCCCCCCCCCCCCCCGTCACTTTATAACAGATGCGTACCTGTGCACAACTCGCCGCGCTTCTCCGCTATCGCGGCTGGACTACATCGTAAACTGACGTAAACTCTCCCCTTCGCCTCGTGTCCACGCTCCCGTTTCAACGCGACGCCCTTTGCATCCCTTCTGCCCTCGAAAACACCTGACCACCGTGTACACAACGAGATTCTTTGGTATCGTGACCCGCCCGGCGCAGCATGAAACCACCCCTTTAACACTCCCCCCACAATCCCAGCAGCGAAAATTGCCCGCGCGCCGTCCATGGAGCATTCATCACCTCCCTCTAGCCAGCGCGATCACCGAGACTCGTCGCAAACGCCCCCAGACAGGATATCAGCGATATCCAGGACGCGTTGAGCCGAGTGTCTTGCGGAGGGGGCTAATTGCCGAGTAAGGAGCAATTAGTACTGACGTCTAATACGAGGACGGTGGTAATCTCTGCGACAGGCTTGCCAACGCGCCAGATGGACGAGGCTCCAGGGAGGATAGCAGAACGATAGGAGGCGCACGGTTGCGGCTGCAGCTGCGGCGTCGGTCGCTGCACCTGCAGCTGCAGCTCCGTGGACCGCGGCCACGCTGCTGTCGGTAGCAGCGGGACAGGGAGGACAGGTCCGGGGACGGCCTGAACGATGCAGGGGAGCGGCGATTACTATCAGAGGGCGCCGAGATGCTGTCCAGCGAGGAACGCCAACCCGAGCGCGGAGGCGCTGAGATTAAGCGCGTCCGTAAGGGGCGCGGAGCTGCTCTGCTGCTGCTGCAGCTGCAGCACCGCCACCTCTGCTAAAACGCCGGGCCTGCTGGCCAGCCTGGGGGTCTGCGTCCTCGTGCTGGGCTACACGCTGCTCGGGGCGTTCGCGTTCATGGCCCTGGAGGGTGGCCTCAAGTCGGTGAGTACTTGGAAAGACTGTCGCGATACCGGGGGGATGATGCGCGGGGTCGAAGGGTGGGGAAAACGCCAGCATTCCACGGGATAGATAGATGGTGCTATGAAGAGGCTCCAAGAAGGATTCCTGTGGAGATCCTTACTCGGTGGCGAGTGTTTCTATTCTTCTTTTTATCGAATGGGAAGATGGTTTCTAGCGTCTGTTTGTGTTTAGAGATCGGTGGTAGGGGAATGGGTTACTTCGGTCTTTTGCTGGCACTTTGATCCAGTTTCTAGGTAGTTGTAGATGATTCGGAGATACTGATCCTTGCTGCAGGATTCTGTAAACGACCTGATCGTTCCTGGGGGCTCAAAGGCCGAAGGAGGATCCTACGTGGTGCCGAGCCTCGACGATGATTCCGCGGCCATGGAGCTCAGGGCGCGCACCGTGGAAAGGCTCTGGAGCATCACGGAGGATTTGAACGTGCTGTACAAGGAAAATTGGACGCGGCTGGCTGCGAGGGAAGTGTTCGAGTTCCAAGAGAACCTAGCGCGTGGACTGAGAAGGACCTCCTCGCAATACGAGCCTGTTGGACCGTCGTCCCGATCCAGGGATCACCCTATGGAAAGAAGGTCTCACCGACGGTGGACTTTCAGTGGTAGTCTCCTGTACTCTCTGACTCTGATCACCACGATCGGTAAGATTATACAAATTCATCTCACTTTTGTACACCTTATGCTTTTCTATTACATCTATGCTCCATTGGAGATATAATGGAGTGAAGCTTCCAAGTATTAAACAGTAAACTGGAGGAACATTGCTTGGGATACCCCTCTGGTTTACAGATTCTTGCTCTATCCCTCCCAACAGCGAGTTCCAAGACAATAGCTGAGAAGCACCCGCTGTCCCAAGCCAGAATGAATGACCACGCTGTAAATTGTTCGATCAATGGTTCCAGGGTACGGTAGCGTGGCGCCACGCACAGTCTGGGGTCGTCTGATCACAATAGTGTACGCCCTGGCCGGAATCCCGTTAATGCTCGTCTATTTGAGCACCGTGGGTGACGTCCTAGCGAGGAGCTTCCGTCGTTTGTACGGTCGACTCTGCAGGCCTCGGAACTGCACCAGGAAGCAACAACCGCCTCCACCACCGCCCCCCGTCGGCGGTATCATGAGCAAGACGTACAGGTACGATAACCACGTTGACTCCAAGTCCAGCAATTACTACTCGGCCAGCAGAGAAAGCTCCTGCGACGATCTAGGAACGCGCGGTACCAGCAGCGCCATCTTGCTCGACTGCGGAAGCGAGGGACTCCTGCACGCCACTACCAGCTCTACAGCCGCGCTTCAGGTACGGCTACCCCTTTTCCACACAACCCGTGTTATACGCGAAAATTGTACTCCCGTATTGAGGAGCTATCTGAGACTTCCAAGGACGTTTCTGAATATCTTTAATGGTCTGGTTGTTGCGCGAAGTTGGGGTTAATTCAGGATCGTCCTTTCCTCACTTTTTGCTTCCACTAGGAACATAAATTTTATTCCAAATTTTCTATAATAGACTATTGACTACTCGACATCCTGAAAATCCTCCCCCAAATTGTTCACCAGTGTTTCACTGTTCCACCTAACGCCAGGACGTGTCATCGGGCAACGGTAAACGCCACTTCCACCCGTGCTCGCTGTCCCTGTCGACGAGCTCGTCGCCCGGCTACGTGGTGGAGACGAACCCGGTCAGGATACCGATAAGCCTCTGCCTGGTGATCATGCTGGTCTACATTTGCGGCGGGGCGGTGATGTTCAACCGTCTGGAGGGCTGGAGCCTGCTCGAGGGCGGTTACTTCTGCTTCACCAGCCTCGGGACCATAGGTTTCGGCGACCTGATGCCCGTCGGTAGAAACGCCGGCTCCGCCACCCTGGAGGAGCTCAGCCTGTGCGCCTGCTCGCTCTACATACTCGCCGGGATGGGCCTGATCGCCATGTGCTTCAACCTCGTCCAGGAGGAGGTGGTACGCGTGGTCAGGGTCTTCGGTAGAACCTGCGGCATGTCGTCGGGGGTGGTGGTCGGACCTATCGGTGGTACAGGTATCCCTGATGCAGGCATTCGACGGGGAACCGCATAGAATCGTTAATGGGCGAGAAAGACAGCTTCCTGGTTACACTTTAGACGGTCCACTTCGCGTGCCTTTCACTGTTATCCGGGGGCAGAGTTTTGTGCAGTCGTACGATCGATGGGGCAGATATAGCCACGTATTTCGGACACAAGGGGTCCTAGGTGTAGTCGTCAGATGTGCTTCTTGTTATTTATTGAAGGAGGCATTACTGTACATGGGGTATTCATATTTTCACTAAGTGTTTTGTTCTTGGAATTGAAATACTGATGTATCTGTCCCAATCACAGTGGGTGACTTTCCCCTCGATGTTAATTAAAGTGTAGTGTATGGTTGCTTGATACACGTCACTATGTGTACCTTATATGGATTTGGAAAAATTCTGTTTTGAAGAGTAATGTAGCTAGGGGGAGGTCCAGTTGATGCACAGAACAGGGACTTCGAAACAGGGGTTGATAATCAAACATAAACTCACTTATTTTACCCACCGGAACTACTACTTCAATTCACCCAAACGACCACTTTCAACCCCCCACCTCGAATCCTCTCAACCAAGCTCTGCCCCCCATAGCCACTTAAATTACCCCTCAACCGAGTACCCACGAGTCACCGAAGAAGTGCGGTTCTGATCAGATCGCGTCGGGGATTTCGATCGAGCATCTTGACCACTCTGCATAACCCCTTCGTGATAAACGCGTTCTCGCGGCCCGAGCGCACGCGTCGCCATGAAAATAACCTCTCTCTATTCTGCTCAGGCACCGGTGCTGGGCTCAAAGGGGACCTCGATGACGCAGGAGGCACTAGCGACTCGCGGCTGTCCGAGCAGGAAGAGGAAGCAATCGCCATGTCCATGGTGCCAGCCTCCTGACAGCATCAGGCCAGGAGTCCCGGGGACGGGAAGCTCCTGGCCCACGCGTCCAACACTGCCCTAAAACCCTCGCCGGGCCATCATTCCCTGCCGCGCAAGAAGACGCCCTCCGAAGCAAGGAACTCGTCCACCCAGCAATTCCAACGCGCACAGTCCTTAAGACGCAGCTGCCTATCGCCCACTCAGTACCACCACCAGCACCACCAGCACCGCCAGCAAGAGAGCTCCCTGCACTTCGAGTACTTCGTGCCGCGCAGCGTCAGCGAGTTCAACCTGGCAGCGGCCGCCGTTACCGACATGGCGGTCCCTCCGCCGCCGCCATCTTCCGTTCCGCGACCCACCGCCGCCGTTACGCCACCTGTCGCGGTTACCCCGAACCCTGGCACACCGAATCAGTCCCGTTTGTCGGAGTGCACGAGCACTGCCACCAGGAGTCGCGAGAAGATGGTCACGTTCGAGGACGAAGGTGCCAACTGCGCCACCTCTACGCCCACCAGGAAAAACGTCTCCAGCCTCGACACTGTTTTCATGTGACGCTGCAATCATGGCTGAAAGAGGACCTCGGGTGGAGCGGACTTGGGAGGGCTGGGGCCTTTGGGAGCTTGGATACTTCGGAATTGGGCAACTTGGAGGATTCTTCTTAGAGTTTCGTGGGAAGATGCATCAGGGTTGCTGTGGGGTTGGTGGAGAGGCGCGTGGGTCATTTGCTCAAAGATGAATGAAACTAGACGAGGATGGAGGAAGGAAGCTGTAAGAGGCAGGCGTGATCGATTGTGTAGAACAGGTTTCTTCACCGTGTAGAAGGCGCCTGTTAATAGTAGGGAGGATGCAAGAAAGGCTGCCTAGGAGGAGGAGCTGTTAGAGGAGGGTATGAAGAGCACAGTGACACGTTTGTCGAGCCCCCTGAGGATCTCTTTTGTGGAAAAGACTGCTTGTGCACAGATTTCAAGGTACTAAAGGGGTCGGGAGGTGATGCAGGTACCAGGGGATTCTCGAAAGACACTGGATTTCTACCGTTTAAATTATAACAACCGTTACCGTAACACTAATTAATACTCTTATCGCTGCTGATACTCTTCTTCTTACCATTATCGTTGATAGGTTACACGACTGACCGCGATTTCGCTGGCGAACTTACTTTGTACGACGAACTATCGAAATACGGCGATTGCACTGCCTCTTCCCTCCCTCTTCCCACCAGTTTCCTCGAACACCATCAAAGCGGAGTACAATTCCCGTTACAATCGAAGGGGAAGGAGTTTCTCCAGTGAAAGTAAAAGTTGTTCATATATAAACTCCCAATTGTACCCCGAATTACACTCTATCATAAAAGACAAATACTCCGAACGTAAGGTCCATAAAAAGATCCCTAGATCCACCTATTATCGTAAGAAAAGACTTCCCCCGCGCACGTTTTCGAAAGGAGGGAAAATATAATAGAAAACCCTCTGGTTCCCCGCGTTCCTTCATCCCCCGAGCGGTGCCGACGTGGAAAGGGGCAGTGTAAGAGGGAAAAAGGAAGACACAGCCTTAAAACGCGCCCCACAAGCGGTTCGATGAATTATTGTTACAAAAGACAGATAAATATAAAGCATAGACGAATACGAAGGCATGCACGGCTACGAAACGGTCTGTCCTAGCATAAATCTTAAGGAAACCCGTTTAACCGACACCGTTGCCAACTTAATTCTAATGCGAGCAAAGGGAATGTCGACAGCCAGGAGCATGTGTAAGGAGTGCTGCATGGTAAGGGGCCAGGAGTGACTGGGACAGTGGAATCGTCGAAATTGTGGGACATAAATCGAAGGTTTGGGCGTCGCAACGATCCAAGTCCCGTCGACGCGATCTCATAGATCGTTCGATCGACAGGCTGGATCGGGGCTCGAATCGAGTGTTCAAATACATACGCTGTTTATATACCATACGTGTCTCTTTCTCGATAAGAATGGATTTTCATTAAAACAGACGAAGTAAAAACGGAACGATCGCAACGGGGACTTGATTATTTTTAACTTTCAACCCTTAGATCTTATAGGCGACAGATCGATCGCCTTTTGGGAACATTAAAGTGGATATAGTCGAAATAAAATCAACTTCCCTTAAGTTGAAAATAATAAGGGCTTACAATGCATTATAGAAAAAGAAAAGAACAAAAAAAGATGAAAAAAATAGAAATTATTAACTTAAGATTTGAGTAGTAGAGATAAGATAAGTATTGGGTAAAATATTTTTTTTTTTTATTTCGACTGTAGAGGTTCTCCCGAGTTAAAAGAGCTAAGAATTATAAAAAGGAGCGTTTTTTTTCGTTCTGCATCGTAAGAAATTTTCATTTTATGCTTTTTACTTTTCTTTTCATTCGTTCCACTCGATTTTTATTATAATTCCGTGAGGAATAGGAAAACAGACTCGAAATTCGACGCCCTTCTGCAAGGTTTAAGGTAAGATATTTCGAGGTTCTCTGGAGCTTTGCTTACTAGTAGGTTCAACAATATTCTCCATTGCTACATGATTTATTGAGTTCATTGCGACACCATATTAAAATCAGCTCGCCTTTTCACACGTGATTAAATTTTTTCGAAGCATAAGCAACACAGAAGCCCCTCAGTGCACCCATGATGCAGTTCTCGATCGTCAATCATAGTCCTCCTCGCAGTAATCCCACTCCTCTTCTCGAGAATTCACCCTGACTGGCGGCGGCACACTGTCTTCGTGTTTCGAAACCGTATTACCACGCACCATATTATTTATTAACCCTACAAAATACCGAACATAGTCTTATTTAGCCCCCTCGAGTTCATTCAAACGCGAGAAAATTCCCGCCAACGTTCTTGCCCCCTTGGGTGCTGACAATTCGCGCACCACGTGCGGGACTCCCCTACTCGCATCTTTTAACCATACTCGCTGAACGCCCATGAGCGTTCTCCGCACGGGCTGCGCCCACTGAACGCACCTTCACATGCGCCCGTGTCACCCAAAGGGTGATAAGAAAATATCATTCCATCCCAAATGAATTTTCTGAATTTTCCCCTCCCATAAATATACTATACTTAATAGTACATTAAAAACATTTCACGTTGAAGAACTTTGTCTAATGACAAAATTAGGGCTGACCTTTAATTTTACCGATCAACCCTTCGCCCTGCTCCGGCACACACACACATCCATCCTCCCCTTCGCTCGACTTCAGCTTCATATTCTGATAGAACGTATAACCGATGTCCAGGGAGTGATTAATTACGAACTGAACGGTACAGAGGACGATAATCAGCAGTATGGGTAGGCACAAGGTGGTCTCCACGTCGTCCAGGAAGAGGTTCAACCATTCCGGTAGCAGGTCGCAGCTCATCTTCGATTTGAAACAATTTCAGCCGCCTCGATTCCCTGGTAAACGCGATCAGCCCTAACCTTCGGCAGTTTCGTTGTTCCTAGCAAAATTCGGGGCCTCTTGCGTCTTTGTCAGAAGGGAACTGTCTCCCAGGCAATTTCGTGAAACATACTCTTGTTAATTTAGCAAAGAAATGTGGCCATTGCCGAAACGCACTTGGACGAATTTCTGTAGCGTTGTTGTTGATTCCAAAAGCTGAATGTTCCGTGAAATCGATCTATCGATTCAATCAGCGACGAAGTAATCGGAAAGAAATAGTTGCAGACGGTGGAAAACGAACGAAATTCGATGGATCTCGCGAATAGGTTCAAGCGATCAGAAATAAACAATATTTACTCCAGCTCTGATCGACGTAGATTTATTATCCAACCAATCTTGAAAACGATATTTATATTTGTGAAATGAATTTAGAATTGTGTAAAGCCGATTGGTTTTATCTTTAATTCTATTAATTAACCCCTTTCGCTGCGTCCATCCCATCGCTCAGTGTACGCGGAGAACAGGCGTTCATCAGGCATGGTTAAGGGATATGAGAACAAAGTAATCGCACACCGAATTCGTTCAGTACTCAAATTCCGGAACTAAAAGGGTTATGTATTATTAAATACACCACGCGCCCTCTACGGGCAAAATCCGTAATCACCACCATAGAACGCGCTTGTCCCGCTATCTCGCGCGAACATTACCGCAACTACGTAGACAGATGAGGTTACAATGTAACCTCCATAGCATTTATACAGACTAAAAACACTGTTTTCTTTGTAAATAATACACTCGAAGCGAATGAATCGTCGAAGTATCTGCCGTTAGTTTAAATAAAAGTAAAATGTCCACACGCTGGTAAGTACCGACACTGTGGCGACGATTTAACATCGATCACCGAAGTATTTAAAAAAAACTGCACATTGAATCCGAGCTCTCTACTTGTTGCTTTAATTTCGTGGCTGATATTTCAGGTATCCCTTGTATCAAAAAGGCAACCCACAGCTCAGGATCTTCCTCCCGAACTTCTGGCTAAAAATTATAAAACCCGTGCACAAACAGCCCGAGAATGTGGTGCAGCTCCACTGCTCCATGGAGATGACGAGGCTCGACGTGCGCAATTATTTAGAGAAGATCTACAACGTCAGCCCCGTTCACGTCAGGATAAGGATCGGCCTCGGCAAAACAAGGATATGCCCGAAGCAGCACTGCGTAATTAAAGACGACGACAAGAAAATAGCTTACGTCGTCTTGGTGAGTGGTTCGGAACTAACCGCAGGTAAAGTAACACCCCTAACATTACGATATTCTCTGGGATTATAGCCCGTGGACCAGCCATTCGCCTATCCCGAGTTGTTCCCGGCGACGACGGAGAAGTCCACGGAGGACAGATTCGAGGAGTACAAGTCCGAGTACAAGCAGTACGTGAAGTCGAACACAATGCCGGGTTTACCCACGTGGTTTAGAGTATAATAAAGTCGCTTGTACGCCGCAGGGGAGAAAATAAAAAATTATAATCTATATTTCCTCTTTCTCGCACTTCTTACATCAGTTACAAATAACGTAATAAACTCTTGGGCAATTGCATCGTGCAAACATAAAAGAAATAACCAAGTAGACGATACTTAAGGAATAAGTAAACAGAGAATGCGCCGACCCTAGTCGAACTCGGTCATCATGAAGCCGTAAGCTTTGCATTGCGGGCACTGAGGAATGTCAAACAAAAAGATAGTCTGCAAGAAGGGAGAACATAAACGAAAAACATTGCCGGCGAGGCAAGCTGGCGGGCAGGAACAGCAAGGTCGATACGAACCTGTGGATGAATGGGGCAGAAGTAGCGCACCCTGCCCGTCGTCCAGTATCCGCATACATTGCAGAGTACGATGCGGTGAGGCCTGATGCACAGACACTTGTCGGGCGGTAAATTACACACACCTATCCCCCTTCCTCTACCCGCTCTCACCGACTCTGTCCTCCCGTCCAGCGCGTTCAGACCCATTACGACCCCGTGCCCCTAATCAAATTATTCGATGCTCATTAATCGCCAAGGTGCAACTCTAACAAGTGATTCGGTACATGTGCACAGTTGCTTCTGGAACTTAACGTACAGCTTTTCGCAGAGAACCCACCAGCAGTGGCAATGCACATGGAGCTTTCTAAAAGCCGAATCCCGCGGTCGTGGACGGTATCGTTAACAAACGATGCATTTCGAATCATAAATTCATGACACAAATTCCTACGCGCGAGCGTGATTCACTCCGCTGCGTTCTCGTACGCATTTGGGGCTTGCCGGCGATCGGACTTCCGGCGTGGGGGAATTAACGGTTCTAAATTTCTTTCGCTTGTAATTCGATAAGAACGAAACCCACCAACGCGGAACAATCGTCTGCCCGGTGGTCAATAAATCGCGCGCTACAGTTAATTTAGGAATTGAAAGTACAGTTGCAGCGAAATACCTGTTAAACGCAGTGTCCTTATTCGGTTCGAACTCGAGGGCGTCAGACCAGCTTCCGCCCTTTTCCCTACGCTTTCTGCACGCTGCTCTCGCGACCACACGAATCTGGTCGGCTGGATCTTCTGTAGGAAGAAGTTTCCGGGCGTAACGCACACGCGTGGTGAGAGAACGTGACGTTTAACGAGATTTAGAGGAGAATTAAACGACTGACAGTTTCTAGAGCACGTGTAATTACGACGAAATAGCCGCGCGGTAGGGCACGTCCTGGCGGTCGTGTGGATAACGCGCATTTGGCACGCGGTGAAGCCCGCGAAAGACGAACAAGGACGCGGAAAAAAAAAAGAAACGAGGCGTGTAAACAAACGCGATGGGTATCGGTGGATATCGGACTGCGTTAGATGATTTTGTCGAACGAAAAGTGTGAGCTGGCAGGATCGGAGCGTAGGTTCTTCGTGGTTATTGTTGCAGGTATTATTGTCTCGGGAGTGAAATAATGAGGAGGGCCAAATACCGCGGGAATGGCCATGGCTAGGAGGTAAGTTAAATGGCGGGATATTTGTCGTTTTTTGAATCTTGCTTTGTATACGGTTAAGTGTTTAAGTTTGTTGATATCGTAGTATATGTATAGGGTAACGCGTACAGATGTTGACCTATACAATGATTGACCCTCTTCCTCAAAATGTAGGAAATATAATATAATGCTTTATTTATATGATAAAATATATTTATATTTCGGTGGCCCAGGTATTTTTGTTCCGAATACAATTGTATTTTATTATAGAGGACAGAAACAATTCGGCAAGGTCCTAACTCCATACTTTTTTCTTTCTTCATTAGAACTGAAGATGTGGTGGAAAAATGTTTGTTTTATAGTAAGCGAGTATACGAGTGTGGAGTGTAGTAATTATTTACGCAACTGTATTGAACACAAATGTAATGATTACTTTATTTGAAATTATGTTACACGTGAAGTATACATAATAAAATATGGTATAGTAAAAAGAACGAACACTCAAGTGCCCAATCTCAATCCAATTCCTTTACTATCCATTCCGCTCGATCTATCCCGCAAAAAATAAATACTTTCTACAGTATTTCTTCCCGTGAATCATAATAAATTCTTAAGACTCGCGTTACCACGCCGAATCGATCCAACATGCGGTAGCAATAGAAATGGCGTTCGGTACGGTTGCAGAAGGCAAACGCGCTACAAATTTCAATTTATCCACCAACTATGGCAGGTAAATGAAAAAAAATTAGTTTACTAAAACTTTGCAATAAAAAATTAGACAATTGAAAAATTTGAGGTGCTCAATTTTATTTAACAGATTAGTGGTACTTTTTAACAAGCTCGATGCCACGATACTACCAAAACTGAAATTAAAAATTAGAATACCAAAAATTTAATTTAACTATGGTTATTTCTCGGCAATCGACAGAATTTTTAATATTCACAGGGTATTAGCGAGTGGAGCGGACAGAAGCAAAGTGACATTTTGCACGGACGTGGACAAGTCCGTGATAGTGCACAATTTCGAGAAACGGGGGTGGGTGCAGGTCGGTCCAGAGGATGACTGGAATTTCTACTGGTAAAAAGAGCGACTTAAATTAAAACGGCACAGTTAAAAAACTGTCACTCTCGTTGTTACAGGGCAGCCACTCAATCCTGTCGAAGCATATTCAGCGTGGAAACTGGATACAGGATGGACGACAAACAGTCAGACATTACAGCTTTCAGATAAAACTCCGTTTATTGCGTCACTCTGAAATTCCCATAGCGCGTCCAATTTATTTTCGCCATTATAGCGAGCGACACATTTTGTGCAAAAATATTTTCCCAGCGCTAATAATAAACGATAAGTGTTTGCTCGAGTGATGCAATAAATACTTCCAGTATCGCAAGCCTGTCGCTTTGCAGGATGATCAATCACTTCCCGAATCACTACGAGCTGACGCGGAAGGACCTCTTGGTGAAGAACATCAAGCGATACCGGAAGGAGCTGGAACGCGACGGGAACCCGCTGGCAGTGAGGGGGGACGGGGGGAGGTACCTCTACCTGGACTTCATCCCCGTCACCTTTGTTTTACCAGCAGGCAAAGTACAATTTAGGCATTGGGAGCAAAAACGGACTGACAAGGGAAGAATCCCGAACCCAAAAATTCAAAAAATTCTGAAACTTTGTGAATATGTAGGGGATTTCCCCCTGATTACAACGCAATTTTTGTTTGCTACCCAAATCCACTCTAAGGGGGTGTAATTGACCCCCGAAAATCCGGTTATTTTCCAGTTTTGTGTTATAACTCGTGAACTGTAAAATATTTTTTTTGGCAAATTATAGATCTAATTAAAAGAAGTAACTTTTGTCTTGAAACTTTTCTTTTATTTCTTACAGTTCGCGAGTTAATTTCACCCTCTTAGAGTGAATTTGGGCGGCAAACAAAAATTGCGTTGTAACCAGGAGGAAATCCCCTACATAGTCAAAAAGTTTCAGAATTTTTTGAATTTCCGATTTCGCGATCTTCCCTTGTGAGCCACATGGAAGAAAAATTAATTTTTCCTGTTTTATATGATTAGGAGAGCTTATTGGGATCAGAGTTTGGCAAAATGTAATCTAATTACAAATTACAAAATTGTGGTCAACTACCTAAATTAACGATTACAGAAAATAATGTAATCAATTACACAATTCCATTTTTTAATCGTAATTTGTAATTCGTAATTACATTACATTTTGTCCAACTCTGATTGGGATACACTATTGCTACTAACTCAATTTCGCAAAAAATGTGAGTTGGTCCGTTTTTGCTGCCTGAATTATCAGAAGATCTTAATTACCATTTTGGGGTTAGGTTGGGTTTCAGAGAATTGTGGAAGCACCCTAACGCCAGTAAAAATTGCATGCTCGACGTTTAAACTCATCCACAGATTACAACATGTTCGTGGAGGAGTACCGGAAGTCGCCGCAGAGCACGTGGATCATGAAGCCCTGCGGGAAGTCGCAGGGCGCCGGGATATTCCTCATCAACAAGCTGAGCAAACTGAAGAAATGGTCCCGCGAGGCGAAGAACCCGTTCAACCCGAATTTGACGAAGGAGTCTTACGTGATATCCAGGTGAACATTGGTTACTTGTGATTTTGTCAAGCCTCCGGTGTCGTGACGGGGATAAATGCACAGGTACATCGATAATCCACTGCTGATCGGGGGCAAGAAGTTCGACCTTCGACTGTACGCGCTGATCACATCCTTTCGACCGCTGAAAGCCTACTTGTTCAAGCTGGGATTCTGTCGCTTCTGCACGGTCAAGTACGACACCAGCATCCAAGAACTGGACAACATGTACGTGCACCTGACGAACGTGTCCGTGCAAAAGCATGGCGTGAGTGGAATTTTCGGGGGGATATGGTTGTGGAGGCAGAGCCTGAAAAGCCTGAAGCAATTTCGGTGGGATTACAGCAGAGATGGGAAAAAAATTATTTGAAATCAAAATTTCGTACACAAATTTTTATTTCAAATAATTTTCTCCCCATCTCTCGATTACAGCACTGAGAATATTTATTGCATGGCAATTAAATTCTAATCCTCCAACTATAATTTAAATAAGAATTAATCGAAATTAGATCAAATTTAATTAAAATTATTACATGCAGCGCAATATCAATATTTATAAAATTAGTTATAAAATTTGTAAAATATTTATAAAATTACGCATAACATTTATGAAACATTTATAAAATTTATAAAATATTTATAAAATTTACAAAATATTTACAAACTTATAAAATTTATAAAATATTTAAAAAATTACTTATGAAATTTATAAAATATTTAAAAATTACATATGAAATTTATAAAATATTTAAAAAATTACAAAATATTTATAAAATTACTACAGAAGAACTTGATAAATGCTAATACTGAATGAGGTGAAAGCGATTGCACGCTAAACATTTGAGTGCTGCAATAAATATTCCCAGAATTTCTAGAGCGTTCAGCGCCGAACCAATGCACCTATACACCTCGTTTACTTATCAGAGTCTGCACCCGGAAACTTGTGGATTAAAGGGAAATACCGCCATTGCAGGAGGAGTACAACAGCAAGCACGGTGGCAAGCTGAGCGTGCACAATCTGAGACTATACCTGGAGAGCACACGCGGCAAAGCAGTGACAGAGAAGCTATTCGCGAATATCACCTGGTGCATAGTGCACTCCCTGAAATCCGTCGCCCCGGTGATGGCGAACGATCGGCACTGCTTCGAGTGCTACGGCTACGACATCATAATCGACAACGAGCTGAAACCGTGGCTCATAGAGGTTCGATGATCGATCTAGTAAATCAGTGGCGAATTTAAAAAAAAAAAAACACCCAGGTGGCAAACTAAGGTAGGCTCTCACTATGCCTCGCTTTGCTTTCCTCAAAATATTCTCGAGGCAGAATTCGCGGCGCAGTGAGAGTCAAACTACAAAAGAAAAGCATAGGAAAAATAAAATTGGCCGACGCGAGGCGAGGGGTAGTGAGAGCCCGCCTTTACAATTAAATTCACGAAAATGATGGGAAGCAAAAGAAAAATCTAGCGTTTGGATAAAATCATAATTTCTTTTTGGAAGATGGAGCCCAGGGTTGCCTTCTGTGCAGGGGCCATTTAACCCTTCGTGGTCACACTTTTTTAAAGTTCCGCGGGGGTCACACTGGCAAGGGAAGATCCCGAACTCGGAAATTCGAAAAATTCTGAAACTTTGTGAATATGTAGGGAATTTCCTCCTGATTACAACGCAAATTTTGTTTGCTGCCCAAATTCACTTTAAGGGGGTAGAATTGACCGCTGAAAATCCGGTTATTTTCCTATTTTTTGTTATAACTCGTGAACTGTAAAATATTTTTTTTTGACCGAATGATAGATCTAATTAAAAGAAGTAACTTTTATCTTGAAACTTTTTTTCTATCTCTTATAGTTCGCGAGTTATGACGCAAAATCGGAAAACAGCCGAATTTTCAGGGGTTAATTTCACCCTCCTCGTGTGAATTTAGGCAGCAAACAAAAATTGCGCTGTAATCAGGAGGAAATCCCCTACATATTCAAAAAGTTTCAGAATTTTCTGAATTTTCGGGTTCGGGATCTTCCCTTGTGGGTCTAATGGACCCAGTCGATTTTTAAACAGTTACCGTACGAACTGCATCAGTCCAATCGATTCCCAAAAATTATAATACACATTACACACTTTGAACACTATGCAATATGATATAGTCGCGTTTTAGTAAAAAATGAAATGACAACATGTACAAAAAGAATCGGAAAGGAAATCCGGGAACTTACCAGTATCAAGCTCCAAAGTTAAAAAGCGGGTCTATTGGACCCAGCGTGACCATGAAGTGTTAAATCCGTCACTGTACTAAATCATCCCTTAAAAACACCCACGTCCCCGGATCCCAGCCATTCCAGTTTCAAGTTACGTCGGAGGGCGTCTATGTGAAAACTAAGTGTGCATGCCTTGAACAGCCACTTGAGAGCAAACACTCGAAGATCGACCTGGTTCCCCGACCAATTTTTGGGGATCAGGTTTCAACCCCTATCGCTGTCCCAATTCATTTCATATTTACATTTCCAGGTGAACGCGTCGCCGTCGCTGACCTCCACCACGGTGAACGATCGGATCTTGAAGTACAAACTGATCGACAATATAATGTCGATCATGGTGCCCCCTGACGGTGTGCCAGAGTAGGTACCCTAGACATTTACTAAATCACCCATTGGTATTCGATTATAACCAGCTCGATCCTGTTTAGCGTGAAATGGAACAAATGCCCACAACCGGAGGCCCTGGGCAACTTCGAGCTCCTCCTCGACGAGGACCTCTGCGCCCAAGACGACAAAGAGTGCTGCTCCGGCAAATATCGAGCCTCCTCCAAATGGAAATAAATCCTTAGCCGCTACTTTTCTGTATTAATAAACCACTGTTCCGCCGATTCGAACGGTTCCACGGACGATCGACCTACGGAGGGGGAGGGGGGGTTCCCCGGGCTCCGCGCGTGCGCGGACGCAGCGCGGTGCACAGGTTGCCGTCCGCAGGCGCATGCACCGAAATTTCCAAACGCACGTTCCTCTCGCCAGTTTATTTTGCTCGTCGGCATCGTCTATCGCGAAACCGTGATTGCACGTGGGCAAAGGAGGTGTAAATCTGTCGCGCCGTGCCTGAGGAATCCGGCGGACGTAAGGAACCGGGGCCGAGGGGGGTTGAAAGGGCGCGATGGCGATCCGTATATAAGGGTGAATCTTCTTCGGGGAAGCTCTAGATGTGTTCGAACCGGCGCCCCGTCACGTGATCCACTTCGAAAATCTCGCGAGCGCACAGTTTCCTTGAAAAGAGAGGAATTGAAAAATCTAGTTGCCCTCATGGAACCACGCGCTCGGGCTTAATACAATCGCGAATAAGGGATGGAGGGTGCTCCGCACAGACGCGCGCTCTCCGTGGCCACGGACCTCCTGGTAATAGTGATGGTTTCGCAAACCTTGTGCTCCGTCAACGTTCCGCCAGGTGAGATGCACCCCTACTTCGATTCTTAACGCAACCCCTCTGAAACAGCGGGAAGTGGCGGGTTCCAGTGAGAATCGAGCAGAAGCCTGCCCGCCTCAGTGATTTCAGACTGCTTCGATATAAATCGCGTCGCGGCGTCCAGGGTCCCTTCTGTCCACCCTTTTTCGGTGTCGCGGGGCAGTCGCGCGTGCGAATGTAATAATCATTGTTTCCGCGCGATTTCACCCGCCGGGGCTAACAGAACGATCATTTCTACTCGGCTTCGAACGCCACCAGCGCGGCGCTCCACTTCTTCCACGCCACCCCCGTAGATTTCTGTCCTCCACCCCTTCCATAAAATCGCACCAGGCTCTCGTTACTGTTCCGCCGTCGTGATACAGCGTACCGCGAGAGCTACCCGAGGATCTACAACGTCGGGGTCCTGATGGCGTCCCACCTCAACAGCCCCTTCGATCTCGAGAGGTGCGGGCCGGCGGTGGACCTAGCCTTGGCGGAAGTGAACGACTTTTTGAACGTCCACGACGTGCAATTGCGCAAGGTCCAAGGAAGGTACGGACGGCGGAGGGGCACTCGCTCTTTATATATCTGCTCTGTCCTTGGTTTCTTTTTTTTTTTTTTTGTAATGCTGTTGTACGGGGAAGTTTGAGTCTTATGGCTGGAGGGATTGTTGAGTGGACGGGTTGGTGCTTGGGGGACGAAAAGGGCGACGGTGGCTGTCCTAGATACGCGGATGGGACGACCCTGTGTCAGCTGAGCCTGTCTCTGACCACCGCGCTCCCATCGCTTCCGTGCCGTTACATTAATTCAATTGGACAGACGTTTGCATGAGAGAAAAATATGGGCATTCGATACACGCACGGGGTTTGAAGGGTATTCCCATTCCACTGCTGAAAAAATGAAGCTGGTTTAATATACCACTGTTTTGGAGCGAATGGTTTTTTGAAATACCACACGAGGGTGTGTTGGAATAGCGGAGCCAGAGAGCAGTTAAATAAATAGGTGACGTGAATTTTCTTAAATGGCCCATTTGAAATCTAACAAAAAATTAGGACACGATACTGGGTAGGTGTTCGAAATTGAGGGGCTCAGTGGAAAACAGGCACATGCGACATATGCATAAATTTTCGTTTTTTAAAGGTGACGGGACTATTGAAATCTCCAAAAATCGATTTTTCTATTACTATTAATTCTGAAAGTGTCATCCTTTGTGAACATTTACAACAAAGTTTCATGGGGAAGTTCGAATAATTACGGAAAATTATCTCGAAACTACATTTTTAAACACCGTGTACATCATAACTTTTGAACGAATGAATATTTTCACTTGAAATTTCAACTGGAGGTGTAGAATCCCTTTCTCTATAGCATGGAATTTCCACACCAACATTGGATGTTTGTAAAAAATTTTATAAACGATAAAACACGATTTTCTTCCGTAAAAATGTGGGAAAAAATTGATTCGTGTGTAATTGTTACAATTTTTGTTTAAATTCGCTAGTCAAGTTCCATGATTTTGGTGTAGAAATTACTCACCCCAAAGCATTTGGCTTTCAGATAATTGGTTCACCTGATACTTACCCGGAAACGCTTCTACCATAAACTGTGAAAAGTACGGGTATAATTATTATTTGATACCTAAGCAATCCGACACAAAAGAAACCATCGATTTTACGTGTCCAATGGTCCTGCACCACCTTAAGGATCCATAATTTTCTTCAAGAAGAATTATACATATTTTTGAGAACTTTTTATTTTATAGAAATCCATGAACATTAAACTATAAACTGTGATATTTTGAATAATATATAGAAACAACAAATACGAAAATTTTTTGGTAAAAAAATCATGAAACGGTGGTATGTGCCTGTTTTCCACTGGGTCCCTCAAATCTTGGATTTTTTTATGAACCATAAAGTATGTTAGGAAAGACGTAGTGTCAATTTTTAAAATGTCATTATTTTCTCAAAATTCAAAGTTGTATAAGTCTGATGATTAACTTACTGATTAACTATTGGTAGCAAAGGAATTCTTGAATATACAATAAACCTAAACAAGTGTATATACAAAGTTTCAAACTGCCCCGTGTTATGATTTCTTGAAAATTAAAAAAAAAGGCTCAAAATCGCTTTAATAGCCGAATACCCCATGAATCGACGATGGCGCCGTGTCCGTCGCAGCAGAGCTTTATAAATATCTCTATTAACCGATCCGCAGTAGTAACGACGTGTTCATTAAAGTGACCTTGCACTGGGGTGTCGCCGAAGTAGGGTCGATAATGGTCAATTTCGTGAGTGAATCTCCGTGGAAATAAATCACCCGCGATTTGCGATGCCGGCCACTCGGGCAGTTCGCTGCTTAATTTTATCCCGGCTGCCCCGTCGGGCGAGGGTGGAAGTGTCGCCACAGTGTCAGATTTATGAAATCGTAGCCCCAGCACGTGATTCGGCAGGAAGGGCTGGCAAGGTCGGGGGCAAGGGATGATCCACAGGTCCCCAGATACATTTCCTTTAAACGCGACCGCGCGGACAGGGGTGAATACATTACGGCGCGATAACGAAGGGCGAGGAATCGTCTTCGGGGGTAATTCCCCGCGCGCTGGTCAGCGTCCAATCATTGCCCATTCACGGGCCACGATTAATCTATCATTACGCCAAATTGTTATTTACAGTCGAAACGGCGGTGCACCCTGCACCCCTGGCAATTATCGATCGCGGGTGTTGCAGGGGCTACGTCGCGATCGACTCCGCGTATCCGACAGATTCTCTCAGGACATCGGGACACTGGTGTCACGCCCCCGATTCCCCTGGCCCGGTAATTCGATCAGCGGTGTGTTTGCCCACGCGGGGAACGCGATCATCCATCAAATCGTTTGCTCTCGTTCCTCCGCCGATATCGGTCGGCTGCCGACGGCCTATTGTCCGTGGCCTCTTTGCTCCAACCCCCGGCCGTAGAAATCCCGTGCGCCCAAAACAAGGGGGATCGATTCCTGCCTACCACTCCTACGCGGTACACGTGGTGCTTGTAAAAGATTGCGCGCCCCGGACGAGGAAGTGGTTTGCAGCAAATATTGATGCAGGGGGTCGCGTCCAAGGAAATTCTTTCCTCGTGTCATACTTTATGTCTCCCTTTATGTCCGAGATCCCACTGAGGTTTCTATTATCTCGCTGGCTTTGTCAACTGGGTTACACGCTCGCGAGTCTCTCTTCGGGCTCTTTAACATGGTGGGTTGTTTCGACAGTTACCCATCGTGCAGCGGGGCTACAGCACCGGGCCTGGCCGCTGACATGCACTTCCGGGACAACGTGATCGCGTTCGTGGGACCAGCCTGCGCCTTCGCCCTCGAGCCTGTCGCGAGACTCGCGGCTTATTGGAACACACCCATTATCACGGGGATGGGTGACCAAGTAGGAATTGTAGAGGCTATTGCGGCGACTATCTGTGCCGTGATTCAGGCGAGCTTGATCCAGATAATTTCCCAGGAGATGAATTAATGGGTTCTGGTTGAAGAACTGAGGGTGGCCTTGAGGACTTTGAGGAAATTAATTAAAATAATTAAGGGGATCAAGTTACATAACCCACCCTGTATGAGAAGGTCACCTGGAGCACACGTTTACATCAAGTATTTTTATTACTTTTATGTCCCTTGGCACCTACTTAAATGGGTCCCAAGTGTTAAGCCGGGAATCCACCTAGAAACTAAGCTTGCTGTGCGATGCTATGCTATGCCATGCTACGTTTTAAAAAAATTAACTTCAATACATTCATATGGAACCGTTTCCACCAAAAGCTAAGCTAAAACATAGCACAGCATAGCTTAGCTTAGCTTCCAGGTGGATTCCCGGCTTTACCGTACACCCCGCCTAGGTTTGAGGGGGGAAGATTTAAAAGACGCGGCTCTGAAATTATGAAACTGATGATGAACTCCGCCCTGCAGTTCGACACTCGCTATAATCACGGGGCCGATAGTCGCTAGGTGACTCCGCGGAATTTTAACATTTTTCGCCGATCAAGCCACCCTCGGAAGGCGAGCTGTCCGTCACGTCGGGCATCCTGGGGAGGATCAACAAATGGAAGAACGAAAGCTCGGTAAGAGGACACCACGCAGCTACCAATTAGTTCCCTCCGTCGTTAGCATGGCACCTAGCCGCGCTAATCGACGTATTTCCGTAATTACCTTGGCGCACGTACGATTCCCTTGGAGGAAAGAACACGAGAAGCTTCGCCTCGTTCCTCCCCTGTATTTATGGCTCCATTAGCGCTGTTAATTAGCCGCGGCCTTGTTAAGACGACCGCGTGGCTAGGGGTTTCACCGCGGGCCACTTAATCTCTGTTAAAAAGGGCATCTTCAAAGACAAGACCAAGTACCCGACCCTCACGAGGATGTCCTACTGCCAGTGCCGACTGCAGCTGGTCTTCTCCAGCATCTTCAAGGAGTTCGGATGGTCCCACGTCGCTCTGATACTGGACAGGTCGGACTTGTTCTCGTGGACGGTGGGAAAGAACCTGGAGTACGGGCTGCGCAAACAGGGGCTGCTGAAGTTCGTCAGGGAGCTCGACGGCAACTCGGAGGACGAGCCTTATCACTTTTATTTGCGCGACGCTAGTATGTACGCCAGAGGTAAGGGGTACCTCGAGCTGAGAAATGAAATTGGGCGAGGAAATAAGACGAAAATGAAGAGTGACGAAATTGCGGCAGAAGCTTCGTTTCTTAGTTATCAGCGAGTAAGTATCCTGAGGCGCCTGAAGCGCGGCCACCCGGCGAACCGCGGCGCGCAGTAAGGCTTTCGATGGCAACTGCGCGCCGCCCTGAGCGCCGGGTTGCCGTGCACTAGGCGCTCCAGGATACTTAAGCACTGATAACTAAGAGACGAAGCTTCTACTGCAATTTCTCTGCTCTTGATTTTCTTCTTATATCCTGTTCATGCAAAAGACAGTTGCGAAGAAGTTCTCAAGGTAGATAAAGTGTTTATATCCCGCCACTTTGAATAGTGCTGATTCTCAGCGTCCGCGGCACTCTGGTGAGAAGATTCATGCTGGCTGCTCATGACTTGGGGATGACTAGGGGGGATTGGGCGTTTCTCGACGTGGAAATCTTCCAGGTGAGCTTCCCTTTCACTCTATACAGGCACTGTCCAAAGTTCTTCCCTTTCTTGGAACCGTGTTCGAACGACTAGGGGTCCTACTGGGGTGACCACGATTGGGAGGTTGGCGACGAAGACGACGCCGTGGCTAGGAAGGCTTACGAGTCTCTGCTCCGAGTGTCCCTTTTGCAGCCGACCAGCCCGATGTTCCAGGACTTCGCCGAGTCCGTTCGTCAGAGAGCGCAAACCGATTACAGTTACGCGTTCTCGGAGGGGGAAGAGGTGAGTGTAACTTAATAATCCATAATCCTGAAGGCGAAGTGGGCTCCGTTCGAAACTTCCAGGTGAACTTCTTCATCGGCGCCTTTTACGACGGCGTCTACTTGCTCGGGATAGCGCTGAACGAGACCCTATCCGAAGGGGGCGACATCCGTGACGGCATGGCCATAACCAGGAGGATGTGGGACAGAGACTTCGATGGGATTACGGGACACGTCAGGATAGACGACAATGGCGATCGTGACGCTGACTACAGTATCCTGGATTTGGACCCCATTACTGGAAGGTCAGCGGCAATTAAGCTCCTTCCACTCCGCTGCTATGCTAATCAAGCCTCATTCTCCGCGAAGACGCGACCGGAATTTTAGTTAGCCAGCCCGTGGGCCTCGCCTACGTTCCCGCACCAATGTACACTCGGTCCGTTGAAACGCGAGCAATTAGCGTTCAGCAGTGAAATTCCAACTGGGATTTGATTAAGAGGATATTCCCACTCGCACGGATATCGATCTTTTCTATCACGTTCCCTTAAAACTCTTAGTTTTAAAAATGCCCCCCTGGGATACTAGGGATCTCTTAAAATATCTTAGCTAGGGAGCACCAAAGTGGACGTTGCGCGATGAGATGGAAATCCCCAGGGTGTTGATAGTGTCCACGTTTCCACCTCGTAAAAATATTCCCAATTCGGGGTGCCTTTTTGACGACGCGGAATCGTTAGGTTCGAGGTGGTGGCGCACTATTTGGGCCTGAACCGGGAGTACAGCCCAGTGGCTGGTAAAAAGATCCACTGGCCCGGAGGCAGGGAAGGTCCTCCGGCTGACGTTCCGGAGTGCGGCTTCCTTGGGAACGACCCAGCCTGCACTTCTAGAACAGAGGCGTACACTTTCGTCGCCTACACGAGTCTAGCCCTGGCTGCCTTCTTGCTCGCGGCTGTCGCTGCCGCCTGTGTACTGTACAGGTGGGTAGCTGCTGCGTCTGTGCGTAGACGTCTGTTTATAGTGACACGATTCTGACGCAGGCACTTGAGGCTAGCCGCCGATCTGAACAACATGTCCTGGAGGATCAGACCCGAGGAGCTGCTGCTTGAGATAGGCAAGCCGTTTTCATCCAAGATCAATCTTCACCAGGCTATATCCGAGGTGAACGTAAGTTCCGCGTGAGCGAAGCCCGAGGTGGGTGGCTGGGGTACGATTAGTGGGATTCTGGTTCTGTTGTGGCAGAATTTCGGACTGGAGCAGCGAATTCGCCGGGGTTCCCAGCTCAGCTGCGAGTCCCTGCCGCCCACCACTGTCTTCACCACGGTCGGGATTTACAAAGGAGAGAGGGTGGCTATTAAGAAGATCACTAAGAAGAAGGTGGTGGATATCACGAAGAAGCTGCTGTGGGAGATCAAGCAAGTGAGGGACGTCACTTCCGAGAACACAGTCAGGTATGTGCTGTACAGGTGCTCTGAGTGCATTGACTTGCGATTGGAGGGGATGAATTAAGATCGATCGTAGATTCATCGGTGCCTGCCTCTGCTCCCCTTCGCCCACGGTTCTGATACTCACGGAGTACTGTCCCCGAGGATCCTTGAAGGACGTGCTCGAGAACGAAGCTATCAAGCTTGACTGGAACTTTCGGATGTCCCTGATCCACGACATCGTCAAGGTAGAGCAGGTGCAGAGTTGATGCGTTCGTTTTAAGGACGAATTCATTCTTGTATATCTTCGTTGAATGTGAATGTTGCTGCTGCGGTATGATTCTGCTAAGAATTCGCAAACGCAATTGGATGCTTTTGTGCTTCTGTAGGGAATGTCTTATCTACACACCAGCGAGGTCTCGGCACACGGGAAGCTTAGATCGTGCAATTGCCTGATCGACGGACGCTTCGTTCTGAAAATCTCGGATTTCGGACTGAAGACGCTCACTACGCCCTCTGACTTGATCATGGACGATGTTTACTATACCAGTATGCGGGCAATCAATCCAGCTTCTTATTTCGATTGTTCTTGTTTGTTATTTCTCTTCTTATTTTCTTACTTGTATTTCTTCTTATCTTGTTATTTCTATTCTTCTTATTTTCTTATTTATGTTCTTATCTTCTTATTTTCTTATCCCTATTCTGCTTATCTTTTTATTTCTGTTCTTCTTATTATTTATTTGTGCTTTTCTTATCTTCTTATCTCTATTCTTCTTATCTTTTTATTTATGTTCTCCTTATCGTATTTTTATTCTTATTTTTTATTTATGTTTTCCTTATCTTCTTATTTCTATTCTTCTCCATCCCTCTTACCTTCTTACTTCTATTCTTCTTACTTCCTTATTTCTTATTTTCTTGTCCCCCCACTTCTATTCCCACTTCACACCAATTTAAGGTTAACCGATCCCCATGGTCTCAAATATTTCTCATTCCATTTCAAAAAATACCCAGCACGCCCACACTAAGAACCTTCTCCCAACCCTTTCAATGCTCATTTACCAGAGTTGCTTTGGATCGCCCCGGAACTCCTGCCGTTGACAGTAACGCCAGGAAGCGCGGCGACCCAGAAGGGCGACGTCTACAGTTTCGCCATCATCTTGGAGGAAATCGTGGCCCGCGGTGGGCCGTACGAAACAGTCAAATCGTTCGTCACCCCCCAAGAGGTACATCTCTGCGTTCACTCATCCACTCACTTGTACCATTCACAAATCTTGCTTCCCACGAAGATCGTCAGCCGCGTCGCGGCGTCCGAGTCGCCGCCATTTAGGCCGGAAGTGACGCCGAAGGACTGCCCGCCGGACATCCTCTCCCTGATGGAGAGGTGCTGGAACGAGGTGCCCGAGGAGCGGCCGACTTTCCACACGATTCGCGGCACCATACGTGGCATTATGAAGTAAGAACTATTCTCCTTAAAAAAACACCAATCAAATATGAAAGGGAAGAAGATAACACCGCTAGAGAATGTTTTTGAAAGGCTCGCTGAGCAAGCAGCAGAGATATTGATCCATGGATCTTCCAGGGGGTACTGCGAGAACCTGATGGACGATTTACTCAGGCGTATGGAGCAGTACGCGAATAATCTGGAGATGCTGGTCGAGGAGAAGACGGAGCAGCTCAGCCTGGAGAAACGGCGAAGCGAGGAGCTCCTCTATCAAGTGCTCCCGAGGTAACAGGACGATGATAGAATTAGCGTTGCTTTAAAGTGAACGTTTGACGGACCTCGCAGGCAAGTGGCGTGCCAACTAATGGCTGGGGAACTGGTGCAGCCGGAGCAGTTCGAGTGCGTGACGATTTACTTCAGCGACATAGTGGGCTTCACGGCACTCTGCGCGCAGAGCACACCCATGGAGGTGGTGGACTTCCTCAACGATCTCTACAGCACATTCGACCGTATCATCGAGTTCTACGACGTCTACAAGGTAAGACGGAAAGCAGAGGACAGTAAATGGCTAGTAAATAGCCTTATACCAAGGTGGCAGAATATTAATTAAGGGTATTAAGCGATGACTTGGTGAAGATCTAAGAATCATCCTTATCCATCTCCAAGGCGGCACCGGGTCTATTTTGACCCGTCCTCGCCATCAAGTCACAAATGTGACTGGTTCTTGGAGAGGATAAGAATTTTCGATGAGCTTGGATCAAAATGCACCTGGTGTCCTTTCAATTATACTCCCGGAAAGCTTCCCTACTGCCACAGTATTGATTAACGAGCTTCGATCACAGGTGGAAACAATAGGGGATGCGTACATGGTGGTGTCGGGCCTGCCGGAAAGGAACGGTGACGAGCACGCGAGGGAGATCGCTCTGATGACCCTGGCGATCTTGGACTCGGTGAAGTCCTTCACAATCATGCACAAACAGAACGCCCAGCTGAGCGTGAGGATTGGCGTGCACAGCGGGCCCGTTTGCGCTGGCGTCGTGGGCCAGAAGATGCCACACTACTGTCTCTTCGGCGACACAGTGAACACTGCGTCCAGGATGGAGTCTTCTGGCATGCGTGAGTATTTTCGGAGGGAACGATATTTCCAGATAGTCTGAGCTTCTAGTGATTAGGATAGCGAACACTTCGCCGTATTCCTAAAGAATATGAATATGAAGTGAGAGGCTAGAAAGAAAAGGCAAATGGATATCTAGTAGTTTGTGTACTGGGCCGTAATTACTTGCCACCGAGTGTCTTGTGTGGGAGAGTTCTTAGAATTGAAGAAGCTTCGGAATATTTACGTGTAATAAATTACGGAATATTTCTGTGGCGCAGCGCTACGCATCCACGTGTCAGAAGCTACGAAATGCATCCTGGACAAGTTCGGAACGTTCGACCTCGAGCTGAGGGGCGAAGTGGAGCTGAAGGGGAAAGGAAGAGTGACTTCTTACTGGTTGAGAGGATGCTCGGAGCCAGATCCCAGATTGCCGTCGCCCAAATATCGCAGACACAGCGTCAGCTCACCGGAGAACAACCTGAACCCGTTGATTTTCCCACCGAACAACAGCAACGGGCCAAAGACTAACAACAATACCTTTATTAACTTGTCGGAGCTACAATAGAGCGTGCGGGTGTGATTGGTTCTCGATGGGTCCAGCTGGCGGACGTCATCGGAACTTATAACGCGGCTTGGACTGCAACACTACGGAGTCATAATTATAATAAATTTATTTATATTTCTTCTATTACAATGTGTCGATTCAGGATCTTACATTAATGACATGTAATTTATATATTTATATAAATAGAAGAATCTGTAATAGGCTTTTGTCGGCAGACACGTGTATCAACTTGGCGTCTGATTGACAGTGCACGGACTATTGGGAGAAACGTATAATCTTCGTTCGCGTAGACCGGCACAATTTAATACACTTGCCTAGCAACAATAAATCTACGTAAAGCTTGATCGTTTTAGTCGAAAAGGGTTCAGCGACGTTACCGAAAGAAACCTCAATGAAACTAAATGTTGCTGTTCCGTGTGTCTGTATATTATTCGCTAAAACTTCTGTGCCGGCACTGTTTCGTATCAGCACAGTGTACATTTTCTCCGAGTGTATGTGTGTGTGGGTGTGTGTGGCGTGTGTATAGACTACAGCAGAATTAGCATCTTCGTTATCGTTACAAGTTACCGCTACTATAATTGATTATAAACCTCTGTGATCTATGCACTTATCACTGTTAAATCTAAAAAGTTGTGTCAATATTGCCGTGTCGCACTACTTGGACGCCAGGAACATTATTAGTCTGAAACAGAAAGATGCGATGTACGGGTGGAAGGCGCGCCAATAAAGCACCGTCGCGCGGAATCTGCACGCTTTGCCTCCTTACCTGAAACTAATAGCTCTCGCAGCAAGAAGTCTATTGCACTCCGCCGTGTCAGGTAAAGGTAAAGGTAAGTAAGGGCTTTCGTTCTCTTGGTCGGTGAATTCGAACTTGTGAATTCTCGGTTGTACTTTCATATCCCCGAACGGTCCTTTTAATATCAAATAATAAAGCGGTAATGGGTATGTCGTTTTTGTTTTTAAGATCAGCTAGAAAAACGTTGCCATTGATTAATCGCCCCCGTCGAGCCGCCCGCGACCACGCCGCCACGATTATAAACACACGGCTACGTACTTGGTAAGTCATGTCCCTCTCTGAACTCTGTGTAGGATCGCGCTGGCTGTTGTTGATCCTCGCTTTCACAACCCACTGGTTATTAAACGCCGAGAACCGGGACGTTTCGTAAAATAGCTTGTGCACGAACTCGTCCGTGCGATACGGCTTCATCTGTAAATCTATAAACGACGAAATTCTACAGATAGATCACACCCATCGCCGGCCGAGTGCATCTGTTACAGAGAACGACAACGAAAAGGGTTGAATATAACAATCAACGATTCAGTGTTCCAAATACATTCAGTAACACGGGAATCTAAGCAAAGTGAAAGCTATTTAGTGAATATTGTCTGGTTGAAAGGGAAACTGTTCCTGCCGCCGCTAGACGAAGCAGAAAGCAAAACGTTAAACGAGATCTCGAGTACAGCTTAATACACAAGAAACTGATACAGACCGTTGAATGTGATTTTCTCGTAGGACAAAAGATCAAAGACATTGTCATACAGCCTACGTTCTTCCAGGGTACGGGCATCGATTTCCCGCAGGGCCTCCATCACGTCCAAACCTGAACGATGAGGATGCACGCAGTGCTCCTCGTGCTCCGGGCGCTCGTGGTTCGGCCCGCGCCAAGGGCAGCCGATTCTACTGTATTTGCAGCTGGATATTCTATTACACAGACAGAAGGAACCACATCAGTAACGCCCACCTCGCTCCCCGCCTCCCATCATCCACCCTCACTTTACCTTTCTTCGCACATTGTCTCTTCGTGGCGCTCCAAAGAGTTTCGCGGAAACTCCTTGGCACAGTACTGGCATTCGGCCGGCAACTCGGACACCGCTTTCTCAACCGCCAAATTTCGTGACGGCGACGTTCTGCTGATTTCGATTCTGCAGTTGGGACACGTTGCCATTTCATCTCTCAGCCTGGCATCTGCGAGGACATGAGTGAAGCAACCGGCACACATCAAGTGTCCATTTGTACACTGTGAACATTGTTGCGGCATGTATTACTAGCATTCCCAGCTCGATGGCAGCGTTAAAAGATAATCCTAACACCGTTGGCAATTAACCTCGGAGGACAAGGACACTTGTTCCTGGTCAACGAGTATCGCAAACCTCTCACACTATCCTCCTCCTCTTTCAACAAAGCATATACAACCCCTGCGACGACATTTACCAAACTAGAATCACCAAAAACTAATGGTCACGTGTATTACCATGACATTGATGTTATGTGTTTTTTTTAAACCTGAAACACAAAATCGTAGTGGCGCTGTTAATAATCCAAGTAAATTCATTTCGAAGACCGGCTCGATAAGCAATACAGACAATTAATGCTGCCAATATCGATAATAGAAAGGAGGAGAGAAGGACAGTGATGCGTGGGATATGTGAAAAAGGGTGGGTGGGTGGGGTGGGGGTGGCAGGTGGGAGGGGTGTCGAATGCGAAATAACTAACTAATAACCTTTAACAGTATTTATTTTGTTTAATGCTTCTCAACTATACATGTTACACAGATTATCCGGAAGTACGCTTTCTCTCTCTCACTCTCACTCTCTCGCTATTAATTATAATTGATAGACATCAATTTCGCATGGGTCTACAATAGCTTTTCCTAGTAACTAGTTTTCTGGCCGTCTCCTCCGCCACCTCTTATAATAAACACAATGCTTTGGAATGATATTGTAATATTATGTGCTAAGGGCTATGTAGATTAAACTCATCACCGTCCTAATCGACTTTATCCAGACACCAGCGAGAGCGCGAAGTTGAAATTCAAGTTACTTGTGCTTGTAAAACCCAGATATGCTTTACGTAGGGCTGAACGAGCTCACAAATGCACGGACACAGCTCGTGTACCACCAGGAAATAAAGAGAGGCACACGGCGCACCGAACAACTTACATGTACGCGTCTCTACTGTGATTGGGCGAGGTGGGGTGGGGTGGGGTGGGGTGGGGGCCGGGTGGATTAAACGCAACATTCTTCCCATTGTTTATACAGTTAATAAAGACACTGAATATAGAATGTATTACATATATTCCTGTTAATAATGTTCAGAAACGAATGGCTAAGAACGAAATATAATAGTACAGGCGGACTGGAATGCTACAAATTTAATAATATCGGGGCTTCCGTAAATAAACATTGCTAAAGAATTGGGCCACTGCTCCGTCATGCGTACATACAATTAGTATTCGTTGGTCGCGCCACTGTCGAGAGTTCGCACGAACTTACATCACGGCGAGAACTGCTTTACATGCGTGCTTGAACATAGTCGATCGCAAGTCCCGGCTCGTCTCGTACAGTACAGATGTTAACGAGGGAGAGCGATCGGCCAGTATAATCTACCGAACCGTTCAAAATTCCGTCTCAAAGAGTCCTGTTGCATATTACGTACAGTAATGCATGTTTATTATAAATCAGAATTCTCCGGCTCTCATTGGTACATATGTGGGAGGCGTGTCTTATCAAGACTCGCGTGGTTCACCTACCTGCGCCCGTCTCGTCGTCTTAAAGAAAGCGGCGTCGCGCGATTTCTTTAGACTTTGGGCGACGACGGTTTCTCTTAAATACTTATACAACTTAAACCAAGGCTATAGGCGTCGCACGACTATCCATCTTCTTGCAACGTCGGGGAGGGGGGCGGGCACAAGCTATTTCGCGATCGGCGAGAGAAAAGGAAGGCAAGGCAAACGGGCAGAGTGAGAGAGAAAGAAGTTTAACAGCACAGAAAACGGAGTGTTATTAACGGTCATCGTTAACTGATCGAAAGTTCGACTTAATCAGAGACAAGATTAAACCCAGCAACGACATATAATAAACCATGATGTACACCAATTATCGATAGACAGATATATATATATCTCTTTCTACAATCCGAAACATCGGGCGCACCCCGCCCGTGCGGGATTCCCATAGCCACCTATGTTAACCATTCTGGCCGAACGCCGATGGGCGTTCACCGCACGGCGCTGGGCGCCCGTCGGCGACCACGGCGTAAGGGTTAAACGGAACATACCAATTTGAAGGAAAAGAACAAAGGGACAAGTAACAATGCACATTCCTGAAGGAACACCACCGGCGTCGTGCTTAACGATGGCTTAAGCGACGTACGAAACCGTGTTCGAAATAAGTTCCACGGAGGGAATTTCGTCACTGGCCGAGGAATACCCGAAAATTACTATAAAACCGACTTCGCGCGATCGTCCGTAAAGTGGCGGCACGCGATTCAGATAAATTTTATCTAATATCGCTGATAGTTATGTGGCGGTGTGTATGTGTATATAGACACGATATATACGTGTTGTAGCGGGGAACTCACCCATCGACCTCGGGTGAAAATGTCGGATGGGAACGACCATCGAGCGTATCAACGACCGCCGATGTTTATGTCGTGGGCGACGCTTGTCGGGAGAGCGTGATATAGCTGGCACGCGATAGGAATCGACGCGTAATGCGGGAATAAGATCGGAAGGGGGCGAGATGTAATTGGGGACTTACCTGATAGACGGCCGCCTTGGGCAGATCGAGGCAAACTGCGCAGCAGAGGATGCCGCCCAGGCGGTGCTCCAACTTCTGCTCGGCTTTCCCATCGCTGCGCGACACTTTGCGACGCTTCTTGTCCGGCTCCAGGAAGTCCTCGATTTTCTCGAGGTCGTCGCGGATCGGGGTAGCCGACGGGGCCTGCTCCGAAACGCTACTCGACGATGCAGCTTCGTTACTCGGGTCCGCCATATTGATTGTTTTGATTTTTCCTCCGCCACGAGCCAAGAGAAATAATGCGCAGATGTCAAACGCGGGCCCACCACGCAATAGCCGCCTAGATAGGGGCGACCGCCGATTCGATACCCGGACAACCGTGATTCTATCGAACCCGGTCGATGCCTTCGCTGCTGGATTACCAGCGGGCGTGATAATTCGAAAAATTGGTTGGGTACTGAGAAGTCGAGCGGCAATCGTACGCTTAAATAGCAAAATTGTATCGCGCTTGGGGAGGGAATTTGAAAATTCGGAAGCGTTGGCGAAAAGTTTCTAGCTTCTCGTTACTTTTGCAACTGATATTTGTCTATTTGCTGTGGGTGCCCTGGAAATCATGTTGCGTTAAGTGTTTCAAACTTGGAATTACTCCCGCCAATTTCAACGTTGGTTAAGTTTTCTTCGTTTTCAAAGGATTTTTTTCAGCTTCGATTCTCTGTTTGTTTGTTTGTACGGTTCAAATCTGGCAACTCAAATTTAACCCACTTCCAACTATCCAATTGTCTTGAAACTTTGCAGGCGTGCGTAGTTTGGATGACAATACAATATTTAAATAAAAATTAATCCCAAACGGGTGAAAAAATCACCCAGTCATCAATAAATATAACCCATAACCACAAATCCAAACGACTTGAAATTAGCCACTCGCGGTCTTTACGAAAACGACGAAACGCCGCTGCGTTCGGGTCGCTAGTCGCATTGCGATTTGAAATTAAATAAAAGATATTTCTAAAGAAGTCTGAGCTGCGAAATGTAAATTCATAAACACTAAAAACTAGAAAATAAAAAATACTATATAAAAAATATTATATAAAATACTATATAAAAAATTTTATGTTAAACGATTTTATTAAAAATGCACTAAAAACTAAAAAATAATTCTTTTCTTGTACTGTTATGAAAAATCCTGCTCCACGATTTTATTTATAGTGAAAAACACCATCGAAATTGCAGTACAAGAAAAGAATTATTTTTCAGTGCATTTTTAATAAAATCGTTCAACATAAAATTTTTTTTATATATTTTTATTCTGAGTAACTAAAGAATCCTAGCTCGAAAGCTATGGATGAGTTGCTAATTACCTTATAATGTAAAGTAAAAGAAGTTTGTTTTATCCTTCAATCGTTATATCGCTCTTTTAATATCGTTATTTGCAAATACCTTGAGCGAGCGTGCACGCTCGATTTGAAAATCCACGTATTGCGCGCGCTTTCAACGGCCGTTTGCCAGTCGTGCGCAGACTCTTGAAGGGGTGAGGTCGCGCTCCTTTCGTGCGCTTCGATTTATTCGTTCTGTGCGTTAGTTTGTGAGAAATAATAGCCGAGGTACGCAAAACTCGTCTTTTATTACATTATTCTCCTCCGGTACGTATTATTTACAGAAATGTACACGTATCTGCGAAATAACTCGGGCGCTGCTCGGTCACACCGCAGCATCGTAAATTCATCTAAACCTTCAGCCTTCCGTTAGGCAGTTTAACAAATAATAGCATACAAATGCAGTAAATTACAATCATATCATAGATATTCTCGTGAAATGTAAAAATCGTATTCCCTAATGGGCACAACGGATCAGCCACGAAACTTCTAACGGCTTTTGCCTCTTCGCAAGATGGCGTCCGTTGCGAAACTTTCAAACTTCAAAGCCGCGAAAATTGATGGATTTGTATTTTTGCCGCAGCGTTCGCCATAAGCAGCCGATTTGTTGGGGAATTACAAACTGGTCGCGGGTAGCTGCCACTTTGGAGACCACAATTGGGCCCTCGACTTCGTACAATGTGAGTTCGAATTCGATTATTGTTGCCTCGCGGCGCTCGGTCTTGTCGTTACAATACGAAAGATTTTCCTAATTACAATTGCGACGACAGTAACGATGGTTCGTCTACGGTGAAATGATATTCAAATAATAAACGGGAAATAGAAAAACAGTGGAACAGTTAGATTCGAATAATCAATTCTTTATTCACACGCCGACGCGTCACCTCGTTCGTTTTGCACTTCGTGTTCCACATTATAAATTTTCTTATATATCCCCCTTGTATAATCCGTTATCGATAATTGTTGTAAACGATTCGTTTCTGGCTTGAATGGACGAACTCTCGTTTCAAGTATATTTATATATTATATATGCGCAAACACTACGATTCATTGGATGGCTACACGCAACAACATTACGTAACATAATCCATGTAGAAGACACAGAGAAATCAAAGTGCATATTTTCGCTGCACCAAAGATGACGCTAATTACAGAGCGTGGCATGTTTAAATCAACTTACACAAGGTGCTTGATTTTAAACTATGAAGAACTCATCCCGCTCGGAAATCTAACCCCGATAATTTTCAATAATAGCCCAAGCCTTTGACTCCTCGAATTCGAAGCACTGACGCGTGTCCATTCATAGATTAAAATGAATCACTCTGCACGCTTGACAAGCAAAGGCTCGCGTATCGTCGGCCTAGTCGCAAGAATATAAAGCCAAATCAATCGGTACCCACTGTACCCTCTTTTGCGCTTCGTTTGATTCCAGTAAAAAATAATTCACAAATCTTCTTGCTCACAATTTCGCTTACGCATCGTTTCACTCTTAAATGCACTTTCCGCGGTACGAGCAATGCATTTGCCGTAGCTCCCACACTCTTGTATGCGCTGTACATTACACGCTATTAATGCAATCGATACTCTACGAACGAAAGACAACACGGGGTTCTAAGGTTCGGAATTCTAGCTCCCCTCTATTGTTTCCAAACATTTGGCAAATTCGTGGACACTATACTGCGCTATAAACAGTAGAAGAGTAGAAAAGTTTATTGCGATTATACATGTGGACGTTGGGGGGGGGGGGGGGAGAGGGGTGTTTCGGACAACTCTAAACCTTTGTTTGGAACGCGGGGACAATTGTAAACGCTCTTTGTACTTTTCGATCGTACGGTATTCTCTCCCTATGGGCTAGCTTTCTTCCCCTCGCGCTATGGGCGCCTGGAAATGCGCTCAGTTAACTCGCTAAGCGCTCGCCGCGAGCCCATAGCGAGAGGACGCGGTACATCTGAAATACTCGGGCAGTCATCTACAGTTTGGCATTCCATCGTGCTCGAAACGCACCTCAAATCTGTGCCGCTCAATTCTCGACAACGCTAGGTTAACGTATACGTTATTGCTCGTTATAAATAGCTTCCCCCGGGACATGGCTCGGTCGCAGACATGTCTTAGCAAAAATAGTGGGCTCGTGTGATCCTTGCTGGTTATTCTGTGCACGACACTGACACGATCCAGGGCATAAATATTCACCTTTCTATATACATGGAATTTCAACATACTTAATTTATTGGTATTTACAAATACACATGCTCCGTCGCGTCTCTTCCCTGGGAACAAGAGTTTCTTTATCGTGCAGGGCGAGACTTCGCCCTAGTATCACCGCAATATACCGCCTCAGATATATTACGGGGTTAACCTCGAGCGTTTCGGTCTATCCGTCGAAGGTTTCTTTAAAGCTACCTCGTCCGGTACTGTAAAATAAGAAAAGAAGAGTTTGGTGCTCGTTAGTTAATCCTGAATTTTAATACCACATAATGCAGGGACGATCATATTTGTCACATTTCCCTTTAACAAAATAAACAGCCAACGTAAAGAAGTTGGGGGAAAAGGCTATATGTAACGCGCTTCGTAAAGGGAGAATTTAAGGATGTATCGGACGTACAATATTAGACAAAAGTATATGAAATTTGAAATACGAATAATAAATCTAGATGTAAGGAACTCGAACGACAGTTGCAGTCTTAATTTTACTCCCAGAAAGGTAGTTTTCACTTTACAAATGCTTCTTCAACCATTATTTGATAATCTCTTGGCAGTGAAAATGCCCCGAAATCACAATTTTCTCAAGTTATAATTTATTTTTTTAAAACGGTGCAGTGAAAGCAATTGAAACTCGGCAGATATTTTCATCTATCCATATACTACATGTACAAAAAAAATTAAAACATTGGTACGATTTCTTCAACATTTGTTCAGCTGCTTTATCCGTCAAGATCGTCTCTTTCCACGAGTACGTGTAAAATCGGTGAAAATTAAAATCGTTATAACTCAGCAACCGCTTAGTGAATTCGTTTAAAATTTTTTTAGCACATCAGGAAGATTAAAAGGAACAATCTCACAAAATTTAATCGACTTGGTACCATTTTCAAAATAGGTCCGACACATCCTTAAAATAAATATATAAGCAGGAAGATGCATAATGAAGTGGCACAAAAGAAATGACAAGAAAACATCCAGATCGATGAATTTACATAGCAAAGTCCCCAACGAAAGAAACTGATTACACAATTACATATGAAGCGAGGATAAAAAAGCTCGAGCAAACAAAATGATGTAGGAACTTATGCAGAATGAACTTGCAAAACATGCTGTAATCGTATTTGTCACATGAAAAGACTCAATAAACACCGAACAAACAGTCTCGTCCCCACACGTATGATTAGCACAGTATATATCCATCACTTAACAGGAATCTTAAATATTTGTGATTCTGTCTGTCCGAAGAAACGTTTTCCTTCGAAATCAGCGAGTTAACTTACCCAACTCACTGTGATTCTGCTCCGTCGTCGCATCTCCCTTAATAGATTCCTCCAAGCTCTTCGGTCTGCTCAGTTTCTGAGCCTGAACATCTGGCCCGGCAGCGAGCATTACATTCGTAGAGTTCCTTAAAGTACCATACGACTGCTGCAACTGCTTCATCTTCTCATTCAGCTGCTCGCTCGCTGCACGAACCTCGCTCACCTGCAAAATTCGCAGTGGATCAGTGAATACTTCCCGCTCGAAGGAGGTTCTCGTATTAGCTAGCACAACACTCTTACTTGGTCGCTCAGCTGTTTAACAGAAGCTAGTACAGTGGTCTTGACGCACTCCCTCTCCAGCGATATCACCTTCATGCTAACATTCTGCGTTGTCTCCTGGAGCAACACCAGAGTCTCCTGGAAAAGTGTCGCACGGTTAGCAATCCCCCAACACCCACCGCACCGAACACTTATGTTCCGTCCATATTTACATGGTCCTTCTTCTGGTCTTCGGCGACCCATAGCACGGCTCTGGACAGCGTCTCGTTGATGCGCGTCAAGTTGTTGGTCAGATGTAGTATCCCAGCGTCCAGCTTCTCAGTCTTTATCTTCGTCTCGTTCGTGGTCAGCGTCTGTGGCCTCTGCGTCACATTCGACAATTCCACCACCGTGTCCTGTAAACCAGCAACAGGGAAGGTCAGCCTCCTGCGCATTTTATAAGAATTACTGTTAGGGACATTTTTCTTCGATCAACCTTGATGCTGGTGATGTTCTGCTGCATGGTGACTTGGGCGTCCTGCACCCTGGCGTTCGACTCCTTCAGGGTCTTCACCGTGGCGCTCAGGTCCTGTATTTGGCTGCCGAACGACACCACGCTGCTCGACAGCGCTTTCAGGTCCGTCGGCACGTTGGCTAGTTGGGGATCAGCTTTGAACCACTCCTCCACTCGATGCAGATCCCGTTGGATCACGGATAACTGGAAATTCAATCGTCGCTCTTATAGTAGGCTACCTAGACACGCTGGGCTTCTCGCGGTCGCGCGAGCTTTACCTGTGTCGTGAAGTTGTTTATTTGAAGCTTGAGATCAGACAAGTGGGTGAAAATGATAGTCTGGTTGTTCTGGAGGTCTCTGGACAGAGAGTGGCATTTCTGCAGGGCGTCGGGCACACCCTCGTTGCCAGCGATCACTGCAACGCACAGAAATGTTCCCTTGTAATGGTGACGCAACATCCGCGACGCGGGAATCCTAACTAAGTTCTAAGTTTATCCTCGGCCTCGCTATGATCTATCGCTCTCATTGATGGCTCAGCGGATCGACAACGCAAGCGTTGGATTCTAATTCTACGCGAAAAACTGAGTAAAAAAGGAAGAATAAATTTTTCCCGTACCTCGCTCC
Source organism: Andrena bucephala (assembly GCA_947577245.1). NCBI lineage: Eukaryota > Metazoa > Arthropoda > Insecta > Hymenoptera > Andrenidae > Andrena > Andrena bucephala. The sequence continues at coordinate 4,210,050 of OX387718.1, read as the reverse complement.
GTTTTCAAGGAAATCGGCTTTGAGTTTCAATCAGATACGCGCGCGCCAGAGCGCGACCGGGGGGCCTCACGAGGGGCCCGACGCTGCACTTCGGCGCACGCGCGGTCGACCGAAACTTCGAACTCGATTTTCTCGGAAACGAGGCGAGCTACGACGAAACTTCTTTCTGCAACTTCGGTTCAGTTTTCCGCGCGGAATCGCCACCTTTAATCTTAAGTTAATATACCGAGCTCAAGATCTTATTCGGTAAACGCAATAGAACCCCTAGATCAGCTTGGCAATGCCTGATAAATCTGCCGCGTTGGAAGCAGCCCGCAGTGCTACGAAGCACTTCTGAACCGCCTCGTAGCGCGAAACGATGCTCGTTTCTATTCTGGAACTTATAACGAGCGACTCGACGAGCTCGAGTCTTATCGAGAGCCGCGTCTGGATGGGCGATATACCTTGGTCCAGCTCGGTCCGCAGCGCGGTGAGTTGCTGACGAACGTCGATGAACAGCCAAATCAAACTAGCGGTTGCTAATACAGAGGCGCAAGCCAGAAAGGCACTACAAGCTTTAAAAAATCCGGGGCAAGCTCGACCTCGTCTGCCTCTGCATTTGCGTCCATTTCTAGTCGATATATTCCAGTACTCCGATCGTTCGTCGCTGCTATCTGATAGTAACTCCTAGAAATGTAGGCAAAGTCAGTGTCGGAGTACCAACCCCCCCCCCCCCACGGGAACCTTCTCAAACATCGTCCAACTGTAACGCACGGAACTACGAAGACAAAATATCCCAACTAGATAAATAACAATCGTTCCCACATTCCGCGGCGGGTGCACCTCGATCCGACAATTGGCGCAAGAAGCTGCCCCGCGTAAAAACTATCCAGCGGTGTCGTTGCGTGCGTTACAGCCCGGAACGGAGACACAACGGTGACAAAGGGGGGAAAAAAACTGTTCCATATGAAGCATGGCGATGCAAGGTAAACACGATCGTCGTGACGGGGGCAGACCTCGATGGGCCCAATTGGGTGGGATGGATTGCATACGTACTTGGGAGCTACGTTTCCCAGAACTCTGGCGGGACACGGTGTGAAGAGGCGCCAGTGCGTCCAGCTCCTTCCGCTTCTTCATCTTCTTCGTCGGCTGACGAAGCGGCACCGTCACCGCCACCGAGTCCATTTCAAGCAACACCGAACCGACTATCTTCGCGAGCCTCCACGCACCGTTTTAGCGGCCCTCCCCGTCGCGGCGGGAACACCAGGATATCGCTCCCCTAGCACGGCGCGCCGACTGTTCGTCGCCCGTTCGCCAGGCTCATTTCTGCGGTCGAGAATCGGCCGCCCAGCCGCGCCCGTTTCATTTACGTGGACGATGGGACTCGCGGCACCGCGGGGCTCGTTAACGATTCTCGCGGCTACACTCCGGTATCGTCCGATCACATTTTCCCGCCTGCGTGGGCCTCGCCTGGAATCAGTTCTCGGGGTGAGGATGCGAGGGGTGCATCGACGCGGGGCACGGAACGGGGGTTGTCGAGAGAGATGAATGGAATTCTTAGGTGGCTACCGAATGGTATGGCCTAGAGGATTCTAGACTAAGTCCAGTGGCGGATTTAAGAAAATGGGCCCAGGTGGCAAACGTTCCGAGGGGCCCATTTTTCGGAAAAATGAAGAGGTAGTTTACTAAAATCAGGCTAAGGGTAGTAGTATAGTAAAAAATGGTGTTTGGATCAAATAATTTTTTTTTGCAAATGGGGACCTAGGGGGCCTTCAGGGTACGGGCCCAAACGGCAACTGCTCATCGGCCGCCCGTTAAGGGGGGAGCCCAATTTAGTACGCTAGGAATAAGGTGATTCTAGGAATTTTTTCTAGGAAACTTTCAGGGTATTTTACGTCACATTCAAACAATTACAATTACTTTTTTCGTTACAAAGTGTTCTGTAGAAGTGGAGATATATGAACACGTTCGTAGGGACTCGCGCGCCGAAGTTGCAAATTTGCAAATTATATTGGATTTTCTTATTTCTCGTATGATTACATTGTCGATCTACCTAACAAACGAAAAAGAAGACTTCAAAGAAAAAGTTACGATTCTACCCCAAGATATTTAGTACTATTTATGCAAAAAAAGTTGTTCAATTTAATTTATGTATAAAAGTTTTAGGTCCATAGACAGTGTAATTATACGAGAAATAAGAAAACCCTTGGTTTGTATGTTTTAGGGAAACATAATCCTTGTACCGAAAAATTAAATTTTTAATCCACTTCAAAAAGGAGGTCTGACGCCTCCATCATTTGCACTGTGTAAATCTGGCGTCGACTTAAAAAATATGAGAGTCGTAGATTAAATAAGGATTTAAATTATTTTTTACTTTTTAGTCCATTTTTATTTTTCTGAAGTCGGTTTTAATTTTTGTTATTATTCTTTGAATGTGAACTAAAATACCCTGAAAGTTTGGAAAAGATGCGCTTAACAGTTTCTTGGAAAAAAATTCTGAAAAATCACCTTAATCTTAGCGACCTAAATAGGGCACCTCCTTAAACCCGCCACTGTCGGAGTCCCTAGATTTATTCAAAACAGCCTTAGTACTTCAACTACTTCTAACCAAATACTACTTGTGCCATGGGAGGCATGGCCCCCCGCAAACAATTTCAGAGTACACGAGAAAGTGCGCGTCAGTGTCCTCCGAATGTTCGTACTACCGAACCGAAGGTATCAACTGCCCCCCGAGTCCCGCAACTCGGCAATCGTTGGGCAGTCGGAAGCTGGCACCGATGGATCTTCCACTGAAGTATCCCAAGCGTTATCACCGCCGCTGTTATTTCCACACATCTACCTCGACGATAGCAACACCTACGCGCACGTACTCTGATAAAACAAAGTCCACCGGTGACTGTGCTGGCAGCGAAAGAGGTCACAGGGAACAAAGGGTGGAGGAGCAAGCGCGACGCAATCGGAACGTCGCTTCGCTCAAGATGGAACGACCGATAAAGACACTGGGTTTGAGCAGAGAATAAAAGAAGAAAAAAAAAGAAGAAAAATCGAAATGGGAACAAGGAACGATAACCAGACCACTATGATCGTACCTATTTTAAGCGTATCTGCCGTAGCCACTCAAGCCAAAGCCGTTCAGATAAGGGAGGTCGTACGAATCACTCCGGCAAGCCTCGCCTCGCCCAACTCGAAGCTAACTACCACCGCGAATGGACAACTCAATCGAACACGCCGCAAACATGATCAAACGCCGTCAAACATTGCTGAACAAACGTGGTATCACCGTCCGTGAAAGTGAAACCGTCGAGGACTTACTCTACTTCGATCCCAGTTCGAAAGAATCGCGTGGCACCGAGCGCGGACCTTTTTGCGTCCCAGGGATCGCGAAACACCAGGGAGATCACGGCCGAGGCGAACGGAAGCAGATCGGTTGCGATCGAAACGCACCGCGTCCCGAGGCGAATACGTCTGCACTGCCGACTCTTATCGCTGGCTCCTCGACACCTGACAACGTTTACAAGAAACACACATAGCGTGGGACTGTTTGCACTGTCGCACGCACGAGCAAAAGGCTCCTCCGTGTGTACGCGATTCAGCGATATTAAATTGAAGCCGCGTGATCGCGTAGCTGGCAGAAAGTGGGTGTACCTGAGACGGAAGGTTTTGGAAATTTGCTGTTCAGGTGATAATGAAAATTTGAGATTGTATGCTGTCTATTAAATGGAAGTGGAAATTATAGGGTTTAAAAGAAGATAATGGAGAATATAGGAATATAGTGTTCAATGTTAAACGACTCGTGAGAGGCTCGGTAAAGCGAAGTAGAATTTCGACTGAAAATGCGCGAATGCGCTGGACGTAAGTCCCTGTCAAGTTGTCCTACTGGGCGAGATTCTCTTCAATTTCTACGCAAACTTCAGCTAAGAGTCGCTAATGAACTAATGAACCACTCAAAGGATTCCGTAATCGATTGATTATTTGCGGTACAATGCACCAGTTACTTTGTGGAATGAAGCAGGCGAGGGGGGGGGGGGGGGGGGGGATAATAAGATGTCAGTTGAACGCACTCAAAACGATTGCATCTAATTGCAACTACAGTGGTGGTCAAAAGAAAGTAATTACAAAGATGTTTTGCACCTGCAACTCTCTACAACAGTGTTCCCCAACCTTTTTTTAGTCGCGATTCCGTTTTATAATATTCAAATAATCTGCGACCATCCCGCCGCTCATATAAGGTAAATAAAACATATTAAAAATAACTTAATAATATTGACCCCAGAGAAAACAGATGACCCACAGGTTGGGAACCACTGCTCTACTATATTAATGAGAATATAGCTCCTACTTGCTAATCCTTCTTCTAAACTTTCCTTCAACCACCACTGTAGGTAATTAATTCCACTGGCAATCAGCTAAATCCACCTAAGATACCCCAGAACACCCCACTGTTTTCAACAGAACGGGCAGCCACGATAAAGAATCGAGTGAAAACAGAGTTGCACGCGTTTAGAGCCACACGGCGCCAGGCCTGATAAGATATCGAGGCTTGAAAACAACAATGGAACGCCCGCGTTTCGAACGCATTATCGATTCCGCGAACGTTCGAATTCCATTAACCGCAGAAAAAATGCCCGCCTGGCAAATTGTCGGCAATCTACTGGCCGATAATGCGTCGGTAATTCCGAGCACGGGAAAGATACCGCGCCACATTTACATACGTGCGTGAAATCGAGCAACGTTGCCCGATAACGTTGTTTCCTTTTTCGATTGTCAAATCGAACAAGAAGCTATATTCCGTTCCTGATCCTACGCCCGGCGTTGTGTATTTACATACGCCGAGCAACGTTCTCTTCTTCGTAATCGCAACGTAATCCCGGGACGGAAACGATAGAAGGATTACCCACTTGTTTCGTCGTTAATCACAGCTTTCAGAATGACAATATAGTCGGCCGCTGTTTTCTTTTTGCCGTCCGCGGGTTCGCTCGATGCATTTGGCTCGTGTGGAATCGCGGAATGTTATACGACAAATCGAAACAGATCATCGATCGTAAAGTTCTACGGAGCTATTCAAAGATTCATTAGACTTCAAGAGAGTTATTTACTTTCTCCTCGAATTCTTTACTCGATCGAAGAATGCGATAGTATTGCTTTCCCGTTGCTCGGAAATTTTATGACGGTTCTGCAGTTTGTTTCAATTAGGTGGTTTAGTTGAAATACTCGATGGAACAGTTTAATGGCGGCGCGAGATGATCGTGTGAGCACTGTGTAGAGAAATACAATTAGAGGTAGACGCGGCTAAATAGCAATTATATCTGTCCACGGCGCGCCAAGGATGAAGACGTTGCTCTTGGAATTATCGCTGATAATCCATGTTTAAACTTTGCACGGCATTCGCGGCTCGGTTCCACGTAGTCGGTTTTACGCGGCTTTTTCTATAACGCGTTATTAATTTTAATAAGCACTTGCCACCGATCCACGTAAATGGAATCGTTAAGCGAACAAGCTGAAATGTTTTGCTCCAGTTTAATCGCGTATTCTTATTGAATACAGTGGTGGTAAAAAGTGTTTAAAACTGTCGCATGTCACATCAATCTTAAGATACAATCCCACCCGATAGAATTACCTTAGTTTCCTCACCATTCACAGTTCAAACTTTAAACCCTCTTTCTGACCACTCCTGGAAGCACGTTACACCACAGAGTCTCATACAATCTTGAAGGATTTAAGAAACACAAGTTCCCTGTTCCCCAAGCAGCTCAAAGATACTTATACACCCGACGAATAGTCTAACGTAAACTGCGCCATTTGGAAAACGAAGTTCCAGAGCGACAATTCACACTTACAGCAGAATCCCCTCCACCTCCTCACACGTACAACCGAGCTCGACTAATTACTCGCGAGAAGGTGCGTGCGTGCTGCCCCACAGGGACGCGTATGCCCTCGAGAGCCACTAGCCACGTAGAGCCCCTCCGTATCCGCAACCCCTGTCTGCACGCGTCGCCAGACCTCTTCCGCGCGTCACTCCGTCACACTCCGTCGTGGACACTTGTACGTGCTCGCTGGCAGGCTTCGACGCGATTGGGAATCGATGGGAGAGACAGGAGACCGTGCACACCTGTCGAGGGCCCACTCGTCGGCGAGTTCGTGCACGCGGAACTTGACCTACGTGGACAGTGAATTATAGAACGATTCCGATCGATCCTATACAGCCGCGGGGACACCACAGGCCTATCCCTCTTCGATCTTCCGACCGGGCGCGATCGGCCTCGCTCGGGCTGGTTTAATTCACAGTCGCGGCGTCGGCAGGGTGACTTTCCGAATCGCGAACGAGGGGCGCGCAAAGTTACGAGGGCACCGCCTCCACTCGCGGCGTGCGCCAGATATCGACTGAACGCGAGGGTTGGTACGCGGCCTGCGGGCAGTATCTGCTAGGGGTTCCGGCGATAACGACTACCCGCGCATAGGGACTTTCGAACTGATACGGCTAGGTTAGGGGGGGGGCGCGAGCGGGGGAAATATCTGCTGATGATAACGTCGATCACTAACGAGGTTTCATTCTCGTCGCACTGGAGCGCGTAAAGTCAACTTGGCGGCGGGTATTTGCGACTCAACTACGATCTAAATTTACATTCGAGATTCAAGGATGCGACTGGTTTGAAATATTCATTGAGAATCTGCTGCCTTCTGTGGCTTTCAATGGGTATTATCCTCAGAAATGAGAATGCGTCTGAGATGTATGATGCACAGTAGGAACGAGAGGGATTGTTACCACACAACTGTTGTCATCCTCACTCGTTATTAGTTCCAGAATAAAAGCGGCTCGAAGCATTCGTAACAGCTAATGTTACCAGAGTTATCAACACTTGTTATAGCGATTTACCTGACTTTATAGAGACGTCCATCTTCTTAATTTCCCCGTACAAAATAACAGCCAGCCAGGACAGAGCTATTAGCCAGAAGGTAATCAATACGGCGACCAGCCACAGGGATATAATTCTCATGTCGGACTTGCCACATCCGCAGGGCTCGCTCTGCTTCATCTTGACAGCGTTGCCTCTTCTGTGTTTCCTGTAACGAGACGCTCGTGGAATACAGGTGCAGCAACTGCGTCGACGGGAATGGCTACGCCCCGTCCTTACCTTTTAACCTTTTTCTTCTTCGGTGTGAGCACCAAGTCCGACACATCAGTGTCGCTGTCCGAGAGCAGGTCCAGCAAGTTTATGGTTTCCTTGTTGCTCGAGTTGTTCATTTTTCATCGAGATGGCATAGCACGGGTCACGAAGCCGACAGACCAGTTCAATAACATAACCTCTTCAGCTGACCCGTCGGTCATCGGCAGACACTACTTCCCCGCTTAACTGTCTAATATACGGACTGATTAAATCAACTACATATTACGCAATATTGACTAAACGTTTCGCGTGATTCTCACGTATTATTGCTTTGGTACGGTCGCAATCGGCTCACCTCCCCTTCACATCCTACGCGACATAACCTATACTCGGGCATTCTTACGCAGCACGCTTTCTTTCGACGAATGCTGACATCTGGCGGCGGAACGATTACGAAATGGGGGGGGGGGGGAATAAAAAAATGAGAATCCATTACGATTACTGTATTTACCACGAGTGCCGTTGTAATCGAACGCGTTCTAAAGGAATTGTTTCGCGAACGATTTATTTACATCCATCGTAGCGAAACGAGGTTAGGTTATGTCACGAGTCAACGAAGAATAAGGCGAATTATTTCGATGTATATCCACGTAGTTAAACTGAACTCGAAAATGACTTTGGAAAGCACAGAGTGGCGGAATTATATTTCATAGTTTAAAATGCAAAGTTTATTTCTTAGTATGTGTTGTGTCTCCCGTATATAAGTTTCTTTCGATGCAGATCACATGTTAGTTCGATGATAAGTGTTTTTGCACTGAAATCTAAACGATTTTGTTGTATCTTTGAAGAACAACCGTCAAAAGCGATCCTCTCGGTTTTGAAAGCTTCGTTCGCTTCTCGGGAATGTATCACGGTGGTTCGAAAGAATAGTCCTTCTAATGTATTAATTAGCGTGCGTAGCACGTTACGACGCTTTCCATTGGAGACGGTGTCGCATCCGGTTGAAGTTCGGTCAAAAACGATTTACGTGTGCCGCATATGATTCGCTGGAAATTTATAAAAATCCCTCCCTTCGGTGTTACTTTCGGTTATGCGTATCCACACACGCTGGTTACGATTAAACAATCTTCTTTCGATTCTTCGTTTCGAGTGGGACCTAAACTAAATCGAGATAGATCGAATTAAAAAGAAATCCAAGGTGCACCCACTATACTGTTTCAGGTTTTCATTCCATCTTCCGTTACTCGATCTTTTATAACTGATCTGTAAAAAGAAGTGTGTAGCATCTTATCGTTAGAATCTGTGCTTCACTTTTCTGAGTGTTACTTAGGCAGCCATTGTAGTACTTCCAGATAATTATTAGATACAGATAAAAATCCAAACACAGTGCCTCCGCGCACCAGGAACTTACGCTGACGTCTGGACGTTCGGCTGGCTGGATGTGACACAGCCGAATTTTGGAAAACATCAGCTATGCCGACATCTTGCCTTCGAGGCGCCCAGTTAAGCTCAAACCCCACGTTCCTTTACTACAATAAATTACTCGTCTACTTATTTCACTCTTCAAAAACGTTCTTTCCAGAACAATCTCAACTTCGTCTTCCTTCTAACTACAAATCTACTCAAATACAAAACGAATTCCTCCCTTGATACTGTAACCAAATTGCCCCTTAGTGACGCTTACCCCTCGTTCGATCTCCCACGATCGGTACAGTCTCCTGAAGTCTTCGGATACTCCTCTGCCAGAACTCAATCAGCAATCGAAGGATCCCAGGAAAAAATAGATAGGAGGATCAAGATCCAGTAGTAGTCCCGATCGAACTTGCCCTTTTCGATAGTTCCCAGCGAGAGCCAGGAAAGATCGGCGGGTGATTGGAAAGGCACCTGCACGAGCCAGGAGCCCCGCCAAATAACTAACTGATAGCGTGGGCGTCGCGGCACCTCGAAGACACCGACGTCGCCGGATGTGGAGAAGAGCAAACGGTTCGAGAGGGGATGAAGCTCCCTTGTCCTTCTTGTTCCATTGGCCGATGGGAACCGATTCTTCTTCACCTTCTTCCTTCGCCTCTCGCCACCTCTTCTGTTCCTCTCGGTCCTCGTGTCGCCGGTTTTAACGCGTTTACCACCTTCCGATTCGACCAGGCGTTAACCAACGTATCTCGATAACTGCTCCGCCGCTCGCAATGCCCTCCTGGGAATAATAGAAATTCGAAGGAGCATGGTTCTTTTGATGCACTAACAAGTCGAGAAAGAAAATGTCCCATAATCTGAAAATTAGTGGTAGCATCTACCAATATCAATTTCGAATCACTCGGATACGTGGAACAGAGGTTCAACTACGTGACGAAGCACCGTGCGAGAATTGCCATTTTTTAAGAAGCTTCCACAAATCCCTGGGAAACTCTCGAAGCCATCGAAGGTGGAGTATCTTCGATCACGGCTCCCCGTGTTCCCAGTGGTCCCCCGGCGAGGGGCCCACGCCAGCGCGCCGTGGGTCCCCAAAAGGGGACCAAACTCGGCCGTTAATGGTGGTCCCGGGGCGGACGAGCACGCGCGTCACGTAAAGGCGCGAGAGGTTTGGGTGAGGCCCCGTGGGCACGACGCCGCGGAGGCCCCGCGGTCTCCGTGACTTCCGGCTTCTGGGTAGCGCGCGTGTTAGGCCGACGGTGACCGGATATGGCGAAGAACGGACTGACCAAATCGCTCGGACGTCGGACAGTCGACGCCGCTTCGTAGTCGCGAGCTTTTTTCATGCGAATCACGTGTTCCCCTGTACCAAATACCAAGCTCGGACCGGTGACATCATACCACGTTCCGTGTCGTACGTATTCACCTGCGCGCGCGCGAGCACGGGCCCCAGTCCGCTGTCCCTGCTTTTCCTCCTTTTTCCAGCAAAATAAATTACAAATTCTTCTCCGCACGTGAGTTGACATTGTTGTGATAAAATTCAAGCTTAATACTTTCTCGTGGAAAATTCATTGCTGGGAATAAATAAGCTGATTTCGGCAGGGCCGGCCTTTTCTATAAGGGGCCCGGGTGCAAGAAATATTTTCGGGCCCCAAAGAATTTTTCAACGATAAAAAAAGCACAACTTATTTTCACAGAACAAAATCATGAAAAAAGGATAATAAAATAATGAAAAAAAATAAACAAATAAATATTAACATATTTAAATATATGACTTTTTCTTTGCCATATAATTAAGAATATTAGATTATTATATTAGAAATTATGTTCTAATTTCCTCGTTTTTTAATTTTATTCGAATAACAATTTTCGTTCTCATTTTTCTACTTCCTTCATATTTACTTTTTCTGTGGCCCCCGTACACCCACTCCACCTCCCCCGTGGCCGGCCCCGGATTTTAGACAGGTGTTCTAGGACCATGTGTCTAGAAACGAATTGTTTCGAGGCGTTAATCGCGCCGAGAGCCCGCAAATTAAGCCTGCCGCAATTATGAGGCGGTTGCAAACTGGCCCGTTGGCCGAGTAGCCAGTGGGTGCGACTAGTTATCGGTCATCTCTTAAACGGAGTTAATTGCTATTTTTAATTGAGCTGAAAATTCACACTCGCGCCTACTAGAAATAGACCGATCCCGAATCTCGATCCATCCATTTAAGCTTTACCATTCCGCTTCTAAAATCCCTCCAATCTTGTAAGCAGAATCCCAGATAGGCATTCTACGCAGCTCCACGTTCCACTTGATCGAAGACGAACTTAAGACACTTAATGCCTGCTACCAACTAGGATTCCTTTAAACTAATCCCCACTGAACCGTGCACCTGTTTGTCCTCCAATTAGCAAGCCGCTGGCTTCTTTCGCCTGAAAGCTGCCTCAGACAGCCCGTCTCATTTGCACGGCACACTTTTCGCGCCATTTCTGCTCCTTTCCACCTTTCCCCCCCTCTGCCTCTCGAGGGTGGCTGCCAATTTCTCCAACGCCCATTGCCAATCGCGAGTACCAGAGCATTCTAAAGGTGCAAATCCACGACGAGAAAAAAATATCGTGCCTCATCGTGCCTCACAATTATTTTACTTTTTTTTTTTTTTTTTTTTTAACTATTTTGCCATTAGTTTCATGATATATTTTCAAAAATCTCTCGCGACTATTTCCACTATTTACATTTAGTTGTTGCTGACATTTTTGTCTCATGATAGAATCTCAAGAGATGGCTAATTTCTTCCTAAAAAAAAAAAAAAAAAAATAGAACGCCTCATTTCGACCAGCAGAAAAATTCCAAGACTCAGGCTCGGTGGCGTTTCTGCCGACCGATTTTTAGGCATCCGAATATCAAGAACCGGATGGAACGCGCACGCACACACGCGTGCCCCGCGATTCTTCGTGGTCACCACACCGTCGGTCTCGTACATGCATCGGTTGCGTACGTGTCCCGCTTACCGATCAATTGTTCCTCCGCGGCTATTTTTTTCTGCCCCCTCTATTTTGCCTGCCGCCTCGTCACGTGAATACCAGCGGCAGGAGGAAGCAGAAGGAAAACGGTAGCCCCGCGACTCCCTATGCGGCACTTTCTCCACGCTCTGCCTACTAATCCGTCCCTCTACCTGGCATCCCGCGGATCTTCTACGCGAGAGGAATCGACCAGGGAGATCTTCCCTGCCCTTGAAGCTCTTTGCTAACCGAGGCACTTGGAAGCAGCGACCCAGGAGGAAGCTGACGGATTACCGAAACGGTTATAAGAACCGAAATAATCTTGAAACAGTAACGAGTGAAAAATGTTCTGACCTGGGTCGCCACCTTTTTTACAGGAAAATAACATAAACTTGACGCTTTCGTGGAGTATAAAAAAAATTATCCTCGAGAAAACTAGAAGTACGCTTTAATCTTATTAGTTTCTATTTCTTTGAAATTTATTTTTTATTGGTTTTAGCATTACAGGGCAACTTTTTATTATTTTTAAATAACTCGGCGACATTATTGCACTCAATATTCATGTTAATTCTTAACTGATATTCTGGGGTCGTTCGTGACCCCAGGCACGCAAAATTTTTGGTTGTCTAAATTTGTAAACTGAATTTCTAATTAATTTTATAATAATAGTTTAACTTTCTACGTTTCTATTATTTTATACATTACCTAAGAACAATATATAGGTTGATCCAGTCTCTTTACAAATTTCTGTGTCCTTTTTTTTTATACCACTCACGTTTGCCAAAAACAGTATACCAATTAAGGGTTAAAATATATAAATAATTCCCAGTACACAAATATATGTAAAAATGAGACAGTCAGAGCAACAACGGACTAACCCACATTTTTTTTCGAAATTGAATTAGTAGCAATAACGTATTCCAATAGGCTCTAGTAACCACATAAAATAGGGAAAAAAAAAAAATTTTAATGTGGGTTGGTCCGTTGTTGCTCTGACTGCCTCAAATATCAGTTCTGTGGAACTGTAATTAAAATCGGTATAGCCAGAAATTTCGGTTCCTTAGTTATATATTTTACCTTCAATATCCAACCCCTGTTTTCATCACCAGTGGGTGAACCCCCTCCCGAAACCCTCCACATCGACAGGAAGCAATCCTTACCTTTCCTTCTCGTGGCCAGTCCACAAAATCCATGTATTCTCGTCATGGATCAGCAGCGCGGTGCTGTAGAAGCTTTCACTGGAACGACGAAGTCCCCTGAGCAACTCCCAAGAACTTCGAAGCCCCTTATCACCGAGTATCGTTATCGCGGCTCCTCGAGAACCACCCCGCGGGCTGGACCGGTAATTTCCATTAAGATAATCGCTGGCCATCGGCGATTACCGATGCCCGAAAAAAATAGGTAGGGAACGGTGAAAGTGTGGAAGAAGCCGGCCGTCTATCTGGACAGTATCGGCGACGATATTCGTCCCCTTATCGCGTGACCGCGACTGATAAACCACCTCGACCGGTGTCCCGTGGACTTATCACCGCACCGAACACGCTCCACTGGGCCCGCCGAGGAGCGCTCCTCGGACGGCGAACGCCAGGCCCGCGGCTTTAAACCAGGAAATCGGGCTCGTCTTACAGGATGCCGGTGCGTCAATATTGACACGTTTCTTACGAAACGGAGGGACAGAGAGGGAATAAACGGGCATTCGACGATCCCCGACCTCGCCGGATTCTCTGCGCACCGGCTCTGCGGAGGAAATTAGCGGAATCGTCAACCTGCGATTGCGATCCCTCTTGCGGTGGAATTAGAATTTTCCTTTGGGATCGGTTGGAGTTTTCGGATAGTCGAAGGGGACGCCAACTCCTGGAAACTTTCCGGTACGAGTTTTGTAAGACGTTACATAGATTTTTAGAAGGAAAGATTGCGGGAATTTTTATTTCAAGCTGGTGGAAGTTTCGATTCTGTGCCGACACTTGATTGACTCTCTCGCTGTCCACGTAATCGAGCGTGTCTCGGAAACAGGAAATTGATTCGATCAATGAACGGTATATTGGCGATGAGTAATGAATGCCATGGCTGGTTACGAGAGATCTCTGGTTATCAAGGTGAGCTTTGTTATCAGCGCCCTTTTATATATCGCGGAATTCGATAAAGTAATTCGGAGATGATTCAATTCTCAACTCTTTTATTATTCACCTTTGTTGGCCTTTACTCGCTTAACAACCGCCGAGTAACAATAACATACTTGTAAGGTAGTAACACACAGGGAATTAAAGGAGGGTACCTAAATGCACGTAAACTCGTCGAAACAAAAACACGGGGGCAACAAAGCAATCGGATTATTCTTCGAGGGGATAAAAGTCTCTCCGTGCAACAGTAAATAAATTAAAATACGCTACAACCGTTCACCCATTGTGAATTTATATCCACGTTTTTATGACTAAAACATCATAAATAAAAATTAATCCGCAATCGGGATTCTCAATATTGTGCAGCGTTGTTGAATACAGTTGTGCGATGGAAATAGTGTAATTGACACGATCGATAACAGAAATTCAGCTTCGCGGTGGTGTAGTGGAGGAACACAATAAACGGAGCATTGCAGTCAGAAAACAATCGGAGACTTGGGCGTGCGAATAAGGCTTCAGCGTTTGAAATTGCTAATCGATAGGATCTTTAATGAATTTTAGAAAATTAAATTCTCTGAACAGCAGAACGTACAATGTAAAAGTTGTATTATTCCCTATTAATACTTTGCACTTATTTCTGGCTACGTAATTGGCTATCGATATTGGCGAAATTTTCTTACGATTAAAACCGAAGCTTACCGCTTCAATAAATATTCCAGCTAAATTGCGCTCCCTGCGAGACGCGGGTGTCTCCTTAATTCGTTAAACTGCTCTTCATTGGTATGCTATCATTAAGCGAATAAATTGCGCTGACTATTGCGTACACTTGCGAGTTAACAACCATTCGTAAGTAGAATTTAAAACAGGCTCAGTCTCTTCGCAACGACAGAGATAAAAAGGAGCCGATGCGATATCTACGAGAGTTACACTAAATTGAACCTTCCATGCCGAACAGTTATCAGAGCTGCCTTAACTCCGTGGTATAAAGCAGACTGTTACATTTGTGCTTCTAAACTTTGTATATCGTATCACTGTTGTCCGCGTAAGCTTGAAAAAATGCATACGTGCGTATTAATTCGCCCGTTAAATAAAGGGAGCAATTATTCGAAAGGTACCGTCTAACGTTAGAATTGCAAGACAACAAGTCCCGCAAATCCTCCGGCGGATCCACCGACTAATCGGTCCGCAATAATCGTTACCCGTTCAGCCTTCGAGAACGAAATCGCGGCTGTAATTATTCTAAGGCGTGCGATTGATATGCTACGTCGTCCTGTACCTCTACGATAGATAACTGCGATTAGTAAATTCCATCGGACCCCGTTCGATCCGCGCTTGACGCTAGCCCCGAAATATGTACTCGCGCCAGCGGCGCGCTAGTAAAAAATTGTATACAAATACGTGCGACAGACGTTTCGTTCGTCGGCATCCCTCTTTAATCGATGTATCATCGCTATACCGTGACTGCAAGGGATTAGCGCCTAGTGTCAGCTTACTCTAAGTCTTAAGCGTACAGACTGCGTTAATTCTATGTCTTTGAAAACTTATCGAGAACTATGCTAGTACAGCGCCGTTTCCGTTAGGCCCCCCGTTGACGACTGTTTCGATGGAAACGCAGTGGAAATGATCGTTCGATGTCCCGTTAATATTGCCAAGAAGTGTAGGTCGCTGTCCACGGCGTGACCACCGTCCACGGCGGGAATTGTGCTAAGAATCGTTTGAACCTCAGTGACTTCTGGTGCTCGCCGTGTAAGAAATGCCCGCCCAGTGCTATCGACAAACACGGAGTCTTCCGTGCGGCAGGCACCTGTGCAAATAAAATGCAGTGACGGGTCGGGGTTGATTCAGTTTCTTTTGTACTCACGTTCAGCTCGATGGAAAATGTGAATGGATCACAGTCCGAGGCGCAGGAGTAGTAGACGAAGTATGTTTCCCTGCCGTTCCACTTTGGTCCTTGCAACGGTTTACCTTCTAAAATCGACCATCTTTCTAAGCGAACGCTTTTGTAGGGCGACAGGATTATGCTTATGTGGTCTGGACCTGTGGGGAATGTTTCTCTGTGATTGAAGTTTGTTGGTATATAGGCGGCTAGTTTTACCTGTTACGTTGAACGTGAAACTGACGGTGTTCTGTCTTACGGATTTAGATATCAGTTCAAGCTTCGTTGGTACAGTGATGAGCGGCGCGGGGCCTGGGATCCAACTTGTTTTCCTGCGAGAAACATTTTTACGGTTTACTGGACTCTTGGCTGGCGGGGGAAGATTCCGAACCCGGGAATTCCGAAAATTCTGAAACTTTGCGAATATGTAGGGAATTTCTTCCTGATTGCAACGCTATTTTTCTTCGCTGCCCAAATTCGCTCGAAGGGTGAGAAATTAAAATTCGGCTATTTTCTGATTTTGTGTTATAACTTGGGAACTGTAAAAAAAGTTTCGAGACAAAAGTTACTTCTTTTAAGGGGCCTAGGCAGTCGAAAAATCGATTTTTTATTGCATTTTCCGAAAGTACTATCTTTTCTGAATAAAATGCCGCTTGGTTTATAGTAAAATTCGCAAAATTGTAGATTTGATACGAGCAATGATGGTGCGCTACTAAAATCCGGTGACTTCTCAATTTTTTTATGAGAATCTCGAATTTTTGCGGACCATATCAGAGGTTTGCGCCGAAATGACACATGTTTTACACATCCTGTATTTTTTTCCAAGTCGAAATCAGGAAAAAATGAAGAGAAAAAATATTCCAGAAAAACGCGTTTAAAGTTTCCGGGCAAAGGCGACGCTATAGGTTGCCGTTTGACGTTTTTAGCTGTCAAATCTACAATCTCCCGAATTTTACTATAAACCAAGTGGCATTTTATTCAGAAAAGATTGTACATTCGGAAAATGCAATAAAAAAAATTGATTTTTCGACTGCCTAGTCTCCTTAATTAGATCTATCATTTGATAAAAAAATTATTTTACAGTTCGCGAGTTATAACACAAAATCGGAAAATAACCGGATTTTCACCCCCTTAGAATGAATTTGAGTAGTAAACAAAAATACATTATAATCGGGAGGAAATTCCCTACATATTCACAAATTTTCAGAATTTTTTGAATTTCCGGGTTCGAGATCTTCCCTTGTGAGTGTCTCTATATTTATTGGACGCTTTGGCCAAGTTACCATAAGAAAGTTGTAACTGGCATGAAGTATGGTAAACCGCAGTACAGCTCTTGTTCGCAGTCTTTCACTGTGGACGTTGCGGCACCAATTTCGGGCACCATAGCTTCCACGCTGTGCGGACTGTTCATGTCCAAGTCCGCTATCCAATATCCAGTCCCAGAGTATCGTAAATTACCATTAACGTCGTAGTATTGTCTTTGCGTGTGCTGTAAGTTCAAGGTTCACTCGACGTTGCAGAATAATCTGTTTCTTACGGGATTAAACCACCTTTGCTAGGTCAAGAAATATCGCATCTTTGGGAATTTATTTCTAAGTGACAAAAACACTTTTGTCGATAAAAAATTTTCAGTGAAGATAGAGACATCTTTGAATAATATATACAATTTTTTTTCAAATATCAAAACATTCCGAAAACTTGGAAAAAATCCGGAAATTGTTTCCGAATGCGTTTTTCTTCGATTTGTATACAATTTTGCACAGATGTGCTTAAATGTATTCTCTATCGCCCGACCGTCAATTTTTTCGATATTTTAATTTTTACGTGACTTACGCGTAAGTAAAGTCCCTTTTTTTTTACACACGAAAATGAGCTTTTTGCTCCAAAGTGCAGCTATTTTGTTATTTTTCAACCAAGAAAAATTGTATAAAAATCGAAGAAAAACACATTCGGAAACAATTTCGAAAAAAACACATTTAAAGTTTAGAGAATGTTTTGATATTTAAAAAGGAATGTATATATTATTCAAAGATGTCTCTATCTTCATTGAAATTTTTTTATCGATAAAAGTGTTTTTATC